>CM059438.1:41872215-43299715 GCA_030390025.1 Squalus acanthias
CCCCCCCCCTCCTGTGCCGTCCCCCCCCCCTCCTGTGCCGTCCCCCCCCCTCCTCCTCTTTCTTCCCCAAAGTAAGCATTTGCGCAGACCTCTTGTCAGGCAAAGTGAGTTGCACCCAGGCTCCGCCTGAAGTCTTGCTGCTGTACTTCACGCTCAACAGCTGCAGAGGGAGTTGTATAATTGCAGCCTAATTGTATTGAAATTATAATCTATAGTAGAAAAATTGCTAACTGAAGTTATATACAGTTGGAGGTTATTCTTTGGACATCTCTCGTCTAGACTGGACTTCCCAGTATGGGTTTTGTAATAATGGCACAGGTTTTATAGTAGAAATAATGGTGATGCTATCAGCGTCGCCGTTATTAAGGAGTAAATCAGACAGCAACTTCTGGTGTCTGCACATGCGCAGCTAAATGCAGAAATCAGGAAGTTGCTGTCAGAGTTGCCTTGCTCCTCCAGAAGCTTCATTATAACAGTATCTCGCCGAGGCATTCATATATATGGAAGGGCATGAATTTGTGGTAGTTCGCCACAAAACACGGCAGGAAAAGCTGTGGCTTGCCCATTCAAATGTGAATTTTTAATAGTGTGATAAGTCTTAATTATTGCCAATCAACCTCTCTAGCACTGAAAATTTACTTTTAAAAGTGTGGAGTCTCATTCCATCAGATTTTAATTATCGTTTGAGATTTAATTTCTTTTTACTTTTTCCTTTGTCTTTTTTTTTCTCTCTTCCTCTCTCAATCCCATCTTTCTTTCCCTTGTGTTATCTCATTTCTGTACATGATTTGGCATTGAATTAAATGTTCTAACTTGCATTTCCTGGTTTAGACTCTGCTTCAGTCTGATTGGTTAAGGTTGCTTGCCCTGTTCACACAGGTCCCAGATTCCCCTGTTTTAACTCTCAAGCTTTGGTAATAATTTTCCAAAATTCCCTGGAATCAGCAAAGGTCCTGGCAGATTGGAAAACTGCTAATGTAACACCCTTATTTGAAAAGGGTAGTAGGCAGAAAGCTGGAAATTATAGACCAGTTAGTCTAACATCTGTGGTGGGTAAAATTTTGGAGTCTATTATTAAGGAGACAGTAACGGAACATTTAGATAAACATAATTTGATAGGACAAAGTCAGCATGGCTTTATGAAGGGGAAATCATGTCTGACAAATTTGCTTGAGTTCTTTGAGGACATAACGTACAGGGTGGATAAAGGGGAACCAATGGACGTAGTGTATTTAGACTTCCATAAGGCATTCGACAAGGTGCCACATAAAAGATTATTGCTCAAGATAAAAAATCACTGGATTGGGGGGAATATTCTGGCATGGGTGGAGGATTGGTTATCTAACAGGAAGCAGAGAGTTGGGATAAATGGTTCATTCTCGGGCTGGCAACCAGTAGCCAGTGGTGTTCCGCAGGGGTCGGTGCTGGGTCCCCAACTCTTTACAATCTATATTAACGATTTGGAGGAGGGGACCGAGTGCAACATATCAAAGTTTGCAGATGATACAAAGATGGGAGGGAAAGTAGAAAGTGAGGAGGACATAAAAAACCTACAAGGGGATATAGACAAGCTGGGTGAGTGGGCAGAGATTTGGCAGATGCAATACAATATTGGAAAATGTGAGGTTATGGACTTTGGCAGGAAAAATCAGAGAGCAAGTTATTATCTTGATGGCAAGAAACTGGAAAGTACTGCAGTACAAAGGGATCTGGGGGTCATAGTGCAAGAAAATCAAAAAGTTAGTATGCAGGTGCAGCAGGTAATCAAGAAGGCCAACGGAATGTTGGCTTTTATTGCTAGGGGGATAGATTATAAAAACAGGGAGGTATTGCTGCAGTTATATAAGGTATTGGTGAGACCGCATCTGGAATACTGCATACAGTTTTGGTGTCCATACTTAAGAAAAGACATACTTGCTCTCGAGGCAGTACAAAGAAGGTTCACTCGGTTAATCCCCGGGATGAGGGGGTGGACATACGAGGAGAGGTTGAGTAGATTGGGACTCTACTCATTGGAGTTCAGAAGAATGAGAGGCGATCTTATTGAAACATATAAGATTGTGAAGGGGCTTGATCGGGTGGATGCGGTAAGGATGTTCCCAAGGATGGGTGAAACTAGAACTAGGGGGCATAATCTTAGAATAAGGGGCTGCTCTTTCAAAACTGAGATGAGGAGAAACTTCTTCACTCAGAGGGTAGTAGGTCTGTGGAATTTGCTGCCCCAGGAAGCTGTGGAAGCTACATCATTAAATATATTTAAAACAGAAATAGACAGTTTCCTAGAAGTAAAGGGAATTAGGGGTTACGGGGAGCGGGCAGGAAATTGGACATGAGGCTGAGTTCGGATTGGTCGAGGCCCTGTGGGTGGCGTAGCGGGCCCAGGGGCTGAGTGGCCGGGTCCTGCTCCTACTTCTTGTGTTCTTTAGATTTGAGGTGAGGATCAGATCAGCCATGATCTTATTGAATGGCGGAGCAGGCTCGAAGGGCCGATTGGCCTACTCCTGCTCCTATTTCTTATGTTCTTATAAGTCGCAGTGTTCGCTGCTGAAAGCAAAATCTGGGCCATTGTGTTTATTTTGTGGTGAATTAATATTACTGTGCACTGCAGCATTGAAATTAGTGCACTGGTCAATTATCCAAGTTATTCGCTAATAGTAACGTAGTAATGTTCTGGAGAAGACTATTGGACACCTCGGTTTATGTAGCTGACCTTTCTAAACTGCCCAACAGTTTCCTTACTGTAATTTTGGAACTAATGGTGCTATATCCCCATTACTAACAGGAATTCATCCATTCCTTTTTGAAACCTTCCATGGTTCTCTGTTCCACCAACCCTCCAATAACCTGTATCACAATTCTATTATCCTTTTATATTAAAAAATATGGTGCCCAAATTTCCCATTTTTCTATTGACACCATTAACTTTAAACTGTGTCCCCAAGTTCTAGGATCCTGTGCTTCACAGAAGAATGCCTTAATACTTAAGTAACATTCTTAGCTGTACATCCTGACATTTAATTTGCTTTCCTCACTCCTGTACATCCTCCTGCCACGTCTCTGCCCATTGACCTAGCCTGTCCAGATCCCTTTGGATTGTCATGTATCTTGTCGGCATCTTTGGCCACACAACCCAATATGGTACCATCCACAAACTTGGACACCTTGGACAATGTTCTGTCCTCCTAAGTCACTTACAAATATTATGAACAGTGATCCCAATGCAGACTCCTATGTGAGTCCACTTTGACATGCCCACCAAGTAGTTCAGAAATATTATTATTGTATCTTGCCTTGATAAAATATATATGGGTAAAAAGTGAAAAATAAAAGGGTTATTTTCAGTGTCTAAATGTTAGATTTCTGAAAGTAGCACAGATGAAGTAAAAGCGGAATATTAAATTAATTGGTTTCTATAACAGCTTTTCAAGATAGAGTATAAAGGGTCACAAACACAATTACCAATTAGTTTTATATCACACTTTTTCATTCAGTCAAAAGCGTTGGGGTGGAGTGGGTTAAGGACACCTATATGACCAAAGTCTTTGCCATTCTGCTATCAGTTGATGATGGTATGCTTCAACAGGCAACCCTCATTCTGCCAGATTTCTTCCCCAGTTGCCTCTGCCTGTTTCCCTAATATTGTCTCGCTCAGCTGTGAACTGCTGAAGCATAGCAGGGTGAGTTTGAATGTCAGAACTGGGATTTGAACTCTTTCTTTGAAATAGTGATGCTTTACTGCTAGATCCCTTCACCGTCTAATTTATCACACTGCTTGTCCGACAGCCAGTACTGGATGAGCAGAAATTTCCTCCAACTAAACATTTGGAAGACTGAAGCCATTGTCTTTGGTCCCGCCACAAACTCCGTTCCCTAGCCACCGACTCCGTCCCTCTCCCTGGACACTGTCTGAGGCTGAACCAGACCATTCACAACCTTGGTGTCGTATTTGACCTGAGATTAAATTCCTACCACATATCCGCTCCATCACCAAGAGCGCCTACTTCCACCGCTAGCATCGCCCGCTACTGCTGAAACCCTTATCCATGCCTTTGTTACCTCTAGACTTAAATGCTCTCCTGGCCGGCCTCCCATCTTCCATAAACTTGAACTCATCCAAAACTCCGCTGCCATATCCTAACTCGCACCAAGTCCCGTTCACCCACCACCCCAGTGCTTGCTGACCTACATCGGCTCCTGGTCTGGCAATGCCTTGATTTTTCAAAATTCTCATCCTCGTTTTCAAATCCCTCCATAGCCGCGCCCCTCCCTATTGCTGTAACCTCCTCCAGCCCCACAACCCTCCGATATCTGTGCTCTTCCAATTCTGACCTCTTGCGCATGCCCAATTTTAATCACTCCACTGTTAGCGGCCATGCCTTCAGCTGCCTAGGCCCTAAGCTCTGGAATTCTCTCCCTAAATCTTCACCTCTGCCTCTCTCTTACTCTTAAGATGAGAAGTCGCACAACACCAGGTTATAGTCCAACAGTTTTATT
The DNA here is from genome assembly GCA_030390025.1 of Squalus acanthias. NCBI lineage: Eukaryota > Metazoa > Chordata > Chondrichthyes > Squaliformes > Squalidae > Squalus > Squalus acanthias. The sequence goes on from CM059438.1 coordinate 41,876,710, forward strand.
TGAAATCACAAGCTTTCGGAGCTGTTGCTCCTTCGTCGGGTGAAGTAAAGAGATACAGAATCGCCAAAGCATATATAGATAGAGAACAATGCATGTGTACCTTACAATGGTAGACGACTAAATTTAATCATCCTGACTGTTTATCTGCCGAGGTGTGACAAAAGGCAATCAGGTCAGCCAGGAAGGTCCCACATCAAAGACATAGCAAGATACAACTGAGACAATGAGGTGGAGTTACAGGGGGTCTAACGTGTCAAAAGCTGCAGTCAGTATGTAAAACGATAAACTTTAAAATTTTTACTTTTTTACTGGGAATCACATCTGTGAACAAGCCAACGACGACTCGAGTCTGGATCACGTCATGTATCGTGACATAAACCCAAGATCCCGGTTGAGACCGTCCTCATGAGTGCGGAACTTGGCTATCAGTTTCTGCTCGATGATTTTGCGTTGTCGTGTGTTTCTAAGGCCGCCTTGGAGAGCGCTTACCCGCAGATCCGAGGCAGAATGTCCTTGACTGCTGAAGTGTTCCCCGACTGGGAGGGAACACTCCTGCCTGGTGATTGTTGCGCGGTGTCCGTTCATACGTTGTCTCAGTGTCTGCATGGTCTCGCCGATGTACCATGCCGCGGTGCATTCTTTCCTGCAACGTATGAGGTAGACAACGTTGGCCGAGTCACATGAGTATGTACCATGTACCTGGTGGGTAGTGTCCTCACGTGTGATGATGGTATCTGTGTTGATGATCTGGCATGTCTTGCAGAGGTTGCCGTGGCAGGGTTGTGTGGTGTCGTGGTCGCTGTTATCCTGAAAGCTGGGTAATTTGCTGCGAACCATGGTACTTCTGAGGTTAGGCGGCTGTTTGAAGGCAAGTAGTGGAGGCGTGGGGATGGCCTTAGCGAGGTGTTCGTCGTCATCGATGACATGTTGAAGGCTGCGAAGAACATGGCGTAGTTTCTCCGCTCCGGGGAAGTACTGGACGACGTAGGGTACCCTGTACTAATGGACTATTGCAAAGAAGCATACCGACAACTGGACAACCAGGAACACTACAGACAGCTACCCGCAGATCCGACCAAAGAACACACCCGGCAACTCGATAGACTGATCAAGACCTTCGATCCAGACCTTCAAAACATCCTACGCGCTCTCATCCCACGTACTCCCCGCGTGGGAGACTTCTACTGCCTCCCAAAGATACACAAAGCCAACACACCCGGACGTCCTATCGTATCAGGCAACGGAACCCCTGTGTGAGAACCTCTCTGGATACGTCGAGGGCATTCTGAAACCTATCGTACAGGGAACCCCCAGCTTCTGTCGCGACACTACAGACTTCTTACAGAAACTCAGCACCCACGGACCAGTTGAACCAGGAACACTCCTCGCCACGATGGACGTATCGGCACTCTACACCAGTATCCCCCACGATGACGGCATCGCTGCGACAGCCTCAGTACTCAACACCAACAACAGCCAATCTCCAGACGCCATCCTACAACTCATCCGCTTCATCCTTGACCACAATGTCTTCACCTTCGACGACCATTTTTTTACCCAAACACACGGAACAGCCATGGGGACCAAATTCGCACCCCAATACGCCAACATCTTCATGCACAAGTTCGAGCAAGACTTCTTCGCTGCACAGGACCTCCAACCAACACTGTACACCAGATACATCGACGACATTTTCTTCCTTTGGACCCATGGCGAAGGATCACTGAAAAGACTACACGATAACATAAACAAGTTCCATCCCACTATCAAACTCACCATGGACTACTCAGAATCGGTTTCATTCCTGGACACACGAATCTCCATCAAAGACGGACACCTCAGCACTTCACTCTACCACAAGCCCACGGACAACCTCACGATGCTCCACTTCTCCAGCTTCCACCCTAACCACGTTAAAGAAGCCATCCCCTATGGACAAGCCCTGCGAATACACAGGATCTGCTCAGACGAGGAGGAACGCGATGGACACCTACGGACGCTGAAAAACGCCCTCGTAAGAACGGGATGTGACGCTCGACTCATTGATCGACAGTTCCGACGGGCCACAGCGAAAAATCGCATAGACCTCCTCAGAAGGCAAACACGGGACACACCCAACAGGGTACCCTACGTCGTCCAGTTCTTCCCCGGAGCAGAGAAACTACGCCATGTTCTTCGCAGCCTTCAACATGTCATCGATGACGACGAACACCTCGCTAAGGCCATCCCCACGCCTCCACTACTTGCCTTCAAACAGCCGCCTAACCTCAGAAGTACCATGGTTCGCAGCAAATTACCCAGCTTTCAGGATAACAGCGACCACGACACCACACAACCCTGCCACGGCAACCTCTGCAAGACATGCCAGATCATCAACACAGATACCATCATCACACGTGAGGACACTACCCACCAGGTACATGGTACATACTCATGTGACTCGGCCAACGTTGTCTACCTCATACGTTGCAGGAAAGAATGCACCGCGGCATGGTACATCGGCGAGACCATGCAGACACTGAGACAACGTATGAACGGACACCGCGCAACAATCACCAGGCAGGAGTGTTCCCTCCCAGTCGGGGAACACTTCAGCAGTCAAGGACATTCTGCCTCGGATCTGCGGGTAAGCGTTCTCCAAGGCGGCCTTAGAAACACACGACAACGCAAAATCATCGAGCAGAAACTGATGGCCAAGTTCCGCACTCATGAGGACGGTCTCAACCGGGATCTTGGGTTTATGTCACGATACATGACGTGATCCAGACTCGAGTCGTCGTTGGCTTGTTCACAGATGTGATTCCCAGTAAAAAAGTAAAAATTTTAAAGTTTATCGTTTTACATACTGACTGCAGCTTTTGACACGTTAGACCCCCTGTAACTCCACCTCATTGTCTCAGTTGTATCTTGCTATGTCTTTGATGTGGGACCTTCCTGGCTGACCTGATTGTTTATCTGCCGAGGTGTGACAAAAGGCAGTCAGGATGATTAAATTTAGTCGTCTACCATTGTAAGGTACACATGCATTGTTCTCTATCTATATATGCTTTGGCGATTCTGTATCTCTTTACTTCACCCGACGAAGGAGCAACAGCTCCGAAAGCTTGTGATTTCAAATAAAACTGTTGGACTATAACCTGGTGTTGTGCGACTTCTCATTTTTGTCCACCCCAGTCCAACACCGGCATCTCCGCATCATTACTCTTAAGAGGCTTCTTAAAACCTACCTCTTTGATCAAACTTTTGGTCACCTGTCCTAATATCTCCTTGTGTGGCTCGGTGTCAAATTCTGTTTGATAACGCTCCTGTGAAGCGCCTTGGGATGTTTTACTATGTTAAAGGTGCTATATAAATGCAAGTTGTACAATTAGTAGGAGCATCTGTCAATATTTCTATATCTGTTCACTATTGTGAATATGATGCCTTATCACACTCCGCAGCAGGCAATCTTTTAGTTGTGGACTTTCACCTGATTATTTTCACACATTTTGTGATGCAGTTACAAGCTAGGAAGGTCCTAATATGAAGGAGGAGTGGAAAAGCTTGACATGCATGAGTATTCCCTCATTTTGAAACCTTTGTGGGTGGGGAGATTGGCTACTTCTAAGGAAACAGATTTGCAGGGAACAGAAATAAAGAGGGAACATATTTTGACGATGAAGATACTGTAATCTGAATTAGTTAGAATTATCAGTGAATATGTCTCTGAAATGATTATGAAACTAAAATCCTATTTTAATTTTATTGTAGGTTTGCCAATACTTTTTTGCTGGATTCAAATTGCACTTCATGAAAACTTTTCTACAATGGTACCAAATTACAACTGTATACACTGCCCCAGGTATGAACATCAGTGCTTTTCTGTGTAAAAACAGGTTTATGGGGTCACAGATTTAATGTCAGTGGTCAAAGCTTCCAAGCTCAAAGCTCCTGCATCTCCCCTCTTTTGCCCCTTCTCACCTTTCCCACCATTCTCTTTCCCTGTCCCACCTTCTTCCTTTGCCCTTGCCCCTGCCCCAGTCCTACCTATCCTCCCCATTTCTCGTACGTGTTTGCTCGAGTTGTTTGGGCAGATGTAGGTGATGTATTTTGTTTTCAAAAAAGTTTGTTTTGCATCAGTCCTGTGAAAAAAGTAAATGCATGCTTACTGAGACTGGAAAAGTAAACTTTATGTAGCATATTTCATGTCCTGTGGATGTACTGAAGCACTTCATAGCCAATACATTACTTTTGAAGTGTAGTCACAGTTGTTTTGTAGACAGATGTGGTTGCCAGTTTGTGCACAAGAAGATAGCTAATGAGATAGGTGTCCAGTTAATCTGTTTTGGTGGTGGTCCTTGAGGGGTCAAAGTTGACCAGAACATAGTGAGTGCTCCCTGCTCCTCTTCGAATAACACCGTTGGGTCTTTTGCGCCCACCTGAACAGATAGGGCCTCATTTCAATGTCTCATCCGAAAGGTGGCACTCTAGCACTGCAATACTAAAGTGTCCGCCTAGATTATGTACTCTAGTCTTCTGACTTGAGGTGAACGTGGTACCATGAGCCAAGCTGCCACTGGTAACTGCAGTACAGGTTCCAGCTAAGCTTGTTCTGCCTGATTCCAGCTATAACACTCCTTCCCAGGAGAGAGCTCTACATATATGTGCTTAAATAAATACACAGAATCTGCTCCAAGTGGTTACAATTTAAATGCTTAGAGTGTGGATGAGTGTGTAGGTGCTCTCAACATTTAACTTGCATTTAGGGATTATTAACTTTTATTATGGAAGGAATTTAGGGTAATTTTTTAAATTGCATCTAGCTCGCAAGAGAGTAAACCCTCAGAATACACATTCTGGGAATGCAAATTACATTTAGTCAAAGCAATATGATATTTCTCATTTGTGTCCGTTTGAGACAGTGAAGTTCATACACATCCCAGAAAGGAAATTGTATGTAATATGTTGGAATGGTTTCACAGGAGCCCAGCAGGGGTAGCCTAGGAGGGCAGTAGCTAGTTGAATTGACAGCTCGACTGACCAATCCCCAGGCACAAAGTGCTGGGGGAGTGTCAGCAGCCAAACCTTTGATTTGCTGAGAAAGAAAATACACAGACTGTCTGGAGAGCGCTGCTAAGAAGTGAGACATGGATGAGCCCCCTGCTTCGGCTTAGTGCTGACCATTTTCAGGGAAACTGCTCATCAGAAGTATATTTATCCTGCCAACTGAGATAGAGTGACTTGTTTTAAGTTATGAAGAGCATAACAAAATAGATTACATTTAACTGTAAACACTACTCTGCTCATTCACATGCTGCATGTAAAATAAATCGGCCAGCTGTTTTATAATTTGCCTCATCTCGCTAATGTGTTCATTGTTTCGCCTTCTGGAAGACGAGAGAAATGCACGTGCAAGATTACAGTATCCAGTTCCATAACCAGGGATTTTCATTGTTACAACCATTGGGCCAAATGCAAAGATATCTGGTGATAAAAGTAAACTCCTCCTGATTGTCAGGAAGTGAGGTCCGCTTACAGGAGAAATTTGTAACTGTGCTCAAGGGACCCCGGAGAATTTTTAAAATCATGTGTGCAAACAATTGCATTGAAACATTAACGCAATAATGTCAGCCCATAATTTTTCATAGTTGTTTTAGGGGAAGGGGAGGTGTGTATATATGGAGAGAGAGTGAAACCCTATGTAATTATTATGGTTTCAGTCACCAGGAGGTTGATCTTATGACCCTCTCCATGCACCCTTTGCTGCTCTTGCACTGGATTTTTCCTTGGCCTCTGTCCCTCCGCTCCATCATTTGTAGCTCCTCATTTAGCCATTATGTTCCTGCACTCTGGGTCTCCTTTCCCCAGTTCCCTTTGCCTCATCGCCTCCCTCCCTGCATTTTAAAAACTGCTTGAAATGCTTATTTGAACTGTGCCATTCATTCCCCCTCCTCATCTGTTTCATTTTTCACTTTTTTTCTTTTCCTCTCTTGCTCAGCACCCACTGTTTTGCTGTCCTAATGTTAAATGCTTTGTGACGTACTCCTGCATGTGTAGAAAACTATAGTAATCTAAACTGCTGCTGTTGGTAACTAACATGCCTGGAATTTCTCCGGTGGAAAATTGACAGAAGCCCTGGAGAAGTTACGGCATGAGATTGGGAGAACCCGCAGAAACGTAGGGCCATTGTATGCATTGCCATGGTTGCACATCAAAGCCAACTTTTAAGTTGAGTGCTCTTACGGTTAGGATTCCTTCTACAGCGGAGAAAATTAAGCTTGCTTTATTGTTTTGTCATCTTCAATCATGATAGTAAAAATATGTTTTGGAATAGTCTTATTGATTTGGTGGTCAAAGTCTAAATCTGTTATGAATTGTACCCATCTATTCTGCCAGTAAAGATACTGGTTGTATGTGGAAGATTATGATTTGTTTTGAGCTGAAATCCTCAGTTGTAAAAGTAAATTTTTATTCAAACTAAGCATATTCTTTTCTGAAGAGCTATTAAGTTATCCAGTCTTGATTCCCGTGTCTCTAACTTGCCGCCTTCTTTTAACCTCTGCTCTCAGCCCTATAGGTTTTGTTTTTGCATTGCGAGAAGTGTCCAGCGGCATCAGTTTCAGAATTACTCAAGTCGCTGAGTCATCTACAGATGTGTGGCAATTTTGTTATTGCCCTTTGCTGAGAACTGGAGAGAGATAAAAGTAAAGCCTTCCAGAATAAGTAGAAAAGATCGCATTTGGTGTCTAAGAAGCAAAGTTCTGTTGAGATACTCAGTTGTACAAACGATTACAGTGAGGTAGAAGTAAATGGCCTACTCCTGCTTTCTTAGAATGCCGCCTTGGAGCCATTGGGGATAGGCAATAAATGTGGCCTTGCCAGTGTTGCCCGTACCCCAAGATCAAATATTAATTAATAGATACCAAATGTTTTTTTTCTCTTAATCTTCATTTGGAATATTTCCTATAGTCCTTCCCTTCTCCCGAAAAAGTAAATTTGTCATTTCAAAGCTAAAGGTATATGGCATCTCACAATACAGTAATTTTCTGTTTCCATTTTACTTGCATCAAATTGTTTTTACTGCTGTTTGCTGCACAAAATAGTCAATTATTAACATGACATGGCACAAGATGAAGAATATCAAATGTCTGACAGTAATTCAATCTTGCTCTCACAATTTGATATTGTCTCAAATGTTCAGTTGAATCCCTCCCTTGTACTTTGCTTCCAGGCAATTATTATCCTATATTTACTTGAGAATTACATTATGTACTAGCTGCTGTGATAAAAATGTGGTTGCTTCTTTGTCTGTGTTTGCAATGGATAATATATTCATGATATCTTTTCAAATTTATTTTGATGTGTTGCACTTGACAAAAATGCATAAAGCCAAAATAATTCTTGACAATCAGCCTGCTGCCACTGTGGCTTTTGTCAAGTTGCCCGACAACCCTGTTCTCACTGACCTCTACTCGCATCCCATCAATCAGCGCATTAAATTTGAAAATCTTCTTTAAACCCCTCCCTGGCCTCACCCATCCTATCTCTGCAATGCTTTCCAGTCTTGTATCCCCTCCCGAATAATCTGTTCCACTGACCCCGACCTTTTGTGTATCTCCCTTCTTTTTGCCCTACTATTGGTTGTGAAAATTTCAGCTGCCTTGGTCATACTCTGGAATTCCCTTCTGAAACATCACTGCCTCTCATTTTTTTAAATTATCAAGCATTTGGTCACCCCTTCTAATCTCTCCTTTTCTTTCTGTCTATTTTACTTGTGAAGTTTCTTGGAATGTTTATGATGTTAAAGGTGCTTTATAAACAAAAGTGTCGTTTCTTTCATTGTACTTCAAATTTTTCTCGTTAATTTTTCCCCTTTGTCTTTGCTAGACTAAAGTCTGAGCAATTGCTTTATTATCCGTACTAATTCGATTGCAAAAACAAACTTGCTTTACTTTGAAGCCTCTAGTCTCAAGTGTTTATTTCCACTCTTTTTTTCTAACCTATTATCTGTATGCTGCTGTGTATTCTCTTACAAATCCATTCTCCTGCTCTCACTTGGGATCACTGGTTAATTTGTGCTCTGCTCGGCTTCTGTTGCAGCCTATCTTGTTATTCTTGACTCCTGCTAGCTGTCCCAGCCTCCAACTAGCTTTGCTGTGGCTCTCCTACACTCCACTCCTGCAGAAGTCTGATTTCTGCTAACTACTCTGGGGGCAGCTGCCCCAGCCCCGCAAGGTTTTAAGAGGCGGTTACAGAGATAGTGGATGCATTGGTTTTGATCTTCCAGAATTCCCTAGATTCTAGAACGGTCCTCACGGATTGGAAGGTAGCAAGTGTAACCCCGCTATTCAAAGGAGGAGGAGAGAAAACGGGCAACTATCGATCAGTTAGCCTGACATCAGTCGTAGGAAATATGCTACAATCTGTTAAGGATGTGGTAACAGGGCACTGAGAAAATCATCATCTGATTAGGCAGAGTCAACACGGATTTATGAAAGGGAAATCGTGTTTGACAAATATAATAGTTTTTTGAGGTTGTAGGGTAGATAAGGGGGGACCAGTGGATGTTGTGTATTTGGATTTTCAAAAAGCATTTGATAAGGTGCCACACAAGAGGTTATTACCAAAATTAGGGCTCATGGGATTGGAGGGGTAATATATTAGCATGGATTGAGGATTGGTTAACAGACAAAGCAGAGAGTAGGAATAAATGGGTCATTTTTGGTTTGGCAGGTTGTAACTAGTGGGGTACTGCAAGGATCAGTGCTTGGGCCTCAGCTATTTACAATCTAAAGCAATGACTTAGATGAGGGGACTGCGTGTAATCTTCTTCGGCAGTCCCTCGGAACCGAGATGACTTGCTTCCACATTAAAAATGAGTTCTCAGGTGACTGATGAGTCCAATGCGGGACCTACAGTCTCTGGGGCAGACGGTGGTTGAAGGGGTGGGTGGGTGGGGTGCTTGGGTTGAAGTGCGCTCCTTCCGCTGTTTGCGCTTGGCTTCCGCTTGCTCCCGGCAAAGTGACTCGAGGTGTTCGGCGCCTTCCCGGATGCTTCTCCTCCACTTTGTACGGTCTTGGGCCAGGGATTCCCAGGTGTCGGTGGAGATGTTGCACTTTTTCAAGGAGGCTTTGAGGGTGTCCTTGAAGCATTTCCTCTGCCCACCTGGGGCTCTCCTGCCGTGTCAGAGCTCAGAGTAGAGCGCTTGTTTTGGGAGTCTCGTATCGGGCATGCGGACAATGTGACCCGTCCATTGGAGCTGATCGAGCGTGGTCAAAGCTTCGATGCTGGGGATGTTGGCCTAAGCGAGAACACTGACGTTGGTGCACCTATCCTGCCAATGGATTTGCAGGATCTTGCGGAGGCAGCGTTGGTGGTACCTCTCCAGTGCTTTGAGGTGCCTGCTGTACATGGTCCATGTCTCTGAGGCATACAGGAGGGCGGGTATTACTACTGCTCTGTAGACCATGAGCTTGGTGCCGGGTTTGAGGTCCTGGTCTTCAAACACTCTCTCTTCCTCAGGCGACCGAAGGCTGCACTGGCACACTGAAGGCGGTGTTGGACTTCATCATCGACGTCTGCCCTTGTTGACAGTAGGCTCCCGAGGTATGGAAAGTGGTCCATGTTGTCCAAGGGCTTGTCATGGATTTTAAAGCAATGACTTAGATGAGGGGACTGAGTGTAATGTATCCAAGTTTGCTGACGATACAAAGCTAGGTGGGAAAGAAAGCTGTGAGGAGGACGCAAAGGCTACAAAGAGATATAGACAGGTTAAGTGAGTGGGAAAAAATATGGCAGATGGAATATAATGTGATGAAATGTGAAGTTATCCACTTTGGTAGGAAAAATAGAAAAACAGAATATTTTTTAAATAGTGAGTGATTGGGAAATGTTGGTATTCAGAGGGACTTGGGTGTCCTTGTACACGAATCACAGAAAGTTAACCTGCAGGTACAGCAAGCAATTGGGAAAGCAAATGGTATGTGAGCCTTTATTACAAAAGGATTGGAGTAAAAGAGTAAAGAAGTCTTACTGAAATTATATGGGGCCTTGGTGAGACCACACCCTTGAGTACTGTGTACAGTTTTGGTCTCCTTGCCTAAGGAAGGATATACGCCTGAGAAGGTCCACTAGACTGATTCCTGAGATGCGGGGGGGAGATTGTCCTATGAGGAGAGATTGAGTAGACTAGGCCTATATTCCCTAGAATTTAGAAGAATGAGAGGTGATCTCATTGAAACATGAAATTCTTATAGGGCTTGACGGGGTAGATGCTGGGAGGATGTTTCCCCTGGCTGGGGAGTTTAAAACCAGGGGTCACAGTCTCAGAATAAGGTGTCTGCCATTTAGGACTGAGATGAGAAATTTCTTCACTCAAGGGGTTGTGAATCTTTGGCATTCTCTGCCCCAAAGGGCTGTGGATGCTCAGTCATTGAGTATATTCAAGACCGAGATTGCTACATTTTTGGATACTAAGGGAAGCAAGGGATATGGGGATAGGTGGGAAAGTGGAGTTGAGGTACAAGATCAGCCATGATCTTATTGAATGGCGGAGCAGGCTCGAAGGGCCGAATGGCTTACTCCTCCTATTTCTTGCATTCTTGATGCTCTCTCTGCCAAATTACACAGCAATCTGCATCTATACAGAGAAAAACAGGAAGAGAATCCGGGCAACGCAAAAACACAAGTAACTCTTCTGGGTTCATGGGCTCCACTGGCTTCTGACTGCTCTGTTTCTGCTGTGTTGGTTACTGGTCTGAAGTCTACTGCCCTGCTCGTTCCTGGGTTCTCTCCACAATCTTAATTCCAATGCTGCATTGGCCCCAGATTCAGTCTGCTTATTCCATGGGCTTGGCTCTGTTGCCTGCTGCGCAGACTTCTTCTGGATCAGGCCATGCTCCTATTTTCGAGGCCAAATTTTGCTCATTCCATCACCAACACTCATACCATAGTGCCCCTGCCACTGAAACCCTTGTAAGTGCTTTTGCCACCTCTAGACTGGATTTTATTCCAATGCCATTCCATCCTCGACCCTCCACAAATTCCAATTTCCAAAACTCAGTTGCCCATATTCTGTGCATCACCTATGTAATGTGTCGGATTTTTTGTGTAGGATTTTTTTTTTGAGCTTGCCATCAGAATTATATCTATCTTCATCCATGCCTTTGTTACCTCCACACTCACCTACTCCAATGCTGTCCTGGCCTGCCTCCCACCTTGCACCCTCTGTAAACTTGAGCTCATCCAAAACTCTGCTGCCTGTATCCAAACTCATCAAGTCCCGTTCACCCATCACCCCTGTGCTCGCTGTCCTACATTGGCTCCCGGTCCAGCAAACACTCGATTTTAAAATTCTCATACTTGCTTTCAAATCCCTCCATGACCTCACCCCGCCCTTTCTCCAAACATTGTGAAGACTGAAGCCATTGTCTTTGGTCCCGCCACAAACTCCATTCTCTAGCCACCGACTCCGTCGCTTTCCCTGGACGCTGTCTGAGGCTGAGCCAGACCATTCACAACCTTGGTGTCGTATTTGACCCTGAGATGAAATTCCTACCACATATCCGCTCCATCACCAAGACAGCCTACTTCCACCGCTAGCAGGCCCGTTACTACTGAAACCCTCATCCATGCCTTTGTTACCTCTAGACTTAAATGCTCTCCTGGCCGGCCTCCCATCTTCCAAAAACTTGAACTCATCCAAAACTCCGCTGCCATATCCTAACTCGCACCAAGTCTCGTTCACCCACCACCCCAGTGCTTGCTGACCTACATTGGCTCTTGGTCTGGCAGCGCCTCGATTTTTTTCAAATTCTCCCTCCATGGCCTTGCCCCTCCCTATCACTGTAACCTCCTCCAGCTCAAATCTTTTTGCTCCTCCAGTTCTGACCTCTTGCCCATCTCCGATTTTAATCGTTCCACCATTGGTGGCTGTGCCCTCAGCTGCCTCGGCCCTAAGCTCTGGAATTCACTCTCTAAACCTCCCCGCCTCTCGACCTTTTTTTTTCTCAAGACATTCCTTAAAACCTACCTCTTTGGCCAAGCTTTTGGTCACCTGCCCTAATATGTCCTTATATGGCTCGGTGTCAACTTTTATTTAATTACACTCCGTGTTTTGGAACGTTTTACTGTGGTAAAGGTACTATATAAATGTAAGTTGTTGTTTCCACCCATCTGTAGTTCTGGTACATGGAGAATTTCTCACTACACACCCTGTGGCTAAAAGTTATCCACTCTTCATGTATGGCTTATGTCTATAGATGATTATACAGTCTTGCACAGGTCACCAGGCTTTTGTAATAAAAAGTAAAGCAATGAACATTCTCTACCATATTTTTTGCCAAGGGATATTCTGGAATGTCTTATTTACCTTGTTTGGTTTCTTTTTTGCTTGTAGCTGACTGGCTCAAGTTAAACCTGCCCATCAAGTGTAGCGAGGTGTAAAAATCTTATAGACCCAGTAGATACTCCCTATTTGATAATGCCACCATGTTCTGAAGATTACCGCTTTGTCTCGTGTAGCACACAGTAAAACCAGCACAGCCATCCTGGAGCATTTGAGTGCACTGTTCTGGTATGAAGTCTGAGTCACTAAAACTTATTACAGCAATTAAGCTACATGTTCTGAAAAGCTATGCCACAGGATTGCTGAAATTTAGTTTTTAACTTTGTGATGGCTGGATACAATATAAGCATTGGACAGTGTATTCCTGGTAATTCAAAGTCTGTTTTTGTGCTAAAAATTTTAAATTAGGAATGAAATTATCCAAAACTTAAAATTACGCAATGTAAATAACACAGCAAAGAGGTAATTTGGTGCTTTACTCTTTAAATTACGATAGACTGTAGCTTATCCTTGGTAAAAGGCTTGGAGCGGTAGAGCTTTATGGCATAACCTGCATTTATTTTTAAATTGGGCTGCTGTCAGTAACTTTTTTCATTGCAAATTTCATGCATCAGAGAGGCTATATGGGGTTGAGGTGGGGAGAAGCTTGGTGTGGGAAATGAGGGGAAAAATGCCACACTGGTGGAGTGTTTTTCTGAGGTTGGGAGGGAGGCACATTGCTGAACCTTTAATCTGCATCTAAATCTGTGATACCTGAATACTTTATAACGGATGCACATAGCACTCAAACTGTGACCTAACTAATGTCTTCTGCAGATTGCCCATTGTCACCTTGCTTTTGTATTCAATGTTCCGACACTAATATACTATAATCCTATTTGCCCCTTTTTTTTCTATCAATTCTTCAAAGATCTGTGTATCTGCACTTGTAGATCCCCCTGTTCAGTTAGTAGCACTATCACCTCTGACACAAAGTTGACTCTGAGCAAACTCTACTACAGACCTGAACTTATCTAGACTGATATCTCAGTGCACTACCGAAGGAGTGCTGCACTGTTGGTGGTGCCGTCTTTCGGATGAGATGTTAAACCAAGATCCTGTTTGCCCTTTCGGGTGGATGTAAAAGATCGAAGAAGAGCAGGGGAGTGCTCCTGGTGTCCTGGCCAATATTTATACCTCAAACCAACAGCACTAAAACTGTTTAATTGGTCATTTACTTCACAGCTGTTTCCCTACATAACAACAGTGACTTCACTTCAAAAGTAATTTATTGGCTGCAAGGTAATTTGGGACGTCCTGAGGTAGTGAAAGGCGCTATATAAAATGCAAGTTATTTATCTTGCTTTGTGCATATTGGCTTCCACATTTGCCTGCATAACAACTGTACCTCAAAAGTAAGTCATTGGCTATAAATCACCTTGGGAACATGTTGAATGGCGATACAAGTGCAAGTTCTTTCTATAAAGTCAGGGCCTACTGACCTAGCCTGTTTGAGTCAGTGTATTTTATTTAGGTATAATTAACATTACCTTTCACTAATCTCCACCGATAAATTCCTGGATTCTTTATGGTGGTGAATTAATTTAACAAAAAAAGTCATACTGTGGGGGGAAAAATCCCTGAAATTACCTGTTGTACCACACTCATTTTACGTGATATTAGCGCACACTGTTTGCTGTACGTTCCTTGCTGGATTCACAAATATGCACACAAATCTTTGGAGCTGAGTTTTGGCACGAAAAGAAAGACTGCAATTTGGATTTTTATTTAAGAGGGCATTGATCATTTTTAGCCACTGCTGTGAGGACTACTTTCTTTGTACTGCAGCAAAAATCAGTCTTCCATTTCTAGTTGGGTGTGGAGCAAGGACAGCAGCATACCGTCAGTTACCATAGATAATCCCTGAAGATTGAGGTAATTAATCGAAGGCTGAATTAAGTCGCCCACCAAGACGTTGTTTACTAAAAGCACGATTGCAGATTTGTGTGTAATCTCCAACAATTTTTATTGTCCCCTCATCATAGTGGCACGTAAGTGGCTGGAGTTACAATGATAAACATAGGTTCATCAGTATGTCTTTTAAATTGAAAGTAAAATTATCTATAGGTTAAGTGGTGGCCTGATGGCGAGCCCCATAAAAATAGTGTCCTTAATGTGTAATTAATTGTGGCTTATTGTTTAGCGTGGCTCACTTTTTAGCTCCTTGCTTCTTGTGTTGAGTTTCAGCAATATTCAAAATCAAAACTTTATTCTTTACTGATTTTTCTCTACCTGAATTTTTAAGGAGCCCAATTTTAGTCCCACTAATTTTTATAAATATAAAATCTAGAAAATACTTTGGAAAAGTTTTTCTTGATTGGCAGTAATAATTTTATTACACCTAATGCGTTATTTGCATTGATCTCTTATTTATTTCTTTAAACTGATGCACCCAGACATTAGTTGTTAAGTTAAATCCTTGGTTTAGATAATTTATACCTGATTTTGAAAACGTGTTGCTTAGTATATTGCAGCGTGTTATATATTTTGTGATTTAATTGTAAAATAAGAACAGTAATAAAAACACTAATTTCATATTTTTAATTGTATTTCAAAGTTTTAATTGCATATTACATGCATTTACTTTTGTACTAAATATCAAGTGACCTGATATCAGAGGCCCCTTGAATTGACTTGCGACACACAGGATAAGGAGGAGCATCCTTCGGTTTTATAATTGGATATATGCCATATACACAACTCCCAGTCATTTAGTGCAGATTGATTAATACCTCCAGTAAAATAGCAGATGAATGTATTAACCATTAGGTTAGTATCCCGTGGTGTCATTTCAGGGAGATGCAGGAGGTTGATATTGATGGCAATGCACACGGAATTTCTTGGTCTTTCTAGAAGTGAAACTGGACAAGTTTGTGACTAGTAGGAGTATGGAAGGATACAGCCTTGTTAGTAAAACAAAGGGAAGGTAGAATGAAATACATGTTCAACATTAAAGTAGATTTCAGATGGAGTAAGCTGAATGGGCCAAATAGTTTTTCTCTAGTGCTTATAACTGATAAATCCACGTAAGAAGAGGGCTCACTGGTTTTTAAAATTGAAATAAGATACTTTGGCTTAACACTTTCAAGAAGTACAGTCCTGATTATCATCAGTCTGAAAGGGGAGGGAAGTGAGAATGCTTCAGTACTTGCATTTGTTCTCCAAATGTGAAAGTGCGCTGTCCACTTTGTGCAACTGGAACCAACGACATAACCCATGACTGATGTTGCAAATCTGTTTGGTTCTATAAGTAGTACATGAATCACTGCCAAAGGGTGTAGTAACTATATAATATGCATCTTTGCACTGTACATTCATTGTGGTTTTAACTTATTTTTATAAATAAGTATTTAAAATGATTTTGTTTCAGTGGAACTACTCTTCTCCACAGAGGTGGAGCAATGCCCATACAAACCAATGATTCAGATGAGTCTGTCCTGCTGTTAACCACAACTGCTTACTTTTCTACAGTGCCTTTTATCATAATAAAATGTCCCAATGCATTTCACAAAGGAAAGAATGGGCTGTGCAGTAGTTTTTTTTTGTTTTAAAAAGGCAGAGTTGATTGACTGCATGGTCAGAAAGATGGATTGTGAGGAGGCTTTTAAGGGCGGGGGTAGGACCTAGAGATGGCTGAAAGTTTTGCCACCAAGGAAAGAATGCTGGGAGAGGGTAATGCAGAGAAGCCCAGAGTGAGAGGACTGAATGGCACAGACTGGTTTGTAAGGCTGGAGAAGATTGGAAAGGGAGCGTGAGATTAGCATAACATACTTTATAAACGAGACCAAGGATTTCAATGATGCTGTGGGAGCAGAGTGCCAGTGGAGGCTGACGAGAACAGGGGTCATGGGTAAATTGACTTGGGCCGAGATTTTCCTTACCTCAGTGGGTCCGGAGCGGGCGGTGGCGGGTCGCAGCCCCGCTGCTGGCTCCATCCCACTGGAAAATGACTTTCCCTTAATGGGGGTTGTTAAGCTCGCCAAGCACGTTTCCCGGCCCAATTAGAAGGAGCGGGTCTGGTGACGTCATTCATGACTTGTCTTGAGCCGGTTTCCTTTAAGGGACCACGGCCACCTTTTGACGTTTACGCTGTCAGTGTTCTAAAGCATTGAAATGCTGCAAACACTGATCATCACTGCACAGAAGTGAAGGGTTGCACCCAGGTTCTCCCATGACTCCCTCCATATGCTTATGGAGGGAGTCACAGCACATAGGGAGGTCCTCTTCCCTTGAGATGGGCGGAAGACACCTCCCCAGGAGACCAACACTGCCTGATTGCACAGGAGGTCACAAGTAGGGATGTCATCAGGAGGAACTGGGTGCAATGGCGCAAACCTTTCAATGATCTCAGATCAAAAAACGTCAGTACAAAGTCGCACTCACCTTCATTCTCCTGTGCCTCTCATCACATCCCCATCACTCTGTTTCCCTACCCTACTCCTGCACATCCTTGCTCACACCAATTTACCTTGCAACTCCACCCATTCCTTTCTATCTACATTATCACATCCCTATCTCACTAGTCACCCCTCACACTCACGCTCATCCTCGTGCAATCATACCAACTAATAACACACAAGGGTAGCCACTTGGGTGTTTCATCCAATGTTCATGTAAAGTTTCTGTTAATGTGTTAAACATTGAAACCTTTATTTTCAACACTTTCCATTCTTGGGCAGATTTGTGTGTACCTTTGGAAGTGGCTTAGTGAGTTGCAGTGAATGGTGAGACATAACGGTACCCCCCCACAATGGTGGTGAGTGTGAATGGAATGGCTTGGACATTGTAGAGATGCTTTGTGGTGTTGGTGTGGGGTGGTGCCAACCTGGCGTGTCATGTGGCAGCCAGGGTGTACAGTGTCAAGTGAAGTAAATCTGGCCATGGTGAGGCCATCCCTGGCCTCCCGGGCAGCAATGTGCTCAGGTGCTGATGCCCTCTGTCCTGTGCAGCATCAGGTGATTGCAGAGAAGGTTGGTGGTGTTGGTGCTGCTGGTGTGCCTGGTGCTGCTGGTGTTGGGGCTGATCGTGGTCGGATTCTGAGGACCAAGGTGAGACAGTATAAAGGGCACCCATGTTGAAGGAATATTTGGCAGTTGAAGTAGAGATGACAAGCAATCTGTCAATGGTGAGAGAGTTCTTCCAATGAGGGGAGAGTGGAAAGCCGGCAGAATCTGTGCTGGAAGTGGACTGAGGAACAGCTTGTGGCTGAAGAAAGTGATGATCTGTCAGGTGGGAGCTTTTACTGTACATTTGAAGCTGTCAAGTAATCAACTGGAGCAATGGCCACTGAACTCATGCCTCAGGTTGCCAGCTGTGGTCCCCGAACAGTGTGGTTCCCATAGTCATGCAGTTAAAGTCAAAAGGTAAGTTTAAAAAAGACTGCACTCGCCTGGTTCAGTTCTTATCTAGCTAATCATAGCCAAAGAATCACCTGCAATGGCTTCTCTTCTCGCTCCCGCATTGTTAGCTCTGCTGTCCCCCAAGGATCTATCCTTGGCTCCCTCCTAATTCTCATCTACATGCTGCCCCTTGGTGACAGCATCCAAAAACACAGCGTCAGTTTCCACATGTACGCTGACGACACCCAGCTCTACCTCACCAACACTTCTCTCGACCCCTCCACGGTCTCTAAATTGTCAGCCTGCTTGTCCGACATCCAGTTCTGGATGAGCAGAAATTTTCTCCAATTAAATAGTGGGAAGACCAAAGCCATTGTTTTTGGTCCCCGCCACAAACTCATTTCCCGAGCCGCTGACTCTATCCCTATCCTTAACATCTGTCTGAGGCTGAACCACACTGTTTGCAACCTTAGTGTCATATTTGACCCTGAAATGAGCTTCCGACCACATCCGTGGCATAACTAAGACCACCTATTTCCACCTCCGTATTATCGCTGGTCTTCACCCTTGCCTCAGCTCATCCGCTGCTGAAACCCTCATCCATGCCTTTGTTACCTCTAGACTTGACTATTCCAAAGCACTCCTGGCTGGCCTCCCACATTCTACCCTACGTAAATTTGAAGCCATCCAAAACTCGGCTGCCCGTGTCCTAACTCGCACCGAGAATAGATTGACAGCTAACATACAGGGGAATTCAAAAGTCTTCTATAGGCATATAAATAATAAATGGGTAGTAAGAGGAGGGCTGTGGCCGATTAGGGACCAAAAAGGAGACCTACGCATGGAGGCAGAGGGCATGGCTGAGGTACTAAATGAGTACTTTGCATCGGTCTTCACTAAGGAAGAAGATGCTGCCAAAGTCACGGTGAAAGAGGTGGTCGTGAAGATACTGGATGCGATAAAAATTGATAGAGGAGGTACGAGAAAGGCTGTCTGAACTTAAAGTTGATAAGTCACCAGGACTGGATGGGATGCATCCTCGGATGCTGAGGGAGGTTAAGGAGGAAATCGTGGAAGTACTCGCCATAATCTTCCAATCCTCCTTAGATACGGGGGTGGTGCCACAAGACTGGAGCATTGCAAATGTTACACCCTTGTTCAGAAAAGGGTGTAAGGATAAACCCAGCAACTGCAGGCCAGTCAATTTAACCTCGGTAGTAGGGAAGCTTTTGGAAACGATAATCAGGGACAAAGTAAAGTCACTTGGACAAGTGTGGATTAATTAAGGAAAGCCAACACTGACTTGTTAAAGGCAAATCGTGTTCAACTAACTTGATTGAGTTTTTTGATGAGGTAACAGAGAGGGTTGATGAGGGCAATGCAGTTGCCGTGGTGTACATGGAGTTCCAAAAGGCGTTGGATAAAGTGCGACATAATAAGCTTACAAATAAAGTTGAAGTACATGGAATAAAAGGGACAGTGGCAGCATAGATACAAAATTGGCTAAGTGACAGGAAAGTAGTGGTGAACGGTTTTTTGGACTGGAGGAAGGTATACAGTAGTGTTCCCCAGGGGTTGGTACTAGGACCACTGCTTTTCTTGATGTATATTAATGACTTGGACTTGGGAGTACAGGGCACAATTTCAAAATTTGCAGATGACACTAAACTTGGAGGTATAGTGAACAGTGAGGAGGATAGTGATAGACTTCAAGAAGACATACAGGCTGGTGAAATGGGCAGATGAAATTTGACGCAGAAAAGTGCAAAGTGATGCATTCTGGTAGGAAGAACGAGGAGAGGCAATATAAACTAAAGGGTACAATTCTAAAGGGGGTACATGAACAGAGAGACCTGGGGGTATGTATGCACAAATCGTTGAAGGTGGCAGGGCAGGTTGAGAAAGCGATTTTTTAAAAAAAGCATACGGGATCCTGGGCTTCATAAATAGAGGCATAGAGTACAAAAGCAAGGAAGTTATGATGAGCCTTTATAAAACACTGGTTCGGCCTCAACTGGAGTATTGTGTCCAATTCTGGGCACCACACTTTAGGAAGGATGTGAAGGCCTTAGAGAGGGTGCAGAAAAGATTTACGGGAATGATTCCAGGAATGAGGGACTTCAGTTGTGTGGCTAGACTGGAGAAGCTGGGGTTGTTCTTCTTAGAGCAGAGAAGGTTGAGAGGAGATTTGATAGAGGTATTCAAATTCATGAGGGGCCTTGACAGAGTAGATAGAGAGAAACTGTTCCCGTTGGCGGAAAGGTCGAGAAACAGAGGGGAAAGATTCAAGGTGACTGGCAAAAGAACCAAGGGCGACATGAGGAAAAACTTTTTTACGCAGCGAGTGGTTAGGATCTGGAATGCACTGCCTGAAAGGGTACTGGAGGCAGACTCAATCGTGGCTTTCAAAAGGGAATGGGATAAGTATCTGAGGGGAAAAAATTTGCAGGGCTGTGAGGAAAGGGCGGGGGAGTGGGATTAGCTGAAATGCTCCTGCAGAGAGCCGGCACGGGCTCGACAGGCCGAATGGCCTCCTTCTGTGCTGTAATATTCTATGATTCTAAGTCCTGTTCACCCATCACCCCTGTGCTCGCTGACTGGTTAAGCAACACCTTGATTTCAAAATTCTCATCCTTGTTTTCAAATCCCTCCATGGCCTTCGCCCTCCCTATCTCTGTAATCTCCTCCAACCCCACAACCCCCGCCCCCCCCCCCCCCCCCCCCCGGAGATATCTGCGCTCCTCTAATTCTGCCCTCTTGAGCATCCTTGATTATAATCGCTCCACCATTGGTGGCCGTGCCTTCTGTTGCCTAGACCCTAAGCTCTGGAATTCCCTGCCGAAACCCCTCTGCCCCGCTACACCTCTTTCCTCCTTTACGACGCTCCTTAAAACCTACCTCTTTGACCAAGGTCAGAGAAGGCGGAGACAGGGGACAAGTAGTAGAATGGATAGCTAGCTGGCTTCAAGACAGAAAGCAGAGTAGGGGTAAAAGCTAGCTATTCACAGTGGCAGAAGGTGGGTAGTGGTGTTCCACAAGGATCAGTGCTGGGACCAATGTTCACCATTTATATTAACGATTTAGATTTTGGAATCAAAAACACAATTTCTAAATTTGCGGATGACACCAAATTGGGGGGGATCGTCAATACTGAGGACGACTGCGACAAATTACAGGAGGACAGTAATAAACTTGTAGAATGGGCATATAATTGGCAAATGAAGTTCAACACAGATAAATGTGAGGTATTAGATTTTGGTAGGAAGAATAGGGAGGTCACTTATTACTTGGAGGGTGTGAGTCTAGGTGGGGTACAAAGGGATCTCGGAGTACAAATACACAAATCACTAAAAGTTGCGACACAGGTTAGCAAGACCATAAAAAAAGCAAACTAAGCACTAGGGTTAATTTCTAGAGGGATAGAATTGAAAAATAGGGAAGTTCTGCTAAACCTGTATCGAACCTTGGTTAGACAACACTTAGCGTACTGTGTACAGTTCTGGTCGCCATAGTATAAAAAGGATATAGAGGCAGAGAAGATTTACAAGGATGATACCAGAAATGCGAGGGTATACATATCAGGAAAAGATGAACAGGCTGGGTCTCTCTTTTGAAAAAAGCAGGCTGAGGGGTGACCTCCTAGAGGCCTTTAAAATTGAAAGGTTTTGATAGGGTGGATATGGAGAGAATGTTTCTACTTGTGGGGAAGAGCATAACTAGAGACCATCAATATAAGATAGTTACCAAGAAATCAAATCGGGAATTCAGAAGAAACCTCTTTACCGAGAGAGTGGTGAGAATGTGGAACTCACTACCACAGGGAGTGGTTGAAGCGAATAGTATAGATGCATTTAAGGGGAGGCTAGACAAACATCTGAGGGAGAAGGGAATAGAGGTTTATGCTGATACATTTAGATGAGGAAAGACAGGAGGAGGCTCGAGTGAAGCATCAATGCCAGCATAGATTGGTTGGGCCGAATGGCCTGTTTCTGTGCCGTATATCCTATGTAATCCTATGCACAAAGTCCTGTTTACCCATTACCCCTTTGCTTGCTGGCTTTAATTGGCACCCGGTCCGGCAATGCCTCGATTTATATATTAAAAAAAAAAATTCTCATCCTTGTTTTCAAATCCCTCCATTGTCTTATCCCTCCCGATCCCAATAACCTCCTACAGCCCTCCAAGATCTCTGCGCTCCTCCAATTCTGGCCTCTTGCGCATCCTCAATTTTCATCTCTCCATCATTGGCCAAGGCACTAAGCTCTGGAATTCCCTCTCTAAACTTCTCTGCCTCTCTACCGGACCTCCTCCTTTAAGACGCTCGCTCCCGCTGCGATGCTGTAGGCTTTTGGTCACCCGCCCTAATTTCTCCTTATGTGGCTTGGTGTCATTTTTTGTCTCAATACTCCTGTGAAGCGCCTTGGGACGTTTTACTACGTTAAAGGCACTATATAAATACAAGTTGCTGTTGTTGTTGTTAAACATCTGTCAACTAGATGCTAATGATTTTAATTGGGTCCCCGCCATGGCCTGCTCAGCGTTGACCGACCCGACATAAGGAAATGCACGTTGCGTCGGGTTGACCGCAGATTCCCAACCCGCTGTCCAAAAAAAAAACATTTTCCCACCCGACTCGGCACCGATCCTGCCCGCTAACCCCCCGCAAAATCTCGGCCTTAGTGTGGGATAGGATGTTGACTCTGAAGTTTTGAACAAGCAGATGAACCTCGGGAAGCCAGTGAGAAGGGTATTTGAGAAGTCAAGTCTTAAGATTATGGCCATGAATTTGAGGTCAGCAGCGAAGCGAAGGTGTTCGCTGCTGGCCCCGAAGTACGCTCCGCACAGGGATCTCGCAATCTCTGTGTCGAGAACTTTGGGTCTTACGACCTTGAATTCAATTCAACGGACCTTAATGAAGATCCCCTTGTGCGAAGTGCTGTGATGCCAACAGGCTGCCTAAGCAGCCAATCAAAAGGCAGAATTCTCAGACAGCTGACAAGGAAGTGCTTAAGTCCTTAAAATTCTAACTTTTTAAAATAGTTAGAGAGAGCAAAAGAAAGATTGGGGTTCTCATGGGGAAAAGACAAACCTAAAATAAAGATGCACAAACTTAAAAAAAAAATAATTTTTTTCAAAACATTCTAAAAAAAAATGTATTTTTATTAAAATGGAGAAATTTCACACTGGACAAAATTAAATTTAGTTTTCCAGGCCCTTAACCTTTGTTTAGCAGTCAATACGCTATTAAAACCCCAGTTATGTCTAATCCCTTTGGGTCTAACTTAGTGGGGAATTTAACAGCGTTATTACTGCGGAAGTGCCAAAGTTTTCGTCTGTTCAATGATTTATGAGATTTCACTGATTGCCGGCTCGGTGGGGTGGGCAGGGTTGGACGTATGGATGGGAATTGGGATTTGAAATTCAGCTCTGGATCAAACAGGAATCTTTGTGGCTCCATGGGATGTAATTTCATGGCCGTTACCAGCCCATTCAATACCTAATGATGGGTAAAAATACCACGTCAGTGACCAGAGCACAGTGTTGAACTTTTTAAATGCTTTTACTTCCAACACTAGCGAGGTTCTTGGTGATGGGGAAGGTTATTATATCTCTCTAAAGATCTAGCATTTCTATAGTGCCTTTCACATCCTCAGGACATCCCAAAGCACTTTACAGCCAATAAATTACTTTTGAAGTGTCGTCACTTTTTGTAGGGGTTGGAAAATGCCTCCTGATTTCATTCTTAAATAGCCTAGTTCTAATTTTAAGATTGTGCTCCCTTGTTCTCTCACCAGAACTGAGCAACCCTTCTCCGCGCCGCCCCCTCCAAACACCTACAACAATGTGACCTCTGACTCACCATGAGCAGTGTCACAGGAAATGTGTTGGCAATATTTAGCTCTTTTATAAATGAAGTGTAGCTCTGGAGTAATATCCTTTAAATTGATCCAGTTTTTTTTCTCTTTTTGTCGCTATCTCTCTCTGCCGAGTGAATGTTGAGTACATGAGGGCATTTTAGTTCATTTCTAATACGACCGCTACATTTATCATTTAAGTAAACTTGAATCTTTGAAAATGAACATTGGGCACCCTACAGCCCTCTGGACTCAACATCGAGTTCAACAATTTTAGATCATAACCTTGGCCCCTATCACATTTATATTTTATTTTTTCATCCAACCTTTTGTTTGGCCCCCCCCTTTTTTTCCCTCCTAGAAGCTGGCAGCTGTCCTTCATTCTGCCAGTGCATTTCACACTTCATCTAGCCTCAACCTGTCACATTAACACCTCCTCCTGCCTTGATTATCTCTTAATGTCTCTCAGTGTCTCTTAATCTCTCCTTTTGTTCTTTCATCCCCTCCCCCTTTTCCCAGCTTTATACTTGCTTTAAATCTATTTCATTTCCTGCTTTTTTTCCAGTTCTGACGAAAGGTCTTCGACCTGAAACGTTAACTCTGTTTCTCTCTCCACGGATGCTGCCTGGCCTGCTGAGTTTTTCCAGCGTTTTCTGTTGTTATATTGGGCTTCCTTTGTTTGTTTACTGCAGTACATAAACCTGATAGCCATTCACTACCACTGGATTGTGGCAATCAAAACCTCAGTCATACTGTCTTGTACTTTGGTTTCCGGGTGGTAGAAGTGTTCAATATAGAATGCATTTGTTTTGGTGCAGATCATTTATAATGTGCTACTACGGGGCTGAACTTAGAGTAAGGGCACAAAAGTCAGTTGAAAGAAAATAAGGATATGTGAAGGAGGAAAGACCATTCAAGAATGTCTGATTGTACTCTGCAAGTTAAATCCAATTTTTACCTGTTACATTACTATTTTTTTCTTATTGGCCCAGCAAAGAAAATGGTGCCGTTTTAAGGATAGTTTTTAAAGGACAGAATGTAAATAAACAATTTTGATTAGATTAGATATGAGAATATTTGAGATTTAACCCAATTTATGACTGGATTAGCTCTTGTTTTATCTTCTACATAAAATGAATGTTCCAGCTTCAGTATGTCTTGTGCTATATATAGAATCCATGTGTTGGCTGGTTAATATTGAAAATGCCTTTGCCCACGTAAGCCTGCCCATCTATCTGGAGAGCTCACCTGGCTCCAAGTGCTGAAATTTCCAGCTGCTGATAAATTGTGCATGTGTATCATGGGAGGAGTTTTCACTGCTGCTTGGGAGCAACGATGTCATGCGACAACTAGATATCAAAGGACTGGGGCATGTGGAGAAATTGTGTGTATGAGTGGATGTATGATTAGAGATGCAGCTTTTAACTGCTCCTATGGTAGTACAGTATCTTGAATGTACTCCGACCCAAGCAGAAATTGCAATGGTATGAGTGGCAGAAAACAAATAAAATTTCAATTTCTTTTCAACTTTTATATAGTTTAAGCCACTAAATTAAAAAATCTGATGCAACTGCGTTGTTTGGAATTTTTGATAAACCTAATGCACACTAGGTCCTATTCTGCCTATGAGCAATGCCATGGGAGTTCCAGTAATATTTAATACTTCAGGTGTGCAATTCACACATATCCCAAGTACAATTTTATTCTTCAATATGAACACTTCATGTCTCTGTCAATCATAACAAAAATCTATACAATGGAGCAAGCTGTTACTTTCGTGCCAGAGAAAGAATGCTGCTAATTAAATGAGATAAATAAATTTGATCTTAAGATCACACATCTGATCTTTAAGAAAATAAAATGAGCAATTAATAGCGCTTAATTCTCAACACATTTGTCTTAAAAGTCCTTATTACTAGAGAAGGGAGGGAAATGAGTCAGAACTTGTGGTTCACATAATGACCCAAGAAAGAATAGGATGCTCAGAGAATTTGGGTTTCAGATTCAAGTGCAAAACCTTGAAGGTAGTAATCTTGGGATTACTCCTGCCACACACTACCAGTTTGGGGGGTTGGGAGGGAGGGGGGTGGTTAAGTCTTTAGCATGTCAATTCGTAGTTAGAAAGCTGGTATAAAAGGCTTCAGATTCTTAGGACATTGGGACAAGTACTCTGGCAGAACGAAGCTGTAAAAATGGGTTGAACTTGTCCTGCATCGGAGCAGTACCGGTGTTCTGGTAGAGTGGGTAAATGAGGCAGTGGGGGTGTGATTTCAAACTAATAAAGCAGGAGGAGACCAAACCGAGCAGATTTAACGAGGGAAAATGGTGTGATTGAGGTGGAGAAGATTGAGGCTGTGGTACAGACCAGGGGCTGGTAGATGACAGTTCACAGGCAGACATTGATACAGCAGGAAAGTGTGTGGAGTATTAGTTTTTGACTATATGGATAACTATGGGGGGAATTTTAACCCCCAAAAATAGGTGGGTTTGGGTCAGGTGGCATGTTTTAAAAAAAAAAAAAATCTGAAACCTGCCCATTTCTGGTTTTAATGGAGGTGGGGCGGGGAGGCAGATTGATCATTTAAATATTATAATGAGGCTGTGTGCCTCAGAATTAACCACCATTTTAACCTTGGCCGGCCAGGTTTCCTGGACCTTGGGAAACGCATTGGTTAAAGGGAGGCGAGGACTGCTGGATTCAGGAGGTAAGTGCCTTTCCACTTTCTTGCTAGATCCAGTTTACCTGCTTCACCCACTTCCCACAATCAGCGCCCTCCCCGACCCTTCCGATCTTCTCCACTGGCCCTTCCGATTTCTCCCCCCCCCCCCTCTAGCCAGCCAGCCTCTTGATCTGGCTGGCTGCAGCCGGGAAACACAGACAAAAAATGTTAATCAGGTCCTGCTGTTAAATTCGGTAGGACCTGAGGGAAACCAGTGTTTCCTGACCTCAACAGCCCCTCCCCGCCTCCAAGCTAATATCAGGCCCTTTGACTAAATAAGTGAATCAGTCTAAGAAGTGGGGGAATGAATGCATCAGAATTCTCTCTCTCTGCGTGTGTGTGTGTGTATGTATGTGTGTATATATATCTCCCAGATTTCACAGAAACCTGGATCAACAATAGTACAGTTTGGGTAAATAAAGAGGGTTACAGATTAGGTTTCAGTAAGATTCTTGATACTGTACTTATAAGCCCATGGTGCATAAGTGATTAGTTAAAAGGTAGATGGGGAATAGAAAGCAAGCTTCTGAATTGAAAGTTGGCTATATCAGAGAACGCAAAGGTTAAAGGGAGTTGCTTCAACCTTGCAGAGAGTCACGGGATTATGTGCTGGGGCCATTACTGTTTGCAGTGTGTAGAGGTAATTTGTAGCTGAGAAAAGAAACCAAACTTAAATTTGCAGATGATACTAAATTAGGGTGGGGCAAGCCAAACAATGAGGAAGCGACAGACCAAATAACAAAGGGAGCTGGATTGATGAATGGTTGATTACCTTTCATTGGGCCACGTGAAGTGTAATGAGTGTATAAACTAAATGGCTCTAGGCTACAATATGCAACACAAAAGAGGGTTCTGGTGGGTAGTTCACTGAAACCAACAGTGTGTTGTCCTGTAGCATTAAGGAAACATAACAAGATCTTGAATGTATAGTCAAAAGGATAGAGCATAGATCCCCCAAGAGTTGTACATGAGTCTGTACAAGGCACTGGTGTGGCCACACCTGGACTATGTTGTATAATTCTATTCAACCATATTACAGCAACGATATTCAGACATTGGACACAGTGCTGGGCAACCAAACTGATAACGAGCTTAAGACATCTGAACTATAAGGAGAAGTTCATTAGCCACAGTTTGTTGACTCAAGGCTCTAGGGAGATGTTCAAGATTCTTGAGGGAATAGATAAATTGAACCCTGCTTAATGTCAAGAGATTGCCACAAGCTCTGGAACAAGGAGACACTGGCTCAAGATTAGAAGCAGGATGTTGCGCGCACAGTTCAGATGTAATGGCCTAGGCTTTCTGATTGCAATCATTTTAACAGATTACTGTCAATATTATAATTTGTAATGCAAGCGAATGGCCTGCCCAGAGAAGCCGTAGAGGCAGATAGTGTGGGGAAAAATTACGGGATAACTGGAAAGATATGTAGTAGACAGCTGAGAGTATTCATCTTTGGGACCGGCCAGATGGACTGCAGACCTTTTTGTTCCGGTACTTTCTTTTGTTCCTATGTAAGGAGTGGTTTTAAGCACCCAGTACACAATGCATTGTGACTTTCGTGGTAAAATCTAAACTACATTATGTTAAAGCAAGAACTTGCATTAAACACGCACCTTTCAAGAGCTCGGGATGTCCCAAAGTGCTTCACAGCCAATGAAATATTTTGACGTATAGTCACTGTTGTAATGTATGGGAATGCAACAGCCCATTTGCGCACAGAAAAATCTAAACTACATTTGTTACGAGCCAAGTACAGGAAAAAAATATGAAATATGTTAAATTCAAAGATCCTTTTTGAGTTCATTTACTTGCACAAGAGTGAACAGGGATACTAATCTAGATTGGTTTATTATTAACCACCCCTGTTAATAAATAAACCTTTCTGTTTGGATGCAAGAGAACTTTGTGGTGGATTTTGTAGTGCAGAGTTTAGGTTGGTTAATAAAGGTAACATTTGTTGAATCAGTGCAAAAGAATTGGGAGTTGGGGCAGGGAAAGGATTTTTACGCCACAGGATTTTGAGACTTGCAGACATAATGTTGGTAACTTTTCCATCACCTACAAAATGCTGTTTGTGAAAGATTCTTTCTTGGTTTAATACCGCATCTGTTCAGTTCATGTACTGATAATGATTTGAAAACCTTTGTTTTCCAGAAACCTCCCTCCTGAGCCTTAATCAACTGTGGTTTCACGATAAGCTTGAAAAGTGACACATCAATTTGGTAAGTTGCAATACTTTCTCTGTAATCACATACATTTATTTTGCTTTTCTTAGCCCAGTGTTGTAATTCTAAGGTTTCAGGGACCAAAAGATCATCTTTCCATTTAACAGAAGTGAATATTTCAATGGCTACTAATTCGCACTGGTTTCCAATTGGTCCTTTAAACAAGTTAACATACCCATTGTTTGAACCTTTTTGTTTTTTACATAAAACTCCACTGTCCTTACAGAACTGAAACTAGTGAGCTGGCATAAAGTGGGTTTCAACTGTCCCCCCCCCCCCACCCCCAATATAGTGGATTGGCTGATACTGGATTATTTTATTGGGTCTTCGTGCCTGACCTCTTGTTAAGTTAGATATAGTGTTTGAAAAACCCTGAAAATCTACTTTGCTTTCTTTCAATTTAGAACACTAGTACAAAATAAATTTGTAGTAATCTTCCAATAAAATGTATGCTTGTATTTCCATTACACACAATCTGACCTTTTGTTTATCTTGTGATCTGTTCATACTGGTTGTTTATCTCTAATTTCAGCTGCAGTTTTTCCTCTTAATTAAAATTTAGTGATGATTACTTTTACTGAGGATTATTAAACAAGATGCGTATTTTAATACCCAGTAGATGTGAGCTGCATCTCCCCCCCCCCCCCCCCCCCCTCTTCAGCCGTGAGATGCTTCTAGTCTTGAATACTCCAATGCGGATGTAGAATGAGATTTGTAGCTCTGTCTCAAAATAGAATTTATTACACCAATGCCATGAGGTTTACTGAAGCACATGTAGGTGAAAGAAAGCCTCAGTAGCAGCTGTGTAAACTGCTGTAGTTAGGTTTAAGCGCTGTACCCTGATCAAACTGGACCAGTAGGTCCTGTAGTGGTTCTCTTGACACTGGAATGCATTTGGCTGTGTAGTTTTGACTCGGTGAACCATTGTGTTCTGTAAAAATTACATTGTTAAAAAAAAAAATCAATTATAATTTAGTAATCTATTTTGCATGATGCCACAGTTTTGAAGTGCAATTCATGTTACTGTACTTATGTAGAAACACCAAATAGAAGTTTTCTTTATCACCTTTCAGGAAGGTTGCGACCCCTTTAAGTGAACTATGCTGAACACTACATGACAGAATTACAAGCCACAAATTGAGTGTGCTGTGACCAATGTAAAATCACTGTCGAAAGTGACAATCAAATTCTACATAGCAAGTTCATTGACACAGCGCACTAGTTAGCAGTGAACTCTATAACCCCATGCTGCAGCATAATAGGTTAATTATCCAAATTGAAAATTCAGGGCAAAAGGTTGTCAAGCTAGTCCGACTCAGTTGGCCTTGATTTATAGCCTTCAGATCACTACATCTGGCACCTTTACTTATGCTAACGGTGTTACTTTTTTAATGTATTCCCATAAATAATTTTCAAGCCCATCGTTGTTGGGCCTGTGCCATTTGTCAGAGCTGGCTCCCTGTTTTGTGGATTGCGTCATTCTTCAAAAATGTTTTGACTCCCTATTTTATTAAAAGGTCTTTGATTGGCTTCATTTTTTTTCCGCCAAGTTATCCAGTCAAGGTAAACAAGCAGTGTATTTACTGGAGGGTTCCCAGTCTACATCAAACGGTATGATAAGTTAGTGCACTGCCTGAAGTCAGTAGTTGGGCATTTATGTTGATCTTGGAGGAGATTTTTTTCTTTCCACTTGATCATTCCAATTTTTCAATATTTTGGCTCCACTAATTTCATTCGGGATCAGTTTCTTACTTTTAAATCCTCAACAAGCTGCAGCCTCCTAAAGAACTTCACTCCTGGCTGTCTGATGCATCTCCTTGTATACAGTGTGAGCTTGTTTTATCTCTACATCAGCCTGTTCCCATCCAGGTCATCCCTTGCCCTACATTCTGTTTTGAAATATTGGTGCTGCTTGTTTGACAACCACCACTTCCCTGTAAAGTAGTTTGTTTTGGAAGGATTGTGCAACAGTGCAGGGTAATATACTTAAGACTTGTGTTTTGAACTGAAGAGGTTAATTCTTTGAGTGGGATTGTTGAGATAATGGATGAAGTGCTGAGGTGTGTTTCTGCAGCTACAGTACAGGCCTTCTGAATGAAGTGATTTTTTTTCTTCTTGCTATTGGGCTTTGCACTCATAAAACTTAATACTGACTGTGCCATTGTAAATATTGCCCAATGTCAATTGTAATCCTCAAATCAGTTGGGTCAAGTGACCATTCTACCGAAAAAATGTTTACACATGTTAACTTCATATGGCTTTTTTTTTTTTAAAGTAAAAATGTACAGCAGCAAGCTTAGTGACTTTTTATTAATATTGAGGCGAAATGTTCTTTGTGCTAAATGTATGTGCCCTTGAAATAGATCTACTCTTGAAATAGATCTAATGTTTTTTGGGAGGGGGCTCAAGACACGGTTGGTCGGGAATCCCTATGATTTTTTTTCTGTTATAGCAACTGTGCATCCAAGCAGATGACTTGTAGTTAACTTTTGGCTGGAAGTTGACTACTGAAGGCTATTTTGTAGGTAGACTTGTGGCAAAGACCAACCCATGCAGCTAAAGAGTCATTGGCTGGGACTCTAGAACTGTCCACTTGGGCTGCTGGACCACCTTTTTCTCTGGCTGAACAGCAACAGATTGTGATTGAACGTGAGACTCGTATCACAGCTTATAATGTGCCGCTGGTGGACTTGTAAAGTTTAATGAGTGTGAAATGTTTGTATGATGTCTGCTTCCTATATTGTATTTACCAATCTGCTAAATAAGATTGTTGCTGCCTGTGCTCTACCTGATCAAACACAATTTCTGGTATAAGTGACTGAAAACTGCTTCTCCATATTACTAAATTTTATGGGTGTCTTGCACTTCATTAGGATGCAGTTATTCTGGCACTTTCACATCAGTGGGAAGCAGTTTTCAAGTATCAATGCAGGGGTATGACTCTGGAGTCTGGTTGGAGATCTAACTCAGGAAATCTGAAGTCCGAAGATGAGACCATTGACAGGTGGTAGTCTCGCACTGGTCTGGCTTTGCACCAAATGCAGTGTAACTCCAGCCTGCTCCAAAGCTGCATTTTAAAAATGCCCAAGCAGTCAACTGTAAACTTTATAAATGTAAAAAAATCTTTTTAATGTAGAGAGAGAAGTTTCAGTCTCACTCATGTTCTCCTAACATTAAAAATGAGCAAAATCAAAATACTGCAGATGCTGAAAATCTGAAATAAAAACAGAAAATGCTGGAAATACTCAGCAGGTCAGGCAGCATCTGTGGAGAGAATGAAACAGAGTTGACGTTTCATGCCGATGAACTAGTGACTAAATGGAGCGCCCAGTTCTGACGAAAGATCATCGGCCTGAAACTTGAACTGTTTCTCTGTCTCCACAGATTGTCATGATGCGGAGATGCCGGTGTTGGACTGGGGTGGACAAAATTGAGAGGTCGCACAACACCAGGTTATAGTCCAACAGTTTTATTTTAAATCGCAAGCTTTCGGAGTTACAACTCCTTCGTCGGGTGAAGTGAGGAGATACAGAATCGTCAAAGCATATATAGATCGAGAACAATGCATGTGTAACTTACAATTGCAGACAACTGAATTCAATCATCCTGACTGTTTATCTGCCGAGGTGTGATAAAGTTAATCAGGTCAGCCAGGAAGGTACCACATCAAAGACATAGCAAGATACCACTGAGCCAATGAGGTGGAATCGCATGGGGTCTAACATGTCAAAAGCTGCCAGGCAGGATTGTTACCTCCCAGTCGGGGAACACTTCAGCAGTCAAGGACATTCAGCCTCGGATCTGCGGGTAAGCGTTCTCCAAGGCGGCCTTAGGAAAACACGACAACGCAAAATCATAGAGCAGAAACTGATAGCCAAGTTCCGCACTCATGAAGACGGTCTCAATCGGGATCTTGGGTTTATGTCACGATACATGACGTGATCCGGACTTGAGTCGTCGTTGGCTTGTTTCACAGATGTGATTCCCAGTAAAAAAGTAAAAATTTTAAAGTTAATCGTTTTACATACAGACGGCAGCTTTTGACACGTTAGACCCCATGCGATTCCACCTCATTGTCTCAGTGGTATCTTGCTATGTCTTTGATGTGGTACCTTCCTGGCTGACCTGATTAACTTTATCACACCTCGGCAGATAAACAGTCAGGATGATTGAATTCAGTTGTCTGCAATTGTAAGTTACACATGCATTGTTCTCGATCTATATATGCTTTGACGATTCTGTATCTCCTCACTTCACCCGACGAAGGAGTTGTAACTCCGAAAGCTTGTGATTTAAAATAAAACTGTTGGACTATAACCTGGTGTTGTGCGACCTCTCAATTTTGTCCACAGATTGTGCCTGACCTGCTGAGTATTTCCAGCCTTTTCACTTATTAAAAATTAGCACATGGAGTGAACTCTTATCACTAAATCGTAAAACTTGGAGCAAGTCACCTTTGGTGATATAACTTTGGTCGCCCTCACCTAAGGGTCACACTCTGCAGAGAACATCTGAAATCATATATGTACTATAACGGCTTCCTTAGCTAGTTAGTTCTTGAACATCGACATACGAAGAATCATGCATGTGTGCTTTCTCACCATTAAAAGTGAAAATAATTTGAAATCCACTGTAGATTTTGAGCTCCCTTGCTTTAAATAGCACAGCCAAGGCTCTGTCTTGTTAATATTCTGGATAAAGAACAGATCTGATGAGGGAATTTCGTTAACACTTGGATATGAAGATTCCTCCTCTTGTTAGAAATCTGCAGAAGACACATTTTTCTCGTAAATTAATGCACTTCTTGGGAATTGTTGAAATCTGCACCTATTGTGCGATTTGTGAGAAAGTGATTTCATGCCCAGCATGAAAAAAATAGCTTCTGCAATATTGATGCTTTAGCTCTTCCCAAGTGCATAACAAAGCACTTAACCAGTATAAACATTAGTTTGTTGACTCAGCTTTGGAGCACACAATTCTTTTTGGAGAAAATGATTGGCAACAGAGATAAATCTGCCCTTTGCATCTCCATCCCTGCTGCTCCTGTTATGTTTACATTTTGGAAGGGACAGGATAAAGGGAATACAGGAAACTCTTTATTAACCGGGACCGGCGTGGTGCCGGTTAATCAAAAAGTCCGGATAACGGAGAGTTATATCTCCCAACGTACGAGAGCCCCGTACACACTGATATGCGCCTGCATTCGGAGCTCCGTCTCCCCGGGGACCGCCAGCTGACCATCTGTCGTGTCCGCTGTCTACCCGGGCTGCACATTCCCCTCCCAATCTACATGCTCCGATACAAGGCAAATGCCTCGGGGTGTTTTTTAAAGTTATTTTTAAAGGAGAGATGAAGGAAAACCCCGGTTACCTACTCAAGAATTTTGCCAGTTAAGAGAGATTTCCGGTTATTTGGGTGCCGGTTAAAAGAGAGTTTCCTGTAGTTGTATTTTTTGTTTTAAGTTGCTCCATATTTTGAAAATGAGTTGAACGTAACATCAGGTCGTGATGCACATTGACTACATTGCAACAAGGACTACACTTCAAAAGTACTTCATTGGCTGCAAAGTACTTTGGGACGTCCTAAGGTTATGAAAGGTGCTATATAAATGCAAGTCTGTCTTTTTATTGAATGATATCTACCTTTATGCTTTACCAATATCCTGCTGACAACCCTAGAATAGCAGTACAGCCCTGAAGGAGGTCATTCGGCCCATTGAGTCTGTACCGGCTCTTTCGAAAAGCAATCCAGTTAGTCCCACTTTCCCACTCTTTCCCCATATCCCTGCGCTTTTCTCTTTCCAGTATTTATCCAATTCTCTTTTGAAGGCTACTATTGAATCTGTATCTGCATTCCAAATCCTAACCACTCGTTGCGTAAAAAAAAGTTTTTCCTCATCACCTCTGGTTCTTTTACCAATCACCTTAAATCTGTGCCCTCCCGTTATCAGCCATTGGTTTCTCTTTATTTTCTCTATCTAAACCCTTGAAGATTTTGAACACCTCTATCAAATCTCCTCTTAGCCTTCTCTACTCTAAGAACAACTCCAGCTTCTCCGGTCTATCCACTTGACCGTAATCCCTCATCCCTGGAACCATTCTAGTAAATCTCTTCTGTACCCTCTCCAAAGCCTTCACATCCTTCCTAAAGTGTGGTGCCCAGAATTGGTGCCAAACTAGTGTTTATATAGGTTTAGCAAAACATCCTGGCTTTTGTACTCTATCCACCTATTTACAATGCCCAGGATTCCATATATTTTTTTAATTCGTTCATGGGATGTGGGCGTCGCTGGCAAGGCCAGCATTTATTGCCCATCCCTAATTGTCCTCGAGAAGGTGGTGGTGAGCCGCTTTCTTAAACTGCTGCAGTCCGTGGGGTGAAGGTACTCCCACAGTGCTGTTAGGTAGGGAGTTCCAGGATTTTGACCCAGTGACGATGAAGGATCGGCGATATACTTCTAAGTCAGGATGGTGTGTGACTTGGAGGGGAACTTGGAGGTGGTGGTGTTCCCATGCGTCTGCTGCCCTTGTCCTTCTAGGTGGAAGAGGTCGCGGGTTTGGCAGGTGCTGCCAAAGAAGCCTTGGCGAGTTGCTGCAGTGCATCTTGTAGATGGTACACACTGCAGCCATGGTACGCTGGTGGTGGAGGGAGTGAATATTTAAGGTGGTAGATGGGGTACCAATCAAGTGGGCTGCTTTGTCCTGGATGGTGTCGAGCTTCTTGTGTGTGGGAGCTGCACTCATCCAGGCAAGTGGAGCGTATTCCATCACACTCCTGACTTGTGCCTTGTAGATGGTGGAAAGGCTTTGGGGAGTCAGGTGGTGAGACACTCGCCGCAGAATACCTAGTCTCTGACCTGTTCTTGTAGCCACAGTATTTATGTGGCTGGTCCAGTTAAGTTTCTGGTCAATGGTGACCCTCAGGATGTTGATGGTGGGGGATTTGGCGATGGTAATGCTGTTGAATGTCAAGGGGAGGTGGTTGGACTCTCGCTTGTTGGCGATAGTCATTGCCTGGCACTTCTGTGGTGCAAATGTTACCTGCCACTTATCAGCCCAAGCCTGAACGCCTTCAGGTCTTGTTGCATGCGGGCATGGACTGCTTCATTATCTGAGGAGTTGTGAATGGCACTGAACACTGCAGTCATCAGCGAACATCCCCATTTCTGACCTAATGTTGGAGGGAAGGTCATTGATGAAGCAGCTGAAGATGGTTGGGCCTAGGACACTGCCCTGAGGAACTCCTGCAGCGATGTCCTGGGGCTGTGATGATTGACCTTCAATCACCACAACCATCTTCCTTTGTGCTAGGTATGACTCCAGCCAGTGGAGAGTTTTCCCCTCGATTCCCATTGACTTCAGTTTTACTAGGGCTCCTTCATGCCACATTCGGTCAAATGCTGCCTTGATGTCAAGGGCAGTCACTCTCTCTTCTCCTCTGGAATTCAGCTCCTTTGTCCATGTTTGGACCAAGGCTGTAATGAGGTCGAGAGCCGAGTGGTCTTGGCGGAACCCAAATTGGGCATCAGTGAGCAGGTTATTGGTGAGTAAATGCCGCTTGATAGCCCTGTCGATGACACCTTCCATCACTTTGCTGATGATTGAGAGTAGACTGATGGGGCGGTAATTGGCCGGATTGTATTTGTCCTGCTTTTTGTGGACAGGACATACCTGGGCAGTTTTCCACATTGTCGGATAGATGCCAGTGTTGTCGTTGTACTGGAACAGCTTGGCTAGAGGCGCGGCTAGTTCTGGAGCACAAGTCTTCAGCACGATAGCCAGGATGTTGTCGGGGCCCATAGCCTTCACTGTATCCAGCGCGCTCAGCCGTTTCTTGATATCATGTGGAGTGAATCGAATTGACTGAAGACTGGCTTCTGTGATGGTGTGGACCTCGGGAGGAGGCCGATATGGATCATCCACTCTGCACTTCTGGCTGAAGATGGTTGCAAATTCTTCAGCCTTGTCTTTTGCACTTGTGTGCTGGGCTCCACCATCATTGAGGATGGTGATATTCATGGAGCCTCCTCCTCCCGTTAGTTGTTTAATGGTCCACCACCATTCACGACTGGATGTGGCAGGACTGCAGAGCTTTGATCTGATCTGTTGATTGTGGGATCGCTTAGCCCTGTCTATAGCATGCAGCTTCCGCTTTTTAGCATGCATGTTGTCCTGTGTTGCAGCTTCCCCAGGTTGGCACCTCATTTTTAGGTACTCCTGGTGCTGCTCCTGGCATGCTCGTCTACACTCCTTATTGAACCAGGGTTGGTCCCCTGGCTTGATGGTAATGGGAGAGTGAGGAATATGCCAGACCATGAGGTTATAGATTGTGGTGGAATACAATTCTGCTGCTGCTGATGGCCCACAGCACCTCATGGATGCCCAGTTTTGAGCTGCTAGATCTGTTCTGAATCTATCCCATTTAGCACGGTGGTAGTGCCACACAACTCGATGGAGGGTGTCCTCCGTGTGAAGATGGGATTTCGTCTCCACAATGACTGTGCGGTGGTCACTGCTGCCAATACTCTCATGGACAGATGCATCTGCGACAGGCAGATTGGTGAGGACGAGGTCAAGTAGGTTTTTCCCCTCATGTTGGTTCTCTCACCACCTGTCGCAGGCCCAGACTGGCAGTTATGTCCTTCAGGACTCGGCCAGCTCGGTCAGTAGTGGTGCTACCGAGCCACTCTTGGTGATGGACATTGAAGTCCCCCACCCAGAGTACATTCTGTGCCCTTGCTACCCTCCGTGCTTCTTCCAAGTGGTGTTCAACATGGAGGAGTACTGATTCATCAGCGGAGGGAGGGCGGTAGGTGGTAATTAGCAGGAGGTTTCCTTGCCCATGCTTGACCTGAAGCCATGAGACTTCATGGAGTCTATGTTGAGGACTTCCAGGGCCACTCCTTCCCGACTGTACACCACTGTGCCGCCACCCCTGGTGGATCTGTCCTGCTGGTGGGACAGGACATACCCAGGGATGGTGATGGAGGAGTTTGGTACATTGGCTGAAAGGTATGATTCTGTGAGTATGACTTTGTCAGGCTGTTGCTTGACTAGTTTGTGGGACAGTTCTCCCAATTTTGGCACAAGTCCCCAGATGTTGGTGAGGAGGACTTTGCAGGGTTGACTGGGCTGGGTGTGCCGTTGCCGTGTCCGTAGCCGGTGCCGAGGTCGATGCCGGGTGATCTGTCCGGTTTCATATTTTGTTTCGTAGCGGTTTGTTACAACTGAGTGGCTTGCTCGGCCATTTCAGAGGGCAGTTAAGAGTCAACCACATTGCTGTGGGTCTGGAGTCATATATAGGCCAGACCAGGTAAGGACGGCAGATTTCCTTCCCTAAAGTACATTAGTGAACCAGATGGGTTTTTACGACAATCTGATATTTTCATGGTTACCATTACTGATACTAGCTTTTTTTATTCCAGATTTATTTAATTAACTGAATTTAAATTTCCCAGTAGTGGGATTTGAACTCCTTTCTCATTAGTCCAGACCTCTGGATTACTAACCCAGTGACATTACCATCATGCTACCATTCCCAGCTTTATTAACTGCTTTGTTAACCCTGATGACCACTGGTCTGATTTGATTTCATTTTAATAAAAGTTTAAACAAGTTTCAGCACTGAAACTGCCACCAAGATCCAGCAGAAGTGGAATGAGACTTGAACTACATAGATTGACAGTGTGGCCAGATGATGGACTATAAATACTACTTGCTTTAACGCAAAACAGATTTTAAAATGTGGAAAATATTACCAATATGCCAGTCCACTGAAGCAAGCACGTGACCATTCGGCAGTTCAACACATGATTCACCATATGGTTCCAGAAAATAACTCATCGCGACACACCCAGTATGAGTTATCCTGTCTAGTACATCCTGCTGCCTTTAGAATAGGATTACTTCCTCTTGAGTGGCAATCGTTCCAGCCCACATAAGTCACTGTACTGATCCAGTTATATTTCCTTTCCCCTGATATACTTTTCAGTTAGCAGTGCATGGTTTTTTTTGTTGGTGTGAATTACTGCTGCGCAGATGTGAATAGGAAGCCAAAAGACAAGTGATCTTCAACAAAGTTTGTAAGCTTTTTTTCTTTTTGCTGACTACTTAATCAATGTTTGTTTTTATTAATTCCTTTTGACTTGAGATGTTTTAACAACTCTGATTCTGAGTTAATCTTACGGAAACTGAGATCCTTCTTTGGTTTGAGGTTAATCTGTTCAAAACAGCCAGACAGCAACAACTTGCATTTGTGTAGTACCTTTTAACATAGTATAACCATTTCAAGCCACTTCAAAGTGGTGAGAACGGGTGCCCTACAATGGTAGGAGAGGTGTTGGGAGGTGACCAAAGGGGCGGTCAAAGAGTTTGATTTTTGGGTGGGCTTAGGGAGAGCTGGATGTCAAAACAGCTGGAAACTGTATGCTTCAGCGAAACCTGTTAGAATGTGTAACAGATTTGAGCCATTCACTGAAAGGAATCAAGTCCTGATACATCCCAAAAATTGTTAGCACATAAATATGTTAGTAAACCATTTAAACAGTCACACAATACCTGTGCAAAGATATCAAACTGCAGTGGGAAAACTGAACTTGAAAATTGGAAGAATTTTAATGACTTGCGTTATGCAGTTTAAAACGGCGTGTTTTGTATTTGTAGCATTGAAGCAGAATTAAGACTGATTTGCTGCCTTAAATTGAGTAAGTGGTTTGGAAACTGTAGATTAGTGTAATAAAAATGAGGAAAAAAAACCCTGCAAATGCTGTAAATATCAAATTTTTAAAAACAGGAAATGCTGCTAATGCACAGCAGGTCAGCCACCATGAGTTTAAAAAAAGGTAAGTTTAACATTTTGGGTTGTACCCTTCATTCAGAACTGAAGACTAAAAGATAAACCAGCATTGGAATACATAGATGGTAAAATGAGGAAGTGAGAGAATCGACATATACTTAAAACATGGAAGAGTGAGTGGGTTAAATGCCCGGCACACTTTGTTTCAGAGCCGACAGTGTGGTGGTCGTTTCCGCTACTTTGGTCAGGTGTGTGAATGGGCTGAAAATCTGACTTGTCCATTTAAAGGAAAAAGATCAATTGCTGAAGCTCACCATGTTTATGATGAGTTTTTGTTTAAATGGCTACCCAATACCTATTCCTGAATCCCATGGCTTTTCCTATAGTTCAGTAGCGCAGGGCACTGAACTTTGAACTTTAAATGCCCATTACTTTGATGTTTTGTTTGCTTGGACAGAGAGAAGAGCAGTCATTTTCATCACAGTGACGTCATACACCAGTGAAGCAGTGTTGTGCTCTGATGTATTTTGTCGCTGCATTGTATACCCATAAACAAATGAGCAGGATTTCCTGAACATTTTGGTATTGGTTTTAAAGGTGATATTTGACTAGTTATGTATTTGTAAGTGGGTTCCAGTGCACTGAGGGAATTTGAGTTGTTTCAGAATTTTTCCTGAGATGCAATAGTGAAGGTGTTTTAACAATACTTTTGTATTTCAAAGTGCTTATTTAATTTTGGTGGTTGTATGCATACTTGGAAGCTTTGTAACTGGTGAAACTTAAAATTACATAGCCTTGATCGTGCTTCCTCGGACTACTTTTCATCCCCTGGCTCCAAACAGACACTTTTTTGGTAAATTTGAGAATAAAAATTTGGATCTGTATATGTTTCCAAGTAGCAAAATATACACTCAATTAGTTGTGGAGCCGCCTTATGTCAACTGTGATGTTGTAATCCTTGGTTACACTGCATCTGTAAGCTTTTTATATTAACTTAATGGAATTCTCTTGCTCCTTTCATCCAACTCTCTAACTTACACTGTGTTTGAGAAGGATATTGTGCAAACAACATTTAATCATACTAAGCTACTCTAACTTCTGCGAGCATCCTGCCTAAAGACCATGACTAATTCTGCCTAAACCACAGAAAATTGTCAGTATGGTTCTAAAAAATCAGCTTCCTGATTATGATATCAACCTTTTGGATTGCGATGCTAAATCATTGCAGAACAAGCCTGTTTTGAGTGGTACACAATCTTGTAACTTGCATCCTAGCATCTGCAGCTTTCTCTTTACACCATATGATGCTAAAGCAAAAAGTTATAATTTGCTTTCTATCAAATTTTTAATTTCCTTAAATGGTGAATTTACAACCCTATGCCATTTTGTCTGCTTTTGAATCATGTCAAAACCAGAGATCTTAGCCTAGAAATTACTGTTGCCAATATTAGTGGATGTACACTTCGATGAGTTTGTATGATATTTTAATACAAGGTATGGGTTCACGCCTCTGCAAAAAAAAAGTATACAGAGGCATATCATAAGTGCATGAAATTGTCCACTAATATTGCTAAATGTAATTTCAAGACAATAGCATTGTTCAGTTTTGGCTTTCAATTATAGCTTACTTATAAAAGTCACATTTATCAGAACTTTATTCATGAGACTTTTTCAGAATACCCTGTATCTTAATTTTGAGAACTGAACATCTTTTGCAGTTTATAGTGCAGAAGTCCAGTCACAGTGAGTTTGCAAAAAGTGCTGGGTTCATTTAAAAAAAAAATCTTTTCTGACACATGAACTTTTAGTAAATGTAAAATATTTGTTAAGTGCTTCAGTTTGCTCAGTTTTAAAGGGGCTCTGTTGCGAAAAGTGCTTGGCAAACTGGTTGTTATTTGGGGAAAAGAATTGTCAGAAAAGTCCCCTTTTGATACGACTTGCAGCATCCTGTTAAGTGTTTGGCAAACCTTAATCTTGTTTGTAAATTCTTCCTGATAAAGAACACCCCACTTCAACATGGACAAATTGTTGCATTCTCTACAAACAACAATCAATGAATATTAGCTTTTTACAGGAGAAAAGCAAAGCATTGAGTTAGTGCTGAAAATTGTCCAAATACTTGCGAAATACTGCAGCTGAAAGGCTGGTGTTGGTGTCTTGTGTTGGGCCAAGTTGAAGTAGTAGAAGGCCACGTTAAAAAGAAACAGCTCTGTGCATATTTAAGATTGAGAGGTCGCACAACACCAGGTTATAGTCCAACAGTTTTATTTGAAATCACAAGCTTTCGGAACTATCGCTCCTTCCTCAGGTGAAGTAAATTGGATACAGAATCGTCAGAGCATATATAGATGGAAAAAAAAGCATGTGCACTTTACAATTGCAGGTCTGCAATTGTAAAGTACACATGCTTTTTTTTCCATCTATATATGCTCTGACGATTCTGTATCCAATTTACTTCACCTGAGGAAGGAGCGATAGTTCCGAAAGCTTGTGATTTCAAATAAAACTGTTGGACTATAACCTGGTGTTGTGCGACCTCTCAATTTTGTCCACCCCAGTCCAACACCGGCATCTCCGCATCATATTTAAGATGGCAGTGAGAATATTATGGTATAGGTTCAGTTGCATCATTTCCACCGAAACCCACAAAATAGCAGGACGTCTCCAATATCAAAGCTGGAGCTAATACATCAATGGCACTTAATGACATTGCAGCATCGCAATAAGCATTGGAAGTAACCTATAGCTATTTCAATATGGTATGCCACCTCGGGTCAGAAGATTGATAAAATAGAGGCATGACAGATTGCATGAAGTGAGCTGTGTACACTTGATATTTCTGGTTTCCCTGAAGCTCATTATACCTGTACAAATTGCTGCACACTTGTCTGCGCATGTACAGATATGCCTGTGCTGTGCCATGAGGTTTGTAGGAAACCAGATTACCATTATTTACAGTGTAAGTGAGGTAGTTGTGGTTAATGCATTTTGTCATCCAATTAAGGTAAGTGTAGTCAGGATCTCATCTTACATAGTGCAGTGTTTGCAACTGGTG
Organism: Squalus acanthias; assembly: GCA_030390025.1. NCBI lineage: Eukaryota > Metazoa > Chordata > Chondrichthyes > Squaliformes > Squalidae > Squalus > Squalus acanthias. The sequence goes on from CM059438.1 coordinate 41,919,065, forward strand.
TGTCACTTTTTAAAAAAAAAGAACAATTGTTTAGCTGTTTTGTCAGGTGTATAGTGTTTGGAAATAATTTGTTACTGATTTGGTTAGTATCATTTTTAAAAAGAATCTAACTTCAGAAAAGCTTCTCCAATTCTGGAAGGAAAATGAGCAGAGGTTTAAATATGACACAATGGTGTGACGAGGAAGTGTTACAGGACGTGCGCACATATGCAGTACTTTGGATTTCTCAAAGATAGCTCTCTCGCGTTGTTCACACTGCGTCAGATGATGCATTGTTTTATAATGTTGGGCCATTGATAATGGTGAGTAAATCGGATTCCATTTTTGCATCGTATTCTGGGATTTTACTAGCAGTTGACGATCAAATTCTGCAGCTCTGAAAACCATAAACGAGCAACTTTTATTTTCTTTCTCTTCACTCCCACTTGCTCTCGCTCTCATTAGATGGTTGATACATAGATAATATATACATCAACAAAATAAGGTAATGCTAATCACAGCCTGTTTGTCTGAGCAGCTTTCAAAATTAGATTCTTATGTTAAAGGAAAATATCATGGTGTCTCTGTCTCTGTGCTTCTGTAAGTAATAAATAAAAGTTTAATTAAGGAAGTATTCAAATTAATTTAATTTTCAAAAATGCAAGCTGTTCTGGACGGAGGCACAATTTGACTTGCACTGAAAAATAAATAAAAAATAAATTATGATTCAAACATAATCAGAAGTTACAACAGATAGAGGGTTGTGCTTGAAATAGGGCTATGTTTTACTCTCTCACACTTGCATGTGCACACCATCTCTGGTTTAAAAAAAAATACCCAATATAAACTTTGCCTCAATAAAGCTTTTGAAATTGAAATTTCTTTTTAATTCAAGTAATCTTGCTGAAGCTGAAGTGAAACATTCCAGCACTGAGACTGACTTAATGCTACTGATTTATCCTGGGAAATTGTGTACATTGCATATGCTCAGACTGTAGGATCTGCCTGCAGCTCCGAGTTACAGCTCTGGGCAAAAATGTACAGTCCAAACCTAGGTTTCTGGGGGAGGCTGAAGCCTTCACGTAAAAATTTTAAGGCTTTAAAAAGCAATTCAATGGATAAATGTAATCATTTTGTGAAATATGCAGTTTTGATATTTTGTAAAACCTTATTTTGGAAAGCAGAAAGTTCAGTTACACTTGAAGAAATAATGGACAAAAGTTTTTTCAAAACATTGGTTCACCTATTTTTTTTTTATTGGTAGTACTCCCGACTGGTGATTCAGGATTGGTTGCTTAATAAGCTCTTAGATGTTTCTCATTGTTAGTTTTCTGGCTGTTTACCTTGCTTTCAGTTCGTATGTTCTGTACCGCTCCAGTTCTGATTTGCTGCTGTTTCACTTTGAACTAATCAACAAAGTGAGATGGCCAAATGGTGATATATAAAGTTTGACTTCAAAACAGTGGTACAGAAAGCAAGGCTAATGTCTACGGTAAGTGTGTACCATGACTTAATTTATTATTTCATCTTCTGTGCCGTAGCTCATGATATATTCTTTCTCTTACTGGGCTCTGTTGTATCTGTGGTGCTGTTTTCTCTCTCTCTCCTAATTCTATTACTTTGTTTTGGTAATTTTTGTGTTTCTCTTGTCTGTTGCTTCTCTTTGTGCATTTCTTTTTCTTGGCTTTGAGTGGGAAGGTGGGTGTGTCAGGAAGCAGAGCTGTTGAACACTAGATTGCATTTTTGTCGTCTTGTATGTGGAAAATATGGTTTTCAGGCTTTAGTAGCTTCCTTCACGTTCCCTACTCCAGGTTGTTTGTGTCGCACCCACTTGTCATCACCTCACTTGGGAACCTGGCAGGGAGGCTAATTATAGCCCCCTTACCGATGCCCTGAGATGAGCTAATTCTGCATCATCTTCTGAGGCATTCCCTCGGGCGGTAGTGAAGACCTGGGAGCTGAATGGCAAGTAAGATGGAAATTATTGTCGTAGAGAGAAATTGGGGGAGGTGCAACAGCACCACCTAGTGTCAGGAGGCCATCAATTGTTGCAAAGCAGGCAAATGTAGACATAGGATTTTCCCATGCATAAATGTTGACACACAAATCATCGAATGATACAGCACAGAAGGAGGCCTGTGCCAGCTCTTTGACAGAGCTATCCAATTAGTCCCACTTCCCTGCTCTTTCCCCAAAGCCCTGTAATGTTTATACCTTCAGTTATTTATCCAATTCTCTTTTGAATGTTACGATTTAATCTGCTTTCACCACCCTTTCGGGCAGTGCATTCCAGATCATAGCATCGTGCTGTGTTTTTTTTCAAAGAATTTTCCTTGTGTCGCTTCTGGTTCTTTTGACTCTTGTCTTAAATCTGTGGCTTTTGGTTACCGACCCTTCTGCCACAAAACAGTTTTGCATTATTTATTCTATCAAAACCCCATATAATTTTGAACAGCTCTATTAAATCTCTTTTCTGTAGCTTCTCTGCTCTAAGGAGAACAACCCCAGCTTCTCCAGTCTCCACATAACTGAAGACCCTCATCCCTGATACCATTCTAGTAAATCTCTTCTGCACCCTCTCCAAGGCCTTGACAACCTTCCTAAAGTGTGGTGCCCAGAATTGAACACTTTATTTCAGCTGGGGCCTAACCAGTTATTTATAAAGGTTTAGCATAACTTCCTTGCTTTTGTACTCGATGCCAAGGATCCCATATGTTTTTTTTAACAGCCTTTTCAACTTGTCCAACCATCTTCAAAGATTTGTGTACCTACACCCCCAAGTCTCTGTTCCTGCACCCCCTTTAAAATTGTACCATTTAGTTTATATTGCCTCTCCTGATTCTTCCTACCAAAATGTATCACTTCACTCTTCTCTGCGTTAAATTTCACCAGTCTGTTTATGTCCTCCTGAAGTCTGTTACTAGCTGCCTCATTGTTTACGACATTTCCAAGTTTTGTGTCATCTGGAAACTTTGAAATTATGCCCTGTATATCCAAGTCCAGGTCATTAATATGAATCAAAAAGAGCAGTGGTCCTAATAACGATCCTGGGAAGCAACACTATACTTTCCTCCAGTCTAGAAAAACAACAGTTCACCACTACTTTCTGTTCCTTGGCCAATTTCGTATCCACTCTGCCACTGTCCCTTTAATTCCATGCGCTTTAATTTTGCTTCCCAGTCTGTTACACGGTACTTTGTTAAATGCCTTTTGAAAGTCCATATACAGGAAACTCTTTGGTATCCGGCACCGACAGGACCGGGATGATGCCGGTTGATTAAAAATTCCGGATGACGGAGAGGGTTATCTACTGAGGCTATTTTTAACAAACAAAAATTTAAAAAAATCAAGAAATGTGCAGTATACAGTAATTGGGTACTCACCTACAGAATGTTGTGTTAAATGGATGGTGGAAGATGTTTGGTTAAGTACAGTAATGCCAGTTGAGGGTAATCCATAACTCTTTAATTACTTAACAGTAAAACAAAACTTATAAACGACTGTATACAGTACTGTAGTTGACTGTACACTTATTCCAAGTCAGCTGGTTCATCAGGAATATCCATGCCAGCTGGGTCATCAGCATCATGTACTACAACAGATTCTTCAGGCACTTCCACTGCTTCAACTCTTTTGGAAGCTTTCTTAAACATGTCCCGGATGTCTGCTTGCTTAGTGGACTCTTGCCTTTTTTGTAGAAAGGTGGAATGCAGAATATGGAGTTGCATAACTTCTTGGGCAGAGTAGTAAGGCTGCCTTTCAGCAAATTGGAGGATTAAAGCAAATCCTTCTGCAGCTTTAGCCCAAGAAATCATCATCTCTTCACTTTCCATCTCACTTTCCTTTTCTTTCTTTGGATTCAAAACAGTCTCAATTATGTCATCATCACTTAGCGTATGCACAACAGCAACTTCTCTATCTGCATCAACCCACTGCTCAATATCACTTTCACTGAGGTTACGTAGAGGGTTTGCTGGGCCTACATTTTTCACCATGCCAGCCATTTATTGTACTCTTCTTGGGATGAACATTGAACCCATGAAATTCCTCCTCTGAAGAACCTTCAGCAAACATTACAGAAGGCCACAATTTGCGCCAGGCTTGCCTCAAAGTGTGACCTTTCGCCAAGTTCCAGGAACATGCAACATTAAAGATGGCATCTTTAAGATTGTATTCCTTCTGAAATGCGTGAATATTGTCATCTTGGTTTATCAGTTTACGTAGGAAGTCTTTCTTGTAATGACACTTGAGATTTTGGATAACGCCCTGGTCCATGGGTTGTATGAGAGAAGTTACATTTGGTGGCAAATAAACGGGGTAAATATTTGCCGAAACCAACTCGGATTCATGCGGATGGGCTCTGCAATTATCAAGCAATAAAATGCATTTGCTGTCTTCAGGTTTCCCTATTTTATGGAAATGTTCCCTCACAGATGGAACAAAAATATGATGGAACCAATACGAAAAGATTTCCTTATCCATCCAAGCATTTCTTTGAGCTTTGTACTCAACAGGTAAGTGCCTCACATTTTTAAATGCACAGGGATTTCTATACTTCCCAATAACAAGAAGTTTAACCCAGTGTGATCCAGCAGCGTTCGCACATGTTAGCACGGTTACACGATCTTTATTTTTCTTGTAACCTGAAGCATTAGCCTCACTAGCCCCAGCAAGCGTTGATTCTGGCAAAAACCTCCAAAATAAGCCAGTTTCATCGGCATTGTATATCTGTGCTGGCGACAAATCATGTTGCTGCACAATCCGATTGAAATAATCGCAGTATTCTTCTGCGGCGTCGTGATCAGCTGATTTCTTCTCCCCGGAAATATCGAGTCGTCGTATCCCGTGCCGTAACTTGAAGCACGTTAGCCATCCCTCGGAGAAAGCACACTTGTCAGTGAGCTCCATCTTTGCATAGAAATCCTTCGCTTTCTCGATTTAGCATGGGTCCGGAAAGTGGAACACCCTCTGAATGCTTAAGAGAAAACCACTCATAAAGCACGGTATCCAGCTCTTCAAGCTTAGGCCGTTTCTCTACACTCTTAGATGTCTCCGAGCTTGAATAAAACTTGAGCAGCTTATCCTTCTGCGATCTGATGTCGTAGATTGTTGACGAACCGATTTTGAATTCATTCATAATGTTGATACGCTTCTCTCCCCTTTCTAGTCGTTGGCATATCTCGATTTTCTGTTTTAAAGTTACCACTCTCTTCCTTTTGCTTGGACCAACTTTTGGGAATTCCATAATGCAAGATGGGGGGAGATAATTCACGATAAAGATGGAGAGACACACAGAAAAATGGCGGATCGGAAGAGACTACTGGCAGCGCGGGCGAGTCAGACTCCTGTTATTGAGGTGTTCGGACTTCCGACAGCGCCGAGTAGTGGCAGTTTGGAGAACTACCTCCACTGACTAATTCGGCCACCGCGGGAGACTCGGACTCGGCAACATTTCCGGTTATTGAGGTGTTGTTTTCCGAGTATGAATTTTGCCAGTTAATAGAGAATTCTGGATATTTAGGTGCCGTTTAAACGAGAGTTTCCTGTACACCATATCAACCGCACTGCCCTCATCAACCCGATCCATTACTTCATCAAAGCACTTAATCAAAAGAACTCGATCATGACACAGGAATTTAGAATAAAATGTAGAGGAATTACATGCCATACGCAAGAATTACATGAGACTTTGCTTGTGGTTTGATGGAGGAAATGATGTGCTTTTTATCGGTTTGTTGTTGCAGTAGTAGCAGCACCACCTCCTGGGGCAAGTAAGAACAAGAGGTGGTCCTGTCACAGCATTACTGATGGACTGGGAGCATGAGATTTGTTACAATTTCAAGAATTTGAATATAGATAAATAATCGATTTACTTCAATGTAGGAGCCATATTAGTTATTGATTCGTGATAAGTAAATATTACCCATTTTATTACACCATAGATTCATACATTCACTAATACAGAACCTTCTTTAAAAGCTATGCACCTGATGCCAAAAGGTGCAGCGTTTAAATGGAAATCATGGTGTTCTGCAAAGCACCAAAAACTATTGGATGCAAAATTTAACCAAAAATCTCTTTGGTTTTCTCTCTAATATAAAGTAATACGTCAAAAATAAAGCTGGTAGTTTCATACATTTTACATATTGCTAATACATTGTTTAATGTTGAATTTAATGACCGTGACTGGAAAGCATTCTTGCTTTGAGTTCCTCCTATATAGGATTAATTCTGTTGGACAATGATCATGTTGCTGCATTCTCCAACTTACTGTTTGTGAGGGAAAAAATGCCCTTTTAGAGGAAATTCAAGTTGCCAAATGTAATGGGATCAGGCAGCCTTGAGGGCTTTTAGTCTCCTACCAGCCTCAACATCTAAACTTGCTTGGCATAGTATAGTTCAATTGTAACATATCCTCTTCACATCTCTAAGAAATGATCTCTCTCTAATAACTCAGGAGTGCTTCACTTGAATTGATGGTCACAGTACTGTAGCTTTTATTCTAGCTTGTTTTAACACCTGCACTGGTCTACTGAAAAAGCTGTGGTAAAATGGAGTTCTTCTCAGTGTTCTTTCAAAAGTTTTATTTTCCAGATGAGGTGCTGGAGAGCTGCTGGCACTCAACAATAGGCCACCATTTAGCCACTGTTTTCAGGGAGGAGTGTGTTATTTCACTTCCACTCCCTCGATGTCAGTCACAGGAATTGGGTCTGCAGTTCATTTCTAAAAATAGCATAAGGATATCCTGGTCAGTTACAGCAGGTTCCATGACTAAAGGGGGAAGCATTGGGCTTCGAAGAGTAAGACCCTACCAATGGAAGGCAATCTTATCATTTCCTGCTTTTGATTATATTTCACTGATCTGTCATATTACTTCATTTTCTTGTGATAAATTGTGCCACTTGAATATAAGATCAATGTGATAAACTAAACTGTTCTTCCAAAAACATTTAATAAATGTGAAGGAGTTGCATGAGAATACCTACTTTTGCTGAAAACTAGTGAAATATATTACATATAATAATTATTTGCAAAGCTGCTGTCACCTTGCCCTGCCTCTGAAACCTACTGACCTGATATAATTTGAATGATGTCAATCCTTTTATTGTGTTGTAGATTATTTATGCAAAATATAATAGACGTGATGCTGTATTTGGAAAATGTTGGATAAAGCTGCACTTTAGTTCCTTGCAGACTGAACCAGGTTAGGGATAAGTTGTTGGTAGAACAGGAACCTTATTGTTTACCTAAAATAAAATGCAGTTTCTGTGGAGATTAAAGCATATGGTATTGAGCATTGTGGCTGCTGAACCAAATTGACTTAAAGGAGCTGACAACAACTATCAAATGAGTATTTAAAAGAAACCTGTTTAGAATAATTGATTACTGAACCGTTCCATTTACAGAAGTAAGTCTTTTAGAAATGTCCGTCCTTCCTACTAATTGTAATGGTTTGTCCGGTATTTTAATAAAGAGCTGAAAGATAGCAATTTAAATCTTTTAAAGGGAGTAAAGACTTTAGTACTATGTCCCCACCCGCCTGTGGTGAGAAATACCCCACTCAGATTGCTTTCCTTCACTGCGCTTGCATTGGAAATATTTTGCACTGCAGGAAGATGAGGTCCAAGATAGGAAAAGCATTAGGTGCCCCCTTTGTAATTGATCTCAACCCCACCGTACCCGATCCCACTCCATATCCCTCCGTCTTCTTTCCTAGAACACAGGAAAAGGGTAATATTCCTCTCTGCCTTAGAATTAGCACATGCTAAATGTACATTAAGGTGCAGTAATGTTTTGTTAGCACTAATGGAGTGGCTGCACAGTTTTATGGGTACATGGATAAACGCTGCTGAGAGTAAACCAGAGTGTTATGTGTTATACCCAGTGTTAGTTTGTTTTGCTTGTTTAGATCTAGATGAGCAGCAATGAATAATGAACTTGCAAATTTCTTCATCCTTGTCTTCCCATGCATATATAGCATTAATGATGCCCATAGTAATGGTAATGGGATGGCAGAGGAGGGAATCAGCGCTGGTCCAGCATAGGGGCAGAACAGGAGATATTGAAAGGAGTGACTCAGTTGCTTCACACAGTACCATGAATGCATAGTAAGTCTCATTTGCTGGACGTGAAGACTAGGAGTAGCAGCAAAGGATGGCAGGGAGGTCCAAGCTCAAAGGAGGGGGAAGACAGCGAGGCCACATGCCTACTACAAGTGACGGTTACCTTGTCCTTGCTGAGTAGCACTGTGTGACGAGTGTCTCACCAAGGAAGCCATTGATGAATTGTGCCACCTACTGAAGCAGACCTGCAGCCACGAGCAACATCAGCATTTTGCTGTCAGTAATGGTAAAATAACAATTGACATTGAACCTTTATTGTGATGTGCTCATTTCAGATAATAGTAGGAGACTTGTAGGATCTCCAGTTTGCACTTCACTACTTTTTTGATCTATTACAGATGCCTTTTTCTGATATGCCTATGACTATATCAAATTCAGCATGGGATGCAGCAACAGCTAAGAATATCCCAACACTGGACAAACAGGGGGCTATAGGGGGAGAGGAGCTAAACACGATCAAAATCACTAAGGAAGTGGTACTCGGTAAAATAATGGGACTCAAGGCGGATAAATCACCTGGACCTGATGGCTTACATCCTAGAGTCTTGAAGGAAGTGGCGGTAGGGATTGTAGATGCATTGGTAATAATTTTTCAAAACTCCCTGGATTCCGCTAAGGTCCCGGCAGACTGGAAAACTGCTAATGTAACACCCTTATTTAAAAAGGGCAGTAGACAGAAGGCTGGTAACTATAGACCGGTTAGCCTAACATCTGTGGTAGGTAAAATTTTGGAGTCCATTATTAAGGAAACAGTAACAGGACATTTGGATAATCATAATTTAATAGGACAAAGTCAGCATGGTTTTACGAAGGGGAAGTCATGTTTGACAAATTTGCTGGAGTTCTTTGAGGAAGTAACATATAGAGTGGATAAAGGGGAACCAGTGGACGTAGTGTATTTAGACTTCCAAAAGGCATTTGACAAGGTGCCACACAAAAGATTATTGCTTAAGGTAAAAAATCACGGGATTGGGGGTAATATTCTGGCATGGATAGAGGATTGGCTATCTAACAGAAAGCAAAGAGTTGGGATAAATGGTTCATTCTCAGACTGGCAATCAGTAACTAGTGGTGTTCCACAGGGGTCAGTGCTGGGTCCCCAACTCTTCACAATCTATATTAACGATTTGGAGGAAGGGACCAAGTGTAACATATCAAAATTTGCAGATGATACAAAGATGGGAGGGAAAGTAGTGAGTGAGGAGGACATAAAAAACCTGCAAGGGGACATAGACAGGCTAAGTAAGTGGGCAGAGATTTGGCAGATGGAATACAACACTGGAAAGTGTGAGGTGATGCACTTTGGCAGGAAAAATCCTAGAGCAATTTATTATCTTAATGGCAAGAAACTGGAGAGTACTGAAGTGCAAAGGGATCTGGGGGTCCTGGTGCACGAAACTCAAAAGGTTAGTATGCAGGTGCAGCAAGTGATTAAGAAGGCAAATGGAATGTTGGCTTTCATTGCTAGGGGGATAGAATATAAAAATAGGGAGGTATTGCTTCAGTTGTACAAGGTATTGGTGAGACCGCACCTGGAATACTGCATACAGTTTTGGTGTCCTTACTTAAGGAAAGACATCCTTGCTCTCGAGGCAGTGCAAAAAAGGTTCACTCGGTTAATCCCGGGGATGAGGGGGTGGTCATATGAGGAGAGGTTGGGTAGATTGGGACTCTACTCATTGGAGTTCAGAAGAATGAGAGGCGATCTTATTGAAACATATAAGATTGTGAAGGGGTTGGATCGGGTGGATGCGGGGAGGATGTTCCCGATGACGGGTGAGACGAGAACTAGGGGACATAGTCTTAGAATAAGGGGCTGCTCTTTCAAAACTGAGATGAGGAGGAACTACTTCACTCAGAGGGTGGTAGGTCCATGGAATATGCTGCCACAAAAAGCTGTAGAAGCTACAACATTAATTAAATTTAAAACAGAAATAGACAGTTTCCTAGAAGTAAAGGGCATTAAGGGTTACGGGGAGCGGGCAGGAATTTGGACATGAGTCTAGGTTCGGATCGGTCATGGCCCTGTGGGTAGTGGAGCGGGCCCAGGGACTGTGTAGCCTGATTCTGCTCCTATTTCGTGTGTGCAATTCTGTTAGATGCAGGAGATGGTTCTGTGATAGATAGTAGATTGGCGGTTAGGATCAGATCAGCCATGATCTTATTGAATGGCGGAGCAGGCTCGAGGGGCCGATTGGCCTACTCCTGCTCCTATTTCTTATGTTCTTCTTATGTTCTTATGTAACAGCTGGAGAGGCTAGTGGGCTTTTCTGAAATATCTAGTACACCTGGGGTACAAGGTTGACATTAACTGTACCCACGTAGCCATTGAAGCACTCATGCAATGTCCCATGGTATTCATCAGCATTAAAGACTCTGGACATCCAAATTTGTTTTGATCCTACTGCAAAAGAATTTGGTGAGTCAGCCATTTTTAAAGAAGTGCCCATGACATCTTAAAGAAATCACAAGTTCCATATTTATTTGAGTGAATTTCAGAGTGACAAGTTAAATGGTTGGCTCGTCAGAGATATGAATTAAGTGCTACATACGGGGCTGCTCATGTTACTACACGATCCCTGTATTTTTCAGGAAAGAAAAGGTCCCACAAAGATCAAATGAGACGAATGACACATTTTTTTTGTGTGCTGATATTAGTTACATAATAGTGATATATATTGAGGGAAATAAGTAGGCCAGATAGTAGAGAGAGGTGGTGTCAGAAATCTTTCACATTCACTTGAACCACCAGAACAGGCAGTGTGAGGGTTAGTTTAACTTCTCATCTGAAAGACAGCACCTTCCTTGGTGCTGCATTGGTGAGTTTGCATAAATTTTGTGCTCAAGTTCAGCAAAGCGACACAATTAAAAGGTAGAACTTCATTAAGCAAGCATGTGGGGATGAATTTTCACTCACCGCCGGTCGTAAACCAGGTGAGAGCGGATCGGCCCCCCTTTGTACACCCCGTCCAATTTTCACTTTGTGAAGTCGGTGTGAACTAATATTGGGCAGTGTATAATACGGATGGCCCATTCGCTACCGCCCACATTCTGTCTGGTGATTAAAAGTGAAAATTCACCCCATAGTGTGCTAAAATAGTTGTTTTGATATTGAGATTACACTCTAATATGCGCTGGAGAAAACCGACAGTATCCTGCAAAGTGCACAACATAGCCATTGAAAGAAGCATACGCCTGTTTGTGAAGAGCAAAAATAAGACATAGCTAAGGATCTTGTAGAAGCAGAGCTGCAGGAGGCCGCAAGGGTTTGCCAGGCTCTATTTCAGAACAACTTTTCTTGATCAACTTTGTTTAATGGGATGATTTTGTTCCCCCTTTTTTTTAAACTGCTATTTCTTATTACTGCTGTTGATATGAAAAACATTGTTTTATTTCTAAAATTATCACTGAAAATGCAATGATATGCTGTGCCTTACAATAAGAGTGAAAGTATAGTGCCTATCTAACTTGTTTTACTGTGCTTTTCCCTTTGTGCTGCCATATGTTGGGGCACCACTCGTTTTCCATTCTACTCCCAATGATGGATGGGTGGATGAATGGAAGGATTTGGTGTGGAGGCTTTGAGGTGGCTGTTGAGCATCTGTTTGTGATTCTGCTAGTCGTCTACCTTCATATGTTGCAAACCGTGTGAGCCGACATGTGCCAAGAATATCCTGTCTTAATCCAGTTGTGGTACCTGCCTGCTTTGGGGTTTCTCCTGTTATTTTTGTGCAGGTGCTGTCAAGGGACTGGCCAAGACTTAAGAGCCACCTAATGTTCCTAAATCTCTACCCATATGTTGCTGGAGATCTATTGTTTGCATCAGCCACTGACCTTTCAAGCAGATTATTTTAATTCTCTCTGTGACTTCCATTGCGACATTCTTGAAGGGATTGAGGGGTTTTACAATTGGAGCTTCTTCCCCATATTTTCTACTTGTGCTCAATGGAAAAGTCAGCTTCCAAAAGTAAGCCCATGCCACTTATGAACTAAAACTTGCCCTTGTGCAATAAACCCTTCTACCATTAAGATTAGGCAATGGACATGTAACTTTACAAAAAATGTATTCATTCACGGGATGTGGGCATCGCTGACCAGGCCAGCATTTATTGCCCATCCCTAATTGCCCTTGAGAAGGTGATGGTGAGCCGCCACCTTGAACCATTGGAGGACTTGTGGTGAAGGTTCTCCCACAGTGCTGTTAGGGAGGAAGTTCCAGGATTTGACTCAGTGATGAAGAAGGAACAGTGATATATTTCCAAGTCAGAATGGTATGTGACTTGGAGGGGAATTTGGAGATGGTGGTGTTCCCATGCGCCTGCTGCCCTTGTCCTTCTAGGTGGTAGAGGTCAAGGGTTTGAGAGGTGCTATCGAAGAAGCCTTGGAAAGTTGCTGCAGTGCATCTTGTAGATGGTACACACTGCCGTCACGTTATGCCGGTGGTGGAAGGAGTGAATGTTTAAGGTGGTAGATGGGGTGCCGATCAAGCGGGCTGCTTTGTCCTGGATGGTGCCGAGCTTCTTGAGTGTTGTTGGAGCTGCACTCATCCAGGAAAGTGGAGACTATTCCATCACACTCCTGACTTGTGTCTTTTTGTAGGTGGTGGAAAAGCTTTGGGGAGTCAGGTGAGTCACTCACTGCAGAATACCCAGCCTCTGACCTGCTCTTGTAGCCACTGTATTTATGTGGCTGGTCCAGTTAAGTTTCTGGGCAATGGTGACTCCCCAGGATGTTGATGGTGGGGGATTCGACAATGGTAATGCCATTGAATGTCAAGGGGAGGTGATTAGACACTCTTGTTAGAGATGGGCATTGTCTGGCACTTGTGTGGCGCGAATGCTACTTGCCACTTATCAGCCCAAGCCTGAATGTCGTCCAGGTCTTGCTGCAAGCGGGCATGGATTGCTTCATTATCTGAGGAATTGTGACTGGAACTGAACAGTCTGCAATCATCAGCGAACATCCCCACTTCTGACCTTATGATGGAGGGAAGGTCATTGATGAAGCAGCTGAAGATGGTTGGGCCGGACATTGCCCTGAGGAACTCCTGCAACTGTGTCCTGAGGCTGAGATGATTGGCCTCCCGCAACCATCTTCCTTTGTGCTAGGTATGACTCTAACCAGTAGAATTTTTCCCCTGATCCCTATTGACTTCAATTTTACTAGGCTTCCTTGGAGCCACGCTCAATCAAATGCTGCCTTGATGTCAAGGGCAGTCACTCACACCTCACCTCTGGAATTCAGTTCTTTTGATTGTTTGGACCAAGGCTGTAATGAGATCTGGAGCCAAGTGGTCCTGGGGGAACCCAAACTGAGCATCGGTGAGCAGGTTATTGGTGAGTAAGTGCAGCTTGTTGGCACTGTCGACGACACCTTCCATCACTTTTCTGATGAGAAGTCGCACAACACCAGGTTATAGTCCAACAGTTTTATTTAAAATTACGAGCTTTCGGAGCTGCTGCTCCTTCGTCAGGTAGAGGTAGATTGAGAGTAGGTTGATGGGGCGGTAATTGGCTGGATTGGATTTGTCCTGCTTTTTGTGGACGAGATGTACCTGGGCAATTTTTCACTTTGTCAGGTAGATGCCAGTGTTGTAGCTGTACTGGAATAGCTTGGCTAGAGGCGCCACTAGCTCTGGAGCACAAGTCTTCAGCACTACAGCCAGGATGTTGTCTGTGCCCATAGCCTTTGCTGTAACCAGTGCGCTCAGCTGTTTCTTGATATCACGTGGAGTGAATCAAATTGGCTGAAGACTGGCTTCTGTGATGGTGGGGACCTCGGGAGGAGGCCGATATGGATCATCCACTTGGCACTTCTGACTGAAGATGGCGGTGAATGCTTCAGCCTTGTCTTTTGCACTCATGCTAGGCTCTGACATGGTTGATGATGGGGATGTTCATGGAGCCTCCTCCTCTTGTTAGTTTTTACTTGTCCTCCACCATTCACAACTGAATGTGGCAGGGGTGTAGACCTTTGATCTGGTCTGTTGGTTGTGGGATTGCTTAGCTCTGTCTATAGCATGCTGTTTCTGCTGTTTAGCATGTATATAGTCCTGTGTTGTAGCTTCACTAGGTTGGCACCTAATTTTCAGGTATGTTTGGTGCAGTTCCTGACATGCTCTTCTACACTCGTTATCGAACCAGGGTTGATCACCTGGCTTTGATGATAGTGAGGAATATGCCGGGCCATGACTTTACAGATTGTGGTGGAATACAATTCTGCTGCTGCCTCATGGATGCCCATTTTTGAGCTGCTAGATCGGTTCTGAATCTATCACATTTAGCACTGTGGTGCCACACAACACGGTGAAGGGTGTCCTTAGTGTGAAGACGGAACTGTGCGGTGGTCACTTCTACCAATATTATCATGAACAGATGCATCTGCGACAGGTAGATTGGTGAGGACGAGGTCAAGCAGGTTTTTCCCTCGTCTTGGTTCTCTCACCACCTGCTCCAAACCCAGTCAGAGTGCTATGTCCTTCAGGGCTTGGTCAGTAGTGGTGCTACCGAGCTACCCTTGGTGATAGACATTGAAGTCCACCGCCTAGAGTACATTCTGTGCTCTTGCTACCCTCAGTGCTTCTTCCAAGTGGTGTTCAAAATGCAGTACTGATTTATCAGCAGATGGAGGGTGGTAGGTGGTACCCAGCAGGAGGTTTCCTTGCCCATGTTTGACCTGATGCCATGAGACTTCATGGGGTCCGGAGTCAATGTTGAGGACTCCAAGGGCCACTTCCTCCCGACTGTATACCACTGTGCCACCACCTCGAGTGGGTCCACCTTGCACGTGAGACAGGACATGCCCAGGGATGGTGATGAGTCTGAGATGTTGGCCAATAGGTATGATTCTGTGTGTATAACTCAGACAGGCAGTTGCTTGACTAATCTGTGGGATAGCTCTCCCAATTTTGGCACAAGTCCCCAGATGTTAGTAAGGAGGACTTTGCAGGGTCCACTGGGCTGGGTCTGCCTGATTCTATAACTTCACCTCTTTCCAAACTGAAACTCAAACCACACTGCAAGACTGTGTAGCTCGGGATTAAAAACTGCCAATTTGTGCTGAAGCGGTAAAAATACAGAAACAAAAATAGATTCGCAGTCCCACTGAGCTGGATAATGAAGGAGTAGCTGTGGTCAACTGTGTCAAAGGCTGCAGAAAGGTCAAGAAGGAAGGGATAATGCACCGTGGTCACTATCACAGGATGTCATTTGTCACTTTGGTTAGGGCCATGTCACTGTGGCAGAGCTAGAAAAAAGATTGGAGAGATTCAAGCAGGGAGTTGCAGGAAAGTTGGATTGATTTGGGAGGTCACGACCTGCTAAAGGATTTCCGACGGGAGTGGAAAGAAAAATTAGTGTCGTAGTCATACAGCACAGAAAGAGGCCCTTCGGCCCATCGTTTCAGCACCAGCCATCAAGCCCGATCTATTCTAATCCCATTTTCCAGCACTTGGTCCGTAGCCTTGTATGCTATGGCGTTTCAAGTGCTCATCTAAATGCTTCTTGAATGTTGAGAGTGTTCCTGCCTCTACCACCCTTTCAGGCAGTGAGTTCCAGATTCCAACCAGCCTCTGGGTGAAAAAGTTTTTCCTCAAATCCCCTCTAAACCTCCTGCCCCTTACCTTGAAACTATGCCCCCTGGTTATTGACTCCTCTACTAAGGGGAAAAGTTCCTTTCTATCTACCCTATCTATGCTCCTCATAATTTTGTACACCTCAATCAGGTCCCCCCTCAGCCTTCTCTGCTCTAAGGAAAACAACCCCAGCCTGTCCAGTCTCTCTTCATAGCTGAAACGCTCCAGCCCAGGTAACATCCTGGTGAATCTCTTCTGCGCCCTCTCCAATGCAATCACATCCTTCCTATAGTATGGCGACCAGAACTGCACACAGTATTCCAGCTGTGGCCTAACTAGCGATTTGTACAGCTCCATCATAACCTCCCTGCTCTTGCCTTCATTAGCCGAGGCATAGAATATAAGTATCCCATATGCCGCCTTAACCACCTTATCGACCTGTCCTGCTGCCTTCAGGGATCTATGTACATGCACACCAAGGTCCCTCTGATCCTCTGTCCTTCCTAGGGTCCTACCATTCATTGTGTATTCCTTTGCCTTGTTAGTCCTCCCAAAATGCATCACCTCACACTTTTCAGGGTTAAATTCCATTTGCCACTATTCTGCCCATCTGACCAACCCGTCTATATCGTCCTGTAGCCTGAGGCTTCCCTCCTCGCTATTTACCACTCCACCAATTTTCGTGTCATCTGCGAACTTACTGATCATATCTCCTACATTCATATCTAAATCATTAATGTACACTACAAACAGCAAAGGACCCAGCACCGATCTCTGCGGTACACCACTGGACCGTTCCAGTTAACAGGCAGTTTTTAGGCTTTTCCCTATTTTACGCCTGCAATTGCAGGCTTCCCGATGGCTGTGAACCTCGCCAGGGTCAGCGAGGCGAGCAGTGGGTCTGTGGGGGTGAGAGGGGTCGAAATGACAGATGTCGAGGTGAGTGATGGGTGCAAGTGTGGACAGGTAAGTATGAGAGGTGAGTGTAAAGTGTTGGAAAAAGTTTCCTTGCCTTTGCTTCTTTCTGTAGGCTTCAACCGTTGAGGATCCGGAGGTGCCTCATCTCAGTGGCAGAGATGACAGAATGGCCGCTGCATTTTCAGATGCTGCAGCCATCTGCTTTCTGCTGAGGAGAGAGGTCTTGGTGAGCCTTTGTGCAAGGGCTCACCTTAGAACAGAGATTGTCAGTGTTTGATAGCATCTCAAAGCTGTCAAAACACTGACAATTCATCTGTCAAAAAATTTCGACATCTGTCACCGGCTTTCCCTTAATTGTCCAGTAAGCCCGCAGGCTTAACAAGGCCAATCAAAGGAAAATAGCTTGGGTTCGTCAGACGTCGCTGGGGGCGGGACTAGAACCCGGAAGGTAGCAGTCCCGCCCCCAACTCGTCTCGGCTGGCAAAATCCAGCCCGTTAACTCTGTTTCTCTCTCCACGGATGCTGTCTGACTTGCTGAGTATTTCCAGCATTTTCTGTTTCTATTTTCCAGCGTCCGCAGTATTTTGCTAGTGTATTTGTTTAAAACAGGGGTTAGGTAGGGGAGGTAACCTGTGCAGCAAATTCCCTATTTGTGGAAAATAGCTTAACAGGGTTTTATTCTCCTGAACTGAGTTGACGCATGTGCAGAATGACTGCCGATGTGCAAAATGACTGGCTTGCTTATGATGTGTTTACCAAAGACTTTGCATCTGGAAAGTAGTCATGATGATTCAGCACTTACCTGGTGTTCTGAGATTTTCTCAGACGAACACAAAATGAACAAAAATTGGAGAGGTGGCTGGTAGTTTGCAAGGACAGAGGGTTTGAGGGGAGCGAAGACTGCAGTTTTGAAAGGGAGTGGGTCAGCACCTGAGGAGAGGAAATTACTTACAAATGTCAGCTAGCATGATAGCACAAGAAGGGAAGTTCCATGGTCAGTATTTTAGTTAGAATGGGGTCAAGGGCACAGGAGGTGGTTCTCATGGACGAGATGAGCTCGGAGAGGGCATATGGGGGTTCAAGCTTGGGACGGGAAAGCCTGGGACAGGGTCAGGGTATGGGGAGAGGTTTGTTTTGGTGAGCAAGGGGAAAGGTAAAGGAATCACTGGATATGGAGTAAAACTGAAAGGTGGAAGAGTGAACAGAAAATATATGAATCAACCAGTTTCATTGGTTATGTTCATTATATTGTCCACTTTAAAGTGTTGGAAGTATAAGTTTTCAAATATGCTTGTATTCTTCACAGCATTGCCATGGTAATACAGAAAATGAGAGTATCTCTCCCTTTTGAAAACAATTTTGATTGGGGTGGGGGAGGGAGAGAGTACCTTTTGAGCTCCTTATCCTTCATACAACTTTATCTTTCAAAAGGGAGGTTATATCTTACAGATCAGCAGCTAACATTTCAGCAGAAAGGGCCAGTTGTAGTGCCGCTACTCGGAGTGCTACTTGCACACACGACCACAAAACTGCTCCACCCTAAAATGCATATCACAAAAGTATTGTTCTGTCATGGAAGGCAGCTATTTTCATATTATGGTACTCAAACCAAACAGACAATGCAACAAGCAAATCAGACTCCCTGTTGTAAACCTGAGGACTCGCCCTGTCTCAGACAACACAAATCTCTCGATTATTCATTTAAAAAATATATTTTAGATGGATCCAATACTGTTATCAATTTAAAAATGGTTTCTGCTGCGACTTGCTGAGGAGTTAGTCTGCCTTTGTGGGTGTAGGTGGAATACAGCATGTTGTTTCGGTTGGCGCTCCAGTAACCTTTGACTGTGAATACTCATAGTGTAAATCTTGACAGGATATGTGCATGCCTTTGAACTGTTAGTTGGAAGTTTTCTTCTTTTGTTGCCTACAAGGTGATGCTAGAGTCGAGCTGTATGCAGGATGCAGGCCAGGTCTTTTGCTCAGCAGGCATCTGTAGGCTAATCTGCTTATGCCTCAAATGCATTACTGGATAGGCAAGACCTTAATGAGGTGTGATACAATATTCACTTAAGTTGATTCCAGGGTATAGATGATGCTGGAATAAAAACAGAAAATGCTGGAGATACTCAGCAGGTCAGGCAGCATCTGTGAAGAGAGAAACCGAGTTAACGTTTCAGGTCGATGACCTTTTGTCAGAACTGGAAAAAAGCAGGAAATGGAACAGATTTTTAAGCAAGTGTAGGGGCTGGAAAAGCGGGGAGGGGATGAAAGAACAAAAGGGAAGGTCTGTGATAGGCTAGAAGGCAGGAGAAGTTAAGAGACAGTAAGAGATATTCAAGGCAAAAGGAGATGGTAATGGGACAGGTTAAGAAACAAAGGATGGCTCCAGATGAAGTGTAAATTGTGCTGGCAGAATGAAAGACAGCTGACGTGGGAGAGAAGAAAAGAAGACACAAACAAAAAGTGTGGATAAAAAAAATATATATGATAGGGGCCGAGGTTATGATCTGAAATTGTTGAACTCTATGTTGAGTCCAGAAGGCTGTAAAGTGCCTAATCGAAAAATGAGGTGCTGTTCCTCGAGCTTACACTGAGCTTCAGTGGAACAATGCAAGAGGCCGAGGACAGTGAGGTCCGAGTGGACCCAGGACCCCAAACACCCCTTCCAGGTGAAACAGCAATTTACTTGTACTACTTGCAATCTAGTATACTGTATTCGCTGCTCACAATGTGGTCGTCTCTACATTGGGGAGACCAAACGCAGATTGGGTGACCGCTTTGCAGAACACCTCCGTTCAGCCCGTAAGGGGGACCCCGAGTTTCCAGTCGCCTGTCACTTTAATTCTCCGCTCCACTCAGACCTCACCGTCCTCGGCCTCTTGCATTGTTCCACTGAAGCTCAGCGTAAACTCGAGGAACAGCACCTCCTCTTTCGATTAGGCACTTTACAGCCTTCTGGACTCAACATAGAGTTCAACAATTTCAGATCATAACCTCAGCCCCTATCATATATATATTTTTTATCCACACTTTTTGTTTGTGTCTTTTCTTCTCTCCCACATGGCAGCTGTCTTTCATTCTGCCAGCACAATTTGCACTTCATCTAGAGCCATCCTTTGTTTCTTAACCTGTCCCATTACCATCTCCTTTTGCTTTGAATATCTCTTAATGTCTCTTAACCTCTCCTGCCTTCTATCCTATCATAGACCTTCCCTTTTGTTCTTTCATCCCCTCCCCCCTTTCCAAGCCCCTACACTTGCTTAACAATCTGTTCCATTTCCTGCTTTTTTCCAGTTCTGACGAAAGGTCATCGACCTGAAACGTTAGCTCTGTTTCTCTCTCCACAGATGCTGCCTGACCTGCTGAGTATCTCAAGCATTTTCTGTTTTTATTTCAGATTTCCAGCATCTGCAGTATTTTCTTTTTGTATAGATGATGCTGGTTTTGATTGACAGCCCTTTATTACCTTAGAATCTATTTTTGATCAATTTTGAATAATTGTGAAAGATATTATTTTAGTCTTTTGTACCAGATTCAGAGATATACCTACAATGACCCGTGTTCTTCAGTTTCCTCATTTGCTGCACCACTGTACAGCTCGGGACTCCCATTAGGTTCATTTTTTGCGTAGAGTTTTTCATAATGCATTTATGATCGAGTTACTGACGAATACGTCCAATATTTGGGAGCTTTTGGCCGGATTTTGCTGTAGAAATAACAGTGAGGCTAACGGCGCTTATCGTTATCTACGTGGAAATCAGACAGCAACTTCTTGCGATCACACATGCGCAGTTAAACATGGAAATCTGGAAGTTGCTGTCTGAGATGCAACGTTCTATGTGGTACTTTGTCAAATGCCTTTTGAAAGTCCATATACACAACATAAATCACGTTACCCTCTCTGTCACTTTATCGAAGAACTCAATCAAGTTAGTCAAACGTGATTGCCTTTAACAAATCTGTGCTGATTTTCATTTATTAGCCCATACTTTTTCAAATGTCAGTCAATTTTTCCCCGGATTATCATTTCAAAGTTTCCCCATCACCCACGTTAGGCTGACTGGCCTGTAGTTGTCAGGTTTATCTCTCTCTTTTTAAACAGGGGTGTAACATTTGCAACCCTCCAGTCCTCCGGCACCACCCCCATATCCAAGGAGGATTGGGAGATTGTGGCCAGAGCCGCCACAATTTCCACCTTTACTTCCCTCAGTAAGCTAGGATGCTTCCCATCTGGACTTTGAGGACCGCCAACCTTTTAAGTACCTCCCCTTTATTTTTATCCTATCTGATATCGCTTCTGCCTCCTCCTTTACTGCTACATTGGCAGCATCCTCTCCTCTAGTGAAGACAGATGCAAAGTACTCATTTAGTACCTCAGCCATGGCCTCTGCCTTCACAAGATCATCTCTTCCTTGGTCCCTAATCGGCCCCACCCTTCCTTTGACTACCCTTTTACTATTTATATGTTTATAAAATACTTTTGGGTTCCTTTTTATTCCTAATCTGATATGATACTGTACCCCAAATGCTCCCCCACTGAAATATGCTCCAGTTGCCCCAATTCATTCCCCAGAACTAGATCCAGCCCTGCTTCCTTCCTCGCTGGGCTGTTCAGGAATTCCTCCCCCTCTGCTCTTACACTGTTACTATCCCAGTCCAAATTAGGATAATGGAAGTTCCCCGTTATCTCTACTCTATATATAGTTAGGTAATTTGCCTGCAAGTGTGCTCCTCTGTCTCCTTCCCACTATTTGGCGGGTCTATAGTATAATAGCTTCTCATTTCCTGAATTCTAACCAAATAGACTCTGTCTTTGGCTTCTCAACTACATCATTCCTCTCCAGTGCTATAATTGTTTACTTGATCAATACTGCCAGCCACCCCCCACCCTCCTTTTTCCTTTCCTGAAAATCTGGTAGCCAGGAATATTTTATGTTCCCAATCTTCCCCTTCTTTGAGCCAGGTCTCTGTTATTGCGACTATCATAGTCCCGTGTGGCGACTTGTGCCTGCAGCTCACCACACTCCGTGCATTTGCATACGTGCACTCCAAACCCGTCTTAGACTGTTTTGCATTTGTCCCCTGTCTGATCCCTCCTGTTTCTGAACTGTTCTTTTACTCTACTGCTATTTGCCTCTCCCGGTCCTCTGTGCAGCTTGTTTCTCCTCTCTAATGTTTCATCCTGGACATTGGTTCCAGCTCTGTTGAGGTGAAACCCATCCACCTTGAACCGGTCCCTTCCACCCCAGAACTGGTCCCAATGTCCCAGGAATCTAAAGCCCTCCCTCCTGCACCATTTCTCCAGCCACGCGTTAACCTGTTTTATCCTACTATTCCGATACTAGCGCGTAACACTGGGAGTAATCCAGGCATTACTACATTTTGAGGTCCTGTTCTTTAACTTCCTCCCTAGATTCTGAAACTGACTGCAGACCTCAACCCATTTCTTTTCTATGTCATTGGTTCCCACATGAATCATGACTTCTGGCTGCTCCCCTTCCACCCCCTCAAAATGTTCTGCACCCTCTCAATGATGTCCATTGCCCTGGTACCAGGGAGGCAACACACCATGTGGGGTTCACGTCGGCGGTTGCAGAAATACCTGTCTGTCACCCTATCGAATCCCCAATGACCAGTGCATTTCTACACTTTGTACCATCCCCCCCCCTGTGCAGTCATTAGCCCCACAGTGCCGTGGATGTGCTCTAGACTGCATTCCCTTAAGGTGTCTCCACCCTTACTGGTATTCAGCTCATGGATATAAAGTAAACTTGCCAGAAAAAGTTAGGGCTTGTCCATTCCAGTGTCAGTACCCTTTTAATGGTGTGATAAGTCTTAATTACTGCCAAACAAGCTGGCACTGAAAATTAACTTTTACAAATGTGGCGTCTCATTCTTTCAGCTGTTAATTATTGTTGGGAGATTTTAAAAACATGAATACTTTTTCTTTTTTAACTTTCTTTTCTCTCTCTTAATCCAATCTTTTTTCCCCCCTCTCTCTCTCTTTCTGTACCTGATTTGACAATGAATTCACTATTCTAACTGACACTTCCTGGTTCAGGCTCTGTGCTGCTCATTAACGATTCTTCAATCTGATTGGTTAAGGAGATGCACAGTTGCTTGCCCTGTTCGCACAGATCCCAGATGCTCTGGAGGGGGTGCTGTGCTTTTTGGCTCTCACTTACAGTAAGTTCCAGCGCAAAACCCCATAGAATGTCTGGGCAAGTGCAAATGTAATTATTGGCTGGTGCTGTTGGTTTGCCACTGAAAGCAAAATCTGGCCCAATGGCTTCAGTCTTCCCAACCTTTAGAGGAAATAATGGCTCATCCAAGACTGAATGTTGGACAAGCAGTCTGACAACACTGACTGAGGCAGTAGAGGGGTTGAGTTGAATGTCGTCAGCGAACATGTGGAAGCTAACCCCATGTCCACAACTAGTCTTGCTAACCCATCACCCCCTGTCCTTGCTGATCTACGTTGTCTTCCAGTTCCCCAAAGCCTCAAATTTAAAAACCTCATCCTTGTATTTTAAATCCCTTCATGGCCTTGTCCCTGCCTATCTCTAACATCCTCCAACCCTACAACTCTCCCTTGCCCCGAATCTTCTGGCCTCTTGTGCGATCCTCCACTTCTCCCTTTGCCCCACCTTCTGTCAGCTGTGCCTTCAGCCCGCAAGGCCACAGGCATTGAAATTCGGCTCGCCACCTCCCTCCTCCCCCTTTTAAAATTCTTCCTAAAACCCTCCTCTTTCCCCCATTTAATATCTCCTTTGTTGGTTCAGCATCCATTTTCTTTTTATTATGCCACTGTGAAGTGTCTTGGGGCATTTTTCTAAATGCAAGTTGTTTCCCCCTCAAAAAGCTGATACTCTGCGTAGCGTAAGGTTTCAGTATTTTACATGTTTATGTTGCAGAAAGTTTATTGTAGTTGAATTTAATATTGATCATTCTGCTACACACCACACCTGTCGAGATCAAAGGTGGCTTCAAGGATCTACTGGGTTTGGTGTAAAGACCATTTAAAACAGTGCAAATCTGAAAACACGAATAATAAAAGAAATTCAGGCAAACTATTTCCTCAGATTAAAACACGTGCAAGGGGGTTGGAGTGTAAGAGTGAGGCAGTTTTGCTGCAATTGTACAAGGCTTTGGTGAGACCACACCTGGAGTATTGTGTACAGTTTTGGTCTCCTTACCGAAGGAAGGATATACTTGCCTTAAAGGGAGTGCAACAAAGGTTCACTAGATTAATTCCTGGGATGAGAGGCTCTCCTATGAGGAGAGATTGAGTAGAGTGGGCCTATATTCTCTGGAGTTTAGAAGAACGCGAGATGATCTCATTGAAACGTATAAAATTCCTAGAGACCTTAACAAGGTAGATGCTGAGAGGCTGTTTCCCCTGGCTGGAGAGACTAGAACTAGGGGTCATAGTCTCAGGATAAGGGGTCGGCCATTTAGGACCGAGATGAGAAATTTCTTCACTGAGCGTTGTGAATCTTTGCAATTCTCTATCCCAGAGGACTGTGGGTGCTGAGTCGTTGAGTATATTCATGACAGAGATCAACAGATTTTTGGACTCCAGGAGAATCCAGGGATATGGGGATTGTGCAGGAAAGTGGAGTTGAAGTCGAAGATCAGCCATGATCTTATTGAATGGCGGAGCAGGCTCAAGGGGCTGTATGGCCTACTCCTGCTCCTATTTCTTAGGCTTTCGATCTGTTCTTTGTAAATATGTAATTACTGAGACATTAAGAATGTACGAGGAAAGTGCTTATATATTCCTCATTAAGCCAATGATTATCACTGATTCATTTTCTAAGTAATAATGCAGTAATTCATAACTCCTGTAGATTGATTTAGTCTGCTCACAACAAACCTAAAACTTACTTCAAGCTGCATTGGTTATGACTTTGAAATTATATGGAGTGTAGCAGAATAATAAATATTAAAGGAGCATGATGCAATGACAATTAAGAAATATCACTGACAAAAATGATGTGCAGCTTTTTTGGAATCTCAATTTTGATGCTGTATTATCCATTTGATAATATAGCTGAAGGCTGTTGGGTGTGTTTTATGTAATATCACGGCAAAAACTGCCTTCATTGCACCCTTAAAGTTCATTGCTTGTAGCTGCCCGGGGTAATATCTGTGTTGTGTTTAATTGGAATTGAATAATGTAATAAAGGGACAGATATTCACCCAGTGAAAGCATTGATAAAAAAAGGCTTGCAATGGCCTTGTGAGTAAAGGCACTGCCCAGTGTAAAGCTAAACCATACAGGTAAAGAAAGTCCAAGGTTCAAATTCCTCCCTTTTGCTGAGCTAGCTGATTTGAGCCAGTGCAGCAATTGCAAAGCTACAATCGAACCTTTAGGCTGGGGAACAGAAAAATTAGCCAGAATTCTTGCTTGCCTATCTAATGACTCCTGCTGGGAGTGTGGAGACACAGCGAGAACAGAAATGGGCTCAGCTGTGATGCCTTCCACAGTTGAATATCCTGCTGGCATGGACTCCCAAATGAAAACAACCTCTTGGATGAAATTTTGAAAAGCTGTCAGCACCTCTACGACCATATCCCAATGAGAGGCAACACCTTTTGAGAAATGGAGGGGAGATAATTGGAGTAGGGATGGGGTTGGGGTGACTGGTTATGATATCACCACTTCAAATTGATTCAGAATAATTTGCAGTTTACTGGGAAATTCTATGGCCAATATTTATTCAACATTAATAAATGTTATGCCCCAAATGATCATGCTGAAAATTAACCACTACATCCACTCTTTCTCCAGTGTAATTTTGTAAAGGAATCATGAATGCCATCATATAATGTATATACAAGTGAATTTCGTGGTAATACATGCAGAAGACCACATTTTTCAGTAAAGCTTTTGGTATGATGCAATATGAAACTGGATAACCACATTTCTTGACTTTGTAAAAATGCAAGATACAGAGTAGGAGGGCAAAAGTTGAATAAAAAAGGCTCTGAAAGATGAGTGGTTCATGTGTTACGTGTTACACAATCATGGTTCTGAGGATATTTTCTAGTTTTGCTCTTACTACCTGAGATTATTTCCGCTCATCTTTGTTTTGTTCTGTTCACTGCTTGTGTAAATTTAATTAAATTCAGCACATAATTTAATGTGGATTGGAATATATATGTCTGCTCATGTATGTGAGCAACTTCAAAGTGAAGTTTCTTTACAGGTCTTGATGTATAGTTAAATCCCCTTTCAGAGATCTAGCACTGTGTTTCTGTTTACTTTCCTTCACTGGAGAGTCTTAACACTGATTCACCACACATGCAGCAGGCACCAGTAGTGGCTTCAGTTTAAATTCAGACTGGAGTTAGAGGTATGAAATTAGCCTGCTGACTTCACTTCGATGCTAATGTTATGCATGTTTTTATCTTTTTACAGAAAGGTTCTGCACTTCTAATTTTTCCTTGTTCTTCTCCCCCAGCACCCCCCCCCCCCCTCACCCCCCAAAAAACAGATTCACTTCCACCTCGCGTTATAGAAATTTATTGCACCTGAAAGATACAAGCATGCTGAGGATCCCATGATGTGCTCGCTGTGAGAAAACTTCAAACCAAATCACCAGATACGCTTTATGTGCCAAACTGGATTCTTGAGAAAACATTTTTTGTTAATGTACTCAAGACAGAATGAACAAGCCATGGAAAGAACATTTTTTTTTACCTGGGAAGAGTAAAATAATGGTTTTGAAGCTGCTGCTGCCAACTAGTGCTCACTTTTAGTTCATCTGAACTTCAATTGTTTATTACTGAAATGAAGGAGGTGGTGGAATGGTCATCCAAAGATGTGCTAGCCTGGCTGACCGAGCATGGCATGCAGGAGTACACCGATGCATTTCAGAATAAGCTCGATGGCCAGGGCTTATTAAAACTGTCTCGGGAAGATTTCCAGAGACCGCCTCTGTCTCTTGTTGCATCAGACAATGGTCAGCAACTACTAGAAAAAATAGAAACACTAAAGATGGAGCATCACATAGAAGTGCACAAGAATGGTCATGCCAATGGTCATCTTAACACGGGTTCTCTGAATGCCGACAGTGAGAATGACATCCATAATAAAACCAAAAGGACTGGCTTGGCAAATGGTTACCGAAAGGAAATGGTTCAAATCCCCATGCCAGAACTGGAGCGACTTCCATCCTCTCTGGAATGGTGGAAGACTGGTGTTGCTTTCCTTTATGCACTTTCCTGTTTTCTACTTACCACAGTGATGATCTCCGTTGTCCACGAACGTGTGCCTCCCAAGGAGGAACAGCCTCCTCTGCCAGACAAATTTTTTGACTATTTTAACAGGGTGGAATGGGCCTTTTCCATCTGTGAGATTAATGGCATGATACTTGTAGGATTATGGCTGGTTCAGTGGGTGCTAATGAAATACAAGTAAGTAAAATAAGCAATGAAATAGATTTCCTTTTTGAAGTCTCATAATATGATTCAAATTTTGATTGCAAATGTATGTGAACTACTGGATTTAGTTCAACTTTTCTGGATTTTTGCTTTATAAAAAATGTTCTTTTTTCAGTTGCCTAAAACAAGACAGCAAATTAAAAATGACTTCCTGGTTTTACCCTTTAAGGCAAAGGATCATTGTTCTGTAACACTAGAAAATTCTGTGAAGATATCAGAACTCTTGTATTGTAATGGGCTAACTGAATTGAATTTGTCGTCATTGGAGAGAATAATATTGAAAATTAAAATGTAGAAACCATGAATAAAATAGATTTAATTTGTTATGTGGTTATACTTTTCAAGTGACTCTCTCACTCTGTCACATTGTGATTTGACTGTGGAACACGGAATGTGAGACAACTTTGAGGAGCTGGTCTCGTATCACTTTGACTTGATGTAGCATAACTGCAGTATAGTAGTCAGGCAGTCTGTTGGACTTCCTGGTTGCTCTGCAAACTTAGGCAGAATATTGTTTGGAGAAAGCAGCCATTTTCAAAAGTTACCAGTCATAATGAAGTCAGCATATGCATATAGGCATGCACAAAGATTTCACCTAGTTGTTGGTGAGATTTAGATCTCATCATAACCTGGGTAATGCCAGCTGTGAATTTTGTACACTCATTCTCATCCCCTGCAATTACAGTCTAATGTTGCAATGAACTGTCAGTCTAAGACTAGTCCATTTACTTCAGCATTATATTTTAATTGCAGGAGAGAGGGATGAGTACACACAATTTGCAAACCCCACAGATAATATGCAATAAGATCCCATGAAAATGAGGTGGTGCTGTTTTGATTATAGAGGAGCTGGATTATTATTTGATTATGGAAGGGGCTAAAGGCATAGGAATAACTATAGACTTAAATCATCTGTCTGAAGAATTATAGTTCCAGTACTATTGGGACTGGAATTAAACCACTTACGGCTGAATAAGTAGATTGTAATGTTGTCTGGAATTTGAGCTGACCTTTGGAGTCAGGTCAGAGAGGAAATTCCATTTTTTCTTTGGAAGTTTTACTTGGCATTCACTCTTAAGCATTGACAGAAGGGTAAATTCTTAGCCTTTTCTCATTGAATACTTGGGATAAGTGAATTTTACTCCGTAGAATTTCTTTCTAGTTCCAATTGTAGATTCCATACAAAAAGTTGCAGCACAGTAGTATTTGCTTATATGACATCATATGCTTGTTGTAGCCAGAATAATGGATTCCTGAACTATCACTTTAAAAAAAAAAACCCTAGGGAAGTGTTGAATTTTCTTGGGACATAAATCTGGACGAAGAAGTAAAAAAATGTACAATGATTTCCGAAAGAGAATATTAAACCCAGCCTAATATCCCATCCATGTTTTTGTTTAATTTTCTTTATACTTTCAGTTTTGAGTGTGATTTAAAGATGGTCAAAATAAGGGTTTTGCTGACAGCTCAATGAATAAATGCATTCTGTAGCATGATGGTGAGCTGTACAGACGAGGAAAATCCCAGCTTTGATCCTTAATCTGTGCAGAGGTAATTATTCTGAGCCAGAGCTGTGCCACAATTGCATCGCCGTCTCTGTTAGGGAAGGGGAAATTCACCTGGAGACCCTACTCGTGATCCCTGTCCAATGATGCTCCACCCCTGCTTCCTGGAAAATGGGCATATATACTCCTGCCGAGGACAGGTTTGACTTGGCTGTAATGCCTCTCCGTAAGTAGCCAGTACATGCCGGTGGAGCTCTACCCCATCCTAAGTCCCTCTCCTTAGGAGAGAAGATATAAAGGGTAAAAAATCTGACTTGGACTAGAGCATAAGAAAACCTTTGTTTGAAGTGGCTTGGAAACAATTTAAACAATACTGCCTTGTTTGATTGCAACTACAGTATATTAGTTCAAAACTTTAATGTTTCTTTTTCCCCTTCCTTCCTCCCTCCCCCAATCAGATCTATTGTGGGCAGGAGATTCTTCTTCATAGTTGGCACACTTTACCTGTACAGATGTATTACAATGTATGTAACAACACTTCCAGTGCCTGGCATGCACTTCAGCTGTTCTCCAAAGGTAAGTTCTGATTACGTTTCCACAGTAGAGGGTAACTAAGCAGAAGTTGTAAACCCCCTGAAGGTGTAGAACAGAGTGTTTTACTGAACTTGTAACTGGTAACATTAAATGGAAACGAAAGATACTACAATCTTTTTCTAATTTCACAAGGAAATTAAGTTTGCCATGATCTAATGAAATTTGTAGCAGCAGCATGCATATTGAAATCTGTTCAGCATTCTAAACAGAGATTAGACTATTTCAGAGAAGTTTTACTAAATTTTGACTAGTTGCTACAAATAAACGCATGCAAATTATGTGGAAGTGCATGAAGGAGAACATAATTCATGGGTGGTTGAATTTAGCAATACCAATACCTCATTAAACTGGAACAAACTTACACAGTGGAAAGGTTGTGTAAACTTAATTGCCATACAAGAAATGCATGCCATAAATTTCTTGTGTAGGAAATGCAACCAACAAAATGCAGTATATGACTCCAGCACATTGGGAATATAATGGATTTAAAGAACAGGTTATTCCAAAATAGACCTGTTGTTCAAGCAGTTTAAGCGCTTGACCTAATCCCAAGATTCTACGAGTTTTAAGTTTGAAACTCACATGAGTTATATGTTCTCAGCCAGAGTGTTTAGAGCACTTCATGATGGTAGGTTGTTGCATGGAATAGGGAAAGGGTTCGTGAGTGGCAGAATTCAACTTTCCTATCTTGGAAGTGTTGATGTTTGTTTGGTCCTTCTGATTGAAGGAGGATTTGAGGAGTGCCACCTTCTGAAAAGGCTGGTCCATGGGAATAATTTAGTGCCTGTGGCCCCTCTCTCTGCTCCCAGCTAGTCTTTCTAAATAAAAAAAATCATGCAAATGTAAAAATGCTGGGCTTAAACAGCAGCAGTAACAATCCTATTTATACTAACTTTTTAGTATATTAAATGTTCTATCACTGCCAGACAACATACTAAGAACCAGTGAGAGTTATTTAAATATTTTTCAAATTCCAAGAGGGCAGAGAGTTACCCACTTGTAAACTTATTATACAAAGGGCAGGACTAGATTAGTTATAAATTCTCAGTTATAAGTAGATTACTATACAGTTTGTTGTACCAGACTTCAACTGCCCAATGCCAGTTCAATAAGTCTTAACAATATAATTTGTACAGTAGCTTTGTTTTTGTTTTCCACAATTGAGCCTGCTAATCTTATTGCAGAATGTATTCCCAGGATGGTTCAATTTCAAGATTATCTTGGTCATGTGGAAGATGTATAAATAGATCTGATCTGTGTTGCTCCGAATTATTTAATCACAAGAAAGCCTTGTGACCATTTGAAGCCCTGTGAGGTGTCATAGAAATCCATCCTTTGAATATTGCTTTTGGAAAGCTTCAGCTAATTCCATATTGTACCTGACATTAGCTGTGTTTATTCATTGAAATCCTGAGGGAGAAAAAGAGTACTAGGCCATTGTAAATTGCTGTGAACCAATCCATGGGATTAGAATTCAGCAGCATGATGATGTACAGTACAGTTTACAAAAACAACTTGTGTTTTAATAGCTGGTTGAGAATAAGTTATTTAAAAGTTTTTTTTATTCGTTCATGGGATGTGGGTGTCGCTGGCAAGGCCAGCATTTGTTGCCCAACCCTAGTTGCCCTTGAGAAGGTGGTGGTGAGCCGCCACCTTGAACCGCTGCAGTCCGTGTGGTTAAGATACTCCCACAGTGCTGTTAGGGAGCGAGTTCCAGTGTTTTGACCCAGCGACGACGAAGGAACAGCGATATACTTCCAAGTCCGGATGGTGTGTGACTTGGAGGGGAAATTGGAGGTGGTTTTGTTCCCATGTGCCTGCTACCCTTGTCCTTCCAGGTGGTAGAGGTCGTGGGTTTGGAAGGTGCTGCCGAAGAAGCCTTGGCGAGTTGCTGCAGTGCATCTTGTAGATGGTACACACTGCAGCCATGGTACGCTGGTGGTGGAGGGAGTGAATGTTTAAGGTGGTGGTTGGGATGCCAATCAAGTGGACTGCTTTGTCTTGGATGGTGTCGAGCTTCTTGAGTGTTGTTGGAGCTGCACTCAAGCAGGCAAGTGGAGAGTATTTCATCACACTCCTGACTCGTGCCTTGTAGATGGTGGAAGGGCTTTGGGGAGTCAGGAGGTGAGACACTCGCCACAGAATACCCAGCCTCTGACCTGCTGTTGTTGCCACAGCATTTATGTGGCTGGCCCAGTTAAATTTCTGGTCAATGGTGACCCCCCCCAGGATATTGATGGTGGGGGATTCGGCGATGGTAATGCCGTTGAATGTCAAGGGACGGTAGTTAGACGCACGCTTGTTGGAGATAGTCATTGCCTGGCACTCGTGTGGCGTGACTGTTATCTGCCACTTATCAGCCCAAGCCTGAATGTTGTCCAGGTCTTGCTGCATGAGGGCATGGACTGCATCATTATCTGAGGATTTGCTAATGGCACTGAACACTGTGCAGTCATCAGAAAACATCCCCACTTCTGACCTTATGATGGAGGGAAGGTCATTGATGAAGCAGCTGAAGATGGTTGGGCCGAGGACATAGCCCTGAGGAACTCCTGCAACGATATCCTGGGGCTGTGATGATTGACCTCCAGCCACCGCAACCATCTTCCTTTGTGCTACGTATGACTCCAGCCAGTGGAGAGTTTCCCCCCCCCCCCCGCCCGATTCCCATTGACTTCAGTTTTACTAGGGCTCCTTGATGCCACACTCGGTCATTTGCTGTCTTGATGTCAAGGGCAGTCACTCTCACCTCCCCTCTGGAATTCAGCTCTTTTGTCCACGTTTGGACCAAGGCTGTAATGAGGTCTGGAGCCGAGTGGTCCTGGCGGAACCCAAACTGGGCATCAGTGAGCAGGTTATTGGTGAGTAAGTGCTGCTTGATAGCACTTTCGACGACACCTTCCGTCACTTTGCAGATGATTGAGAGTAGACTGATGGGGTGGAAATTTGGCCAGATTGGATTTGTCCTACATTTTGCGGGCAGGACATTCTTGGGCAGCTTTCCACATTGTCGGATAGATGCCAGTGTTGTAGCTGTACTGGAACAGCTTGGCTAGAGGCGCGGCTAGTTCTGGATCATCAGCACGACAGCCGGGATGTTGTCAGGGCCCACAGTCTTTGCTGTATACAGTGCGCTCATCCGTTTCTTGATATGTGGAGTGAATCGAATTGGCTGAAGACTGGCTTCTGTGATGGTGGGGACCTCAGGAGTAGGCCGATATGGATCATCCACTCGGCACTTCTGGCTGAAGATGGTTGCAAACGCTTCAACCTTGTCTTTTGCACTCGTGTACTGGGCTCCACCATCATTGAGGATGGGGATATTCATGGAGTCTCCCCCTCCCGTTAGTTGTTTAATGGTCCACCAGCATTCACAACTGGATGCGGCAGGACTGCAGAGCTTTGATCTGATCCGTTGATTGTGGGATCGCTTAGCTCTGTCTATAGCATGCTGCTTCCGCTTTTTAGCATGCATTTAGTCCTGTGTTGCAGCTTCCCCAGGTTGGCACTGCATTTTTAGGTACACCTGGTGCTGCTCCTGGCATTTTTGAACCAGGATTGGTCCCCTGGCTTGGTGGTAATGGTAGAGTGAGGGATATGCTGGGCCATGAGGTTGCAGATTGTGCTGGAATACAATTCTGCTGCTGCTGATGGTCCACAGCGCCTTATGGATGCCCAGTTTTGTGCTACTAGATCTGTTCTGAATCTATCCCATTTAGCACGCTGGTGGTGCCACAAAACACGATGGAGGGTGTCCTCAGTATGAAGATGGGACTTCGTCTCCACAATGACTGTGTGCGGTGGTCAGTGCTACCAATGCTGTCATGGACAGATGCATCTGTAGATTGGTGAGGACGAAGTCAAGTAGGTTTTTCCCTCGTGTTGGTTCCCTCACCACCTATCACAGGCCCAGACTGGCAGCTATGTCCTTCAGGGCTCGGCCAGTAGTGGTGCTACCGAGCCACTCTTGGTGATGGACATTGCAATCCCCAACCCAGAGTACATTCTGTGCCCTTGCTACTCTTGGTGCTTCTTCCAAGTGGTGTTCAACATTGAGGAGTACTGATTCATCAGCTGGAGGAGGGCGGTAGGTGGTAATCAGCAGGAGGTTTCCTTGCCCATGCTTGACCTGAAGCCATGAGACTTCATGGGGTCCAGAGTCAATGTTGAGGACTCCCAGGGCCACTCCTTCCCGACTGTATACCACTGTGCCACCACCCCTGGTGGGTCTGTGCTGCCGATGGGTCAGGACGTACCGAGGGATGGTGATGGAGTTTGGGACATTGGCTGAAAGGTATGATTCTGTGAGTATGACTTTGTCAGGCTGTTGCTTGACTAGTCTCTGGGACAGTTCTCTCAATTTTGGCAGAAGTCCCCAGGTGTTGGTGAGGAGGAATTTGCAGGGTCGACTGGGCTTGGTGTGCCGTTGCCGTGTCCGTAGCCGATGCGAAGGTCGTTGCCGGGTGGTCCGTCCAGTTTTATTTTTATTGTTTTTCGTAGCAGTTTTTTACAACTCCGGCCATTTCAAAAGTCAGTTAAGAGTCAACCACATTGCTGTGGGTCTGGAGTCACATATAGGCCAGACCGGGTAAGGACGGCAGATTTCCTTCCCGAAACGACATTAGTGAACCAGATGGGTTTTAACGACAATCCAATAGTTTCATGGTCACCATTACTGATGCTAGCTTTTTATTCCAGATTTATTTAATTAGCTGAATTTAAATTCCCCAGCTACCGTGGTGGGGTTTGAACTAACTTCTCCGGCTCATTGGTCCAGGCCTCTGGATTACTATTCCAGTAACATAACCACTATGCTACCATACCCGCTACTGATGGCATATTAATATTTTCAGGTTCAAATTATGTCATTAAGTTTCTTTTCAAAATTGTAAATCAGCTTGGCCATGTATTATGTGTTTGCCGATATTATATAATTTTATGTCTTGCCTTTTTTTTTTAAGTCCATGATGCAGAGGACGATGGTAGGCAAGATGCTGATAAGTAGGAGGCAGGAAGAAGTACTGAGGGTGGGAGTTATGATTTAATATGTGCTCCATGGGAAGGGAAAATGGAGGGGGATGATGGGATATGGTAGGCACAGATGGGATTTGAGTATTGGGCAGTGTTCATTGGATCTTGTATTAATGTGAGGGGATATCCAGGGTCTGGAAGTGTAGCAGTAGTAGGAGGCTGGATGTTGGGTATGGGAGCACTGGGATGATGGAGCGTGGGAGCATTGGGGAGGGTGCTGCTGGGTGTGGAAGTACTGGGAGGGGAATCTTGGAAGTTGAGAACTGTGGGACGGAGTTGCAGGGTGTTGAGGAGGCTTTCCAAACTGGGAACTGGCTATAGAAGCTATCTTAAAGTGCTTACTGAGCTTCTACTGTATTAGTACAAATGGATCACGGTTCGGGATGCGATGATAGCTGTTTTCTTTAGAGCTGGGTGGGCATTGAGGGAAGGAATGAGTACTGGGGGTTACCTATAGAAGTGAACAGTAGGGTGTTGGGGAGCACTGAAGGTAAGCCTTCATGAATTCCTCTCCACCTCGAAGTTTTTACAAAAGGCTATTTAAACTGCACATTGCAGTTATACTGTAATTGCCTTTTTAGTAATTTCCTCTTTGCCTCCCCCAGCCACACTTGGGAAATTCCATAGTTAGAAGCACAGTAATGGCTTAAACACCTTAAAGCTGCTTCTTGGTCACAGTGGGAAGATGGCTTTTGGGATTTCTTTGATTCTATGGGCAGCAGAAGGTCTGAGTGGTCAGGACAGGTGTGAGCTGTGGCAACAGGAGAGGTGGCACGGGGAAGGCCAGGTGACAGGCCCAGTTTTTACAGGCCTCAAGCAGATAGTACTGTGGTGAATGGTGCTACCTGCCTTGGAGACAGTTGGAAGGACCCTATGGGTAGTAAGTGTATAAATAGACAAGTTTAAGCGTAATGGAAACAATGATGGGAAATAAATGTGACAGCTGAAGTATATTCTTTATGTAAGACTTTCAATATTCTGTAATCTATATATTAAAGTTATGTGGGACGTGCACTTCTTGCAATAGGTCGCAAGGCATGAAGGCAACGATTTTTGGCCATGCTTTTCTGTCAACATTTGCCTTTTTGTAAATTACTAGAACCATCACAATGTAGGTGTAGACTTGAGCCACAAGGTGGCTCTGTGGGATGAGTTTCTGAAGTCTCTCTACCAACTTGGTCCCCATCTTGTATATTAGAAAAAAACTTAACAACTGACCATTGGCAATGTCACGGGCCATTTGCCAGCATATTAAATACATCGTTCCATCACCAATTATTATATGCAGATGTAATATTTAGCAAAGGGAACTGTGCAATCAGAGTTTAATTGCTGTTCCGGTTGCAAGTCGGAACCCAGGATGAAATGTGTTTGTGTGATTGCTCAGGTAATTTTTCAAATCAATGGCTATAGATCTATATTCTCATCCTAGTGTTGAGCTGTTTTCTATTGGGGGAGTTTCTCTGTGGGGGTGGCAGGTGGGCTTCTTTACACGCCAGATGACTTGATTTCTGCTTTTCTGAAAAGGACTAGCCAATCTCCCATATTCATAGTAAGTAAGAGGATAATCCATTTAAGGACAGGGACATTATATCAGTATTATAACAGTATTCTGCTTTTGGTGTAATTGGATATTTCTTTGAGGTTACAAGTCCATTTGATAAGTAAACACTGGTTCATACATGGTCAATCAGGAAGCTGCAGACATTATGGTTCCGTCATTTTCTGTTGCTGGAGAGTTTATATATTCCAAATGTTTTTGATTTTGTTTGCCTTAGTTTGTTTATATTCTTTCAAGTGAGGCATAGAAGTTTGAAGAAGTGCATGACATCTGAAGTATGATGGACAAGAATTGCATGCATGTTTTTATAATACAGGTAGATTTTTGTCAGAAATCTGCTTAGAAATAAATCTGCCTATTAGGGTGACGGAGAAGTGTGACACAGGAAACGTGATGTGATGGACAGGAAATGCTGCACATGTACCATTTTCACTTTATTGCTAGTGGATCTCCCATGACTGCACACGGTAAGTCTCTCTCTCGCTCTCTATCTTTCCTTCCCCCCACCCTTGTCAGTCTCTGTTGCTTTGTGTTGCTCCGTATGTTTTGCTCTCTCTCTCTCTCTTTCTCTCTAACTCACTCATTCTCCCCTTTTGGGTGAGAGGTGGCCTGGTGAGATGGGTGGGAGAGAGAGAGACTATATTCTCTGACTTAACCCATGCAATGCCATAGGAGATCCACTAGTGTGTATATATAATTAATAGAGCAAACATGCTACATGTTGTATAGAGCCAATCATGTTGCTGCCTCAGGCTCTCAGTTAGCAGATAACTGGAAACCCACCCCGTGTCAACCTTGCCTAACTGCTCTGCACCCTGGTCCCATGTTTCATTCTCCACCCAATTGCTCCATTCTCAATTGACTGTTGCTTTGCCCAGCCCATGTCCTGGATTGCATGCGTCATGGGAGATATACTAATAAAATAAATTCTTGCAAAATACAGTACACATTGCTTCCACTCCATTCTCTACAGCGCTCAATGCACACATTATTGCTGCTATTCATTAAAGCCCCTCATGCTTTCTGTACATATATCTATGTATTTATTAACAGATAAATTGTTGGTGAGGGGTGGCATTTCACTCACTGCCTCCCGCCTTTACTGTATTATCTAAAGCACTGGATGAATAGAAATGATTGCACATTTCTAGGAGGCAAAATTAGACAAGAAAAATTCTCAAACGTGTTGCTCAAGGACGCAATTTTATTTTTTATTGCTTGCTGTTATGCACCATATGGGTGTCTGGAAGGTCCCTGTGACAAGGTCACAGAAGTTGAGGAGGCCTGTGAAATTCACTGCCACTGGTAGAGATGACAGATTGTTACTTGTTCCTGCAGGTCTTGTGGCTCAGGTGGCACACTCCAGTCACCGCTTCCCTGGTGAGCCTGCACCACCTCTAACACTGCTCCTCTGCCTACCCCAGGTAGCCCTCTGCCTACCCCAGGTAGCTTGATTGTTTCAGTGGATCTACTGCCTGGGGTAGTACCAATTAAGTTGTGCGCTACCTACGTCCTCTGCAGTCTCGTGCTGCCCTCTGCTCCTGCTCCTGCTCCGTAACAGTAACGTGCCACTGACTGCTGCACCAGTGCTTGTGTGCAGAGGACTCTTTGCTTTTCGCTTGCTGAATCTTCCCCAGCATTCGACTCGTTAGCTCGAGGTCTGGATTGGAGTAAAATGCTCACTTTTTAATTTCACTGCTGATGTGGAGTGCTGTGAGAGTTTGTTAACTTGTAACAACTTTAACCAGCAAAAAAACAGCTTTTCTCTCACTGTTCACGAATATTAAACCTTTTTTCCAAAAGGGTAGGAATTTTTGCATCGGCAATGTATACAAATAGCCCATTACCTTTTTCAACCAGCATTATTCTGCTTTTTTGAAAAAATTAGCAGAGGTGATATGGTCCTAAATTGTGTGTATTTTTAGATATCATCATAAAAAAATACAATAGATGTAACCTAGCTGATGGGTACCATACTCATTTTTCAGCTATAAACGGGGGGATTTTGTCTTGACTTGCATGTAGAGCTTGGTATCCCCAATTATTTTGAGTAATCGTCAATGGAGTTTGAAGCTGTATGTTGTTTAGTACTTCAGTTTAAAAGGAAACCTACTCCAGTGCAATAGAGCCAAATGCCTCTTGACTGATTAAATCCATCACTGATTATAGTTCACAGGTGTGGTTGTTGGCCTAGTTTGCTGTGTTTAGACTTGTTTAGTAATCACCTGTTGCCTTCTTGTAAAATCCTGAGAGCTTGCAGCTGCCTGGGGATTTAAAGGCTTGTTCCAGCATTTTGCTTAATTAGTTGAACAGATATCAATTATTTTTAAACCCTATGTACTGGTAAGAAAATGTAATCTTTATGAAAACTTTAAAAGCAATTCCATATTTTTAAATACTAACCGTCTCCAAAAATCTATCTGTAACTACATATTTTAATCAAGTTTGTGAAAAGGGTTCAACATAGGAACACAAGAACAGGAGCAGGTCATTCAGGCCCTCATGCCTGTTCTGCTTTCTATCAGATCATGGTTGATCTGTACCTCAACTCCATTTACCCCCTTTTTCTCCATATCCCTTGATATCCTTACCTACCAAAAATCTGTCGATCTCAGTCTTGAAAATTTCAATTGACCCAGCATCCACAGCCTTTTGGGAGAGAGTTCCAGATTTCCACTTCCCTTTTTGTGGAAAAAATGCTTCTGGATTTCACTTCTTCCCCTTTGTATTCCACTGAGAGATTTTTGCATTGTGGGTGAAGAATAAGTACAGTGTAGTCCATTAAATTTAAAGTTATTTTAAATTGTAGTTGCAGTAACATGCCGAATCTCTTTTGAAGTTAATTATACACATGCTTTGTTAGTTGAAGTTGATTAGGTATAGTGCATGTCCTTTGTTGGTTGTGTGATTGTGCTCCAAACTAGGTAACTCATTGAGTGGTAGCTAGCTTCTGTTGGAGGCAAGAAAATTCCATCGAAGATTGACCTGGTTACATGTTGGTCATCAGTTCTATGCCTTGATTGCCTGGAAACCAACTAATGGGGCAAGTTTCAGCCAATCAGAGGTTATTTATTTTTAATTTTACTTCCATCTCTCAAATGGATGGTGATCCATGGGAGCCTCAGAAAAGAAGTCATTAAGTTGAAAAAAGTTATAAAATAAAACTAGGGTATATTGTGTAGAAATAAAGTAAATAGAAAAAAGAGAATGGGGACAAAGACATAGAAGAGCAATAATAAAGTATATGTATAATTTGTACTGTCCCCAACAGTTAAAGCGTCCATGTTTAAAATGAGCAGTCGCTTATATCGGCCACAAAGCGATAACCATTAGCTATTTGCATTATTGTCAATTGCAAAGTTTTTGGTTATAACGTCTTAAGTGCTCCATTTATTTTGGGCAGAAACAGCTGTGCTCACTCACTCGTTCACACCTTGCAGTCTTGATCTACAACATTCTTATTATATTCTTGTGAATTACATAAGTTTTCACGGTCATGAACAACAGAATGCCTTGAATTGTTGCCTTGGCTAGCCAAACAATTCATCAGCTTGCATGACGTTATCTGATCACTTTCAGGATGGTGTGCTCCTTAAGATCAGCTGCAGCCTGGCTCATTGCTGCCTGTTTCATGCTGCGATGTTTCTAGGATGAAGTTATCTCTCTTGCTCCACTGACCTGTGACATCCTGTGTGAGATCTTTATCATTAAATTATCCTAAGTTCCAAATTCAATTAAACTAAAACTGCTTTTCGTATTAGTGTTTGGTTCACTGCCACCTCTCTTCTTGGAATGCCTACCTTGAAGAAGTTCTGCTCTTCTCCCAGTTCTGATGAAAGGTCATCGACCTGAAACGTCAACTCTCTTTCTCTCTCCACGGATGCTGCCTGGCCTGCTGAGTTTTTCCAGCGTTTTCTGTTGTTATTTCGGATTTCCAGCATCCGCAGTATTTTGCTATCGTATTACTGCTTTTACTGGGGATTGGCTGTGTATGTGTGTGCAGTCGGGGATGTTAATAATCACTGAAGGGCCCAAGGAACAGGGACAGATGGGAATGTTCCTCAGACTGAAAATATAGAGCCGGAAAACCAACTACTAAATAAAAACATGATTGGCAAGAGCTCTTTTCGAAAAAAATCGAGTTAATTGGAAGAGGGGAGTGAGTGAAACGGAACCAGAGATTCTTTCAAAATGTGCATTGTACCAATTAAATTCCTTGTTAAATTGTAACATTTTCGACAGTTCTAAGTATTCATTACAAGCCCATTCACCCCTTATTAATCATATTGTACCCCAGCTCCGTTCCATATCTCACCAGCCTGACCCCGAACTTCCGGTCGCCTGTCAATTTAATTCTCCGCTCCACTCCCACTCTGATCTCTCCGTCTTCGGCCTCTTACACTGTTCCAACGAAGCTCAACGTAAGCTCGAGGAACAGCACCTCATCTTTTGATTAGGCACTTTACAGCCTTCTGGACTCAACATTGAGTTCAACAATTTCAGACTATAACCTCTGCCCCCATATTTTTTTTCCTTTTTCTTTTTTTCTCTCTCACATGGCAGCTGTCGATGAATTTGCCAATGCCACTTGCACCTCATCTTGAGTCATCTTTTGTTTCTTAACTTGTCCCATTACCATCTCCTTTTGCCTTGCACCATCATCCCTTTTGCCTTTTAATCTCTCCTGCCTTCCAGCCTATCACAGACCTTCCCTTTGTTCTTTCCTCCCCTCCCCCCTTTCCCTGCCCCTCTCTTGCTTAAAAATCTGTAACTTTTCCAGTTCTGACGCAGGGTCATCGACCTGAAATGTTAACTTTGTTTCTCTCTCCACAATGCTGCCTGACCTGAGTGTTTCCAGCATTTTCTGTTGTTATTCCCTATCTCACCACTTTGTTTGGCAGGATCCAGCTTTACAGAATCCTTAAATGACAATCCTGCTCTCCTAATCTCGTTCTTAACCAGGAATACTGTACCACATTATACAGGCCATCGTGTATAATCAGGCGGGCAGATCACATGTGCCTGCTATAAGGGGGGGGGGGGGGGGGTGTATTTAAAATTGTTTTGCAGTATAGGGTTAATGTTACAGTAATAAAATACACTTGACATTTGAATTACTCTGTTGCTGTGCGTTTGTTTCAGTGTCTTGGTGTCCGAGCTGAGCTTCGGACGGGGGTAAAGGTAAGTCTTGCAGCCGGAACCTATTAGTCATGTAAGATTTGAATAGAGTCCACCTAATATGCTGAGCTCTAATTTTTAGGTGGAGGGGAAGGAGCAAATTACGCAAAGTGAAACAGGATTTTGCCCCAAAGTTGTCGCAAATAAAATGTTTTAAAGAATTGTAACTTTATGAAATATTAATTTTTCAGTGTTTCAAAAGGAATTAAAATACTATAGACAAAAGAAATTGGAGTATAACAGTATATGAATTATCCATAAGATAAAAATTATAATCTGAGCGATTTTGCTTTTTAATTTTATTTGTAGGTTCTCGTCAGTTATTTCTATAATGGCGCTTTTCAGGACATTATTCCATCTCTCTATCCCAGTAAAATGGTTAATACAGAATATTTCTTGGAGTAAAATAGCATTGTACCCGATTTGCTGGCAGTAATGAGGTGCATTGAATAATACCAACTATAAGACATTGGCCAGACACATGCAGTTGTACTGTGTCCCATGTCATGTGCGTGCCCGTACAGGGGTGCTTCGAGCTTAGCTACCTCGTGTGTATCATACTTACAGGCACTTGGCTTGTGTTCGACTTGCAACTGTAGTTTATAATCAATGGCTCCAATCCGAATTATTTTCTTTCCAGTTTTATTATTGCTGCAACAGGTTAAACTTGCTCACTTTTTTTTAATTTGGATTTGCAATAGAGGGAATTAATTAGCTCAATAAGGATTTAACCTCATTAGCCAGAAAATACTTCCTTGTATCTGGTTCATTTATAGGCTCACTATCTTGGGAGAGGCACACCCACCTTAGCCAGAAGAGTATTTGCAGTTGTAGTGGAATTTTTTTTTTTATTATGCATTTGGATGCAATCCCTCATTCCATTTGTGGGCATATTGGACTGAGGAGAGCTGCATTTCAGAGGGAGCGAGATTTTGGGCTAAATGTGGTTTTGGATTAATGTCAATTGAGTTTTGTGCTCCCAGAGGTGACCAAGCTCTATTGCAGAATGTTAATGAGAGAGGGATTCCTGAGGGTTCACCTGGAACAACAGAAGATTCTCATGCAGAAAGATTTTTATGAACTAGTGGATTTGCTCATGGATTAAAAATCTAAAAAGGAATAATTGAGTGAGTGTATAAATGAATAAACCTGACCCCCTCTACTACCCCCCCTTAGGTATTTAAATATGTGTTCCTCACTCGTCCCTGTAATAAATGGTATTATATTTACCATTCTGGTTAGTTTGTACAGTGCTAGCTTACTGTGGGAGTGTTTCAATTGCCATTAGAAAGATCCTGAACCATATCTCCAGCCCCACAGCATTGTTTTTAAATAAAATTGTATTTCTTGGCTATCCCAGGCGCAATTCAAGTGGACTCGGGCAAGAATTCTCTATTGGCTCCCTGCTCTTCACCTGCCATTTTTGGGATTTCCTGGACAAAAATACATATACCCATATATGGGTGGCTGTATTGTAATGGTATGCAAATGACAGCAATGTGCCATCTGTGTTTTCCAGTCATTTGCACCATCGCAAGTGCCACCTGTTAATTTCTAGCTTCCAGCATTGCTATGGATGGTGGAGAGGACATTTAAATTTTAAAGAAAGAAAGAACTTGTGTTTATGGAGTGCCTTTTATGTTCACAGCCAATGAATTATTTTGAAGTGCAGTCACTGTTATGTTGGCAAACGTAGCAGCCAATGTCAGTGCGCAGCAAAGTCCCACAAACAGCAATGAGATAAATGACCAGTTAATCTCTCTTTGGTGGTGTTGGGCAGGATACTGGGAGAATTCCCCTGCTCTTTTTAAACAATGCACTGATTGTTTACATTCATCTGATCAGGCAGGCAGACAGGGCATTAGTTTAACATCTTATCCTAAAGGCAGCACTTTCGACAATGCAGTACTGAACTGAAGTCTCAGCCTAGGATATGTGCTCAAATCCCTGGAGTGGGCTTGAACCCACAACCTTCTGATTTCTGAGCCAAGCTAAAGGACCAAAAAGCATAGATAATTGATCGCAGTGTGAGTGATTGCATATGCTTGAGTGGTTTTAAAAAACATTTTCATTTATTTAAAAAAAAATACATCTGAGTAGACACAGCCAAGGAATAAGTGGACAGGGTCAAGGATGCACCCTGAAGCAGGTGAAACTCCTGCCCACCAAAGATAGGCCAGGATATAGCAATAGTGGAAAATCAGGGTATTCTCTGTTAACATCAATCACAGTGTATTTCTTGTGAAATAAACCCATTCCAGATGATGGTGATGACCATTTTCATGAAATTGTTCAATTTTTGGAACAGGAAAAAACAGCAAACATAAAGTAAATAATGAATACTCACACTCCTATCATTGGAAAGACATCCCTGAGC
This sequence comes from Squalus acanthias, assembly GCA_030390025.1. Taxonomy (NCBI): domain Eukaryota; kingdom Metazoa; phylum Chordata; class Chondrichthyes; order Squaliformes; family Squalidae; genus Squalus; species Squalus acanthias. Next base: position 41,962,356 of record CM059438.1, read on the forward strand.
GTTTTACTGAGCAAAGATTGAAATGGACACAGGCAGGGAAAATAATAAGTAGAATGGGGTTAAGAGAGCAGTTGAAAAAGTCTGTAGCAGGCTTTTGAATGCAGGGAGAGAGATAACACTGAAGGATTTCAAGAGGTAGTTCCAGGGGGTAAGGGTGTGGTGGCTGAAAGAGCGGCCACCAGTAGTGGAGTGAAGAGGATAGGGGACACAGTAGACCAATGTCCGAGGAGGTAAATGTGTGAGTAGGGCTAAGGCTGAAGGAGGTCGCTGAGATGGGTTGGGGCAAGGCCATGGGGGCACTTTAAAGTTAAGTTAAAGATTTTGAAATTGATTTGTAGTCTACACAGGAAGCTAGTGAGAGCTGATATAGTGGAGTGCTGGGCGTTGAGTTTGTGATGGCACTCTTGCTTCTAAATCAGGTTGTTCTCATCCCAATCCAGAGATTTGAGCACATAATCTGGGCTGACACTTTAAGTACTGAGGGAGTGCTGCACTGTTGGAGATGCTGTTTTATGGATGAGGTGTTAAAAGGTAGACATAAAAGATCAAACAGCATTAATTGCAGAAGGAGAGTCACCTTTCAAACATTTATCCCTCAATCAACACCATCAAAACAGATTGTCTGTCTGGTCATTTATCTTGTTGCTGTTTGTGTGCAAATTGGCTGCCAATTTTGTCTGAAGTCCAACAGTGACTACACTTCAAAAGTGCTTCAGTGACTCTGAGGTGCTTTGGGACATCTTGATTACATGAAAGGCACAACATAGATGCAAGTTTGTTCGTTCTTTGAGTTGTAATTTGTGGAGGGTGGAAGCGGGGAGGTCAGCTGGAAAGCATTAAAGAAATTGGGCCTCGGTGTAATAAGTGTGGATTAGCATCTTGGTGCCTGTGGGCGAGGATTGGGGCTGAGATGGGCAATGTTTTAAAGGTGGAAGAGGTGGTCTTGGCGAAAAAGCAGATAAGGGCTAGGAAAGTCGGCTCAGAATTTAGTAGTATGGCTAGGTTTCACACCACTGGACTTGCCTGAGGTGGCCGTTGGGAAGGTTGATGGTATTAAAAGTAGAGAAACGTAGGAGCCAACAGGGAACCAAAATAATAGTTTTATTTTTGCCTACATTAAGCTGGAGACTTTTATTCATTCACGACTTAATGTTGGATAGGCAGTTGAAGAGTTCAGCAACAGCCTTGGGATCAAAAGGGGAGTTAGGAAGGTAAAGTTGTGCATTATCAGCATACATCTAGAACCTGATCCAAGAGGCTGTTACAAAGACAATCAAGAGGATGGGTTTAAGGATGGAACCCTGGGATATACCAGGGGTGATTGTACTAGCAAAGGGAGGAGAAATCATTGAAGGGAATGTAGCTTGTCATTGGTGTGAATGAATAAATACCATGTGTTGGAAAAGAAGCTAGTATATGAGTACCACAAAGTGGCTAATCTACTGGTTCCACATATTTCCATCTTGGAGGAAACTATATCTACCTGTCAGTATTGGAAATTTAGTACCCTTAATGGCACGTACTTAGCAGCTAGTGAGCTTGCTCAAAAGCAGAACCAACAGAATAGCCACATAATTATTGGCCAGTGAAAATATGTTAAAGCATCACCTATATTTGAAAGGTTACATGATCACTGTTGTCAATTAGATTCCTAGAAAGTGATGCTAAGATTTAGAAAGGTTGCATGATTATGATGATGAGATTGCACAAAAGGGACATGCACCCATTTTAATATGCACAATAATAGAGATCGAGTCCCTTGGATTCCTTTTAATTTGTTGTTTGGATGCCTAACAAGGCTGCATTTATTGCCAGTCCCTTGTTGCTCCGAGAAGGTGGTTGTGGGCATTCTTGAGTAACTATTTGTTTATGCAACTGAGTGTCTTGTTAGGCCATTTTAGAGGGCATAAAGATTCAACCAGATTAGGTTCCGTTCCCTGAAGGACATCCGCCAGTTTGGCAGCTTTCATGGTCATTTTTCTTTTTTCTACAAATTGCCCGATTTATGGAAGTCAGTTTTCATAGTGGGATTTGAACTTACAACCTTTTGAGTTGTTTGTCCAATACTGTAACCAGTACACTACATATTTCCCTTATTCCAGAACCATGCAAGTACAAACAGGAACATTGTGGGGTCCACTTCTTACGCATTCTGTCATATGGTGAGAAATGGAACAAGTTAGGATCTGGATAAAGGGCTTTAATCCAACCAATATAGTTTCAAATCTGAAGTGACAGAAAATGTTGCAGAGATATGACCAGTCAAGTCAGTCAGTTTAAATTCCCATTGGGATGACCTGCTGTCGTCTCCTCTCAAAAGCTACAAATTTATTTCTTAGTGAATGTCTGCAGAACTTTTCCACCCCAAGTATCTTTTAGGATGAACCAGGAATATTATGTTGGTTTGGAGTAAATTGCCATTGTACCAAGGGCATATCTTGGGTACGTCATATGAATATCTGTACCCTGATTGAATTGTTTCTGTATATTAAATATATGCTAAACATACACAAGTTGGATTTATTTCCATTTTTGAGGTGTGCATTTAAAAAAAAAAAAATCAAAACTATTTTTGGTAATGTAGCCAAGCTGTTTCAGTATAGCTACAACACTGGCATCTACCTGACAAAGTGGAACATTGCCAAGGTATGTCCTGTCCACAAAAAGCAGGACAAATCCAATCCGGCCAATTACCGTCCCAACAGTCTACTCTCAATCATCAGCAAAGTGATGGAAGGTGTCGTCGACAGTGCTATCAAGTGACATTTACTCACCAAGCACCTGCTTGCTGATGCTCAGTTTGGGTTCTGCCAGGACCACTCAGCTCCAGACCTCATTACAACCTTTGTCCAAACATGGACAAAAGAGTTGAATTCCAGAGGTGTGGCGAGAGTGACTGCCCTTGACATCCAGGCAGCATTTGACCGAGTGTGGCATTGAGGAGCCCTAGTATAACTGAAGTCAATGGGAATCGGGCGGGGGGGGGGGGGACTCTCCACTGGCTGGAGTCATACCTAGCACAAAGGAAGGTGGTTGTTGGAGACCAATCATCTCAGCCCCAGGAAATTGCTGCAGGAGTTCCTCAGGGCAGTGTCCTAGGCCCAACCATCTTCAGCTGCTTCATCAATGACATTCCCTCCGACCATAAGGTCAGAAGTGGGAATGTTCGCTGATGATTGCACAGTGTTCAGTTCCACTGGCTACTCCTCAGATAATGAAGCAGTCTGTGCCCGCATGCAGCAAGACCTGGACAACATTCAGGCTTGGGCTGATACGTGGCAAGTAACATTCGTGCCAGACAATGTCCACCTCCAACAAGAGAGAATCTACCCACCTCCCCTTGACATTCAATGGCATTACCATCGTCGAATCCCCCACCATCAACATCCTGGGGGACACCATTGACCAGAAAGTTAACTGGACCAGCCCCATAAATACTGTGGCAACAAGAGCAGGTCAGAGGCTGGGTATTCTGCGGCGAGTATCTCACCTCCTGATTCCCCAAAGCCTTTCCACCAACTACAAGGCACAAGTCCAGGAGTGTGATGGAATACTCTCCACTTGCGTGGATGAGTGCAGCTCCAACAACACTCGAGAAGCTCGACACCATCCAGGACAAATCAGCCCGCTTGATTGGCACCCCATCCACCACCTTAAACATTCACTCCCTCCACCACTGGCGTACCGTGGCTGCACTGTGTACAATCTACAAGATGCACTGCAGCAACTCGCCAAGGCTTCTTCGGCAGCACCTCCCAAACCCGCGACCTCTACTACCTAGAAGGACAAGGGCAGCAGGCGCATGGGAACACCACCACCTCAAAGGTCCCCTCCAAGTCACACACCATCCTGACATGGAAATATACTGCCATTCCTTCATCGTCGCTGGGTCAAAATCCTTGAACTCCCTCCCTAACAGCACTGTGGGAGTACCTTCACAAGGACTGTAGCGGTTCAAGAAGGCGGCTCACTATCACCTTCTCAAGGGGAACTAGGGATGGGCAATAAATGCTGGCGTTGCCAGTGACACCCGCATCCCATGAATGAATTCCGTGAATAAATTTTTTAAAATTGCACTGATCTACCCAGAAATTTGATTCTGAAATTCCTTCATTTTCACCAAGGCCCACTGATTTTTGTAATTTAATTCCTTGGTCCCAGTACGAAACAGCATCATTGGTCAAAATAAATTGGTGCCAGAGTGTAACAAGTATAAAAATTTGGATTGATTTAAATACTTTGGTGGATGTTTCAGATCCCAGTACATCTGAGGAGCATGTGAAAGCTGTTATAAAATACATTACCACATTGCCTTTTTAACCTGTGTAGATAGCTTGTCCTGTGTTGCAATGTGCAAATCAAACAAAAATTGGTTGATTTATTCCAGCAAAACTGGTGTCGCACATTCCGTTGAGACCAGTAGCTGAAAGAAAGAGTGATCAAGCACTGTGCAAGGAAACTGTCTTTTGAGATGGTTTGCAAGGTTTACTATAGTCCATCTGATCACGTGTTGAGCCAATTGATTTTATAAGGATAAACAAAGCAGAGAACCTAAAATAAAAACAGAAAATGGTGGAAATACTCAGCAGGTCAAGCAGCACATGTGGCGAAAGAAACAGAGTTAATGTTTCAGGTTGATGACCTTTTCGTCAGAACTGGTGAAAGGTCATCAACCTGAAACATTAACTCTGTTTCTCTCTCCACAGATGCTGTCTGACCTGCTGAGTATTTCCAGCATTTTCTGTTTATATTTGATTTCCAGCATCTGCAGTATTTTGCTTTTGTGAAAGTAGAGAGCCTACTACTGGGAAAGGATTGAGCTGAACTAAACGTCATGGTTGTCATATTAGCAGTTGTTAACTTCTACACAATCATGTCGGCTTTATGGTCCAGTTGCTGATTATTGTCCTGGAGAGTGCCCCTTTAAACTTTCCAAATGTGTTTTTCATTGGAGATAAATTATTGTACACAGCATAGTGAAAATATTGTGGTCCAAAGCAGCCTATTGCAAGAACCATGTTGCTTTAAATTTTCCATGTTTAAGATTTGATTATTCCTAGTAATTTTATTTCAGTTTGATTTAAGACATTGTTTTTCTTTCTCATTTTGCAGCTGTTTGGAGATGTGGAAGCACAGTTTAGGAGAATTATGAAGATGATAGCTGGAGGTGGGCTGTCAATCACAGGAGCGCACACCATGTGTGGAGACTACCTGTACAGTGGCCACACTGTTATGCTAACACTCACCTACTTATTTATCAAAGAGTGTAAGTTTCCTCCTTTCTAAAAATTTATGTTGACTATTTTTCTTTTTAAATTTTGAGTGTACTTTATCAAGGTACAGTTCATTGACCCTTCATGCCAAGCGAAGGGACAGCAAAGTAATGGCTTTAAGACGTTGGAGGTTACACAGAACCATAGATTCAAGTGGTTCTGATATGTGTTTGCTTACAACAGGTTTAGTACCCAGGTGTGCTGGAATAAGGGAAGTTTTATACCCTGTATTCAGTGACGGTGTGAAATATTCCTGATGTTGCAAGTCTGATTCAGTGCAGACTTCCTCAAGTATGTGTAACAGTAGAAGGTCAAAGGTCTCTGAAGAATACAAATAGTTATATGCTGACATCAGCGATTTTGCTACTCACTTTTTTTGCACATTGACCAAGTGCGATGTATCCCAATATAGAACAGGCTATCCACACATTTCAGTGGAAATCACTGCCATGCTAATGCTATAAAATCTGTAATGTGCCTCAAATTCCAATTTGGGAAAAGCGCTTCCTATTGCACCAGCCCTAACATTCCCACTTACTGCAGTTTACCCTTGTGGTCTCTGAGCCTTGCAGCTTAGTGCCAGATATGCTGAATTTGAAGGTGGTCTAATCGTGTAGATTCAGTGTCAGTGGGTTCAAGATTCAGGCCACACCAATTAAATTCATGTAGAATGCCTAAGAGGTTCGTAATTTGAGTGCAAATTAATTTAGGTCAAAGACAAAATGATGAGGCTCTAATCTTCTGTTACATTGATTTTGCCATTCCTAATTTTTTTTTCTCCTCTTACCATTCTTGTGCCTTGTGCATTTATTGTATAATAAATATGCCACATTCTCATTTATTGGCTGACTTTGTGGCTCCTTTTTCAAATAGTTGTGGCGCATTAACATTTCCATCACTGGTTATTCTCTGGTACTAAGAGCAATTTAATGTGACCGTAGATTCTAAATAGCACTTGCAATCTTTTGTTTTCATTGAAATGCTCATTTAGGACCTTACTCATTATTTTAATAAAATCCCTGACACTTTAATTTTTTTCAAAACTTATGTTTTTTTTATAAAAAAAAAGGTCAGGACGATAAACCTAATGTCAAGTTTACTATTTTGGAAGCAGATCTCCAAACAGTTCTACTGCCCTAGAATGCATGTAGTGTAGCAACGCAATAATATGTAGCTTGATTAAAGTCATGGTTTATAAAGTTGTTAAGTGAATTTCCTTTATTGCTGCTGCCTGTGTTTTTAAACTATTAATTTTCTCCAAACAAATCTTCATTAACTTCATTTTTGACAGTGAGGTTCCATTTTGAGATTCTGCTCAGATTGTTCTGTAGGTTATGTAAATTTTCCTTGTATTTTAATAATTTTCATGTATTTTTTGTGGAAATACATGAATGAGAATATATCAGTAAGTGCAGAGATTATTTTAAAAATTCAGCGCTCCAAATAGCTGTGTTTACGGGTACAAACTGTTATGATACTGAAACACACCAACATAACCGGTCCCAGATTTGATCCTGCTCTGTGTAGAAACGGTTGATTCAGAACGAGCAGTGGTGGCGGTGTTACAGTTAGTCTCAGAGCCCCAGGCTAGAGAGAAACAAATCATGATCAGGAGTATTCAATTGCTGCCTAGGCACCCATAAGGACAGTGGCCTCTGACCAAGAGATCAGAATAGCAACTATACCCCACTCCACACTACTTTCTTTCCCTCCTGCTCACTCTGCTCTTCTTCCTCTCCAATTGTTGTGACTTTCTTGCTGATGCTCTTGTTTTTCCCTTTTCTCACTGTTGCCCAAACTTTATCTCCCACTGTCTTGCCTTTCTTTTTCTCTGTTCATGTTTCATTCCTCTTCTCTAACCAGCCAGCAAAGTCAATCAGTCGTCTTTTTTTCTGTGCAATGCATAGCTATCCACGCACTTGTTGCCACAAGAGTGAAGAAAGAGAGGTTCCCAAGATTGTAGATGAGAGATTCTCTATTAAAAATTATTTATTGTAGGCTTTCAATGTCTTAGAACATTTTACTGGTAATTTTTAAAATGGGAAAACCAGAGCAATAAATAATATTTTCATTTGTAGGTACCTTATGTTGAATGTCTCAAAGCACTTCACACAATTAATTACTTTTTGAAGTACACTGTTGTGTAAGAAAATGCAGCAGCCATTCTGCACCAGCAACTTTCCACAAACAATGTTTGTTGGTAGTATTAAGAAATGTTGGCCAGGGATAATTCCCTGCTGTTCTGTGAATGGTGCCATGGGATTTTTAATGTCCACCTGAACTGCCAGTTTAACAGAAGGACAGCACCTCCAACAACGTAGTAATCACTGGACTGCTGGCCCAGATTATGAGCTCAAATTTTAGGATGAAGCTTTTGACCAGAGGCGAGAGTAGTACTACCAACTGAGCCAAGCTGATGCAAATGATGAACAGGAGGGGAAGGATGATGAAGCCCTGGGATACACGGGAAATGACTGCTGCATAGGAGAACTGTTAAAGGAGTTGTAGTGACTGTGTTGGTATAGGTAGAAATGGGACCGTATGAGTGCCATGCTATGGAAGTGGACCCACAGAGACGCAGTGGAGGAATACTTGAGTCGGAATAGTGTTGAAGGTGGCAGATGGCTCAAGACAGACCAGGGGTACAGTGAGCTGTAAACGTAGTTACATAGGATGTCATTGGCAACTTTAACCAGATTGGTCTCTGTTATGAGTGCTTTAGAAACCAGATTGAACAGATTTATTCAAAATCCACTGAGGAATACGTGTGAGAAAAATCTTCTGTAATTATGTAAATAACAGGAAAAAAATTTTTGGGGAGAGGGAAGAATAAATAAATTTGGAGTAAATACTGGAAATCTACCATTGGAGGCAAGAAAAAACTGAGACTAGTTTTGGAAAGGGATGAACAAAGTTGCTTGCGTCTTAAACTTTTTGAAGTGATAGGAGAATAGGATAAATCCTGTATTGTGAAGGATCTGTATCTTTCAGTATCAATAGGGTAAATAAAATTGTCAGTCATGTAATATATTGGTTCAGTAAATTTGCTGTATTACAGCAATGGGCAAAATGGTGCTGCATTTATGCTGGTGTGGAACTCTGATAATCATTACAAATCAGCAATCTAGATTTCAAACTACCAGTGAGCATTATCACTGCAGATCTTCTACTATAAAATAATAATTGTATTTACAAAAAATAGCTTTCTGCATTAGGTGGTGATGACGAGCACTGTTGAGAGTGAAAGGTAAATAAAACAGATATTGATGATACCCGACACGCTGGTTCGTTATATACTATATTATAAGTATTTACATTGTAAGCTGACATTTTTCATGTAATGAGATTTTTCAAGGTTTATAAAACTACATGTGTATATATGGATCACTTTAATTGCTAATTAAACTACTTCCTATTCTGTGCTTAAATGCAAAATTTCCACAGCTTAGGTTGCAGACCACCAACATTATAGTCAATGATAAGTTTCCATTTTGTTTCCCTCAGATTCTCCAAAACGATGGTGGTGGTATCACTGGTCTTGCTGGATTCTCAGTATTGTTGGGGTTTTCTGCATTCTTTTGGCACATGATCACTACACTGTGGATGTAGTGGTGGCATATTATATCACTACACGTCTTTTTTGGTGGTACCATACCATGGCCAACCAGCAAGTAAGTCCCTGCTGTGGAATCAATATATTGATAGCATAGTTTGTTCTTGGAATATTTAAATAAAAGCTTAGCCTTGTATGTATTTTAAAATTGTCCCCTTTGAAATGCCTCTCTGTGTGGGTCGATCAAGGCTGCTTCTGGTTCCATCCCAGATCTGGCTAAATTGTACTGTGCAGATCTCCAGTCTAGGAGAATCTGTGGGATGGTCATCTTTGTTTATACTTGCAGTTGTAAACTGGAACGGATCTGAAATTGAAAAGGTCCTGGTTTGGAACTTGCAGTATATAAATGCCATACATCTGGTATAAGATGGCCTACTTTCCAGCCAAAAATCCTGAATAAATTTTTTTTTTAAATCTATGACCCACATATAACATGCATGATCAGTCACCTTAGCTCCCGCAGTGGGGAATTTTGATTTTAATGTGTGCTGACTCTTCCACATGCTGCCACCACTGCACACACGGAGGGGAAGTGGGAGAGTGAGAGCCAGAGAGAAGAGAGTGTGACCTGGAGGGATGTGAATAGCAGTGGAGAGTCCAGAATAGAGCGGCATCCAGTCCAGGAGCAGGTGAGCCTGCTCTCCCTGTAGTCTACCGTATCATCTAGCACAGTGATTCACGATTAAGATGGCATTCGCCTTTCAACCCCTCCCTCATCAGTAACCTAAACTTCTAGTCTATGACGTGATTATGTACAGTAAGATCTCTGGTGGAAAATTGAAATATGCAGCCACTCAAGGTTGGCCAGAATTTGAAGATCGTGTTTGGAGCAGTGAGAATGTGCCGGATTGTTCTTTCAGTGGATGACCCTGATTACCTTTTTCTAATGAGTGCATGTTGTGGGATTATCTATCTTCCATTTAGCCTTTTTCCTTACCAACCGTTTGTGATGAACTTACAAAGTACAAAAAGTGAAGTTATATTAAGGCTGTCAGTTTTCTTGTACACATAAGGAAACATCATAAATTCCTGTTTTCTCTTTCCTTTCCCCTCACCCTTCTGGGGGGAAAAAAAACCTCTTTAGCTGGGTTGAAGTGCCACACCCTCTATCTGTGCAAAAGTATGTCACTTCATTTCATCATCTCTGCAAGATGGCCTGGTTGTGATTGAGAGTGCACCATGGTGAGGGTCGGGAGATTCACTGGGCTCCACCCTAAACTATTGCTGCTTTGAACGCAGTGACACATATTGGGATGTGGGTCTGGAGGTGTTTGTTGCACTCCAATACCTCATCAAGTTGGCCATCCTTCAGGTTTCATTACGGAGAGAGTGTTGGCGTGCATGCTCGCATTTCTAGCTGGAGTCTAGGAAACATGAACCCGGTACCTCCCTGACATAAATTCTTGTGCCCCAACTGAGGTCAGCTAATTCAACAGACACTAAGCTTTAAACCTGGACTTCTCCCTGGTATGTGTGGCTTAGTTACTACCTTAGGAGGTCTATTCAACCACTAGGCCATTCTATAGCCCTTTTAAAAATAAATAAAAACGTAGTTTATTTAAGTAACAGAGTCTGTTAAAGTAATGCACGAGTTAAAGCTGACAACATTGTATAAATTCTATAGGTGCCACTATTACAGCGTCTGTAAGATTTTTGTACACTGTTTTATAAAACCCAAAATGCTGTTGTGCGCATTGAAATAAAGATGTGGCATGCTGTAGTTCCTAGCTACTTAACCAACTACTGCACACAGTGCACCAGCTGCTCTGCGGTTTCACTCTGCTGACTTTTATTGCATTCTGATGTGGCATTTAATGCAAAATATTCACAGGCATTTACTTATGATTGGTTGATGTGATGAAACAACACACTAGGAGTGTAATAGAATCTCAGCTGTACTTAAAATTTCAATAGTAAATGCCTTGAATAGTAGATTCTAACACTAGCCCTTCTATAATTTCTATAAAAACACTGGGACTTCTGCGGATAATTAAAAATCATACAGTGGAACTTCTATTATCTGCCATTATGGAGAGTCCCCTCTTACTTTCCTGCCACTCCCCCAGTAGACAACAGAAATTGGCATAATAGAGAGCCCCCAAAATGTTGGCGTTGCATACATGTCTAATGGTACTTTAGGCATGGGAATGAAAAATCGCGTAAATAAATATGATCTGATGTTAGTAGCCAAGGAGATAAAATGCAAGTAACAAAAAAAAATTATGTAATTCAGACGTCTCGTGCTTAGACTTTGTACTGCAAAAATTCTGGCGTATGATCGGGAAGATGGTTAAATGGGGTAAAATATTGGAAGTTCCAGTGTATTGTCAAGAGAATGTACTTGCAGTAAGAAAATTGTAAACTGCTAACCCAATGTAGGAGGGTTTTGTTGTCTTGCTGCATTCTCTCCATACACTTCACTCCTGAATTATAATGTATTTAGTTTTGGTAAATTGTTCCACAAGTATGATCTAATTAACATATTTATATTCCTGTCTTTTAAGGTATTAAAAGAACCCTCCAAGACTAATTTTCTATCCCAAGTGTGGTGGTATAAATTCTTTCGGTTTTTGGAAAGCAACGTTCAAGGCATTGTCCCTCGTACATATCATTTGCCATTTTCCTGGTCATCCATATCACAGTTCTTCGGGAGAAAAGTTAAATACAGCAGATTAGTGACTGATACATAACACCAGATAATCTGAGGGACTGTGCAAAGTGCTGAAAATTCCCCTTGAGCTCATGCCATAGTGAACTTTCTGCTAATTCATGTCTTGCAACATTCACTTTTACTTAAGTGTTCCAATTAACTGGTCAGCACTGTGATCTTTCCAAAGGACTATGTAGAACAAAAACGATCGACATGCACTGTATAATCTTCTTTTGTTAATTGCCTGTCTTTGGTATATGCCATAAACACAAAATCACGTTCAATTGTATTTGATATTAACTGCATCAGTGGCAATTGTGTCCTGTCTGCTAGTGTTTTCTTTAGCATATGTCTGCAAAGATGTCTGAGATAAATTGTATTTTTTCAATCAGAAATTCATCTTTAATAATCCTTGCCCCAAAGACTGGGCTTAAAGCCATTTTCCTAGAAATGTTTAGATATTAAAGATGGTTGGTGAATATAAGAATTGGGTTCTGTTTGCGAACAAACTCTTTGAATGTGGCAAAATAAATTTTTAAGTGCAAAAATGTTTTATAACAATCATTCTTGTTATTTATGTTAAATGAATGTGGCAGTGCAAAAAAACAAATCTACACAGCAGTTTTTCAAGTATTTAAAATACGGTCTGCATATAATGGTGGACACCAAAACACTCACATTATAGCAAGAATGAAATCAGCACTGGGTGAAATTTTGACCGATATTGTTTGTTTTCTAGTGCCTTTTCTTGTCCTGATTGTATGGTCAGTAGGTGGTCTCAGATATAGTATATGAAAACTCAAAAGCCTATATGTATGTTACCTTGAGTATTGAGTTAATAATTAACTGTTGCAGAATTGCAAAATGTAAGCTCAACCATGAGCATTCGGTTTTGTAGTTAATGTTTGTGCACTCTTTATGTCTTGAATACTTTGAGATATGGGTGCAAAATAAAAGAAAATGGTAATATTCAATTCACTAACTGTGGGCATGTCCTGTTAGCTATATTACTGTACAGGTAAATTATTTTATTATATAAATGGGAAGTACAACACAGCAAATCTAACTGTTGGTTTTCAACTTCCTTTTTACAGATTTTGCATTTTTCTTAAATATCAAGTCATAACATGAAGGCAAAAAAAATTGAATTTATGTGCAGAGGTTAATGTACTAGCAAAGTATCCATGCTCCTCTGACCCATTAGTTGGTAAATCAGCTACAGAGATACTCTATTTCTATAAATTTTATTATATTTGTGCAAATAATGCATGTAGTCTTTAAATCTCACCCAAATCAGAAGTCAAGTGAAAATGAAGTCTACTTGCCAATGTGAGAAATAGTTTTTTATTGCAAAATATATGATCTCCATTCTGTATTTTATGTGAAGAAAGTTCTTTTCTGTAGTTTTGTGAATACACGAGGTGATATTTGTATTGTAAAACAATTATGGTGAAGGATGGACAATAAAAAGCTTTAAATGTAAACATTTTCTTTTCCTGTTGTTTTACGTGTTGTTAATACACCTTTAGATATAATTTTAAAATGTTTTTCTGGATTCTTTTTAAATTGAGATTCTCTCCACAAATTTTTTCTGCCTTGCTTATTTGTCAATTTAATTTTCCTGACTGGACCTTGCTTTCATGTGACCTTTGATGAGGAAAGGAGATGGGAATAAAATGGACCCGACTGAACATGTACATGATTATTGACTGCTTTTTCATTCTCAACTCGTAATGGCAATTATAAACTTTATCCAACAACACACTGTATTGGTGTTGGTTTCCCCTCCCACATCTGCTGGAAAAAGGGGCATTATAATGGAGGCTTGGGATTCCCTCCACAAGCATCAATGTGCCAACTCAAAAGCTTTTTTTAAAAGGAAAAAATGGCTTACTGGATTTCCACCAAACATTTATGTTTGTTCTCTCCCTCTTCCCCCCCAATGCGTCAGCTGTGGCTCAGTGGGTAGCACTCTTGCCTCTGAGTCAGAATGTTGTGGGTTCAAGTCCCACTCCAGAGACTTGAGCACAAAAATCGAGGCTGACACTCCAGTGCCATACTGAGGGAGTGCTGCACTGTCAGAGGTGCCGTCTTTCAGATGAGACGTTGAACCTGCCCTCTCAGGTGGACGTAAAAGATCTTATGGCACTATTTCAAAGAAGAGCAGGATAGTTATTCCTGGTGTCCTGGCCAATATTTATCCCTCAATCAACATCACTAAAACAGATTATCTGGTCATAATCACGTTGTTTGTGAGAGCTTGTGGTGTGCAAATTGGCTGCCACGTTTCCTACATTACAACAGTGACTCCACGTTTCCTACATTACAACAGTGACTCCACGTTTCCTACATTACAACAGTGACTCCACGTTTCCTACATTACAACAGTGACTCCACGTTTCCTACATTACAACAGTGACTACACTTCAAAAGTACTTAATTTGGCTTTAAAGCACTTTGGGATGGCCTGAAGTTGTGAAAGGTGCTATAAAAATACAAGTCTTTCTATCATGCACTCATACAATGTTGCCAAGATTGGTGGGAGACCAGAGGATTGGGAAATTTTGTTCTTATAATTGGATAGCTGTACCAAAGAGCCAGCACAGGCACAGTGGGCCGAACGGCCTCCTGTGCTGTATTCTATTTACACACGTGCTCTCTTGCACACACATCCCGTGCTCGTCTCTCTGTTCTTTTTGTCTCCAGGGAGATGGTATCTCTACGTGCAAATAAATAGTTATTATCTCATTCATTTAAAGACTTCATTCTGATTTTAACAATACGGCTGGTTGACTTTTTGTTAAAGGCTTTGAGCATAATTACTAAATTAACTCGTGAAAATATTTAACAAACTTTCCAAAATACCCAAATACTATTAAAACGAATAATGTGAAAACACAAATAGTTGACTTTTATAGTATCACAAAATCACTGTACATATTTGTTAATGTCTCATTTAAACGAGCTTTCATTTTGCGGTGAGATTTGTATGTCTGTACTTCTAATACTTACTATTTTCATGAATGATTTCCACAGCAACACTGCATATTTTGCAAAGGAATTTTTGAGAGTGTTGCTCATGGTTCTACTATCCTAGTGTTGGATTTAGGGAAGAAACCCTATTGGAATATTCCCTTCAAAGCTCCCTGTCATTGCTCGTTTTGATTATGTGCAAAGTGCTGTCAAGTCAAGACAACATTCAGTGAATTTTGCCTATTTTGCTTTTCCCACATTGGGCCTCTTTTCTTCTCCCACTTCCCCTGTCCCTTCCTATTGAGAGTTATCTTTGTGTACGTGATTTACTTGTGTTTTTATATTTCATGCTTGAGCATAGATTTAAAATTGCAGAATTTACAACACAGAAACAGGACCTGCAACCCAAGAGTGTTTATGCTCCATATGAGCCATCTCCCACCCTGCTTTATCTAACCCTATCAACATAACCTTCTATTCCCTTCTCCCTTGGGTATTTACCGAGCTTCCCCATAAATGCATCTATTTTATTCGCTTCAACCACTCCATATGATGGTGAGTTCCACATTTTCACCACTCTTGAGTAAAGAAGTTTCTCTTTAATTCCTTATTGGATTTATCGTGACTATATTTATGGCCCCTAGTTGTGGACTGCCCCACAAGTGGAAACATCATCTCTACGTCTACTCTGTCGATCCCCTTCATAATTTTAAAGATCTCTATCAGGCCACCTCTCAGTCTTTTTTCTAGAGAAAAGAGCCCCAGCCTGTTCAGTCTTCCCTGGTAGTTGTACTCTCAGTTCTGATATTATCCTGGTAAATCTTTTTTGCACTTTCTCTCGTGTTTCTATATCCTTTTTGTAAAGTGGAGACCAGAACTGTGGACAGTGTTAAGTGTGGTCCAACCAAGGTTCTGTATAAGTTTAACATGACTGCTTTTGAATTCTATTGCTGTAGAAATAAACCCTATTGTTTTGTTGGTATTTTTGATGGCTTTGTTAACTTATGTTGCTACTTTTAATGATTTGTGCATCTAGATCCCATTGCGCCTCTACCCCATTTAGACTCTTATTTTCCAAAGAGTAGGTAGCCTTCTTATTCCTCTTACCAAAATGCATCACCTCACACTTATCTATATTAAAATGAATTTGCCATTTACATGCCTATTCTGCAACTTAGCTAATGTCTTGTATTTTGTCACAGTCTTCCTCAGTATTAACTGTACACCCCAATCTGGTGTCATCTGCAAATTTTGAAATTGTGCTAACGATTCCAGAGTCCAAATTTATGTAAATTGTGATCAACAGTGGTCCCAGCACAGATGGCTGTGGAACACCCCTTCCAATTTCCGTCAGCCTGAGTAACTATCTTTAAACCCTACTCTTTTTTGTAGCCAGTTTGCTATCCATTTTGCTACTTGACCCGACGTCACACGCTCTGACCTTAGTCATGAGTCTACTATGGTACCTCATTGAATGCCTTTTGAAAGTCCATGTATATTACATCCACTGCATTACCCTTGCCTACTCTTGAATTCAATAAGGTTTGTCAAGCATAACCTTCCTGTTTGAAATCAGTGCTGACTCTTCTTTATTATATATTCGGTTTCTCAATGTTTTTCTCTTGCATTTTGAGTAAAGATTCCAATATCTTTTCTACCATTGACTTTAAGCTAACTGGTCTATAGGTCCATGGATTTGTTCTATCTCCCTTTTTAAATATAGGAATAACATATTAGCTGCCTGCCAGTCTTCTGGCACTATTTTTCTATTGAATTTTTAGATATAATAATAGTGCCTCTGCAATCTCTTCCCTAGCTTCTTTTAATATGTGTAGATGCAATTCATTCAGACCAGGGGTTTTATCCCTCTAAGTATGTCTAATTGTCTCCTTCCATTCTATCTTAAATATCTTGATATCCCTTTTGATCTCTTCTGATGTTATGTCCACCTCATTAGTCTCCCTGGTAAATAGTGAGGAGAATTATTCTATATTTCTGCCATTTTACTGTCATTATCTGAGAGTTTATCTTGTGCATCCCTTAGTGTCCCAATCCCTATCTTAATTTTCCTATAGTTATTTTTTATCTGTAGAATACTTTATTTCTTTTTATATTCTTTGATTTAATTCCATAGTTCCTCATAGTGAATGCCTTTTTCTTTAGTTTCAATTTTACCCTTATCTCTTCAACCATGGTGTTTCATTGTTAGCTCACTTCTTGTTTTATTTCTCCTGAACTGTATTGATCACCTTTTTAAATATTTACCACTGCTGTTCTATCTCTGTGAATCCAGTTTACCTTCTCTTGGTCCATCCTCATCCCCTCATAGTTTGCTTTTTTACTATCTATTACTTTGGTCTTTGTTTTACTTCTCTCTCAATCATTATGTTAAACCATATTATGTTGTGATTGCTATTGCCTCGCTACTCCCTTGTGCTTACTTCTCATTCTACACTGATTCATTTCTCGTGACTAGATCCAGCAGTGATTCTTGCTGAGGAACAAAAGAACCCTGTACACACTGTAAAATCTCCATTCCATTTCACTACCTATTTATTTGGGGTAGTTGAAACCGCCCATGATTATTATTCTATGTCGTTTACACATTTAATAGATTTACCTACATATTCCTCCCTCCAATTCCCTTCCATTATTAGGTGGGCTGTATACCCTTATTAGTGTGATGATCTCTTCTCATTCTTTATCTCAACCTCTAATAATACTGTTTCTATCTTAATGTCAGTTATGACCTTTTTTCCACTGCCATTATATTATCTCCAATTAGTACAGCTACCCCACTCCCCCTTCCTCCCTATCCTTTCCAAATGTGTAGCTGCCATTCCTGTTCATTATGAAGCCATGTTTGTTATCCCTACTACATCTGGTTCCTGTCTATAAATTATTACCTACAGTTCCCAGTTTTGTTTTGCATACAGTGTACAATGCTCGTTTTATTTTTAACATTTATTTTGTACTTGTGTTTTATAATTATATCTGTTCCCTGACTCTTTGTTACTCTTATTCGTTACCTTGGTCTGACCTTTGCTCTAATCTCCTATTTCCTTTACCTTCAGGCAACTGTTAATTCTTTCAGATCCCTCACTCCGTCTTACTAGTTTAAAGTCTTATTTGTACCCCTATTCATCCTTTCCACTCGGACCTTGGTCCCATTCCCATTCAGGTACAGCCCATCCCAGTGGTATAGCTCTTTCCTATCCCAGTACTGGTGCCAGTGTCCCATGAAATGAAACCCCTCCTTCCCACACCACACGTTCACCTTTCTGATCTGTCTAGCCTTATGCCAATTAGCACTTGGCTCAGGTAGTAATCATGAGATTACCACCCGTGGGATCCTGTTTTTTAATTTAGTTTCTAGCTCCTGATTCTCACTTAGCAAGACCTCCTCAGTGTCCGCTGTGGCTCAGTAGGTAGCACCCTCACCTCTGAGCCAGAAGGTTGTGGGTTCAAGTCCCACTTCAGAGACTTGAGCACAAAAATCTAGGATGACATTCCAGTGCAGTACTGAGGGAGTGCTGCGCTGTCGGAGGTGCCGTCTTTCGAATGAGACATTAAACCTGCTCTCTCAGGTGGATGCAAAAGATCCTATGACACTATTTTGAAGAAGAGCAGGGGAGTTATCCCCGGTGTCCTGGCCAATATTTATCCCTCAATCAGCATCACTAACAGATTATCTGGTCATTATCACATTGTTGTTTGTGGGAGCTTGCTGCGTGCAAATTGGCTGCCGTGTTTCCGACAACAGTGACTACACTTCAAAATGTACTTCATTGGCTGCTTATGTAATAGGAATGGATTTACATACTAGACAAAAAAAATCTCTTTTGCCGGTTGCTAGTAGACTACCCATAAAACACTTAGTTTTAAAGGTTATGGGGCAAGAGGAATCAATGGGATCAGAGTAATTAGCTCTTATGTGCATCTGGAGCTGGCACAGGCAGGATGGCCTGAATTGCAGCCCTCTGTGCAGAAATTTCTGTAATTCCATATCAAGACTTCCAGAGAACATACTTTTAGTACATTATTTTGATAGATGGTGTGACTTGTAGCTTATATTTTAGTAAATGGTTGTGGTTGATAGAGGCCAAACATCATAGCCCCTGGACATCACTGCAGGAGTTTCTCAGGGCAGTGTCCTAGGCCCCAACCATCTTCAGCTGCTTCATCAATGGCCTTCCCTCCTTCATTAAGGTCAGACGTGGGGATGTTCCCTGATGATTGCAGAGTGTTCAGTTCCATTCACAACTCCTCAGACAATTAAGCAGTCCATGCATTCAGGCTTGGGCTGATAAGTGGCAAGGAACATTCGTGCCACACAAGTGCCAGGCAATGACCATCTCCAACAGGAGAGAATCTAACCACGACCCCTTGACATTAAACTGAATTACCATTGCTGAATCCCCCACCATCAACATCCTGGGGGTCACCATTGACCAGAAACTTAACTGGACCAGCCACATAAATATTGTGGCTACAAGAGCAGGTCAGAGGCTGGGTATTCTGCGGTAAGTGTCTCACCACCTGACTCCCCAAAGCATTTTCCACCATCTACAAGGCACATGTCAGGAGTGTGATGGAATACTTTCCACTTGCCTGGATGAGTGCAGCTCCAACAACACTTAAGAAGTTCGACACCATCCAGGACAAAGCAGCCCGCTTGATTGGCACCCCATCCGCCACCTTAAACATTCACTCCCTCCACCACTGGCGTACCGTGGCTGCAGTGTGTACCATCTACAAGATGCACTGCAGCAACTCGCCAAGGCTTCTTTGACAGCACCTCCCAAACCTGCAACCTCTATCACCTAGAAGGGCAAGGGCTGCAGGCGTATGGGAACACCACCACCTCCAAGTTCCCCTCCATGTTCCACACTATCCTGACTTGGAAATATATCGCCGTTCCTTCATCGTAGCTGGGTCAAAATCCTGGAACTCACTCCCTAACAGCACTGTGGGAGTACCTTCACCACACAGACTGCTCACAACCAACTTCTCATGGGTAATTAGGGATGGGCAATATATGCTGACCTTGCCAGCGATGCCCACATCCCAGAACAAATTTTTAAAACGGTAAAATATGTAGAAATGCAAAAGCGAGCCAAGAATGGAGTTGGATTGTCTAGTCAAGTTAATATTTGAAAGATACATAAAGAAATAGCTTGCATTTATAGAGCGCCTTTCACAACCTCCAGACATCCCAAAGAGCTTTACAGTCAATGAAATATTTTTGACGGATAGTCACTGTTGCAGTAGATTGAGGGATAAATATTGGCCAGGACATTGGGAGAACTCCCTGCTCATCTTCGAAATAGTGGTATGGGATATTTTTACGTCACCTGAGAGAGCAGACAGGGCCTCAGTTTAATGTCTCATCCAAAGGACAGCGCCTCTGACAGTGCAGCACCCCATCAGTATTGGACTCAAGTGTTAGCCAAGGTTATGTGCTGAAGTCTCTGGAGTGGGGTTTGAACCCACAATCTTCCGACTCAGGCATATCAAGTAATAGATACCTAAAGATAAATTAGAAGGCTGAAAACTAATCAATCAGTTTTGTTGACATAATTTGACATCCTCTGAGCACCTAGATTAGGATATATCACACACTCCTTGGTATTTTATTGTAAAATATATACTTTGATATAAATTTAAAATACAAGATTAATGTCTCTGGTACTATATTGAGCTGGATTGAGAACTGGCTGGCAGGACGTAGGCAAAAAGTAGCTATAAATGAATTTGGATCTGTTTGGAGACCGGTCACCTATGGTGTACTACATTTATTAATGATCTGGATGTAGGTGTTGGTGGTATGATCTGCAATTTTGCAGGTGATATAAACATCTGTGCGAGTGTTAGGACTGTAGATGATGCTCGACTGCTTCAGGCGGATCTTAATGTGTTGGGAGATTGGGCTCATGACTGGCAAATGATATTTAATTTGGAAAAGTGCAGTGTTATTCATGTGGCATCAAATGGCAGTTACTGAAGGGAATTATTACAAGGTTGTTCACAAATGATTTGTATTAGATTGCAGTGAAATTGTATATATAAGTGGATTATATTTATTACCAACTGGAACTATAGAAGTGACCTGCAGTTGTAATGGGAGATAATTTAATAATGTATGTGATGAAATGACTCTGGACCTAGAGTTGGAAAAAAATGCTCATTAGAAATGTGTTAATGACAAAT
Organism: Squalus acanthias; assembly: GCA_030390025.1. Lineage (NCBI taxonomy): Eukaryota > Metazoa > Chordata > Chondrichthyes > Squaliformes > Squalidae > Squalus > Squalus acanthias. The sequence goes on from CM059438.1 coordinate 41,983,075, forward strand.
AAAAGGTCTTCATCATTTTGGAGGTAGTCTTTGAATGCACTCATTATAATTACCTTTGCAAAGCTAAGGAATAGATTTGCCCTATGAGTCAAATGGACCACATTATCAGCTTGTTTGTTCCCTACTTTTTAGCTGCTTTTGATGGAGGAGAACATTAAAGGAACAGAACAAAGGTTAATATCCGTTTAGTTGATGGACTGTACAGTACACAAGAAGCACAATAGAACTGAGATGTTAAACCCTTGTTACAGCTGAAGATTTACACCTACTGCTTATTCTATTGATGTAAAAGAGACAACATTGGCAAAGACTATAATGTGTTCCCTCATTTTTCAGATATATTGAAGTATGCAAGTAAAAAACCCAAGATCTCACTGCACATAGACTGAGGCATGAAAATTAAGTTTAGAAGTGATATATTTTTTTAACTGCCTTTTAATTTGCGATACAATGAGAAATTATTTTGAATTTAAGTACTTTAGTACGTTGCAATCTACTGCATTCCTATTTTAGATTTATTCATCACGCACCAGGAGTTAAAATGAGCAAAGATTATTCTAATTGTAAAGGCATGAATAACCAAGAACATGCAAAGGATGTTAAGGGGTGCTCTACTTCTATTGAGCAAATATCTTAAGGTGCAATTAGAATGTAGAATTGTAGCCATGATTCCCATACAGAGAGCTCAAAGCCTTGGTCAAGTTGCAAGAAAAGTACAATCTGGGGGCACGAGAGCAGAGAAAAATGGTAGCTGATTCACCATGGGCCACTCTTTCGTCTCTATAGTAGAATCAAGTTAATAGAAGCCAAGAATAGAGTGGCTGCCTTTCCGTTTGGTTGGGAAATAGTTCATGGAGCAAATGAGAGAAGAAAACCTTTAAGTACTGAGAGCGAGGTCATCAGATGAAATATAAGCCATGTTAAAGCAAGTCTCCCCAATTTAAATTTATGAATTTTATGGGGGTTGTGTCAGTATTGGAGAATGGAATATGTTTCCATTTTATCACTCAGTCTCTGCACCAAGCATTGCTAGGTCAAGTATAGGTTGGCCAGATGCAAAGTAGAGATAGAATATATGAATTGATCATGTACAGTTATGCATCTCAGAGACAAATAATCATCAAATAAATACCTTATATGGATCATTTGTAAGGCCATATTTGGAATGTTGTGTGCATTTTTGGGCACCCTACTTTTGAAAGGACAACAGAAATTAGAGAGCATTTTGAGAAGATCAAGGGTGATTTTGGGATCTAAGGGGTCTTTGTTATGAAGGAAGTCTTGGAACTATTACTGTTTTCAGTAGAAAAAAGATTGAAGAGATATGATCAAGGCTTTTAACATGATGGGAATTGTTAATGAAGATGGAAAGTGATTAAGTTGGGCTGAGTGCAGTACTACATATGATACAAAATTAAACTTAAGCAAGGCTTGAGAAGTTCCTGCCCCCTTCCTCTCCACCCCACCCTTGCCTGCCCAAATAGAGTTGTGGATATTTGAGACAGTTTGCCAAATAAGCAATAAATTTTGTGTTGATCAGCACTTCTTTTTAAAAAGACCTGGGTGAATATCTTTGGAACGGGATTGAGTGTTATAAGGATAGAGATAATTGAATGCTGTGTCCTGAGCTACTGAGACTTTGGAAGGTAACTGACCTAGGATGGATACTGTAGGATTGTAATTTTGTACAATGAATGTGTCCAACGAGGTTGAGACTAATTAGGCTCATTTAATTTAGAATATTTAGTTAACACAGAAAAGATACTTTTATCCCATGTTTGAACCTAGGCCTCAAAGGTGAAAGGACGGTGTTTATTTTTACATGATACTATATACTAGTTGTTGCAACAGCCTGTGAAGGAATAAGCCATATAACCTATTCAGAAAAATACACAATCTCATGAAAGAATTCTGGCCTTATTAAAACATGACAAACTGGGTTTGGAAATTTAGAAACTTAACTATGAAATAGCTGTGAAAGCATTCTGGCTATTGAGATAAGACAGTTGTTGACCCTGAATAAATAACCTTATTGAAACAGAAGGTGAAGGGCTCCGACAGGCTGACCTTTGGGAACAAAAACAATGGTTCACCATGGATAAGGTGTTCTAATTTACACTTCGTAAAGAGGCACATAAGATAAGGAACATCTGCCCTCGTAAAGATGACATCAAGTAAGGAACACATGCCGTCACACCGTTTTTATATGGTAAACTTAGAACACCTAGAGAGGAGACATGATTCTGTAATGCTACCAGTTGAGGTGGCAGTAAGAGTTGCACAGGTCGGCAGAAAAATGACTAGAGATAATTAGCTTGCATCAGCAGAAAACCTTAAAGGAAATACCACTGGAATAGGGTATAAATATTGAACTCTCAAATGGGATAGTAGACTCGCTTTAATCGGGCAAAGCGATTCTCGGCTTCAGAGGCGGCTCTGTAAGCCTCCAACTCTTTGTACCTCGGGGATCAAAGGTATTTGATTTTGGTGGATATCCTGTAGAACACTAAGAACTGTAATACTGTAGTGAAGTTAAGATTTAAAAGTAAGATTCTCTGGCAATAAGATTGTAAGTTTTCTCTTTTTGTAACTGTTAATGTTGCGATTGACTCACCAACTGTAAATTACATGTCGGTTCTTTAATAAATCTATATGTTTTTAGAATTATCTCACATAAGACTTCTGTATCAAAAACTCGCGAACTCAATCTCTGTACACTCTTTGGTGAGGAGTTGTAGAATTCTGAGGGAGTTTTCCAGACCCTCATAATATCCAGAACATTCTTGGGTTGTTCCTTTCACAGAATCACAGAATCCCCACAGTGCAGATAGAGGCCATTTCAGCCCATCGAGCCTGCACCGACACATATCCCACCCTATCCCCATAACCCCACGTATTTAATCCCCCTAACACTAAGGGTCAATTTATCATAGCCAAATCAACCTAACCCGCACATCTTTGGACTGTGGGAGGAAACCGGAGCACCCGGAGGAAACCCACGCAGACTGTGCAAACTCCATACAGACAGTCACCCGAGGCCGGATTTGAACCTGGGTCCCTGGCGCTGTGAGGTAACAGTGCTAACCACTATGCCACCGTGTTCCTTTAGGGAGAGATAGTCCGGACGATTAGACCCAATTAAGCATCTTTAGGATTCGGCTACCTCAAACTTTAATTGAAGGTGAACGTCTTGAGAAATATGCCTGGTCCGGGGTAGCCCTAAAGGGGCTAGGACTAGTAATAATCCCTTCAGTTGGCACCCAACATGTGTGTTACCGAGTTGATACAGACCCCTATACTTATATTTATATCTATATCCATCTGGTAGATTGTTAAGTATAGAAGGAGTGTTTTACTGACAATGGTACTAAGACCCAGATTTAAGTCTCTAGAGACGACAAGTCCCTGATCAGGCCTTGTAGAACTTAAATCAGAACTCCCTCAATATACCATTGAGGTCTAGAAATTTCTTATAAAGTTCATATTAAATCCTAACCAAGGTTAGGTCCTGACGAAATGACAAAACCTTGTAGGGAATGGCCAGGTCTTTTTACTAGGAAATTCAAATGATTGCTACCATCAAGTCATTTACTGTGATGGATCGTCAATGATGATTAAAAAAGGGACATCCCAACAATCCTCAGCTGGGATGGGGATAGTAGTAGGGACTTTTCGAGATTCCTATTCTTTTTATCCAGAAGAATTACTGTCCATACCCCTTGGCCATAAGACAGCGCAATAAGCTGAAACCGCAGCACTACAGTATGCTTTAGAAAAGGCAGACCCTATTAAACCCACATTAATCTGTACAGATAGTGACTATTGTAAAAGAGGATATAACCAAGATCTAGTTTTCTGGGAACAAACAAACTTTACCAATCATAAGGGTAAACCCATAAAACATAAATCATTGTGGGAAGACATTCTCCGTTCAAGGATGGAGAAACAGAATTGTCAGGTGATTCATGTAAACGGGCATACCACTGGGACAGTACACTCAAAAGGAAACAGTCTTGCAGACGAACAAGCAAAACGTTCGGTCTGCATGACACCCCCTCGAGAGGGGCCTGCCAATATTAGTGTTATCACTAGGGCAGAACGGGAAGCTAATCAGGACGAGGAACTGATTCAGCTATTAGACCCAACAAAAGAGAATCCACCAGGATATCCATCAAAATACTTTTACTTGGAAACGCCTACTGGTATTGTGCTGGTTAAGTTGCCCAAGGGAAACCGAGAGGTACCCCTGAGACACAAACGAGAACAGCTTGTAAAAGAAGCTCACGAGGGCATAGGTCAAGCACATTGTGGTGCCAGAACAACATTCTGCAAATTGACTCCCTTATATTGGTGGCCAGGCATGCTTAAGGCCTGTAAAACATACGTGGCAAATTGTGAGCCATGCAATTTAACCAGTAAGTCATCACTAATTAAGCCACCACCATTGGCTCCTGTGAAAGCTGATGAGCCAATGGGAAAATTCTTTATTGACTTCATTGGACCACTTCCCCCATCTTTGGGATACAGACATGTTCTCGTTTGTGTAGATGGATGCACTTCCTTCTGCTGGCTGCCCACAAGAACTGTTTCGGAAAACGCACTCGCCAATGCTATTACTGACATAATTACTGTAGCTGGTGCATCCAAAATCTTACACACCGATCAAGGCAGAGCCTTTGTCTCCAAGGTCTTCAAAGACTACTGCGAACAAAGGGGGATTGGGTTAGAGCACAGCACGCCATGTCATCCACAATCAGCGGGGCTGGTGGAACGTAAAAACCAGGAAGTAAAAAAGCTATTGGTCAAACTGTTGTGACTCAGGGGAAATAAGTGGACCACCGTCATTCCGGAAGTGCAGCTATCACTTAATAATGTGCCCACATCTGCATCAGGGACAGTGTTCCCTAAAACTCCATATTATCTGATGTATGGGGTTGAGATGCATACACTGATTACCCATGGTTCTTTTATTGCCTCTACACTCTCTGATTCCTTGACCCGACAGCGACAGTTAGATTTTAAAAAAGAAGTAACAGAGGAGATTCATCAAATTGATCAGAGGATAAGGGAGACAAATAAGCAGAAAAAATTGACGAACAAAGCATAGCAACCCCTAGCAGGAGAATGGGTACAGGAAAAGAAGTTCGAGCAAAAACCTGGTTTAAGACCTAAGTGGTTTAAGACCTAAGTGGAAAAAACCTGTTCAAATACATTCTGTTATTAATGAAAGAACTGTTAAAATACATATTAATCAGCTGAATGGCAAGCATATTCTTAAAACTGTCGCCATAGACAATCTCAAAAGATGTCCTGCGGGATACCGAAATGAAGGAACAATATAAGGTGCAGTCGTACACTGTCTTTCAAGACCCAGCTTGGAACACGACACAGGAAATGGATGCGATCCAACTACTGACGACGGTCAGCCAGACAGTGTCGCTGACTCCTCCACACGGTACTTGGCAACGCCTCAGGAATTGGATTCTCAAAAAGCCACAACCAACACAAGTAAAGACCAACAAGTTACTTCAACGAAGGAAGAAAACACTGCGGATGGAGAAGGAATCAACTGAGCTTCTGGCAAGGCCTTTATGAAAACAAGAATCTGTCCTCACTCTGGATCAATGGAACAGTGTGTCAAGCTTCAGCCAGTTCCAAATGACGTCTCCTTGACTCGTATGAATAACTCACCTCTACGGAACGTACATCTGCCAATTGGACATTCTAATTACATGTTGTTTCGCTAATTGCATGACAATGTACCTGTCATTCTTTTTAATTTGTGTTCAATTTCAAATAAGGCAAAACATTGTCCTGGGATGACTTAAAGGAATTTTCATATAACACATGATTGGGCTCTTGTGAATCTCATGAAATTAATGTACTATTGTAACCTTATTTGTAACATTGACCAAACTCTTTCCTGATGCTGAAGCTCATTTTTTGGTCAAGAGGGGTGTGTGAAGGAATAAGCCATATAACCTATTCAGAAATATACACTACCTTATGAAAGAATTCTGGCCTTATTAAAACATGACAAACTTGGTTTGGAAATTTAGAAACTTAACTATGAAATAGCTGTGAAAGCATTCTGGCTATTGAGATAAGACAGTTGTTGACCCTGCATAAATAACCTTATTGAAACAGAAGGTGAAGGGCTCTGACAGGTTGACCTTTGGGAACAAAAACAATGGTTCACCATGGATAAGGTGTTCTAATTTACGCTTCGTAAAGAGGGACATAAGATAAGGAACATCTGCCCTCGTAAAGATGACATCAAGTAAGGAACACCTGCCGTCACACCGTTTTTATATGGTAAACTTAGAACACCTAGAGAGGAGACATGATTCTGTAATGCTACCAGCTGAGGTGGCAGTAAGAGTTGCAGAGGTCGGCAGAAAAATGACTAGAGATAATTAGCTTGCATCAGCAGAAAACCTTAAAGGAAATACCACTGGAATAGGGTATAAATATTGAACTCTCAAATGGAATAGTAGACTCACTTTAATCGGGCAAAGCGATTCTCGGCTTCAGAGGTGGCTCTGTAAGTCTCCAACTCTTTGTACCTCGGGGATCAAAGGTATTTGATTTTGGTGGATATCCTGTAGAACACTAAGAACTGTAAAACTGTAGTGACGTTAAGATTTAAAAGTAAGATTCTCTGATAATAAGATTGTAAGTTTTCTCTTTTTGGAACTGTTAATGTTGCGATTGACTCACCAACTGTAAATTACATGTTTTTTTAATAAATCTATGTATTTTTAGAATTGTCTCACATAACGCTTCTGTCTCAAAAACTCGCGAACTCAATCTCTGTACACTCTTTGGTGAGGATTTGTAGAATTCTGAAAGAGTTTTCCAGACCCTCATAATATCCGGAACATTACAATCTAGCTAAACTTATTAAAGGTGCTATCTGGAGGATGGTAACATTCTCGGGTTGTTCCTTTCCTTTAGGGAGAGATAGTCCGGACCTTTAGACCCAATTAAGCGTCTTTAGGATTCGGCTACCTCAAACTTTAGTTGAAGGTGAACATCTTGAGAAATACGCCTGATCCGGGGTAGCCCTAAAGGGGCTAGGACTAGTAATTATCCCTTGAAGCCAACAATGCCTGGTTTAAACACCACACTAAAATGTGCATAAAAGTGTCCAGATTGATCTGCTTTGATTCCTCCCTTCCGCCCACCAATGTCCCTCTGGGAAAGTAACCTGTAATTAGCATTGGCTTGAGGCAGCCCAGCTGACCTTTTGAACTCCGGTGGAGAACCTGGAGTCCTACCATTTGGTAGTCCAGCACAACAGTACACCAACAAGCTTGTACCTGTGGACGCATTTGAAAAGTAATATTCCTTAGCAAAATTCTTTGAGTTTATTTTAATGGTGTTCTTGATAAGTTATCATTTGCAATCTATCTAAAACCAGCCTTTCAATATGGATCAGTACACAAATGAAGGCAACTTCTGAGGAATCTGCTGCTGTTCAGGATTTGGCCAAGTCTCTTGTGCAGATATGAAAGTGCGATTTATGAGTGTGTAACTTTGGACTTCGCATCATCTGAAGAATTATTTTTATGGCTTCATAATACATTTGCTTACAAAAACCTGATAAAGTCCAGCTAAGAGTAGGCAATTCATCCACATTTTTTATGACCTGTAAATTATTTTTTGCAACTATCATGATTGCATCAACAAATAAAGTGATTACTATTTTAGCTCTTTAATATCCTGTGGAGGGATATAGGGGGAGAAATTCAGTATCGCCCCATTTGGGGCGCAGTTATCGGCCGGGCGCAAAGATTAGCGCCTGGCGCTAATTATCGCCTCCGACTGCAAACTTGACTTTTATCGCCCCTGGAGGTGATTGGAGCGCTAAATCAGGCGCTACACATCTGTTTTAAGGCGCAAAGGCCGAGGAGCGAGGCGCTAACTCAGAGCGCGGGCGCAGCGCAGGTGCTGCCAGTTAGCAATGGAACACAGACACACTGGCGCCGGACAGTTCTTAAAGGGGAGGGTCGATCTTGCACTCCAGCCACACCCTGCTCATTGGAGCCTTGAATCTCTGCCTGGAGCGACCTGTGCCTAAATCTTCCAGCCAAGGACTATGGAGAGGGTGAGAGAATGAGCTCAGCGCTTCAGCGAGCGGGCCTTGGATGCTCTGGTTGGCGCGGTGGAGCGCAGAAGATCTATACTCTTCCCTGAGAGTGGCAGGAGGCCTTTGCCGCGCGAGTACAGAAGAGTGTGGAGTGAGGTGGCTCAGAGCGTCTCCTCCAGGAGCATGGTGCCCAGGACCCATACTCAATGTCGAAAAAAGTTCAATGACCTCACTCGGGTCGTCAGGGTGAGTGGCTTTTTTTCAATACCTCTCCATCCCTCCATCTCAACCTCACTCTATGGCCAGAGGGTCTTAAAACCCCAATGCCCAACACTCATCCAACACCTATGGCCCTCTCATGAAACACACACGCACATTCCGCACTTTGCATACAGTAAAGGCTATTCACCTATGGGAGGCACATCAGGCAAGACCATGGCTGCATACAGTAAGGGCTATTCACCTATGGGAGGCACATCAGGCAAGACCATGGCTGTATATTTACTCAGACGCCGTCCTTTTTCTTGCAGGCCAAGCTATCTCATAATAGGAGACAGCAGCAATGGACGGGTGGAGGGCGGCCTCAGCTGCAACCCCTCAGCGATCTTGAGGCGCGCATCCACAGGATTGTGGCAAGCCGGGTGATCGGTCCCGTCGCCACTGGAGACGCCAACCCCGTTCTGGACAGCAATGGTAAGGTCATCACCTTTTTGTCCTCTCTCCTTCCACTTGTCCCTCACAAAACCAGCCTTTGACACTTTCAATTCAACTTACTAAATCGCTGCACTCATTCCTCCCTTACTGCCCCCCTGTCTTCACGCTAAAGCCACTCTTGTACCTTCCTGCTTTCAGATGGTGATTCACCAGCTGAGGAGGCGGGCCCTCAAGTTGCCAGTGGGAGTGAAGCTGCAGGCGAGGAGGAAGATGAAGGTGGAGCATCAGCGCCACCCTCTCCTGAGGAAGCCCATGCCTACACTGGGAACATGCCTTCCCTGGAGGGGAGCAGGGGGGAAGGGTCTGAGAGGGTGAAGCTCCAGGACCCAGCAGGCTGCAGCAACGCGATGGGGGTAGGGAAGCTCGGGGGCCTTCTCCCCGGAGGGAGAGTATGCCAGCGAGTCCTACTGCACTGGACGCAGAGGAGGAGCGGCTGATCGCTGAAATGAACACCCAGGCAGTGGACATGTACACTGAGCTCATGGGTGCAGTGGGAAGGGTGCCCGAATACATTGAATCACTGGCAAGGAGTGTGGAGCACTTCGTTGTAGCACAGGAGGATGCCACGCAAATGCTTAGTGCTGCAATTCAGGCACTGGCTGCCATGACCCCATCTCTGACAGCTCTCATGCAGACTCACATTGAGGCCACGCGAGCACTGACTGCTGCCATCCTCGCTGGTTCGGACACATTTCCCCGGGGCTCTCACCGTGCCGCAGCAGGCCAGCAATCTGTGCTCCAGCAGATTGCTCCGGATGCTGAAGTGCTGCCCCGTGGGAGTGCCAGTGTGTCGGTCAAGCAGCGAGTTGCTGTCCTCTCTCAAGATGACAGCATTCCTGCTGCCACCACTGTCACTTCTCCACTGCACTTGCCACCGCCTGTAGGACAGACTGCTGCCGCCCATGCAGAGTTGGTGCAGTCTGCAGCCAGGCCCTCCAGGCCCAGAGCTGGTCGAGGCCGTCCTTCAAGGGCATCTGCAGTCTCAGGTTCTGACAATCAGCAGCCTTCCACCAGCCTTGCTGCAGCCACTGGGGTCCCATTACGGAGGAGCAGTAGGGTGGGAAGGGGGGAAGTGCGCAAGGGAAGGAGATCACCCTCGAAGGGCAAAAAGTAGGAGGTGTGACAAAATGTTGGTCATATTTTTATTAAAGGTCGAGGTTCGTGGTCAGATGTTTGTTTAGTGTTTTGGACATTATCTCCAGGTTGTGAGAACCAGTTATGTTAATGACTGTTTTTTTATGTTTCTTTCTATTAGTTTGTCATGAAGAAATGACACACACAGAGTTTGTAAAATAAATAAGTTTTTGTATTCAAAATGTACATGTTTGGTCTTTGGAATCATTGTTGCCTTGGCCGGCTTAGGGGTTGCAGGTTGGTTTCATTCATGTTGTTCTCAATGGCAGAAGCCATTTCCTCAGCAGGGGCCTAGAAGCAGCTTGCTATCAGCTGTTGACGGACTGCCGTTCCAGTTTCTACATTGTGGGCCTCCCTCCCGCCTTGGTGCTGCTGATGATCATCTTCCTCCACTTCCTCCTCCTCTTCCTCCTCCTCCTCTGGTGGTGCTCCAAGGCCTGGTGGCATTGGCTGGGTCCTGAGGATTGCCATGTTATGCAGCATGCAGCACACAACTACGAAGTGGGAAACTCGCTCAGGCGAGTACTGCAGGGCTCCTCCAGAATGGTCCAGACAGCGGAACCGTTGCTTCAGTACACTGATTGTGTGCTCAACGATGTTCCTGGTAGCTTGATGGCTCTCGTTGTACCGCAGCTCAGCAGGGGTGTTGGGCGTACGGAGCGGTGTCATCAGCCAGGTGCTCAGTGGATATCCCTTATCCCCGAGAAGCCAACCAACTGGCTGATGCGGTGCCTGGAAAAGTTCTGCCACAGTAGTCTGGCGCAGGATGAATGCATCGTGGCAGCTGCCAGGATAGTGGGCATTGTAAGCTTCGCAAAATTCCCCAGAAACTCGTATAGAACCCTAAAAGGGGTGATTTTTGGATTTGTCATACGAATTTGGGATGATGGGACCTAAATGTAGTGATTTGAGGCAAAAACCTCAGTTTTGGACATTTTTAAAGATCAGGGAAGAAAACCCCTGAGGAAAATGACTTTTGGATATGACTATGGGGAAAAACACCTTTCACAGACACAAGACAGGTTGCGGAGAGGTGTGGCGAGGCAGTGGACAGCTTTTGAGATTTGGGGCCCAGTCAAGCTGTCTGGAGTATGTTTGCACTGCAATCCAAGCGGGAGGAAGAGCCTCACCCAAAACCTCACAAACACATCCAAAATTGAATAATTCAAGACACCTTTTGAATATCCCCAGGCCCAAACAGGATGCTAGAAGCCTGAAAAGAATAAAACATTCAGTACACCCATCACCCCATCAAAAACCAATTAGCCCAGTATCTACAGGGACAGATTAACAAGCCTGCCAAAAACCTAAGACAATAGAATGAACAGGCCTCAACTGAAACCTAAATCACTTCAACACGAAACCAATCACCTGTAATCAACCGAAGAGATCGACAGGACGCAAGCTATTTGACACTTAGTAAAGTCGTTACTGTTAACGAGGTCTTACAATGACCAGGATTTGATTTGGTTTTGACAAGGCCACTTCAATTTAGTATAATTGAAGGCCCATCAAGCAGTTACAACAGTTACAAGTTGAAGTTCTCCAGTAAATACAGTTCAAGTTCAACAGAATTGAAGGCCTGTGTTGAACAGAAGTCAGTGCTGGAGTTACAGAGTTCAGGACAAGCAGGCAGAAGGCAGTTTCCACAGTTCTGCAAGAAGGCAGTTTCCATAGCTCGGAAGAAGACAGTTTAAACAGAGGCAGAGTTACAGCAAGAAGTTAAACAAAGAAGGCCAACAGCTTCACAAGCAGACCGACACGCAAGAAGAAACCAGAGCGACTGCCTCAGTGACCATCGGACACCTCGCGGCAACAAGGGCTTCACGAAACCTTTTACTCAAAAGACTCTAAACCCTAACTCTCAACTGTCAAGGATTCATTTGGTGAGCATTATCCCTGGTTCTCCAGAGCCCAACCTAGCTAGTGAAGTGGGATTGGGAGGGGTGAAGTATTCTTCTAATGTTCTTTCCCTCGCTTGTACCGAAGTGTTCCCCACTTTTAGAGTGTTAAGAGTGTTTGTGTTGTGTTTTACTTCCTTGAATAAAAGTCAAAACTCTTTCATCCAAACCTTTTGTCTACTGCATCTTTGTTCACAACCCCTAAATAAGTCCAAGGTCTAGAACCAGGGGCGTGGGAGCGATTCGAACCGCTCACGGAGTCAGAGGTGAAACTGACCCCACACACCACCCCCTACAGCATTGACAGCGAGCTGTCTGTGGTCACAGAGCAACTGAACGTTTAAGGAATGGAACCCCTTTCTGTTGCGGAAATCCTCGGCATTCTCATGCGGAGCACGCAAAGCCACATGCGTGCATTCAATGGTGCCCTGCACCATGGGGAAGCCCGCTATCCTAGCAAAGCCCATTGCGCGTTCTTGCTGCTTGTCCGGGGTCATGGGGAAAGAGATGTACTCTCGTCTCCTTTTAAAGAGGGCATTTGTGACCTGACGGATGCAGCAATGCACCACGAACTGGGAGATATTGGTGATGTCCCCAGTAGCTGATTGAAATGAGCCAGTGGCATAAAAGTTCAGAGCCACTGTGATCTTCACTGCCACCGACAGAGATGTCCTGGACCTCAGTTGAGGCTGCAGATTTGGCTGCAGCAGGTGGCAGAGCTCAGTGACTACCTCCTTGCTGAAGCGCAGCCTTCGCAAACACTGCTCCTCAGACATATTAATACATGAGAATTGTTGGCGATATACCCTGGGAGGGTAAGGTCTCCTGTACTGAGGCCTGTTGGCCCTCCTCCGTCTGGCCATGATTGCCACTCTCTCTCTGCGTCTCTGTGTCCTCTGATTCTGGTGGCGCAGGACGACGCCCCCAATCAGTGCAGCCCCCATAGTCTCAAGGCAATCAAAGTTATGAAGGTCAAAAACCAAAGTACCTGCAAAGTTATGATCAGTAGCCAAAACTACCTCACACAGCATTGACTCAATGCAGAAGTCTCTCTATCTCTCTCTCTCAGAATGAGTGGTGCAAAAATGTCTACCACAGAGAAAGACAGGAAGAGGCCCCCTTGAAATAGCGCCCCCCCAGCCCCACAGCGACTGGGGAGCGTTCCAATCTTCCGGTCGTTGGTTGCGCCAGGCAGAAAGGATGGGGGCGCCACTCAATTTCCGCTCCGGGGCGCCACAAGGGCGTTGCACCCTCGTATGACGTCAAGATCTGCATGCGCAGGAGATTGGGGCGGTAATGTTTAGCGCCGCCGCAAAATGTCTAGTTAATTTCGCGAGCAGCGCAAACATCGCTGCGCCCGGGCGCTAGTTGCTTTGCACCCCATTAGCGCCCTCTTAAGGCGCTAACGGGAGACGCAACCAACTGAGTTTTTCCCCCATACTCACTTAGCTGCGATTAGGCTTTGGGACTGCTGAGAAATTTACTGATTCGTGGCGTAACCACGCCAAATATTGTCTTTGCATTTTTGACGGGCCATTTGGCCTTTGAAGCTGGCATTAGCACATATACTAAAATTGGAATCGGAAAAAGGGAGAAAAGGATAGACCGAGTAATTACAGGCCAGTCTGCCTAACCTTGGTGGTGGGAAAATTATTGGAAAGAATTCTGAAGGACAGGATAAATCTTCATTTAGAAAGACACGGATTAATCAAGGATAGTCAGCACAGATTTGTTAAGGGAAGGTCGTGTCTGACAAACTTGATAGAATTTTTTGAGGAGGTAACAAGGAGGGTAGATGAGGGTAGTGTATATGGACTTTAGCAAGGTTTTTGATAAGGTTCCACATGGCAGACTGGTCACGAAGTTAAAAGCCCATGGGATCCAGGGCAAAGTGTCAAGTTGGATTCAAAACCGGCTCGGAGACAGGAAGCAGAGGGTAATGGTTGATGGGTGTTTTTGTGACTGGAAGGCTGTTTCCAGTGGGGTTCCGCAGGGCTCAGTACTAGGTCCCTTGCTTTTTGTGGTATATATCAATGATCTAGACTTGAATATAGGGGGTATGATTAAGAAGTTTGCAGATGATACTAAAATCGGCTGTGTGGTTGATACTGAAGAAGGAAGCTGTAGACTGCAGGAAGATAACAATAAATTGGTCAGGTGGGCAGAACAGTGACAAATGGAATTCAATCCGGAGAAGTGTGAGGTAATGCATTTGGGGAGGGCTAACAAGGAAAGGGAATACACATTAAATGGTAGGACACTGAGTAGTTTAGAGGAACAAAGGGACCTTGGAGTGCATGTCCACAGATCCCTGAAGGTAGCAGGCCAGGTAGATAAGGTGGTTAAGAAGGCATACGGAATGCTTGCCTTTATTAGCCATGGCATAGAATACAAGCTTTCGGAGCTATCGATTGCTCCTTGAAGGAGCAATCGATAGCTCCGAAAGCTTGTGATTTCAAATAAAACTGTTGGACTATAACCTGGTGTTGTGCGACCTCTCAATTTTGTCCACCCCAGTCCAACACCAGCATCTCCGCATCATAGAATACAAGAGCAGGGGGGTTATGCTTCAACTGTATAAAACACTAGTTAGGCCTCAGCTAGAGTACTGCATGCAGTTCTGGTCACCACATTACAGGAAAGATGTGATTGCACTAGAGAGGGTACAGAGGAGATTTACAAAGATGTTGCCGGGAGTAGAGAATCTTAGCTATGAGGAAAGACTGGATAGGCTGGGTCTGTTTTCCTTGGAGCAGAGGAAGCTGAGTGGAGACCTTATTGAGGTGTATAAAACTATGAGGGGCCCAGATAAAGTGGATAGAAAGGACCTATTTCCCTTAGCAGAGGGGTCAAAAACCAGGGGGCACAGATTTAAAGTAATTGGTGGAAGGTTTAGAGGGGATTTGAGGGGACATTTCTTCACCCAGAGGGTTGTGGGGGTCTGGAACTCACTGCCTGAAAGGGTGGTAGAGGCAGGAACCCTAACCACATTTAAAAAGTACTTGGATGTGCACTTGGGATGCTCTAACCTGCAAGGCTACGGACCAAGAGCTGGGAAGTGGGATTAGGCTGGATAGCTCTTTGTTGGCCGGCGTGGACATGATGGGCCGAAATGGCCTCCTTCCGTGCTGTAACTTTCTATGATTCTATGATACAGAGAAGATTAGCCAAGCAAAGTGAGTCAAGAGTTTTAAAACATTTTATTTTTTCAGAAAAAGATTGTGCAAGGAAAAACAAGTGAAGTTGCAGTTAAAAGGAGAGAGAATGGTGGGTGGGGGGGGGTGTGTGGAGAGGCAAGGCAGGGTATGCAGAAATAACTTATATTGGGGCAGAAATTAGGCTCGCCACGGGTGAGTACGCACTGTGTACTCATCCGTGGACGGAACGAAAGTGCCGGTTTCTTGCATGCACTGCGCATGCGCGGGAAACCGGCACTTCCGTTCCCCTGAAGGAAGGGGTTCAGAGGTCGAACGCGCACGCCGGAGGGCCAGCGCGTTCGCCTCGCAATTCAGGTTTTTTTACAGGTTCCTCCGTGAGGGTAAACACGGAGAAGATGCACATTGAAAAAGGAGGCGCAAGGCCTTCTTTTAACAAGGTAAGTGTTGATTTTATTAAAATGTAAACATTTTTTTCACAGATTTATCTTTTTTAATTACTTTAAAGAAAGGTAAGTTTAGTTTTAGCCCCGTTAAAAAGTGTAATTCATTTTTTCAAAAATTTAAATTTTTGTTTAAAATAGTTAATTAATGTAATTTATAGTTATTTTAAAAATGTGATTTAAAAAAAAAAATTATTTGTAGTTTTAGGGATGTTTTGGATCCGATCTGTATTCATAGATTTGACAGGTCTTCCTGTCAAATCTATGAATGAAAGATGGTCTGCTGCCATTGGCTCTCCATGGCCCACGTGATCCCAGGGGACGCATCGCACTAACTACGCCCCGGGATACGCAAGCACTGCGCGCCGGCAGTTGGAGGAGGCCCAGGACCGGAATCCCCTGCGGGCCCAGGGGTCAATGGCAGGCGCGGTAGGTAGGTGCGCGCGCGATCCTTGCACCCGCGGGAAGCCAGGGAGCCGAATTTCTGGCCCAATATGTATTTATATCTGTAGCTCAGGAGTACTATTACAAACATGAAGCTGCTTATCAGATTTTGGTCACGTTACTGCAACATTAGTATTCTACAACATCAGGAGTTGAAAACCAACTGACTCAGGAGCCTGCTATTTTCCTGAACCTCTCATGAATTTAAAGGTTAAAATGATGAAGGATGTGATAACATATAAAGAAAGAAAACCAGTGGTCCGGGGATGTTTGCTGTACTCCTTGTTGAACAATGGAACAGTGTGGCCACAGTATGACTGATCATATTTTTGATGGCATGGCGCCATCTTTGCCCTCTGTTTCCAACCTCCATTATAGACCTTCATTCTCCTTACCGCCCATTTGCGATCAATGAGACACTTCCTCCAGTCTTCTGCAACTGTCTTGATATTGTAAATTTTATTCATTATTATTGAACAATCGTGGCATGGATATTTCAACACCCACTTGGTTGTAGGCAGCTAGCTTTTAACAACCATAATGGACTCTTTCATTTTAGACATTCTTTAACCAAAATATCGGTCTCGAACTCCTTAAAACATGGCTTATGCCTTAAGGGTTTCTTGGCATGTCATCTTGCTACTGCTGATACCAATGAAATAAAGTTTGATGAATTCTGTTGTTAAGATGTTGCATTGCACAGCTTTGTCTAATTAATGTTCCAATGGATGGCTTAAATTATTGTCTCAGTATTGGGTGCTAATGCAGCTGTTTACCCCTTATTTACCACACAGAGAGTATCAATGACTCCAAATAGAAGAATTCCACCCTTCCAATTTAGATTCTTGACCCTCCCTCCTAAATTTCTGTACATTTCTATTTCAGTAAACAGAGCTTGAGTTACAACACCAGGAGTGGCAGGCCAACAAGACAAAGCTAAAGAAGAATAGATAAAAATGGGGAGGTTGATATCCTGGCAATAATGAAAGATAATGGCGTGCACACAATGACGTGGACATACCACCTCAGAGCGCACAGTCAAAAACAAGAAAATTGGGAGACTTTCATGTCTGGGAAGATGAAATATCCTTATCTTGAATATTGCCAACAATGCTTTCTGAGGAGATAATCTCCCTCTCCTCTTTAAACCACGTTTCAAAGTTTAGGTTACCTAAAGCATTAAATCCAATCACAGGGTATAGTTTGTCCTTGCGGTTTGGTCTGCTTATTCAGGAAAAGTTATTAAAATGCCAACTGTTGGCATAAAGAAAATTTGTGACTGGAATTTCACAGTAAGTAACGAATATGTGCCAGAATTCTAAAGCACACAGACCAGTGACCCTTCTCGTTTATTGGAAGCTGATAGGCCAGCGATAAGCTGAGCTGTGTAAAATGTTGTCACGCTCGTGGAAGTTTGTACTTTCTTTACCCTTAAGATTGCGATATAGAGCTCAGCAGAATTGCTCAACATACTCAGTTTATCAACCTGATTATGCCACATCTTATCTAAGTTATAAGAAAACAAAGCAAGATGACTTCAGTGTGGTCAAAAGAACAAGCTCAGGAATTTATTTATTATTTGGTCTTAAATTGTACATATTTACCCAGTTTTGGACTGTAGCCTCAAGCCAGCAATATGTGCATGTTTGATCTTTTCAAGCTGATTTTTGTTTAATCATTCAAAAGATGTGAAAATCAGTCCCTTTCCTTCTGAATAGCCGAAACCCCGTTGTATCGGGTTGTTGATAAGTCTCTAATTGTGCTCGTTACTAAACGTTATCTAATCAGTTTCAGTGCAATGTGCAGTCCTCTGGTGGGAAGCGTTCAATACATCTCATCAAGACCTGAAGCATTGACACTGTGGTGCCTGCCGCTGAAGTAAATGGTTCATAGTTAAGGTAAGATTGCTATTGATTAATGTGGATGACCTTTCCAAGCTGGTGGTCTTGGATAAAACTGCTGGGTTTTATTCTGGCCTCCACACGAGTCTGACTGAGCAAAAGTAAAGCGGACTAATGAAAGCCTTTAGAAGACAATTCATGGCAAATGGATGGACATTTTACATTTTATTTCATAATGAATGATTGCCTGACCTATTTTCAGAATTATATTCCTTTCTAAATCTATTCTTTTTACTGCTCTAGGATAGCAGGTTAGCATCTTTTTAACCATTGGCTATAAATGCCTCGCAATCTGCAAGTCTTTAGCTGAGTTTATACAGATCAGTGTCACAATTATGGTTTGATTTTCTTCCATCATGATTCCACAGGTCTTCCGGATTGATCCATTCTTTATATTTATTTTATTTCAGCTTGATCGTCTGATTATGATTTGTTTCCATGTTAATGACACTATTGGGCCTTTTTGTGGTGCCCCAGATATATTTTCTGGGCTCTGTGTTTCAGATGACTCGTAGGTGAGCCTTGCTCCCAGTTCTCGGAGTGCTAACTGCTCTGATATGTAAATAAGCTTGATGGCATGTTTAGGAAAAGAAACAGAACTGCTTTAGCAGCTGGATCTACCTTGGCCTCTGATCCTTGCCTTCAAGAATCTGCAGAATTACACTAGGCCTTATTTTAGGCTTGAACTACCAAATGAATTTATGCGCAAGACAATAAATAATATATTTTACAGTAATGATGGATAATGCTAACTCCTATTATAAGGAAAATAATGGTATATATACTACGTATTATAATTAACTTTTACATGCATAGTTCTTTTATATGCTTACCAACTATGGGGATATCAGGCTATCTAAAGCTTTGAAAGTTTCAAACAGGTTTACTTGCAAGATTACTGAATGGCTCTTGCATGTACCAAAGCACCAGAACAACTCAGATTTGGAAAGGAGAAAGCTGATAAAAACAGTAACTGGGACCAGCTCCAATAGAGAGCGAGGCCTGTCGGTGTGGCACCAGCTCCAGTAGAGAGCCAGGCCTGTCGATGTGGCACCAGCTCCAGTAGAGAGCGAGGCCAGTCGGTGTGGGACCAGCACCAGTAGAGAGCCAGGCCTGTCTGTGTGGGACCAGGTCCAGTAGAGAGCGAGGCCTGTCGGTGTGGGACCAGCTCCAGTAGAGAGCGAGGCCTGTCGGTGTGGGACCAGCTCCAGTAGAGAGCGAGGCCTGTCGGTGTGGGACCAGCTCCAGTAGAGAGCGAGGCCTGTCGGTGTGGGACCAGCTCCAGTAGAGAGCGAGGCCTGTCTGTGTGGGACCAGCTCCAGTAGAGAGCGAGGCCTGTCGGTGTGGGGTCAGCTCCAGTAGAGAGCGAGGCCTGTCAGTGTGGGACCAGCTCCAGTAGAGAGCCTGACCTGTTTGTATGGGACCAGCACCAGTAGAGAGCCAGGCCTGTCTGTGTGGGGTCAGCTCCAGTAGAGAGCGAGGCCTGTCGGTGTGGGACCAGCACCAGTAGAGAGCGAGGCCTGTCGGTGTGGGACCAGCTCCAGTAGAGAGCGAGGCCTGTCTGTGTGGGGTCAGCTCCAGTAGAGAGCGAGGCCTGTCTGTGTGGGATCAGGTCCAGTAGAGAGCGAGGCCTGTCGGTGTGGGACCAGCTCCAGTAGAGAGCGAGGCCTGTCTGTGTGGGACCAGCTCCAGTAGAGAGTGAGGCCTGTCGGTGTGGGGTCAGCTCCAGTAGAGAGTGAGGCCTGTCGGTGTGGGGTCAGCTCCAGTACAGAGCGAGGCCTGTCGGTGTGGGACCAGCTCCAGTAGAGAGTGAGGCCTGTCAGTGTGGGACCAGCTCCAGTAGAGAGCGAGGCCTGTCGGTGTGGGGTCAGCTCCAGTAGAGAGTGAGGCCTGTCGGTGTGGGACCAGCTCCAGTAGAGAGCGAGGCCTGTCGGTGTGGGATCAGCTCCAGTAGAGAGTGAGGCCTGTCGGTGTGGGACCAGCTCCAGTAGAGAGCGAGGCCTGTCTGTGTGGCACCAGCTCCAGTAGAGCTCGAGGCCTGTCGGTGTGGCACCAGCTCCAGTAGAGAGCGAGGCCTGTCGGTGTGGGACCAGCTCCAGTAGAGAGCGAGGCCTGTCTGTGTGGCACCAGCTCCAGTAGAGAGCGAGGCCTGTCGGTGTGGCACCAGCTCCAGTAGAGAGCGAGGCCTGTCGGTGTGGGGTCAGCTCCAGTAGACAGCGAGGCCTGTCGGTGTGGGGTCAGCTCCAGTAGAGAGCGAGGCCTGTCGGTATGGCACCAGCTCCAGTAGAGAGCGAGGCCTGTCGGTGTGGGGTCAGCTTCAGTAGAGAGCGAGGCCTGTCGGTGTGGGACCAGCTCCAGTAGAGAGCGAGGCCTGTCGGTGTGGGACCAGGTCCAGTAGAGAGCGAGGCCTGTCGGTGTGGGGTCAGCTCCAGTAGAGAGCCAGGCCTGTCGGTGTGGGACCAGCTCCAGTAGAGAGCGAGGCCTGTCGGTGTGGGACCAGCTCCAGTAGAGAGCGAGGCCTGTCGGTGTGGGACTTGCTCCAGTAGAGAGCGAGGCCTGTCGGTGTGGGACCAGCTCCAGTAGAGAGCGAGGCCTGTCTGTGTGGGACCAGCTCCAGTAGAGAGCCAGGCCTGTCTGTGTGACACCAGCTCCAGTAGAGAGCGAGGCCTGTCTGTGTGGGGTCAGCTCCAGTACAGAGCGAGGCAGAACTTGCATAACTATCTATTTAAGTAAAAAAAATACCAAATCAGGTGCATATCATCTGAACAAATCACACAGCATGTTTGTGCTCAAATTTTTTATCTCTTAATGCACTCGAATTGGCCTAGCAAGCCACTAAGTTGTACAAACTATCACAATGAAGCACAATATCATTGTGGGAGCAGCTTCACTACAGGAACTGCAATGGTTCAAGTAGGCCCACCACCAGCTTCTCAGAGCAACCCACGTCCTGAGAACCAAATAAATAAGTTGCCTATAATTATCTGTGCTTGGTTTTATTTCTGCATTGGCTCCTCAAATTAACATTGTGCTCCAACCATTGCTCAAGATGTGTGCAACACTGGAACGGCAGCAATTAATTAACATTTGCAGTATACGCTAACTGACCTGTAGCAGCCTTTGCTGACCTGTGCTGCAAATTGCCTCTCGTGGGTGGATTAGATCACGACAATTTCTTTTTACTGGCTCTAACTGTTTTATTTCTTATCAGGCTTGACCTGTGGAATGGGTTCCAAGGATAAAAAACGTACCTGTACATCCCTGGAGATTACGTTTATTGTGCTGTTTGTCTTAATGACGGCGGTGGCTGTGACTGTCATTATCCTCTTCTTTCTCAAAGATGGAATAACATCAGATGTTGGTAAGTAGGGGGAGAATTAGCACCCTTAAAGTGTGGCGGGTATCTGTCTAGGTAACAACCCAGAGACAACTCGTGCTACAAGGTGAAACACTAGTAGATGTTTATACCAATAAGCCTTTCCACCAATAGTAAATGTTGTATTATCAAAGACATAAAGAACTTGCATTAATATAGCATCTTATCGGATCTGGGGACATCCCAAAGTGTTTCCCAAACAAGTAGCTTTGAAGTGCAGTCACTTTGATGTTGTTAAATGCAGCAGCCAACGTACGCAAAGCAACATCTCACAAACAACCGAGGAATCAATGACCAGATAATTGTCTTTCGGTGATGTTGTTTGAATCTTGGGACAATTCTCTGCTCATGTTCAAATAGTGCCGTGGGATGTTTTACATCCAACGAAACAAGCAGACGGGGCCCTTAGTTTAACATCACGACTGAAAGGCAGTGGCCCCGTTAATATGAAGGCGGCTTCCGAGCGCGGTGGGGGGCGCGGGGGTGGGGGCGTTGGTGGAATTGCGTGGGTGAAACCCGGAAGTCAGCTCAGTGGGTCGGAATCTGCATTCGCAACTCTATTGAACCAATTCATTTTGACTTCCGGGTTTCGCGTCTCCAAGCTGCGCAGCGGGCGTGACGCGCACCCGCATGGTGCGATCTCAACCGTATTTGACGGGACAACATGCAGAGAGAAATCTGGCCATAGCTGAGATGCTGCAGTCTGCAGCCGGGCTTTTGAACCAGAGCTCCTCGAGGTCGCCCACCACGGCCGTCTCAAGACCCCTCATTGCATGAGCAGCACCTTCCACCACCCATGATGGAGCCACTGGGGTAGCACCTTGTAAGAGCAGCATGGTAGGCAAAAGAGCTCCTAAGACTAGCACTAGGGGTTTGCATCAGGGTGGCTTTTAGTTTTTGTGTGTGTTTGCTGGCGATTTAAAATCACACGTGTTGATCAAATTTTCTTTGATTTGGTGTGTGTTGACCATGCTATCTGATGTGATAGAAATACTCATGCTAGTGCGGAGGTTGAGGGCATTCAGCTGGAGGACGGAAGGACTGGGTCTGATGATAGGGATTGTTGGTACGGGGTGGGGTGGGGGTGGTGGGGGCGGCGAGGTGGTGGGGAGGGATTCAGTCAAAGCGTTCCTCGATGATTTGATGTAAAGCTCTGGCAGCGTTGGTGACACTTGCTCCTCCTGGGCATCCTCGATTTCCTTCTGTTCTTCCTGTTACTGCGCCTCCACAGGTGGCTCCAAGGGTTGCCCCTTTTTCAGGGCAAAGTTATGGAGCATGCAGCAAATGATGATGACTCTGGAGACTCGCTCTAAATTGTATTGCAGGAAACCTCCAGACCAATCCAAGGAGTGGAACCTTTGCTTCAGAGTACCGATCGTTTACTCAGACAGAGCACTGATAGAAGCTTGGCTCTAATTGTAGCTCTCCTCTACATCTGTGAGCAGGTTCCTGACTGGTGTCATGAGCCACATATTCAGGGGATACCCCTTGTCCCCAAGCAGCTAGCCTGTCACCTGATAGTCTGCACGGAATAGATGGGGAATTGAGAACTGGTGGAGAAGGAAAGTATCATGACAACTGCCAGGAAACTGGGCACAGACCCAAATGATGTGCTTGTTGATGTTGCACACCAGCTGCATATTCAATGAGTGGAAGCGCTTCCTATTCGTGTATACTCCAGGGTCTTGATATGACTGCTCAAGGCTATGTGAATGCAGTCAATTATGCCCTGCACCTGGGGAAACTTGCGATCTTGGCAAAGACCACAGCCCTGTCTTCCTGCTTTGCTGCTTCCATAGAGAAGAAGATGAAAGGAAGAAAGCAAGAACTTGCATTTCTATAGCGCCTTTCACAACCTCAGGACGTCCCAAAGTGCTTTACAGCCAATGAAGTACTTTGGAAGTGTAGAACATACGAACATACGAATTAGGAGCAGGAGTAGGCCACTTGGCCCTTCAAGCCTGCTCCGCCATTCAATAAGATCATGGCTAATCCGATTACTCCACAATCCCGCCTACCCCTGATAACTTTTCACCCCCTTGCTTACCAAGAATCTATCTACCTCTACCTTAAAAATATTCAAAGACTCTGCTTCCACCGCCCTCTGAGGAAGAGAGTTCCAAAGACTCATGACCCTCTGTGAGAAAAGATTTCTCCTCAGCTCTGTCTTAAATGGGCAACCCCTTATTTTTAAACAGTGACCCCTAGTTCTAGACTCTCCCACAAGAGGAAACATCCTCTCCACATCCACCCTGTCCAGACCCCTCAGGATCTTATATGTTTCAATCAAGTCACCTCTTATTCTTCTAAACTCCAGCGGATACAAGCCTAGCCTGTCCAACCTTTCCTCATAAGACAACCAGCCCATTCCAGGTATTAGTCTAGTAAACCTTCTCTGAACCGCTTCCAATGCATTTACATCCTTCCTTAAATAAGGAGACCAATACTGTACACAGTACTCCAGATGTGGTCTCACCAATGCCCTGTATAACCGAAGCATAACCTCCCTACTTTTGTGTTCAATTCCCCTCACAATAAACAATAACATTCTATTAGCTTTCCTAATTACTTGCTGTACCTGCACAGTAACCTTTTGCGATTCATGCACTAGGACACCCAGATCCCTCTGCATCTCAGAGCTCTGCAATCTCTCACCATTTAGATAATATGCTTCTTTTTTATTCTTCCTGCCAAAATGGACAACTTCACATTTTCCCACATTATACTCCATTTGCCAGATCTTTGCCCACTCACTTAACTTATCTATATCCCTTTGTAGCCTCCTTATGTCCTCTTCACAATTTACTTTCCTACCTATCTTTGTGTCATCAGCAAATTTAGCAACCATACCTTCGGTCCCTTCATCCAAGTCATTTATATAAATTGTAAAAAGTTGAGGCCCCAGCACTGATCCCTGTGGCACACCACTCGTTACATCTTGCCAATCAGAAAATGACCCATTTACGCCTACTCTCTGTTTCCTGTTAGCTAGCCAATCTTCTATCCATGCCAATATGTTACTCCCTACACCATGAGCTTTTATTTTCCGCAATAACCTTCGATGTGGCACCTTATCAAATGCCTTCTGGAAATCTAAGTACAGTACATCCACTGGTTCCCCTTTATCCACAGCACATGTTACTTCCTCAAAGAACTCCAATAAATTGGTTAAACATGATTTCCCTTGCACAAAACCATGTTGACTCTGCCAGATTACTTTAACTTTTCTAAATGCCCTGCTATAACGTCTTTAATAATAGCTCCTAACATCTTCCCTATGACAGATGTTAAGCTAACTGGCCTGTAGTTTCCTGCTTTCTGTCTCCCTCCCTTTTTGAATAAAGGAGTTACATTCGCTATTTTCCAATCTAATGGAACCTTCCCCAAATCTAGGGAATTTTGGACAATTAAAACCAACGCATCAACTATCTCACTAGCCACTTCTTTTAAGACCCTAGGATGAAGTCCATCAGGACCGGGGGACTTGTCAGCCCGCAGCTCCAACAATTTGCTCAGTACCACTTCCCTGGTGATTGTAATTTTCTTGAGTTCCTCCCTCCCTTCCATTTCCTGATTTACAGCTATTTCTGGGATGTTACTTGTATCCTCTATAGTGAAGACCGATGCAAAATACCTGTTTAATTCAACTGCCATCTCCTTATTTGCCATTATTAATTCCCCAGACTCACTATTTATAGGACCAACGCTCACTTTGTTAAATCTTTTCTTTTTTAAATATCTATAGAAACTCTTACTATCTGTTTTTATATTTCTAGCTAGCTTTCTCTCGTACTCTAATTTTTCTCTCAAGTTGGGCCAGAAATTCGGCTCTCCGGCTTCCTGCGGGTGCAAGCATCGCGCGCGTACTTGCCTACCGCGCCTGCCGTTGTGCTTCGGGCCCACGAGGAATTCGGGTCCTGGGCCTCCTGCAGCTGCCGGCACACAGTGCTTGTGTATCCCAGGGGCGCAGTTAGTTCGAAGCGTCCCCTGGGATCACGTGGACCATGAAGAGCCAATCCTAGCAGGGAATTTTCATTCATAGATTTGACAGGAAGACCTGTCAAATCTACGAATAGAGATCGGCCCCAAAACCACACTAAAACTTCAAATAAATTTTTAAAAAACCATCACATTTTTAAAATAACTATAAGTTACATAAATTAACTACTTTAAACAAAAATTAAAAAATTTTAAAAATTAATTAAACTTTTTAACGGTGCTAAAAATAAACTTACCTTTCTTTAAAGTATGTAAAAAAGATAAACCTGTTGAAAAAATGTTTAAATTGTAATTAATTAACCACTTACCTTGTTAAAAACAGGTCTTGCGCCTCCTTTTTAAAAGTGCAGCTTCTCCATACTTACCTTCCCGGAGAAACCTGAAAAAAACCCAAAGTTCGCTGTGTGCGCGCAGCCTCTCCCGCGCACGCGTTCGACTTCTGAACCCCTTCCTTCAGGGGAACGGAAGTTCCGGTTTCCCACACATGTGCAGTGCATGCGTGAAACCGGCACTTCAGGTGGCCTTACGGGTGAGTACACAGCGAGTACTCACCCGACAAGAGCCGAATTTCTGGCCCATTATGATCGCTGCTACCTAGGGGCGCCTTCACTATGAGGTCATTAATTAATCCTATTTCATTGCACAATACCAGGTCTAGTATAGCCTGCTCTCTGGTTGGCTCCAGAATCTGCTGTTGTAAGAAACTATCCCGAAAACATTCCATGAACTCCTCATATATGCTACCTTTGCCCATCTGATTTTTCCAGTCTATATGCAGATTAAAATCTCCCATGATTATTGCCGTACCCTTCTGACAAGCTCCCATTATTTCTTCCTTTATACTCCATCCTACCATGTGGTTACTGTTAGGGGGCCTGTACACCACTCCCACAAGTGACTTCTTGCCTTTATTATTTCTCATCTCTACCCAAACAGCTTCTACGTCCTGGTTTCCTGAACTTAGGTCATCCCTCTCTATTGTGCTAATACCATCATTAATTAACAGAGCCACAACCTCCACCTTTTCCCACCTTCCTGTCCTTCCTAAATGTCATGTACCCTTCAATATTCAGGTCCCAATCTATGTCATCCTGCAGCCATGTTTCTGTAATGGCTATCAGATCATATTTATTTATTTCTATTTGCGCTATCAGTTCATCTGTTTTGTTTCGAATGCTACCTGCATTCAGATGCAGAGCCTTTAGTTTTGTCCTTTTATTATTTTTGTAACCTCTAGCCTTATCTGTTGATTTACTCTTAGATTTGTACTTTCTATCCCTTCCTGTCACGGTCTGTTTATCATTTCCCATATTAATAACTTTCTCTATTGCCTTGTCTCTAATCTTTGAATTACCACATCTTCCCAAATTTGATCCCATGCCCCCAATATTTAGTTTAAAGCCCTCTCTACCGCCCTAGTTATACGACTCGCCAGAACACTGGTCCCAGCATGGTTCAGGTGAAGACCATCCCAACGATACAGATCCCACTTTCCCCAGTACTGGTGCCAGCGCCCCAGGAATTGAAACCCATTTCTCCCACACCAGTCTTTGAGCCACGCATTCATCTCTCTAATTTTATTTATCCTATGCCAATTTGCTCGTGGCTCAGGTAATAATGCAGACATTATTACCCTTGAGGTTCTGCTTTTTAATTTAGCCCCTAGCTGCTCATACTCTCTCAGCAGAACCTCTTTCCTAGTTCTACCTATGTCGTTGGTACCTACATGGACCATGACCACTGGCTCCTCCCCCTCCCACTGCAAGTTCATCTCCAGCCCAGAGCAGATGTCCCGAACCTTGGCAACACAGCCGTCTGGACTCTCGCTCTTGGCCGCAGAGAACTATATCTATCCCCCTGACTATGCTGTCCCCAATTACCACTACATTCCTATTAACTCCCCCCGCTTGAATGGCTTCCTGTACCACGGTGCCATGGTCAGTTTGCTCATCCACCCTGCAGCCACCGCTTTCATCCATACAGGCCGCAAGAACCTCAAACCTTGTTGGACAATTGCAAAGGTTGAGGCTCCTCCACCTCCTGGGTCCCCATACCTGCCTCACTCGCAGTCACATCCTCCTGTCCCTGACCACTGACCAAATCAGAAGACCCTATCCTAAGGGGTGTGACTGCCTCCTGGAATAAAGTGTCCAGGTAACTTTCCCCCTCCCTGATGCATCGCAGAGTCCGCAGCTCGGCCTCCAGCTCATCAACTCTGAGCCGAAGCTCCTCAAGCCGCAGACACTTACCGCAGACGTGTTCGTCCTGGATCACACTGGCGTCCAGGAGCTCCCACATACTGCAGTCACAACACATCACCTGCCCTGCCATCTTTATTGAGTCTTAATTAATTTATTTTTATTAATTAATGATTAACAAACCCTACTACACCTAATAAGATTTATTACTGCTAATAAACTAGTACTAATTAAATCTTACAATTACTAATAAATTTGCTGGGCTTTAAAAGATAAGGGAAGTGAGCAAAATACTCACCAACCAATCACTTACCCTTTTCCCTGTGATGTCACCTTTTATTTTTCTCCAGATGCGGTTGGGGGTGTCACAGAGCTGAACTCCCGCTGGTTCTCTGTCTCCTCTTGTACAACTTTTTAGCTCCTGCTCACCTGGAAGCTGACAAAGATAGAAAAAGAAAGGAACACCGAACTCCCTGAACTCCCTCACTCACTCACCAAACTCACAGCTTAACACTCTGTTCCAAGCTGCACTCCGTGACAAACTGCACTCTAGACTGCACTGTAGTCACTGTTGTAATGTAGCAAATGCACACAGCAACATCCCACAAACAGCAATGAGATAAATGACCAGAAAATCTGTTTTAGTGATGTTAGTTGAGGGATAAATATTGGCCAGGATACTGGGGAGAATGCCCCTGCTCTTCTTCGAATAGTGCCATGGGATCTTTTACGTCCACCTGAGAGGGCAGATGTGCCTCTGTTTAACGTCCCATCCAAAAGAAGGCACCTCTGACAGTGCAGAACACCCTCAGTACTGCACTGGAGTGTCAGCCTGGATTATGTGCTCAAGTCTCTGGAGTGACTTGAACCCACGACCTTCAGACTCAGGTGAGAGTGCTACCCACTGAACCACAGCTGACACCTAAGAGGAAGTTGTTTGCTTTGGTGAAGAACACATCAGTGACCTGCTTGATGTAGGGATGCACTGTAAATTGACTAACGTAGCTTATGCCACCTGCTGCAGCCTGGAATGACCCTGAGCTGTAGAAATTCAGGGTCACAGGCTGCAGTTGGTGCTGTAGCAAGTGACATAACTGTCCAACTGCCCCCCTGGTGAAGCAGAGCAGTGAGACACACTGCTCACCAAATGCAGGTACAATGTTCTGATCATGTAAACTCGTATGGGGCAAGGCATCCTGCGACACCTCTCCTCCTTCATCCTCTCTTCCTGTAGCTGCGGGTCTCTCCACACTTGCTGCTGTTGCTCCTTCTGTTCCTCCAGCCACGAGGGCAGACCCATATTGCCAGAGGAAGTTTGTGCAGAAGCTGCTGGGCAGAAACACAATTCAAATCCTTTATAAAGTTCTATTAAATGCTTAGATATTTGCCATTGCTGTTTTCCCTTTTCTGCCACAAATTGGTGACAAAATATGATTCCGAAGATTTGTAAGGTATCTGGGTATTGCACTACACTGGGTTACAATGCGAGATTCTGGGAAAACTTATCAGGAATCAGAGTTTTTACTGAAATTAATATCCACTGTCTGTGATGTCCCTTTAAAGCTCCTTCACTTGTGTTTCAGATTCAAAACCAGATTCAAAACCAGATTCAAAACCAGATTCAAACCAGATTCAAAACCAGATTCAAAACCAACTGAAGTACCTATGAGCTATTATCAGATCGGTGCTGGTCGCGCTGATTGCACTGGTCCAATAGCAGACTTACCTATGGTACGTTCATTTGTTTGCAGAATTGTTCTATGACAATATAGTTTTCCCTTTTCCTCTTTTAGAACTCCAACCTGCTCTAAATACTCTGCCAATCCTGCTCTATAAATGGTTAGTGACCCTCCTTCCCTATTGGAAAACATGGCACCTCCCTCGCTGTGATTAGGTGCTCGGTGTGTGGTGAATCACGAACACAAACCCTTGCCCTGTCCTTGTTCTGGATTCCTGCACCAGAGGAAATAGTTTCTCTTTATCTACCCTATTCAATCCTTTTATCATTTTAAACAGCTCCAGTAGATCACCCCTCAGTCTTCTATACATCTACTCAAGGGAATACAAGCCTGCTTTCATAATTTAACCCTTTAAGCCCTGGTATAATTCTGGTAAATCTCCCTCCAGGGCCAATATATCCTTCCTGAGGGGCAGTGCCCAAAACTGAATGCAGTGCTCCAGATGGGGTCTGAACAAGGCTCTGTAAAACAGTCCTTGTGGAGACGAAGTCCCGTCTTCACACTGAAGACACACTCCATCGTGTTGTGTGGCACTACCACTGTGCTAAATGGGATAGATTCAGAACAGATCGAGCCGCTCAAAACTGGGCATCATGAGGCGCTGTGGGCCATCAGCAGCAGCAGAATTGTATTCCATCACAATCTGTAACCTCATGGCCCGGCATATCCCTCACTCTACCATTACCATCAAGCCAGGCGACCAACCCTGGTTCAATGAGGAGTGTAGAAGAGCATGCCAGGAGCAACACCAGGAGTACCTAAAAATGAGGTGCCAACCTGGGGAAGCTGCAACACAGGATAACATGCATGCTAAAAAGCAGAAGCAGCATGCTATACACAGAGCTAAGCGATCCCACAATCAACGGATCAGATCAAAGCTCTGTAGTCCTGCCAAATCCAGTCGTGAATGGTGGTGGACAATTAAGCAACTAACGGAAGGAGGCAGCTCCATGAATATCCCCATCCTCAATGATGGTGGAGCTCAGCACGCGAGTGCAAAAGACAAAGCTGAAGCATTTGCATCCATCTTCAGCCAGAAGTGCCGAGTGGATGATCCATTTCGATCTCCTCCTGTGGACCCCACCACCACAGAAGCCAGTCTTCAGCCAATTTGATTCACTCCACGTGATATCAAGAAACGGCTGAGCTCATTGGATACAGCAAAGGCTAAGGGCCCCGACAACATAGAATCATAGAATCATAGAAGATAGGAGCAGGAGTAGGCCATTCGGCCCCTCTAGCCTGCTCCGCCATTCAATGCGATCATGGCTGATCATCCAAATTCAGTACCCTGTCCCTGCTTTCTCCCCATATCCCTTGATCCCTTTAGCCTTAAGAAATATATCCAACTCCTTCTTGAATCTATTTAATGAATTGGCCTCTACTGCCTTCTGTGGCAGAGAATTCCACAGGTTCACCACTCTCTGGGTGAAGAAATTCCTCCTCATTTCTGTCCTAAATGGCTTACCCCTTATCCTTAGACTGTGACCCCTGGTTCTGGACTCCCCGACCATCGGGAACATCCTTCCTGCATCTAGTTTGTCCTGTCCTGTCCTGTCAGAATTTTATAAGTTTCAATGAGATCCCCTCTCATTCTTCTAAACTCCAGAGAGTATAAGCCCAATCGACCCAATCTCTCTTCATACGTCATTCCTGCCATCCCAGTTATCAGCCTTGTGAATCTTTCGCTGAACTCCGTCCATGGCAAGAACATCCTTCCTCAGATAAGGCGACCAAAACTGCACACAGTACTCAAGGTGTGGTCTCACCAAGGCCCTGTACAACTGCAGCAAGACATCCTTGTTCCTGTACTCAAACCCTCTCGCTATGAAGGCCAACATACCATTTGCCTTCTTAACCGCCTGCTGCACCTGCATGCTTACCTTCAGCGACTGGTGCACAAGGACACCCAGGTCTCGTTGCACTTCCCCTTCTCCCAATCTATTGCCATTCAGATAATAATCTGCCTTTCTGTTTCTGACACCAAAGTGGATAACCTCGCATTTATCCTGGCTATCTTGCTGCAGACTGGCACACATCCTGGCTTTCTTGCTGCAGACTTGCGCTCCAGAACTAGCCGTGCCTCTAGCCAAGCTGTTCCAGTACAGCTACATCTTCCGAAAATGTGCAAAGTCTCCCAGGTATGTCCTGTCCACAAAAAGCAGGACAAATCCAATCTGGCCAATTACCACCCCATCAGTCTACTCTCAATCATCAGCAAAGTGATGGAAGGTGTCATCGACAGTGCTATCAAGTGGTACTTACTCACCAATAACCTGCTCACCGATGCTCAGTTTGGGTTCTGCCAGGGCCACTTGGCTCCAGACCTCATTATAGCCTTGGTCCAAACATGGACAAAAGAACTAAACTTCAGAGGTGAGGTGAGAGTGACTGCTCCTGACATCAAGGCAGCATTTGACCAAGTGTGGCATCAAGGAGCCCTAGTAAAACTGAAGCCAATGGGAATCAGGGGGAAAATCCTCCACTGGCTGGAGTCATACCTAGCACAAAGGAAGGTGGTTGTGGTTGTTGGAGGTCAGCCCCAGGACATCGCTGCAGGAGTTCCTCAGGGCAGTGTCCTAGGCCCAACCATGCCCGCATGCAGCAAGACCTGGCCAACATTCAGGCTTGGGCTGATAAGTGTCAAGTAACATTCGCACCACACAAGTGCCAGGCAATGACTATCTCCAACAAGCGAGAGTCTAACCACCACCCCTTGACATCCAATGGCATTACCATCATCGAATCCCCCACCATCAACATCCTGGAAGACACCATTGACCAGAAACTTAACTGGACCAGCCACACAAATACTGTGGCAACAGGAGTGGGTCAGAGACTGGGGATTCTGCAGCGAGTGTCTCACCTCTTGACTCCCCAAAGCCGTTCCACCATCTACAAGGCACAAGTCAGAAGTGTGATGGAATACTCTCCACTTGCCTGGATGAGTGCAGCTCCAACAATACTCAAGAAGCTCAACACCGTCCAGAACAAAGCAGCCCGCTTGATTAGCACCCCATCCACCACCTTAAACATTCACTCCCTTCACTACCGGTGCACCATGGCTGCAGTGTATACCATCTACAAGATGCACTGCAGCAACTCGCCAAGGCTTCTTCGGCAGCGCCTCCCAAACCCGTGACCTCTACCACCTAGAAGGACAAGGGCAGCAGACGCATGGGAACACCACCACCTGCAACTTCCCCTCCAAGTCACACACCATCCTGACTTGGAAATATTTCGCCGATCCTTCATCGTCGCTGGGTCAAAATCCTAGATCTCCCTCTCTAACAGCACTGTGGGACTACCTTCACCACACGGACTGCAGCGGTTCAAGAAGGTGGGTCACCACCACTTTCTCAAGGGCAACTAGTGATGGGCAATAAATGCTGGCCTTGCCAGCGACGCCCACATCCCAGGAACGAATAAAAAAAGCTGGAGTATACCTTCCTCCCTTTTGTAATCCGACCCTTTGAGATAAAGCCCAACATTCTATTAGCCTTCTTGATTTCTTTTTGTACCCGTAGCTTTGTGTGATTTGTGTCCATGGACTCCCACATCTCTTTGCTCCTTCACAGTTCCTACTTTTTCAAATTTAGAAAATACCCTGATTTATCTTTCTTGGCTGCAAGGTGGATGACATCAGACTTCCCCTTATTGAACCTTATTTGCCACAGTTTTGTCCACTCACTTAATCTGTCTATGTCCATTTCCAACTTCCTGCTCTCATCTGCATTATTTTCTGCGCCTCCCAACTTAGTATCATCTGCAAACGTGGATATACAACTCTCTATTCCTTCATCCAAGTCATTGATAAATATACTGAAAAGGTGAGGCCCCGGTACAGATCCCTGGGGAACACTGCTAATCACATCCTGCCAATCAGAGTACGTTCCCTTTATCTCTACTCTGTCTCCTACCTCCCAACCAATTTCCAACCCATGATGCAAGGTTGCCTCCAATTCTGTGCACTTTCATTGTTGCTAATAAATCAAAGAAATTATAGGAGAGAAGGACAAAAATGTGTGGGTTAGGTGATTTGGCTATGATAAATTGACCCTTAGTGTTAGGGGGAATTAAATATGTGGGGTTATGGGGATAGGATGGGATATGTTAGGGGGAATTAAATACGTGGGGTTACAGGGGTAGGGTGGGATATGTGTACTGTGGGGATTAAAGCAGGGACAGGGTACTGGATTTGGATGATCAGCCATGATCGTATTGAATGGCGGAGCAGGCTCGACGGGCCGAATGGCCTACTCCTGCTCCTAGATTCTATGTTTCTATGTTTCTATGACACCATTCGGCCCATAGTACCTGTGCTCGTGCTAGCTCTTCAAATGCAGCTGTCTACTCTAATCCCATTTCCCTGCCCTTTCCCCTTTTTATATTTATCCTTTCCAAATACTTAACCATTTCCCTTTTAATTGATGTTATGGTCTCTGCCTCAATAGCCATTTGTGATAAAGCATCTCATGTTTGAATAACCCTCAGTGTCACTAGAATCTCTTCTACCTTCTGCTTTGTCCTAGTAATAATCCGAAGTCTATGCACCCTTGTTACTGATTAGCCATCCAGTGGAAACAATCTTTCACTATTTACCCTCTTAAAGCTGTTTATAATTTTGAAAACATCAATTGGAACCCGCCCCCCCCCCCCCCCTCACCCAACCATTTAATCTCTGTTCCAGTGAAAAAGTCCCATTTTGTCAATCTTCGTAAGTATAACCACTCTTTCCTGCTTTCATTGTGGCAAGTCTTTGCTGTACACTCTTTTTGGCTCGGGTATCTTTTTTTGTTATGAGGTGCCCAGAACTGTAATAATACTGTGGCCTAATCAGTTGCCTTGCACAAATTTTATTCATTTCCTTGCTTTTGTATTCAATGTCTATTTATAAATTCAGTCCCCTTTTTCACCTACACTCCCAGCTTTCAAAATGTATGTCTCTGCATCTCTAGATCTCACAGTTCCTTCATTCCGTTAAGATTCTTACCATACAGGGTATACTTGCTATCACTTTTTTTTACCCACAATGTGATGCTTCACATTTCTCTGCATTGTACGGCATCCGTCATCCATCTGCCTGCTCTGCTAATATGTCTGCATCCTTCCTCACAGCTCGTAAACTGTTCAATAAATTTAGGGAGCATTACATATTTACAGTGTCAAGACGATTCCTCGTCAGAAGCCTTAGGTTGGGCGGGGGTAGTGAGGCAGAGGGCATGTTGGCCACTGGGTTGGGGCAATCCATGGCCTCTGAGGGAGGAGTGGTTCCACCCAACACTCCACATAACAAACACGTGGACAAAGCACCTTCGGGAGATTTGCAGATCTGATCAAGTGATGTACAGGCTGTGCTTGGAGCTGCGGTAAGCACGAGGATGTGTGCGATCCTTTTTTGCTGAACGCTCTCACCGCCCATGTCCCCTAACTTAATATAATCAGCAAACTTCAAACCTTCAATATCATTCCCTTTGCGTCTATATCCAAAAGATGTATATAAATAGAGAAGAAAACATATTGCAGAACAGCTCCCTGGGATACACTACTACCCAGATCATGCCAATTTGAAAAGCATTGCTGCTCTTCTTGCGTTCTGTCTCTTAGTCTTCACTTTATCCAAGCAGGTACATTGCTTTTAATGCCGTGTGCCTTCATTTTTTGTAGCAAGTCTCTTTTGTGGCATCTTACCAAATGGCTTCTGAAAATCCATAAAAAGGAGATCCATTGCATTCCCTTTATACACTCTGCGATTGCCTTGAAAAGTTCAAATGAATTAGTCTCGAGCAACCTGCTCTTTACAAATCTGTGCTGACTCTCCCTGATTAGCTCATACCTTTCCACATGTGTTCACTAATTTCACCCCCTATTATGGACTCGAAATGTACTCGCTGCAACCCAATGGTTATCCATTTTCCCTTTCTTGACCAGCATTTGCCATTTTTTGGGGACAATTCCTGTTTACAAAGAGTTTTATGGTTTACAAAGAAAATTATGATTAGTGTATCTACGACCTCCTCCCTAACCCTCCCAGTAATCCCTGATGCACACCACCTGGGTGTAGTGACATTTCTACTTTCTGTCCCATTAGGTTTTTTTTTTAAATGGCTTCCTTTTGAATCTTCCTCTTCATTAGTGGCTCATTTACAACCAGCTCAAGCACTCATATAGTCCCACTTTCACACTTCCCTGTAAAATTGGGCAAAGTATATATCTGTCATTTCTTCACTCTCATGTACAAGATGGCTTCCTCTATCTCCAAATAGTCCCACCCCTTCTTTGATGTCCTTTTACTTATTATATGCTTTAAAAGCCCGTGCTTTTTCCCTTTGTTGACCACTATTATTTGCTCATGCTCTCTCTTTGCCTTCCTAATCTCCCTCTACTTTACTTCTTTATTATGCTGCTTATTGCGCTAATCCCCCTCTTTATCCATGGAATCCCAGCTTTTGACAATCTACTTCGTTCTTTGCTAGAAAGTATTTAACCTGCCCCATATCCATCTCATTATTAAATATCTCCCCCTGCTGGCCTGGTGTTCTTTTCCAACCAATTATTTGGGGCCAGATATTCTTTCATCTTACTGCAATGAGCTAATTTCCAGTCCAATAATTTTATCTTGGGTTCCTCTTTTCCTTTATGTATTTCCAATGTGTGTCTGAATCTCCAGTGGTTACTATCTAACCAGTGCTCTCTTACTTCCGGCTCACTTACATGTCCTGCTTTGTTACCCACGACCAGATCTAACACTGCCTTCCTTGTCAGATGTATAACATACTGATTAAAGTAGTAATCCTGGATGCATTCTAAAAAACCTTCTCACTTGGACCATAAAATGTACCCCCAAAATTAAAAATAGATCCTTTATTATTTGTTAACTCTACACAGATGGACACTCTCTGAGCAGCACTATTGATTTAAAAACTTCCTTTCAACAACTGTATTTGTGCCCTTAATCAACCAGGCCATTGCTCCACCCTTTTTTCTTTATCTCCCTTGAAACTTATATTGCCAGAAATTTAGTTCAGCCCTGTTTGGCTCCCGCCCAAGTTTCCACCAAAGCTATAAGATCGTATCCCTCCATTCTAATTAGTGCCTCTTGTTCTCCGCCTTTATTTCTAATACTTTCTGCATGCATATATAAACACAACTCTGAGGCATTCATACTTCTCAGTACTTGTTCCTTTTTTACTTATTTTTTCATTCACGATCCTCCTTCTCAACTCTCAACTACTCTCCCAAGGTACATCTCTTCATACAAAGCTTTTGAGCCGACTATTTTAGACTACTTTACCCTTTCATTATAATTATTCTTAAACTCTTTCGCATATGCTCTAAAGCAAGCCCATCCATCACATTCCCTGAGTATTAGTTTAAGCTCTCACCCTCTCTATTCTTGGCGTCAGGACATTGGCACCAGTTTGGTTCAGGTAGAGTCTACTCCCCCCCACACCGCCCCCCATCCCGTATTGCCACCTCCTGTACCATTCAAGGAAATAATGCATAATTTGCAACAAACATATATTCCTCTAGGGCATAAAAACCCAAAAGGAAAAGTGACCAACCATGGCTAACAAAAGAAATTAAAGCTAGCATTAAGGCAAAGGAGGAAGTTTATAAAGTTGCCAGAAAAAGCAGTCAGCCTGAGGATTGGGATTTTTTTAGAAATCAGCAAAGGGGGACCAAGAAATTGATAAAGAAAGGGAAAATGGAATATGAGCACAAACTAGCGAAAAATATAAAGATGGATTGTAAAAGCTTCTATAGGTATGTGAAAAGGAAAAGACTGGCGAAGGTAAATGTAGGTCCTTTACAGTCAGAGATGGGAGAATTTAAAATGGGGAATGAGGAAAAGGCAGAGAAATTAAATAAATACTTTGTTTCTGTCTTCACGGAGGAAGACACAAAAAACCTCCCAGAAATACAAGAAAACCATGGATGTGGCGAGAATGAGGAACTTAAAGAAATTATTATTGGTAAAAAAACAGTACTAGCAAAATTAATGGGACTAAAAGTCAATAAATCCCAAGGACCGGATGACCTACATCCTAGGGTTTTGAAAGAGGTGGCCATTGGGATAGTGGACGCATTGGTTGTCATCTTCCAAAATTCTATAGATTCTGGAATGGTTCCTGCAGATTGGAGGATAGCAAATGTAACCCCGCTATTTAAGAAAGGAGGGAGAGAGAAAACGGGGAACTACAGACCTGTTAGCCTCACATCAGTAGTTGGGAAAATGCTGGAATCTATTATGAAGGATGCAATAACTGGGCACTTAGAAACTAATAGTAAGATTGGGCAGAGTCAACATGGATTTATGAAAGGGAAATCCTGTTTGACAAAACTATTGGAGTTCTTTGAGGATGTAACTGGTGGAGTAAACAAAGGGGAACCGGTAGATGTGGTGTATCTGGATTTTCAGAAGTCCTTCGATAAGGTCCCACACAAGAGGTTGGTGAACAAAATTAGGGCACATGGAATTGGGGGTAATATACTAGCATGGATTGAGAATTGGTTAACAGACAGAAAACAAAAAGTAGGGATAAACGGGTCTTTTTCAGGATGGCAGGTTGTGACTAGTGGGGAACCGCAAGGATTGGTGCTTGGGCCCCAGCTATTCCCAATCTATATCAATGATTTGGATGAGGGGACTAAATGTAACATTTCCAAATTTGCTGATGATACAAAGCTAGGTGGCAGTGGCAGTTGTGAAGAGGATGTGAAGAGGTTTCAAGGGGATCTCGACAGGCTCAGTGAGTGGGCGAGAACATGGCAGATGGAATATAATGTGGATAAATGTGAAGTTATCCACTTTGGTAAACAGAAAGGCAGAGTATTTCCTAAATGGTGAAAGATTGGGGAATGCAGATGCTCAAAGGGACCTGGGTGTCCTTGTACATGAGTCACTGAAAGTGAATGTGCAGGTGCAGCAAGCCATTAGGAAGGCAAATGGTATGCTGGCCTTCATTACAAGAGGATTTGAGTACAGAAGTAAAGAAGTCTTACTCCAATTATATAGGAAATAAAAACAGAAAATGCTGGAGATACTCAGCAGGTCAGGCAGCATCTGTGAAGAAAGAAACAGAGTTAACGTTTCAGGTCGATGACCTTTCGTCAGAACTGGAAAAAAGCAGGAAATGGAACAGATTTTTAAGCAAGTGTAAAGGCTGGGAAATGGGGGAGGGGATGAAAGAACAAAAGGGAAGGTCTGTGATAGGATAGAAGGCAGGACAGGTTAAGAGACATTAAGAGATATTCAAGGCAAAAGGAGATGGTAATGGGACAGGTTAAGAAACAAAGGATGGCTCTAGATGAAGTGTAAATTGCGCTGGCAGAATGAAAGACAGCTGACGTGGGAGAGAAGAAAAGACACAAACAAAAAGTGTGGATAAAAAATATATATATGATAGGGGCCGAGGTTATGATCTGAAATTGTTGAACTCTATGTTGAGTCCAGATGGCTGTAAAGTGCCTAATCGAAAAATGAGGTGCTGTTCCTCAAGCTTACGCTGAGCTTCAGTGGAACAATGCAAGAGGCCGAGGACAGTGAGGTCAGAGTGGGAGTGGAGCAGTGAATTAAAGTGACAGGCCACCTCCTTCTTTTCCAACCATGCATTTAGCTGCTCCTTAGGATAGCCATTTGTCCAGTTTCAAACCAGACAGTTAGCTTGTGGGGTTGATGAAATTACCCTGTAGTTTTGGAAAACAGGGGCAGAAAACGTCCCTTTTCAGCTGTTGAGCCTAATAAATGCCGTATACATACGTAACCAGATTTGTTTTGTGTTCACACGTGTGTGAATGGACACTTTTCCCACATGGGCACATTGCTTTAAGAAAAAGTGCCACGTGCTTTCGACTCAATTCCACCAGGAACTGCGTTGAGAGTATCCAAACTCAATTCTTCCAACCGTCAGAGAGAGGGAGCTTTGGTCACATCGGCTGCCGCTGGATTGAAAGCCAAAGTGAGGATGGGGAAGTAAAGTGCTTCTCCCACTATAGCACCTCATTCTGTTATAGCACCATCTCCTGCATGCAGCACCACTGAAGGTGGATCAGTAAAGGACAAACACATTACATTTATCAGATACAAAGTTCTCTTCAGTTTCCCAAACAAAGCCTGAAAACCTTGTCAAATAAACCTTTTTCAAACTTGATTAAAAAGTCCTGTAAACCTGTGCAAATGCCAGGCTTGCCACATTAGGGATGAGAGAACATGGAACAAAATCAACTTTTTGCACTGACAGTGGCAACTACCAGCTGAATATCAAATACTAATCATGTGAAAAGTACATCAGTGTAATTCTGATGTGATATCAAGAAAGTACCATGTGATTTGCATGCTGTAAACACTTGTTTTTGCTACTGTGTAGATGGGATATGCCAATCCCGACCAGAAAGCTGCAGGACTCCATAACCGTCTCTACAGTCGAGCTTTTATTGTAGCAGACCCGAGCAATTCAAAGAGAGTTGTGTTCGTCAGTGCTGACATTGCGATGGTATCTCAAAAGCTCAGATTAGAGGTAAGTACCAACTCTTGTACCTATTTTGACTGAAGTTTCTCCCCCTTCCTTTATACCTATCCTGATGTTCAGCAGCCTAACCAGCGATCCTTAAAGGGACCACGGTAGGCCGCCCAGAAAAAGAAAAGCAAACTTTCCAATAGTTTCATTTCTGTGGAGCCAGGAGGAGAAGGAGTACCAAAAAAAATATTGCAGGCCGCTGCTGGTGTGGGCTCTTTCCCCTCTGCTTTGCCTCCACCCTCACCACCCAGGACCTACCCGTGGGCCAGCTCGGGGTCTCTTTTCCCCATGGCTATTGTTGACTCTTTTTGCCGGGCAGTATGGAAGTAGATTTTGCTTTGACGCTATCTGAACGCTGAAAGTCATGGAGCAGAATATTGTGTTTATTTCCTTTGCCTTTGTCTCCCAGAATTCTCCTTGCAGTTCTTGAGTCTAAGAAATCGCAGTGAGAATACAAAACAGTGCGATGAACATGGAGCTGCAGCGAGATCACAATATAAAAAGTAGAATACATTTTCTTGGTGCATGTGCAGCTAAAATATCGGCCAGGCACAGTGAGGCTGTTTGTTTTTTCTGCTTGCCTTGCAATAAGGAAAAATCCCACTCAGTATGTGTTACGAATAGAGGCTGCAATCAGTTCATGGCACATTTTCAATATCCACCAACTGATTAATGGCTAACATTTGGGTTCTGTGCAAGACTCATGCTGCATTCTTAGTATCTGACTGAATTGTGCATCTACGCCTTATTTTAGTTGTTTCATGTTCGTCTTTGTATAGTTAGTTATTCCACTCTACTATTTTTGTATTAAAAAAAGGCAGTGTCACTTGTTATCCCGATCAACATACTCTTCTTATTACACGTCCTTGATGTCCCATTGTTCCATGTTGATAAAATTGCAGGAAGCTCTCAATAGAACAAAATGTTCGTGCCTGATCAGTTTATGCCTAAAAACAAAGGGCTGAATTTTGCTGGCGCTCAGAGGGCAGGTTCGGAGGCGGGTCCACTGTCAAAATAGCAAAGGTTGACAGCGGGTAGGGAACCCGCTGTCAACCCGCCTCCACGCGAGTCTCCCAGGTGTCGGGTCTGACGGCGCTGAGCAGACCCGACACCAAGCGGCGGGGGAGGCAGTTGACATCATTAAATGGATTGTTAACATCCAATTAAGTGTTATTTAATGCCTACATTTCAATTTTACGTGCTCCCCCACAGGTTACCTGCTGCTCGGGGAACACGTCAGCTCAGCATGTTGTGAGTGGATTCAGCATTGAATTATCTCATGACCTGACAGCTGCCAAAGTTATATAAAGGATCCCATGTTACAGCTGTTCACTTTCAAAGCTCAGAAACTGTTGGTTACTGCATCTGGAAGACAGATTGAGCTTTCTGCAGCTGCAAGTGTTTGGAGCCAACTCTCTCTCCAGTGCCACCTCATTGGAACAACCTCTCTTACCATTGACAGATTGCTTCTGTCATCTCAACCTCACCTGCCATCTATTCCATCAGCATCGTTGCCCTTGAAACTATCTCACCTTGGTCTTCAGAATCCCACCACGATCAGCCCCAACACCAGCAGCACCAGGCACACCAGCAGCAACAACAACAACAACACCAGCTTTCTCCACAATCAACTGATGTTGCACAGGACACAGG
Organism: Squalus acanthias; assembly: GCA_030390025.1. Taxonomy (NCBI): domain Eukaryota; kingdom Metazoa; phylum Chordata; class Chondrichthyes; order Squaliformes; family Squalidae; genus Squalus; species Squalus acanthias. The sequence goes on from CM059438.1 coordinate 42,024,344, forward strand.
GCATCAGCACCCGACCATGTTGCTGCCCGGGACGCCAGGGATGGCCACACCATGGCCAGATTTACTTCACTTGACGCTGTACACCCTGGATGCCACATGATGTGTCAGGTTGGCACCACCCCACCAAGCCATTCCTTTCACACTCGTCATAAGCATATGGAGGGAGTTATGGGAGAGCCTGGGTGCAGCCATGCACCTTTGTGCAGTGCTTGTCAGTGTTTGCAGCACCTCAATGCTGTAGAACACTGACAGCAGAACTGTCAAAATCAATTTGGACATGGTCCCTTTAAGGAAGTCGGCTGATGCCGTCGCCATCAAATAACATCATCAGACTTGCTTCCTTTTAATTGTCTGGGAACCTCGCAGGACGGGCTTAACAAGCCCTATTAACGTAAAATCATTTAGAGAGTGTGGGCTGCCATTGGCAGCGGGCTGGGACTGCGACACCGCCCCCGGCCGCCCCGGACCCACCTCGGTCGGCGAAATCGTGGCCAAAGTATCTAGGTTCTGTATCTTCTTATTTTGCCTTTTGTTGAGATTCAAAAAAGATCGCCAATAAGTTTAGCAATACGATTTCTTTTCAAAAAGTGAGTTATGTAATTTATGACTAATAGGAATACCGTTGCCTCTTTTAGGTTCTAAAAAGACTGAAGAGCACATACGGGTATCTCTACAGACAAGACAATGTTGTCTTGAGTGGTATTCACACCCACTCCGGCCCTGCAGGCTACTTTCAATACACTCTCTGCCTGATCACAAGCAAAGGCTACCTCAAACCATCCATCAATGCCTTAATTAATGGCATAGTAAAGGTTAGACATTCTTCTCTGTATTTTAGTGTGTGATAATGGTCATATATTTAAGTGTAATGTTTATCATTTTATGTGCAAATACAATCATTTGCCAGTGGATATTGAATAACTAGTAAAATATGGATCTAAAGTATATAAGGACAAATCTCCCATGGCATTGCTCATGCATAAAGAAAGAACAAACTTGCATTTATATGGCACCTCTCAGGTCATTCCAAAGTGTATCATAACCAATAGATTACTTTTGAAATGTTGCCACTATTATTATGTTGACAATAATCAATTGATCATATTGAATGGCTGAGCAGGCTCGACAGGCCGAATGGCCTATTCCTGCTCCTATTTTTCTATGTTTCTAATTGCACACAGCCATGTCCCACAAACGGTAAATGAATAAATCATCAGATAATCTGTTTCTGATGGTGTTGGTTGAGGGAGGAATGTGGGCAAGGACACCAGAAGACCTCCCTGCTCTTCTTCAAATACTGCCATGGATTTTTTACATGCGCCTGAGCAGGCAGACAGGATCTCAGATTAACACCTCATCCATCCAACAGATGGTTTCTCTGAGAATGCAACACTCTCTCATTACTGCATTGAAATGCTTCTCTAGATTATGTACTCCAGTTTGTCGTGAAGCTTGAGTCCACAACCTTCTGACTCAGAAACAAGAGTGCTACCAACTGAGCTACACTGACACTTAAAGTTGTTACGGGGTTGGTTTTGATCCATCAACCTCTCGGTTATGCGTCCAGCATGCTTCTGCTGAGCCACCCTGCTCCTTGAGATTTGGAGTCTGGAGCGTGGTTGTGACGCTTAGCATGGTCCTATTCTGAGCCACGGAGTGAAATGGGGAAGGAGGGGATCTAGGGACAGAGGTAAGGAAGATTAAAATTAAAACAACTTGACATTCAAAGAGGTAGGGGCTTATTATTGCATTCCATTCAGTGACTATTAACTTTCAAACAAACTCCCATAACGCCCAGGACATTTGCTGATCCTTCATTGGTAGCTTTCCTATCTGTTCAGTAGTATTTGAAAAAATTCAGCAACTTGCAGTTAAGATGATTTGTTGCTTTTTCTCAATGATATTTGATCCAATCAAATATAAATGCAACAAAACACTTTCACATGTTGTGCTTTGCAAATTTGATGGTCACTTTGCATGTGAGATCAGTGTGACTAACACCTTCACACACACTCTGGATGTGCGTTAGACTGTAATTATATCGGTAGATTAATGTTTGATACCACATTCTAACTTAATCAGGTCCAGCTGCAAATAGTACCATACCAATTAAGAAAGTTTTTAGTGATCTAATTTAAAGATTTGTCATTCCTGATGAAGTGTTTCTTTTAATAGTTACCGTTAACGTTTGGATAGAGAGTTTCTCAGGTGAGCCCTTGCTCCCTATCAACCAGCATATGTATGCCTTTTCTTGCCCAATATTGGGGAATGGAGACCAAGGATCAAACAGGAAATCCTTGTTACTGCACTTCAGTTTACAGATGATATCATGTGCCCTCACATTATCTCCCTCTGTTTCTGAAAGCTAAAGAGTTATCAATTCACTGAATGGTGACTCAGGTTCTAAACTGCCAAACGGAATTAGTAACCATTAAGTGGATAAGTGAACAGAAGCAATAACACACTAGATCTATAGTTCTTATAAGTTTAACCATCCTCGTCAGAAGACAGAAAATAACAGTCACGTCTGTTACCTTAAACTGCCGTGTAAGTTGGCCTGGACACAGGTCCTCAAGGTGTCAGCCGTGTCTCAGTCGGTAGCACTCTCGCCTCCGAGTCAGAAGGTCTTGGGTTCAAGTTCCACCCCAGAGGCTTGAGCACATAATCAAGGCTGACACTTCAGAGCAGAGGGAGTGTTGCACTGTCTTTCGGATGAGACGTTAAACCCAGGCCCTCTCAGGTGGACGTAAAAGATCCCATGGCACTATTCGAAGAAGAGCAGAGGGGTCCTCCCTGGTGTCCAATATTTATCCCTCAACCAACATCACTGAAACAGATTATCTGGTCATTATCATATTGCTGTTTGTGGGCCCTTGCTGTGCGCAAATTGACTGCCGCGTTTCCTACATTACAACGGTGACTACACTTCAAAATAACTTCATTGGCTGTAAAAACACTTTGGAACGTCCTGAGGTCATGAAAGATGCTATATAAATGCAAGTTCTTTTATTCTCTTTTTCTGTCTCTCTTTTTCTCCTCTTTTTCTCTCTCTTTCTTTCCCTCTCTCCTTTCTTTCTTAGAAATACTTTTCAAAGAATGACAGAGCATAGGAAATTTAAATATGAGTGTCTCAAACTTGGAGAGATGCCAATCAAACATATAGACAAACAAAACATACAAAATGCCAGCATTTGGATTGAATGGCCTGACCTCTTCGGGTACTTCACCAGACACAATAACTATATTCTGCAGCTATTGTATCAAATCACGCTGGGCCATTTTCTGTGAGTGTACCTGCTTTTTAACCCTGTGAATGCTGTATCATAGAGAGTGAAGCATAATACATCATAGACAAAGTGGCCTCATTTCATGTCGCGGTCAACTCTCCTTCCTGATTGCTGGGTAGTTTGTGACAAAAACAACTTTTCACTTTGTAAATTATTACACTTAAGAAAATAGTGTTTCTAGGATTAGATTTCTGGAAAAGTAATGCAGCCTAATACATTTTCAATGGAATCTTTCCTTAATTATCCACTGCTATCACCACTCAGAAATATGATGATGAAAGAAAATTGGAAAAATTATGCTTCTCAGAAAATGGAAAGCTTATCGCTTTCATTTAATTTCATGCTAAATGGAAAAGGCTTGTTGGGTTGAATGGCCATTTCCTGTTCTGACTAATTCTTATGTACATTACAATTGATGTAATACTGAATTACTTTAGATATAAAGTTACTACCATTTTTGTTGACAAAAAAATGTTTTAAAAAGTTTTATCCTGGTGGATTAAATTATTTTTAAAATGTAGTATATTCCCAAGTGTGAATCGCCTTTTTGCCCGTGGTATCTCCTCCTGTCAAGACAATTTCTTAACAGAGAGGGCACACAGATTTATTTTCCCCAAGTCGGGGGTGAGGTGTGTGAGAACAACATGGACCAACTTGCCCTTTGATTTTCACTCTCTCTCAATTGGGAAGACTTTAAATCCCTCTTAAAGCCAATGGTCTGGCTGAAATTAGGACCTCCCAATATGAGGATTACAGATGCAAACTTCCTTTTCAGGACACTCTGAATATCCTTTCCAAATGTTTATTATTTACCTCAAACAGTGTAACTTGGACAATGTTGATCTTCACTGCATTAATGTGCTACAAAATCTATCTTATCAATTCCTTTTCCCTGCAGAGCATTGATATCGCACACAAGAATATGAAAGCAGGAAAAATATTTATAAACAAGGGACAATTGGAAGGCAGCAACATAAACAGGAGCCCATATTCTTACCTGGAGAATCCAAAAGGAGAACGAGCCAGGTACCCAATGAGAATAGGAATCAAATGAATACTAGGCTCAGGTACAGCTGATAAGGACTCAGGAAGTCTATATGTGGAGTGAAAGCAATGCAAATACTGTAAGCATAGCAATTGTAACTACAGGCCAAATAGTCAATTAATCACACCTGGAGTATTGGGAACAGTTTTGGTCTCCTTACCTAAGGAAGGATATACTTGCCATAGAGGGAGTGCAACGAAGGTTCACCAGACTGGTTCCTGGAATGGGGGGATTGTCCTATGAGGGGAGATTGAGTAAACTAGGCCTATATTCTCTAGAGTTTAGAAGAATGAGAGGTGATCTCATTGAAACATACAAAATTCTTACAGGACTTGACAGGGTAGATGCAGAGAGGATGTTTCCCCTGGCTGGGGAGGGTAGAACCAGGGGTCACAGTCTCAGAATAAGGTGTCGGCCTTTTAGGACTGAGATGAGGAGAAATTTCTTCACTCAGAGGGTGGTGAATCTTTGGAATTCTCTACCCCAGTGGGGTGTGGTGGCTCAGTTGTTGAGTATATTCAAGACAGAGATCGATAGATATTTGAATATTAAGGGAATCAAGTGATATGGGGACAGTGCAGGAAAGTGGAGTTGAGGTATCAGCCATGATCTTATTGAATGGCGGAGCAGGCTCGAGGGGCCAAATGGCTGACTCCTGCTCCTATTTCTTATGTTCTTATGCTTGAGATAGTTATTCAATTATCCATTAAAATAACTTACACAGATTATCCATCATTATGAATTTACATGAGCAATACCAACATATATGTAAGGATTATGCTCTGAAGTATCTGTACATTCATTGGTTTGATAGCATATAAAATATTTTAAGGATGTCTATACAGGAGTGAAATTCAAGCCCCACAAATCTTTAAGCCTACAGTGAATATAGAATTACTGTTCCTTTTATTTTCAGTTGTTTTTTCCTTCACAATGCACAAAGTAATGGACCATAGCTCCATCTAGTGAGCTGATACACATTGTGCATGACAGTATAAACAACTGCCATTCAAAAATTAAACCTATTTCCTTTAAACAAGATTTCCTAATTATTTACTATCCCAATTGTTTTGGAAAATATTACAATTGAGTGCACGTATTCCAATTTTACTCATTTGAGATCAGGATTTATGTTATTCCATTTTTTGTATAGTAGGAGGCATAACAACAGGCTGCAGACAGACACATCTGAATCTATGCTCCGAGAAACTATTAGAGCCATCAATGCCTCATTCGTGATTTGAAAGAAAGTAACAGTCACATCTGTAAAATTAAACTGCTGTGTAAGTTGGCCTGGACACAGGTCCTTTAGATATCAGCCTTGGTTCAGTCAGTAGCACTCTCGGCTCTGAGTCAGAGGTTGTGGGTTCAAGTCCTACTCCACAGACGTGAGAGCAGAGGGCGTGCTGCACTGTCAGAGGTTCCATCTTTCGGATGTGACATTAAACCGAAGCCCCATCTGCCCTCTCAGATCCCTTGGCACTATTTCAAAGAAGAGCAAGGGAGTTCCCCCCAATATTTATCCCTGAAACAACACCACTAAAACAGATTATCAGGTCATTATCACATTGCTGTTGGTGGGATCTTGCTGTGTGCAGATAGGCTGCTGTGTGTCCTACATTACAACAATAACTTTAAAAGTACTTTAAAGCACTTTGGGATGTCATGAGTTCGTGAAAGGCGCTATATAAATGCAAGTCTTTCTCCTTTCTCATTACTGTTTGTGGAATGCTGCTGACACAGAATGGCTACCACGTTTGCCTACTTAACAACGTCACTGCATTTCATAAATAATTGATTGAGTGTTTCAACATGATAAGGTGCTCCCCCCTAGCACTGCGTGTCACGGTATACTGGAGCACCAGTGTAATTCATCACTATGCCCCGTGATAACTTCTTTTCTGAAATGAATGTGTGGCCTGAGTCTGCTCACACAAAGTTCCAGCACTCTTTTCACCACCATAGTCCCGAGTGTCCCAACAAGTCGGTTCCAGGATCCTCATCACCAAATGCTGCCATGGCCTTGCTCCATCCTGTCTGGGGAACCTGACGGCCCTGTGTCACAGCTTGGACCCTCCATTCTTCTGAATCTCGATTGTTCAATGCTCCACCGCCAGGAGTTTATTTTTCAGCGACTGCCCTGCAAACCCACTTTGGCTTGCTACCCCTCTCTCTCTCTCTCTCTCTTTCTGCCTTCAAAAGGCTTCCTAAAAACTTATGTCCTTGACAGTACCTTTAGTTTTCCAGGAATGCAATATAAACGGAAACGGCATTAATTGTGAGCAGTGTCACTCAATTAAAATGACAATATCCCTTTACCAAGACTCCAGGTATTGCTTCCCAGCCAGTTCTGAGATGCAATGCTCTTAAGAATCAGCTTGCAGTGATTTGCAGAAAATAAAATGGGAGACAACATCCTTTTATTTTGTTGCATTTTTCTGCATAAGATGTTTGAAAACTTGGAATAAAATTATTGAATTTTTAAAATTAAATATATGTAATAAGAATGAAATAAGGACTGTGTCATAATTTATTTAAATGCTGTCATTTATATAGGTACAAATCAAATACAGACAAAGAACTGGTCCTCCTCAATATGGTGGATCTGGACGGAAATGGCATCGGAACTCTCAGGTACAGGATTTATACATCTTCAACAATCACAATATGAGCTGGGCTTTTGGTACAGATGATTACAACATTATTTAAAGTTAAATGTTCCGGATCAACATGAACTTAATTTTATATTAGGACTGTGACAAAAATTACACGTATTTGTTTATGAGGAATTATATTATTAACATGTGTTCCTTTTAGCTTGGCTCAGTGGTAGCATTCGCGCCTCTGAGTGGGAAGGGTGTGGGTTCAAGCCCCATGACAGGTTTAATCTAGGCTGACACTCCAGTGCAGTGCTGAGGGAGTGCCGCACTGTCGGTAGGGGCCGTCTTCAGATGAGACGTGAAACCGAGGCCCCGTGAAGGTGGGCGTAAAAGATCCCATGGCACTAATCAAAGAAGAGCAGGGAATTCTCCCAGTGTCCTGGCCAAAGCTCATCCCTCAACAAACACCATCAAGACAGATTAGCTGATTTATTTCATTTGCTGTTTGTGGGACCTTGCAGTATGCAAATTGGCTGCTAGAATTGCTTAAAAAATAAGTGATTACACTTCAAAAGTAATTAATTGGTTCTGAAGCACTTAGGAATGTTCCGAGGGCTTGAAAGGAACTATAAAAATGCAAGTTGCTTATTATTTTCTTTTTTTCATCATGGTAGCTCTGGGACCAAAACCAGATTCAGCTGAAGAAGTGAACTCTCTGCTGGCTGATAAAGAATAATAGAATCATACCACACAGAAGGAGGCCATTTGGACCATCTAGTCCCAATCCCCTACTCTGAGAGAATCGTAGGTCCGCAGATGATGTGGACACATGGCTATGATGAAGCTGGATAGCTTGATTATGTTTCAATGGCCAAACTGTTCGTTTTGAATCGACTGACACACAGGAGGCTCCGGTTAGGCCCAGAAATATTGTGCTCTAAGTAGTGTGGTTATGAGAAATACAGTTTTTAGTGGGCTATCTTTAAAGGATTATGAATGTCATATCTGTGGCTGACTTTATCCCAGTCAGCAGTCAGTCTGAAGAGCAGCGGAGATTCTGAGCTCGGCAGAGGCTCTGTGGAAGTGAGTGACTAGATATCTAGGATAAATTTTATGTTGAGGGCGCAGGAGAAGCATCCTGTGTTTTGACAATATGAGAATAGGACAGTTTGTAATTTCTATAAATATTCTGTTTGCACTGTGTACTGTTTATTTACCAGTTTAATGTTAAATACATTTGTTGGTTAATTTATACTTGACCCACAGCCTGATAGAGCGTATATTCTTCTTCCTATTGAAAACCACCAAATGTTAAAATCATCCCTTATATGTCATGTCCATTATGTAGTGCACTTCAAATTTCAGCTTTTCCGACTCCTACCGATTTTACTATATTTTATGGAATCTATTCATACTTACTGTCAATCACTGGCTAAAGCTACATTACTGAAAGTGTTATTACCAAGTGTGGCCATCGATGTAATGGGTGCATTATTGAACTTTTATCCTTGGATATTAGAAATAAAGAGACGCAGGCACGGTCAATTGGCATCTGCTATAGTGTGCAATTTAATGTGTTTTTCTTTAAAGGTACAGGGGGAGAAATTCGGTATCGCCCCGTTTGGGGCGCAATTATTGGCCGGGCGCAAAGTTTAGCGCCCGGCGCTAATTATCGCCTCCGACTGCAAACTTGGCTTCTTTCGCCCCTGGAGATGATTGGAGCGCTAAATCAGGTGCTAACGCTGAGGAGTGAGGCGCTATCTCAGAGCGCTAGCGAAACTCATGTGATGTCAGTCAGCAATGGAACACAGACACACTGGCGCTGGCCAGTTCTTACAGGGGAGGGTCAATCTTGCTTTCCATCCACACCTTGCTCATTGCAGCCTTGAATCTCGGCCTGGAGAGACCTGTACATCAAATCTACTGGAAAGAACAATGGAGAGGCCCAGGGAAAGATGTCAGAGTGCAGCCCCCATAGTCTCTTCTAAATTGATGCAAGGAAGATCAAATCACAATGAACGTGCAAAGTGCTGCTCAGTACCCAAAACTCCTCAACGCAGCGTTGAATATCTCCAGAAGTCTCTCTCTCTCTCTCTCAGAACGCGTGGTGCAAAAATGTCACCGAAAAAAAAGGCAGGAACCGGTCGCCTTTAAATAGTGCTCCCCCAGTCCCTTCCCGACTGCAAAACGCTCCCCTCAACCTGTTGTTGCGAGTAGCAGGCGGTAAGGCAGGGGGCACCACTCAATATCCGGTCCGGGGCGCTACCAGGGCGTTGCACGCTCGACTGACGTCACAATCTGCGGGCGCAGGAGATCGTAGCGGTAGTGTTTAGCGCCGCTGCAAAATGTCTGGTCAATTTTGCGAGTGGCGCAAACATCACCGTACCCGGGCGCTAGTTGCTTTGCGCCCCATTAGTGCCCTCTTAAGGCGCTAATGGGAGGCGCAAACCAAACAAATTTTTCTCCCACAGTATTTTAATGAGGATTGCAATACTTTTTTTTAATCTGAGGCTGCAATTCTCTTTATTGCTGTTCAAAGTGCTTCAATCAAAAGGACAAAGAATAACATATGAATTTTGGACCTTAATGGAAGAAATTTGGAGATGTGCAACTAGGTATTATTAACAGTTTATTGAGTGCAACACTGCTGGTTCCTGGTTCCATTACCAGTTGGATCATTGTTAGTTGTCAAGCCATTTGCTGCTGAATATTCTTCTTCACAGAGTCCTGATTATAGATTTACTGTTAAGATTTATCAAAAATAAAGAAGTCAGTATTTAAAGTGCCAATCTTGGCTCAGTGGTAGCACTCTCCTCTGAATCAAAAGATGATTCAGAATGGGTTCAAGTTAAGGTCATAATCTAGGCTGACACTTCAGTGCAGTACTGAGGGAGTGCTACCCTGTCAGAGGGGCCATCTTTCAGCGGAGATGTTAAATCAAGATCCTATCTGCTCTTTCAGGTGGACATAACAGGTACTATTTGAAGACGATCAGGGGAGTTCTCTTAATACCCTGGCCAACATTTATTCTCTCAACCAAGTTTACTAAAAGCAATTATCTGCTCATCTATCTCATTGTTGGTTTGTGGGACCTTGTGTGCGCAAATTGACTGCTGTATTTTTCTATGTTACAACAGTGACGACACTCTAAAAGTACGTCATGGGCTGTGGAGCACTTTGGGACATCCTGAGGATGTAAAAAGCGCAGCATAGAATCATAGAATGATGTAGCACAGAAGGAGGCCATTCAGCCCATATAAATACAAATTCTTTCTTTCGGGATTTTTTTTCAGTGAGGGGACTCCATTACTCAAACGTACAATGTGACTATCCCCACAGCATGTAACTAGTCTCTACAGAGGAACTTTACACTGAGTCTGAATGTTGCATTAATAAATATAGCACATTTTTCATTAACTCCAGCCACAAATCATAATTAATACAGTGTAAGGGTGCCAAAGTTTAGTACAGAAAAAATGGAACAGGAAGTTATTGAAAGTACATTAAAATGCATTTTTCAAAAAAGAAAGCAATCTTATAGAAATTAATGTACCTCCTTTTCAGACACTTTGCAACAATCACAACTGAATAGAACCCATTTCTTAGATTTAATTTTGTTCAACTGAAATTAATGTTACATACTTTTACTTATGGTACTTTCCACAGAATTATACATAATTTTCCAAATCATTTGTGTTGCTGAAAGCTCATGAGGTAAATTAGAAAGCAGAGTTGATTTGGTGATGATACATATTTTAGATTAGATTTCAGTTAATTGCAGAGCCTGTATGAGTTTATGCTTGTGATTTTTGTTTTTAGGTTTACGAGTGGACTTTCCATAGTATTGCTTATAGTCAGTCAGCTGATGTGATGTTTTATAATGACAGCAGTGTTGCATCAGGCGAAAGCTCTGGAATCATTTCAGAAATAGTTAAATGCTGTGGTGGAATGGATTTTTATGAATGGATGAGCTGTGGTGAACAAAATGGCTTTCCCCATCTGTATCTATGGTGATCCAGTTACCAAGTAATACACAATGTTATTACAATATACAGATACAGGAAGGCAGAGCTTTGGCTGTAACTGTGTCTCTCCTTCTTTCCCCGTTTCTCATTTTTGTGATGCTTTCTCTGTCTCTATCTTCCAATCTTTCTCTTTTTTTCCCCCCTCACTGACTGTCATGTACTTTTCTCATTGCAGTGTTTAACACTCTATTCGCCTCTTTTCATTCATTGTTTCTGTTTCACTCATTCTGTTAGTCTCTGCTCCCTTTGCCGTCCTCCTCCTTTTATATGACACCAATGTATCAGGTTCTCGTATGAGTGCGTTTACTAATATCATCAATAATCTCTGTCTTATTTTAAGGCCTACAATATGCAGGAGGCACCATGCATTGTAATTTAATTGATTAGGTTTTCTTTAGCTTAAGTTTCATAATCTGCCAATAATCAATTTCGAAGAGTTTTTGTCTGTCTCTCTCCCTCTCTCTGCCACTCCCTCTCTCTCCCTCTCTCTCCTGTCACTCCCTTTCTCTCTGCCACTATCTCTCCCTCTCTCTCAGCCACTCTCTCTCCCTCTTTTCCCTCTCCGTCTGCCACTCCGCCTCTGCCGCTCCCCCTCTGCCACTCTCTCTCTGCCACTCCTCCTCTCTCTGCCACTCCCTCACCCTTTCTCTCTGCCACTCCCTCTCCCTCTCTCTCTCTGCCACTCCCGCTCTCTCTGCCACTCCCTCACCCTTTCTCTCTGCCACTCCCTCTCCCTCTCTCTCTCTGCCACTCCCGCTCTCTCTGCCACTCCCTCACCCTTTCTCTCTGCCACTCTCTCTCTCCTCTCTCTCTCTGCCACTCTCTCTGCCACTCTCTCTGCCACTCTCTCTCCCACTCTCTCTGCCACTCTCTCTCCCTCTCTCTCTGCCACTCCCTCTCCCTCTCTCTCTGCCACTCGCTCCCCCTCTATCGCTGCCACTCCCTCTCTCACTCTCACATATCTCCCTCATCTTCCATCACTTATGTATGTGTGTGTCTATATCTCTTTCTTCACCCTTCCTTAATAGCATTCTGGAAGCAAAAAGAAGAGTGGATGGGCTCCCATGATTGGCATGGACTACAGCCAATCAGGAGGGAACCAAGCCATTTACAGGAAGCACAACTCAATCATTCAGAAGTCTAGCCAAGGACTCCAAATTGAGCCTCAGGCTATTTTGGGAAAACACTAATTTTCCACAAAATTACAATGTTTTATAGGCAGCTCTGAGTAAGATTAAATCTGGTGAGAAATGTTCATGTTTTATGTTCATTGTAACTTTTACCAGAAATTTTCAGGTGGGGAACAATTCAAGATGGTGGCACAAACAAATGTTACAAATTTGTTGTAACAATTTAATTGGTTGCTTCCTGCTCCTTGCCCATTCAAGGTTGTTTTAAATCACTGAGCAATTTGATCAGTTTTCTGCTGTGTTCTTGTTTCTCATTGTTACCAACAGAATTGAGCTGCTTTTGATTCATTCAGGCAATTGGATAGTCGATACAAGTTCATGTTTCAGCCAGTCACTAATTTCTGTCATACAGAGGTGTGACTGCTTCAGCTGTGACGGCTTTGAAAGGTGTGGTGCAACGGATGCAAGCGAAGGCAGGACTTTAAAAAATGTTTTTTTCACTGGACCTTTGCAAATCGGTAGTTGTAAAATCCAGCGACCTGGTCCCAACGTTGATCATTTGAATTGTTTTGAAATACAGCTTCAGGCCTTCAATGTTGAAATCATCAGCATATGATTTTCTTTAAGTTCCAGCAGACATGCTAATCTAATTAGAAAGATACTGTCTTGAAGTATGCTCATTTTATATAATCCCTTTTAAGGTGAGGGGAATCATTGATATTTTGGGACGGTATCGGGAATTGATGATAAATTTTTGCCTGTCAAACGCAGTTGGCAAGCTCGATCAACAACTTCTTCATGGTGGTGATGACTCATTAACCATTTTCAACAATCACTTTTTTTTTCTCCTTTCTGATTTGTTGTAGCTGGTTTGCTGTCCACCCTGTCAGCATGAACAATACCAATCACCTGGTTAGCAGTGACAACATGGGATATGCGTCATACCTGTTTGAGCAGGAGAAGAACACAGGCTCTTTGCCTGGCAAGGTCAGTACGACAAGAACGTGTCAATGCTCTGTGGTGTTGCCTGAGGAAAACATCCTGTTGGAAGCCCTCTAATGGCCTTAATACTACAGTCAGTGACACTATCAGCCGTGGCTCAGTGGTAGCACCCTCGCCTCTGAGTCAGAAGGTTGTGGGTTCAAGTCTACTCCAGAGACTTGAGCACAAAATCTAGGCTGACACTTCACTGCAATATTGAGGGAGTGCTGCATTGTCAGGGGTGCTGTCTTTCAGATGAGACATTAAACCGAGGTCATGTCATCGTGTGGCACTATTTTGAAGAAGAGCAGGGGAGTTCTCTCAGGTGTCCTGACCAATACGTATCCCTCAACCAACACCACATAAAACAGATTATTTGGTCATTATCACACTGCTGTTTGTGGGAACTTGCTGTGCACAAATTGGCTGCCGTGTTTACTACATTACAGCAGTAACTACACTTCTAAAGTACTTCATTGTCTATAAAGCACTTTGGGACATCCGAATGTCATGAAAGGTGCTATATAAATGCATGTCTGTCTGTCTGTCTTTCATACAAACTGAAGATTCAGCCTCCCCTGCAGCCCCGCCCTAAAATACTCGGCTGGGCAATGAACTTCCAAATGTGGGGCTGAGCCAATAAAGCAGGAAGACTGTAGGCTCGATCCCTGACCTGCACTGAGTTAGCTTATTTTTAAAAATTCATTCATGGGGTGTGGGCGTCGCTGGCAAGGCCAGCATTTATTGCACATCCCTAATTGCCCTGGAGAAGGTGGTGGTGAGCTGTCTTCTTGAACCGCTGCAGTCCATTTGGTGAAGGTACTGTCACAGTGCTGTTAGAGATGGAGTTCCAGGATTTTGACCCAGCGAGGATGAAGGAACGGCAATATACTTCCAAGTCAGGATGCTGTGTAACTTGGAGGGGATTTCTCAAGTGATGGTGTTCCCATGCTCCTGTTGCCATTATCCTTCTAGGTGGAAGAGGTCATGCGTTTGGGAGGTGCTGCCGAAGAAGCCTTGGTGAGTTGCTGCAGTGCATCTTGTAGATGGTACACACTGCAGCCACGGTACGTCGGTGGTGGAGGGAGTGAATGTTTAAGGTGGTGGATGGAGTGCCAATCAAGTGGGCACCTTTGTCCTGGATGGTGTCGAGCTTCTTGAGTGTTGTTGGAGCTGCACTCATCCAGGCAAGTGGAGAGTATTCCATCACGCTCCTTACTTGTGCCTTGTAGGTGGTGGAAAGGCTTTGGGGAGTCAGGAGGTGAGACACTCGCCGCAGAATACCCAGCCTCTGACCTGCTCTTGTTGCCAGATTATTTATGTGGCTGGTCCAGTTAAGTTTCTGGTCAATGGTGACCCCCAGGATGTTAATGGTGGAGGATTTGGCAATGGTAATGCCATTGAATGTCAAGGGGCGGTGATCAGACTCTCGCTTGTTGGAGATAGTCATTGCCTTGCACTTGTGTGGCGTGAATGTTACCTGCCACTTATCAGCCCAAGTTGAATGTTGTCCATGTCTTGTTGCATGCGGGCATGGACTGCTTCATTATCTGAGGAGTTGCGAATGGAACTGAACACTGTGCAATCATCAGCGAACATCCCCACTTCTGACCTTATGATGGAGGTAAGGTCATTGATGAAGCAGCTGAAGATGGTTGGGCCTAGGACACTGCCCTGAGGAAGTCCTGCAGCGATGTCCTGGGGCTGAGATGATTGACCTCCAACAACCACAACCATATTCCTTTGTGCTAGGTATGACTCCAGCCAGTGGAGAGTTTCCCCTGATTCCCATTGACTTCAATTTTACTAGGGCTCCTTGATGCCACACTTGGTCAAATGCTGCCTTGATGTCAAGGGCAGTCACTCTCACCTCACCTCTGAAATTAAGCTCTTTTGTCCATGTTTGGACCAAGGCTGTAATGAGGTCTGGAGCCGAGTGATCCTGGCAGAACCCAATCTGGGCATCGGTGAGCAGGTTATTGGTGAGTAAGTGCCGCTTGATAGCACTGTCGATGACACCTTCCATCACTTTGCTGATGATTGAGAGTAGATTGATGGGGCGGTAATTTGGCCAGATTGGATTTGTCCGGCTTTTTGTGGACAGGACATACCTGGGCAGTTTTCCCCATTGTCGGATAGATGCCAGTGTTGTAGCTGTACTGGAACAGCTTGGCTAGAGGCGCGGCTAGTTCTGGAGCACAAGTCTTCAGCACGACAGCTGGGATGTTGGCGGGCCCCATAGCTTTTGGTGTATCCAGTGCGCTCTGCCATTTCTTGATAGCACGTGGAGTGAATCGAATCAGCTGAAGACTGGCTTCTGTGATGGTGGGGACCTCAGGAGTAGGCCGATATGGATCATCCACTCAGCACTTCTGGCTGAAAATGGTTGCAAACGGTTCAGCCTTGTCTTTTGCACTCACGTGCTGGGCTCCACCATCATTGAGGATGGGGATATTCATGGAGCCTCCTCGTCCCATTAGTTGTTTAATGGTCCTCCACCATTCACGACTGGATGTGGCAGGACTGCAGAGCTTTGATCTGATCCGTTGATTGTGGGATCGCTTAGCCCTGTCTTTAGCATGCTGCTTCCGCTTTTTAGCATGCATGTACTCCTGTGTTGCTGCTTTCCCAGGTTGGCACCTCAATTTTAGGTATGCCTGGTGCTGCTCCTGGCATGCTCTTCTGCACTCCTCATTGAACTAGGGTTGGTCCCCTGGCTTGATGTTAATGGTAGAGTGAGGGATATGCTGGGCCATGAGGTTACAGATTGTGGTGGAATACAATTCTACTGCTGCTGATGGCCCACAGCACCTCATGGATGCCCAGCTTTGAGCTGCTAGATCTGTTCTGAATCTATCCCATTTAGCACGGTGGTAATGCCACACAACACGATGGAGGGTGTCCTCAGTGTGAAGATGGGACTTCGTCTCCTCAATGACTGTGCGGTGGTCACTGCTACCTATGCTGTCATGGACAGATGCATCTGCGACAGGTAGATTGGTGAGGACGAGGTCAAGTAGGTTGTTCCTTCGTGTTGGTTCTCTCACCACCTGTTGCAGGCCTAGACTGGCAGCTATGTCCTTCAGGACTCGGCCAACTCGGTCAGTAGTGGTGCTACCGAGCCACTCATAGTGATGGACATTGAAGTCCCCCACCCAGAGTACATTCTGTGCCCTTGCTACTCTCAGAGCTTCTTCCAAGTGGTGTTCAACATGGAGGAGTACTGATTCATCAGCTGAGGGAGGGCGGTAGGTGATAATCAGCAGGAGGTTTCCTTGCCCATGCTTGACCTGAAGCCATGAGACTTCATGGGGTCCGGAGTCAATGTTGAGGACTCCCAGGGCCACTCCTTCCGACTGTATACCACTGTGCCGCCACCCCTGGTGGGTCTGTCCTGCCGATGGGACAGGACATACCCAGGGATGGTGGTGGAGGAGTTTGGGACATTGGCTGAAAGCTATGATTCAGTGAGTATGACTATGTCAGGCTGTTGCTTGACAATCTGTGGGACAGCTCTCCCAATTTTGGCACAGTTCCCCAGATGTTAGTGAGGAAGACTTTGCAGGGTCGACTGGGCTGGATGTGCCATTGTCGTGTCCGAAGCCGGTGCCTAGGTCGATGCCGTGTGGTCCGTCTGGTTTCGTAGCAGTTTGTTACAACTGAGTGGCTTGCTCTGCCATTTCAGAGGGCAGTTAAGAGTCAACCACATTGCTGTGGGTCTGGAGCCACAAATAGGCCAGACCGGGTAAGGACGGCAGATTTCCTTCCCTAAAGGACATTCGTGAACCAGATGGGTTTTTACGATCACAATGCCACAATGCTACCGTTCCCTATGTTTGAGCTAGTGTGGCACTTGTGCTGCTATTGGCTTCAATGCTGCTGAGTTAGGGAGGGAAACATTCATCCATGGTTCCTAGTGACACTGCTTGGGAAATGCGAGATGTGAATTGCAGGAAGCCTTGGGCTCAGGTGTGCCGTTCCCCTCCCTCCATGCAGTTGAATAGCCTGCTGATCGTCTGCATCTAGGCTCAGAAATGAAGAATGGGCACAGAGGGCTGGCACTGCTCCCAGAACTGGACTTTGAGTGTGAATTAGTGCCTTCAGGAAAGGAGAGGAGAAAGAGTAAGAATAAAAGTTAACACTCCAGAGTCCTTTTTTACTGGTCAAGCTATTAGTAAACGTACACGGTATTGACCTTAACCTATCTCAGCTTTTTCTCTTCACTCTCACTCCATAAAAAGAAGTACTTTGCAATTACTATTACATTGATATAAAGGATGCCATTCGTTTTAAACCACCCCAGTATCTGAAAATAGCAACCATTTTTCACAAGCCACAACATGCGGCCGTTTAGCTGTGGTAAGTTTGACATAACTCGAAGACACTGCTAGTATCATGTAATCTGTAATGTAGCATGCAATCTATATTGCACCACATCCCAGGAATGTGTCCAAATTTGTACAGCTCGACATTCATTTGATAAACAACAAAGGTTTTCTAAAATAGATTACCTCACATTATAGGGCATGTCTCCAAACCATCTAATGAATAATATTGCTGTGGTCAGGAAGAGGTAAGCTTGATGCCTCCTTTAAGCCTGTGTCTCCAGGGACAAGGCGCAAAAGGATGGCTGAGGATGTAGTTTTCTTTAACACTAACATTTTGGAGTGTTAGTTAGTTGATCCCTCAGAGATTTACGTACCAGTGCATAAGGTGATGATGGGTATATTACAATTGAGATATGACGGAAAGTCATTTTCCAGTGAGGGAAAAGTTTGCAGGAGATGCCCTTTAGACGCTGGAGGGAGCGGTTACACGGAATAGCCAAATACAAGTGAAGCTGAAAGGAAGATGACCAATTCGCTCAAAGTCGCACTATGGGATCAAACAGAGCCTGAGGGAGACATGATTTACTACTTGTGCTCATTGAGCCCTCGTTCCCTTTCTCACTGGACTGTAATGAAGGTTTCAGCAGTGTCTAAGCTGATTCTGTGTTTCACTCTGCTTTTACATCTGCAGCCTTAATATGATTTGCAAATTTAATTATTCCTTCCATAAAATATTAATAGATATAATATAAATTATGCACATGATGTTAATGTAAGTCGATGAATAATTCAGTTGTTTAAATATTAGTTATGTCCTCTGTTATTCGCAGTTTTTTCGTCCCCGCTTGCGGAACACAATTTAGTTTGCGTGTTTAGTCCACACCGGGTGAATAATTATTTCAACTTGATTTTTACACATACAGGGACCATTTGTTGCAGCATTCGCTTCCTCCAATCTCGGGGATGTCTCTGCGAATACACTGGGCCCTCACTGTGTGAACACTGGTGAATCCTGTGACAATCGCTACAGCAGCTGTCCTGTTGGAGGAGTAAGTAGGATGTTTGATATCTCTGAGCACCCATAGTGGCAGATCTGCGAGAGTATGGATCTCACATCACAGCCATTAAACCACACTGCTGCCAGGAAGGCCTACCTGGTGCCTCACTCCCAGTCATACCTGCAATTGTCTTTCAGCCTAAACAGCTCAATAAAATGTTCTCTTCCCATTACGCCACTCAACCAACCAAATAGCAATTACAGGAAACTCTTTGGTATCCGGCACCGACGGGACCGGCGTGGTGCCGGTTGATCGAAAGTTCCGGATAACGGAGAGTTATATCTACCGAGGCTATTTTTAACATAAAAAAATCAAGAAATGTGCAGTATACAGTATTTGGTTACTCACCTACAGAATGTTGTGTTAAATGGATGGTGGAAGATGCTTGATTAAGTACAGTACTGCCAGTTGAGGGTAATCCATAACTCTTTAATTACTTAACAGTAAGTGAGACTCCCGGCAGCGCGGGAGAATCAGACTCCTGTTACTGCAGTGTTCGGACTTCCGACAGCGCCAGGAGGCCGAGTAGTGGCACTTTGGAGAACTACCCCCACTGACTAACTCGGCGTTCGCGGAAGACTCGGACTCGGACTCAGCAACATTGCCGGTTATTTGAGAGGAGTTTTCGGAGTATGATTTTTGCCGGTTAAGAGAGAATTCCGGATATTTAGGTGCCGGTTAAACAAGAGTTTCCTGTACCATTATTTAAAAAAATAAGCAGGAATTATTTGTACACTTGATGTGCATTTAAATAACTTTTTTTTGGTGCTTTCTGGAATTCAACCGTCGGTCTATGGTGAAGATCAGCATCGTTTGGCAGTGCTTTCATGCCATCTCTACCCTCTCAGCCTTGTAACTGTTTTCGAGTTATCCATGATTCTAAATGCATGAACAAATGAGTTCTATTTTTCATCAGTTAGACTCTCTTTCCAGGACATGGTTGTGCGTCGACCAGTTTTAAAAATTCATGACTCGTGGTGATTTCATGCCTTTCTTCCCCCTAATTTTACAGTCTTCGATGTGCATGTCTGCAGGCCCTGGGAGCGACATGTTTGAGAGCACTGCAATCATTGGACGCAATATCTACAATAAAGCGAAGGTGCGTAAAGCTCAGTGATATTATGATCCAGCAGCTCAATGTAACATGAAGCAAATAGCCTGATCATTGTTGGTCATGTATATTTGAAAAATTGTACATGAATAAAAATGTACACACGGTGGTGCATGCTTTCTTAGTTAAAATGGAGAATTACTGCTGACGTGCTTTTGGAATTCCTTATCTTTTGTGCGTTTTATTTTTAGGAGTTGGCCAGAACAGCCACCAGAGAAATCAAAGGTCCCGTCAACTTTGCACATCAATGGGTCAACATGACTGATGTCACTGTCCAATTCAATTCAACACATACAGTAAGTACCAGACTTTGTGCCTATTATGAAGATAATAGTATTTCTTTCTTTGCATTCTGCGTGACTACCTTTTATTTGATTAGACACATGGGTCTTGTCTGTTGTCAGTAAGTTAAGTGAACCTTCACAACATGACCCTTAGGGAGCACTGTCAGGAGATGCTTAGTGGGTTGGATGGCAGGAGGGTGAAATGGGAAAATCATCAGACCAAAGATAATTTTTTTCACAACCTGATATAAGAACAATAGTTTATGGGCTACATCAGTGAGAGGGAAGAAGGTCAAAAGAAAAGAAAAGAATCAAGGGACTACATTTCCTGTAAGCCCCGCTGGCAGTGAATCTTTGGCTGGGTAGAACCTCCACCCACCCTTGCCTGTTGCCCCCACCCCTGATACTCTGGCCCAGTTTCCCGAGTCAGGGTTATTTACATGTTGAGGGTGGGCGCCTGGGCTATTTTCGGAACATTGTGGCACCCGCTTCAGATGAGGAGGGGGTGGTGGGGAAGAGGGGGGAAATTGGGGTGATGCCTTGCTGCCGTATAGTGTGGCAGGCAGTGCATAGAATTACACAGAATCCACAGCACAGAAACAGGCCATTCGGTTCAGCTGGCCTATGCCAGTGTTTATACTCCACGTGAGTTCCCTAACACTCTAATTACCTCTTCCCACCCTGCCTCCATTACTATGCATGACAGACAAGAAAGTTGTAAGTTTTAAAATTTAAGTTTTGCCTCGGCAAACTGACCATTTAAATTCTTAACTCCTCCCCTTCCTCAGTGTTCCTGGTGCCCAGCGTTGCTATGGTGCAAATGATGGGAAAAACGTCTCATGATGTCATCCGATCAGATCTGTCCTATTATAATATGCCCGATGTCACTTCCTGTGCTGTTGGGTATCCTGGAGCCAGCAGGACAGCCCCTCTGCCCAATCCTCCTCCCCCGCCCACTCTGATTACAGCGGAGGTTTAGGCCCTCTCATTTCATTAATTCTTGTTCTCTGCCAGAAAACTGAAAAGCTGTAAAATGTTCTGTTTTCTCTGGCACTGCTGTTCCAATTTCAACAGACCTCCATTCAAAACTCCCAGACCTTTTTCCAGTGTTCACCCACTAGATTTCCAATAAACATTTCAAGGTATTTCCCTACGACTCATGTTAAGCTGAACGATGCCTTCTCAGTACGCCTCTTAACCCTATTTAAATAATGCAGCTATGGCAGCCATTTTCCAACAGCACAGAACGCTTCCAAATTTAAAGAACTTGCATTGTCAGGCAAAGTCGCACTAACTTCATGACCCGGGGCTGAAAATTGTATGGACCTTTATTCTGTCCGTTTAAAAGAATTTAGCGGAGGTATTTGATTTGGTACAGGATAGCAGAATGAGGAGACACGAGTATAAGCTAAAAAGGGATAGATTCAGGTAGGACATAGGAGAGCATGACTTCACTGAGTGAGGGTGGGTTTTGGAACTAACTTACCTAGGGGCAAGTAACTTGGACCTCTCTAAGGCCAAATCAGACCAGTATCTTGAAGAGAAACACATCATCAGTTATATATGCTAGGACAACTGGAAGGTAAATAGATAGACCAGTGGTGTTTTCTGATCTTGATATTTTCTCCAAATCTTTTCGGGACCATATGTTTGTTGTTCTTTCATGCTGTCTCGCTCCTTCTCTGTTATCCCTGGAAATCTGATATCTGACTGTCTCCCTCACCCCTTGGGTAAAGACAGTAAGTATGGTGACTCACAGTTTTAATGAACTACAATAACAATTTGCCTGGAGCAACACATCCCAACGCACCTTAATATTTTCCAAGATGAAATTGTTTTTGCCTTTTACAATGTTTTGGCAGCAGAGGCCAGTGAATATTTCGGCCATAAAACTATATTTACGGAGCATCTTCATTTTCCAGGGCCGCACGTGCAAGCCTGCCCTTGGATACAGCTTTGCCGCTGGTACAACCGATGGAGTGGGAGCCTTTAACTTTACACAGGGTAAGTCTGGTGCTGAAGGCAGGAGCTTTCAAACTGCTTCAACAAAAACTTGGGCCCCCATTTACCCCCTGCAAAAACAAAATGAAAATTCAACAGTTTGTCAAATATATAAAACAAACTGTCTTCTGCAAAGAGTCGGTTTTGACTTGCACTGTGACGATGTGTCTGTAGGTGCTGTTGAAGGAGATCCATTTTGGGATGCCATCCGTGACATGCTGCTGGGAAAACCCTCCAATGAAACCCAGGATTGCCACCACCCCAAACCAATCCTTTTCAGCACAGGGGAAGTAAGTTTAATCTTTACTCATTTATTATGCTGAGAGTTAACTACAAATCTGTATAATTCAAGATTTTCCTCTATTGCTAGATGGTGTGATGGGGCACCGCAAATGTTTATCACACCCTGAAAAAGTTCTGTAAGGCAACAGTACGTTCAATTACCGCTAACTGTTAACCACGACGATTGGCTCGCATTCAGTCAAAGGGACATCTGTGCCAAACGGAATCTACTTCCATTTCCAAAAAGCAAAGCAACAAAAAAGGTTACAAGAAGGACCTTTAAAAGGACTAATCCACTTCTCTTTGAAGGCTCCACTGCCTGCAGGTTCGTCCAAGGCCTCATTCCCACTCGGTCTTCATGGGCATGCTGGGACCTGAGCATCCAGCTCACCCAGGGGCTGGAAAATGGCACAGCGCTCTTCTCCGCCCACATTTACATATGCTAATGAAGCCCACGCCATTCCAGGCCCAGCCAGACTATATAGTGGGGCCCACAACCAGGAGCAATCCAGTGGGACTGATTTCCACGTGATTTCCTTACTTTTACCAGTTGACTGGAGCCCCGGTTTTGGGGGAGCAAGGAGTTGAAAATCGGCCCCAGTGTATTTTGGGAATCTACCGTGTTCCTATCTCTGTCTATCTTTAAGCTTCTGGAGGCTGTCCTAAAATACTTACAAGGTACAATCCTTCATCGCAAGCACTGGAAACATTAGTGTTGAAGTATCTGTAGATAGTTGGAGCTTCTGTTGGCTTCCTCATCAATTTTGGTGTTTCCATCCTGACAGATTTCCAGGTGAGGGTTGTTGCAGAGCTGAGCTCTCATGGAATGCTCAGATCCTCACTGAAGACAATCAATTTACATGAAGATTTAATCATATAATTTCTGATTTTAAGTCCATCCAAGCATTACATATAGAAACATAGAAACATAGAAGATAGGAGCAGGAGTAGGCCATTCGGCCCCTCTAGCCTGCTCCGCCATTCAATGCGATCATGGCTGATCATCCAAATTCAGAACCCTGTCCCTGCTTTCTCTCCATATCCCTTGATCCCTTTAGCCTTAAGAAATATATCCAACTCCTTCTTGAATATATTTAATGAATTGGCCTCTACTGCTTTCTGTGGTAGAGAATTCCACAGGTTCACCACTCTCTGGGTGAAGAAATTCCTCCTCATTTCTGTTCTAAATGGCTTACCCCTTATCCTTAGACTGTGACCCCTGGTTCTGGACTCCCCGACCATCGGGAACATCCTTCCTGCATCTAGTCTGTCCAGTCCTTTCAGAATTTTATAAGTTTCAATGAGATCCCCTCTCATTCTTCTAAACTCCAGCGAGTATAAGCCCAATCGACCCAATCTCTCCTCATACTACATTCCTGCCATCCCAGCTATCATTATAAAACAGTAATCCCAGAGGGTGCCTCTTTCACACCTTGCCTTCTCCTTGACCCTGACAACCGATTTTCCACAAGACTGGGCTGTTGAGAATATGACTTGTTTTTAAAAAAACCTTGCATTAAAGAGCCAGGCCAGGAATCCAAGCCTCACCTTGTGTTTCATGCTCTGTAATTAGACCTTGCTATTGCAAGGTGCTTCTCTCTCCTCGACCCCTCATAAAGATCTTTCAAACTTTCTTCAATCTTGGTGAAGCAAGACTTGTTCTGCAATAATGAATTATTCGTGCTCGGATAGTTCCATGTGCTGGTGATTCCCCTCCATTTATTGTTTGAAAAGCATGGGACAGTTTCTTTCCTTGGACTTCAATACTGATCTCAGCAGCGTCATTTTTAACTGAGTGCTGCCTCCTCACCTTTCAGATGACAAAACCCCTGCCCTGGCATCCGGAGATCGTCGACGTGCAAATTCTTACCCTTGGAACGTTGGCGATTGCAGCCGTTCCTGGAGAGTTCACGTGAGCCTTTGCCAATGTTTTCTAGGCCGCTTTAGACAGCAGTAGAAGGAGGTTAATGGTTTCAGCTGCAGTGGGATTCCTTGTAGTCACTGGAGTAAAAAAAACTTGTAAAAAATTACATCCGCGGCTGGAATCCAGCTCCAGGACCACGTTATTACTTAGTCTGACAAGTTTCCTTTTTCCTTTATGGTTCTGTTTTTTTTATTAGTTGTGACCCTTTAAAAAGGGGGCACATTTATTTGTTTTTTTAGTTTATGACAGCGTTTCCCAACCTGTGGTCCGCGGACCACTGGTGGTCCGCGAGGGTACTGCAGGTGGTCCGTGAAAAAAAATATATAAGTTTGACTCCCGTCAGCCATAGGCTGTTAAAAATTTTTTAAATGGCTGGTGGTCCGCATGAAGGAAAAGGTTGGGAACCGCTGGTTTATGACACTGGGGCAACCCAGCATCTCTGAATTGATTATTTTAGTAAAGGCACAGTCCTTTGCCGGGTACATTGCACTGGGTTGCTGGATGGGCCTGTGTTTGTTTTCACGCTGTCCATTTTAATAATACTCACTTAGTGGCACTTTCCCAGCGCTCACTGATTTTAATGCTGTCAGGCATCCCGTTGATAGTCAAGTGAAATAAATTATTTGGATTGATTGTTTCTTCATTGGGGTGGGGTGGGGGGGTGGTTAACTATCCTTGTGAAACCGAGCTGTTAAAGTCTCCAAATTTCCCTTTTGATTTTTTTTTTCCCTAGCACGATGTCAGGAAGAAGACTGAGAGAAGCTGTGAAGCGTGTAAGTTATTAATCGATGTCAAGTTTGGCCAAATGCTTCACATGTGCTCTAAGGAGATAAAGCTGAGAAATACATCAAAGATACATCAGGTTGAGCTTCCTGATGGCCTGGTGGATAAAGGCACTATCAAGTACGGCATTAAGCCATACAGGTCAGATGTCCTGGGCGTGATTCATAGTCTGTGCTGTATTAACACATCTCAGCCAAGGGAACAGTTCAGGCACCACATTAACCAAGTGCAGAGTGACGGTTAACCAAACAATTAACCCAAGTTCCCTTCGAATTGCGATCCGGTGATTATTGCCGGAAAATGCCCAGTGTGAATGTTGGATGGGAACTGGATCAGGCACAACTGTGATGCCCTCCATGGTTGACACTCACCGTCTAGACTTAGCCAGGAAGGGATGGCCATGTGACTGAGGTACCGGCGGGCTGTGGGACTGTACCCCAGCCAGACGGAAACAATGCTTTCACGTTGTGCTTCGTACTTTTTATGAAGCCCCTCAAATCAAATTGAGGTGCACATCAAATCTTTGTGAATTGCACACTATTCTTGCCTACAAAAGCACTATTTCATTGATATTTTCTATGTTTCCTCCCTCTTGCTTTGTTTTCAACACGCCCCCCTCCTTGCCCCAAAACAGCAGGCAGACAGGGAGCCTGTCTCCAGGCCCCCGGCCAGTGCTGCTCTGCTCATCCCGGTAGCAGGTTTGCAAGAGTGGCCTGGAGTGACTCCACCTCTCTGATATTCTCCATCTCTTAAAGGCCTCTGCTTAGTATCTGAAATCTGGAACTTGCTGCATGAGGACCTCATATGCTGTCACTATGGAGCACAACTCATTGCAGTTCAAATACACTGTGCGTCACTACATCCGACACTTCAATTGATTTTATTTCAAGCGTAAACAGCCCTATTAAACTCTTAAGTGCTGAATTTCTGATAAAGCCCTCAAAATGTTCACATAGTTAAAAATCATTGATTAGAAAAAGACTTTGATTTATATAGTGCTTATCAGGACCTCAGGATGTCCCAAAGCACTTTACAGCCAATGAAGTACTTTTAAAGTGTAGTCACTGTTGTAATGTAGGAAACACGGCAGCCAGTTTGCGCACAGCAAGCTCCCACAAACAGCAATGTGATAATGACCGGATAATTAGTTACTTTTCGTGATGTTCGGTTGAGGTATAAATATCGGCCAGGGCCCCGGGGATAACTTCCGTGCTCTTCTTCGAAATAGTGCCATGGGATCTTTTACGCCCACCTGAGAGAGCAGACGGAGCCTCGGTTTAATGCCTCATCCAAAAGATGGCGCCTCTGACAGTGCAGCACTCCCTCAGCACTGCACTGGAGTGTCAGCCTAGATTATGTGCTTAAATCTCTGGAGTGGGACTGTGAACCTCACAACCTTCTGACTCAGGCGAAGGTGCTACCACTGAGCCATTACAGTTGGCGATAGTTTTTATTGTTACAGTACTTCGGAGGCGTGTGACACCAGCAGGGCAATATTTATTGCCTTGAGGGCGTTGAGTTACCCACATAGCATGGGACCAAAGTCACGTGTGAGGGTGGCAGGTTCACTTTTCTGCAGGGCACCAGTGAACCACTTTAGTTTGTTATCTTCTGGTGCCAGACCCCTCAAAATGCCATGGAGAGATTTGAACTCATAACCTTTGGATTGCTAGTCCACCACCATAACCCCCAGCTACCACACCCTGTCATTACTGCCCTTATAGATACAGCTGCATTGTAAGACTTTCAAAATGTCACGTACGTGAAGCTGCAAATATTACCTTTTTCAGTATTTGAACTTCCACTCTCCTTTCAGCAGCTTCTGTCCCATTCTGTCAGTGTAAGCACGAGTCTGTGGGGCTTGTATATCAGTTTAGTTTATAGATGATAAACGCAGGCAATCTGCAACAGTTAGAGATAAAATCGAAATGCAATCTTAAAACAGCGGCTACACACCAAAACAAAGGACTTAATTTGCTGTAAAGCACTTTAGGACATCCTGAGGTCATGAAAGGTGCTGTAGAAATGCAAGTCTTCCTTTCTTTTCTTTAAATACTGAGTTTGTGTGCAGAGTAGCCCCAGACTGTCAGTTTTTTTTTGGAGAAACATTCCCTGGTTACGTTCTTATTTTTAATCGGATCAGATTGTGATACCTTCCAGTATGTTCATACAGATTCAGTCCAGCCTCCATCCTTCCTAAGGCCATTGTTCACTGCTGCTACATCTCTTACAAATATAATCAATATCAAACATCTTAAACCATCAGCTATTCCCCCCCCTGCCCCTGTGCCAACGGTGACTCCTGAATCATCCAAACTCGCAATAGTCAGGGTGCATTACATTTGGTGTTCAATCCAAATATTGAATCTGAAAACCTGTCAGGGAACATAAACTCCCTGACTAAAGATCGGCCCTCCCTCAATTCACTCTCTGACTAAAACTCGACATCCCTCAATTCACTCTCTGACTAAAACTCGATCCTCCCTCAATTCACTCCCTGACTAAAACTCGATATCCCTCAATTCACTCCGTGACTAAAACTCGATCCTCCCTCAATTCACTCCCAGACTAAAACTCGATCCTCCCTCAATTCACTCTCTGACTAAAACTCGACATTCCCTCAATTCACTCCGTGACTAAAACTCGAATCTCCCTCAATTCACTCCCTGACTAAAACTCGATCCTCCCTCAATTCACTCCGTGACTAAAACTAGATCCTCCCTCAATTCACTCCCTGACTAAAACTCGATCCTCCCTCAATTCACTCTCTGACTAAAACTCGACATCCCTCAATTCACTCCCAGACTAAAACTCGATCCTCCCTCAATTCACTCTCTGACTAAAACTCGACATTCCCTCAATTCACTCCCAGACTAAAACTCGATCCTCCCTCAATTCACTCCCTGACTAAAACTCGACATTTCCTCAATTCACTCCGTGACTAAAACTCGATCCTCCCTCAATTCACTCCCTGACTAAAACTAGATCCTCCCTCAATTCACTCCCTGACTAAAACTCGATCCTCCCTCAATTCACTCTCTGACTAAAACTCGACATGCCCTCAATTCACTCCCAGACTAAAACTCGATCCTCCCTCAATTCACTCTCTGACTAAAACTCGACATTCCCTCAATTCACTCCCAGACTAAAACTCGATCCTCCCTCAATTCACTCCCTGACTAAAACTCGACATTCCCTCAATTCACTCCCAGACTAAAACTCGATCCTCCCTCAATTCACTCCCTGATTAAAACTTGATCCTCCCTCAATTCACTCCCTGACTAAAACTCGACATTTCCTCAATTCACTCCGCGACTAAAACTCGATCCTCCCTCAATTCACTCCCAGACTAAAACTCGATCCTCCCTCAATTCACTCCCTGACTAAAACTCGACATTCCCTCAATTCACTCCCTGACTAAAACTCGATCCTCCCTCAATTCACTCCCAGACTAAAACTCGATCCTCCCTCAATTCACTCCCAGACTAAAACTCGATCCTCCCTCAATTCACTACCTGACTAAAACTCGACATTCCCTCAATTCACTCTCTGACTAAAACTCGATCCTCCCTCAATTCACTCCCTGACTAAAACTCGTTCCTCCCTCAATTCACTCCGTGACTAAAACTCGATCCTCCCTCAATTCACTCCCTGACTAAAACTCGACATTCCCTCAATTCACTCCGTGACTAAAACTCGATCCTCCCTCAATTCACTCTCTGACTAAAACTCGATATTCCCTCAATTCACTCCGTGACTAAAACTCGATCCTCCCTCAATTCACTCTCTGACTAAAACTCGACATGCCCTCAATTCACTCCCAGACTAAAACTCGATCCTCCCTCAATTCACTCTCTGACTAAAACTCGACATTCCCTCAATTCACTCCCAGACTAAAACTCGATCCTCCCTCAATTCACTCCCTGACTAAAACTTGACATTCCCTCAATTCACTCCGTGACTAAAACTCGATCCTCCCTCAATTCACTCTCTGACTAAAACTCGACATTCCCTCAATTCACTCCGTGACTAAAACTCGATCCTCCCTCAATTCAGTCTCTGACTAAAACTCGATCCTCCCTCAATTCACTCCCTGACTAAAACTCGATCCTCCCTCAATTCACTCTCTGACTAAAACTCGACATTCCCTCAATTCATTCCCTGACTAAAACTCGATCCTCCCTCAATTCACTCTCTGACTAAAACTCGAATCTCCCAACAATTCACTCCCTGACTAAAACTCGATCCTCCCTCAATTCACTCCCTGACTAAAACTAGATTCTCCCTCAATTCACTCCCTGACTAAAACTCGATCCTCCCTCAATTCACTCCCAGACTAAAACTCGACATTCCCTCAATTCACTCCCAGACTAAAACTCGACATTCCCTCAATTCACTCCCTGACTAAAACTCGATCCTCCCTCAATTCACTCCCTGACTAAAACTCGATCCTCCCTCAATTCACTCCCAGACTAAAACTCGACATTCCCTCAATTCACTCCCTGACTAAAACTCGATCCTCCCTCAATTCACTCCCAGACTAAAACTCGACATTCCCTCAATTCACTCCCAGACTAAAACTCAACATTCCCTCAATTCACTCCCTGACTAAAACTCGATCCTCCCTCAATTCACTCCCTGACTAAAACTCGATCCTCCCTCAATTCACTCCCAGACAAAAACTCGACATTCCCTCAATTCACTCCCTGACTAAAACTCGATCCTCCCTCAATTCACTCCCAGACTAAAACTCGATCCTCCCTCAATTCACTCCCAGACTAAAACTCGACATTCTCTCAATTCACTCCCAGACGAAAACTCGACATTCCCTCAATTCACTCCCAGACTAAAATCGATCCTCCCTCAATTCACTCCCAGACTAAAACTCGACATTCCCTCAATTCACTCCCAGACTAAAACTCAATCCTCCCTCAATTCACTCCCAGACTAAAACTCGACATTCCCTCAATTCACTCCCAGACTAAAACTCGACATTCCCTCAATTCACTCCCAGACGAAAACTCGACATTCCCTCAATTCACTCCCTGACTAAAACTCGATCCTCCCTCAATTCACTCTCTGACTAAAACTCGATCCTCCCTCAATTCACTCCCAGACTAAAACTCGACATTCCCTCAATTCACTCCCTGACTAAAACTCGATCCTCCCTCAATTCACTCTCTGACTAAAAGTCGATCCTCCCTCAATTCACTCTCTGACTAAAACTCGACATTCCCTCAATTCACTCCCAGACTAAAACTCGAATCTCCCTCAATTCACTCCGTGACTAAAACTCGATCCTCCCTCAATTCACTCTCTGACTAAAACTCGATCCTCCCTCAATTCACTCCCAGACTAAAACTCGATCCTCCCTCAATTCACTCCCAGACTAAAACTCGAATCTCCCTCAATTCACTCTCTGACTAAAACTCGAATCTCCCTCAATTCACTCCCTGACTAAAACTCGACCCTCCCTCAATTCACTCCCAGACTAAAACTCGATCCTCCCTCAGTTCACTCTCTGACTAAAACTCGAATCTCCCTCAATTCACTCCCTGACTAAAACTCGATCCTCCCTCAATTCACTCTCTGACTAAAACTCGAATCTCCCTCAATTCACTCCCTGACTAAAACTCGAATCCCCCTCAATTTACTCCCTGACTAAAACTCGATCCTCCCTCAATTCACTCCCAGACTAAAACTCGAATCTCCCTCAATTCACTCCCTGACTAAAACTCGATCCTCCCTCAATTCACTCTCTGACTAAAACTCGAATCTCCCTCAATTCACTCCCTGACTAAAACTCGAATCTCCCTCAATTCACTCTCTGACTAAAACTCGAATCTCCCTCAATTCACTCCCTGACTAAAACTCGAATCTCCCTCAATTTACTCCCTGACTAAAACTCGAATCTCCCTCAATTCACTCCGTGACTAAAACTCGAATCTCCCTCAATTCACTCCCTGACTAAAACTCGAATCTCCCTCAATTCACTCCCTGACTAAAACTCGAATCTCCCTCAATTCACTCCGTGACTAAAACTCGAATCTCCCTCAATTCACTCCGTGACTAAAACTCGAATCTCCCTCAATTCACTCTCTGAGTAAAACTCGAATCTCCCAGGCTTTGTACTGTGTGTCGCCAGGCAACATTTAATAATATTTCGCATTGGAAATTGCCAAGAAGTTGTTTTTAAAGACAGTAATGAATGAGCATGAAGGGAATTAATTATTTAGAAGGGTTAATAGACGTTCATGTTCACATTTTATTATAAAACGATTGCATTAATTAGAGCAGTGCTTATAATAGATGCTTTACTTTCTCCCTCCCAGGAGCTTGAATCCACTGGGTCTTTGAAGGATGTTGATGTTGTTGTTTCAGGACTCTGTAATGTTTATACCCATTATATCACTACATATGAAGAATACCAGGTAACGAAACATTTCATGCCTTCTTAGAAGATGGTTTAATAATAGATTTTGAGTTACTTGTGGAAATCTAATTCCTATCGATGGAGCTCTGCAGTGGTACTTCTCCGATTTTTTTCCCCCTCTTTTATGCTTTTTCTAAATTGACCACATTGAGGGGTAGAAATTCATTGGTGCCTGGTTTTGGGACCGAAGGCAGCAATTTGGCAGCACCGCGCTCATGAAGCGGGAGGCCCGAGGCTCCACAGGCAGCTCGTCCTTCCTTCTGCAGAATTGAATCTTGGGCCACCTGCCTCTCCGGGAAGCAGGAGGACAGTGGGAGGGGGGGCTGGCCGTGGGAGGGGGGCTGGCCGTGGGCAGCAGTGGCCTTCAGGAGTACTGTTGAGCAGACAGTTCTGGTTCCCCGTCAACATAAAAAAAAAATGGTTTTGATTACGTACCTTTTTGGATGCAGCCGGTTGTTAGGCCGCATCCACGCCCGGAAATGCTGAGCGGAGCAGATCCAATGCCTGTTCCGCTCAGGGAAGCCCAGTTTCCTAGAGGGGTCCTGCACCAGCCGTTGGGCACCCCATTACAAGGGATCTACGGGGAGAAATTCAGTATCGCCCCGTTTGGGGCGCAATTATCGGCCGGGTGCAAAGTTTAGCGCCTGGCGCTAATTATCGCCTCCGACTGCAAACTTGGCTTCTATCGCCCCTGGAGGTGATTGGAGCGCTAATTCAGGCGCTACACACCTCTCTTAAGGCGCTAACACCGAGGAGCGAGGTGCTACCTCAGAGCGCTGGCGAAGCTCATGTGATGTCAGTCAGCAATGGAACATAGACAAACTGGCGCCGGCCAGTTCTTAAAGGGGAGGGTCGATCTTGCTCTCCATCCACACCCTGCTCATTGCAGCCTTGAATCTCGGCCTGGAGAGACCTGTACATCAATTCTGCTGGAAAGAACAATGGAGAGGCCCAGGGAAAGAGCTCAGAGTGCAGCCCCCATTGTCTCTTCTAAATCGATGCAAGGAAGGCCAAATCAAAATGAACCTGCAAAGTGCTGCTCAGTACCCAAAACTCCTTCACACAGCGTTGAATCTCTCCAGAAGTATCTCTCTCTCTCTCTCTCAGAATGCGTGGTGCAAAAATGTCGCCGACAAAAAGCAGGAAGCGGTCGCCTTTAAATAGCGCTCCCCCAGTCCCTTCCTGACTGCAAAACGTTCCCCTCGTTGCTAGCGGCAGGCGGAAAGGCAGGGGGCACCACTCAATATCCAGTCCGGGGCGCTACCGGGGCGTTGCACGCTTGACTGACGTCACAATCTGCGGGCGCAAGAGATCGTGGCGGTAGTGTTTAGCGCTGCTGCAAAATGTCTGGTCAATTTCGCGAGCAGCGCAAACATCGCTGCACTCAGGCGCTAGTTGCTTTGCGCCCCATTAGCAACCGAATTTTTCTCTCCTAATGCTTTAGGTGGACGCGCCAGTTGTCTAAAACAATGGCCCAACCCAATATTGCCTTTTAGGTGTCTTGGTAGCACAGGACGTTGATCCCTGAAATTGACCCTAGTTGTGCCATTTTTATGCCCATAGATTAGGTCCAATTTCCAGGCCAGTGTGATTTTGCCTCTCCCAGCTTTCTATAAATATAAAAACAAGGAAATAATGTTGAATTTTCACCAGACATTGATTAAATTAGATCACAGTTGGAATATTATGTACAATCCTGGGCAACCCATTGCAGAAAGGATTTTGGAGCTTATGGAAAGGGCACAGTAAGTATTCACCATGTTGGTACCAGGAATGACAGGTCATAGTTATGAAGAAACGTTTGAAAAATGGGGTCTTTTATCACTGGAACAGAGGTTAGGGGAATCTAACAGGTTTACAAGAATATGAATTTTGAGAGGGTAACTAGTGAAAGATTGCAAATCAGTAACAAGGGCCATAAGCTTAAGATTATCACTAGGAGAACAAAAGTGGGAAGTTTGAAAGAATTTTTTCACACAGAAGGTTATTAGAATGCTTTACCACAAGTGCCTAATAATAGAATCATAGAATGATACAGCACAGAAGGAGTCTATTCGGCCCATCGTGTCTGTGCCGGCTCTTTGGTAGAGCTATCTTAATTAATTCCACTCCCCTGCTCTTTCCCCGTCGCCCTGTAATTTTGTTTCCTTCAAGTATTTATCCAATTCTCTTTTGAATGTCACTATTGAACCTGCTTCCATCGCCCAATCACCTCAAATCTGCGTCCTCTGGTTACCGACCTTTCTACCACTGGAAACAGTTTCTCCTTATTTACTGTATCAAAACCAGTAATGATTTTGAACACCTCTATCAAATCTCCTCTTAACTTTCTCTGCTCTAAGGAGAACAACCTCAGCTTCTCCAGTCTATTAACGTAACTGAAGTCCTCCATCCCTGGCAACATTCTAGTAAATCTTTTCTGCATCCTCTCCAAGGCCTTGACATCCTTCCTAAAGTGTGGTGCCCAGAATTGAACACAATACTCCAGCTGAGGCCTAACCAGTGTTTTATTAAGGGTTTAACATAACTTCCTTGCTTTTGTACTCTATGCCTCTATTAATAAAGCCAAGGATCCCATATGATTTTTTAACAGCCTTCTCAACTTGACCTGTCAGCTTCAAAGATTTGTGTACATACACCCCCAGGTCTCTCTGTTCTTGCACCCCTTTTAAAATTGTACCCTTTAGTTTATATTGCCTCTCCTCATTCTTCCTACTAAAATGCATCACTTCACACTTCTCTGCATTAAATTTCATCTGCCACGTGTCTGCCCATTTCATCAGTCTGTCTAATGTCCTCCTGAAGTCTGTTATTATCCACTTCATTATTTACTACGAGTTTAGTATCAACTGCATACTTTGAAATAATGCCCTGTATACCCAAGTCCAGGTCATTAATATATATCAAAAAGAGCAGTGGTCCTAATAACGACTCCTAGGAATACCACTGTATCCTTCCGTTCACCACTACGCTCCGCTTCTGTCCCTTAGCCAATTTTGTATCCATGCTGCCGACTGTCCCTTTAATCCCATTGGCATTAATTTTGCTAACAAGTCTATTATGTGGTACTTTGTCAAATGCCTTTTGAATGTCCATATACACAACATCGACTGCACTACCCTCATCAACCCTCTCCGTTACTTCATCAAAGAACTCAATTGTTTTGGAATTGATTTTATTTCTGCTGACCAGTTTCTATTGCCTGCTTTCGGTGCTGGTCTTTTCCATGTTTGTTGGTGTTTGTAGAGTTGTGGAAGGAATGTTGATGTGGTGTATGATATCCTGTAACGTACTCGGGACATTAGGGAATAGTGCTTCAATAAACTCTTTGCGAACAGGCCACTGGCTGTCAGTGCACTTAGATCTGTGATTTTGATTTCAAGATGCAGCTGTTAAATTATGAATAGGATCCTTGCAAAATGGATTTTTCCCTGTTTGGATTCCTCACTAATTCCTGGTGCTTTCTTTTTCTTCCCAGAGAGAAAGGATAGCTCAGACTGTGGACTTTCCCATGATCCCAGTCTGCAATTGTCAGAGCTGTCAACACTGGGGAAATGGGACTAAGGTTTATAACAAAAAGGGTGATTCTAACAGCAAGCCCTTTCGAGCATGGGAGGCTTTTTGCTTTCCAGAGTAAAATTGGCCACTTTTTTTTAAACTAAAATCACTGTCAATTCAGGTAACAGGTATTGCAATTTTACAATTTACTATGTCACTCATCAAAGTCTTAATAGTAAATTTTGCTCAAATCTTTCAAATGCCATCATCAGTGAAACTTAATGGGGCTGAGATTCCTCAACAAAAGTGTGCTTCTACAGTATGTCAGTCACCTCATCCCATTACTTCAATGTCTCCTCCTTAATATTTTTAACCTCCACACTGGGGTAATGGCGGGCTTTGCTTTAGTACAGTGCGCCATCTAGTGGTCCAGCCAGAAAGTGGCAATTTTCAAAAAGTGTACATGGAGGCAAGGAATTAAGCTTTTGGGCCCAGTCCTGTATTCCTAGAAGTTTTAGGCTGATGTCTTTATTTGATCTGACCTCACTCTTCCTGCTGTGTAATCAATGGTAGGAGACTAAAATGTAGAATGTGAT
Organism: Squalus acanthias; assembly: GCA_030390025.1. Lineage (NCBI taxonomy): Eukaryota > Metazoa > Chordata > Chondrichthyes > Squaliformes > Squalidae > Squalus > Squalus acanthias. Next base: position 42,059,710 of record CM059438.1, read on the forward strand.
TTTTTTTTTTAAATTACCATTTTACAATCAGATTGCTTGGACTCTGCTCAAAGTTTAACAGCTGAATCCCTGAAGTAAATCACTGGCCGAACTGACAGCCATTATTAAAACTCAAGTGTTCCAAAGTTCAATATCCTCAATCTACACTTCAAATTTTATTGCTCAAATGACGTTTCTCCACCCCAGGCCACCCCATTTGATGTGAATTGCTGGAGTAGGGCTGAGAATTGAGCCATGACATCACCAGTGGAATAGTCCATTGAGAGTAGAGTCCAACCTGAAGACAGACGCAACATATTTTTTGTGAGATATTAAAACAGATTTTTGTACCTGTTACCGATGAGATTAAGGCCTAGAGATTCAATGGGGCGTGCCCATTTTTGCAGTCGCAAAGCAGGTGCCGTAGCATCCAATATGGCGTCGGGGCACACGGGCTCATTAATCGCCAGAAGCGCAGCACCCACCATTTGGTAAAGGCAGGGAAAGAGCCATCCAGAGTCAGCACCTGAAACAGGTGTTAGGCTGTTAGGCCCTTTGCATATGCCAATAGAGGGGGCCTAACGCCTGTTTGAGGCCCCCTTTAGAAAGTGGGTTGTCCTGATCACAGGCTGCGCTGGGTCGGCGAGCTGCCTGCGGACGCCCAGCAGGCGTCTGCAACTCGCCGGTCTCGTGTACATGAGGCCCGAGGCCCAATATTGGGTGAGTATCAGGCCCACCCATTCCAGCGCAGGGATCAATTTCTAGGCATACATTTATTAACTGAACTTCGCAACAAAAAACAGTTGCAACTTATTTTAGAAATCCTATGCAATCGGATAATTCATTGATATTTATTTCTCAAACAGGTTCAACGCTATGAGGCTGCGTCAACAATATATGGTCCTCACACTCTCTCAGCCTACATCCAACAGTTTAAGGGTCTGGCTAAGGCCATAGCAGAGGTCAGCATGGACTCTTATTGCTTTTCATTTTAAAAGCTGATTACCCTAAACTAATCCCGTCATGATATAAAACTGCCAGTCAGTGGTTCAAGCAAACACAGATCAACCTCTTTCAATCATTTTATTTTCTATTGTATATATAAATCATCACTTAACTAAAGCTATAGTATAAATCTCCGGTCAATTTAGTTAATATATATCCATTATAATTCCACTATTGGCTGGTAGCTTGTGAAAAACTGCTTTTGTCTAAACCTAGTGACCATATTTAATTGTACCCAGCGGTAAAGGTTACAGTTAGATACACTAACATTGTGTTTGAGGTACCAGACTGAGGAGAGCAGAGCTTATTCTTACAGAAGAAATCTTGAGTGTAATCCATATTTTTGATGAATATAATACAGTACTTAGTCACTTGCAATGTGTTAAACTTGGCGTAATAACTTGAAAAAGACAGAACGAAGTTGCTTAATGGAATTTGCTTGGCGTTTTCAGTACACAGAATATTTAGCATGATCTGGATGAAATGCAACTGGGATATCAATTTTTAAAAAGCATTTTCCTGCTTTAAAAAGAGGTCTTTTTCCAGTGGAAGTTCGGGGGAATTATGAATTAATCTAACCTTGCAATTCCTGATGGTGGAGACTCAAGTACGGAGCATTATATTTAACAGATTCAAGCCCTGCCTACACTTAGTCTAAGCCGACAGTTGTTTTGTTTTTACTCACTTTTTTACGCTTTTCATTTCACAACTGATTAAGGTGTTTTCAGAATCTGTCCAATCTAAACTCATCTGACAGTGCAATGTGCTGGTTACTGATTCACAAAACACAACTGACTCAGAGTTGATCAGTCAATCCTGTAGCTTGCTCCAGTTAACGCTGTATAAATACTGTTTAGCAGTTGCAGTCTCTGGTTTTGGGAAACATTGCTCGAACATTGAGAAGTAAATATGGTTTTGATTGCTTTACCCTGAACCAGGTTCTAAACTCATGGATGACACTTTGATTAGAGTCCCACTATACTTTATCCAATGTTCTAAGTTAGTTTCAGAATCATCTCCCTCCCGTTTCCTATTGGTTGATTTTTAAGCCACCAGAACGGTTATTATAACCTGTAACTATTTTCTGATGTTCTAGAATTCTGTTGATCAGTTACCGAAGGGTCCGGAACCACCCAATTTTCCTGACAAGCAGCTGATCTCATTACTGCCTGCTAATCCTGTTGATAAAAAACCAATAAATACATCATTTGGAGATGTAGTAATGGATGTACAAGGACCATACAGACCGGTAAGCAAAGCATGCTTATCCATGTTTCCTGTTTTATACATAAAAAGGTATTTTTAAATGGAAATTAGGGGGAATTATGAATTGATCCATCCTTGAAATTACTGAGACAAATTTCCACTATTTATAATCAGTACACATTTTTCCCCCTCCTCTCCAATTTTCCTCTGGATTTTCTTCCTTTGCTGCCTTTGCCGAAGCCAGGAGCTCATGCTGGGGAGCAGTTCCCTAAGTACCAACAGCCGTCTCAACCATTCTTCATGATTATCTCAGTGGAGTTGGCCTGTTCTACCATGAGGGAAAATCGCAGTTGAACTTGACTCTCTCTCCACCGGCCAATCACACATGTGCAATTCCAGCAAGGGTCACTGAAGAGTAACCGTGGTTGTTTTACCCTTCTATCCCAAGAAAATGGAGGACAACATCCAGTACATCTCAGTGACATGCCAGGCAGAGCATTTACCCATCACACAATCAGGGAGCTGCCAGTTTTTGAAGATTTCATGAATGCAGGCCATGTCTTAAGCTGAACTAAGTATGTACAGCATGCCATCGCTGACACTCCTTCTCACCAGAGTCTGGGAGCAATGCAGTCAAACCAAAGGTCACATTCAAAGGAACAGATTAGATCAGAGCTTTGAGTCCTACCTTTGGACTATTTTATTATATACTGATTTATTTTAACTCTCTCTAGTTCAAAATGTTTTGTAAAATTCAAATTGTCACAATTCAAGGGGCATTTAGTCAGTTTACAGAAACAAGCTGCATCTAACAGTAGAAGATCTGGTTGAAAAGTTTGTATAGTTTTTCACAAATTTAAGTACACAAAATGCTTTTTAAGGATTGTCTTGTGAATTCAAGAGAATAAGTAAACAGAATCTGATCATGATATTTCAACCCAAATTTTATTTTCAAAAAACAGACAGGCCAGTTTTCATTTTGTAATTTTATTTTTCTCCTTCCATCACTCCAAATGTACTGGAGTCAGAAATTTGAGGGAGATGGAGGGGTCCGATGGTTGTAACATTAGAATGTTTAAATCCGAGTTAGGGAACCCAAAGCAAGGCAGTGGTTCTGTTGCCAGGCCTCAGCGAATGCCACTCTTGTTACAAGGGACCATGGCAGCAGCTTGGGGTGACCGGCATTCTCATTTCCCCTCCCTGTAGAGAAGCATGTGACCTGTGCCTGACTTCATCATCTGAGCTGAGATTGGGGATTAGCCAAGTGGGTTTAAAGCCTATTGTTACAAGTTTAGGGTCTTGCCTTAGATGCTCCCTCAGACTCAGCGGTGCTGCTCATTCCTGTAAGTGGTCTGAGTGTCTTACCCCGAGGGACGTGCCCATACTGCCCAATATCTCATTATATAATAGTGTAAATTGGGATATAAAAATCGGTATCACCTTGTGATCTGATCTGGATATTCATGTCTTTCGCATATGCTCCCACTTGGCCCGTCTTTTTGAAGGTGGATTGCGAAAACACTTGGTAAGGTGAGGTTAGATACACATCTTTGAGTGACTTTATTTCACAGCAAATGAATCTACAGAGCAGCAGTTATGATCAGACTCACTTTATTCAATCAGTACAACTTGGCTTCAGGTATTAATTCAAAATAATGACCATGCTACACTTCGTCATATCAGAGGATCATTTTGCCTGACTTAAACAAAATTACTCCTATCTACCCTCCTGTGTTCTCCTCAGCCTGGTGAAAGCTTGTAGTCGCAGCTTTCTGTTTTAAAAACCTGACTGCCGGTGAGTGTTTATGCCTCAGTTTTTATCTCCCTGCGTTCAAAACCCAAGGGAATGGCTGGGTTAGACAACCCCTGCTGAGCGCCTGAGACCAGGGACCTCTGAGCACAATGGGGTGCGAGGTGTTTATTGGCTACTGAGGTAGGCTTATTGTTTTTGGGATAGGTCCCTGGCGAGGCCTAAGCGGGGACCATGGAATTAATAAAATAATTAACATTAATTTGAATGTCAGACCAGCCAAGAGCTAGACAAATCTTCGCAATGTCCATTGTTACAAGTCTTGGTGAGCAGCAGTAAATGTGCTGACTTTACACTCCAAAATATATTTAAACTGTTTTGTTTTAGAACCAGTGAAATTCCGTACTTGACTTTGATACAGTGAAGGATTAACCTGGATCGATATAAACCACATCTGATCACATGTTTACATTTGTTGTAGGGAGATGTTGCAGAAGTGACGTTTGTGAGCGGGAATCCCAGGAACTCAGTTACTGCTATGGTAAGTCACTCGTTCAGATACTCAAAGGGAGGGATATGCTAAAATGGTTATAGTTTCTTGGAATAAGCAGCAGGTTTTGGGGGTTGTCTTCAGAAGGTGCACGACATTTCTTGGTCTAAGTCTTAATTTGCTCCTTGTACCGTAGGTAGGTTTCAACCAGTGTGTGCAGCCCTTAAGGAGCTGGTGTCACTGCACTGATGATGGTGGAAGATTTTTATATTTAGATGTTCATAAAATCTCAAAATACATATGGATGAAAATGACCATTCAACCCATCTCAGTTCATTCATCCAGAAAGAGCTACATTCTCCCAACTGCAGTATCTAATTGTTTGTTAAATAATTTTACCTCCATTACTCTATCTGGAAGTCCACACCATATATTGTTCACTCCTTGGGGGTAATTTTAACTATGGGCGATGGTGTAAAATGGGCAATAGTGAATTGGTCGCCCATTATACACGATTTTCCCTTCCATTGACTTCAATGGTATAGTGGGCTCCCTTGCTTTCACCGATGGCTAAATAGAAAATGAATCATTACACTTGGACCTTAGCACGCAAGAGCTGAACAGTCTTACAGTTCTGGGATTGTTACTGCTTTGCTTGTAGGAAATCCACATCAGTTTATATTCTGGTTTTATCACCGTCTTTCTGTGCAGCATTAAAAATGCACACGGGAGATTTTCCATTCTTCTTTTCACTACTTCATTAATGAAACTAATTTGACAAGTGGATAAGAGAAGGGGATACAAGACCAAGTGCAACACCAAGTAGAATGTTTACAATAAGGTGACTGACATTAAGCATCCAGAAAGACGATAAGCCCTGATTTTCAAACTGGGGCTGCGCTCACTCATAGAAAGGATGCAACCTCACTGGGGAAGGGAAGGGGGGCAGTCGGTCCTCTGAGCTTTGTGAGGTAAGCCCCTCCTCTTAGACCCCATGCAGAGGGAATCAGACCAGCAGCATTATTGGGGTGGGAATCGCTAAATCCTGTCGAGCAGCGGCTCTTAAAGCTGGCAGTTCCCCCTTGACACATGCCCACATTCCAACCAGCAGACCAGCTACATAGCTGCTGAGGAGCCCGTGTGAGATCATAGAAACAGGAGTAGGCCATTTAGCCCCTCGAGCCTGATCCACCATTCAATTAGATTATGGTTGATCTGTATCTTAACTACATCCACCCGCCTTGGTTCTGTAACCCTTAATATCCTTGCCTAACAAAAATCTATCAATCTCAATCTTGAAATTTTCAATTGACCTAGACTCAGCAGCTTTTTGGGGGAGAGAGTTCCAGATTTCCACTACCCTTTGTGTAAAAAAGTGCTTCCTGACATCACCCCTGAATGGCCGAGCTCTAATTTTACAACTATGTCCCCTTGTTCTGGCCTCCCTCACCAGAGGAACCAGTTTCTCTCTATCTACCCTATCAATTCCTTTAATCATTTTCAACACCTCAATTAGATCATCCCTCAATCTTCTATATTCAAGGCAGTCTCTGTATTGATTCAGCGATCCCGATGAGATTGGTGCCATGAAGGCTGCAGGAGAAATCGCCTGGAGATCAGCGCATACTGCCTGTACAATTCCCCTTTATAACAGGAGGCCCACGGTTGGTGTCGTAAGAGCAATCATGGACTGGCACACTCTGTCCTACGGCAGGTCTGGGGCCTGGACTCCAGGCGGTTGCACAGGGGTGGAGCTGTGAGCTGTCAGATCAGCCGATTAATCATCCGTTGTAGGACAAACGGACCTTGCCGGCGAGAGAAAGGTTCTTGCAGATAATCAGGAATGGGAACACGGATGATCAGGATTCCAGTGTCATTTAGATTAACTATTAATCTAGTTCCCTACCGAATTCATTCGTTCATACAAGTGCATCGATAACTTGGCCTGACGATTTTTCATATTTGTGTAATACTGCATCTGTTCTAGGCTGATGGAACATTTCTGACAGTAGAAAAGTATGAGAATGCCACCAGTAATTGGATTGTGATGTACAATGATGCTTCCTGGGAAACCAGGTAAGTCTCCTTTATCATTTGTCATTGGCTACAGCCAGGCTGTCATCAGAATTAGATCTAAACAAGATATTTTCATTTACTATCCAACTTTTCCCATGAAATCAATGTACTCTAATTCAAACTAAACCTTTAGATAAAGAAATAAAAACCAAAAATGCTGGAAATACTCAGCAGGTCAGGCAGCATCTGTGGAGAGAGAAACAGTTAACGTTTCAGGTCGATGATCTTTCATCAGAACTGGAAAAAGTTAGAGATGTAACAGGTTTTAAGCAAGACTCCTTTCTAACCCAGTATGTAAGAAGCCCAACAAGCTATTGAATCTGGTAATGGGGAATGAACCAGAGCAAATAAGAGAACGAAAAGTAGGGAAACATCGAGGCAATAGTGATGATATGATACGGTTTAGGATATTAATTGAGAAGGACATAGCATGACAAAGACTAGGGTAATAGATTGGAGAAAAACTGATTTTGAGGGGCTGAGAATAGAACTTGGGAAATTAAATGGACAACAATATTGGCAAACAATGATGTAGAACAGCAATGGGAAACATTTAAAAAGGTGTTCAACAGAGTCCAGGAAAACTACATGCTACTAAAAAACAAGAACAAGCAAAACACTAATGAGACACCATAGATCAGTAAAGACATGAGGGAAAAATTGAGGGTAAGGAAAGGGACGTACACTAAGTACATGGACAGCAGGGGAGAGCATAGTGGTTATGTTACTGGACTAGTAATCCAGAGGCCTGGACTAATAATCCGGAGACGCAAATTCAAATCTCACCACGGCAGCTGGGAAATTTAAATTCAGTTATTAAATAAATCTGGAATAAAAAGCTAGTATCAGTAATGGTAACCATGAAACTATCGGATTGTCATATAAACCCATCTGGTTCACGAATGTCCTTTAGGGAAGGAAATCTACCGTCCTTACCTGGTCTGGCCTATACGTGACTCCAGACCCACAGCAATGTGGTTGACTCTTAACTGCCCTCTGAAATGGCCAAGCAAGCCACTCAGTTGCACACAACGGCTAGCAAAAGCAATAATAAGAATAAAACTGGACGGACCACTCTGCATCGACCTTGGCACCAGCTTCGGACACGACAACGGCACACCCAGCCCAGTCGACCCTGCAAAGTCCTCCTCACTAACATCTGGGGATGTGTGCCAAAATTGGGAGAGCTGTCCCACAGCCTAATCAAGCAACAGCCTGACATAGTCATACTCACAGAATCATACCTTTCAGCCAATGTCCCAGATTCCTCCATCACCATTCCTGGGTATGTCCTGTCCCACCGGCAGGACAAACTCACCAGAGGTGGTGGCACAGTGGTATACAGTCTCATTAAAGCCTCAGTCCAAACATGGACAAAAGAGCTGAATTCCAGAGGTGAGGTGAGAGTGACTGTCCTTGACACCAAGGCAGCATTTGACCAAGTGTGGCATCAAGGAGCCCTAGTAAAATTGGAGTCACTGGGAATCAGGGGGAAAACTCTCCACTGGCTGGAGTCATACCTAGCACAAAGGAAGATGGTTGTAGTTGTTGGAGGTCAATCATCACAGCCCCAGGACATCGCTGCAGGAGTTCCTCAGGGCAGTATCCTAGGCCCAACCATCTTCAGCTGCTTCATTAATGACTTTCCCTCCATCATAAGGTCAGAAGTAGGGATGTTCGCTGATGACTGCACAGTGTTCAGTGCCATTCACAACTCCTCAGATAATGAAGCAGTCCATGCCCGCATGCAACAAGACCTGGAGGACATTCAGGCTTGGGCTGATAAGTGGCAGGTAACATTCATGCCACACAAGTGCCAGGCAATGACTATCTCCAACAAGCGAGAGTCTAACCACCGCCCCTTGACATTCAACAGCATTGCCATCACCGACTCCCCCACCATCAACATCCTGGGGATCACCATTGACCAGAAAATTAACTGGACCAGCCACATAAATACTGTGATAACAAGAGCAAGTTAGAGGCTAGGTATTCTGCGGCGAGTGTCTCACCTCCTGACTCCCCAAAGCCTTTCCACCATCTACAAGGCACAAGTAAGGAGTGTGATGGAATACTCTCCACTTGCCTGGATGAGTGCAGCTCCAACAACACTCAAGGAGCTCGACACCATCCAGGACAAAGCAGCCCGCTTGATTGGCACCCCATCCACCACCTTAAACATTCACTCCCTCCACCACCGGCGTACCGTGGCTGCAGTGTGTACCATCTACACGATGCACTGCAGCAACTCGCCAAGGCTTCTTCGGCAGCTCCTCCCAAACCCGCGACCTCCACCACCTAGAAGGACAAGGGCAGCAGGCGCATGGGAACACCACCACCTCCATGTTCCCCTCCAAGTTACACACCATCCTGACTTGGAAGTATATCGTCAATCCTTCATCGTCGCTCGGTCAAAATCCTGGAATTCCCTCCCTAACAGCACTGTGGGAGTACCTTCACCACACGGACTGTAGCAGTTCAAGAAGGCGGCTCACCACCACCTTCTGAAGAGCAGTTAGGGATGGGCAATAAATGTTGGCTTTGCCAACAACGCCCACATCCCAGGAACGAATATTAAAAAAAATGGAGAATATGAAGAGACTAGGAGAGAACTCAAAAAACATTTAGGAAGGTAAAGTGAAACGATGAAATTAAATTATCAAAGAACATAAAACAAAATAGTAAAATATTCTACAGGCACATAAATAAAAAATGGAAAGTCGGGATGGGAACAGGGCCACTAAGGCAGTGGTTCTCAAACTTTTTTGGTTGAAAGGCCCTTTTTCAAATATATTAGTAATCACGGTAACCCCATCTAAATTATTATTGTATTGATACTGTACCAGGATCTTCTGACAGTGAATTACAATATAACTATGGTGACATTTACAAAACAGGATGTACGTATAAAATGATAGTGATTTTAAAGCGTTGATTTTTTAAATTTACAAATGTATTGGTTATTCAGAGTATTCAAATGCTGCCCAGATTCTTCTGTCAGATTAGCTCCTTGGCCAGCCCTTGTCTGTGGACAGACAGATCTAATGTAATGTATGTCCGACTAACAGGGCCTGTTTTTCTGGCCGTATCTCAGTGCTTCTGCAGCCGGCTGGTAGTCGGGATGGGATCTTTGTTCACAGATGATCGGTTGCTCTCTGAACAGTTGGCGCTGCTCCTGATCCTTATCTTTATATAGAAAAAAACGCTGCATCTTGTATCTTTGATCTTGGCTGGCAGCACTGCATATCTGTGGTAAAATTATCTGAAAGCAATGATCATTCAAAACTCCAAGGGCTTCTTTACATTTTAAGTCCTTCTGTTATCTTGCTCCAAGTCAGTCAAGACCTTCACAAATGGTTGAATTTATGGGCGGACGCACACTGTTTATGGCTTGTAAGTGAAGATTATAATGTTGCAACATGATCAAGAAAGGTTTCAAAAGTGACATAAACCAGTTATATCAGTAAGTATATTTAGTCTTGCAGTGACAAAAGGCCCTGTTGCTGGCGGTGGCATTGCAGCAGCTGCTGGCTCGCAGTCTTTTTCTCTCCCTCCTTCTCCTCTTCTTCCTGCAGTGCACAGCCGCTGCCGCTGCCGCCATGGTAACCATTCACCGCCCTGTTCAGCAGCACCCGACTGCTCCATACCGGCTCGCTCTCCATCACCGATAAGGCCATAACAAAAGAAAACCGAGCACTCGGGTTTATTTCTAGAGGGATAGAATTGAAAAGTAGGGAAGTTATGCTAAACCTGTATCGAACCGTGGTTAGACCACACTTGGAGTACTGCGTACAGTTCTGGTCGCCATATTATAAAAAGGATATAGAGGCACTGGAGAGGGTGCAGAGAAGATTTACAAGGATGATACCAGAAATGTGAAGGTATACATATCAGGAAAGGATGAACAGGCTGGGCCTCTTTTCTCTTGAAAAAATCAGGCTTGAGGGGTGACCTAATAGAGGTCTTTAAAATTATGAAAGGTTTTGATAGAGTGGATACAGAGAGAGTGTTTCCACTTGTGGGGAAGAGCATAACCAGAGGCCATCAATATAAGATAGTCACCAAGAAATGAAATAGGGAATTCAGAAGAAACTTCTTTACCCGAAGAGTGGTGAGAATGTGGAACTTGCTACCACAGGGAGTGGTTGAGGTGAATAGTATAGATGCATTTAAGGGGAAATTAGATAAGTATATGAGGGAGAAGGGAATAGAGGGTTATGCTGATACTTAGAGGAGGAAGGATGGGCGGAGGCTCGAATGGAGCATAAATGCCGGCATGGACTGGTTGGGCAGATTGGCCTGTTTCTGTGCTGTATATCCTATGTAATTCTATGTAAGTAATTACTGAGGCAGGGAAAGGAGGGAGGGGAGGAAAGAACAAAAGGGAAGATCTGTGATAGGGTGGAAGGCAGGAGTGGTTAAATGGCAAAAGGATGATGGTGCAAGGCAAAAGTGGGTGGCAAAAGGACCCTTCTTAAAACCCACCTCTTTGACCAAGCTTTAAATAAAGAATATTGACATTTAAATTTTTCACTCTCCTATACCACATGTCTGGCTTCAATGTTCTACCTCCTGCAGTTCAGGGGGAGGAATTCCAATCCACTGGTTCCTCACCCCAAGCGGAGGAATTCCAATCCACTGGTCCCTCAGCTTTCCAAGGAGCTGTTTGAATCTGTCGTGGCTCAGATTAATTAAAGGTTTCCTGCACACTTTCTAATATCTTGATTATTTGAAACTGCAGTATTTAGATGATTGAAAGAATTTTGAACATTGAGCGTCTAAAATGAATGAATAGCCTCGGTGTGAATGTTTCGGCTAACTCAGCTCCATGCTCTGGAATTCCCTACCTCACTCCCTCCACTGCTAATGTAACGCCCTTATTTAAAAAGGGAGGTAGACAAAAGGCTGGAAACTATAGACCAGTTAGCCTAACATCTGTGGTTGGTAAAATGTTGGAGTCCATTATTAAGGAAGCAGTAACAGGACATTTGGATAAGCATAACTTAATCGGACAGAGTCAGCATGGTTTTATGAAGGGGAAATCATGCTTGACAAATTTGCTCGAATTCTTTGAGGATGCAACAAACAAGGTGGATAAAGGGGAATCAGTGGATGTGGTGTATTTGGACTTCCAAAAGGCATTTGACAAGGTACCACACAAAAGATTACTGCACAAGATAAAAAATCACGGGATTGGGGGTAATATACTGGCATGGGTGGAAGATTGGCTATCTAACAGAAAACAGAGAGTTGGGATAAATGGTTCATTCTCGGGTTGGCAATCAGTAACTAGTGGTGTTCCGCAGGGGTCAGTGCTGGGACCCCAACTCTTTACAATCTATGTTAACGATTTGGAGGAGGGGACCAAGTGCAACGTATCCAAGTTTGCAGACGATACAAAGATGGGAGGGAAAGCAATGAGTGAGGAGGACATAAAAAACCTGCAAAAGGACATAGACAGGCTAAGTGAGTGGGCAGAAATTTGGCAGATGGAATATAATGTTGGCAAGTGTGAGGTTATGCACTTTGGCAGAAAAAATCAAAGAGCAAGTTATTATCTAAATGGAAAGAAACTGCAAAGTGCTACAGTACAAAGGGATCTGGGGGTCCTGGTACATGAAACACGGAAGGTTAGTATGCAGGTACAGCAGGTGATCAGGAAGGCCAATGGAATCTTGGCTTTTATTGCAAGGGGGATGGAGTATAAAAGCAGGGAAGTCTTGCTTCAGCTATACAGGGTACTGGTGAGGCCACACCTGGAATACTGCGTGTGGTAACACAATACAGCTTCCTGTGACTTGAACTTTATTACATCACTTCCTGTGATTAGTCCAGGATAAATACTGGGCTGCTCAGTTGGATCCTGGAGAGGCATAGAGTAAGACCTCTTTTGTATGTAGCACCTTTTTAGTTGATTAAAGCTTACTTTAAGTTCACCACGCGTAAGGCTCATTCTTATGACACTGCGTACAGTTTTGGTTTCCATATTTAAGAAAAGATATACTTGCTCTAGAGGCAGTTCAGAGAAGGTTCACTCGGTTGATTCCGGAGATGAGGGGGTTGACTTATGAGGAAAGGTTGAGTAGGTTGGGCCTCTACTCATTGGAATACAGAAGAATGAGAGGCGATCTTATCGAAACATATAAGATTGTGAGAGGGCTTGATCGGGTGGATGCGGGGAGGATGTTTCCACTGATGGGTGAGACTAGAACTAGGGGGCATAATCTTAGAATAAGGGGCTGCCGTTTCAAAACTGAGATGAGGAGAAACTTCTTCACTCAGAGGGTAGTAAATCTATGGAATTTGCTACCTCAGAGAGCTGTGGAAGCTGCGACATTAAATAAATTTAAAATGGAGATAGACAGTTTCCTAGCTGATAAGGGAATTAAGGGTTATGGGGAGCGTGCAGGGAAGTGGACGTGAGTCTAGGTTCGGATCAGCCATGAAGGGCCATATGGCCTACTCCTGCTCCTACTTCTTATGTTCTTATGTTCTTATGTTCCTCCTCTCCACCTCCCTCTGCTTCTTTAAGACCCTCCTGAAAACCCACCTCTTTGACCAAGCTTTTGGTCATCCCTCCCAATATCTGCTTTGGCTCGGTGCCCATTAGTTACCGATGTGCCGCTGTGAAGAGCCTTGGGACATTTTTCTTTGTTAAAGGCACTGTATAAATGCCAGTAGTTGTTAATAAGTTACCATAAGTCTCCCAAAATCTCAAAGAAGTGCCCTGGTTGCTATCTGTCTGCTTTTGTACCAGTGGGTTATAATTTCTTTTAAGTTGGTAACTCAGAAATGTTTAAAATGTGAACCGAACATGAGAATCTGATTTTTGTTTTAAGTATGGATCAATTTTTCCACTCTCTCCTGTGCCCAATGACGGGGAGGTGTTAGTTGTTAAGGATACTAATGAGTCTGCACCATCAACAAAACAAACATCATAATTCCACCCATGGCCTCCCTAAAAGGCTTCAACCCTATGAATCACGGTGAATCATTTTGGAATATCTTGAAGTGATAAGGCTGAATAAAAACGAAAGTGTTCCTGTACAAATATGAAGTATTCTTCCATTGCCACCATGCTCTGCTTTTCCCCACGTACTCCCTCCTCCCTGTTGCCCAGAAGTTCAGCTGTTGAAGCCGGTATTGATTACAGGCTCCCTCGCAATCGCTGTCTGCCCCGTCCTTCATCACCAGACATGATGATGTGGTTTAAGTGACTCAGGTCGGGTCCTTGTGGTTTCTTTCATGTTAAATAGGAGGGCCTCTCTCATCGAATATGTGTGCTTCATTTATTAGCGTACAAAAAAACCCTACATAAATTAGTTTGCCCACAGTGCGGGTGTTCAAGTGACAGACAGCTCTGGGATGGAAATTCATGGCCTGACTAGAATTCAGTATCTGAAGTTACCGAGCTTTGAGCTTTCAAGGACAGCTTCAAGCTACGTGTCATTGTTGATAAACTGAACGGTTATTTGTCAAAATTATTAGTTCATGTTTCCGTTCAACCTAATCAAGCTGCTGGAGTGAGAAATTACTAATTTCATGAGGCTAATGCTGATGTTGTGTTAGGAAAAGAATGCTACAGTTAAAAGCAGACTTGCATTGTCGAGCAATTGAGCGCGTAATATTATTGCGGAAAGTTGTTCAGCTCCAATGATCCCACAGTAGACAAGCATGTCTTTGTAAGGCTGTAGATAGGAGAGTTTGATCATGACAGGTCCTAATGTTGGGTTCATTCATATGTTTGAATAGCTGGTTCACTGCAAGTCTGCGTGTTTAAATTGACAGGCTGTGTGGGTGAGTGTGGAATAGTTAGGGAAGTGACAATGTGTGATGGACATGTAAGTGACAGGGTAGGGCTGTGATCTTTCTTACCTGTGAATGTTAAAGGAATACTTTTGCCAAATCGCCATTTACATACCTGATCTCACACTAATATCTGAGGTGTTTTTCATATTATTGCTGAGCTGTGCTCACAAGAGCTTTTTACGACACTAGCAAGATTAAATAGAAGATGCTAAATGAAGAGTTTCTTCCAGGTTCATTTTGTGATGACTTTACACAAGCGTTTGCACATGAACTAAAACCTCGAGATTCAAAATCAAATAACAATTGATTTGTTCGTTGATAACTTCCAAAACAGGAATTGATGCAAAATGTCTTCCAGTGTATGTCTGTAAAAAGAAAATATTCCATAGCTCATGTCAGGCACTGTGAGAAATCACCTACAACTTCTGATATTAGCAGCTTTGCTTCAAAGGTCACAAATGTATTTTACATTAATTGGAAGTAATCTTCGATATGATCAGTGACTTGTGCTTTGAACCTATGAGTAATTTGGGGGACAAGAATGAGATATTGAACCTTTTGATTGATTGGCTAATAAAACAATGTATTCATTGTTATAGCACCAGGCACCTGTCTCAAGCCATCAATCACACTTTTAGGAATGGTGCCTCCAGTAGCCATGCAGGTCTACTCCATGTTAGAATCTGCACTCTATTATGCTAAAAAGATGTGACCAGGCTACCACTCCTCCACAAAATGGCTCGAGCAGCACCACAAGAGCTACGGCCAGACTTGCAAGCTTTGTGCTAACACATTCGAGCGGTTGCAGCCATACCTCGATATTCTACATCAAGCCAATATGTCCGCACAGGATATCAGCAGCGAGGTTTCACGGGCTGCTTCACCTGGCTTTGGATATTTCTTCCCAGATACAGGTGTCACCTGGAGCTCGGCTGCCTGTATGAAGAAATTCAGATGCAAGGACCGTCCTTCGTTGAACCAGCCTGCATTAGCGTTGGGGTAAATGTCTTACTTGCCCATCCCCACCTCACCCCAGAGCATTTTATAAAAGTCTTTCTTCACTCCCGCATATCACCAGGCCAAATTCATGAGACATGAATAGTCCAGACTCATTTCTATCATGCAATCTTAAAAGTGGCTGAAAGAGAAGTTAAAAGGGTTGTGAGAATGTGGAATGCACTGCCCCTGGAGGCCATAGGTGCAGAATCTATTGATGTGTTTAAAAGGGAGATAAAATACTATAAAGCTCTCCATGACAGATTCAAGAATTAAAGTGTCACTTTAGCACCTCAAATGCCCATGCGCTTTGGGGTACTAGACATTGTGTGGCGGTGTCATCACCAATGGTTGCAGCTATCACTCTGTATCTCTGAATAACCAGCCATCAGTCTTTCCTTCTCCTTCAAAGAGCTGTGTCACATTTGATTCCCTCAGGATGAAAACATCACGGGTGCTCCCCAGAATCTCTGCATAATTTTCTGGAGGTGGTCACATACCATTTGCACATTGATGGAAAATACCCTTTCCTTTTCAGCATGCCCTAGAATTGTTGGGTGTACAAATGGCTTAATGCGTACAGACCACAGTGTTCAGTGCCTTGGGAAAGCCAATAATTTGAAAGATTGCTACTGCTGCTGCTGGAACTGTATGTAGCAAGGTGTGAGGCTGCAGTTGCCTCTTCAATAGACTGGTACATGGCAAAGTAGCCAAATCCTGAGATGTCCCATGTAGGTCCCCAAGTGATGCCTGCAGTATGAGAACTAAGGGCTATGGCACCCCTTCACTGCCACTAGCTGTGCAAAAGTGAGAAGTCGCACAACACCAGGTTATAGTCCAACAGTTTTATTTGAAATCACAAGCTTTCGGAGCGGCTGCTCCTTCGTCAGGTGAAGTGCTGACCTGACGAAGGAGCAGCCGCTCTGAAAGCTTGTGATTTCAAATAAAACTGTTGGACTATAACCTGGTGTTGTGCGACTTCTCACTTTTGTCCACCCCAGTCCAACACCGGCATCTCCGCATCATGGCCACTAGCTGTGCAGTGTAATGATTGATTGTCCCTGGAAGTCATCTTGGACCAGATGGCACACCTTAGTCACAGCCTTTCTGTAATCCTGAACCTTCTCATCCATTGCTCCTCTTGTCATGTCCAGGTTACTGATTCTGTTGAAATAGACACGATGCCTTTGGTAGATCCCACTGTGAGCCTCCTGTTCTCTTTGTGCCTCTGGGCTGCCTTTCCTCGTCGTGCTCCTGTAGATATCCAGCAATAGCTGCTTCACCATTGCCTTTGAGCAGAAAACTCTTTTGCGCTCTTCACTTCTTGCTGTGGTGATCTTTGAAATCTTCTCTTTTAATAAAGGGGGATGCAAGCCCTGGAGAATAGTATTTAAGCAAAGTAGTCCCCGTTTTGTAGAAGAAAATAATAATCTCAGCATGTTTTTTTGTTTTGATGAGGGAATAAAAACATTGGGCTGAAATTCAGGGGTGTGGCGGAACATGTTCTTTTTATATTCATTCCTGGGATGTGGGAGTCATTGGCAAGGCCAGCATTTATTGCACATCCCTAATTGCCCTTGAGAAGGTGCAGTCCGTGTAGTGAAGGTACTCCCACAGTGCTGTTAGGGAGGGAGTTCCAGGATTTTGACCCAGCGACTATGGAGGAACGGCGATATATTTCCAAGTCAGGATGGTGTGTGACTTGGAGGTGGTGGTGTTCCCATGCGCCTGCTGCCCTTGTCCTTCTAGGTGGAAGAGGTTGTGGGTTTGGGAGGTGCTGCCGAAGAAGTCTTGGCGAGTTGCTGCAGTGCATCTTGTAAATGGTACACACTGCAGCCACGGTACGCCGGTGGTGGAGGGAGTGAATGTTTAAGGTGGTGGATAGGGTGTCAATCAAGCGGGCTGCTTTGTCCTGGATGGTGTCGAGCTTCTGGGTTTCCTGTCTTACCTACTGGAGAGGAGGTTGGTCCTGTCCTAAAGTCGGAGGAATGGGGTCATTTAATAAACCGACTGTTTGCACATTTATTAACAAGGCCTTAATGAGTTAAAGTGAGTGTTTTTGCTAATGTCATTCAACAGTTTTGGAGGGCGTGGATTCCTTAGGGCCAATAGCCCATCAGTCTGTTGACATTGTGCCACTTTATACAACAAGAACCTGCATTTATATAGCACCTTTAACGTAGTAAATCATCCCAAGGCTATATATGTCACTACTTTTTCTGCTAAAATGAAGAAGGCAGGAATCTTGGGCCTCTCTCTCGCGCATTAGGAAGATTTACATAGTGAGCTTCATTATTTTTAAATCTGAAGACTTTGCCCTGAAGAAAATCACTCCGAAAATATCATTAGAGCAATGACCTTTCCATTTCTTTATGAGAAATGTCCCTTTCTATCATGTTTATATTCCAAATCCACTCATTTGTTTATAAGCAAGAAATTCTCATGCGAATTTGAACTTTTAACTCATAGACAGAATGCCATGGTTACAGTAAAAAAGAGAAAGAACTTGCATTTATATAGCGCCTTTCATAAACTCAGAATGTCTCAAAGCGCTTTACAGCCAATGAAGTACTTTTTGAAGTGTAGTCACTGTTGTAATGTAAGAAACGCGGCAGCCAATTTGCGCACAGCAAGCTCCCATGAACAGCAATGGGATAATGACCGGATAATCAGTTTTAGTGATGTTGATTGCGGGATAAATATTGGCCAGGACACCAGGGAGAACTCCCTGCTCATCTTTGAATTAGTGCCATGGGCTCTTTTACCTCCACCTGCGAGGGCAGACGGGGCCTGGGTTTAACGCCTCATCCGAAAGGCGGCAGCTCCAACAATGCAGCACTCCCTCAGCACTGCACTGGAGTGTCAGCCTAGATTGACTCATGGTGCAGGGCTGTATGATTCTTTACTACTGAATGTCATTTACATTTCACTAGATCCCAAGTTTGACGAGGTAGTAGAATCAGGTGTCATTGCTGGAGACCGTTAATCTATGAACTCCTTAGCAGACTGGCACTAAGTGCTGGCTTTTTGTCAACGTTGTTCCTGTGACTGCTTTGCTGGCAGGTTAGTCCTGTGACTCGCTGTGCCCATGGTCTCCGGCTGGCATGCTGATACTTGACTATGGTTTGTGACGGAACAGCTGGTCTTCCCAGCTGTAACCTTTGGCTTGTATGGGACTATAATGAAATGTCTTGATATATCTGTATTGCCCTCTGAGAACAGGGATCATAGGAAACTTCCTGGGAAAGAGTCGTTCCTGATTCTGTTGGCGTCTTCGATCTGTAAATCTATTCGCCAAACTTCCCCTCCTTCTTACCCCTCCCCCATTGAACTGGTAATGGTGACTGCTGCAAGTTCTGGAAGCTTTTTGGGCCTGCTATTCAATCAGTAAATTAATTGGAAAGCCAGAGGCCGAGACTAATAATCCAGAGAACACATGAGTTCATATCCCACCCTGGCAGTTGGAGAACATGAATTTTGTTTTTTTCCTAAATCTAGAAATAAACAGCTGGTATCAGTAAAAGTGACCACAAAGCTGTCGGATTGTAAAAACCCAACTGGTTCACTCATGTCCTTTAGGGAAGGAAATTTCGGCCCTTATGGCCAATATGTGACTCCAGTCCCACACCAATGTGGTTGACTCTTAATGCCCTCCGAAGTGGCCTAGCAAGCCACTCAGTTGCATAAAACCACCAACATCTTCTCAGGGCAACTAGGGATGGGTAATAAATGCTGGCATTGCCAGCGGTGCCCACATCCCAAGAAAGAATAAAAATCATTCTGTGGCGCAGTCATCCATGCAGCTGCACATTTCTACCACTAGATGGGGCTTCATAAGCTCCAGGGGGTGGCAGATCCCCATATCTACACCTACAGGAGCAGTACTGCACTCTGTGGGAAACTTGTTTCATCCTGCCCTTAGGCAATGCCACGGGAGGCCCACTAGTATTTGATTGACAGGTAATGAACGAACATTTGTAGTATTTCTTGGATCTGTCGACTCGTGCGATCTTTGTTTGGCAATCTCGTGGCTCTTGACAGACCCTGTGCAATTCGCCTTGTAAAATCTTCTGAAGCTGATTTGAAATGGAGTGTGTGATTCCAGCCAGTGTGTACCCGTGCTCCAGCAGCACCTCAGCAGTCTCTGGCTCTGGGGAGTGACTCGAGAGTTTGGTTCGCTGCGTTTTAAATTCCCTCCACTATTGCAGTATTTCGAAAGCGGATTAGCCCTGCAATATTATTTCATGTTTCATTGGAGAGCAGTCGCTGAAGTTGACACCTAAAATGATTGTGTTTGTCAACTGTTACCAGTGATTTATGTGTAAATAAATATAGATATAACTTTTATATTTCAAATAAATGGCCTAAAGAAAAACTGTCCGCGGTGGAAGCAGATTCAATGGCAACTTTCAAAAGGGAAGTGGATATATACTTAAAAGGGAAAAGATTGCAGGGCTATGGGGAAAGGGCAGGGGAGTGCGACTAATTGGATCGCTCTTTCAAAGAGCCAGCACAGGCACAATGGCCCGAATAGCCTCCTTCTGTGCTGTATGATTCTATGGGGGAAAAATTGGGTCGCGCCCCCTTTGGGGCACTAACTTCGCCGGGGTGCTACTTATAGCGCCCTGAAAAAATTAGCACCCCCACGCCCGAAATTCACTTGTAGCGCCCGATCACAGGAGGTGCAAACCAACCGAATTTTTCCCCCTATGCTTCTAATGCAAACACAGATGGAATATTCCAGAAAGAAAAGTCGTTGGTAGGCCGGGCGATAAGTCCTGATTGATCAATAAAGGTTTTAACACGATTGAGCAGTTCAGTTCTACTATAGGCTGGAAGTTTGACTAATATGATCGATCTTAAACTTTTAAACTATTCAGTGCCTCTAGTATCTGCCAGTAACTAATGTCACTGAACTGCCTCGTGCTTGGATAATGATTACATGTTTTTCTTAGTGAAGATTGTGCATGACTGTCACTGAGTAATCGTGGTTAAGCGAGTCCTCTGCTCTGTAAGACTTCAGTTTCCCTCAGGAGCTAATGCCCTCCCAGGTGTAGAGCATGTGATGTTCTGGCAGCACAGTCCTGAAGCAGTTTTCCAAAATGAGTTATTTTTCAGCTGGAAGCCTCTTTCTTCCTCAGTTCAGCACTGCAAAACTCCAACAATGTTAGGCAGCAAAATGCAGCCCATGAGGTCGAGGCTGTGTTTATTTAACATCTCGACAGTGCAAATTCAGACAATGGTCTCGCAGAGAAACCCTCATTTCTGATTATTCAGGGGTGACTGTTTATAACAGTGTCAGCTCACTCATCTTTGGTAGCAGGGAAGAATCATGACATGAGCCATTTCTTGTTGGTGTGTGAAAACCAAAATCACGCCTTAAAATTTAAAATATCAATGTAGCATAATGAGGGAGCCAAGGAGATATTTCTGGTAGAAGACATCTGTATTATTTATGCCTTTTTTTTTTACTATTTACATGTTCTTTTGAGAAATCTATGGACAGGCTTGATAATTAGTCCAGTGAAAGCAATGAGTAATGGCTGGACATCAGGGACATTAGGTCCACCCATTGCAGTTTGCCCTGTACATCGGCCACAGTTGAAGTCATAAATAGTATCACATTGTTTGAAAAGATGGCTAGGATAAAAACACAAGTGTGTACTTTAATATGCTTTGGCGATTCTGTATCTATTTACTTCACCTGAGGAAGGGGCAATCGATAGCTCCGAAAGCTTGTGATTTCAAATAAAACTGTTGGACTATAACCTGGTGTTGTGCGACATCTCTACTTTAAAATAGACATTATTTCCACTTTTAATTTCATCTCATGATTCCCTAGGTGTATCATGATTTGTGCTATGGGTATAATAATTATGTGATTAATATACTTGAAGTAATAACTCCTAATGAAAATATTGTAAGGCAAGCTACATACTATGAATTCTAAGTTACACAGCATTCAAAAATATTACCATGGCAACACATTAAAGTTGATTTGTTTTTGACACAGATCATTAAACATCTTCCACCTTTTTCAGGATAAACATTGTTTAGCATACAATGAAGTCACAGTGGGTAGATCAGTTTTCTCTGATGCATTCATCACTACAGTCAGTTCCTCATTACAAACCATATTGTATTATCTTGACCAAATCTCTCCGAGTGGTACTTATCATAGTACACAAATAGTTAATCCTGGGAACCCTGTATGCGTTGATTTCCTTGAGCATGTTATTCCCTCATCCCAGAGTCGCACATCCTTCCTGCCTGGAGCACTGTCCATGTAGTCATTTCAATCAAGAGGAGTCCATACTTCTGCCGCCATTGTAATAGTACAAGTTTAAACACAAGATGAATCATGGCTCATGAAAATCTGAAAGTAGGAGTGCAAAAAGGCATAGCTGTGTAGAACAGATAAATGGATGGCCAATTAGTAAAAACAGGATGGTTCTAATTGTCTTTCGGATGAGATGTTAAACTAAGGCCCTGTCTGGCCTGACATGTAAAAGATCCCATGACCCTGTTTGAAGAAGAGCAGTAAGTTCTCCAGATGTCCTGGCCAACATTCCTCTCTCAACCAACACCACCAAAACTGAGTATCTGGACATCCATGCATTTGCTGTGTGTGGGACATTGCTGTATGGAAATTGGTTGCCAAGGTTGCCTCCATAACCATTTCTACACGTCAAAAAAAAAAGTAATCCATTGATTGTAAAGTGCTTTGGGAAGTCTTGAGGGCATGTTAAGGTGCTACATGAATGCAAGTTCTTTCTTTGTCCCTTTACTCAACCCCTACTTGAAGAAAAGCATGTGGCATTGCAAAAGGTCTGGCAAGTACCTGATGGAAGATGGAGAGTTGTGATTCCTTGTCAAGGGATCTATAAAGGAACAGTTTCAGCAGTGACAGATTGAACCATTTGAAGAAAATTCTATTAGCTTCAGGCTATCACGAATGTCTGGAAACTAAGAATGAAGTTTCCGGCAAAAGAACTAGAGGGGAGATCAGGAGAAATTTTGTTCCACAGCAAGTTGTTATGATCTGGAAGCAGGGAGGTGGAAGCAGACTCAATAGTAACTTTCAAAAGTGATTTGGATATATACTTGAAAAGATAAAATTTGCAGGGGTATGGGGGAAGAGTGGGTGTGTAGGAAAAATTGGATAGCTCTTTGGAAGAGCTGGTATAGGCATGAGGGGCCGAATGGCCTCCTTCTGTGCTGCTTAACTGTATGATTCTCGGAGAAGCAACAATTTGCATAGTAGGAGTTGGTACTACGGTTGAAATCTTTCATACTTTCAGATCTGTATTGATTTTATTCAAACCCAGAAGTTGGCCTATCCTAATTACATTCCAGTCATCCTCACCATCATCTGTTTAACAGCATCAACACCTATCTGCAATTCATTCAGTGAAGGACATTTCTGTCACTTTAGGAGGTTTCTGACTGATTCATGAATCTCCTTGCGGTTTTAGTCATTTTAGGCTGTCATGGCTAGTGAACACAGTCTGGTATCATTTAAGGCCACGTGAAAGACTGGGAGAAGGAAGAATATCTATGTTATGGGGACAGAAAATGGATTGTACAGGGACTGTCGGCTGCAGACTCCCTGAAATGGGTCAGGGAATGGAACGACGTATTCTGTATCACCCGTGCTTTGTCCTTTGATGTGATCCATATTTATTCTGGTGGAATTCTATTGAATTCAAGAAGATTTGATTCAAATTGAATGTGAGCGTTAGCTGCTGTGGTGAATGGAGAGGTGGTGCATGTTGTGACCCGAGTGCATTTTAGATATCAGAGTTGATCTCCAGTTTGGAACTGATAAACTACGTACAAGCAGGGCAGTCACTTTATGGATATTTTCCTGAAGTTACAAACATTGAAGCAAGGATGGTCTGATACGCCATTCCAGTTCTTGGGGTGACTGGGAGCTTCTTCCTGCTCGGCCCGTCCTAATTTCATCCGGTTATTGCTGGATTACCACTTCAAGGGCCTGGTAGCTTTTACACTTCATTTGATTTTTATTTAAATGTTTTCTCTCGCTCCTCTTTTGAAAGGCCCGGAGTCTGTTCACACATTGCTTTTTTTTGACCGAAATCCTTGGGAGTAGGTGTGGATGAGTGGGCGGCAGTGCCAGCCTCAAGGCCACCTGAGCGCTGTGCCACACTGTCAGTCACCCGCGGAGGAGCGAGCACTGCACAACACAATCTCGGTGCCTCTCTGCGTTCTGCTTGTGGCTCCTTCTTCCAGCAGTGTGATCAAAGGGCTTTGTTTTCCCTCCAGTACCTGCCCTTAATTTAAAAGGGTTGCTATGAGAAGAATGTGGCCCCTCTTTAAAGGATAAAGACTTTCTTCTTCCCTGGGCCTTGACAGCCAAGTTTTTGCTCAGAGATTGTAGGAGAGATTTTCCACTTCTTTTTCCTGTTTTATTAAAATAAATAATGGCCTGGAATTTGATGCAATGGCTATATTGGTGGCGGATGCCATAAATTACACCATCGTGCTCCCTGATCCTCCAGTGGCGAAGTCACGCCACAATTTGCTGGAAAAATTATTCGAATGCGCTGCAGTGAGCATAGCGGCAGATCGGGAATAGTGCGGCCAATGTCTGATGCGCATCCAAGGTACCGGGCCCGACACAGGGGTTATTTAACAGGGACGCGTTAAGGACCAATGGCTCCAATCCAGTAATGTGGGGATGGGTTGCGGTATGTGCGGGCAGAATGTCAAGGTCAGGTTTCATTTGATTGATGAGTTTGTACTGAAACTGTATAAATGTATAAATTGGCGTTAATCTGTATGCATAGGGTCGTCTCCTGAACTGCGGGCGATCCTTAGCCATATTTCATTACCGGTTGCAATCCATGCTTAGCGCACGAGCGCAATAAATATTAATATAAAAATAATGTCTGTCAGTACATGCTTGGCTGTCAAAACACTTATTTTATTGCTGAATTGAGGTTTAAGATTTCAATGAGGTTTCTACAACAGTAAAAATGTTACCCTTGGGCAACCTGCTGAGCAATTGAATACTTTACTGATTCGGAGTCCTCCAGTGCCATTCTGTAGTGGCCTAAGTTCTCTGAGGGGGTCACAGTGACGCTAATTCAACAAACTTGATCTTGCCAATGATTTTAAGGGGAGGAGGGTCGGAACTATGAAACTTAGCTGTTCAATTTTTTTGCCGATAGTCTCTGTGGAGCAGCGCAAACGTCCCAGCGAATTAATTAATGACATAAGGCACAGACATGATGGGGTGAATGGCCTCCTTCTGTGCTGTAAATGTCTGTGACTCTATGGGGGAGAAATTCAGTATCGCCCCATTTGGTGCGCAATTATCGGCCTGGCGCAAAGATTAGCGCCTGGCGCTAATTATCGCCTCCGACTGCAAACTTGACTTTTATCGTCGCTGGAGGTGATTGGAGCGCTAAATCAGGTGCTTCACACCTGTCTTAAGGCACAAAGGCCGAGGAGCGAGGCGCTACCTCAGAGCGCTGGTGAAGCTCATGTGATGTCAGTCAGTAATGGAACACACACACAATGGCGCCGGCCAGTTCTTAAAAGGGAGGGTTGATCTTGCTTTCCATCCACATCCTACTCATTGCAGCCTTGAATCTCGGCCTGGAGAGACCTGTACATCAAATCTGCTTGAAAGAACAATGGAGAGGCCCAGGGAAACAGCTCAGAGTGCAGCCCCCACAGTCTCTTCTAAATCGATACAAGGAAGGGCAAATCTAAATGAACCTGCAAAGTGCTGCTCAGTACCCAAAACTCCTTCACACAGCGTTGAATCTCTCCAGAAGTCTCTCTCTCTCTCTCTCTCTCAGAATGCGTGGTTCAAAAATGTCACCAACAATAAAAGGCAGGAAGCGGTCGCCTTTAAACAGCGCTCTCCCAGTCCCTTCCTGACTGCAAAATGCTCCACTCAACCTGTCGTTGCTAGCGGCAGGCGGTAAGGCAGGGGGCGCCACTCAATATCCGCTCCGGGGCGATACCGGGGCGTTGCGCACTCGACTGACATCACGATCTGCTAGCGCAGGAGATCGTGGCGGTAGTGTTTAGCGCCTGCCGCAAAATGTCTAGTTAATTTCGCGAGCGGCACAAACATCGCCGCGCCCGGGCGCTAGTTGCTTTGCGCCCCATTAGTGCCCTCTTAAGGCGCTAACGGGAGGCGCAACCAACTGAATTTTTTCCCCTATGATTCTATAATTAAGTCACTCACGCCGTAATTTCCTGGAATTTCTGCAGTGTAATAATGGCGTACGTCACAGATACGCCATTATTACATTAGCAGCGGCGAGAGGAGCGGACCTGGGATTAAATGTCGAGAGCGGTGGCGGCAGAGGCTCGATAGAGAGAGGCAGCGCGAGGAACCTTCAAAACTGAAAAATAAATCAAGGAGTGACATCACAGGGCAGCAGGTAGGTGATTGGTTGGTGAGTATTACAGTTTTTTTTAGCCTCTAAGCTGGGAAGTGGGTTAAACTCAGAGCTCGGAAACTGTAACTTACTATTACTTTACCTTACTGAATTCGTAACTTAAACTAGATAAACCAATTAATTAATAAAACTAAAATAATTGATTGAAAATAATAATAATAATTAATTAACTAATCAAATAAATAAAGAAGGTTAGATAGACATGGCAGGGCAGGTGGTGTGCCATAACTGCAGAATGTGGGAGCTTGTGAAGACCAGTGAGATCCCAAGCAACCACATCGGTGGCTTGAGAAACTTCGGCTCAGCGTTGTTGAGCTGGAGTATGAGGTGCAGACATTGTGGGGCATCAGGGAGGAGGAGAGTTGCCTGGACACTTTGTTCCAGGAGGCAGTCACACCCCCTTAGGTTAAGTAGTACTTTAGAGTTCGTCAATGGTCAGAGACAGGAGGGTGTGACCGCGAGTCAGGAAGGTATGGGGACCCAGGATTTAGTGATGGTGGAGCCTCGGCCCTTGACTTTGACCAACAGGTATGAGATGCTTGCTACCTGTGGGGATGAGAACAAGAACTGCAGGGTGGATGAGCAAACTGACCATGGCACCATGGTGCAGGAGGCCATTCAAGTGGGGGGGAGTGAAAAAGAATGTGGTAGTGGTAGGGGACAGTATAGTCAGAGAGATAGATACTGTTCCCTGCAGCCGCGACCGGGAGTTCTGAAGGTTGTGTTGCCTGCCTGGGCTTCGGGCATAGAGCG
Organism: Squalus acanthias; assembly: GCA_030390025.1. Taxonomy (NCBI): domain Eukaryota; kingdom Metazoa; phylum Chordata; class Chondrichthyes; order Squaliformes; family Squalidae; genus Squalus; species Squalus acanthias. Next base: position 42,086,216 of record CM059438.1, read on the forward strand.
GGGGAATGGGACTGACTGGATTGATCTACAGAGAGCCAGCATGGACTCGATGGGCCGAATGGCCTCCTTCTGTGCCGTTATGACTCTATGGGCGAAATATTGAGTCGCGCCCCCTTTGGGGCGCTAACTTCGCTGGGGGGAAAAATTAGCGCCCCCACGACCGAAATTGAGTGGTAGCACCCCAAGAGGGAAGCGGTGGAAGCGCCCCGCCTCCCTCTTGGGGTGCTGCGAGGGAATATTGCGGTGCTACGTGGCGCTGCGGCACGTCGCGCCGCGGTATTGCAGGCCTTCCTCCCCTTCTTAAAGGGGAGGGGCCTTGCGCAGCACGACCCGGGGTCCAGCTGGGCCACCGGGGATCAGAGTGCCGACAAAAGAGCCCGGCACTCAAGAGAAGTGCCGGGCTCATGGAGCGCATCCGGCATTCCGCGGGGGGTCGGGTAAGGAGGCTGGGGACGGCAGCGGAGGCAGGTTCTGACAGGTGGCCAGCAACAAAAATGGCCGCCCGTCACCTCGCCTTTAATTAGCGCCGCCACGGCCGCAGGTAGGCCCCCCCTAACCCCATCAGACAAGGCGTCCAGCGGTAAGTTAGGGGGCGCTACCAAAGATCGCGGCCGGGGCTCGAGCGGGGCACTGCGCCGGTGCGTCATCGCCGGTGGCGCAGTGCCGCGGGGCGCTAACAGTTAGCACCACCGCTAACCTCCCGCTGAGTTTCGCGGGAGGCGTTGGCGGCGTCGCGCCCGGGCGCGAGTTGCTTTGCGCCCCGTTAGCGCCCTCTTAGGGTGCTAATGGGAGGCGCAAAGCAACCAAATTTTTCCCACTATGACTCTATGAAATGTCAAGCCTGTAGAGCAGAATAGTGATCTTGGTGAAGATAAGCAGAGTGGGTCAGGAAGGGACAGAAAGATTAATAAAGGTAATAGGGCATTAGTGACAGAATGGAAAAGGAGGAGGGGTAGCCCTGCTAATCAAGGAGGAAATAAAGACAGTAGAGAGAAAGGATCGTGGCTCGGGAAAAACAAAATGTAGAATCAGTTTGAGTGGAGCTAAGAAACAACAAGGGGCAGAAAACTCTAGTGGGAATAGTCTATAGGCCCCCTAACAGTGGTTGTAGTGTCGGGCAGAATATAAATCAGGAAATTAGAGATGCATGTAACAAGGGTAACACAGTAATCATGGGGGACTTTAACTTTCATATAGACTGGGCAAACCAAATTTGCAGAAATATTGCAGAGGAAGAGTTCATGAAATGCATTCAAGATAGTTTTCTAGATCAGTATGTCAAGGAACCTATGAGGGAATTGGTTATTTTAGATCTAGTACTGTGCAATGAGACAGGGTTAATTAATAACCTTGTAGTAAAGGAGCCTCTGGGGAGCAGTGATCATAATATGATAACATTTTTTGTTGAGTTTGAGAGTGATTTAGATAAGTCTGAAACTAGGGTCCTAAACCTGAACAAAGCAAACTATGTCGGTTTGAGAGGTGAGTTGGCTAAGGTAGCTTGGGAAACTAGATTAAAAGATATGACAGTAGAAAAGCAATGGCAAACATTTAAAGAAATAATTCATAATTCGCAACGAATATACATTCCCTTAAGGAATAAAAACACCACGGGAAAAATGGTCCAACCGTGGCTAACAAGAGAAATTAAAGATAGTATTAGATTAAAGGTACAGGCTTATAATTTTGCCAAAAAGAGTAGTAAGCCTGAGGATTGGGAGGATTTTAGAATTCAGCAAAGGAGGACCAAGAAATTGATAAAGAAAGGGAAAATAGAATATGAGAGTTAATTAGCGAGAGACATAAAAACAGACTGTAAAAGCTTCTACAGGTATGTAAAAAGGGAAAGATTAGCAAAAGTAAACGTGGGTCCCTTACAAGCTGAGACGTGAGAAATTATAATGGGGAATAAGGAAATGGCGGAGAGATTAAACAAATACTTTGGGCTGGATTTTACCAGCTCTGAGGAGGCAGGTGTAGAGGTGGGACTGCTGGGAAAATCCCCAAAAATGGGAGCGGGTCCCAAATCCACTCCCAACCTGCCTCCAACCAATCTGTCCGGGAGTCAGGTCCCCGATTTGCGCAGGGACCCGACTCCTAGCGGCGGGAAGAGGATTATAGCCATTTAACTGCCTGTTAACAGATAGTTAACAGGCAGTTAAGAGGCTTTTTCCAATTTTTTGACTGCTGCTGAGGGCTTCCCGACATTGAGGAACCCCGCCAGGGTAAGTGAGGCGTGCTGTGGGTCTGTTGTTATGTTGGTGTTTGGATGACTGCTGCAGAAGTGGTGTGAAGGATGCAATGGGACACTGGTTAGTATCAGAGGTAAGGAAATGTTGTGAAAGTCATTTTTAATGTGGTTAGATGTTTCAGCAGGTGACAAGCTGTGAAGTGTAGCCTCATCTCATCGGGAGAAGTGACAGATGGCTTCTGCAATCTCAGCTGCAGCTACCATCTGTTTTATCCTAAGGAGAGAGTAATTGGAGAGTCTGGGTGCAAGGGCTCACCTTTGGACAGTGATTGTCAGTGTTTGACAGCACCTCAATGCTGTCAAACACTGCCAAATCATCTGTCAAACAAGTGTGGTACATATGCCTTTAAGAAAACCGGCAGATGAAGCATCATCAACTGATGTCATCTGACACCGGCTTTCCCGTAATTGGCCGGCAAGCCCGCAGGGCGGGCTTAACAAGGCCAATCAGGGCAAAATGGCATCTGTTCGTCAGACATTGCTGGGGGCGGGACTGGAACCCGAAAACCAGCAGTCCCACCTCGAACTCGGCCTGGGAGGTAAGATTCCGCCCTTTGTGTCTGTCTTCACGGAAGAAGATGCAAAAAGCTTCCCGGAAATAGTGGAGAACCAAGAGTCTAATGAGAATGAGGAACTGAAAGAAATCAGTATTAGTAAAAAAAAATAGTACTGGAGAAATTAATGGGACTGAAAGCTGATAAATCCCCTGGACCTGATGGCCTACATCCTAGGGTTTTGAAAGAGGTGGATATAGAGATAGTGGATGCATTGGTTGTCATCTTCCCAAATTACATAGATTCTAGAACGGTTCCCGTGGATTGGAAGGTAGCAAATATAACCCCACTATTTAAGAAAGGAGGGAGAGAGAAAACGGAACTACAGACCAGTTAGCCTGACATCAGTAGTAGGGAAAACGCTGGAATCTATTATTAAGGAAGTGGTAACAGGCCACACAAGAGGTTATTAAACAAAATTAGGGCTCATGGGATTGGGGAGTAACACACTAGCATGGATTGAGGATTGGTTAACGGACAGAAAACAGAGAGTAGGAATAAACGGGTCATTTTCGGGTTGGCAGGCTGTAACTAGTGGGGTACCCCAAGGATCAGTACTTGGGCCTCAGCTATTCACAATCTACATCAATGATTTGGATGAGGGGATCAAATGTAATATATCCAAGTTTGCTGATGATACAAAACTAGGTGGGAATGTAAGATGTGAGGAGGAAGCAAAAAGGCTTCAAGGGGATATAGACAGGTTAAGCAAGTGGGCAAGAATATGGGAAATTGAATATAATGTGGAGAAGTATGAAGTTACCCACTTTGGTAGGAAAAATAGAAAAGCAGAGTATTTTTTAAATGGTGAGAGATTGGGAAATGTTGGTTTTCAGAGGGACTTGGGTATCCTTGTACACAAATCACTGAAAGTTAACATGCAGGTACAGCAAGCAATTAGGAAAGCGAATGGTATGTTAGCCTTTATTACAAGAGGATTTGAGTAAAAGAGTAAAGACATCTTACTGCAATTATATAGGGCCCTGGTGAGACCACACCTGGAGTATTGTGTACAGTTTTGGTCTCCTTACCTAAGGAAGGATATACTTGCCATAGAGGGAGTGCAACGAAGATTCACCAGACTGGTTCCTGGGTGGAGGATTGTCCTATAGGGAGAGATTGAGTAGACTAGGCCTATATTCTTTAGAGTTTAGAAGAATGAGAGGTGATCTCATTGAAACATACACAATTTTTACAGGCTTGTCAGGGTAGATGCAGGGAGGATGTTTCCCCTGACTGGGGAGTCTAGAACCAGGGGTCACAGTCTCAGAATAAGGGGTCGGCCATTTAGGACTGAGATGAGGAGAAATTTCTTCACTCAGAGGTGGTGAATCTTTGGAATTCTCTACCCAGAGGGCTGTGGAGGCTCAGTCGTTGAGTATATTCAAGACAGAGATCGATAGATTTTTGAATATTAAGGGAATCAAGGGATATGGGGACAGTGCAGGAAAGTGGAGATGAGGTAGAAGATCAGCCATGATCTTATTGAATGGCGGAGCAGGCTCGAGGGGCTGAATGGCCGACTCCTGCTCTTATGTTCTTATGTTCTTATTACTATAACACAGGTTTTCAGCAATTTAAGGCCTAATGTTGTGGAGTTGTTTCTCTGCCTGGGCTTCAGGCTTTTTAGAATAAACTCATTTATCAGCATACTTTTAACTTTAGTTTGTGTTAGCCAACCGCTGCTTGTTTCTGTGTATGTGAAAAAGTAAAAGCAAACATCTTCAGCATACTAACCCTGTAAATGATTCAAGTAGTAAACAAATGCATCCCCTCCCAAACTGTTTGTCCGCCATGTATTTTTTTCCTCTGTTACACAATCCATGCAGGACATTTACTCAGGCTCTGTCCCCACCCCCGCCTTCCCCAGCCCATTGAGAAGAATAGAAAGAACACGGTGAACTCTACTTGAATGGGTTTTCCTTATTTATGTTAAATTCCTACAGTGATGAACTTTACCAAATGCCTTTAAAAAACACATTCTGTGGTGATGCTCTTTTCTGAATGGATGCTAAACTGGAAATCACTACGAGTTGGCAGTACACAATATTGTGGGGTGGCAGCTAGGAGGCAGTGTCGAGCACCCCTTCTTACCAACATCCACTTCATCCATTGGATAAGAGCAGAACTTAATCTGGTTACAAGGGAGGGAAGAGTGGACAGACATCAACTAAAATTGTGCAGAGTGTCAGACAAGAGATCTGAGAATTTAAAGTAATTCTAAAAATAAATGTGAGGTGCCGGTTTATTGTTGAGAATATGAAGGGAGGAGACAGCCGACTTCTGTAGTAGATTAATACTTTTGCACCAATGAGTAAAGGTGGTGAAATAAACACTACCATTATAAAATCTCAGGTGTAAATCTGTCACCTCGGGGTCTGTCGGTTTAAAACTAATTTCACCCCACAGTTGGCCGCTGGCCAGTTTAAATGTGTTGGCAATGTGACATTTGGGGGGGAAAATTCGGTTGCTTTGCGCCTCCTGTTAGTGCCCTAAGAGGGTGCTAACGGGGCGCAAAGCAACTAGTGCCCGGGCGCGGCGATGTTTGTGCTGCTCGCAAAATTGACCAGACATTTTGCGGCAGCGCTAAACACTACCGCCACGATCTCCTGCGCCCGCAGATCGTGACGTCAGTCAAGCGTGCAACGCCCCGGTAGCGCCCCAGACCGGATATAGAGTGGCGCCCCCTGCCGCTAGCAACGACAGGTAGAGGGGAACGTTTTGCAGTCGGGAAGGGACTGGGGGAGCGCTATTTAAAGGCGGCCGCTTCCTGCCTTTTTTTGTCGGCGACATTTTTGCACCACGCATTCTGAGAGAGAGAGAGAGAGAGAGAGAGAGAGACTTCTGGAGAGATTCAACGCTGTGTAAAGGAGTTTTGGGTGACTGAGCAGCACTTTGCAGGTTCATTTTGATTTGACCTTCCTTGCATCGATTTAGAAGAGACTTTGGGTGCTGCACTCTGAGCTCTTTTCCTGGGTCTCTCCATTGTTTTTTCCAGCTGAATTGATGTACAGGTCTCTCCAGGCTGAGATTCAAGGCTGCAATGAGCAGGGTGTGGATCGAGAGCAAGATCGACCCTCCCCTTTAAGAACTGGTCGACGCCAGTGTGTCTGTGTTCCATTGCTAACTGACATCACATGAGCTTCGCCAGCGCTCTGAGGTAGCGCCTCGCTCCTCGGCGTTAGCACCTTAAGAGAGGTGTGTAGCGCCTGATTTAGCGCTCCAATCACCTCCAGGGGCGATAGAAGCCAAGTTTGCAGTCGTAGGCGATAATTAGCGCCTGGCCGATAATTGCACCCCAAATGGGGCGATACCGAATTTCTCCCCCATGATCTTGGATTTTTGTCACCCTTTGCAGTTGCCGTGGTAATGTAGACAGAAAATTTCTTGATAAATATCTCATGTCATCATTCCATTAGTATATGCCCATCAGTCTTAATTTGAGAACTTAAAATGTCATATTGCTGCCTAGGTTTTTTTGCCGCATGCATAGTATATTATTAGCTGCATATACCTGAAACAAGATTATCTCATTTACACCAGACGCGTATTAAAAAAAGGAATATTAGAACTTGTCTCCGGCCTATTTAAATCGCCCCAGTGAGATGTTTACAAGCACTATCAAAAAGGTTGAACTGATATTGAGAAACTGGAGTCCAGATGCCCCATGGAACCTTGCCTGCTTAAGCTGGTTCAATGACTTCTGACAGTCCTTCTCTGATTGGTTCAGGGGTCTGTGAGAGGCTTTCATCACAGAATATTAACAGAGCCTGACTGCTGTTTGTTCAGAAATTGAGAGTTGGTGTAATCTTGTACTGATAATAACTGATATCAGTATGAGTTTGCATAGACATCAGGAGATTATCGCTGTTCAAACCATACTCTGCATGGAGATAGAGATATGTGAAGTACGTCGCAAAGCCAGAAATGATTTAAAATCAGAAATAAATGTGTTAGAAAGTGCATTTAAAATACAAGCTAATCTGTGAATGGAACACAATACAATTCAAATGCATTAAACTAACAGGGAGGAAGTGTGTCTTTGTAGTTTAGTCAAAGAGTGTTCTTCTAAACTGAAAGTATATATGGCAGGACAGGGCTTGTTTTGTTCATTTACCGAAAGCTACAGTTCAAAAACCAACAATACTTGGCTGTAGGAAGCAGCAGAGCAAACATTGCTGAGCATGTTGGTCAGAGTTGCCAACCCTCCAGGATTGACCTGGAGTCTCCAGGAATTGAAGATTAATCTCCCGGTCACTGCTCCAAGCAACTCGGGAGAAAAATCATAGGGACGTTAAAAAATGGTGTGATTTTTTAAAAATAATTTAATTTTCTTTTTATTCGTTATAAAAATATTGGCAAGGGAATAAAACGGTTGTTTGACTGATGGTTAAGCATCATCCAATCGGGTAATTAAGAGCTTGTTTGCTTTCTAATTGGCGTGGGATGGCAGTGCCCTGCAATGTTGCATGTGCCGGGCGACCAATGGCAGGAGTGTGGGGGTGGGGCGGTTGGAGGCTGGAGGTCATGTGATGAAACCTCCAGAGATACATCCAACCAGAGTTGGAATCCCTGACGTTGGTTGATTCGTTATAACCCAGCATTTTGAAGACAGCCATGTCGAGCAGACCAAAAGGGACCTCGTTACGAGTTACCTCCAGAGAGTGTGTCCTGTTGCAGTGGAGCTTTCTATAAACTTGCTCAGCAACACTGACTTCAAAACCCTCCTTAATCGCTCCTCATTTCGGGTTCAGTGTCACTGTCAGCCTCGTGCCATTTTCCGTGCGGCAAGTATTTGAGAATAGAGACGATGCCTGTTAGTGACCCTCCTCTTGCGCACATTGATCGGAGAAAGCTCTGCAGCTTGACTCTGTATTCACTTGAGGAATGTTAATGCCGTGAGATTCCCCGCTGGTGATGTGGCGCTTGGAGGGATTTATTCTGTTTGCATTTTATAACTGCAGTTTGTTTTTGTTTTTAGGTTGTATTGGAACAAAGCACCTAAAGGTTATAGCAATGTCACAGTGGCCTGGCACATCCCACATACTGCAAAGCTTGGAACGTACAAAATGCGCCATTTTGGCCATTTTAAGACACTGCACATTCTGAAACCAACCTTCACTCCTTATGAGGGCTCGTCTTCCCCTTTTGAAGTGAGAAAATGAAACTCATAAGCCATAATATCATGTTTCTGTTTTTACAATTTAAATTCCAATTGATTTTTTAAAAATTCTGTTTACCATACTGTCGGACAGTGAATTAAAAAAAAAAAATCTCTCTGCATTATACTCATGAGCTGGTTGGATGATTCGCCACTGGTTGTCACTAAGCACGTTTCTGGGACAGAATTAAGATGAGAATTCTCTAACCGCGCAAAACCATTTATAAATTGTGGTAGCATCTGGAAGATTACTCAACTTCCCCACACCGAGCGTGTAGTTAATGAGTAGCCAGTAAAATCAATGAAATAATATTATTGACAAAACAGATCTTTTTTCCATAACAAACGGCCTTGGTTTAGATTGGAAAATATTTTTCAACATAGATGGAAAGGAGAACTGAGCAGTTTATAAAATGCCTGAGAATTCCAAGTCATTACCTGGAGTTCTCCTTGGTGATAATCGGAATAATTAGGCTAATCCCTAAATAAATAGTATTCTTGGAGCAGGGCTGTCACTAAATGAAACACAATTAGATTCAATTAGTTGTATTTGATTTGGCTTTTCTAATTTAAACCAACCAACATTAAACATTTATGTGATTACATTCATGTTTAATTACAGAAACAATATTGCACAAACAGGTTTGGCTTATTTTTCTAAACCTTCAATTGGCATGCTACTATTCAGTAGTAATACTCTTCCTTCACTTGCTACACCAAGCTGTTGTTATGATTAGCATTAATATTACAGACATTAGCCCCCCCAATAAAAAGGTTTATTACTTCAGATTTATAGATTAAATGATATTTATAATTATTGGCATTAAACGGTGGGGACTTTTCTGACGAGTTTAAACAAAATGATTAAATGTAACTTTTTTTAACTGCTGGAGTGTATGCTCACAGACATACAACTGAAGAGCTTTAAATTGAAGAATAGTTCATTAAGCAGTTATCTTTACTATATTTGTTTTTGGATTAAAGGGGGAATTCTTAAGGTGAACAGATAAAATGCCAAAAGATATCACTCTTCCAAACCTCACTTCTTTGAAGTGGATTTTGCTAATGTGATCAGAGCTAGACTGCCGTCACCACCTTGCCAACATTCTACAAAACAACTTGACCATGGCAGCCATCTTGGATTAATTGCCACATGTGGTTTCTTTCTGCCAATCCGTAATTGTGCCAAGGTATATCCAGACTTAAATATGTTAGTAACTGTTATCTGCTGATAGCAGAGTTATTTCACCACCTTTCCAGTGACTTTAAATTTAATTGTCATCTTGGCGTTGGTCAGATTCACAAATGGAACTGATTTGGATTTGCTTTTCTTTGTAAAAACTGGAAAATAAACCGTTATCTCCAAGGGTGAGACCATGTCCAATGACCTATTGCAAAAAATAAAAGCTTAAGTTGTCAACAGAACTTTGAAAACCAGGCCAATTGTGTTCTTATTAAGAATTGTTGAGAATTAGCAGTAGGTGTACAAATCTGAATATGGGACTCCGATAAGAAAGTTAGATGTAGAGCATGAGACAATATTATCTCAATTGGTAAAAGCCATGTGCAAAATGTGACTGGAATTGAATGAACAGTTCCAACATTACTGTAATCACAAGAAAATGGAGGATCTACTCCCAAGATAACTATTAGTAGACATATGCTAACGATGCTGGTGTGGGATTCCTCTGTCTGCTATTTTAACGCAGGTGTTAACCGTTCATTATATCTACAGTGGCTGCACATCCTGCTTCTAAAAATCAATTGCGCCTACATTTAAAAAATAGTTTTCAGCTTCATAAGGTAATTTTTGTAATTTATATTTTGTATCCTTTTAATAAAGAGTATGTTCAATCAGCAACAACAACTTTCATTTGTACAGCACCTTTTAATATAGCAAAACGTCCCAAGATACTTCAGAGAGGCGTAATCAGACAAAATTGGACACCGGGCCAGAAATGTTTGGGAAGGCGACCAAAAGGTTAATCGAAGAGGTGGGTTTTATGGAGGGTCTTAAAGGAGGAAGGGAAGGTGGGGAGGTTCAACGGGTATAGGAAGGGAATTCCGGAATGTGGGGCCAGAATGAGACAAACAGAGTCCTGAATTGGCGGGGGGGGGGGGGGGGGGGGGGGGGGTGAAGGGCTGAAGGAGGCTACAGAGATTGGGTGGGGCAAAACTATGAAATGATTTAAACCTAAGGATGAGAATTTTAAATTGAAGGCATTGGAGTCCAGGTTGTCAACGTACATATGAAAACTGACCCTACGTATTTGGATGATGACACCAAGGAGGCAGCATGTAGCTGAGGAAGAGGAGGGGGGTCAAGGAAAGACCCTTGGGGGACCACAGCAGGAATTGTGTCCTCTGCAGGACATCTGGACTTGGGACTCAAGTCAGCCGACATAGATACACAAGAAAAATTAAAACAGTGCAGGGATGGGGAAGAGTAGCCATTGCTGGAGATGCTCTGGGTACGAGTGCATTGGTAAAAGTGGAACCAAGTGAGGGACGTCCCACTGAGATGGAGAATGGAGGAGGATGGTGTGGTCGCCATATCGAAGGCTGCAGAGAGGATGAGGAGAGTGAGGAAGGTAAATGCACCATAGACACAATCAAAGAAATTATGTTTTAAGTCTGTAGTTATGTGTTCAATAAAGGCATTACATACACATTTTGTGGATCTTCGATTCTGAGTCATGTTCTTTACGTTGATGCATTGTCTGAATGTGTGGATTCCTTCTGTTGCACAAGGTGTCGATCACCCCCTTACCTGGTGGATTTTTATCAATAATCCACATGCAATTCATCCACTCAAGCACATTGAGATGGGACGGGGTGGGTGTCATTATGGGTGACAGCACGTTGATTGATTGCATTAACACTTACTGCTCTGGTCACCTCCCTCCATTTTCCTTGAGCAGTTCTCCTTGGCACCCTCTGCCTGTGAGTGCCAAACAGTGCCTCCCTTCTGGATCCCAACAGGCTCAATTCAACATCTGCATATGTGAAGTGGGGAGGGGGGATGTTCTGTGCATCCTACAATAGTCCTGTCTCATATTTTCCACCAACCAACTTCCTGGTTTGGAGCAACAAGCCTGTTGATGATGCTTGGCCCTTTAAGCTGCTGCAGGAATGTGAGTCCTGCAGCAACGAGCTCCCAATGAGAGGCATTTCTAATACCCTCGTCATTTAAATTGACCTGATGCTGGAAACCACAGCAGGGATTGTGTCCTCTGCCGGATATCTGGACTCGGGACTCAAGTCAGTTGACAGATAGGCGAGAAAAATTACAACAACGCCCTAAAATGAGAAGGACCTATCCAAGAGTAGAACTCCTGAATATTGGAGCAGCAAAGAAGCAGAAGGTTGGGGATTGCACTAAACCCTGTCAGAAAACATTCAAAGAAATCCAAGAAATGTTTTTAAATCCTCTGATGGGACTGTTTTTATTTGGTTCCCACATTAGAGCAAAATGTTCTCTAAGCATGTTAACTCACTTAATTTCTACACCAGAATCATTCCGTAACTCGAGCAGTGCTTTGGCTGCTCTCGATATGATAATTTCAATGAAAAGTGGTGCTACTTAAATTGCTGTATAATAATGAATAGAAGAGAGAAAAATAACATTTTGACAAAAGATACTGGGCCAATTTTAATTTTTATCTGAGAGGAGAATGGAATCAGGAATTGAGTTTTCCTTTATTTGCTTATGGTTATCCTTTGACCTCGTTCTACTTTCTGTTTTATCCGAACAAATGTTATTTGAACTGATCGTGGGGGCCATGGCATTCGAGCCTGCCATATTTTCTGTTTTATCTACAACTAACTGCACTTTATTGGTGGTTGGGAGAGGGAGGAATCTCAATAAAGTAGAAGATACTGGAGCCTTCGATGGAATGCAAAGCCTCTGTATATTTTCTTGTATTTCTCCCGGCCCCTACTTAGAGATGACTGAAGAATGTTTTATAGGGAATAAATTGATCCTTGTTAAACGAAAGCATCACTATGTTTGGGTGACGTGACATGAGATTCTCTATCCCTCTTTAAACACGTGCAGTTGATGCTTGATAACATTCAGGTTATTATGAAAGAGCCCAATAACATTGAACCTACAACACCACAGAGAGAGCTAGGAGGTATCCATGATATTGAAGAAACTCTGTAATACCATCAAGGAGTGGCTTCCAGCACTCGATTCATTTGGGAGAGAGAACTGGTCACAACTATTAAACAAAAACAATGGGAATGACTTGGCAAGACAGCTTGGCTTGTGCAGTGCAAAATGTTCCTGAGTGTGTGAATTATTGCACAGGATGTATCGGGCTATATTTCATATGTCTAAAGCAGGAATCAAGCAAGAATGTCACATACAAGAGGAGTTAAACAACATATACATTACAGGGCCACAGCAGTCATTTCTGGCATTGAAACCATGAGATTTTGGGGACATGTTCCACTCTTGTGTCCTGACCAGGAATAGGAGAAGATGGGGAATTTCATTCTCCCTTTAAAGTCTAACCATGGCCAAGTGAACTATCTTGCAGCAGCAGAAAGGCCCTGACCCCTTACCCACCCCTCATCCCATGTGGGAGGTATAGTTGGCAGTTACCATGGCGGCATAATTAGAGCAGAATGAAAAGTGGGACACTTAAGATAACTTGGTCACCTTACTGAAAACAGAATTCCAAGGGGCAAAGGTCATGTCCCTTTTGGTGTTTACATTTCCCTTTTTGGCTATCCATTATCCCATGAAATTGTAGGATTGAAGGAGAAACAATGACCGGGAAATACTTTCTCTACAATGATCTCCCCTATCTCTTGTCCTTTTAAACAAAATTTGGGTTATTTCCTATTTATTAAGACCTATTCTTAGTCAGTCAAGTACTTTAGGCTTCCCCTGCCATTTGGGATTTTTAAAGCCCTCTTGAGCTGTTCCAGTGATGTAGCTCTCAGAGCGGCTCCATAGATTTTGGTGGAAGCCAGCATTTTGGGCTTCACCTCAAAAAATCACTACCAGCTGCTATGTTCAAAAATGTTGCTTTTGTTCATCTGCCTTTAGTTTGTATATCCTAGAAAGACATTTTGTGAGCTTTAAAAGGATCTTTTATTTTACATTTATTTCTTCCGCGTGACCCTACAATTTGCACCGATTAATAGCGACCATCATTACAAGGGTAACAGAGATATTGGCCCAGAAATTCGGCTCCCTGGCTTCCCGCGGGTGCAAGGATCACGCGCGCACCTGCCTATCGCGCCTGCCGTTGACCTCTGGGCCCACGGGGACTTCAGCTCCTGGGCCTCCTGCAGCTGCCGGCGCACAGTGCTTGTGTGTCCCAGGGGCGTAGTTAGTGCGATGCATACCCTGGGATGACATGGGCCATGGAGAGCCAATGGCAGCAGACCATCTTTCATTCATAGATTTGACAGGAAGACCTGTCAAATCTATGAATTGAAATCGGCCCCAAAACAACACCTAAACTTCAAATAAATTAAAACAAAACCATCACATTTTTAAAATAACTATAAGTTAAATAAATTAACTACTTTAAACAAAAATTTAAATTTTTGAAAAAATTAAAATACTTTTTAACATGCTAAAAATAAACTTACCTTTCTTTAAAGTATCTAAAAAAGATAAACCTGTTGAAATTTTTTTTAAATTGTAATTAATTAACCACTTACCTTGTTAAAAACGGGTCCTGCGCCTCATTTTTAAAAGCGCAGCTTCTTCCATACTTACCTTCCCGGAGAAACCTGAAAAAAAACCTAAGTTTGCTGCGTGCGCGCAGCCTCTCCCACACATGTGGTTCACCTCTGAACCCCTCCCTTCACGAGACCGGATGTTCCGGTTTCCCGCGCATGCGCAGTGCATGCAGGAAACTGGCACTTCAGGAGGCCTTACGGGTGAGTACACAGCGTGTACTCACCCGGCAAGTGCCGAATTTTTGGCCCTAATTTTTCTCTGTCCAAGGCAGAGAACTAGTGAGTGGAATAAAAACTTGCATTTATCCAGGGCCTTTAATATCTCATGTTGTTTCACAGAAGAGAAATGTCAAGCAGTAGTAGGAAAAACATTAGCCAGTAGGCGTAATCAAAGAGAGAGGTTTTGAGATGGCTTTTGAAGGTGTGGAAGGGAGTATCAAGATGAAAGGGTTTAGGGATAGTAGTGCCAAGATAGAATATAAGAAATAGGAGCAGGAGTAGGCCATTTGGCCCTTCAAGCCTGCTCCGCCATTCAATAAGATCATGGCTGATCTTCTACCTCATCTCCACTTTCCTGCACTATCCCCATGTCCCTTGATTCCCTTATTATCCAAAAATCTATCGATCTCTGTCTTGAATATACTCAACGACTGAGCATCCACAGCCCTCTGGGGTAGAGAATTCCAAAGATTCACAACACTTTGAGTGAAGACATTTCTCCTCATCTCAGTCCTAAATGGCCGACCCCTTATTCTGAGAGTGTGACCCCTGGTTCTAGACTCTCCAGCCAGGGGGAACATTCTCACTGCATCTACTCTGTCAAGCCCTGTAAGAATTTCATATGTTTCAATGAGATCACCTCTCATTCTTCTAAATTCTAGGGAATATAGGTCTAGTCTCCTCAATCTCTCTTCATAGGACAATCCCTCCATTCCAGGAATCAGTCTTGTGAACCTTCGTTGCACTCCCTCTAAGGCAAGAATATCCTTCCTGGGGTAAGACCAAAACTGTACAGAGTACTCAAGGTGTGGTCTCACCAAGGCCCTATATAATTGCAGTAAGACGTCTTTACTCTTATACTCCAATCCTTTTGTAATAAAGGCTAACATACCATTTGCTTCCCTAATTGCTTGCTGTACCTGCATGTTAACTTTCTGTGATTCATGTACAAGGACCAAAGTGGATAACATTTTGCTACCAAAGTGGATAACATTTCGCCACAATATAGTCCATCTGCCATGTTCTTGCCCACTCACTTAACCTGTCTATATCCTTTTGCAGCCTGTTTGCATCCTCCTCACAACTTACTTTCCCACCTAGCTTTGTATCATCAGCAAAGTTGGGATACATTACACTCATTCCCCTCTTCTAAGTTATTGATATAGATTATGAATAGCTGAGGCCCAAGCACTGATCCTTGGGGTACCCCACTAGTTACAGCCTGCCAACCCGAAAAGGACCCATTTATTCCTACTCTCTGTTTTCTGTTCGTTTACCAATCTTCAATCCATGCTAATATATTACCCCCAATCCCATGAGCCTTAATTTTGTGTAATAACCTTTTGTGTGACACCTTATCGAATACTTTCTGAAGATCCGAATACACTACATCCGCTGGTTCCCCATTATCTACCCTGCTAGTTACAACCTCAAAAGACTCTTAACAGATTTGTCAAACACAATTTCCCTTTCATAAATCCATGTTGACTCTGCCCAATCATATTATGATTTTCTAAGTGCCCTGTTACCACATCCCTAATTATAGATTCTAGCATTTTTGTTACTAACTGAAGGCTCTGCCACTAATGGTGGAGCAGAGGAACAATGTGAAAGATGCCTGATTCAGAAAAGCAGAGAATGTGACTTGGGACATAAGGCTGGAAAATGAAAGAAAGACTTGCATTGATATAGCTCCTTTCAGGACCTCGGGATGTACCAAAGCGCCTTACAGCCAATCAAGTACTTTTTGAAATGTAGTCACTGTTGTAATGTAGAAAATGAGGCAGCCAATTTGCACACAGCAAGGTCCCACAAACAGCAATGATATTGACCAGATAATCTGGTTTTAGTTGAGGGATAAATATTGGCAAGGACATTGGGGACTACTCCCCTGCTCTTCTTCGAAACAGTGCCACAGGATCTTTTACGTCCAGCTCAGAGGTCAGACAAGGCCTCGGTTTAACGACTCATCGGAAATACGGCACCCAAGTGTTAGGCTAGATGATGTGCTCAAGTCTCTGGAGTGTATTCACAACCTTCTGACTCAGAGGTGAGAGTGTTACCAACTGAGGTATGGCTGACACTGTAGAAAATTGCTCATGTGATTGAAATCATCTTTGTACCTAACAGGTAAAGGGTACTGTTGTAAAACATTTATCGGAAACAGAGTTGATAATGAAGTAGACTTCTTTAATTATTTGTGTCACACTTACTGAATACAATCTGAAAAATTTTAGTATCATTACTGATGAAGAATTGAGATGAATGTTTTATATCACTTTGATGGTAACTGGTTAAAGAGAAATTAAAATGCAATGAAACACACCATGGCTTCATAATATTCCTTCTTTTATAACTTATGATTACACAGACATAAAGTAATAGTATTCCCATGATTCTATGGTGCCAATTTATTCATATATTTTATTAGTCAGTAATTTTCCCCTGATAACAGTTTCTTTAATGAATGATTGATTGGTAATTCTCTTCAATATACATTTCAATATCTGAGAGAAAATGTTATATTCTGTACAAACATTGATATTTTGACAACTGGTACAAAAATAGGTTCTGAACACTCTCAGGCGTGTGTTTTAATACTGTTACCACTGTTTACTGCTTTGGCACCATCCTGAATACCTTACAAAGCCCAAATACAACATCAATGCTTTTTTGGACACAATACAATAAAGCATAGTTTTGTTCCATTTTAAACTAAAAAAAAAAGTCAGCCAAAGCATCAGAGAAAGGGAATCGACTATCATTAAAACGGTGAGGTGGTAAATACTGAAGAAAGCTCAACTTTAGTCTCTAACCTACTTGGATATTGGTACATAGCAGCTGGATGTTTGAAGCTATTGTCAGAAAAAAAAACTTTTTTTTTTCTCCCCTACTAACTATGCCTGCAAGATGTAACTTGCTTTACGTTTGGACATAGCAATGTTTTCAATGAGATCTG
The DNA here is from genome assembly GCA_030390025.1 of Squalus acanthias. Taxonomy (NCBI): domain Eukaryota; kingdom Metazoa; phylum Chordata; class Chondrichthyes; order Squaliformes; family Squalidae; genus Squalus; species Squalus acanthias. The sequence goes on from CM059438.1 coordinate 42,103,063, forward strand.
GTTATGTTGGAGCCATTTTGTGCTGAGGTTCATAGTTGGCACATGGCAGCCCAAATGATGTGTTGAAATTTAGTAAACATGAACTCCCTCAGTAAATACAGGTGCTGCAGATGGATGCTTTCTAACTATATATACCTAAAATAGTTGCACACACCTGACATGAACACTTTAATATTCCTCTAATAACTGAGTATCCTGTATGGCAAAAGTATGAAGTACAATGTAAACATGAAGGTCAAATTATACCTGAGAAATATAAAAATATTAAAGGGCCATATAGCTTTTTCACTTTTTTTTAAAAAGTTCTCTTAACTTAAGATACATCCTTAATGTATATATATATATATATGTGTGTGTATAGTAGCTGATCAAGCTTGTAATCTAATTAGATTCTAGCAATTATTGAAATCTCGTCCTCGTATGTGGTCATTGGAATCATATCATTAAGAGTAATCACATTCTACTAATCTATTCCTATATTTGGCTGTTAATTTAAAATCAGCGTTCCTACAGCTGCTGTTAAAGTGTGTTGGCGAGGCTGCTCGTCATTGTCCTCGTCTTCTCAGAATGCTCCGTAGGTGTCTCCGCGCGTCGGCACGGTGAATGCCGGATAACCTTCATACGTTGCATATGTAGCTAGGTCCTGGCCCAGGGCAACTGCTTGTTTCAGCTGTGTAGCTGTCACAGTGGCTGCCGCGCCTGCTAATGCGTATCCTGCAGCATAATATGGGAATGGGAGATCAGTAGATGAAGCCAAGTAGGAGACAGGCATACACAGAGGTCTGCCTGAAAGAAGATGCAAAGCAATCATTACCCTGGGTGCTAGGTTACAAGCTGGAGTTAGTAAATGAACTGTTAGGCGTATTGATGATTTATTTCTTCTTTTTTTATTTTTTTATTTTTTGGCCTAGTGCACAGGTTCATTCTTTGCTTTATTTTTAAGAACTGGTCACACTAGGCCTCATTACCGAATACTCGAGAAAATGATGCCAAAATATAATTTATATTACAGTGCTCTTATCGACTTGGCTCATTGCACCAAGCTTGAAATGTAGCGATCTAATGGCACAATCCTTATTGCTCACCAAAAATATGTTTGCCTCATCCTTGTGAGCCAGATTGACAGCAGTCACCCAGGGTAAGTGCCCAGCACACCTTATTCAAATTTGCTTTTGTATTCCGCTAAAGTCAACTCCCTTTCTTTCAACATCAAATTTAATTATTATCTGCGTGTGCTTTTGACTATAATTGTGAATCGCAAAAGTTCATTTCTAAATCCTGGAGACGATTGCTGAATTTCTGGGCATTCGCAATCACTTCCAGCTTTGTTTGGGTGCTCTTCAGTTACATGGAGCCTCTTTAATACAGGCCTAATGCTGGCTGTATCATGCCTCACAGCAGGCCGCATTTTGAAAATGGGCAGCCAATAAACATTCCCATTTAATAATAACCTACAAGCCAAGTTTACTATGATAGTTGCCAGGCTCATTTTTCAGTTGGGTAAAGTGTGGCTCGTGTGGCTTATAATGACAAATATAAGTGAGAAGACCTTGAAAATATGAACCTTGCGCTTTATTTTTCTCTCCCCGCGTTCTTTTCTGTTATTTTAGACAGGGGCCAAACACGGTGAATTGTTATCATCCTGAGGCAGCAGGTGATTGACCTAGTCCCAGATCACTGCCAATGTCGTTCTCACCGTCAGGGGGCTCCTGGGGGCGAGTTAAACAACCTCAGGCAGAAACTCTGCCAACATTCAAGATTAGATTGGATAGGCGGATGAAGGAAAAAGGGGTGGAAGAGAGATGGGAACAGGGTGATTAAATGTGATTAGAACTATTTGGTCGCGGGGAGGGTAAACGCCGACACGCACTGGCTGGGCCGAATGGCCTGTTTCCATGTTACAAGTTCAGTGTATCACTACGTGTAACTGCCTTTTTCAGCCTTTTATTGCCAGGCCGCTCTCTTGACAATGCAGTTGCAACTGTAAATTCATGAACCCAACCCAGGCTGCTTGGCAGAGATTATTTTTCTTTTCAGAACTTGATGTACTCCCAACATTTTTTTTTTAACGTTGAGGCTTAATGTGCACTATATTAAAGGGGTTTCCCAGCCTCTCCCTTTATAAATATGGAGTCCAGGAGGAACCAGAGGTGTGTGCAATCAAATACAAGACTGGTTCGAATGTATGATGAAGAACTATACTTGGACGAGGTTCAGGTTGGATGATGACTGTCCATTTACAAAAATTGGCAGCACAGTTGCCATCTTCACCATCATTCCTTATACCGCTCCTACATCACAGTGAATAGCTACAGATCCTTGTGACTAGAATTGTAGCAGCAAAGATGGATTTTCAAAGCTTTGCTGAAATTTTCCAGTGGCTGTCAGACTAGCCGTGAGGAAGAGCCTGTGCCCTGCAGAGGTTCTCCGGTGAGTGAACACTCAGGTTCCTTGGCTGCCCAGACTCTGTAATACATTAACCTGTGAGTAATGAAGCTTCGCTTGAGGTATGAACCATCCAGTGAGATGTTGGAATTTCAGTTCTTAATGAGTTGCCTATTTCAATTTAAAGTTTCCAATTCAAGACCAGATTTGCCCACACATAGGGTTGGGCCAAGTTGTTAGATGGTAAAGCGGAGAGTATGTATCCTTTGCAGTTGAGTGGGAGCACAGTGAGCGTTACTCTTTATCTGGCTGTGCTGTATCTGAGCTCAAAAGGCAAAGAGGCTCCATTTCTAGGACTGAAATCCTTCGTCTTTATGCACACAAAACTCACTATCCTCATGACAGCAAAATAGATTTGTAAACGGTGCAGCGATGGCTTTGCCACAATAAAATGGTTCTTGTAGCAAGACGACAAGTAAGATTTTGTAACCGTGAAATTCGTTGCAAGTTGCAGAAGATGATGTCAGTACGGACTTTCACATACCTGTGAAAGCTGCAGCCGCAGGTGGCTCGGCACCCTCAGTCTGAAGACCTAGAATCTGAAGTACATGCTCCGCTGCATAACTTTTTGCTTCTTCCACAGCCATGCACAGTTTGGGTGGTGTGAATGGTTGGCTGCGAGGAAACAAATATTCTGTTCATTTTTTAGTACGACCATCTAATGCAATCCTTTACAGCAGGCAAATGCCCTATTTAAAATAGAGTAAGTACACAGGGTCATGTTTTACTAATACAGAACTATTACGTTACATACATAGAATTACATAGGGGGATTTTTTTTTGAGGGGGGTCAGGGGGCGCGTTTGTTGTCGGGTTGGGTGGGATTTTTTTGACAGTGGGTAGGGAACCCGTGTCAACCCGCTGCCACGCTAGTTTCCCAGATGTCGGGTCTGTCAGCGCTGAACACACCCAACCCCAAGCAGCGGGGGAGGCAATTTAGCTGATTAAGAGGTTGTTAGCAGCCACTTAAAACTATTTTGAGCTCACCTTTAAATTTTACGAAGTCACCCATGTGTTCCCCGCTGCTCGGGGATCACATCAGGTAAGCAGGTCGGGAGTTGTGTCACCATGATATCATTTCTTTACTTGACAGCTGCAAATGTGCTATAAAAGCTCCCATCTCACAGCTGTTCACTTTCCAAGGTCAGAAGCTGTTGCTTACTGCATTTGGAAGACAGATTGAGCTTTATGCAGGTTGCAAGTGTTTGGAACAAACTCTCTATCCAGTGTCACCTCATTGGAACAACCTCTCTCACCATTGACAGATCGCTTCTGTCATCTCAACTTCACCTGCCATCTATTTCATCAGCATCGGTGCCCTTGAAACTATCTTACCTTGGTCCTCAGAATCCCAACACCAGCAGCACCAGGCACACCAGCAGCACCAACAACAACACTAACCTTTTCCACAATCAACTGATGCTGCACAGGACACAGGGCAACAGCACCCGACCACATTGCTGCCCGGGAGGCCAGGGATGGCCTCACCATGGCCAGATTTACTTCACCTGATGCTGTACACCCTGACTGCCACATGATGCGCCAGGTTGGCACCACCCCACACCAACACCATAAAGCATCCCTACAATGCCCAAGCCATTCCTTTCACACTCATCACCATTGCGGGGGGTACCGTTATGTCTCACCATTCACTGCAACTTACTAAGCCACTTCCAAAGGTGCACACAAATCTGCCCAAGAACGCAAGTGCTGAAAATAAAGACTTCAATGTTTGACAGCACATTAACAGAAACTTTACATGACCATTGCATAAACCACCCAAGTGCCTACCCTTGTGTGTTGTTATTTGGTATGATTGGACTAGGATGAGGCTGAGTGTGAGGGATGGATAGTGAGATGGGGAAGTGATAATGTAGATAGAGAGGGATGGGTGGAGGTGCAAGGTAAGTTGGTGTGAGTAAGGATGTGCAGGAGTAGGGTAGGAAAGGCAGAGTGATGGGGATGTGATGAGTGGCACAGCAGGATGAGGTTGAGTGTGGCTTTGCTTGTGTCCTCCTGTGCAATGTGCAACCAGGCTGCGTTCATCTCCTGGGGAGGTCTCGTCCGCCCATTGGAAGGGAAGAGGACCACCCTGCGTGCTGTGACTCCCTCCATAAGCATATGGAGGGAGTCATGGGAGAGCCTGGGTGCAGCTCTGCACCTCTGTGCAGTGCTTGTCAGTGTTTGCAGCATCTCAATGCTGTAGAACACTGACAGTACAACTGTCAAAATCAATTTGCGCATGGTCCCTTTAAGGAAACCGGCTGATGATGCATCATCAAATGACGTCATCAGACCCGCTTCCTTCAATTGGCCGGGAAACATGCTGGGCGGGCTTAACAACCCCAATCAACGTAAGATTACTTTGGACAGCGGGCTGGAGCCAGCAGCGGGGTTGCAACCTGCCACCGACCCCGGCTGCACCAAACCCGCCGAGGTAGGAGAAATCACAGCCATAGAGTCTACAGCACAGAAACAGGCCATTCAGCCCAACTGGTCTATGTGAGTGTTTATGCTCCACAGGAGCCTCCTTCCACCCCTCTTCATGTAACCCTATCAACATATCCTTCTTTCCTTGCTCCCTCATGTATTTATCTAGCTTCCCCTTAAATGCATCTATGCTATTTGCCTCAACTACTCTTTGTGGTAGCGAGTTCCACATTCTAACCACTCTCTGTGTAAAGAAGTTTTTCCTAAATTCCTTATTGGATTTTTTAGTAAATTATTAGATTTATTATCTTATATTTATGGCCCCTAGTTTTGGTCCCTCCCACAAGTGGAAACATCTTCTCTGTGTGTATCCTATCAAACCCTTTCATAATTTTAAAGACTTCTATTAGGTCTCTATGAATGTTACTTGTTAAAATTGCTGATCTTAAAATAATTGCCTGCTTTCTGAAGCTTTCCAACATAAATCATTTTGGAATTTCTTTGACCATAATATCATCAAATCTCTGATAATCTGGTCATTCTGCTAGATATTAATAAGTAACTTCCCAGGTTCACAGTCATATATTCCTGCAAACAGTCTGAGACATTGACCTAACTTTAATAACTTGCTGTCTGTATTCTCTTAAATTCGGCACAGAGAGATGTATTAAATTTTGTCCACGCACAAAAGCAAATTTTGGCACATGTCTGAGTCTCTACTTGGACGGTTGATTGCAGCAGAGATTTCTTGGTTTGAAGCTGGCTCTGCATTTGGGAACAAACCAAACTGAGGTCAGTTTGCTCATCCTGAAAGATGAGCATCTACTGTGTCACAAACATGGACATCATCACTCAGGTTATAGTCCAACAGCTTTATTTGGAAATTTGTAATGTTTTCCTGACTGACCTGGTTGGACACCATCCACACCTTTGATTGCCGTGATTATCTCTCTGCCGAGGTGTGATAAAGGGCAGTTGGAAAGATTAACTGTAATCATCTGGCAGTGTTCTCTGACTATATATGCTGTGCCTATATGCATCTCTTCACTTCACCTGACGAAGGAGCAGCGCTCCGAAAGCTTGTGATTTCAAATAAAGCTGTTGGACTATAACCTGGTGTTGTGCGACTTCTCACATTTGTCCACCCCAGTCCAACCGGCATCTCCACATCATCATCACTCAGGGTAACAAAGAAAATTACGTAACCTGACTTTATTCATTTTTGTTCAAGGTCCAAGATGGCTCCTTGGGAGGCTAATTTGCAATGTTTGATAAATGAATTTTGTTGAACAAGGAGGGAAAGCCAGATGAAGGTGTCTCCATTGAGAAATTTGAATCTATGTGAGATATGAACATACAAACAATGACGGACAGGAAAAGACCATTTGATCCATCCAGCCTGTCCCACACAACTATGATGCCTTGTGCATCACAATATATACTCCCCACCCGAAACCATGTGATCTCCTGGGAGAGATGAAAAACCAGATTAAAAACCCAGGCCAATTTGGGGGAAAAAAATCGGGGAAATTCCTCTCCTAACACCTTAGGCAATCGAAACTAGTCCAGGAGATCACTCTGGCCCTGATAATGTCATGCAGTAACTACCTTTTGTATGAGGTGATCTCCAAGATTGACTTATATAATCTCTTATTATAAATATAGAAAAGGCGAGACAGAGGGGGGTGTAAAAGAGGAGGGGGGTGTCACAATATTAATCAAGGAGTCAATTATTGCAGTAAGGAGGGATGATATCTTAGCAGGTTCCTCTAATGAGGTCATATGGGTAGAACTTAAAAACAAAAAGGGGGCAAGCACTTTGCTGGGAGTGTACTATAGGCCCCCAAACAGTCAGGGGGAGATAGAGGAACAGATATGTAGGCAAGTCTCAGAGAAGTGTAGAAATAATAGGGTAATAATAGTAGGGGATTTCAACTTCTCCAATATTAACTGGGATAGTCAGAGTGTGAAAGGCTTAGAGGGTGCGGAATTCTTAAAGTGCATCCAGGAGAGCTTTTTGAGCCAGCATGTAGAAAGTCCTACAAGAGAGGGGGTGGCACTGGACCTAATTCTAGGGAATGTAGCCGGGCAAGTGGTAGAAGTATTAGTAGGAGAGCATTTTGGTGACAGTGACCATAATTCGGTGAGATTTAAGGTAGTCATGGAAAAGGACAAAGATGGACCGGAAATAAAGGTTCTAAATTGGGGAAAGGCCAATTTTAATATGATAAGGCAGGATCTGGCCAAAGTGGACTGGGATCAGCTACTTGTAGGAAAATCCACATCAGAGCAGTGGGAGTCATTCAGAAAGGAAATAGAGAGAGTACAGCGCCAACATGTTCTCGTAAAGGTCAAGGGTGGAACCAACAAGTCCAGGGAACCCTGGATGTCAAGGGATATACAAGAATGGATTAGGAAAAAAAGGGAGGCTTTTGGCAGATACAAAGGACTAAAAACAGTGGAAGCCCTAGAGGAGTATAGAAAGTGCAGGGGGATACTTAAAAAAGAAATTAGGAGAGTGAAGAGGGGGCATGAAAAAACACTGGCGGGCAAAATAAAGGAAAATCCCAAGGTGTTTTATGAGTATATTAAGGGCAAGAGGATAACCAGGGAAAGAGTAGGGCCCATTAGGGACCAAAGTGGCAATCTGTGTGTAGAGCCGGAAGATGTAGGTGAGGTTTTAAATGAATATTTTGCATCTGTGTTCACTATGGAGAAGGACGATGTAGGCATAGAAATCAGGCAGGGGGATTGTGATATACTTGAACAAATTAGCATTGAGAGGGAGGAGGTACTAACGGTTTTAGCGGGCTTAAAAGTGGATAAATCCCCAGGCCCAGATGAGATGCATCCCAGGCTGCTGTGTGAGGCAAGGGAGGAAATTGCAGGGGCTCTGACACAAATTTTCAGAACCTCTCTGGCCACAGGGGAGGTGCCAGAGGACTGGAGAACAGCTAACGTAGTACCATTGTTCAAGAAGGGTAGTAGGGATAAATCAGGGAATTACAGGCCAGTGAGCCTAACATCAGTGGTAGGGGAATTATTGGAAAAAATTCTGAGGGACAGAATTAGTCTCCACTTGGAGAGGCAAGGATTAATCAAGGATAGTCAGCATGGCTTTGTCAGGGGGAGATCAAGTCTAACCAATTTGATTGAATTTTTCGAGGGGGTGACTAGGTGTGTGGATGAGGGTAGTGCCTTTGATGTAGTCTACATGGACTTCAGTAAGGCTTTGGACAAAGTCCCGCATGGGAGACTGGTCAAGAAGGTAAGAGCCCATGGGATCCAGGGCAATTTGGCACATTGGATCCAAAATTGGCTTAGTGGCAGGAGGCAGAGGGTGATAGTCGAAGGTTGTTTTTGTGACTGGAAGCCTGTGTCCAGTGGTGTACCACAAGGATCGATGCTGGGTCCCTTGCTGTTTGTAGTGTACATTAATGATTTAGATATGAATGTAGGAGGTATGATCAGTAAGTTCGCAGATGACACGAAAATTGGTGGAGTGGTAAATAGCGAGGAGGGAAGCCTCAGGCTACAGGACGATATAGACGGGTTGGTCAGATGGGCAGAACAGTGGCAAATGGAATTTAACCCTGAAAAGTGTGAGGTGATGCATTTTGGGAGGACTAACAAGGCAAGGGTATACACAATGAATGGTAGGACCCTAGGAAGGACAGAGGATCAGAGGGACCTTGGTGTGCATGTACATAGATCCCTGAAGGCAGCAGGACAGGTAGATAAGGTGGTTAAAAAGTCATATGGGATACTTGCCTTCATTAGCCAAGGCATAGAATATAAGAGTAGGGAGGTTAGGATGGAGCTGTACAAAACGCTAGTTAGGCCACAGCTGGAATACTGTGTGCAGTTCTGGTCGCCACACTATAGGAAGGATGTGATTGCATTGGAGAGGGTGCAGAGGAGATTCACCAGGATGTTACCTGGGCTGGAGCGCTTCAGCTATGAAGAGAGACTGGACAGGCTGGGGTTGTTTTCATTAGAGCAGAGAAGGCTGAGGGGGGACCTGATTGAGGTGTACAAAATTATGAGGGGCATAGATAGGGTAGATAGAAAGGAACTTTTCCCCTTAGTAGAGGGGTCAATAACCAGGGGGCATAGTTTCAAGGTAAGGGGCAGGAGGTTTAGAGGGGATTTGAGGAAAAACTTTTTCACCCAGAGGGTGGTTGGAATGTGGAACTCACTGCCTGAAAGGGTGGTAGAGGCAGGAACCCTCACAACATTCAAGAAGCATTTAGATGAGCACTTGAAACGCCATAGCATACAAGGCTACGGACCAAGTGCTGGAAAATGGGATTAGAATAGATAGGGCTTGATGGCCGGCGCAGACACGATGGGCTGAAGGGCCTCTTTCTGTGCTGTTTAACTCTATGGGGTAAAAATTAGGTCGCGCCCCATTTGGGGCGCAAATATCGTCTGGACGCAAATATTAGCGCCTGGCGCTAATTATCGGCACTGACTGGAAACTTCACTTTTACCGCCCCGGGAGGTGAGTGGAGCGCTAAATCAGGCGCTGCACACCTGTCTTAAGGCGCAAAGGCCAAGGAGTGAGGCGCTAACTCAGAGCGCTGGCGAAGCTCATGTAATGTCAGTCAGCAATGGAACACACACACAATGGCACGGGCCAGTTCTTAAAGGGGATGGTTAATCTTGCTTTCCATCCACATCCTGTTCATTGCAGCCTTGAATCTCGGCCTGGAGAGACTTGCACATCAAATGTGCTGGAAAGAACAATGGAGAGTACCAGGCAAAGAGCTCAGAGTGCAGCTCCCACAGTCTCTGCTAAATCGATACAAGCAATGGCAAATCAAAATGAACCTGCAAAGTGCTGCTCAGTACCCAAAACTCCTTCACACAACGTTGAATCTCTCCAGAAGTCTCTCCCTCTCTCTCTCAGAATGCGTAGTTCAAAAATGCCACCAACAATAAAAGACAGGAAGAGGCCCCCTTTAAATAGCGCCCCCCCCAGCCCCACAGCGATTGATAGCGTTCCAGTCTTCTGGTCGTTGGATGCGCCAGGCGGTAAGGCAGGGGGCGCCACTCAATTTCCGCTCCGGGGCGCCACAAGGGCGTTGCACCATGGAATGACGTCACAATCTGCGCGCGCAGGTGGTCGCAGCGGTAAAGTTTAGCGCCGCCGCACAATGTCAAGTTAAGTTCCCGAGCGGCGCAAACATCGCTGCGCCCGGGCGTTAGCGGCTTTGCGCCCCATTAGCGCCCTCTTAAGGCGCTAACGGGAGGCGCAACCAACTGAATTTTTACCCCTATGACTCTAAACTCAGCTCATTTGTTTCATGTTTTGTACAGTTTGCTTTATGATCAGTCCAATAAAGTATTCCATATGACTAGAATCAGATTATTGTTAGAGTGTAGATTAGGAGGCCCTTAAATCTCTTGTCTTGACTGCAGCACTATTAGTTCAGAGCTGCAGTCAATGCAGCCTCTGAATGTCACCCACTCTTCTGTTTCTTTGCTGGGCTGAACACAACACATGATGTAGAGTAAGAACTTTCCAACGTATAGTCACACGAGTCACTAATTCCCTTGTTACACCAGAATTTCTGTGGCAAATTTATACATACAAGTCTAAAGCTTACTGTTGCTGATATTCGTGGATGAAGCACTGAATGCCTTCATATATTTCTTTGTCTGCTATTTTAATACAGGCACTAATCTTATATTTAAATGATTTAACACCTCCACTAAAATAGCCAGACGAAGCACTATCTCGTGGATGTGTTAAGTTTTCATCTAATTATTGGCAACTGTTTTTTCTGGGCTAGAGTGGTGTAAATTTGGTGTTGAAATCTGAGCTGTTGGATGATTCTTGCTCCACTCGACCTGCACCAAGTCCAGACTTGATTTAGGGCTGGAGTAATAATGTGTTGGCTTGGTACAGTTGATGGAAAAAATACACTGCCCAAGGCACATCATGAGATCAGAATGACCAGCATATTGGAGCCACCTGCCGTTAAATTTGGCAGGACCTCTGCGTCCCAAGTCTCACCGGGTTTCCCCCCCACCCCCTCCACCAACTCCTCTGCAACTAACCCCCCCACCCCCGACCCCCGCTGCCTCCCCGTAAATATCAGGTCCTAAGTTTCTCTAATTTTCTTTTCATGGCTAACAGCAGAATGAAGCTTGTACTGAGGAAATGCCCATTGGGATTTCCCCTTCCATACTCCATGCATGACTCTCTCAATCATGGACTTCTCCCTCCCGCCCACCATGATTTCTATACTCTCTTCATAAGCCTCATGTGAATCAAACAAATCTAGTAACAGTTCTACAGCACTCAATCACCTTTCTCAACGCGTATGGATCTGGTTCCTTTATAAATGCATCAACTGAACTAGAGTTCATTACTTTTTTCAGACATATTTCACTATCTTGTGGGGAAAAATAAATGTATTCTATTCTCTAAACTATTGCACTGTGGGAGCCTAATTTAAATGTGAAGTGTTCCACCTCTCCAAGACGGGACACCTGCACGCCTCGCTACCCCGCGGCAATGGGCATGTACGTGGCGGGTTGGGGATGCGTTCCCCATTTTTAATGGTTTGACCCCCACCACCCCCGACCTCCTCCTGCCTGTCGTGGGGGTGTTCATATAGAGGCCTTAATCTTTATACTCTGTAAAGGTGGTGGTTAAGAGGGAGATCTAATTGAATAGACTACACTCTAACCTATATCTGGTCTGCTCTTTGTCTTGCTTGTACCTTTATTCCATCAAGATTTTAAAATATAGTAGGAAATAGCATTTCCCTGTTTGCTGCTATAATCGATAGGTGCATCACATGAGCCCTGTGTATGGTAATATCCACAGCTGAAACATGTGTTTAATAACTGTGATTTCCCTATTACATTTCAGGGTGCAGTCATATTACCGGTTAGAATCTTTCTGTAGAGAGTAAAACTCAATCAGTAGATCCAAGTTATACTGCTGACTGTGCCTTGCACTGAGCTCACCATGATGATGTGCACTTGTATGTATATCCAGAGGTCTATTCTCCTTAGGTTATGACAGCAGAAAAGGAGCATCTGCTAACCTGTTAAGTTGAGATCAGTGCATTACCTCAAGTGCTACTTTAAAGTGCCTGTTGATTGGGAATTGAATGGAAATGACACAAGAAAACTCAAAAACCTCACTAAGTGATGCTTGAAGATTGCTTAAAGAAGGATGAAAAGACTGAAAACAAATCTGCCTTCTGCCTCATCTCTTCTATTTGAGCTGTCCCTTTGAAGATGACTGAGATTCACATTGCCACTCACAGCTTTGATATTAAGACAGCAGTAGTGACGTTATTAGGAATGTTGGGAGATGAGAAGCCAGAAGGATTTAATTGTGTTGTTTGTAACGTGTTTTTGTCCATGATCCCAAGCTTTTGAAATTTTGAAACCAGGCTTACCTGACTACCGGGGGCAGAAGAATTTTTGTTCGCATCTCTATCAGACACAGCTGTTCTGTCACGCTCAGATGTAACAAAAACTAAATGAATTCTCCATTGTGCAAATAGACTTCAAATCCAACAACATCAAAGGGCATTTCAATTTGTATTGAAATTATATGATTTCATTATAGCTCATGCACTACACAAAGTGGAGGATATCGATGGTATTTATTTTAATGACAAAGGTTGCTCAATATTTAATGACTGACCATGGATGAGCTGAGATGAGCCAAATGGACTTCCTCATCCATGTTTATCCTGTGATCACATGATTCGAAATATTACATTTGTAAAGTCCTCAGAAGGTCCAATGGACCTCCTGGGCACCTTGAAAATGTGGCCTAGCCCCACACTGGAGTTGCATTGGCTCAGTGAGTAGCATTCTCACCTCCACGTCAAAAGGTTGTGGGTTCAAGTCCCACTCCATAAGACTTGCAGCACATAATCTAGGCTGACTCTCCAGTGCATTACTGAGGGAGTGTTGCACTGTCAGAGTGTGCCGCCCTTTGGATGAAATGCAAAACCGAGACCCCCTGTCTGCCCTCTCAGGTGAACGTAAAAGATCCCATTGCACTATTTTGAAGAAGAGCAGGGGATTTCTCCTCGGTGTCCTGGCCAATATTTATCCCTCAACCAACATCACTACAAACAGATCATCCAGTTATCATCACGTTGCTGTTTGTGGGACCTTGCTATTTGCAAATTGATTCCTGCGTTTCCTACATTACAACAGTAACTACACTTCAAAACTAGCTACACATTCAGTTCACACCTATAATTTTCTGCTGCTGATGTCAGTAAAGTGCATGGACAGGTAGTCTCAACATCGATGATCTTTTATAGAAACATAAGCTGCAAGAAGATAATGCAAAATGAAATTGTATAACATACATGTTTGTGTACTGATTGGCAAGAGCAGGGATGGTGATTTTGTATACAAAGAGCTGCCTTTGGTCGGGTCCGATTGCAGAGTGAAGCTGGTAAACTGGCTGTCCCCAGCTATTTTTTTGGCAAATATCTTCTAAGATCTGTATTAAAACATAATTACATTTTGTCCCCTCATTAGTTTGATTGAACAACTTTAACTTACACAAAGTTTGGAAACCATTTTGGAGCAACACATAAAAAGCTCCTACCTGAGATGAATGCTTCATTCCTTGTGGTTTTAAGGTCACTGGGTTGGTTGGAGTGAGCTCCATTCCAGGCAAGAGGTCGTAAAGTTTCTCCTCTTGCCTTTTGTCCGTTTTCACGTGGTAACCTGCATAACCACGCCCAATACCCGTATAAGCCAAATAACCTCGTCCTCCTAGCCCTCTAACTCCTGCAGCCCCTACAGGTACATTCATGTAAATTTCTAGGAATGTAAGAAGGCATCAAACTGAATCACCAGAAATCACTTTGATTCTCGTTTTAAATGAAGAGGCTAACCTCGATCACCAAGCTAGTTGAAAGATGGCGTTCATGCACTGAATAACGGCACTTGCATCTCTTTGCAATTTGGCAATTCACGTGGCGGTATGTAAATGAACAGGAGACGACGTTGGTCAAATATTTCCCTTGATGGTAGACCATGGGGAGAGCCGCCATGATCAACTTCTGGGCAGCTCCAATAAACGTTGCTGATTAATGAATGGAAGGGGATTGGGGGAAGATGCTGAGGCAAGTATTTGTGCCACAGGAGGATTTTTAAAATCAGCACCTCAACTCCATGTAAAATTGTTGCCGATTCATTTCTGATGAGCTCATCTTTCAAAATATTACTTATGTTTGAGGTTGAGCATTTATTTAAAACATGTATAGATTAAGAAATGATTCTGTTTCGTTATTTCTATATTGAATGCAAAACACCGAATAGCAAAACACTGCAATTCAAAATACGGTACATTTTGATTGAATTTGCAATTCCTTCATGGAAAACTGATTTTGATTTTGAATTTGTGAATGAGGAATCAAAGTTACTATTGATTGAAAGCCATCCCCCATCTCAAGGTTAGCATGCTTTGAACATATAACCACAGAACTCTCCCTTTATGACTATAGTCATTCCTCATATTTAAGCTGGTTCTTTAATAAGTCACCACACATATTTTAACAGGATTTACTAGGTTACAAAAGAAGAGAAAATACTTTTTTTTAGCAGAAGGTATTCCCAATGTTTATGCTCCAAATGACAGATTGTCTCACTCTCTGTCGCTTAGGTGGCACGCAGAGATTCCAAACTACCTCATCGTAAGTCAGGATCACAATCAAATGCATTTATTTTTCCAATAAAATTGGCAGATTCACACATCAAAGGTTAAAACCTGTAAAAATTAAAATTCTTCTTGCAATTTTTCTGCAGCAAGTTAACAGTTTCCAGACACTCCACTCATTTATTTCCTTTCACATCACTGATCTTGTTCAGATGCAAATTTGTAACTCTTCATTTCCAACACATTTGTTTTCCTTCATTACATAAATGCATCTCACAATGAAAATGTGACAAAATAAATTATTGCCTCTGGCACAAATAGTTTAGAGAATTGCAACCTAATTGAACATAAAATTGGAAAGCTATTGCATTTCAAATGTTTACTGTTCTTTACTAGTGGTATGGTTGAGTACTGCACTGGTACACCAATGAATTGTGTTATTAAGAGAATGTAGGCCTGTGGTCACCCACACAGCGAGTTTCTGATCTCAACCAGGTCATTGGAGAGAATGTAAGCAGAAAGCAGGTGATTTCTGAGGTGGAGAGGTGCATTTTTGGGTTACTCTTGTCTGCCTCCTAGTGGCACAAATCAAGAACTTCACTGCCACAGAGCTGAGTAGGATTCTCATCATTCTCTTGATGGGGACACCTCAGCTTACACTATTTATGGTCTCAAAGCATCCCATTTATATCAAAAATACCATCAAATTTGTACTCTTCATTCTTCACCCTTTTCCAGCCCCATTTGTACGTCATACCTACACACACACACGCTGACCATTTTGATGACTGACTGCCTTTCAGGCCATTCAACAGCTGTAGATCAACCACTGCAGGGATTCAGTATTGTGGGGCAGTGGTTTTAAGCTGTTAGTCCAGTTCAATGAGGTTACCATTTGATGTGTTAAATTTTCCTGAACATCTACTGCAATTTGATTGATCCATTGCCTTTTTAGAGCTAGTGCTCTCCGACTAAACAGAACAGTAAACATTGATGTGGCCCTTCTGTTTTGCTTTACTCTTGATCAATAGGAAGTAGCCACAGTTCTTCAGGATTATGTTATAAGCCAATGTTACATCCCAATCATAATTCTTGAACTCTGTCACCGATCCTTTATCCCATTTTATTTTCTGATATAAAAAAAAAGGAATTTCTGCAGCCTATTTTGGAAGCTGTTGGTGACTTATCAAGGCACCAGCCTCTAATATTTAGAATCATTACTGTTGTCGTGCTTGTGATTCCTGCTCTTATTATAGGAGAGACAGAGTGACAGAAAGGACAGTAGAAAGATGGAGTTACCTCTCACGGAGGGAGTCCGTATCATCCCCCGTGCACTGAGATGTCCCTTATTCGGGAATCGCAGATTGGGAATGGCAGCGTAAGCCTGGGGTGCATAGAAAACAGGAGCCCCGAGGTAGGCAGTTGCAGGATCATATACCTGTCCTAAAGCGTAGGTATATTCTCCTTGCAGCACTGCCCCTCGGCCCCCCGTCCCTCGGGTGTAACGCACATAACTGTCCTTATCCACAGGCTTGGCCAGTGTGACCTCAATTGGAGAGCCATCCAACACCTTCAGGGAATGCACAGAAAACATGCGTTATCATCGATATCTTCCAGTGGTGTTACTCACAGCATGTCGTGGTTATTAGAAATTCCAATAATACCTTTCCATTCATCCCGTTCATGGCGTTAATCGCATCTTCTCGGGTAACAAAGTGAACAAATGCATAATCTCGGATTTTCTTGACTCTTTCAACTGTGCCTGAAAGCAACACATTAGAGCCATGTTCATGTACATTCGAAACGCCCATATAATCATTAAATTCCCCGAACTTTTGAACTGTTTCAGTCAATTCCGCCCAGATTGCGCTGATGTCTGGGTAGAAACTCCAGGCCTCCATTTTTGTTTTAAGCACAAATATACAGTATAGAAATCATGAACCCGTTACAACAACTTGTATTTATATAGCGTCTTTAACGTAGTAAAACGTCCCAAGGCACTTCACAGGAGTATTATCAAACAAAATTTGACACCGAGCCACATAAGGAGATATTAGGGCAGATGTGCAGCATCCAGTAACTCTATTATGCGCTGTGCTTGAACATTCAGTCACACTAATTCAAAAGTTGACATATTCAAATCTCATAATAATGACCAGATAAACTTCTTTAATGGAATTAATTTGGCCTCTCATCCACTAATACGAACATTCGAAAAGGATGGGCAGAAAAAGAACCAGGTGGTCCATCGAGTCTGACCCATTCAGTCATGTTGTAACGAGGCAACACAACCCCCCAATGCCTCCCACCCACCAGCAGCCATGTAATCTCCTGGAAGAGGCAAAAATCTGGTATAATAAAACCCTGGGCCAGTTCAGGGAAAAAAGAATTCTAGAACAAGACAAAATTAAAAAGGCTAATGGAATGTTGGTCTTTTTCTCAAGAGGGCCAGAATACAAAGGGGTGGAAGTTATGTTACAGCTGTACAGAGCTCTGGTTAGACCCCATCTGGAGCAACTGCGTTCAGTCTGGGCACCGCACCTCAGGAAGGATATATTGGCCTCGGAGGGGTTGCAGCGCCGATTCACCAGAGTGATAGTGGGGCCAAAGGGGTTAAATTATGAGGACAGGTGGCATAGAAAGGGCTTGAATATAGAAGATTAAGGGGTGATCTAATTGAAGTGTTTAAGATGATCAAAAGAGTTGATAGGATAGATAGAGAGAAATTATTTCCTCTTGTGGGAGAGTCCAGAACAAGGGGGCACAGCTTTAAAATTCGAGTTCGGCCATTCAGAGGTGATGTCAGGAAGCACTTCCTCACATAGTGGAAATCTGGAACACTCTCCCCCAAAAAGCTGTTGAGGCTGGGGGTCAATTGACAATTTCAAGACTGAGATTGATAAATTTTTGTTAGGCAAGGTTATTAAGGGTTATGGAACCAAGGCTGGTAGATGGAGTTGCGATACAGATCAGCCATGATCTAATTGAATGGCGGAACAGGCTCGAGGAGCTGAACAGCCTACTCCTGTCCCTATGTTCCTCCGATTAGTATATTGCAATGATTATAAAATATGTTAAGGTACAGCCTAATGTTTGTGCTACATTGTGAATAGTGAGTAAAGGTCTCTACACTAATAATATCTAGTTATATTAAATGTGCTACAACAGACATACTGAAAGCTGAATGAAAAATTCTACAATTGTGGAATCAGTCTAAAATCCTTCCCATTCATACTCTCGTGTTGGCATTGTGCTGGTCTTACCTGCTTTGATGCTATTAAATTCTTTTTCAATCGCTTCTTCGCTGGTTGGTAGCATAAGGTTACGTACATATAAAATTTTGACCGACGACATTGTTTCCTCATCAACTTCAACCTCCGGCTCAGCCCAGTCCACTGCTATAGGGTGTCCCCATAACTGAATCCTTCCTGAATTGCAAAGGCAGCATGTGTCAATTGCTATTTTCTTCATTAAATGGTAAACCAGGCACCAGGATTGAGCTGTCTAGCAGTGGGATGAGCCAGTCACAAGTTTGTGTTGTATCACTCAGTATTTGAAAATGGCTGGTTTGGTTATTATAGACATACCAGTGGCTGCTCACCTTGGAGATCTGTTGTGGAAATGAGTACAATCTGGTGCAAGATTTACATCAATTTGCAGGGTTATGGGGTACAAGCAGGGGAGTGGGTCTAATTGGATTGCTCTTTAAAGAGCCGGCACGATGGGCCAAATGGTCTCCTTCTGTGCTGTATGATTCATTGATTCTCCAAGGTTTTCAAGGACCAGTGACAGGTCATCACAGGATGCCAGAAGCAGGATGCTTTCCAAGACATATGAGCCCCTCTCTCGGGATGAACTCATTCCAGGACGACCTGTCCCGCACAAGGGAAAAGGAACTCTCCCTGGATCTTGAGGGCATTTAACTATGGATGTGTTTGCACGAGAGCATTAGCCTTGCTGTGATACTGCTTCTGATTTGCACCAACACTGAAGCTGCACGGTCGGTCTGGAATCAATGGGCCAGAAATTCGGCTGTTGTCGGGTGAGTACGCGCTGTGTACTCACCCGTAAGGCCACCTGAAGTGCCGGTTTCCTGCATGCACTGCGCATGTGCGGGAAACTGGAACTTCCGTTCCCCTGAAGGAAGGGGTTCAGAAGTCGAACGTGTGTGCGGGAGAGGCTGCGCGCACGCAGCGTACTTCGATTTTTTTTCAGATTTCTCCGGGAAGGTAAGTATGAAGAAGTTCCGCTTTTAAAAAGGAGGCGCAAGGCCTGTTTTTAACAAGGTAAGTGGTTAATTAATTACAATTTAAAAAAATTTTCAACAGGTTTATCTTTTTTAGATACTATAAAGAAAGGTAAGTTTATTTTTAGCACTGTTACAAAGTATAATTAATTTTTTCAAAAATTTAAATTTTTGTTTAAATTAGTTAATTTATTTAACTTACAGTTATTTTAAAAATGTGATTAAAAAAAAAAATGTATTTGAAGTTTAAGTGTAGTTTTGGGGCCGATCTCTATTCATAGATTTGACAGGTCTTCCTGTCAAATCTATGAATGAAAATGCCCTGCTAGGATTGGCTCTCCATGGCCCACGTGATCCCAGGGGACGCTTTGAACTAACTGCGCCCCTGGGATACACAAGCACTGCGCGCCAGCAGCTGCAGGAGGCCCAGGACCCGAAGTCCTTGTGGGCCCAAAGCACAACGGCAGGCGCGGTAGGTAAGTACGTGCGCGATGCTTGCACCCGCAGGAAGCCTGAAAGCTGAATTTCTGGCCCATAGTAATTCCAGTGCGGTGTCAAATTGCAACTCCTGAACATTTCTTAATTTAAATATTTAGACATGAGGTTGCTGCCAACTGCAGCCTCTAAGCATTTACATTTTAACTGCTGGGAGAGAAGATCTGCACAAGCCTGTAACCACGTATTCACCAATCTAACTCCCGGGCATAAGGAATAAGTTTAGTCAGGCAGTGTAAACAGGGTACTGTCTCGCAGGAAGCCTCACTACAACTCTGGGTCTGAGATAGCATACATGGTTAATAAAAAAGGTAACCTTGTTTAGGTCACTAATGAGGTAACATTTGGGGCTGGATTTTCTCAATGGGGAGCTTTTGGAGGCGGGACTCCCACTTGTCGGGTTTAGTCCCGCCTCCATCGACTTGTGGCCAACCCACACTATTTTCCCTTGATTGACTTTGTTAAGCCCGCCCAGCGGACTTAGCAGGCCAATTAAGGGAAAGCCGGTTACAGGTGACGTCATCGAGTGACGTTTCATCTGTCAAGAGCTTTTGACAGATGAATTGTCAACGTTTGACGGCTCTGTGAAGCTGTCAAACACGGACAATCTGTCTTTTAAGTTGAGCCCTTCCACTCAGGCTCAGTTAGAGATCTCTCCTGAGCAGAAAGCAGAGGCTGCAGCTTTTGACAGATCAGTGTCCATTCTGCTTTCTGTGCCGGTGAGATGAGGGACTCCCAAGACCTGAAGTGATGAAGCCTGCAGGAAGAAGTAAAGGTAAGTAAAACTTATTAAAACACTTTACACTCACCTCACACACTCACCTCTCCACACTTGCACCCATCACTCACCTGCACACTGGACATCTCGGCCCCTCCGACCCCCGTAGACCGACGGCCCGCCTCGCTGACCCTGGCGTGGTTCGGAGCCGTCGGGAAGCCCACACTTCAGGGCTGAAAATAGGGATTCTCTAAAAAACTGCCTGTTAACAGGCAGTTAATTGGCACTAATCCCCTTCCTGCCTCGGGGAGGCAGCTCCCAGCGCGGGTCGGGTACCCGCCTCCTGGGAAGATGGCACGGAGGCGGGTTGGGGGCGGGATGGGTACCCGCCCCCAGATTCTGCCATTTTCCCGGCAGTCCCGCCTCCTTACCTGCCTCCCCAGGGCTGGCAAAATCACCCCTTTGGAATATTGGAGTTACTCTGCCTTCTAAAGGACATTTGTGTATTGGAGGTGGGTCAGGACGTGAGGTTCTGAGGAGAGACTTGCAGAGCTCAACTTGTATTCATTCCAGAAAAGATTGAAGGAGTTATGGTCAGGCCTTTAACATACTCAGAGACACGATATTAACAGTAGATATTAACAGGCTATTTGTTTTATGAGCACGGAACTAGAGGACAAGGGTTTAAAATGAATTAACTTAAAAAGGGAGAAATCCAGCGTAAAAACCTCTCAATTTCGCATTGTGATCTGCCGTGCCCCAAACTACATCGCAATTGCCCTCCCTGCCCAGTGAGTTACATGGAGCACCCATTTGGCACCTGCAGCTCACCAACGGCATTTAAATGAAGCCCAAAGCATTGCCAAGCAGAGACATTGCTCCGCCGGCTTTACGCCCATTCTCGGCAGTTGAGTGAGACTATGGGGTGGATTTTAGATCGCAGCGGGTTTCCAGTGGGAAGCTGCTCCGGTGAAGTAGTTTCCCACCCGCTAGAGGCAGCTGGAGGCCGTGCCGATGTTTACCCCCTGTCCTCATTTAAAATGCCACCGGTCCACTTCCCACCCAGGACGGCGAGCAATAGGGTGCAGAGTGGCTGCTGGGGGGGGAGATTGGGTGGCTCTTGGCCACTTGCCAGATCCAGGTAAGTAGTGAGGTGGGGGTTTTGGGAGGATCTTGCGAAGTGGGGGTGGGCGTGGGGTTGGAGGGGAGGCAGTGACTTGCCCTGCAGAGCCCAGAGGAGCATTGTACAGCAATCAGCAGTGGTTGCCTTGGCTGGGGAGTTTCACCCTCCCTATCCCAGGGGCTGTGAAGCCAATTGTATGGTTCCATTGCCAATCTGGCTATGATCAGCTAGCTGTTAAGTGTTCTGAAGTTCATACTTTAAGGTAACAGTGCGTTCCTGCAAACCTCACAAGATGGTATCTGTGTACAACCATTCTGACCTTGGAATAATCTTTTCAGACTTTTAACTATATTTTGAATTTAAAAAACAGCTCCACAATTACTGTATCAATGAGTATTGAATCAAACAAAATTAAACTCTGTATACTTGACTCTGTTGCTGTACCTCAGAGAGATTTCCACACTGTACAAATGTACATTAACATTCATAGCAGAACATTCATTGTGAGATAGATCTCACTTTACCTGTCATGCAACAACATGCTACAAAATTCTTCGCACCTGGTAACAACTTCCGTCTTGCCATAGCTGCGGCCCTATGACTATCATATTCCACAAAGGCAAAACCCCGATTCTTGGTCTTGTCCGCTGCACTGGGGTACACGATGACATCAACGACCCCCTCTGTAACTTTCTTCATCTCAGCCAAATTTCATCCCTGCGCTTCGTCTTAGGAATCCCACCGACAAACAGGCGGCAATTGTCTACACTTGCGCACACACCCAAGAGACGGCCATTTCTGCAGAGAAACCAGAGCCCTGCGTTAGTTAGGCTGATCAACAAGTACATATTTTTCATAGAATCTTACATCACGGAAGGAGGGCATTCGGCCCATCGTGCCTGCGCTGGCTTTCAAAGAGCGATCCAATTAGTTCCACTCCCCTGCTCTTTCACCACAGCCTTGCATTTTTTTCCTTTTCAGGTTTTTAATCCAATTCTCTTTTGAAAGTTACTATTGAATCTGCTTCCACCACCCTTTCAGGCAGTGCATTCCAGACCATAACAACTTGCTGCATGAACAAAATTCTCCTCATCTCCCCCTCTGGTTCTTTTGTTATTCATCTTAAATCTGTGTCCTCTGGTTACCGACCCTCCCACCTGTGGAAACACTTTCTATTCTTAGCACAGTGGGCCCGTCTCTGTTTTGACTTTTCCCTACAGCTTAGCTCATAGCATGCGTATATTTACAATTGTGTCTATAACTTTCTTTTACAAGGCAAAGGAAAGCCGTGGAAATTTTGCAAAGCAAAAACCAGTGCTCCAGACATTCGCAGTGAACTCTGACAGAGTGACACAGAATAATTCGAAGAATTTGCTTGCCCTGAGAACTTCTGATATCGCTACTGCTGGGCGTGGTTCCCTGTGGGAGTTGGATGCTTAACCCTTTAGCTTCAGCTGTCATCTGTTAGTTGGCATTCTTCAAGCCATGGTCCAAGTCAATGATGTGAGCAGGCAATAAACAAGAGCTTGGCAAAATGGGGGAAAACATTAGTTGCACTTAAATAAATTTAAGTCCAAGCATGTAAGAAAACTAAGATCAAAATGCAGTTTCTGGGCTACAAACTGCTCTTGTTGACAAACATGATCCTGGGTTCACGGCCGTGACTGCATTCTTCAGCCTGTGTATCAGCATGAGTGAGTTTCTGTTAATGCTGTTGGGCTTGTAGGTATTTTTGTATTGATCTGGCATGTGACTGGCATTTAAAACTTTTTATAGGTGACTGGTTCCCATCGAGTATGTCACCGAAAATTAATATTTGTACCGGTGAGGCAATAAAAGACGCATCACAATGATTATAAATTTCGGTTTTTCCTTTTGCCTGGTTGGGTGGGATTTTTGCCAGTCTAGGGTGTAGCGAGCACCACTGTAATGTGAGAACCTGTGATATTCATTCATCTGCTTCATGTTAGCTTGATAACACATTTGCCAAAGCTTCAGTAAACATAAGGGCTGTCTGCCATGAGTTATGTAACTCTTGAATTCAAGGCACTGCTCGAAACCACACTTGTACATCTCGGCTGCGCCATTAACTAACCTTATTTCATAATTATTAAGCTGTTTAATTGCATTCTTGGCTTCTTGTCTGTTGGTAAACAGTACAAAGGCATATCCTCTATTATTGCCATTAAAGTCCATCATCATCCGTAATTCGTATATTTTTCCGATCTGAGGGAAGAAGCAAGAAAATGATGAGAGAAGTGTGTTTGTATTCAGACTAGCCATTCCTAACAGACAGGATAAGCAAATCAGGCAGAATAAATTAGAAGTTTCAACTTCTTGGACTTGTGTCCTGGCCAATATTTTATCCCTCAACTAGTATCACTAAAACAGATTATCTGGTCATGTTTGTGGGAGCTTGCTATGCACAAATTGGCTGCCGCATTTCCTACATTGTAACAGTGACTACACTTCAAAAAGTACTTCATTGGCTGTAAAGTGCTTTGGGGCATCCTGACGTCATGAAAGGCGCTATATAAATGCAAGTCTTTCTTTCTTGAATAGAGTCACTGTCATGAGCTGAACGATATTTTGGAAGTGCTGTCACTATTGTTTTATAGGCAAATGTGGGAGCCAATTTGTGCACAGCAAGGTCCGAAACAAACAGTAATGAAATAAATGCCCAGATAATCTATCTTGGTGATGTCAATATAGCCACAGCTCTGGTGTCCATTACTAGTACATGACAAGAGATGCTCTTCACATTCTGTGGGAGTCAAGCCGGTCAGAGTGTCATTGTCAGTAGGTGATGGGTGCAGTGTCGGCCCTCCTGAACTCTCTTACTGTCTTCACTCAGTTCTCTGCCTACAGTTAGTGTGATGAAAGATACTCCCTTGTGACAGGTTAGATATCTCAGCCTTTAGACTCCAGGGACAATGAATGCAGGCGGCCATGAGCGGCCCGTGCTGCCTTCATTCCATCTGCTAGGATGATAAAATGCCGCAGAAAATAGCAGTTTGCCTTTGTAGGAGAGAAGATAACACCAGCAATAGGCAACATGGGTAGATGCAGCAAAGCCATCAGTCGCCATCAGTACAACCTATCGAGGTTTTAGTTGGCATTGGTGACCAGTGGGTGCTCAATTAATGGAAAAACATTACAGTAAATAACTTCTGTTTTCACAGGGCAGAAAATTGGGAATAATGTTATATTTACTGGACGCTGTGATCACCCCTATTAATATCAATGCCCACAGACAGTTGTGGCAGAAAATATGACCAAGGGCAACTAAAGAGATCTAAACCACCTTAAAAGGGGAATTAGATTAATTTTAATGCAAAATAGTTAATACTTGCAAATATTGCATTATAGTATTTTTATAGTTTCACAACACGTTGAAGGAATGGAATATATCACTGATTCTATTCTTAGTACAGTGAGCCCGTCTATGTTTTGACTTTTCCCTGCAGCTTAGCTCATAGCTAAGTTGTTAGCATTTACTCCTGAAAAACTGCCTTACTACAAGTCAAATGGAAACAGTTCATAATATCTCTTTCTTATGTGTATGTTAGACATAATAACATCATTTGAGATTCAATTTGGCAGGTCTAAAGAATGACTCAGTCCAAAATGGCGACCTGTCCAATTTCTCCATTGATACTGACTCATCTGCCGTATTTCCAACATTTCCTGTTATTGTTTCCCAGCATTTGTAGTTTTGTGCTTTTTGTTTATTTTAGATAATCACCCCGCCCCCCCCCCCCATCCCTGTGATTCCTATATGACCATCAATGCTTGTCATATGCACGCTTGAACCTCTGCTTCACTAACATCACTGTTCTAGACAGAACTAAGGGGCTGAAAGTCAATTAATCAACTGGGGTGGCTAAGCTTACAGGCCAGGGTCCAGAGAGTCAAGGAAGGAGATTTGTGACTATCATTTTGAGCGAGTCAATGAACACTGGGGAGTTTCAACAGATTGGAAACGGGCAAATCTGGTTCCCATCTTCAAAACGGGTAACAGAGCAACACATGGCAACTTGAGACCCATTAACCTGACATCAATAATCAGAAAACTAATGGAATCAATAACCAGAAACAAAAAGGAAGAATATCTGTATGAAAATAACCTAATTAAAGACACCCATTTGGCTTTAGAAGGGTAGATCTTTTCCAATCAACCAGATAGACTTTATGAGAAGGGGTGGCTATGTGGCATAGTGTATCTTGACTTTCCAAAAGGCCTTTGATAAAGCCTTTGCATGAGAGACTCTATTATGAACTAAGATCATAGGGTACAAAAGCAAAATACTGCAGATGCTGGAAATCTGAAATAAAAACAGAAAATGCTGGAAATACTCAGCAGGTCAGGCAGTATCTGTGGAGAGAGAAACAGAGTTAACGTTTCAGGTCAATGACCTTTCGTCAGCATCTCTCCACAGATGCTGCCTGACCTGCTGAGTATTTCCAGCATTTTCTGTTTTTATTTAAGGTCCTAGGGTATCAAGTTAAGAGCTGGACATGGATTAGTAGTTGACTAAAGGAAAGGAAACAGAGGGCAGTTGTAAGGAGAGTTAGGTCAATGAGGGGAGGTACTGAATGGGGTTTCCCAGGAGTCTGTCCTGGGACCTTTCTGTTCCTTATATACAACAAAAACCTGATGTTGCAGTCACAATGTTGACTTAGAGGAGGCAACCAGTATTTTGGAAACAGAGAACTCAACAGGAATTTCGACTGGACTCATCAGTGGCAAATAAAGTTCAGAGAAATGCATGATACTGCATATTAGATGTCTAAATAGGAGGAATGTGCACGATTATTTATTTGACTAGTCGCTCACTATGTCCAAACAGTGTGAAGCAGCAATGAGCAAAGGGTTTTATTGCTAAATCAATTGAGTTCAAATCTCCAGAGCACAAGCTGAAATTGCGGGCCAGAAAGTTGGAGGTTTAGAGGTTCTGATCCTTAGGTTATCGATTTATTGTGCTACCAAAAGCAGGTTTCTGATGGTCCAGTGATGCAGTCACTTGGTACACAAACAAGCTGCCCCCATTTCATGAGTTTGTGATTCTACCTGGACTTTTACAGGAAGGAAAATTAAAAGAGAAATCAACCTCCGAATGACTATTAATGACTATCTCAAGGACAGTTGGTCGTGGCCTGAGAGACTGAAAGCAGGGGACAATGGGAAAAGAAGGAAAAGACTAGTGTGCATCTACAAGTGAACTATAATTTAAAAGAAAATAATGCCTGTCCTAAAAATTTTTAATTCAATCTTGAAAAAACTATACATTGATGAAAAATATTTGAAGTCCAGATGTTTACCTGCCTGTCACACATACTAGTTGTCTGACTTTTTCAAGCCTTGTTTGCTTATTTATATGCAAATCCTTTTGTTTTAAATTAAATATACAAAGAGTATGTTAAAAAGCAGATATAAAGCATTACTTTTTCCAAAACTGGTACAAGTTCATCTTCATAAAGATCCCGTGGTAATTTGCCAATAAAAATCTCGCAGCCCCTCTCAGGAACTGGGCCTTCCCAGCCTGGAGGGGGACCCCCATATTTTCTTTGCCCATTTTCCTGAAACAAAAGAGAGAAAGGGTAGTCATTGTTCATATTTTTTGAGTACAAAAAGCTTCCTATAAAGGTTAAGGTGAATATGACTTCAATACGGTGAGCTGATGGATATTTACAGCCAGAAGACCAAATACAGCAGTTTATACTGTGACATGTAATGAAGCCACAGGCTAGAAATAAAATAATAGGGTGAAAGGAAATCCCATTTGATAGCAGTTTTTTTTTCTTAATTTCAAGCGTCATTTCTGTCCTTCAATGTGATTAGCCTCAGTGTGATCTCTATTGAGTTCTGTCATAATTCAGAGTTCTGTTACAATTTCAGAGTTCAGCTGTGGCTCAGTGGGTAGCACTCTCACCTCTGAGTCAGAAGGTTCTGGGTTCAAGTCCCACTCCAAAAAACTTGAAACATAAAAATCTAGGCTTACACTCCAGTGCAGTACTGAGGGAGTGCTGCACTGTTGGAGGTGCCGTCTTTCAGATGAGATGTTAAACTGAGGTCCCGTCTGCTTGCTCGGGTGGATGTACAAGATCCCATGGTGCTATTTCAAAGAAGAGCAGGGAGTTATCCCCGGTGTCCTGGCCAATATTTATCCCTCAATCAACATCACTAAAAACAGATTATCTGGTCATTATCACGTTGCTGTTTGTGGGAGCTTGCTGTGCGCAAATTGGCTGCCGCGTTTCTTACATTACAACAGTAACTACACTTCAAAAAGTACTTCATTGGTTATAAAGCGCTTTGGGATGTCCTGAGGTCGTGAAAGGCACTCTATCTTTCAAGGGAAGTCTTTCTTTCTTTTATAATATCAAATATATTTTTTTTAATCTCAGAGTGTTGGCACATAAAGCAAAGTTAATGTGGCTGATTATAATTGTTACCAATAAAACTAAATCTGCTTCCCATTCTGACTTGATCTATTATTGAGTAAAGAATATATTATTTTGGGCTCCAATTTTTCCCCATAGATTTTCTCCTGCTTTTTCATGTTAGAAATTGAAACCTAAAACACTAAAAAAAATCAACCCTGGTATTTTAAATCAGCAATAAAAACTGAACTGACTTTAATATACTTTCATAAAACCCAATTAGCGATGCTGATAAAAATGCTTGTAGATTTGGTGCTGTTTCATTCTAGCAATCAGGAATTGAAAACAAGAATGAAATTTGCACTCTAACCTTCCTTCCTCCTTTAAGTTCCATCCTTTCTTACTGTTTGCAACACCGACTCCTCATTAACAACTTGTTTTGCTTTGACAGATTGAATGATAAAACAATAATGAAAAAACTCAGGGTAAATCTAAAACAGATCCCTGTTATATTTTTTATTCTGGGTTGCTATGGCATAAATTCTGCTTCCTCCCAATATATCCTCCGCAGCACATCAGTGCCAGTTATTGTAGGGGGCGAATCCTGAATACTGTTGCTTAAGCGCAGTAAATGGGACAACATGGTAGCTTGGAAAGATCTTGCACATCAACTAGTTTCAGACTGTGATTATTGTCCAATTTGGGGTTGAATCAAACTTCTCCGCATTCTAAATTTATTTATAATTTTGGGTACGGTATTAAGCTTTTATAGACAGTGTAAAACTTCAATAACATAGTGAGTAAAACCACTGTGAACATTACCCTTGGTGTTACTTACTCCCTGAATTTTACAAGAAGCACAACCCTTGGGCTCTGAAGCTGCTTAACTTGGTAACAAACCACTTCCTTTTCAATCCAAAATTTCCACTTGGAAAGTTTCAGTTTTATGTGTAATTACAGATTAAATATATACATATCCAAGCCACGAATTAGACAGTCATAGATCTGTTGTCACATTACGTTATCACGATAACCTCCATAGTTTAGAAATAAAAGTTATTGTGCGACAGTGATTTAGACTAAGAGGAGATTTGATAGAAGTTTTTTAAAATATTATGATTGCTTTAGATAGGATGATTAGAGAAAGACTATTTCCTCTGGTTGAGGAGTCTGTGAAGAGGGGGTCATCTGTTCAAAGTTTTCACCGAGAGAGTGAGAGAGGTGAGGAGAAATTTCTTTCCACAGAAAGTTGTTAGAGCATGAAGTGCTTTGACACAAGAAATAGCTGAGGCAGAGACCACTGCAACTTTTATAGAAACAGCAATAATAGTAACTTGTATTTATATAGCTCCTTTAATGTGGTAAAACATCCCAAGACACTTCACAGGAACGTTATCAAACAAAATTTGACACCGAGCCACATAAGGAGATATTAGGACAGGTGACCAAAAGCTTGGTCAAAGAGATAGGGTTTGGATTACTCTAGCAAACTGACAAGATGGGCCAAATGGCACCCACAATGCTTCCTGTGGCAATTTCCCAGTCTTGACTAACAATTCCCCATGCCTCAAGAAGAGACACTTAGTAGAGGCCAGATGTTCCCCACAAAGAAAAATCAGGCTCATGCAGTTCCTGGTAGCCATCTGAAAATGGTTGGCAGCAGATTGTCTGCCTGCTGTCTTGTACAGGAAGTTATATGTGGCACATGGAATCTGAAGAAGGGGAAGAGAATAATAATAATCGCTGATGTAAAATATCTTCTGGGATGGCATTATTTCCACTTTACAAGTGCATTATTACTGACTAGGAATAATTTAGCAGTGCTTGCTGCTAGAATAAAAAGGTGGATATAAGTTGACTATTTTGAAAAGACAGTTAGTGGCTAAATCTTGTGCAAATCAAATGCACTGTTCCTGAAGGCACTGTATAGTGTCTACATTTGTGTTTAAGATTTGAAAAGTTGCTTCATATGTGAGTCATTGTGATGGTCAGAACCATAGACTACACTGGGAAGCGCACCTGCCTGTCTCTGGCCTAGTCCTGTTATTCTTTATTTTCTGGACCCACCAGCACCACTTGCCTCTCTCTGGATCCTGGTCTCCCACTGCTATGTCCCAGCCTCTTGTTCCTTTCTCTCAAGTTCCAGATCTCTTGCTCACTGTCTGTGTGGAGCAGTGGTAATATGTGGAACAGTCAGTGCACATTAACATCAAGTTTCCACTTCTCTGAAAAGCTGTGGTGACTGGAGACTATCTTATACATGACAGTAAGTGCTTACACACACATACAAAGCTTGTCTCCCTGCAGTTAGAGTTTAAATATTTAGACAATGCTGATGATAGTGTCAGGGTTGGAACCATTTCCAATTTTCAAGTGTATTATTACCGACGAGGAATACTTTAGTAGTACTTGATTCTAAAATATAATGTTAGATATTGAATCTATGTTGACTATTTTGCAAATTACTATTTTGATTAATTTCACACTGCACTCTTCAAACCAAAGTGGTGTGAGACTATTCCCAGCAGACTCCAGAGTTACACCAAGTGGCGGATTTTCGGAGACCTCGCTTCTGGTGAGGGACCTAGCCTGCGGCAAGCACATATCAGAAAATCACAGTCACGGTGTCCATTCTGATCAGTGGACAGAAAATCATGGGCAGTGTGTCTGTGATTTTCTGAATCTGGCGGGCTCCAAAAATCTACCCCTTAAACTTGACTAGCACTGTAAAGCACCTTGCGAAGGATGTGGTGTCGAGCCAATGCTACTTCAATGTATAATGTTTAAAGGTAAAACTCAATAACATGTAATGTGTGTGCTTGACGTTTAAAAAAAAATTAAGTCTTATCTATTGAACATGTATTCAACAACAAATTGTATGGCACATTTATTGCATTTATTAAAAACTGTGTTCATATTTCATAAACATTGCGTAAACATTGCTGCTGAGATTTTTACTGGAGATCTTGTTAGAAAACGAGTGCATATTCACAATTGTGATAACAAACAAAATTACCACTTGACCTGCTTTTCAGTAAAGAACAAGTTAAAAAATAAACCTCCTACAAAAACAGCATTACTTTGCTGTCATTTGCTAATGTAAGTTAACATTCACTGAGAAATGTCTAAATTATGCTAGAATATTCAACCATCACGCATAAAACCTAGTCTGGTTAATGTGCACCGTGTAAAGATTATTGTAGACAAAGATGGCTATTTCATCAGAAAGAGGTGTTGATCTAAATGACTGAAATAAGAACAATCTCCCACTTTGTTCCAAATCTTTAATCGATTTATAGCAGTAAATTGTTGAATTTCTCCTTGGAATTTTTTTGGGGGAAATTTGCCTCCCTCTTAAGAAAAATTGGCTCCATTTTAAAATGCCGCATTATTAGTGTAGGATAGTGGTGCTGAGCATTGGAGCACAGATGCCCAGTGCCATCGAGTGGGAACGACAGATCTGATTTCATCCACTCAGTTTGTAATCCACATCACACTGAGCTGGTAGATGCTGAGTGGGTGCTGTGGTATATCCTAAGGGTGGAGAGGGGGAGGGAGATTTGGAATTGGACAACTTAGTGCAGGTTAGGTGCAAGTCAAACCTCCTCGTGGCTGGCCAGAGGAACATTTACAGGGGCCTAGTCATAAGTATAAAGCAAAGTGGACTGAAGAAGGGAGATAACTGGCCTTTGAAACAAAGGTAACAAATAAAAAGTTGCTTTTTATAGAATATTTTAGTCACATTTTCGCCTTTTAAGCACAATTCTTCTATCAATAGAATTTCCAAATTATAAGATATTCATATTTAAGGGCACAGTTACTCTACCACTTTTGGACATAATCTTCAAATTAGAGCTAGATCATTCAGGAGCGAAATTAGGAAGCACTTTTTTCACATAAAGGGTAGTAGATATCGGGAACTCTCTTTCCCCAAGACAATTAGAGCTTTTAGAGCTTTCAATACTGAGATAGATACCAGGAATACTTCGAACGCTGAGATTGATAGATTTTTGTTAGGTAAGGGTATCAAGGGATATGAAGTGAAGGTGGGTAAATGGAATTGAGGTGCAGACCAGCCATGACCTATTTGAATGGCGGAGCAGGCTCGAGGGGCTGACTGGCCGACTCCTGCTCCTATGTTAGTATGTATCAATGAGAAGCAATTCTGCACGCACACCAAAAAAGTGGTTGTATGACTCAGGTGTCAGCTGTTGATCTCACCACTGAGCAATAAAACCAAACTGATGTGAGATCTCTTCCAGGAGACCATCTCACACCACTCTGAATTTGCACCGGCTACAGTATAACTCCAATGTAGTGTGAAGCTGCACTGTAAAATCTGCTGACAGTTTGTTTGTATGGAATGATTTTAATAATGTGATAGAATGGATGCTCCTGTCCAATTGTTCGGTGTCTTTTGTCTTTACTCCAGACATTTTTCTCAGGTTCCCCACCTCAGATTGCTTCTGTAGGTGAGCTCTTGCTCTCTACAAATGGGGGTGCGCCTTTACCTGCCCAGTATCTAGGTAATTTACAGCAAGTCCAGGATTTGAATGTAAAACTCTGGTTGCTGTATTTCAGCTCACTGGCTAAATCATAGAATCATAGAAATTTACAGCACAAAAGGAGGCCATTCGGCCCATCTTGTCCATGCTGGCCGACAAAGAGCTATCCACCCTAATCCTACTTTCCAGCACTTGGTCCGTAGCCTTGTAGGTTATGGCACTTCAAGTGTATATCCAAGTACTTTTTAAATGTGATAAGGGTCTCTGCCTCTACCACTCTTTCAGGCAGTGAGTTTCAGACCCCCCACCACCCTCTGGGTGAAAAATATTCTCCTCAAATCCCCTCTAAACTTCCAACCAATTACTTTAAATCTATGCCCCCTGGTTATTGACCCTTCTGATAAGGGAAATAGGTCCTTCCTGTCCACTCTATCTAGGCCCCTCATAATTTTATACACCTCAATTAGGTCTCCCCTCAGCCTCCTCTGTTCCAAAGAAAACAACCCCAGCCTATCCAATCTTTCCTCATAGCTAAAATTCCCCAGCCCAGGCAACATCCTCGTAACTCTCCTCCACAACCCCTCTAGTGCAATCACATCCTTCCTGTAATCATGTGCCATCATATGATTTTCCTTTACATTGGGAGGTGATAGAATGAACACTTTGTTAGATTGTAGCTTAGGTTCTAATGTGCCAACTTTATTAAATGATAAATGTGTAAGTGAACAGTAATAATGACACGTAGATTTATGGTAGTTACAATCTTCACTATCTCTTCTCGGAAGATGGAACATTCGTGTCTGCTGTGCTAAACTTCCTTGTAACCTGGACCTAGTTCAAGGTCCCTGACTTAACGTTACATTGTGGTTCATCGCTGACCTTCTATGGAGTCTCTCTGGCCTATTAATAATTCCCTGATGGCTCCAATGAGGTTCAATTGAAACAAGAATGAATGACATATACTTTGAAAATTTGACCAGGACAAAGGAAATTGAAAATATGTTTCTCTTAAAGCTGCCAATCAAACATATATTCAGACAAAAAACACAGGATACTCGTGTTTGAATTGAATGACTTCTCCCCTCCGCACTGATACCTGTCACAGGTACAAACTCTCTTTTGGGGATATTCTGCATCAAAAATCTGGGCCATTTTCTGTGAATTACCCTTTTTTAATCCTGCATGTACCATGACAGAAAGTAAGGCGCCAATAGGATAGATCATAGACAAAAGTGCTTCATTTTTTTTATCACACTGATCTCGCCTAACATTAAAAATGAAAATCACCTTTAGTATAGAGGATTGAGGGGTGACTTGATTGAGGTGTTTAAAATGTTAAAAGGATCCGATTGGGTAGATAAAGAGAAACTATTTCCTCTGATGGTGGAATCAAGAACGTGGGGACATAATCTTAAAATTAGAGCTAGACCATTTAGGAGGGAAATCAGGAAACACTTTTTCACACAAAGGGTAGTGGAAATAGGGAATTATGTTCCCAAAAGGCTGTGGATGCTGGACAATTGGAGCTTTCAAGACTGAGATCGATAGATTTTTGTTAGGTACGGGTATCGAGGGATATGGAGCAAAGGTGGGTAAATGGAGTTGAGGTGCAGATCAGCCATGATCTAATTGAATGGCTCAAGGGGCTGAATGGCCTCTTCCTGTTCCTATATTCTTAAAGATGAGGCCTGTTGTTGCTGTACCTTGATGCTGGTCAGGTTGAGGTCAGTGTGCAGTATAACAAGGCTCGACCAGCTGCATATCGCAGCAGTCAGGCACTGGTCTCAGATTGGTAGCAGCGGCCTAATATAAGGAACAACATTTCAACCTCTCTCCTTGATGTTGCAGATAGGTTGGTACATTGGCTTGGCAGCTTTATACTAAGAATCTTCATTATCTTGTGCTTTTTGCTAAGACTCCAGCTTTGTATGTGCAAACCAGGAAGTGCATCAACAGGCGCCGAGTCTGTCATAAATGTAATATTTGCGAAAAAGACATATTTAATCCCAAACAACATGTTTAAATCATCTTGAAGGATGCTTGAAGGATGGAAATAACCTCAAATGTTTAACTATTAAAATAATACACCAGTTTTTGATCATTTACATTATTTACAATTTATGTAACAATCTGATGCTTTTAAGGCCGAGAAACTTGCAACAGAGCTTTAATCACAGTTTGTAATGCATTTACTTATAAAATTGCACTGCAGCAAATAATTCCCACTACCAAATTACCAGGCAAGAATAGTTTTTATTTCCTATTCTCCGTCTGGTTAAAAAAAAAATCAGTATAATTCTTTTGACCTGGTGTCTTTGAGCTCCTACCTGTACCAAGCTATATCCTGTGCGCTGAATCAGTGTACGTAAAGTTGCTTCTTTTTGAGTTCCGCTCAATCCATCCCCGTTTTTTTGATTTGATTCCATTGTGTGTGATTATCAGCAAAAAAAATCAGGATAATTAGAGGTGCTCACTGAAATCAAATCCAAATTCAACACGCATTTAGGTAAAATTACATAAAAGGCTTGGTGCTTTTTTTTTTAAAGCTCTGTAAGAAATTGCTGCAATAATTCCCATTAATCTGCAATTGTATTTGTAAGTGATAGACAACACCTACAACATAGAATTACATAAAATTACATAGAACTACATAGAATTTACAGCACAGAAACAGGCCATTCGGCCCAACCGTTCTATGCCAGTGTTTATGCTCCTACACAAACCTCCTACAACCCTGCTTCATCTAACCCTCTCTGCATATCCTTCTTTTCCTTCCTCCCTCATGTGCTTTTTGAGCTTCCCCTTAAAGGCATCCATGCTATTCCGCCTCAGCTATTCAATGTGGTAGTGAGTTCCACGTTCTAACCACTCTCTGGGTAAAGAAGTTTCTCATGAATTCATTATTGGATTTATTAGCGACTCTCTTATATCTGTGGCCCCTAGTTTTGGAGGAGCCTACATGAATGAAATGGGATAATGTTCACGTTTGACAAACAGAAAAAAAGAGAAGTTTGAATTTCAGAACATTTTGATTATGGTAACATTTAAAAAATATGTCATTGACTTGCAGTTTTAACAGGACGGTTATGACACAATTGGACATAAGCAAATAAAAGAGGGAGTAGATGTTGGCATCTTCAGAAACATAACACACTTTAAAATCTCATCAGCGCAACATTGTGGCGAGACCTCAAGACATCTTGGTCGCCAATGAGATTGGTTTATTAAAAACTAATGTTAGTGGTCAGTTTTCTTTGTATTGTTCCCCCCGTTTTATTTCTCTGCCTTTCACAGTCACTGTTGCAACAGGGAGATGTGGGCTTTAAACAAGATGTAGGTGAGGTTGGACAATGGGAAATTTCAGCCCACTGCAGTGGACGCTCACACCTGGCATCATGACTGAAATCATTGTGTATGGGATTGGTTTTACGTTAGACTGCTATCGTTCCATCACTTTTGCTTTATGGCAAGTGTTGCATTTTGCAGCAATACAAAATCAGTCACTAGCTCAGGTGGCAGTTGTTGATCTGAGGCCCGACTGCATAGTTGCATTGAGTAAGGAATCCCCCAAACAAAGGCCGTTACAGTTACTGTCAGTGCCATACTGTCCTTTCACTCTTTAACAAAAACGAATCCGGGGACACACAGAGTGGGAGCACAGCAAAGTCGCCAGGATGGAAAATGGAGGTTGCGCAGCGTAGCGAGGAAAAAAATGTCACTATTTTGATGCAAACTGAATTGGCAAAAGTTGCGCCAAAACTTCCCGCCTGAATAATGTGGCCGCTGTTCACAGCATCTGCTGGCCGCAATCACAGGCTCCTCCCCCTCCTCACAGCCCGACACTCACCCACACGATCTGAGGCCGCGGAGCGCGCTCTGATCCGGCCACAGAGCGCGATCTCCGCATAACTGAATGTCCCTCAGTGAGTCCACCCCTTCTACTGGTTGAAAACAGGAGGCTGACATCCTTTCCACCAATTGGAACCCACCCCGTCGCACAGCCCCACCCACTTTATAGCCCGCCCGCCGGGCAGCTCGGGGTCACGTGGCTCCTGATTTGAACCCACACATACTAGGGGATGAATTTCCTGAACCGGGGTCTCTTCTGGGAACATTGTTTGTCCGGGGTCATGGCCCCTCATCTGGGGACTGTCTCCGGAAAACGGGAAATTGTGGTCACCCTATTTATAAGGACGTGCTAACAAAATATCATGGCACAGGGCCTATAATTTACACTGATAAGCAATTCATTAATTTTGATTGCCACGATCCAGACCAAAATGACAACTGGGTACACTTGTGGCATTTCAGTTATTTATGTAGTTCTTGTGGAAACTTCTTATCTGATTTGGCCACAGTTAGAATATTGTGTCCAAGTTTTTGGTGCCTTATTTAGGGATAATCCCAAGGCCACGGAGACGGTACAGAAGAAATTCACTAAGGTGACACGAGGGATGAGTAGGTTTAGTTGTGAGGAGAGGCTAGAGAAACTGTGGCTGTTTTCATTAGAACAAAGAGATCTGATAAAGGCGTTCAAAATTATGGCTTTTGATAAAGTAAATCAGGAAAACTATTTCCATTGGTCAGTGAGTTGTTAACCAGAAAGCAGAATGTAAGGACAAAGGGAGAGGTTAGATTGTTTACCTGCAGATGGTTGTTGGGCAGAGAATGCCCTGCCACAACCCAGCATAATAGTTGTTAAAAAGGAAATGGAGAAATATCCGAAAAAAATAATTTAAAAGGGCATGGGAAATGTGACTAAGTGATAACTGTTTCAGGCAAAATGGCCCAAATGACCTCCTTCCATGCTGTAAAATTCTATGCTTATCAATATTTATTAGAAATTAAGATTGGTTTTAAAATAATAACCCTTGTATAAAATGTTCGGAGCCTAGAAATTACTCATTACTATATATTAAGTGATAGATGCTCACTAGGTTTATGATGTGCCTCCGTCTATTATTTTAATGGAGGCATTACTAGAAATGGGTTGACGCCTAGGTTCAATCTAGAGACGGAGGAGTACCATGTTCTGTGTCTCTGCACTCATATGGACAACAGTAATTTCCATCTCTCAGTGTATTGGGGCGGGAGGAGTTAAAACAAAAGTGGAAGAAGGGTAGAGTATGACAGGTCACTGCCGGTAACGCATTTCCCTTTGCCTTATCAGTTGCATGGGGGCTGTTACTGGCTCCAGACCGCGCTCTTTGGACTTTGCCTTATTGTTTAAAAGCTGCTTATCTACTGTATTTTAGTAAATGGGGCCAACATGTCGGAACTACATTGAGTAGTTTTTTCCCCCCACCAGGTGATGACAGCCAGCCCTGCTGTCCAGAGGCGGAGAGGTCCACTGTCCTCCACTCTCAGTGCAGTACTCGGGGGAGCTTGGCTTGTCCTGGGGCTGAGCTCCTGCTGGCTTGGCCTGTTCTCCATTCTCTCTGATGCCTGTTGCCTCCGCAGTGAAGGGGGCTCTCCGGAGAAGCCTGGTTACTGTTTGCACGCACAAGATAAACCAGATTTGGGTGTTTGTCTTGTGCAGATCGATAGGAGCTTGTTTCAGACATGTTGACTTTAGCTCGAAAAACCCATATGGCGGCGGAGGCCATTGTACAACACGGTTAAAGGGTTGCGGGGGAAGTTTCACAACCGCCCCATACACCTGAATGTAGATTTGAACGTCAAAACAACAGAATGGGACTCTAGAGCTGACGCATTGGTTTAAAGATGCCTACCTGACGCTTACGTGGGTGTAATGCAATGGCTCCTAGATGTTTAGTTGCAATATGTTGTGGCTAGAGGCGTTTACTTTCTCTAAACGAATCAATGGCCACTTTTCCTGCTCACTCGGGTTCTCTTTAAACTGTACTCGGTGCCCAGCTAAGTTTGCAATGCCCCCCTTCCAGCCCACCGGACTCTCAAACCTCAGCCCAGCTCGCTCAACATATGTCGATTTACCAAAAGATATAAAACACTTCCTCAAAACAGCCACAAACTACCTGCGCCCTTTTACCTCGATAAACATTTCCATTTGCAGGTAACAACTAACTTGCGAATTAACGACAAGGAAAAATGTAATACCTGAGCAATTTCAGAGATCAGCGCCCGGAAAAGTCCTCCTTGATTATGGGGAGTTTGCGACGTGTCACCGGTGTTATTCTGTAATCACCATATCAAAAAATCCAAAGGTTCAGCTGGGCGACTGTTTAACAATCGGCTCAGGTTAAACTTTAACTCGCTCTATCTCCCCACACCGCAGCCTTCGCTCAGCATGAGCGGTAGCTGGAAGGTTAGTGTACAGAGACAGTGAGAGTCGTGCTGTGAGGGAACTAGGTTTACAGGAGGCTTTCAAACCTTTTCTTTTTAAAAAAATAAATTTATTATTGTTTTAACATCGACCCGTTAATGAAAGACATTTCCTCGTTTACATAACGAGTGTCAGACCTCCCCGTACCTGTTAGCATCTTTTTAATGTTTTACCTGTGGTCGTTAACGTTTTAGATTTCTTGCCACCGACTTTATTAGACACTGGCAGGTTTCCCCTTGGTGGTGAATAGGAGGACAGGAACATGTGTGACAGGAACAAGTGACATCTGAAGTGTAACGCTTACAGGAAGGGCGGACTATGTGCAAGACTTTTCCGATATTACTAATGGATCTCCCATGGCATTGTTTATGATGAGGCACAGGATCTACTGCCCAGTAACAGGTGGGGTGTTTATGCTGGGGGCGAGTGGTTTATGTACCAGGGCCACTGGTTCACAGTGACTGAATAAGCCAAATTTCATTATTATGTAATAATCTGGGATTTGGGGTAGATTTGCCCGACATTGCCCATTATGTAATGTCAATTACATAGGATCACATAGGATATACAGCACAGAAACAGGCCATTCGGCCCAACCAGTCCATGCCAGCGTGTCTTTCCTCATCTAACTCTATCAGCATAACCCTCTATACCCTTCTCCCTCATATGCTTATCTAGCCTCCCCTTAAATGCATCTGTACTATTCACTTCAACCACTCCCTGTGGTAGTGAGTTCCACATTCTCACCACTCTCTGGGTAAAGAAGTTTCTTCTGAATTCCCTATTTGATTTCTTGGTGACTGTCTTATATTAATGGGCTCTAGTTTTGCTCTTCCCCACAAGTGGAAACACTCTGGCTGCAAATTTAATAGCGTCAGGGGGCAGGTTTGGAGGCGGGTCCACTGTCAAAATAGCAAAGATTGACAGTGGGTAGGAAATCCGCTGTCAACCCACCTCCACGCGAGTCTCCCAGGTGTCAGGTCTGTCTGCACAGAACTGACTCGACACCAAGCGGCGGGGAATACAATTCAACTTGTTAAAGGGCTTGTTAAGAGCCGATTTAAGACTATTTTGAGGCTTACTTCTAATTTTACGTTCTCCCCCACGGGTTACCTCAACCTGGCGTGTTTTGAGTCTGCTCGGATGTTGCTGAAAAGCTGACAACTGCAGAAGTGGTGTAAAGGATGCCATGTTGCAGATGGTGAGTTTCAGAGCACAGAAAATATTGGTTACTGCATGTTTAATACATATAGAGATTTCTTTAGCTTACAAGTTTTTAGATCCAACTGTATGTCCAGTGCCACCTCATTGGGAGAATCTGTCTCACCATTGACAGATCGCTTCTGTCATCTCATCTGTTGCAGCAACATTGGAGCCAATGAAAGAATCAGACCTTGGTCCTCCAAGTCCTTCCACGATCAGCCCCAACACCAACTTCACCAGGCACACCAACATCACCAACAACATCACCAATCTTCTCCGCCATCACTTGATGTTGCACTGGACATAGGGCATCAGCCCCTGACAACATTGCGGCCAGCGATGGCAACACCATGGCCAGATTTTCCTCACTTGACGCTGTGAACCCTGGCTGCCACATGATGCGCCAGGTTGGCACCAACCCAAACCAGCACCGTGAAGCATCCCTTTAATGTCCAAGCCATTCCATACACACACATTACTATAGCGGGGCGGGGGTGGGGGGGGGGTGGGGTGGGGGGTGGAGTTATGACTGAACAATCACTGGAAC
The DNA here is from genome assembly GCA_030390025.1 of Squalus acanthias. NCBI lineage: Eukaryota > Metazoa > Chordata > Chondrichthyes > Squaliformes > Squalidae > Squalus > Squalus acanthias. Next base: position 42,143,121 of record CM059438.1, read on the forward strand.
TCAGTAAGACACTTCTCAATGTGCGCTCAGATCTGTCCAATAAGGGGCACATTTTGAAAAAGAGATTTCACTGTATGACAACACATTACCAGAAACTTCACATGGACATTGGCTAAACCTCTCAAGTGCCCACCCTTGTGTGTTGTTAGTTGGTATGCTCGCAGTAGGATGAAGGTGAGTGTGAGGGGTGGCTAGTGAGATGGGGAAGTGATAAAGTAGATAGAGAGGGTTGGGTGGAGTTGCAAGGTAAGTTGGTGTGAGTAAGGATGTTCAGGAGAAGGGTATGAAAGGCAGAGTGATGGGCATGTGTTGAGTGGCACAGCAGGGTGAGTTTGAGTGTGGCTTTGCAGTAACGTTTCGTGATCCACTGAGATCATTGAAAGGTTGGCGCCACTGAAGCCAGGGACCCCTGACAACATCGCTGCTTGTGCCCTCCTGTGCAATGTGCAACCAGGCTGCGTTGGTGTCCTGGGGAGGTCTCTTCCGCCCTTGGAAGGGAAGAGAACCTCCCTGCGTGCTGTGACTCCCTCCATAAGCATATGGAGGGAATCATTGGAGAGCCTGGGTGCAAGCATTCACCTTTGTGCAGTGATTGTCAGTGTTTGCAGCACCTCAATGCTGTCAAACACTGACAGAACAACTGTCAAACTCAATGTGGATGTGGTCCCTTTAAGGAAACCGGCTGATGATGCATCATCAAATTACGTCATCAGACCCGTTTCCTGTTAATTGGCCGGGAAGCCCGCAGGGTGGGCTTAACAAGGCCAATCAAGGGAAAATCACATCTACAGAACGGCTGCAGCTGGGAGCGGGACCGGAACCAGGAAACCAGCTCTCCCGCCACCATCCCACCTCCTCCATTAAATTTGCGGACTCTGTGTCCATTCCATCAAAACCTTTCATAATTTTAAATAATTTTTAGATCTCTATTAGGTCACCCCTCAGCCTTCTCTTTTCAAGTGAAAAGAGACCCAGCCTGTTCAGCCTTTCCTGATAGGTATAACCTCGCATTTCTGGTGTCATCCTTGTAATCTTCTTTGCACCCTCTCCAGTGCCTCTATATTCTTATTATAATATGGTGACCAGAATTGTACACAGTACTCCAAGTGTAGTCTAACCAAGGTTCGATACAAGTTTATCATAACAATTGTAAATAAGTGGCCGTTATCTTATATTTACCAACCCATGGCCATGATTTTACTTACCTCGGCGGGTCCGTGGTGGGCGACGTTGATGGTGGGTCGCGACCCCGCTACTGGCTCCATCGTGCTCTGTGAAATGATTTTCCCTTGATAGGGCTTGTTAAGCCCGCCCAGCGTGTTTTCTGGGCCAATTAGAGGAAGCGGGTCTGGTGACGTCATTTCATGACGCGTCATCAGCTGGTTTCCTTAAAGGGACCATGTCCACATGGAGTTTGACAATTGTTCTCTCAGTGTTTGACAGCATTGAGGTGCTGCAAACACTGACAGGCACTGCACAAAGGTGAACGCTTGCACCCAGGCTCTCCAATGACTCCCTCCATATGCTTATGGAGGGTGTCACAGCACGCAGGGAGGTCCTCTTCCCTTCCATGGGCGGAAGAGACCTCCCCAGGAGACCAACATAGCCTGGTTGCACATTGCACAGGAGGGCACAAGCAGGAATGTTGTCAGGAGGACGTGGGTGCAGTGGTGCAAACCTTTCAATTATCTCATTAGATCATGAAACGTTAGTACAAAGCCATACTCACTTTCATCCTACTGTGCCTCTCATCACAGCCCCATCACTCTGCCCTCCCTACACTACTCCTGCACATCCTTACTTACACCAACTTACCTTGCACCTCCACCCATCCCTCTCTCTCTATCTACATTATCACATCCCCATCTCAGTAGCCACCCCTCACACTCAACCTCATCCTAGTGCAACTATACCAACTAACAACACACAAGGGTAGCCACTTGGGTGTTTTATCCAATGTTCATGTAAAGTTTCTCTTAATGTGCTGTCAAACATTGAAGTCTTTATTTTCAACACTTTGCATTCTTGGACAGATTTGTGTGCACCTTTGGAAGCTTTTACTGTACATTTGAAGCTGCCAAGTAATCAGCTGGAGCAATGGCCACTGAACTCCCGCCTCAGGTTGACAGCCTGGTGGTCCCCGAACAGCGTGGTTCCCGTGGCCATGAAGTTAAGTGAAAAGGTAAATTAAAAAAGCCTGTTAATGATCTGTTAACAAGGCAATAATGTGCTTAATTGGGTCCCCCACCGCTGCCTGTCGGGTCTGCTCAGCGCTGACAGACCCGACATTGGGAAAGGCGCGTGGCAGCGGGTTGAAAAACACTTTCCCACCCAACCCGTCACCGATCCCACCCGCTGACCCCCCGGAAAATTACTCTTTATCGCTTACCATGTTTAAAGCTGAGCATACACAGAAAGATGTATCAGTTGGAGTTACATATGTGATATTTAGCAGTACTGGGGAAGGGGCGTGGGTTCTAGCTGTACTGGGGGTGATCCTGGACTTGGTAGCACTGGGAGATGGCCCTGCATTTGAAAAACTGGGATGGGGTTTCTAGAGGTCAGCAGCACTGCGGGGGGCTGCTGGGGCTTGGTAGCATGTGAGGGTGTCCTTTGCTTTAGCATCCGTGAAGGAAAACCTGGCCTTGACAGAACCAGGGAGTAGAATGGCATGGCTGGGGACCTGCTGCCAACTCTCTGCACTCCAACGCTTTGTGAGACATACTGCCAGGAACAGGATGTCCCACCTGGCCTCAGCTCTCTCCACCAGGATCTCATTGGCTCTGTCTAAAAACCTAGACACCTGCCTTCCTGAACTATGATGCGGAGATGCCGGTGTTGGACTGGGGTGGACAAAAATGAGAAGTCGCACAACACCAGGTTATAGTCCAAGGGGTAAAAATTCAGTTGGTTGTGCCTCCCATTAGTGCCTTAAGAGGGCGCTAATGGGGCGCAAAGCCGCTAACGCCCGGGCACAGCGATGTTTGCGCCGCTCGGGAACTTAACTTGACATTGTGCGGCGGCGCTAAACTTTACCGCTGCGACCACCTGCGCGCGCAGATTGTGACGTCATTCCATGGTGCAACGCCCTTGTGGCGCCCCGGAGCGGAAATTGAGTGGCGCCCCCTGCCTTACCGCCTGGCGCATCCAACGACCAGAAGACTGGAACGCTATCAATCGCTGTGGGGCTGGGGGGGGGCGCTATTTAAAGGGGGCCTCTTCCTGTCTTTTATTGTTGGTGGCATTTTTGAACTACGCATTCTGAGAGAGAGAGGGAGAGACTTCTGGAGAGATTCAACGTTGTGTGAAGGAGTTTTGGGTACTGAGCAGCACTTTGCAGGTTCATTTTGATTTGCCATTCCTTGTATCGATTTAGCAGAGACTGTGGGAGCTGCACTCTGAGCTCTTTGCCTGGTACTCTCCATTGTTCTTTCCAGCACATTTGATGTGCAAGTCTCTCCAGGCCGAGATTCAAGGCTGCAATGAACAGGATGTGGATGGAAAGCAAGATTAACCATCCCCTTTAAGAACTGGCCCGTGCCATTGTGTGTGTGTTCCATTGCTGACTGACATTACATGAGCTTCGCCAGCGCTCTGAGTTAGCGCCTCACTCCTTGGCCTTTGCGCCTTAAGACAGGTGTGCAGCGCCTGATTTAGCGCTCCACTCACCTCCCGGGGCGGTAAAAGTGAAGTTTCCAGTCAGTGCCGATAATTAGCGCCAGGCGCTAATATTTGCGTCCAGACAATATTTGCGCCCCAAATGGGGCGCGACCTAATTTTTACCCCCAACAGTTTTATTTAAAATTACGAGCTTTCGGAGCGCTGCTCCTTCTTCAGGTACAGGTACAGTGAGGGCAACTTCCTGAACTATGAAAGACATGTCAGCAAAACTCTTGGCGATTGTTCTCCCTGCTTAACCAAGAAAAGTGCACTGTTCCATTAAACTGCTGTACGTCTTTAAGACCCGCAGTGGCATCTGATTTCCAGCCTCCCAAATGGGTGAGCTGCCCATCCCAAGCAATTGTGCTTGTAGTTCGTCCCGAAAATGGAAATGGGAATCATCGCAGAAACTCGGTTGGATTTCTGTCTGGTTCAGTCGGCCACTAATCCTGTCCAACCAATGGTTTTATACCCACATACAAAAACTAGCCCCATTATTTCTAATGGCTGAACCATGAGGAAGTTTCCTTCTAATGAAAATTTCAATATGGACTGTTTTAGGCCTTGGCAGGTATGTGCGCAATCAATGCAAATTGGGTTACTTATTAGTAAGTCTTGTCGGTACTTTTGTATAATGTGTTTTATCTAAAGCCTGCCTTTGGAATCCTGGGAACATTTATAAGATATGGGGGGGAAATTCAGTTGGTTAGCGCCTCCCGTTAGCACCAGTAGCACTTAAGCAGTAGCACCAGGGCGAGAAGTAGGAGAAGGGACTACATTTCCTTCCCCATCACCAGAGAGAAGCAGGACGAGTGTGCATTTGGCTTTGCGAGGATAGCGGGATTCCCCATGACGCAGGGAGCCATTGACTGCACCCACGTGGCTTTGCGGGCACCGCATAACAATCCTTAGATCTTCCGTAACCGCAAAGGCTACCATTCACTTAATGTGCAGTTGGTGTGCGACCACAGACAGCGAATCCTCAATGTGAATGCCCGCTATCCTGGCAGCAGCCATGATGCCTTCATCCTGTGCCAGATCGGTGTGCCAGCACTCTTCCAGCCACCACATCAAGCTCGCGACTGGCTGCTCGGAGACAAAGGCTATCCGCTCTTCACCTGGCTCATGATTACCCTCCGCAATCCCAACACTCCTGCCCAGCACTCATATAATGATAACCAAGCTGCGACCAGGAACATCATCGAGCAGACCATCGGGGTGCTCAAGCAACAGTTCAGCTTCCTTGACCGCACGGGAGGAGCCCTCCAGTACTCGGCTGAGCGGGTGTCTCATTTCGTGGTGGTCTGCTACATGTTCCACAAGTTGGCCATCATGAGGGCCCAGCCCTTGTCATCAGGGATTGCGGGCCCACCTCAGGAGGAGGAAGAGGGAGAGGAGGAGGAGGACGAGGACAAGGAGGATGAGGAAGATGAGGAGGAGGAACAGGAGCGAGGGAGGAGGCAGCCATGCAATCGGACTTCCAGAAGGGCAATCCATGACAGCCTCATCAGACTGCGGTTCCAATAAATTAAACCCCAGATCCCCGTTGCTCACCACATCCCCATCATTCCATCCCTGTCGCAGGCCATATCACAGCGCAAAGCTGAAATGGGAGATACCACAAAAGAATCCAAACTGAATTAATAAATTTATCAAAAATCAGTGAACACATATTTACAACAACAATATGAACTATTCACCCTTGTGCAATCCCTTAGTGCCCCTCATTACTGTGCCTTTGCCTACTCTAGTGCTCCTATGAAGTGTTGGCCCAGTGGCTGCAGCACGGCTGGTGGGAGGCTACTCAGTGTCCATGCAGGAAACTTCAGATGGCCTTGCAGGACGCCCTCAACCAGCTCTGGGCCTGGAAGACCCGGCTGTAGACTGCATCACCTCAGCATGGGTGGCAGCGGTCTGGGCTGGCTAGATGAAAGGCAGCGACAAGGGCAATGGCGGAGTGGCAGTGGTGGGAGCAGGAATGCTGTCATCCTGAGAGAGGACAGCAGGTTCCTGCTCCACTGACCCACTGCCACTCCCCCGGGGCAGCACCACAGCATCCCTAGCAATCTGTTGGAGCACAGATTGCTGGCCTGCTGTGACACTTTGAAAGCCCCGATCGACGTTGGTAGACCCAGCCACGATGGCAGCAGTCAGAGCTTGCGTGGCACCAAGCTGAGACTGCATGAGAGCAGTCTGAGATTGAATGCCACCAAGCATAGACTGCATTACAGCACTAAGACCTTGCGTCGCTTCCGCCTGTGCTGCAATGGAAGCTGTCACATCACCCATCACACGCATCATCAGGTCAGGATCTGCACGGTCTCTCTGGAAATCCACTATCATTTGCACAGTGGAAATGATGGGCTTCATGGTTTGCGCAGAGCTCTGTGTAATGTTGGAGGCGGACTCCTCCACGCTCCTTACCATTGCCGACAGGCTCTCGGGAACCCTTGCCATTGCACCTATCATCTCGGTGTGCATGCCCATCACCCTTCTTGCGAATGCCTCCCCATTGAGGTCCTCATCTGAGTCCTGTGCAGCAGAACCCGCACACGAACTCGCCCTCCGGGGAGCTGGCCCCCGAGCTACCCTTTCCCCCAGGCCTTGCTGCAGCCCACTCGTCCCCGGTGCATCACCCTGACAGCCACTGCGCCCACCACCTGCTGCCCAATGAGTCGCAGCACTCACTCCTCAAGGTCTGAGAGCTGCTGGAACTGCGCATCACCCCCGCCTGTTCTCTGCTGCTCCCAGCTATTGTGGGCCATCTTGGCCTGCAAGAGAAACAAATGTATTTGAGTCAGAGTCCAGCGATGTGTTTGGGAGATATGCCTGCCGTCATTGAATAGCTGTGATTGTAGGCAAGGCGTGAGATGTGGATGTGAGTTTGAGTAGGTGAAGATGTTTGGTTGGTGAGTGGTGGGGGTGTGGTTCTTTGCACAGTGTGCACAGACTGAGGTTCAGATGTTGGTATGTAGGACCTGTTGAAGCATGTTTTCACCTTGACCACCCAACTGAGGTCGTTGAATTTCTTGCGGCACTGTGTCAGGCTGCATTCCACCACACTACTGGCCGATACCTCCTGGGCCACTTCCTTCCACATTGCCCTGAACACCTGAGACGATGGCTTCCTTCCAGTGGCCAGGAACAGCATTGCCCTCCTTCGCTCCACTCCAGCCACCAATGCCTCCAATGCCACGTCTGTGAACTGACGAGCTCTCTCCCTGGGAGTGGGAACAGCCATAGCCATCAGGGGATTCTGTTGCTCGCAGATCGCCTCAAAGCCAGCAATGCTGAAAATGAGCATCTGCACAATGATGCAATTTCCCCTTTAAGAGCTGGAAGGAACCAGTGTGAGGGCGTATTGCTGAATGCATTGCACCTGAAATTCATTAGTGCTCTGTTGGTAGCGCCCCTGTAGCGCCCCACTGAGGTCATTAACGCTTGATTTAGTGCCCCACGTTATTCCTGGGGCGCTAACACCCAATTTAGTAGAAGTTCAGAATCCTTAGCGTGGCGCCCCGTAGCGGAAATTGAGTGGCGCCCCCTGCCTTACCGCCTGGCGCTTCCAACGACCAGAAGACTGGAACGCTATCAATCGCTGTGGGGCTGGGGGGGGCGCTATTTAAAGGGGGCCTCTTCCTGTCTTTTATTGTTGGTGGCATTTTTGAACTACGCATTCTGAGAGAGAGAGGGAGAGACTTCTGGAGAGATTCAACGTTGTGTGAAGGAGTTTTGGGTACTGAGCAGCACTTTGCAGGTTCATTTTGATTTGCCATTCCTTGTATCGATTTAGCAGAGACTGTGGGAGCTGCACTCTGAGCTCTTTGCCTGGTACTTTCCATTGTTCTTTCCAGCACATTTGATGTGCAAGTCTCTCCAGGCCGAGATTCAAGGCAGCAATGAACAGGATGTGGATGGAAAGCAAGATTAACCATCCCCTTTAAGAACTGGCCCGTGCCATTGTGTGTGTGTTCCATTGCTGACTGACATTACATGAGCTTCGCCAGCGCTCTGCTGCTAAATTTTCAAAATTTCAAAAGTTAGCGCCCCAAACAGGGCGATACCCAATTTCACCCCCTATATAAATTGTGAATCTTTCTATAAGCTTGATGTGCTATGTTTTTAAATGTTACTGTTGGGTAGTCTTGTCAAAAGCCCAAAGTTCCAAAATTATATGGGGGGAGAAATTCGATATCGCCCCGTTTGGGCGCTAAATTTTGAAAGCTGGAAAAGTTAGCGCCAGGCGCTAATGATTCTCAGCTTTCTCTAAATTGGGTGTTAGCGCTCCAGGTAGGAAGTAGAGCGCTAAATCAAACGCTACCATTTCCCTTCTGGAGCGCTAAACCAAGCAGGGGGGGGGCGGTAGAGGTGCAGCGCTGCACAATGTCCCGTGTAGGGCTGCCGGGATCCGAGGCTCCTTCCCTCCCTTAAAGGGAAGGGCCGTCGCTGCAGGCTCTGCATTTCAACGATGTCCCTCGTCGCCAATGGCAGCCGGGATCCGCGACGATCAGCCCCAAGCACTCTAACAGAGTGCAGGGCTGATCAATCCCGGCAGTTAAAAATTTTCAAACGCCAACCTAAGGGATGGAAACAAATTTTTTCCACAGAACAGCGGCCCTACGTTTAATTGCCGCTCCCGAAGCGCCCGGCCTCCCGAAGAATGCCTCCTGCAGCTGTCGGTGTTATCGCCCGGCGATGCTGTAGGGGGCGGAACCGAATTTCGGGCCGAGGCACTACCGGGGCGCTGCGCAGCTGAATGACATCTTCGTGGGATCACTACAACTCAATCTCCTTTCTCAGTGGTTGCACCAAAGTTACTTGTTTCACAAAAAGATGTTAATAGATCACTAGTCTGTGTTAGCTTTGGCTTGGCAGTTTCATGTGCTGGGAAGTTTTAATTTTGGTTTTTAAAAAGAAATAAGAAAGACTTGCATTTATATAGCACCTTTCACGACCACTGGACGTCTCAAACCGCTTTACAACCAATGAAGTACTTTTGGAGTGGAGTCACTGTTGTAATGTAGGAAACGCGGCAGCCAATTTGCGCACAGCAAGCTCCCACAAACAGCAATGTGCTAATGACCAGATAATCTGTTTTAGTGATGTTGGTTGAGGGATAAATATTGCCCAGGACACCAGGGATAATTCCCCAGCTCTTTTTCAAAATAGTGCCATGGGATTTTTTACATCCACCTGAGAGAACAGACGGGACCTCCGTTTAACATCTCAGCCGAAAGACGGCACCTCCGACAGTGCAGCACTCCCTCAGCACTGCACTGGAGTGCCAGCCTAGCTTTATGTGCTCAAGTCCCTGGAGTGGGAACTTGAACCCACAACCTTCTGACTCAGAGGCAAGGGTGCTACTCACTGAGCCACGGCTGACACATTGAAAGGGAGAATTTCAAAACGATTAAATTATCCTGGGATTGATATAATTTACATGTCATAGACTTTCACCAAGAATTGCACACTAATTAACATCCACAAAAAAAGCATAATTTGATTCTTTAGTTCTATAAATTAGTCTTCAACAGTTTCCTTGAGATATAATAAACTTTTGTTAGGCGCCTACTATATAACTGAATATAGTAGATAACTTGAGTATCATATAGCCCTAATTTTTGGAGTGACATTAGCTCAATATAATATGTCATTGCCTACTGTACTATTGCATCTCTTGGTGTTGATAGAAATTGGTTCTTTAATAAAGTTGATTTTTAGGAAGCACAGCCATATCAAGGTCTTAAAGGGACAGAGTGCTTGTGACTCATCCTCACCTCAATGGTAATTTGTGATAAATCTTATTGTATGTGGAGGATAATGCCACTTGAAGAATGTGATCATCTACCTTGTGTGTGTGTGCGTGTGTTTATATAGTTTCCAGTGCCCCAGTTTTATCACACTTTGTCCTGGTTTAACACACTTTCTTCTTAGGCAGTCCCTCGGAACCGAGAATGACTTGCTTCCACACTAAAAATGAGTTCTCAGGTGACTGATGAGTCCAATGCAGGACCTACAGTCTCTATCACAGGTGGGGCAGATAGTGGTTGAAGGGGCGGGTGGGTGGAGTGCTTGGGTTGACGTGCGCTCCTTCCGCTGTTTGTGCTTGGCTTCTGCTTGCTCCCGTCGAAGAGACTCGAGGTGTTCGCCGCCTTCCCGAATGCTTCTCCTCCACTTTGTGCGGTCTTGGGCCAGGGATTCCCAGGTGTCAGTGGGGATGTTGCACTTTTTCAAGGAGGCTTTGAGGGTGTCCTTGAAGCGTTTCCTCTGCCCACCTGGGGCTCTCTTGCCGTGTCAGAGCTCCGAGTAGAGCGCTTGTTTTGGGAGTCTCGTATCGGGCATGCGGACGATGTGGCCCGTCCATCGGAGCTGATCGAGCGTGGTCAAAGCTTCGATGCTGGGGATGTTGGCCTGAGCGAGAACACTGATGTTGGTGCGCCTATCCTGCCAATGGATTTGCAGGATCTTGCAGAGGCAGCGTTGGTGGTACCTCTCCAGTGCTTTGAGGTGCCTGCTGTACAAGGTCCATGTCTCTGAAGCATACAGGAGGGCGGATATCACTACTGCTTTGTAGACCATGAGCTTGGTGCTGGGTTTGAGGTCCTGGTCTTCAAACACTCTCTCTTCCTCAGGCGACCGAAGGCTTCACTGGCACACTGAAGGCGGTGTTGGACTTCATCATTGACATCTGCCCTTGTTGACAGTAGGCTCCCGAGGTATGGAAAGTGGTTTACGTTGTCCAAGGCCTTGTCATGGATTTTGATAATCAGGGAGCAGTACTGTGTGGTGGGGGCAGGTTGGTAGAGGACCTTTGTCTTACGGATGTTTAGTGTAAGGCCCATGCTCTGGTACGCTTCGGTGAAGGTGTTGACGATGGTTTGCAGTTCGGCCTCAGAGTGTGCGCAGATGCAAGCGTCGTCTGCATACTGTAATTCGCACTTTGTCCTGGTTTTATCACACTATTTCTGTCCTCTTTCTACTCTAAGCTACATGTAGCAAAATAGACTTTTGCCTGCTTTGGATATTCTAACGTAATATTTTTGTATGCTAGATTCAGTATGTAAGGGATTAACTCCCAATGCTTTTTAACAGCAAACTATCAGCCTGAAGCCAATCTGTTTGCCCATTATATTTTCCTCCAATATGCAAGTTCCTTTAGGCTTGCACAATATTGATTTGAAATGCTAATTAGTTAGACACTCCGAGGGGGAACATTATTTACAATCTCAAACCCCTCGTGATATTGTGAAGAACAGGGCAAATCCTTGATTGGTTGGAGACCTCCATGAATGACAGTCTGGTTGGCAGAATCTTCATCTTGCAAACCTATGGAGACGGTTCACAGACAGACCTTGTCAGTCAGTCTGTGCGTGAATTTCATAGACAGCAGCCTGAGCCAGTTTAGCTGTGAGGTCTTTATCATTTCATATACTGAGGAGTTTATGGAAATAAATACTCTCATGCTGTACTGTTCATTCATATAGCTTGTGTAAATAAACCTCTTACTGATTTGAAGCCTGGGCTTTGTCTCAGTGTTTATGCAGATCACTTTCCACAAAGAGGAGAATTCACATGGCAGCACATAATACACTTCAGCAGGTGCATGGAGTAAGGGTTCTCTGTTAGGATTGTGTGCCATTTAACTAGATATGGGCAGGAAAAGATGTACTCCTGATCATAGGGGGCATGAAGTCCACTTTACCAGAGTGACTTGTGCCCATGAACCCAAGGAACTATCCAGTGTAAAAAAAAATTGTGACTAATGAAAATGCTGTTTAAAATTAAACCTGAACAGGAAATAGCACCTTAAAGGGTTGTTTGTGGTATTATTGCTACTATGCATTTTCTGATTTAATCTCAACATAATAGGAGCAATGAAATAAATCCCTTGATTTAGTGATTTAAGGGTAGATTACATTAACTTTAAGCTAAATTTCTTTTGGATGCAAAATGCAACCAGATTTTATTGCTATTGATCCACGTCAATACATTCAATTTTTTTAAATTTATAATGCAACATACATTGTAAAATGAACATTTACTGACTTGTTCTGAGGCAATACAAATGATATTTTCCAAAAATACCCGATGTTTGGTTCAATATTTGTAATAAACCTATTGCAATTAAATAATGAGTGTGTTGCTTTATAAATGCTTTACACCGACAGCTTTGCAATAGATGTGTATTGTTCTGTATGGCCACTTCCGAAAAGGTTGGAAGCCAATACTTTTGTGGAGAAAATAACTTCTTTTTGAAGTGGAATAAGTCAAGCCACCTTCAGCACAGAAAATTGTTGATCAAATCAAAACTAAAAGGGTCAAAAAGCAACATGTGATGGAAAATTCCACAGGCTGTAAGAGCTGTACAGAGGAGGGTCAAGAGCTATTGGGTTGTAGTCTTTCAATTGATTTCATGCGCAACAAATGATTTTGGATAAAGAATGTTAATATGTCCGAATTCCAATACTTCACTAAATCCTATTGACAAGCATCTGGTAGAAGTATGACAATTGCTACTGCTGTTTCTTATTTATGAATACAGTATAGAGTCAATCAATGTGCTAGTTCTCTTAGCTAAAGTGTGCCAGCTTGTTTCAGTTGCCGGTTGGAAGGTAATGGGCTCCAGCCTGATGCCAGGACTTGAGTAAATGATCTCGTGCAGGATTAGATTAGAGCGCGAGCTGTTGCAATACTTGGAGATGTTGTCCTTCAGATGTGAGAGTGGATTTTACTCTGCCTGGTTCCTAGGGACAAAGTACAGGAGAAAGTTTTGGGGAACTATGATGCGCCCTTTATATTCCCTGGGGATTTCTGGGGACTTCCTTGAGTGGGGACAGAGTGCTTGCTCCTGGAATAGATGCAAGCATGCAAATCGCACTTTAATGAGGTGGGAGGGGCCTAACCACCCCAGCCTCATTTTCCTCTCCAAATACCAAGTAAGTTACCCGTTTGGAAGGGCATCCAGAAGAAGTAGGTGGAGGAAATTGGGGCTGTGGTATTAAATTAAGGCCATGTTTTCCTGTGTGCTAGCGCCCATGGCACCATTTAAAGAAGGTGGGGGAGTTCTCCCTGTATCCTGGCTGATATTCCTCATTTAACCAATGCCACTAAAAACAATGATTAATTTGTCTTTATCCCTGTGCTTATTGTGAGATCCGACCAGTGCAGAATGAATATATTCATTCTCGGGATAAGGGCGTTGCTGGAAGGCAAGGCTGGCCGGCATTTATTGCTCATCCCTAGTTCCCTGAGAAAGTGGTGGTGGGCCGCATTCTTGAACCACTGCAGTCTGTGTGGTGTTTGTAGTGGTTTAATACAATAGAGTGGCTTTCTGGGTCACTTTACAGGGCAGTTAAAAGTCAAGCACATCAGTGTGGGGCTGGAGTCACCTAAGGCCAGATCGGATAAGGACGGCATGTTTCCTTCCCGAAAGAACATTAGTGAATCAGTTGGGTTTTTTAAACTGATTTCAAATTCTCAAACTGCCAGTGTGGGATTTCAATTTACATTCTCTGGATTAGTCCAGCCCTCTAGATTACTTACCCATTAACATAACCACTACACTAGTGTGCTTTGTTTGTTGGCATACCAGTCACTGCCCTCCAAAAAGTGTGACTTATTGTGAGACATTTCAACCTGCGATAAAATGCTGTGTTATTTTCAAAATGGTTTTCTTTGTCACTTTTAAACTGTGGTGGCTTTTGGGGGTGGGTGGGGCTTGTTTCTGGTTCAAATATTCTTAAAAATGAGAGAGAGTCCATTTCTGCGGTGATCACAGATTAATTTGAAAGATTTCCTCTTAAAATTGAAGTTAGCTTTGCACATAGAAAGTGCTTCCATACAGGGTTAATGTCTTTGAAGTGGTTTTTTGTGAGGTAGTAGATAGGCGATGAAAAGGAATTTCTCCTCTCTGGTCTTGGTGATTGGATAATTCTTTACACTGAAATCCCTGAGACAGATTATTGACAATATTAAACAGCCCCGATTAAATTGAGACTTTCACGGGCATGGAACCAAGTGCTAGTTGACTGGATCTTTTGAATAGTGCACGGCAAAGTTGCAGGGTCGGCTCCGCACTGTTTTCAGCAGAGCTCTTTGCATGCAGACTTGCACACTTTACTAACAGTGCTCAAATGCCCCTAAAAGTTGAACGACCGACAGTCCGCTTGCTTAAATTAAAAAGTTGAAGGCCATCCATGGGGTCTACAAAATGAGAGTTGCATTTTTCTGTTGCAATAATTGCAGTAGTAGCTCGTGTGAAGGCTAAAGGCTGTGATGCAAAATGTGTTAATGCCCTATTTGTACAATATGCTTTACAGTTAGTACAAGTAGAAGTTAAAGGGATAATGAAAGAAAAATGAAAAGGAAAGGCACTCCTTTGAAAGTTATTGGGCTGGAATTTGCTGGAGTGGGGCATCTCACAGCGTCAGTTAGACTTGTTCCTGCACCCTTCAGCTCAACATTTCTTTTGCCCTGTAAATCGGGTTCCCAACTCTGGTTTGATGTATTCCTGGAGATTTGATCATGTGACATTTGCTCACATGGCATTTGATCACGGGCTACTACTCATGTGATGCTTCATCACATGACATTTGGTCATGTGACATTTGCCCACTGTTTGCAAATGTTATTGTATTTACCTTAGTTGAGTGTCTTCCTATCACCAAGCCCCGAATAAAATATTTGACTTTTTGTTTTATAGTGAGATAAATAACATAATTTCAAAGAAAGAACACAAAGGAATAGAAAAGTTTAAGGATGAGTAATGTTTAAATAAAAACTACTTCTATGATGTTTCTACAGAATCGACTGCAATGAGAAACACCGAGTAAATGCCACTGATTCAACAAAACATCATCGATATAAATAACTTCGAACGAAAGTTTTCGTACAAGTTTATGATTTTTTAATAATACACAGCAAGTTCTAAAAATAATAAATAAAGCCAAAACTAAATCTAATTCACTTCACTGACTCCCACACCTCACCAGGAACGTGAGGCTCAGTCCTCAGAGAGAAGCACCAAAGCTGCCTGACTTCCAGTACAAATCATGTTATACAGCAATGCACATCACAGGCCCGCATGAACGCTCCCTCCCACAGTTCACGTTTCTCTCTCTCTCTCCCTCCCCCAGTTTGTGTTTCTCTCTCCCTCCCCCAGTTTGTGTTTCTCTCTCCCTTTCCCAGTTTGTGCTTCTCTGTCTCGCCCTGTCTCCCTCCAGTTTGTTTTGCTCCCTCTCTCTCTCCCTCCAGTTTTGTCACTCTCTCTCTCTCTCTCTCGCTCTTTCCAGTTTGTTTTGCTCGCCCTCTCTCCCTCCCCCAGTTTATTTCACTGTCTCGCACTCTCTCCCTCCCCCAGTTTATTTCCCTGTCTCTCTCTCTCCCTCCCCCAGTTTATTTCACTGTCTCTCTCTCTCCCTCCCCCAGTTTATTTCCCTGTCTCTCTCTCTCCCTCCCCCAGTTTATTTCCCTGTCTCTCTCTCTCCCTCCCCCAGTTTATTTCACTGTCTCTCTCTCTCCCTCCCCCAGTTTATTTTGCTGTCTCTCTCTCTCCCTCCCCCAGTTTATTTCGCTGTCTCGCCCTCTCTCCCTCCCCCACTTTATTTCCCTGTCTCTCTCTCTCCCTCCCCAGTTTATTTCACTGTCTCTCTCTCTCCCTCCCCCAGTTTATTTCCCTGTCTCTCTCTCTCCCTCCCCCAGTTTATTTCACTGTCTCTCTCTCTCCCTCCCCCAGTTTATTTCGCTGTCTCGCCCTCTCTCCCTCCCCCACTTTATTTCACTGTCTCACTCTCTCCCTCCCCCAGTTTATTTCACTGTCTCTCTCTCTCCCTCCCCCAGTTTATTTCCCTGTCTCTCTCTCTCCCTCCCCCAGTTTATTTTGCTGTCTCTCTCTCTCCCTCCCCCAGTTTATTTTGCTGTCTCTCTCTCCCTCCCCCAGTTTATTTTGCTGTCTCTCTCTCTCCCTCCCCCAGTTTATTTTGCTGTCTCTCTCTCTCCTCCCCCAGTTTATTTTGCTGTCTCACTCTCTCCCTCCCCCAGTTTATTTCACTGTCTCACTCTCTCCCTCCCCCAATTTATTTCACTGTCTCTCTCTCTCCCTCCCCCAATTTATTTCACTGTCTCACTCTCTCCCTCCCCCAATTTATTTCACTGTCTCACTCTCTCCCTCCCCCAGTTTATTTCACTGTCTCTCTCTCTCCCTCCCCCAATTTATTTCACTGTCTCTCTCTCTCCTCCCCCAGTTTATTTTGCTGTCTCTCTCTCTCCCTCCCCCAGTTTATTTCCCTGTCTCTCTCTCTCCTCCCCCAGTTTATTTTGCTGTCTCTCTCTCCCTCCCCCAGTTTATTTTGCTGTCTCACTCTCTCCCTCCCCCAGTTTATTTCACTGTCTCTCTCTCTCCTCCCCCAGTTTATTTTGCTGTCTCTCTCTCTCCCTCCCCCAGTTTATTTCACTGTCTCTCTCTCTCCTCCCCCAGTTTATTTTGCTGTCTCTCTCTCTCCCTCCCCCAGTTTATTTCACTGTCTCTCTCTCTCCTCCCCCAGTTTATTTTGCTGTCTCTCTCTCTCCCTCCCCCAGTTTATTTCACTGTCTCTCTCTCTCCTCCCCCAGTTTATTTTGCTGTCTCTCTCTCTCCCTCCCCCAGTTTATTTCACTGTCTCTCTCTCTCCTCCCCCAGTTTATTTCACTGTCTCTCTCTCTCCTCCCCCAGTTTATTTCACTGTCTCTCTCTCTCCTCCCCCAGTTTATTTCACTGTCTCTCTCTCTCCTCCCCCAGTTTATTTCACTGTCTCTCTCTCTCCCTCCTCCAGTTTATTTCACTGTCTCTCTCTCTCCTCCCCCAGTTTATTTTGCTGTCTCTCTCTCTCCCTCCCCCAGTTTATTTTGCTGTCTCTCTCTCTCCCTCCCCCAGTTTATTTCCCTGTCTCTCTCTCTCCTCCCCCAGTTTATTTTGCTGTCTCTCTCTCTCCTCCCCCAGTTTATTTTGCTGTCTCACTCTCTCCCTCCCCCAGTTTATTTTGCTGTCTCGCCCTCTCTCCCCCAGTTTATTTCACTGTCTCTCTCTCCCTCCCCCAGTTTATTTCACTGTCTCTCTCTCTCCCTCCCCCAGTTTATTTCACTGTCTCTCTCTCTCCCTCCCCCAGTTTATTTCACTGTCTCTCTCTCTCCCTCCCCCAGTTTATTTTGCTGTCTCACTCTCTCCCTCCCCCAGTTTATTTCACTGTCTCTCTCTCTCCTCCCCCAGTTTATTTCACTGTCTCTCTCTCTCCCTCCCCCAGTTTATTTCACTGTCTCTCTCTCTCCTCCCCCAGTTTATTTTGCTGTCTCTCTCTCTCCCTCCCCCAGTTTATTTTGCTGTCTCGCCCTCTCCTCCCCCAGTTTATTTCACTGTTTCGCTCTCTCCTCCCCCAGTTTATTTCACTGTCTCACTCTCTCCCTCCCCCAGTTTATTTTGCTGTCTCGCCCTCTCCTCCCCCAGTTTATTTTGCTGTCTCGCCCTCTCCTCCCCCAGTTTATTTCACTGTCTCTCTCTCTCCTCCCCCAGTTTATTTCACTGTCTCTCTCTCTCCTCCCCCAGTTTATTTCACTGTTTCGCTCTCTCCCTCCCCCAGTTTGATTTGCTCTCTGAACTCCCTCTCTCTCCCCCCCTCTCCCAGTTGCTCTCTTACGACTCACAGAGTTTCTAGGTGATTTCCATTGGCCCCGATGCCGTCATCCTTCCTCCCTCCGAATAGCAGAGAGACCAGCAGGCCTTAGTCAAGGCGGTTTGGTTGCAAGCCACGACAGCCGGGGTACTGCACAAACAAGAACCGTTTCTCCCGAGTTGCCAACAGCAGCGCTTGGGAGACCAATCGCCCTTTCCCGTAGACTCCCACCCGAAACTGGAGGATTGGGGATCCTAGCTGGAAGTTGCTGGAAGCACGAGCTGATAACGGGCAACAGGGCATCTGGGACCTTCTGGGCCCTGAGTGAACAATGGGACCAACATTGTATCTCCTTAACTAATGAGATTAAATGATTGAGAAATAAACAGGTTAAGGACTGTGAAACAGGGTGAATTCAATGTCAAATTAGGTACAGAAATAAAGAGGGAAAGAAAGGTTGGATTATGAGAGAGAGAGAAAAAGAGACAGAAATTAAAAGTTTCCGTTCCGTGTCATCCTTCTCGACCTGTCGGCAGCCTTTGACATGGTTGACCTCCTCCAACGCCTCTCCACCATCGTCCAGCTGGGTGGGACTGCACTCGCTTGGTTCCATTCTTATCTAGCCAGTCTTAGCCAGAGAATCACCTGCAGTGGCTTCTCTCCCAGCTCCCGCACCGTTACCTCTGGTGTGCCCCAAGGATCTATCCTTGGCCCTCTCCTATTTCTCATCTACATGCTGCCCCTCGACGACATCATCCGAAAACACAGCGTCAGTTTCCACATGAACGCTGACGACACCCAGCTCTACCTCACCACCACCGCTCTCAACCCCTTCATTGTCTCTAAATTGTCGGACTGCTTGTCCAACATCCAGTCCTGGATGAGCAAAAATTTCCTCCAACTAAATATTGGGAAGACCGAAGCCATTGTCATTGGTCCCTGCCACAAACTCTGTTTCCTAGCCACCGACTCCATCCCTCTCCCTGGCAACTGTCTGAGGCTGAACCAGACTGTTCCCAACTTTGGTGTCATATTTGACCCTGAATTGAAATTCTGACCACATATCTGTGCCATCATTAAGATCGCCTATTTCCATCTCCGTAACTTCGCCCGATTCCATCTCTGCCTCAGCTCATCTGCTGCTGAAACCCTCATCCATGCCTTTGTTACCTCTAGACTTGACTATTCCAACGCACTCCGGCCGGCCTCCCACATTCCACCCTACATAAACTTTAGGTCATCCAAAACTCTGCTGCCTGTGTCCTAACTCGCACCAAGTCCCATTCACCCAACACCCCTGTGCTCGCTGACCTACATTGGCTCCCGGTTAAGCAACGCCTCAATTTCAAAATTCTCATCCTTGTTTTCAAATCACTCCATGGCCTCGCCCCTCCCTACCTCTGTAACCTTCTCCAGCCCTACAACCCTCCGAGATATCTGTGCGCCTCCAATTCTGGCCTCTTGAGCATCCCTGATTATAATCACTTCACCATTGGCAGCTGTACCTTTAGCTGCCAAGGCCCTAAGCACTGGAATTCCCTCCGTAAACCTCGCCGCCTAGCTACCTCTCTTTCCTCCTTTAAGATGCTCCTTTAAACCTACCTCACCTGCTCTAATATCACCTTATGTGGCTCGGTGTCAAATTTTGTTTGATATCACTCCTGTGAAGCGACTTGGGATGTTTTACTAAGTTAAAGGCACTATATAAATACAAGTTGTTGGATGTTATTAATTATCCTTAGAACTGTATTA
The DNA here is from genome assembly GCA_030390025.1 of Squalus acanthias. Lineage (NCBI taxonomy): Eukaryota > Metazoa > Chordata > Chondrichthyes > Squaliformes > Squalidae > Squalus > Squalus acanthias. The sequence goes on from CM059438.1 coordinate 42,162,176, forward strand.
CTGTAATCTTTGAACATTATGGTGAATGTTTATTTTGATTGAATCTATGGCCGGAATTTTCCGGGGTGGTAACGGGCACGATTGGTGATGGATCAGGTGGGAAAGTTGTTATTTTTGACAGCGGGTCGGGAACCCGCTGTCATCTCGCTCCCATGCGCCTTTCCCCCAGGCACGTCTGTCATCGTGGAGCCGACCCTCCCGACAGTGGTGGGGGGCCCAATTAAGATGATTATCAGGTAGTTTACAGGCACTTAAGAACCTTTTATCACTTACTTTTTAAATTTCCCTGCATGGCCATGGAATTCACCCAGCTCGGGAACCACGTCTGTGAACCTGAGGCGGGAGTTCAGTGGCCATTGCTCCAGCTGATTACTTTACAGCAGCAAATGTTCAGTGAAAGCTCCCACGTGACAGATGATCTCGGGTGACTGTCTGTGTGGAGTTTGCACATTCTCCCCGTGTCTGCGTGGGTTTCTCGACGGGCCGAATGGCCTACTCCTGCTCCTAGATTCTATGTTTCTATGTTTCTATCACGTTCCTCAGGCAGAAGCTGTTGCTCAGTCCATTTCCAGCACAGATTCTGCAGGCTGCAAGTGTTTCCAGCAAAGTCTCCATCCAGTCTCACCTCATTGGAAGAACTCTCTCACCATTGACAGAATGCTTCTGTCATCTCTACTTCACCTGCCATCTATTGGGTGGCGTTTATACTGTCTCACCTTAGTCCTCAGAATCGGACCACGATGAGCCCCAACACCAGCAGCACCAGGCACACCAACACCAGCAGCACCAGGCACACCAGCAGTACCAACAACAACACCAACCTTCTCCGCAATCACCTGATGCTGCACATGACAGAGGGCAACAGCACCCGACCACATTGCTGCCTGGGAGGCCAGGGATGGCCTCATCATGACCAGATTTAGTTAACTTGATGCTGTATGGCTGCCACATGATGCACCAGGTTGGCACCAGCCCACACCAACACCATAAAGCATCCCTACAATGCCCAAGCCATTCCTTTCACACTCATCACCATTGTGGGGGCTTACCGTTATGTCTCACCATTCACTGCAACTCACTAAGCCACTTCCAAAGGTGCACACAAATCTGTCCAAGACCGGAAAGTGTTGAAAATCAAGATTTTTATGTTTGACACCACATTAACAAAAACTTTACTTAAACATTGGATAAAACACCCAAGCGGCTACCCTTGTGTGTTGTTAGTTGGTATGATTGCACTAGGATGAGGGTGAGTGTGAGGGGTGGCTAGTGAGATAGGGATGTGATAATGTAGATAGAGAGAGAGGGATGGGTGGATGTGCAAGGTATGTTACATAGATACATAGATACATAGAAGATAGGAGCAGGAGTAGACCATCCGGCCCTTCGAGCCTGCTCCGCCATTTAATGAGATCATGGCTGATCCTCCAATTCAGTATCCCGTCCCCGCCTTCTCTCCGTAACCCTTAACCCCTTTTGCCTGTAGAAATATATCTAATTCCCTCTTAAATATATTTAATGAGCTGGCGTACACTGCCCTCTGTGGCAATGAGTTCCACAGGTTCACCACCCTCTGAGTGAAGAAATTCCCCCTCATTTCTGTCCTAAATGGTTTAGCCCTTATCCTTAAATTATGTCCTCTAGTTCTGTTCTCACCCGCCAAGGGAAACATTCCTTCTGCATCTAGTCTGTCTAGACCTGTCAGAATTTTATACACTTCTATGAGGTCCCCTCTCAATCTTCTAAACTCCAGTGTGTACATCCCTAAACTACATAGTCTCTCCTCATAGGTCAATCCCGCCATTCCTGGTATCAGCCTGGTGAATCGCCGCTGCACCCCCTCCATGGCAAGAACATCTTTCCTCAGATGAGGCGACCAAAACTGTACACAGTACTCGAGGTGTGGTCTCACCAGTGCCCTGTACAGCTGCAGCAAGGTATCCCTGTTCCTGTATTCCAACCCTTTTGCTATGAAGGCCAGCATACCGTTTGCCTTCTTGACCGCCTGTTGCACCTGCATGCTCGCCTTCAGTGACTGGTGTACAAGAACACCCAGGTCTCTCTGTACTTCCCCCTCTCCCAATTTATTGCCATTTAAATAATAATTTGCCCTCCCGTTCCTGCACCCAAGGTGGATAACTTCGCACTTGTCCACATTATAATGCATCTGCCATTTATCCGCCCAATCACCCAGTCTGTCCAAATCGCTCTGGAGCTTCCTGGTCTCCTCCTCTGAGCCCACCCCCCCTCCTAGTTTAGTGTCGTCTGCAAATTTGGAAATGCTGCATCCGACTCCCTGATCCAGGTCATTAATGTAAATTGTGAACAGCTGGGGACCCAGGACAGATCCCTGTGGTACCCCACTTGTTACTGCCTGCCATTCAGAAAATGAGCCGTTTATTCCAACTCTCTGTTTTCTATCTGACAGCCAGTTCTCTATACACGTCAATACTTTCCCCTTTATCCCATGAGCTTCAATTTTCCATGCTAATCTTTTATGTGGGACCTTGTCGAAGGCCTTTTGGAAGTCCAGGTACACCACATCTACTGGCTCTCCCCCATCTATTTTACCAGTTACTCCCTCAAAAAATTCCAATAGATTAGTCAAGCACGATTTACCCTTTGTAAATCCATGTTGACTCTGTCCTATCCTGTCCCCATTTGCTAAGTGCTCCGCTATTTCATCCTTAATGATGGACTCCAGCATTTTGCCCACAACTGATGTAAGGCTTACAGGTCTGTAATTACCTGCTTTTTCCCTACCCCCCTTTTTGAATAGTGGGGTAACGTTAGCTACCCTCCAATCCATGGGCACTGTTCCCGAGTCTAATGAATTCTGAAAAATCATACTTAGTGCATCCGCTATCTCTAGGGCCACCTCCTTCAGTACCCTAGGATGCATGTTATCAGGCCCTGGGGATTTGTCCGCCTTCAATCCCTTTAGCTTCCTTAACACCATATCCTTAGAGATATTGATTTGCGTCAGTTCCTCCTTTGCCAATGTCCCTATTTTTCCCGATATCCCAGGGAGGTTTTTTGTGTCTTCCTTCGTAAAGACTGACCCAAAGTATGCATTTAGTTGGTCTGCCATTTCCTTATTTCCCGTTATATATTCCCCCGTATCTGACTGCAATGGACCAACTTTGGTTTTCACCAGTCTTTTCCTCTTGATATACTTATAAAAGCTTTTGGAGTTAGTTTTTATATTTTCCGCCAGCTTGCTTTCGTAAGCTATTTTGCCCCTCTTGATTAAGCCCTTTGTCCTCCTTTGCTCTATCTTAAACTGTTCCCAATCTTCCGCTCTGGCGCTTTTTTTGGCTATTTTATACGCCCTATCTTTGGATTTTATGCTGTCTCTAATTTCCCCTGTTATCCACGGTTGAGTCACCTTTTTAGATTTCCTTTTATGCCAGATTAGTATAAACAATTTTTGCAATTTTGTCATTCTATCTTTAAATGCTTGCCATTGTTTATCTACCTCCAGTCCTCCCAGGAACGTTGTCCAATCAGACCTACTCAGTTCCCGTCTAATGGCATCATAATTCCCCTTGTTTAAATTCAGGACCTTAGTCTCTGAGTCAATTTCTTCGCTCTCCATTTCGAGTGAGAAATCGATCATGTTATGATCGCTCTGACCCAAGGGTCCCCGTACAACAAGATTACTAATTAGTCCCTTCTCATTGCACAGTACCCAGTCCAATATAGCCTGTTCCCGAGTTGGTTCCTCGACATATTGATCCAGATAACCATCCCTTAAACACTCAAGGAATTCCTCCTCCTCATTATTTTTACTGATTAGGCTAGTCCAATCTATATGTAAGTTAAAGTCACCTATGATGACAGCTGTGCTCTTATTGCACGCTTCTCTAATTTCCCTCGTGATGCCCTCCCCAACCTCTATTTTACTATTTGGAGGCCTATATACCACTCCTATTAATGTTTTTCGCCCCTCGCTATTTCTTAGCTCCACCCATATAGATTCTGTATTAACTGAGTTAATATCCTTCCTTTCAATTGCATTTATCCCCTCTTTTACCAGCAATGCTACCCCTCCTCCCTTTCTTTTTTGTCGATCCTTCCTAAATACTGAATACCCCTGTATGTTAAGCTCCCAGCCCTGCTCACCCTGCAACCATGTTTCCGTAATCCCAATTAGATCATAATTATTAACCTCTATTTCCACAGCTAATTCATCTACCTTGTTCCTGATGCTTCTCGCATTAAGGTATAAAACCCTCAGGCTTTTTTTATGCTCACATTTTTTATGAATTAGTTTGGCCCTTTGTTTTTTGTTCCTCACCCTTTTACCATTTATTTCTGTCTGCCTTTCACTTTCCTCTATTTCACTACATAGGTTTCTAGCCCCCTGCCATACTAGTTTAAATGCTCCCGAACTGCTTTATCAAAAATTACCCCGAGAACATCAGTTCCATCTTTGCACAGGTGTAGACCGTCCCTTTTGTATAGGTCACACCTACCACAAAACTGGTTCCAATGCCTCAAAAATTTTAAACCCTCCCTCTTACACCACTGCTCAAGCCACATATTTAGCCTAACTATCCTGTTCTCTGTACTCTTACTAGCACGTGGCACTGGTAGTAATCCAGAGATTACTACCTTCGAGGTCCTACTTTTTAGCTTGGCTCCTAACTCCCTAAATTCTACTTGTAGGACCTCTTCCCTTTTTTTAGCTACGTCGTTGGTACCAACATGTATCACGACAACTGGCTGTTCCCCCTCCCCCTCCAGAATGTTCTGCACCCGCGCCGAGACATCCTTGACCCTTGCACCAGGGAGGCAACATACCATCCTGGAGTCTCGGTCGCGACCACAGAAACCCCTATCAATTCCCCTTACAATCGAATCCCCTATTACTATAGCCCTGCCACTCTTTTTCCCTCCCTTCTTTGCAACAGAGCCAGTCATGGTGCCATGAGCCTGGCTGCTGGTGCCTTCCCCCGATGAGTCATCCCCCCCGACAACAGCACCTAAGGCGGTGAACCTGTTGCTAAGGGAGACAACCCCAGGGGATTTCTGCACTACCTTCCTGCCCTTGCTCTGCCTTTTGGTCACCCATGTACTATCTACGCTGGCCTTAACCTGCGGTGTGACCAACTCACTAAATGTGCTATCCACAACCCTCTCAGAATCGTGGATGCTCCAAAGTGAGTCCATCCGCAGCTCAAGGGCCGTCATGCGGTCCCACATGAGCTGCAGCTGGACACACTTCCCGCACACATGGTTGTCAGGGACACAGGAAGCGTCCCTGATTTCCCACATGTTACAGGAGGAGCATGACACAGGTCCGAGCTCTACTGCCATGACTTAACCCTTATATTACTTTTTATTTTCTAGTTTTAGTTTATTTATTGACTTTTGTTTTCCTGAAGCTTACTTAGACCAATGTATACTGTACTCCTCTTATTCCTTTTTAAACTAACCAAATCCCACTAGTTTTAGTTTTACTTTCTAGGAAGGTTTGAGGAAAGTACTTACCAGTTAGTCTTACCTCCCTGGTCTTTCGCTGACTTCCCGGTCTTGTCTCCCCTTGGTCCTACGCTGACTTCCCGCTCCTCCCGGTAACCGTCCTGCCCTGCTGAAAAGAAACTGAGACCAAAAAATTTGTGACCTCTGTTTTTAGACTGCTAAAAGACTAGTAGGTTAGAGGAGGAGGGCGGGTGGGGGTTCCTACTCTGTAGGAACTCGGGTTTAAGCCACCACCCTCCTTAAATGCCGTTCACCTGGGTGCTTCCCACCTGGTCCGCTTCCGGTCTCGTCACTCCCTACAACAGCCTGTGAAGAAAAGCCCGCGAAAGTGAGTTCAAATACTCACAGCACCTCACAGCACCTCCGGTCTCGTCGCTCCCTACAACAGCCTGTGAAGAAAAGCCCGCGAAAGTGAGTTCAAATACTCACAGCACCTCACAGCACCTCCGGTCTCGTCGCTCCCTACAACAGCCTGTGAAGAAAAGCCCGCGAAAGTGAGTTCAAATACTCACAGCACCTCACAGCACCTCCGGTCTCGTCGCTCCCTACAACAGCCTGTGAAGAAAAGCCCGCGAAAGTGAGTTCAAATACTCACAGCACCTCACAGCACCTCCGGTCTCATCGCTCCCTTCAACAGCCTGTGAAGAAAAGCCCGCGAAAGTGAGTTCAAATACTCACAGCACCTCACAGCACCTCCGGTCTCGTCGCTCCCTACAACAGCCTGTGAAGAAAAGCCCGCGAAAGTGAGTTCAAATACTCACAGCACCTCACAGCACCTCCGGTCTCGTCGCTCCCTACAACAGCCTGTGAAGAAAAGCCCGCGAAAGTGAGTTCAAATACTCACAGCACCTCACAGCACCTCCGGTCTCATCGCTCCCTACAACAGCCTGTGAAGAAAAGCCCGCGAAAGTGAGTTCAAATACTCACAGCACCTCACAGCACCTCCGGTCTCGTCGCTCCCTACAACAGCCTGTGAAGAAAAGCCCGCGAAAGTGAGTTCAAATACTCACAGCACCTCACAGCACCTCCGGTCTCGTCGCTCCCTACAACAGCCTGTTGGTGTGAGTAAGGATGTGCAGGAGTAGGGTAGGGAAGGCAGAGCGATGGGATGTGATGAGAGGCACAGAGAGAGGGATGGGTGGACGTGCAAGGTATGTTGGTGTGAGTAAGGATGTGCAGGAGTAGGGTAGGGAAGGCAGAGCGATGGGGATGTGATGAGAGGCACAGCAGGATGCAGTTGTGTGTGGTTTTGTATTCACGTTTCGTGATCTAATGAGATCATTGAAACGTTTGCAGCACTGCATCCAGGTCCTCCTGACCACATCCCTGCTGGTGACCTCCTCTGCAATCTGCAACCAGGCTGTCTTGGTCTCCTGGGGAGGTCTCTTCCATCCATTGGAAGGGAAGAGGACCTCCCTGCATGCTCTGACTCCCTCCATAAATATATGGAGGGTGTCATCGGAGAGCCTGGGTGCAGCCCTCTGCCTCTGTGCAGTCATTGTCAGTGTTTGCAGCACTCCAATCCTGTAGTACACTGACAGCACTATGTTAGATGAAACTTCAAATCCAATGTGGCCATGGCCCCTTTAAAGATCCCAGCTGAAAACGCGTCATGAATGACGTCACCAGACCCGCTCCATCTCATTGGGTCGGGTGACACGCTGGGCGGGTTTAATAGGCCCCATTAAGGTAAGTTCATTTTCAGCAGCGGGATGGAGCCAACAGCGGGGTCGCGACCTGACATGGCCACCGCCCGCACCGGACCTGCCCAGGTAAAGAAAATTCCGGCCTATAGATGTAGTTAAAGTAGTACATTAAATATTAAGAACTGATAAGCTGTGTGTGGTGCTTTTTTGAATTCATATCAACTATTGACTGTGATAATTCCTTTATTATTTAGTGATGACACTGGCCCGTTACAGGCATCATAATACAGCACTGACCAGAAACCTAAATCTTAATTAAATTCTCCTGCAGAAATACCTACGATTATATAATACAGTGAGGTAGATTTTCAACTTGCCACCTGGGCATGAAGCTGGTGTTGATGATCAGCGCCCATTTCAGAAATTGCCCAATTTTTAATTTCCATTGTGATCAATTGAAGTGAGAACCGGGCGGGTTCTATAACAGGCGGCAGATCCGCAATGCCAGTTCTACATCCGGGCACAAAGTTGAAAATCTACCCGAATATGTGATGGCAAGAAAAATTGTGCATTCAGCATTGTGAGACACAGGTTGATGGTTACTTTCTTTCATCCTTTATTGGAGCAGCGATATTGTACCTGTGCAATGCACCAAGTCTCTACTCGTTAGCCTTATGAGCAGATAAAAAGTCAAGGATCAGAAAAGACCTTTTTGCTCTGTTGCATTCTTCCACTATTTTAACAGTCCAGTCTTAGTAGCCAACGGCAACGAAGTTAAGAGCAACACAGTTTAACAATTTGGATAGTCTATAAACTGGTTCTTGCATCATAATAATGGTTTGACTGGATTTTGGCTTTCTATTCTGCTGTCATCGCAAGCCTTACACAGCGGCACAGAAATGTACAGAACTGGATGAGACCACTGAAGTCATCTGCCCAGTCCCAAGCTCAAAATTAATAACAGCTCTACTCTGTCTCTCATATCCCTCAATTGTGGTCTCTATCTGACCCTCAGCGGAGTTTCTGAACCCATATCCTCTCCATCACCAAGACCACCTACTTCCACCTCCATAACATCGCCCGTCTCCGCCCCTGCCTCAGCTCATCTGCTGCTGAAAGCCTCATCCATGCTTTTGTTACCTCTAATCTCGACTATTCCAACGCTCTCCTGGCTGGCTTACACCCTCCGTAAACTTTAGCTCATCCAAACTCTGCTGCCCGTATCCTAATGCACCAAGTCCCGTTCACCCATCACTCCAGTGCTCGCTGACCTACATTGGCTCCTGGTCTGGCAACGCCTCGATTTTAAAATTCTCATCCTTGTTTTCAAATCCTTCCATGGCCGCGCCCCTCCCTATCTCTGTAACCTTCTCCAGCCCTACGACCCTTCGGGATCTCTGCGCTCCTCTGATTTTCATTACTTCACCATTGGCAGCCATGCTTTCAGCCACCTCGGCCCTAAGCTCTGGGATTGCCTCCCTAAACCTCTCCGCCTCTCTATCCTTCTTTAAGACGTTCCTTTACACCCACCTCTTTAACCAAGCTACTGGTCGCCTACACTAATATCTCCTTATGTGGCTCAGTGTTAACATTTTGTTAACACTCCTTGAAGCGCATTAGCATATTTTACTACGTTAAAGTTGCCTTATAAATGCTTGTTGTTCTGTGAAGTATCAATGCAGTTCCCTTTTGAGTTCACTGACACTATCCACCTCCATTGCCTTTTAACAGATAGTCTGTCCCAATTATTCACCACAATCTTTGTAAAGTAGTTAAATCTAAACTAACTGTTCACCTTCGACAAATGAGTGAAGTAGTGCAAAGGTTTCTCAAAGACGGCCTTTGTGCATCTTTGGTGATGAAATTCAATGAATGATTACCTCAGTGTAAAGATTTCCGCTGAGACACCATATAAACTAGGTACCTGCACAGTAAAGGTTAAACACCTTGGGGGAGAAATTCATTATAGCCCAGGAAAGGGCGGTAACTTTTGAAAAGTTTGAGAATTAGCGCCAGGCACTGATGAATCACGCTGCACGCAAACTTGAGTCTCATCGCTCAAAGAAAGGATTGAAGCACTAAATCAAGCGCTAATGGCCTAGCTCAGTGGTGCTACACTCAAAGCGCCAAGCAATATCGGGTGCAGTCTAATCACAAGTCAACATTGCCACAGGCTCTTTCCAGTTCTTAAAGGGAAGGTTCACTGAAGCTGCAGAACCTCATTCTTGTAGGGGGTGGTGGTTTGTGTCAGCTTCACCTCTGACTTCTGAGCGGTTCGAATCGCTCCCACTCCCTTGATTCTAGACCTTGGACTTATTTGGGGGTTGTGACAAAAAGTGCAGCAGACAACTGGTTTTGATGCAAGAACTTTGATCTTTATTCAAGAAAGTAAAACACAACACAAACACTCTTATCACTCTAAAGGTGGGGAACACTTTGGTACAAGCGAGGGAAATAACATTAGAAGAATACTTCACCCTTCCCAATCCCACTTCACTAGCTAAGTTGGACTCTGGAGAACCAGGGATAATGCTCACCAAACGAATCCTTGACAGTTGAGCTGGTTCGCGGTTTCGGGGTTCGCTGGATTGGATCGGGTGAGTACCCACTTTTCCTTGGTTAGAGGTAGGGTTTAGAGTCCTTTTAAGTAAAAAGTTTCGTAAGGCCCTTGTTGCCGCGAGGTGTCCGATGGTCACTGAGGCGGTCGCTCTGGTCTCTTCTTGCGTGTCGGCCTGCTTCTGGAGCTGCTGGCCTTCTTTGTTGAACTTCTTTCTGTTGCCCCCTCGCCTTGTTGAACTGTCTTCTTCAGAGCTGTGGAACTGCCTTCTTGCAGAACTGTGGAACTGCCTTCTTGCAGAACTGTGGAACTGCCTTTTGCCGGACTGCTTGCTGATGAACTGCTTGCTGCTGTGTAACTGTTGAACTCCTTGCTGCTGCTGTCCTGCTTGTTGCTTTCTTGTTGAACTTGAGAAAAGCAGGCCTTCAATTACACTAATTGAAGCCTCCTTTGTTGCGCGCCAAATCAAATCCCGGTCATTGTAAGATTTTGGAAGGCTCGTTAACAGTAACTAGTTTGTAAATGTGTGAAGTGGTTTCGGGGATGGCTCCGTCCTGTCGCTCTGTTGTTTAATGTGTCTGGTTTTCTTGACTGGGCCCGGGTTTTCTATGGAATAGGTCTGAGTGATTTGTATTATGCATGATTTTGATGGGTCCTGTGATAGGTTTTGATGGGGCCTGTGTTTTGGGTGGGATTGCCTTCTCCCAGGGTCTATTGTCAAAATGTTAATATCTGCTGGGGTTTTGAGTGTTCCCCAGACAGTGTAATTAACTGCAATAGCAAAACTGCTTTTACAGAGGTCGAGCCCACCGTCTTGTCCCTTTACAGGCCCAGACATGTTTTTAAAATGCCAAAACGTGGTTTTCAGTCTTAACTTCCTTAGGTTAGGCCCAAATGCACTTCACCACCCTGTAATAGTTAGAAAAGAGTCCAAAGTCTTTTTCCTTAGGGTTTGTCTTCGAGTTTTGGGGATCTGTGAATTTTGAGAATCTTACAAGGGTGAGGCACCGGGGACGAGTGGGCTGCAGCAAGGCCAGGGGGAAAGAGTAGCTCAGGGGCCAGCTCCCCGCAGGGTGAGTTCGCGCGCGAGTTCTGCTGCACAGGACTCAGATGAGGATCTCGATGGGGAGGGCTTTAGCAGAAGGGTGATGGGAAGGAACACGGAGATGGTAGGTGCAATGGCAAGGGTGCTCGAGAGCATCTCGGCAATGGTAAGGAGCATGGAGGAGTCCGCCTCCAACATTGCACAAGGCTCTGCGCACACCATGGAGCCCAGCATTTCCAGTCTGGAAAGGATGGTGGTCTCCCAGAGAAACCGTGGTGACCCAGGCCTGATGACACGTGTGATGGGTGATCTGGCAGCTTCTATTGCAGCACAGGTGGAAGAGACGCAATGTCTTAGTGCTGCAATGCAGTCTATGCTTGGTGGCATCCAATCTCAGACTGCTCTCATGCAGTCTCAGCTTGATGCCACACAAGCTCTGACTGCTTCTATCGTGGCTGGGTCTACCACCGTTGACCGGGGCTTTCACGGTGTCGCAGCAGGCCAGCAAGCTGTGCTTCCAACAGATTGCTAGGGATGCTGAGGTGCTGCCCCAGGGGAGTGGCAGTGAGTCAGTGGAGCAGGAACCTGCTGTCATCTCAGGATGACAGCATTCCTCCTCCCACCACTGCCACTCCGCCATTGCCCTTGACGCTGCCTGTCATCCAGCCAGCCCAGACTGCTGCTGCCCATGCTGAGGTGGTGCAGTCTACAGCCGGGCCTTTCAGTCTCAGAGCTGGTTGAGGGCGTCCTGCAAGGCCATCTGAAGTCTCCCGCATGGACATTCAGCAGCCTTCCACCAGCCGTGCTGCAGTCACTGGGCCAACACTTCATAGGAGCACTAGAGTAGGCAAAGGCACAGTAATGAGAGGCACTAAGGGATTGTACAAGAGTGAATAGTTAATATTTTTGGTGTAAATATGTGTTAACTGATTATTGATAAATTTATTAATTCAGTTTGGATTATTTAGTAGTGTGTCTCATTTCAGCTTTGCGCTGTGAAATGGCCTGCGACAGGGATGGAATGTGGTGAGCAACGGGGATCTGGGGTTTAATTCATTCTAACCGCAGTCTGATGAGGCAGTCATGGACTGCCCTTCCGGAAGGCCGATTGAGTGGCTGCCTCCTCCCTCGCTCCTGTTCCTCCTGTTCCTCCTCATCTTCCTCTTCCTCCTCGTTAACCTCCTCCTCCTCTCCCTCTTCCTCCTCCTGAGGTGGTCCCACAATCCCTGGTGGCAAGGGTTGGGCCCTCATGATGGCCAAGTTGTGGAGCATACAGCAGACAACGACGAAATGGGACAACCGCTCAGCCGAGTACTGCAGGGCTCCTCCCGAGCGGTCAAGGCAGCGGAACCGTTGCTTAAGCACTCCGATGGTCTGTGCGATGATGTTCCTGGTGGCAGCATGGCTCTCATTATATGAGTGCTGGGCAGAAGTGTTGGGGTTGCGGAGGGGAGTCATGAGCCAGTTGGAGAGCGGATAGCCCTTGTCTCCGACCAGCCAGACGCGAGCTTGATGTGGTGGCTGGAAGAGTACTGGCACACCGGTCAAGCGCAGGATGATGGCATCGTGGCTGCTGCCAGGATAGCGGGCATTCACATTGAGGATTCGCTGTCTGTGGTTGCACACCAACTGCACATTAAGTGAGTGGTAGTCTTTGCGGTTACGGAAGATCTTAGGATTGTTATGCGGTGCCCGCAAAGCCATGTGGGAGCAGTCAATGGCACCCTGCGCCATGGGGAATCCCGCTATCCTGGCAATGCCACATGCACACTCGTCCTGCTTCTCTCTGGTGATGGGGAAGGAAATGTAGTTCCTACTGTAGAGAGACTCTGTGACCTCCCGGATGCAGCAATGGACGGAGAACCGCGAACTGCGGAGGCAGCGGACTGAGAGGGAGCGAGCGTGGAGCCTGAGGATATAAAGAGCGCAGCAGAGCGGGGCCCGAGAGCGGAGGCAGCGGACCTGAGAGGGAGCGAGAGCGGAGCTTGAGGATATAAACAGCGCGGCAGAGTGAGGCCCGAGAGCGGAGGCAGCGGACCTGAGAGGGAGCGAGAGCGGAGCTTGAGGATATAAAGAGCGCGGATGTGCACTTGGGATGCTCTAACCTGCAGGGCTACGGACCAAGAGCTGGGAAGTGGGATTAGGCTGGATAGCTCTTTGTTGGCCGCGTGGACACGATGGGCCGAAATGGCCTCCTTCCGTGCTGTAACTTTCTATGATTCTATGATTCTATGGTTAGCTATATCTATAGGTAAGGAGACCAAAACTGTACACAATACTCCAGGTGTGGTCTCACCAGGGCCCTATATAATTGCAGTAAGACGTCTTTACTCTTATACTCAAATCCTCTTGTAATAAAGGCCAACATACCATTTGCTTTCCTAATTGCTTGCTGTACCTGCATGTTAATTTTCAGTGATTCGTGTTCAAGGACACCCAGGTCCCTCTGAACACCAACATTTCCCAATTTCTCACCATTTAAAAAATACTCTGCTTTTCTATTTTTCCACATTATATTCCATTTGCCATGTTCTTGCCCACTCAGTTAGCCTGTTTATATCCCCTTGAAGCCTCCTTGCATCCTCCTCACAACTTACATTCCCACCCAGCTTTGTATCATTAGCAAACTTGGATATATTACATTTGGTTCCGTCATCCAAATCATCAATGTAGATTCTGAATAGCTGAGACCCAAGCACTGATCCTTGCGGTACCCCACTAGTTACAGCCTGCCAACCCGAAAATGACCCATTTATTCCTACTCTCTGTTTTCCGTCCGTTAACCAATCCTAATCCATGCTAGTATATTACCCCCAATCCCATGAGCCCTAATTTTGTTTAATAACCTCTTGTGTGGCACCTTATCGAATGCTTTCTGAAAATCCAAATACATCACATCCACTGGTTCTCCCTTATCTATTCTGCTAGTTACAGATTTGTCAAACACGATTTCCCTTTCATAAATCCGTGTTGACTCTGCCCAATGCTATTATTATTTTCTAAGTGCCCTGTTACCACGTCCTTAATAATAGATTCTGTCATTTTCCCTACTACTGATGTCAGGATAACTGGTCTGTAGTTCCCCGTTTTCTCGCTCCCTCCTTTCTTAAATAGTGGGGTTAGATTTGCTACCTTCCAATCCGCAGGAACCGTTCCAGAATCTATGGAATTTTGGAAAATGACTACCAATGCATCCACTATCTCTATAGCCACCTCTTTCAAAACCCTAGGATGTAGACCATCAGGTCCAGGGGATTATCGGCTTTCAGTCCCATTAATTTCTCCAGTACTATTTTTTTACGAATACTAATTTCTTTCAGTTTCTCATTCTCGCTCGAGCCTTGGTTCTCCACTATTTCCGGGAGGGTTTTTGCGTCTTCTTCCGTGAAGACAGACACAAAGTATTTGTTTAATTTCTCTGCCATTTCCTTACTCCCCATTATAACTTCTTCTGCCTCAGCCTGTAAGGGACTCACATTTACTTTTGCTAATCTTTTCCTTTTTACATACCTGTAGAAGCTTTTACAGTCTGTTTTTATGTCTCTCGCAAGTTTACACTTATATTCTATTTTCCCTTTCTTTATCAATTTCTTGGTCCTCCTTTGCTGAATTCTAAAATCCTCCCAATCCTCAGGCTTACTACTCTTTTTGGCAAAATTAGAAGCCTCTTCCTTTGATCTAATACTATCTTTAACTTCTCTTGTTAGCCATGGTTAGACCACTTTTCCTGTGGGGTTTTTGTGCCTTAAAGGAATGTATATTTATTGTAAATTATGTATTAATTCTTTAAATGCTAGCCATTGCTTGTCTACCGTCATACCTTTTAATGTAGTTTCCCAATCTACCTTAGCCAATTCGCCCCTCATACCTACGTAGTTTGCTTTGTTTAGATTTAAGACCCTAGTTTTGGATTTAAGTAAATCACTTTCAAACTCAATATAAGATTCTACCAAAAATTCTCGAAAGGCCCCTTTACTTCAAGGTTACAAGGTTATTAATTAACCCTTTCTCATTGCACAATACTAGATCTAAAATAGCCTGTTCCCTAGTTGGTTCCTCAACATACTGATCTAGAAAACTATCTTGCATACATTCCATGAATTCGTCCTCAATACTATTACCGCAAATTTGGTTTGCCCAGTCTATATGTAGATTAAAGTCCCCCATGATCACTGTATTACCCTTGTTGCATGCGCCTCTAATTTCCTGATTTATACTCTGCCCTACATTACAAATACTGTTTGGAGGCCTGTAAACAACTCCCACCAATGTTTTCTGCCCCTTGCTGTTTCTTAGCTCCACCCAAACTGATTCTACTTCTTGATTTTCGGAGCTAAGATACTTTCTCTCTACTGTCTTTATCCCATCCTTTATTATCAGGGCTACTCCTCCTCCTTTTCCATTTTGCCTATCTCTTCTAAAAGTTAAGTATCCTGTAATATTTAGTTCCCAACCTTGGCCACTTTGCAACCATGTCTCCATTATGGCTATTAGATCAAATCTGTTAATTTCTATCTGTGCTATTAATTCATCTATTTTGTTGTGAATGCTTCGTGCATTCAGATATAATGCCTTTAGCTTTAACTTATTTCTATTTTTCCCTGATGTCACCTTAGTCACTGATGCCTTATTACCTTTGTTACGCTCTCTGTCCCTTCCTGACCCACTCTGCTTATTTTTACCCAAAACTCTGCTCTGGAGCCTTGACATTTCTCTCATTGCTTTTAAATTTACTCTTTCCTGAATCCTCCCACCCCCACTTCATTAGTTTAAAGCCCTGTATACTGCCCTAGTTATTCGGTTTGCCAGGACACTGGTCCCAGTCCGGTTTAAGTGAAGCCCGTCACCACGGAACAACTCCCTCTTTCCTCAGTACTGGTGCCAGTACCGCACGAACTGAAACCCCTTCCTCCCACATCACTCTTTGAGCCACGCATTTAAACCTCTAATCAGTTTGTCCCTATGCCAATTTACACGTGGCTCAGGTAACAATCCAGAGATTATTACCTTTGAGGTTCTGCTTTTAATTTGGATCCTAGCTCCTCAAACTCCCTCAGCAGAACCTCATTCCTAGTTCTACCAATGTCGTTGGTTTATACGTGGACCACGACAACTGGATCCTCCCCCTCCCACTCCAAGTTCTTCTCCAGTCGTGAGGAGATGTCTTTAACCCTGGCACCAGGCAGGCAACACAACCTTCGGAACTCTCGGTCGCGGCTGCAGAGAACAGTATCTATCCTTCTGACTATACTGTCCCCTACCACAACTAAATTCCCTTTCACTCCCCCCACCTGAATGGCCTCCTGCACCATGATGCCATGGTCAGCTTGCTCAACCATCCTGCAGGCTTTTCCCTCATCCACAGAGGCAGCAAGAACCTCAGACCTGTTGGACAAGGGCAAAGGCTGAGGCTCCTCCAGCACTGCACCTGGGGTCCCCTTACCTGCCTGAGTTGCAGTCACACCCTCCTGTCCCTGACCACTAACCAGACCTGTACCACTACCTAACTTAAGGGGTGTGACTGCCTCCTGGATCAAAGTGTCCAGGTAACAGTTTTCCCCTTAGTAGAGGGGTCAATAACCAGGGGGCATAGTTTCAAGATAAGGGGCAGGAGGTTTAGAGGGGATCTGAGGAAAAGCTTTTTCACCCAGAGGGTGGTTGGAATCTGGAACTCACTGCCTGAAAGGGTGGTAGAGGCAGGAACCCTCACAACATTCAAGAAGCATTTAGATGAGCACTTGAAACGCCATAGCATACAAGGCTACGGACCAAGTGCTGGAAAATGGGTGTAGAATAGACAGGGCTTGATGGCCGGCATGGATGTGATGGGCCGAAGGGCCTCTTTCTGTGCTGTATAACTCTATGACTCTATGGGGGAGAAATTCAGTATCGCCCCGTTTGGGGCGCGATTATCGGCCGGGCGCAAAGTTTAGCGCCTAGCGCTAATTATCGCCTCCGACTGCAAACTTGGCTTTTATCGCCCCTGGAGGTGATTGGAGCGCTAAATCAGGCGCTACACACCTGTCTTAAGGCGCAAAGGCCGAGGAGCGAGGCGCTACCTCAGAGCACTGGTGAAGCTCATGTGATGTCAGTCAGCAATGGAACACAGACACACTGGCGCCGGCCAGTTCTTAAAGGGGAGGGTCGATCTTGCTCTACATCCACACCCTGCTCATTGCAGCCTTGAATCTCGGCCTGGAGAGACCTGTACATCAAATCTGTTGGAAAGAACAATGGAGAGGCCCAGGGAAAGAGCTCAGACTGCAGCCCCCATATTCTCTTCTAAATCGATGCAAGGAAGATCAAACCAGAAAGAACCTGCAAAGTGCTGCTCAGTACCCAAAACTCCTCAACACAGCTTTGAATATCTCCTGCAGTCTCTCTCTCTCGCTCAGAATGCGTGGTGCAAAAATTTCACGGACAAAAAAAGGCAGGAAGCAGTCGCCTTTAAATAGCGCTCCCCCAGTCCCTTCCTGACTGCAAAATGCTCCCCTCAACCTGTCGTTGCTAGCGGCAGGCGGTAAGACAGGGGGCGCCACTCAATATCCGGTCCAGGGTGCTACCGGGGTGTTGCGCACTCGACTGACGTCACGATCGGCCGGCGCAGGAGATCGTGGCGGTAATGTTTAGCGCCGCCGCAAAATGTCTAGTTAATTTCGTGAGCGGCGCAAACATTGCCGCGCATGGGCGCTAGTTGCTTTGCGCCCCATTAGCGCCCTCTTAACGGGAGGTGCAATCCAACTGAATTTTTCCCCCTATGACTCTAACTCTCCCTATCCCTGATGCCCCAATGTCTGCACCTCAGACTCCAGCTCAAAAACTCTGAGCTGAAGTTCCTCAAGATTCAGGCACTTGCTGCAAACGTGGTTGTCCGGGATTACAATGCTCTCCACAAACTCCCACATGCTGCAGTTGCGGCACACCACCTGCACTGTCATCCCTATATGACCTTGTTTTATTTAATTAAACTTAATTAAATTTGAATTTAGGTAACTTAGTTTACAGTGTAGTTTCTTGACGACTTACTTCCTCTAGCTTAAGTTAAGGGTACTGAAATTAACAAAGCACTACAAGTAGTGTAGGCAAAAAGCAACAACTCCTTCCCCCTCATCTCCGAATTCCCATTCTTTCCAAATTCCCAAATATAGCACTCTGTTCAAGTCCACTCTGTTTACTCCCGCTCTGTGCAGAGGCTGGAGGTCTGGTTGCAGGAGGTGGCAGAGTTCTGTGACCACTTCCTTGGTGAAGTGGAGCCTTCTAATACACTGCTCCCCGCTTAATTGGAGGTAGGAGAAGTACTTTTGGAATACCCTCGAGGGTAAGACCTCCTGTTGAGAGCTCTCATGGCCCTCCTCCTCCCTCTGGCCACATGCTCCCGTCTTTCTCGCTGCCTCCGCTCCCTCCGCTGTAGATCCTGGAGGGCGAGGTCGACTGCCAGTACAGCCCCCGTTAATGTAACCAAGTGTAGCAGTTTGATATGTTGTGAGAATAAATGTAACACATTTTTAGTAGCCACAACACTCCGGAGACTAAACAACCTTTAAATGACTGAATTAAACGGTTGCACAATGTCAAACTGACAAGGAGCAGTGAAACACCACTAACCTGGGAGCTGGGACTCATTACTCATGATCCCTTTAAGTAGCGCAGCTGGAGCTGGCTAGCGACTGCTTCACGCCTCTCTCCCTGTCGCTGCCGGGGCGAGGCGCTAAGGCAGGGGGTGACAATGAACTTTGCAGATCGGGCACCCACTCACTGATGTCACGATCTCCCTGGCGCTGAAGTCCCCGGCGCTAACTCATAGCGGCGCGCTCCGGGGTGGGGGGCCGGATTTGGCGTGCGTCGCTGGATTCACCTCCCTGCGGCGCTACTGCCTCAGCGCCCCATTAGCGACCTCGCCAGGCGCTAACTGGAGGTGATAAGGTACCGAATATCTCCCCCCTCGTAAATGTTATTGATATTGATGTATGAGGAAGCCATAAAAAAATTATAGAGGCAAAGATACTATACTGACACTTGAGCGCACTGGAGAGCCTGTCTGCAATCTTGTGCTCATTGTTTTTATAAATGTTGAGTTAAAGCAGAATTTTATCTTTCAGGAAAATCCAATGGAAAATGTTGAAGACATAAAAAAACACATTGGCCCGTATTTTCCGACCCATAGGGACATCGGAAATGTGCAAGTGCTGAAAACTGGCATTTCCGACGCTTGCCCTGGTGAAGGGCCTCTGCGGGGGGGGATAGTTCCACTTTCTGCAGAACCTCCGCCCGCTGAAAACCCTTAGAAATCTTACGCCTGGTAAAAGCAGGCGTAAGGCCTGCTTTTACCAGCATAAGAGTTTTAAAAAGTTAAAAAAAAAAATTTCACTCATTTATAATTTAAAAATACTTTTAAAAAAGGTAAGTTTATTTTTAGCCCCGTAAAAAACTTCAATTATTTTTTTCAAAAAATTACACTTTTGTTTAAAATATTTAATTTAATGTAATTTTAACTCATTTTAAAAACGTGATGGTTTTTTAAAAATGTATTTAATGTTTTGATGTGTTTTTGGGGTGATCTCCATTCATACTTTTAATAGTTCTACCTGTCAAAAGTCTGAAGAGAGATTCCCTTCTCCTATTGGCTGGCCTGGCCCACGTGATCCCAGGGACGCTTGCGAACCGCCTGTGCCTCTGGGATACGTGGGCCCTGCGCATTTCGACTGTGGAGAGACCCAGGAATGGAAGTGTCCAGACCTCGGGAGCCCTCAGGTAAGAGCGTAGATTTGTTTCCGATAGGAGGCATCTGCACGCAGGAAGCCTCCTATCGGAAATTATGGGCCATTAGTATCTCGTTTCCAGTTGAGATTCGATGTTTAGGACCTGAGTTCCTTTACTCAGTATGATTCTAATTTTCGTAAAAGATATTTTTGACCATCTTCAAAATGGTTCAAAAATATAACTAATGGATTTAATCTCAAGCACCGTGTTGGAAATTCTGAACTAGCACAGGGATTCTGTTACAAAGGACAAGCCCTTTATACATTCTGTGTAGATGGCTCAATGTCTTGTCGCTGAAGGTGTTCAGTTTTTAAATTAAATGAAAAGAACTGAAGATGATATTGTAATTATAGATAATCCAAGCAAATATGGCTGCCAAAATTGAGAACATTTGGTAGAATATAAATACAGCCATTTCAGCACAAACTAAATGGGCATTCTATTTTCTAATGGCTGATTTCATTACCCCTCGTTCTAATACCAAATAGCACAGTATGGGTAATAGTTGAAGGGACTAAGCAGTCTTCACTGTACTAAGATTTTTCATCAGACAGGAAATGTATATACCTACTGTGCCTGTTTTCCAATCGTACCTGGCATGCCAACTACACAGTGCCACCTGCAGTGTGCCAACTGTGCTAACTGCACTATGTGCTAACGAACAGCAGCTTTGGCTAGCACCAGAATGTAGTGGAGGCCAAGTCACTGAATGGCCCAGAAATTAAAGACGGAGCCTTCCTGCGGGGGTAAGGCTTCCCCGCGATATCTCACTGTGCAGCTGCCTTTTCCCTCCGAGCTCACACGAACTTTAGTTTCAAGGCTGCAGCTGTGCAGTGTGTGCGTATCCCAGAGACGGAGTTAGTTCGTGCGAGCTCTGGGATCATGTGATTCAGTTATAGCCAATGGCAGCACACCATCTTTCATTCATAGCTTTGACAGCAAGTGCTGTCAAAGCTATGAATCTATACCCCCCCAAAAGAACAGCTAAACCTCAATTAAATTTTTTTTAAAAACCATCACATTAATAAAATAAGTATAGTTAAATAAATTAACCACTTTAAACAAAAAATTAAATTTTTGAAAATTTTTTAAATCTTTTTAAAAGTTATAAAAATAAACTTACCTTTCTTTAAAGTCTCTAAAAAAGATAAGCCTGTTGAAATTTTTTTAAAATAATACTTAATTAACTACTTACCTTGTTAAAAGAGGGTCTTACGCCTCCTTTCTTTATGTGCAAAATCTTCCATGCTTACCTGCGCGTTCAAAGCACTAAGTGCACTGCGTGCGCGCAGCCTGTAGCGCGCATGCGGTTCACTTAGGAACCGCCCCCTTTTGAGTTCACCAAGTGCCGGTTTTCAGCGCATGCGCAGTACATGCAGAAAACCGGCAATTGGAGACAGAATACGCGAGAGTACACAGTGCGTACTCTCGCGTACTAAGACTAATTTTTGGGCCATTATATTTAAGAAGGTGATAGATAGATTTCTAGACACAAAAGGCATCAAGGGGTATGGGGAGAGAGCGGGAATATGGTATTGAGATAGAGGATCAGCCATGATCATATTGAATGGCAGAGCAGGCTCGAAGGGCCGAATGGCCTACTCCTGCTCCTATTTTTTCTATGTTTCTATGATGTTGTGGTCACACGCCAATAGGAGAGCTGAAAAGCCAAGTGTCCTCCGTTGAATTGTCACATGTTCTTGAATGCTACGGAGAGAGCTATCTGTACCCCCCTATCCACAGGCCTCGGTTCTTCCGAGTTGATCTCTTCAGCTGGTTGAGTGCTGAACTTCTTGGGTATTACTTCCTTGACGTGACATCATGAGGTTCTATGCCAGTGCCAACAAGAATTTGAACTAAAAGTAGAAAATGCTTGGAAAAAGAACAGCGGGTCAGTCAGCATCTGTAAAGAGACAAGGGATTAAAAAAAAAAGAGCTTTCATTTTATTTAGCAGCTTTCACTGCTAATTAATTATTTCTCGAAGTGTAGTCACTGTGGTAATGCAATCTAACGCAGAGCCAACTTCCACACAGCAAGGTCCCACAAGCAGCAATTAAATAAATGACCAGATAATCTGCTTAGTAATTGAGAGATAAATATTTGGCAGGACACTGGGAGTACTCTCCTGCTTTTCTTGAAATAGTGCCGTAGAATCTTTTAAGTCCACCCGAACAGGCCAGTAGAGCATTGTTTAATGTCTCATCCGCAAGATGGCACCTCCAACAATGTTGCACGCTTTCAGTACTGCACTGGAGGGTCAGCCTAGATTATGTGGAGTGGGACTTTAACCCACAAACTTTTGGTTCAGAGGCAACAGTGTTAACACTGAGCTAAGCTGATGCAAGCTAATGTTTTGGGATCCTTTGTCAGACCTAAAAGCTGGATGATAATCGAGCCACTTATTGGGACTGAACAAAACAAAAAGGGGGTGGGGGAGGAAGAGAGACAATGGGGATAATAAGTCTTATTGAAAAGTTGTAAACTGCTGGAGGAAGTATGAAGATCATCTCACTGAGGCAAACAAAATACATTAAAAGAATAACATTTTATGAAAACAGATAATGAACCTGGAAATCTGAAGTAAAAACAGAAGCTGTCTCCATACTGTCTCCCTCCAGGGAGAATCTGGGCCTGGAGGCACACTACAAACCCATCCCCCAGAGCCCAAGCTTATCTAATCTATCCCTATAGACGTGGAAAACAGCAGCAACGTCAGATGCCAGGGCTCCGGGACCCAACCCAAACCAAAAGAGCAGCGCAAAAGCAGCCAGCGAATGCTAGAAACACACTGCATGTTGCCAGCACCCGAAAAGGGAAAAGATGGCCCCAATGCTCTGGGTCTAGACTCCCCTGCCACAACTGTGTTCTGACAAAGGATCAGCACCAACCTACCTCCCTTCTCCCCTCAGATGGAGACAGACCCAGTGTACACCCTCAGCAACCCCCGCCTCTTGAAGAAATGGAAGACACAGCTGAGGCCTGAGGTTGGTGATGTTGGTGACGGATTGCTGCAGTGGGCCCCAGCAGAACAATAGGCTGTTTGTGACGTTTACCTTGGGTTTGGTTGGAACAGTGTAGAAGGCTGGAGCTCGAGTGGTCAGATTGGGAGGAAGAGTTCCTGTGGGGTTGGGGGGAGGAAAGGAAACTTAAGGATCGTACTTACAAACAGAAGAGAGGTGTTCAGCAAAGCGATCGCCCAATCTGGGTTAGGTCAGAAATTGGAACTGTGCTTTGTAGACAGTACCTTCCAAAGATGTCTTTCGGGTGGAACTATATGCAGCCACTTCAAGGGGATCATTAAACAAAATAACTGTATCCAGGTGATCTCTAGCCAGCAGTTTTAAAGCGTGAAACCTATTAATGAGGGGAAATGTAGGCACACATAGTGCACAGGTATTTGAATGGCAGCTGTGAGCTATATGAAGTAGATAGATTAATTCAGTAGAATGTCCTTTAAGCATGCACTGCACCGTGTGAACTGCAAACACTATGAAACATGTTTAACTTGTACATAGAGCACAGTGGCTAACGTATGCACTTGACAATATCAAAGAAATAGTCAAAATATATAAAAGAAAATGAAATAAAAACCGAGTCTCCTATACCACGTGAGCTTCACTGTGATGGTACTGAAATCCACCATTATGGATGAATTATTAGCACCATTCTGATTTCCTTGCACACGTCAAATCTTGGTTAATCATTAAAGGATTGCTCCAGGCTGAACATTTTTCAGAAAGAAAAGAAGCTTAACAAGTCTTCAGAGCAATGTACTACTTTTTCAGAAATATATGTAGTTTTAAATGTTTATTACATTGAACATGACGGTGTCTGATGATGTGCCAGTGCCTTGGAATCAATTTCCCACCAATAGTAACTTTGGAAAGCAATCGCAAGGCACTGGCAAATAACCAGTTGACCATATTGAGTGTGCTAACTGGGGCGAGGTGAACCAAGTGGAATCAATCACCATAGACTTGATGTATGCACAGTGTACCCTTTTTAAATCAAATTTTTTTTAAAACTTGTGAAAGAAGGCCGTTTGAGAAACTCAGTAAATGTAATTATTGAAAGGCTTTACATTTTTAACCCTTGGACTGCCAGCAGGCCCTGGACAATTTCCAAATCCTCTGCGCTAGCTATTTGCTTTATTTGTGTTAAAATCATGCGGCAGGCTTGCCTGATATTTTGCATCAAGCCACACATGGATAACAGTTGCTAAGATGTCAGGGGCTGTTTTGATGGGGGTCGGCCCAGGCCAAACACTGAGCTGTAGTTTTAGTATTGCCTTTGTCCTGTTGGTGTCAGGCTATGATTATAAAAGTGTGTGATGGAACAGTTGTGTTTTCACTTGTGTTTCTGCTTAACTGCAGCACTTTGTTTAGGTTTGTAGATCAGATTGTTGTAAAATCTGATCACATGGTGCAACAAGTTTGCTTATGAGGCTGAAGGGCATTCCCTTGGAGAAGTGTCGTCACCTTCTTAAGGGACAACAGCCACTGAATAAATATTTAGCACAAACTTAAGTATGCCGTAAACTGGATCTGTTCAGCACCATTTGGTTGACCGTACATTAATGTTCTTGCTATGACTGACCTGCTGGTATGAGGTGTTTCAAATAATACCTCATAAATAATGTCAACCAGGTTATACACAGTTGGGTACACCCGGGCACTGTGACTTTCTGTAAAACACAAAGCACCACTCTGCCCATGCAGCCCTATACACGCTATGTCCTCCACTACGCACCTGGTTCATTTTAAGAGAAGGAACTGGAGCATTGATTGTGCAATTATGCATTAGTATACTTTCCACTGGCACGTTAGTTGCCAGCCCAAGGTAGGTGCACACACACAAACACACACACACTCTCACTCACTCACTCACTCACTCTCACTCACTCACTCACTCACTCACTCACTCACTCACTCACTCACTCACTCACTCACTCACTCACTAAGTTGGTCATAAACTGTGATGTGATTTAATGTGCTTTGGATTATGGGAATTTGGGTCAACTCCAGCTGTGTTTAGTGAACTCAACATTACTCTGCTACCAAACCATGACATTGGGTGTGCCTCTGTAAAGTTGACACACTGAGCTGATTTGTGGTCTGTGCTGTATTTTTACCGCTACGAATGTGAAGGTGGTGCAAAAATTCTCATTCGGGGACTTCACAGTAAAGAAATGGCATATTGCTACTAAACAAGCTATGCAATCAGCTATATATCCACACACTTCCATTGCAATATTTATAGTGTATATATGTGGAACTAGATGAATCTTGCAGTTGGCATCAAGTTAATTTTGTGATGTGTCTATGGCGTGCCTTTGGCTTATCATTTCTCAACTTACATCCTAATATTATAAAACCGTTTTTTTTTAATAATCTTTTCTACAATGAATCTACCAATCTATTTTTGATCAGGAATGTCGAGCTGATTGCAGGCTCCACAGAGCTCGCATCCTTTTTGTGTTTCCCCCCTACTAGTTGATTAAAAAGTGTCCGCTCATTTTTCTCCTCTCCTGAAGGTACGGTCCCATAAGCGAGGGCCACACTTTCACATTTTGCCCGAATGGATATTCTTTACATGCCAGCCCAGACAGTGAGTACTGGCAGACTATTCCACCATGAGAGGCGTCGCACCGAAGCTCTCCTATTGGCCCTGATTTTAACTCCAGGTGGATTCCCCGCTCAGGCCCAAGTTAAGATTACAGTCGGGTCTCAATGATGTCATCGGGCCGCAACATGCCTATGTAAAGAAGACCCTGTTGGCTCCGGGTGTGTGTCCTTGCTGCCTGCTCAGGAGAGCAGGTTAAAATTGCAGATGTTGCTCATCATGGCAGTTTTTGGACAGGTAAGAGCCAGGGAGATTTTAACTGCTCAACCGCCAGGTTTCTGCTGAGCGAGTAGGGTTAATCTCATCCCCAATGTGTCTTTTCCAGCAGGGATTGCTGGTCAATAAAGAGTGGGAACCCTGGCTCACTTTCTTTTCCTTCTTTCCTTGCTGAGGTTGATTATACCAACCCTACTGAACCTACTATCCAGCTGAAACAAGCTAATTTATCACAGACTATGGATCAAGCCTGGGACTTGCTTGGTTTATATGGTTCAGTTCCACACTGCGCCGTGTATTTACCAACTTGGACACCAGGGAGGCTCCCCTCTAACCTCATACAAAAGCAAAATACTGCAGATGCTGGAAATCTGAAATAAAAACAGAAAATGCTGCAAATATTCAGCAGGTCAGACAACATCGGTGGAGGGAGAAACAGAGTTAACATTTCAGGCCAATGACCTTTTGTCAGAACTGGAGGAAGTTAGAGATTTAACAGGTATAAGCAAGTACAGAGCCGGCGGGGGGTGGGGGGTGGGGTGGGGGGGGGGGTGGTGTGGGGAGTAAAGAACAGAAGGGAAGGTCTGTGATAGGGTGGAAGGCAGGAGTGACTAAATGACGAAAGGGGTGACGGTACAAGGCAAAAGGGGGTGATAATGGGACAAGTAAAGAAACAAAAGATGGGACTAGAGGAGCTGTAAATGGCAACAGCAGAATCATTACCAGCAGCCTGCTGTTCAAAAAAATGGGAGCAGTGATTATGATCTGAAATTGTTGAACTCAATGTCGAGTCCGGAAGGCTGCAAAGTGCCTTATCGAAAGATGAAGTGCTGTTCCTCAAGCTTCCGTTGAGCTTCAATAGAACAGTGTTGGAGGCCAAGGACAGAGAGGTCAGAGTGGTAGTGGGATAGTGAATTAAAATGGCAAGCGACCGGAAACTCAGGGTCACACTTGCAGATTGAACGGAGGAGTTCAGCAAAGCGATCACCTAATCTGCGTTTGGTCTCCCCAATGTAGAGGAGACTGCATTCTGAGCAGCGAATACAGTATACTAAATTGCAAGAAGTACAAGTAAATCGCTGGTACACCTGGAAGGAGTGTTTGTAGGAGGTGAAAGGGCAGATGTTGCATCTCCTGCACTTGCTTGGGAAGGTGCCGTGGAAAGGGGAGCGGGTGTTGGGGGTGATTTGAAGATTGGACCAGGATGTCGCAGAGGGAACGGTCCCTTCAGAATGCTGAATGGGGAGGAGAGGGAAAGATGCATTTGGTGGTGGCATCAGCTGGAGGTGGCGGAAATGGAGGAGGATGGTCCGTTGAATGTGAAGGCTGGTGGGCTGGAAGGCGAGGACAAGGGGAACTCTATCATGGTTCTGGGAGGGAGGGGAAGGGGTGAGAGCAGAAGTGCAGGAAATGGGATGGACACGATGGAGGGCCCTGTCAACAACAGTGGCGAAGAATCCTCGGTTGAGGAAAAAGGAAGCACTGGTGTGGAAGGTGGTATCATCAGAACAGATGTGATTTGTCATTTAATCACTCCTGCCTTCCACCCTAACACAGACCTTCCCTTTTGTTCTTTCCTCCCCTCCCCGCTTTCCCTGCCCCTGTACTTGCTTAAAACCTGGTACATCTCTAACTTTTGCCAGTTCTGACGAAAGGTCATCGACCTGAAACATTAACTCTGTTTCTCTCTCCACAGATGCTGCCTGACCTGCTGAGTGATTCCAGCATTTTCTGTTTTTATTTCCTCTCTAACCTCTTCTTCATTCTCTAGGTTTTCCACTTGCCATGTTTCATTCCCTGGTTAAGAGTCTCTGAACCCTTGGCCAATCCTACTGTTGAGGTGGTTGCAGAGTACTGCACAAGAGGGTTCCAGAGTGAATTGTCCTCTGCCTCAGCAACTAGAAAGATGATGATCACCTTGCAAACCAACATGTTGGAGAACCATGGCTCTCTCCCCGCCTGAATACTACCATAGAAGCATAGAATGATACAACAGAGCAGGAGGTCATTCGGCCCATCGTGCCTGTGCTTCTTTGGTAGAGCAATCCAATTAATCCCACTCCCCTGCTCTTTCCCCATAGCACTGTAAATGATTTCCCTTCAAGTATTTATCCAATTCCCTTTTGAAAGTTACTATTGAATCTGCTTCCACCACCCTTTCCGGCAGTGTATTCCAGATCACAACAACTCGCTGTGTAAAAAATTGTTTTTCCTCATGTCGCCTCTGGTTCTTTTGCCAATTACCTTAAATCTGTGTCCTTTGGTTACCGAATCTTCTCTTTATTTACTCTTTCAAAACCCTTCATGATTTGAACACCTCTATCAAACATTCTCTTAACCTTCTCTGCTCTAAGGAGAACAACCTTCTCCAAGCTTCTCCAGTCCCTTCACATAACTGAAGTCCCTCATCCCTGGTAACATTCTAGTAAATCTCTTCTGCATCCTCTCGAAGGCCTTGACATCCTTCTTAAAGTGTGGTGCCCAGAATTGAACATAATACTCCAGCAGAGGCCTAACCAGTGTTTTATAAAGATTTAGCATAACTTCCTTGCTTTTGTACTCTATTCTTCTATTAATAAAGCCAAGGATCCCATATGCTTTTTTAACAGTCTTCCCAACTTGTCCTGCCAGCTTCAAAGATTTGTGTCCATACACCCCCAGGTCTCTCTTCCTGTACCCACTTTAAAATTGTACCATTTAGTTCATATTGCCGCTCCTAATTCTTCCTACCAAAATGTATCACTTCACACTTCTCTACATTAAATGTCATCTGCCATGCGTCTGCTCATTTTACCAATCTAGGTCCTCCTGAAGTCTGTTACTATCCATCTCATTGTTTGCTACATTTCCAAGTTTCTTATCATCTGCATACTTTGAAATTGTGCCCTGTATACCCAAGCCCAGGTCATTAATATATATCAAAAGAGCAGTGGTCCTAATACTGACCCCTAGGAATACCACTGTATACTTCCATTCTTTGCTTTCTGTCCCTCAGCCAATTTTGTATCCATGCTGCCACTGTCCCTTTAATCCCATTGGCATTAATTTTGCTAAAAGTCTATTATATGGTACTTTGTCAAACGCCTTTTGAAAGTCCATATACACAGCATTAACTGTACTACCCTCATCAACCCTCTCCATTACTTTATCAAAGAACTCAATCAAGTTAGTCAAACACAATTTCCCTTTAACAAATCTGTGCTGATTTTCATTTATTAGCCCATACTTTTCCAAGTGCCAATTAAATTTTTCCTGGATTATTATCTCTAAAATTTCCCCCATCACCAATGTTAGGCTGATGGGCCTGTAGTTGCCGGGTTTATCCCTCTCCTCTTTTTAAACAGGGGTGTAACACTTGCAATCCTCCAGTCCTCTGGCACCACCCCCATATCCAAGGAGGAATGGAAGATTGAGGCCAGAGCCTCCACAATTTCCACCCTTACTTCCCTCAGTAACATAGGATGCATCCCATCCGGACCAGGTGACTTTTCTACTTTGAGGACTGCCAACTTTTCAAGTACCTCCTCTTTATCTATTTTTATCCTATCCAATATCGCTACTGCTTCTTCCATTGCTGCTACATTGGAAGCATCCTCTTCTCTAGTGAAGACAGATGCAAAGTACTCATTTAGTGCCTCAGCCATGCCCTCTGCCTGCACAAGAAGATCTCCTTTTTGGTCCCTAATCGGCCCCACCCTTCCTTTGGCTACCTTTTTACTATTTGTGATTATAAAAGACTTTTGGGTTCCCTTTTATGTTAGCCACTAATCTGTTCTCATACTCTCTCTTTGCCCCTCTTATTGCCCTTTTTAGATCTCCTCTGTACTTTCTGTATTTAGCTTGGTTCCCTACTGTAGTATGAACCTTACAATTGTCAGAAGCCTCCTTTTTCTGTCTCATTTTAACCTTAGTCATCCATGGAGCTCTAGCTTTGGATGCCCTGTCTTTCCCCCTCATAGGAATGTGTCTGCTCTGTGTCTACTCTGTACCCAAGCCATCTCCTCTTTGCACAGAGCTGGGAGTACCTGTTATACAGAGTGCCAGCTGAAACTTGGTGAGAGTGGGAATTCGGTGCAGAAGGGGAAGGAGGGGCTGAGTGCTTTAAACCAAGGGCAACAGTAAAAATAGAAATAATCAGAGTCATTCATTAGATCTAAAAGGATTTTTTTAAAGCAAAATGATGAGACAGCTGAGACCCATTGCCTGCAATTCCTGTGCCATGTGGGAACTCCAGGACACTACATGTGTCCTGAATAACCAGGTGTGCAGGAAGTGCCTCCAGTTGCTCGAACTCAAGCTCAGGGTTTCTGAGCTTAAGGAGGGGCTGGAGTCACTGTAAGGCAGACAGGAGGCTGAGAATTCCCTGGAGCGCACGTTACAGGAGGTGGTCACCCTGCAGCTACAGAGAGTTCAGGAGAATAGTAAGTGGGTGGCCAGCCGCCAGGGTAGCAAGAAGCCTCCGGGAGTGCGGGACACTCAAACCACTTTCCAGCGCTGAATACCGGTGAGGGTGATGACAGCTTGGGGGAGTGGAGCCTAGAGCACATCCATGACACTGTGGGGCAAATAACTATACAGGGGGGCACAACAAAGTATCAAAATACAGTGGTCATAAGGAATTTGATAGTCAGGGGATAGACAGGCACTTCTGTAACCACTGATGTGAGTCCCGCATGGTGTGTTGCCTCCCTGGTACCAGGGTAAAAGACATCACTGAGAGGGTGCAGAACATTTTGAGGATGGTGGGGAAAGGGGAACAGCCAGAAGTCGTGGTCCATCTGGGAACCAATTACATAGGAAGGAAAAGGGTTGAGGTCCTGCAGTCAGAATTTCAAGAGATAGGGAAGAAGTTAAAAAGCAGGACCTCAAAGGTAGTAATGCCTGGATTAATCCCAGTGCCATGCACTAGTGAGTACAGGAATAGTAGGATAAAAGAGGTTAACACGTGTCTGGAGAAATGGTGCAGGAGGGAGGGCTTCAGATTCCTGGGGCATTGGGACCAGTTCTGGGGCAAGAGGGACCTGTTCAAGGTGGATGGGCAGCACCTCAACAGAGCTGAGACCAATGTCCTCGTGGGAAGGTTAACTAGTAATGTGGGGGAGGGTTTAAACTAATTTGGCAGGGGGGTGGGCACCAGAATGAAACATTATAGAGGAGAAACAAGGTGCACAGAAGACTGGGAGAGGCAAATTGCACTAGAGTAAAGATTAGTTCAGAAATAGGAGGGATCAGACAAGGGGTAAATGCGAAGCAGTGTAAGATGGGTTTGGAGTGTATGTACGTAAATGCACAGAGCATGGTTGGTGAGCTGCAGGCACAAGTCGCCATATGGGGCTGTGATATAGTGGCAATAACAGAGACCTGACTCAAAGAAGGGGAGGATTGGGAACTTAATAATCCTGGCTACATGGTATTCAGGACAGATAGGGAAGGGATAAAAGGAGGGGGTGGCAGTATTGCTTAAAGAAACTATTATAGCACTGGAGAAGGATGATGTGGTTAGAATGAAGGAACAATTGAAGGGATAATTACTAGTCCTAGCCCTTTTTGGGCTACCCCAGATCAGGCGTATTCCCCAGACGTTCACCTTCAACTAAAGTTAGAGATAGCCGAATCCTAGAGACGCTTAATTGGGTCTAAAGGTTCAGACTATCTCTCCCTAAAGAAAAGGAACGGCCTGAAGATGTTACCGTCCTCCAGATAGCACTTTTAATAAGTTTAACTAGACTGTAACCTTCCGGATATTATGAGGGTCTGGAAAACTCCCCCAGAATTCTGCAACTCCTCACCAAAGAGTGTACAGAGATTGAATCCTCGAGTTTGATACAGAAGTACTATGCGAGACAATTCTAAAAATATATAGATTTATTAAAGAACCGACATGTAGTTAACAGTTGGTGATTCAGTCGCAACATTAACAGTTCAAAAACAAATAGCTTACAATTCTTATTCTCAGAGATCCTTATTCTCAAATCTTAACTTCATTACATTTTTACATTTCTTACTTAGTCTTAATCCAGGATATCCACCAAAATCAAAATACCTTTGATTACCCGAGACTCAAAGAGTTGTAAACTTACAGAGCTTGCCTCTGAAGTTGAGAATTGCTTGCCCCTTCCAGCGAATTCTGTCTTCCTATTTGAAAGTCCCATATTTTATACCCTTTTTTCAGTGGTATATCCTTTGAAGTTTTCTGCTGATGTAATCTCTAGTCATATTTCTGTTGACTTCTTTCTATTCTTACTGTCAGCTCAGCTGTTAGCTTGCAGACTTGTGTCTCTACCTTTAGGTGTTCAAAACTTATCATAAAAAATGGTTATAACAGAGGTATCTATTTGATGACATTCTTACGAAGGTCCTCTATTCAATTCTTAAATCACCTCAGCTGGTTATAAGCAGACATTGTGTCTCCTAACTGTTCCAAGTTCAATACATAAACAATGTGATTGCTTGGTGCATCTATTGATGTCATATTTACAAAGTCTTCTGTTTGTATCTTTTACAACATGTAAATTAAAACCACTTCAACCGAGTACATGATTGTCTTCCGTGCTACTTCAATTGGTTGTATTAAGAATTATGTCTCCTGTCTTTCATTTGATGTCATATTTATGCAGGCATATGTTTCTTTAATGTTCTGTGTTTCATTTCAAAGTGTTGGTTTATGACACTTTAACTGGGGATTCCATTGTGTTCTTCCGAAAGCTCAGACTTTCTGGAAGCTCCAATCTGCTGTTTTTACAGGGCCATTGTCCCAGTGTCAACAACTGATCTTTATCTCAAAAGCCTGTATGGTGTTTACAGCTTCATGTTGTTGAGGCTTTTAGATTTTTAAACCCAGTTTGTCATATTTTAATAATGTCAGAATTCTGTTTATAAGATGGTGTATTTGTCTAAATATAGCTATTCCTTTACACAATAGTGGAGCTGTTACGCTATTGGGTGTATACTATAGGCTACCAAATAGTGGGTAGGAGTGTTTGGTAGCTATCTACTTCTCTCCAAGGTCAGATATTTTAATTACTGTAAATACAATGATACTTTTATACTAAAGCCTTACTTTCCCTTAAAAATACCATTGTAACCGAAGCTGGCTGGTTAGGTTTCACTGATGGTTTGCAATAGACAAGGTCCCAATTTGAAACTTGGGTACAGTAAATGGTCAGCTCAGCTTTTAATTCAAGGAATATTCTGTATTTTCTGTTGCTTTTAAGTTGTCAGCCTGACCGAAAACTAACTACATACTTAGCGGAAAGCACTGTGATAGTGAGACCGAACATGTCTAGTCGCTATGTGTGTAATGGAAGATTCGGTCCTTATGCAGACTAAAGTCAACAGCACGGATCATGAGGTGCATTCTCTTGCTGTCATCGGCTAAACAATACTTATCATTTCATTATAAAAAGGAGTTTCTTTCTTTTCAGTTATATGGTAAATGAATTTGGATTATGCTACGTTCTCCATCAGAAATGGAGGTTCAGTGGACTAAAAATTCAGGGCCTTTACGCAACCCGTTACTGGCAACAAATGGTGAAAAGACAGCGGCCGCCACTCTTTCGCCAGCTGTTGGTGGGTTTCGCAGCGTCCTCCATTTTCCCAGGCCCGGCAGCACTGCTGATAAGATGCATCGCCCTGCAAATTAAAATGAGGGAGAGGTGACGTCAGTCGGCGTGCAACACCGACTTAATGTCACCACGGAGAACTTGGACCTTTGCGCTGAGTTCAGCGCGGGTCCTAAGCTTGCCATGTAAACCCAGTGTGCAGCAGAATGACAAAGGCACTGTCAGCACTTCCTAAAAGGACACACACATATTTCAGGTAAGTTTGCATTTAAACTTTTGGACTGTTTTTTTTTTTATTTTATTGCAGTAGTGGCTTGCTGCATTAGATGTTAAAAGTTTCTTAATTGTGTAGGGAGTGCTGCTGGATGCTTGCAAGGCCTCGGAGGGTAAAGGAAGGCCTCTGAGATGATAGAAAATGCTGCAAATACTCAGCAGGTCAGGCAACATACATGAAGGGAGAAACAGAGTTCACGTCTCAGGTCAAGATGCTGCCTGACATGATGAGAATTTCCAGCATTTTATGTTGTCATTTCAGATTTACAGCATCCGCTCACACAGGAAAGAGGAAGGCGCAGAAGAGGAAGAAACAGAAGAGGAAGAAGCTGAAGAGGAGGAAACAGAAGAGGAGGAAGCCAAAGAGGAGGAAACAGAAGAAAAAAGAGAGAAAGAAAGACTTGCATTTATATAGTGTCTTTCACGACCACCGGACATCTCAAAGCACTTTACAGCCAATTAAGTACTTTTGGAGTGTAGTCACTGTTGTAATCTAGGAAACGCATTAGCCAATTTGCGCACAGCAAGCTCCCACAAACAGCAATGTGATAATGACCAGATAATCTGTTTTCATGATGTTGATTGAGGGATAAATATTGGCTATTGGATAACTCCCCTGCTCTTATTTGAAATAGTGCCATGGGATCTTTTATGTCCACCTGAGAGGGCAGACGGGGTCTCAGTTTAATGTCTCATCTGAAAAACAGCACCTCCAACAGTGCTCCCTCAGTACTGCACTGGAGTGTCAGCCTAGATTTGTGTGCTCAAGTCCCTGGAGTGGGACTCGAACCTTCTGACTCAGAGGCGAGTGTGCTACCCACTGAGCCACAGCTGACAGCCGTGAGAAGGAAGCAGAAGGAAGGATGCAACCCAGACAGCCCATTTCTGGCTGCGATATCCGGGGTGGAATCATCCGCCTGCGGTACCAGTGACCACAACCCCAATTCCCCTTACAACACTAATCCAACACCTTACCTGCCCTCTGTTACTGACCATCACAGCATCCACTTGACCACAATGCTGAAATAAAAGTCACTACAAAGCAAACTTTCCAATCTAACTTTATACATCTATCCATCCAGTATGACATCAAGGAATCAACTCATCACCGTTATGCATTTTCTTAGTGACCGTCTTGTGTGTGCCTTTGCCTATCCTACTGATGTCACACAGTGCTACCCCAGTGGCTGCAGCATGGCTGGTGGGAGGCTGCTGACTTTCAGTGGGGGACACTGCAGATGACCTTGCTGGTCGACATTGAGGAGCTGGTGGCTGGGAGTGTCAAATCGAGTGATGGTGTTTCTTCTTCTTCTTCTTCTTCTGGCTGGGCAGGCTGCATTTCTTGGGTGTGTGAAATGAGGAAGGCACAAGGGTAGAGTTGTGGTGAGGGGAGGGCAGAAAAGCAAGAGGTGAATGCCTGAAGGAGGATAACGTATGAGGATACCAGCATCTTGTATTCTTTCAGCCCCGCCACTGGCCAAGGGTTCAGCCATGCCCCTACCAAGAATGGCCTGCACCATCTCCTCCAAGGGGGTGAGGTGAGGCTGGGAATGGGAGATGTGCCTTGTGATTGGTATAGATTGTTGGTAGGTGAGTGATGTGAGGGGTGGTGGGGAAGGTGGAGTCATGCATTAAGCAGTGTGTGAGGCTAGTGGTGCAGTTGGTAGGAGACGGCTTTTGAAGATGTATTCACTGACCTTGACCAGTGTCTTGAGGTCATGAAGAATCTTTGGGCAATGGATCCAGGTGGTTGGGGCAACACTGCTGGAAGTGACAGCCTTGGTGATGTACTCCCACATCGTCCTTTCTGGAGGGCCTCCTGGCCCCTGTGGGTAGAGGGCTGCTCTTGCAGTGTTGAACCCCTGCACAAAGCTGGAGTGCTGCGTGCGAGACCCTGGGTGCCCCTTCCCTGGCTTGCTGAGCCATTTGTGTTAGTGCTGAAGCACTTTTCCCATTTTTTGAGGTTTGGAAGGGAATTCAGCTTTAAAAGCTGAAGACTCCCATTTGGGACTTCTTTTTAATGGTAATTTTTCTTTAAAGGCAGTAAGGGCTAAAAACTGCATTTTTTTCACTTCATTTTTGTTTTTATCAGTTCAGAAGGCATTGCCCTTTTAATTTCCCACAATGCCTAGCGAACTCCATAGCCTCGCTTCCAGAGGCTGTAGGAAGCTGGAACGCCGCTCCTGGACCGGAACTTCGACCCCCATGCCAGCACTAATGCCAGGAGGGCAATACATGTTAAGTTAGCACTGGGCTACAAATCTTTAGCCCCCAGCACGAATTTTTTTCTGGTAGCGCTTCGTCCATTTTCAGCGGCCATTAACCCCAGTTGCTCGACAACTCTCGTGGCGGCCACGAATTTCTAGGCCATTTTTCTTATACATGCAAATTGCTGTCTTGAGGTAAAATTTAAAAACACACTTTTTTTACTGACTAGAAGAAAAAAATATTCTTTTAATAAACATACAATCTACAAATGTTATGTAGTTTTATTTTTCCAAAAATTTGACATAGATGACTTCTATGGACTATCAAGTCCCGCTATGGTCTTTTCTTAGTAACCTTCCTTTCTAATGCTCACAAGTTAAATATCACTGATGCTGTATGAGCAGCTGCTTTTTCTTTTCTCAAGTCAAAGCTATTTGAAAAACCTAATTAAAAATTGACAGCAACAACGCTGTTAACAAGATATACAAAATATTCATGTCGAAAGCAATCTGATTGACATCTTTTCACTCTGGGATCGCTGCATGTTGAAGTGGCTCTTGTATTTTCTGGGTGGGAAGGAACAAGAAATTTTTAAATACAAGTCTAGTACATCTGGCAAGTCAGTGGCCTCCCTCCTGCCAGTTCCATTTAGTAAAAAATAAACAAAGCAGAATGCTAATGGATCCTTTCTGCTGTATTCAATTTTGTATGTTAAACGTACTAAAATATAATCTCATGCCGTTAAGAAATTACTGAAACAGTGTAACCATCCAAGGAGCCTGATTGCCATTTTAGATTGAAAATGGTCGGAGTGTGTGCCGTACTCACTCCAATCATCTCCGGCGGCTGATGGAGCAGGAGAGACCCAGCCAATGTAAGTTTGCTAGTACTTCTGTGGGGTAGGCGTGCCTCACAAAAGTAATCTGTGCCACAGCATCTCGGAACACCCCCCCCCCCCCCACCGTGGTCGCGCCCCCCATTCCTCACACTGACCTTTCTGCCAGGCGAGGCGACCCGCTATTGGTCGGCCTTAATCCGAAGAGCTGTATCCAATGGGATGCCCTTTTGGCCGGCCCGATGTTAATGAGGCCGCGGCTCAAAATCACTGCCGCTTCAATTTTTTCAATGCAAATATTTCTGATGCCATAACGATGTATTCAAAGGTACAGAAAATACATTAGGTTTCAGTGAGAAATAATAAAAATAATCGCAGAGAAAAATCACCATAAAATACCAGAAGTATGACTTTGGGTCATGTTGGGCCTAAAAGCTTAAGCATACATTTACAGCACATTGAGAACTGCCGTAACTTCAGGAAATTCAAGTGAGCTTCACTTGCATGGTGGGGAGGGAGGTCGGGGGTGGTGGAGCTATGATGAACTTTTCACTGTTTCAGCAGGCAGGGGCAAAAGTTCCAGGGAAATTATGGCGTAGCATTAAAAAGGAGCGTAACTCATTTGGGCCATATTTCCTCAGAGTTTCGTGCTGGGAAGCAGGCCCTCCCTCTGTCGTAGATACACCATTCCGGTGGCGCATGTTTCCTGAAAGTTCCCGCCCATTATAATGAGGATAAAGATTGAACGTACAACGCTCATGTACAACCTGAAATCTGATTCGAATTGGCGTGATGAAGCTACAGGTACTCAGTTTGAAATAGTGTCCCCAGCGTGGCATTGGGGATCATGCATGGCTTTATAGTGCTTAATTGTTTCAATACTGACAATGTTACAGTACCTAGTGCAGAAGCATCAGCTGCAGTACATTCCTACGCCCTGCGCTATTTTCTGTTGGTCTTATTAATTTGATTCGATTTGTTTCATCTACGTGGCGATTCAGAGGTAAATTTTCATCTTCACTGCCTGGGCAGTAATCTAACGGAACGGATTGCCCATCTGTTGTAGAACCAGTCTGCTTTTCAACCCGCTGATTTCAGTGGCATTTACCCCTTCGTGTCTTTTTCACTGACATAGATTAAACAAGCTTTCCATAAATGAGTCTTGCATAGGTGCTTAAGAACTAGACAAAAATGAGGTTTTACTGCCTGATGTAATGGCGGATCAATCTTATGCAACCATGTCACGTGACTGGCTGTTCTTAATTAATACAGGAAAATTTAAAGCAAAGTTCGAACACAGCTTGTGCAAATTATTCTATAATTTTGTGACCCAATTGCTAGCCAGCAGATTCCATTTCTGATTTACTTTATTCCCTATAATTCACCTCATGTCATGCGCTGTCCTTCAGTGGAGCGGATGAGAATGGCTTGCTTGCCAACATTTATTTATGTTCTTGTTCCTCTTCCCAGTTCAATAGTTTTCCATTCTGAATGGTTTTCCATCAATAGATAAATACCGAGAACAATGGATAAGTTGGTACAGGAGCCAACATCAGAATGACTAAAGGTGGCCCTTTAAGAAAGTAAGCAGATCTCATTTGATCCATGCTAAGAAGGTATGAAATCAGTTGCTCAGTGTATAGTTTTGTTTTACTTTATTTGTTTTAGGAAAACGAGTCCCTTTAAAAAACCCTGGAATAAATTTACCAAGTTGGCCTAAAGTTCTTTCGTTTTTTTCAGGATTGAAGCAGTTGCTTTCTATCTAGAAGTTAATTTTACGGTTAGGTAGTCTCATTGGCCTAGAAATTGGTTTTGCGGCCAGTGCGATCCAATTTGGGAAGGGACCTGAAACAAGCTTTAGGCCCTGGATTTCTATAGGAAATGGGCCTAGTGCTGGTTTTAGGCGTGCGCCCTGGATGACCCTGAAGCACGCTTACCAATTTGATGTGTGGCGCTCCCCCGGTGCGGAATGAGCGCGCATGCCATATTGTACCCTTCAGTGCCTGTTTTTCGGGTGAAAAACGGGCGCTGTGCAATTTCTAGGCCAATATTTCTCCAATTGGGTCCCAGTAAAATGCTAAACAAGTGTATAAATGTGCACCCAAGTGAGATTTAAGCATACTGGTAAACAAGTGAGAACGTACTTTTCTATTGTGCTCTGTAATATGCGCCATAGAAGTATTGGGACGAAGCAAAAAGTCCCTTTTTTGTGATTACAAACACTGTACATGGAAAGAATTCATTGAATATTGAGCGAATGTTAATATAAGGTGAGCATAAGAACATAAGAATTAGGAGCAGGAGTAGGCCATACAGCCCTTCGAGCCTGCTCTGCCATTCAATAAGATCATCGCTGATCTTTGACCTCAACTCCACTTTCCCACCTGATCTCCATATCCCTTGATTCCCTTAAAGTTCAAAAAACTATCTGTCTCAGCCTTGTATATACTCAACGATTCAGCATCTACAACCCTTTGGAGTAGAGAATTCCAAAGATTCACAACCCTCTGAGTGAAGAAATTCCTCCTCATCTCAGTCTTAAGTGGCCATAAATAAGCAAATACATAGCTAGGAAAGGCTATTTCTACCAAAAAAAAGACCAATTTAATCGGAGTTTGACTAACGGCTAGTAAAATACTCTGACCTGTTACTTTACAAAATCAATGTGTAGTTTTGTTTTACTATTTCTTTTTAGAAAAACAAGTCTCTTTAGAAAAGTGAAGCTGGCTGCAGGATATAAATCGGAATGTGACAACAATGATTCTTTTTTTTAAAGGGACCATATTGAACATATTTTATGCCCTAGACCATCATGGGCACTGCACTGTTTTGAGCTCATAACTTTTATCAATGTTAGATGGTAAATTGCTGGGACTTTTTGCCTGGTAATTTATCTTAATTTGCCACTGGAGATATAGCCATCTGGAGTTACTATACTGTTGCTAAAAGGTCAAGCAGCAGTGCTTCACAACTTTTAAAGAAATGCTTCAAGCTTTTCCAAATACCTCCTGATTTGAGAAGATTTGCCTCCTACTGCCTTGTAATTACTGAGATCCTGACTGTTACAGCGTCTGTGGGCTTACACACTGTTTCATAAACTTGCAAAATTTCAACAGTCTTTCATTTGCACAATACAGATGTTGCAAATGAAGTGATTTTCCTGCACTCTATTCATTTTTCAGCTCCGTCATTCCAAATTCTGTGTTTTACAATTCAAGGCACTAGTTACAATTTGCACCTAATAATAACACTGCAAATATCACAGTACAATTTTAAAGGGGGTGGGGGAACAGAGAAACCTAGGGGTGTATGTACACAAATCTTTGATGGTGGCAGGACAAGTTGACAAGGCCATTTAAATTAAAGTATATGGGATCCTTGGCTTTATTAATAGAGGCATAGGGCTGGATTTTAACTGGTGAGATGAGTTGGGGGCGGGACTGCAGCCTTCCGGGTTCTAGTCCCGCCCCCAGCGACGTCTGACGCACAAACGCTATTTTCCCCTGATTAGCCTTGTTAAGCCCATCCTGCGGGCTTGCCGGCCAATTAAGGGAAAGCCGGTGTCAGATGACATCAGTTGATGATGCTTCATCAGCCGGTTTTCTTAAAGGGACATGAAGCATTTATTTTTGACAGATGATTTGACAGGGTTTGACAGCATTGAGGTGCTGTCAAACACTGACAATCACTGTACAAAAGTGAGCCCTTGCTCCCAGGCTCTCCAATGACTCTCTCCTTAGGATAAAACAGATGGCAGCTGCAGGTGAGAGTACAGAAGCGATCTGTCACTTCTCCGAATGAGGTGAGGCCACACAAATGCTTCAAAGCTTGTCACCTACGGGAAAAATCTCAACACATTAAAAATGACTTTCCCAACATTTCCTTACCTCTGATACTCACCAGCGTCCCATTGCATCCTTCACACCACTTCTGCAGCTATCATCTATACACAAACATTACAACAGACCCACAGCATGCCTCACTTACCCTGCCGGGGTTCCCCGATGTCGGGAAGCCAACAGCAGAAGTCTCAAAATGGGAAAAAGCCTCTTAACTACCTGTTAACTACCTGTTAACAGGCAGTTAAGTGGCTATAATCCTCTTCCCGCCGCTAGGAGTCGGGTCCCTATGTAAATCGGGGACCCGACTCCCGGGAAGATTGGTTGGAGGCGGGTTGGGAGCGGGTTCGGGACCTGCTCCCATTCTTTTTGATTTTCCCAGCAGTCCCGCCTCCAGACCCGCTTCCTCAGGGCTGGTAAAATCCAACCCATAGAGTA
The DNA here is from genome assembly GCA_030390025.1 of Squalus acanthias. Classification (NCBI taxonomy): domain Eukaryota; kingdom Metazoa; phylum Chordata; class Chondrichthyes; order Squaliformes; family Squalidae; genus Squalus; species Squalus acanthias. The sequence goes on from CM059438.1 coordinate 42,202,665, forward strand.
CAAAGGCAAAGAATTTATGCTAAACCTTTATAAAACACTGGTTAGGCTTCAGCTGGATTAATGTGTTCAATTCTGGGCAACACACTTTAGGAAGGATGTCAAGGACTTGGAGAGGGTGCAGAAGAGATTTACTAGAATTGTACCAGGGATGAGGGACTTCAGTTACATGGAAAAACTAGAGAAACTGGTGTTGTTCTCCTTAGAGCAGAGAAGGTTAAGATGAAATTTGATAGAGGCATTCAAAATCATGTATTGTTTTGAAAGTCAATAGGGAGAAACTGTTTCCAGTGGCAGAAGGGTCAGTAACCAGAACACACAGATTTAAGGTGATAGGCAAAAGAACCACAGGCGACATGAGAACATTTTATTTTTTACCCAACAAGCTATTGTGATTGGAATGCACTGCTTGAAAGGGTGGTGGCAGCAGATTCAATAGTAACATTCAAAAGAGAATTGGATAAATACTTGAAGGGAAAATATACAGGCCTATGGGGACAGAGCCAGGGAGTGGGACTAATTGAACAGCTCTTTCAAAGACCTGGCACAGATGCGATGGGACGAATGATGATTGCATAGTGTTCAGTTCCATTCGCAACTCCTCAGATTATGAAGCCGTCCATGCCCGCATGCAGCAAGACCTGGACGACATTCAGGCTTGGGCTGATAAGTGGCAAGTAATATTCGCGCCACACAAGTGCCAGGCAATGACTATCTCCAACAAGCGAGCGTCTAACCACCGCCCCTTGACATTCGATGGCATTACCATCGCCGAATCCCCCACCATCAACATCCTGGGGGGTCACCATTGACCAGAAACTTAACTGGACCAGCCACATAAATACTGTGGCAACAAGAGCAGGTCAGAGGCTGGGTATTCTGCGGCGAGTATCTCACCTCCTGACTCCCCAAAGCCTTTCCACCATCTACAAAGCAAAAGTCAGGAGTGTGATGGAATACTCTCCACTTGCCTGGATGAGTGCAGCTCCAACAACACTCAACAAGCTCAACACCATCCAGGACAAAGCAACCCGATTGATTGGCACCCCATCTACCACCTTAAACATTCACTCCCTCCACCACTGGCGTACCGTGGCTGCAGTGTGTACCATCTACAAGATGCACTGCAACAACTCACCAAGGCTTCTTCAATAGCACCTCCCAAACCCGTGACCTCTTCCACCTAGAAGGACAAGGGTAGCAGGTGCATGGGAACACCACCACCTCCAAGTTACACACCATCCTGATTTGGAAATATAACGCCGTTCCTTCATCGTCGCTGGGCCAAAATCCTGGAACTCCCTCCCTAACAGCACTGTGGGAGTACCTTCACCACACGGACTGCAGCGGTTCAAGAAGGCGGCTCACCACCACCACCTTCTCAAGGGCAATTAGGGATGGGCAATAAATGCTGGCCTTGTCAGCGATGCCCTCGTCCCATGAACGAATAAAAAAACAAAAAAAGCCTTCTTCTGTGTTGTATCATTCTAGGATTCATTGCGTACAAATACACTTTAACATTGTGGCCGTACTATTAAGGTTCAGTTCTTTTCCTTTTCAGTAGTTTTGAGAAGGAACTAAAAGAGAGAGTGTATCTGGTGGCCATCAGTTAGCTGCCAGGCCACATATCAGCATGTTTAATCTGGATTTGTAACACCTGAAGTGCACATTTATTGATGCATAGCTGAGGCTGTGCCTGACTTAATTTTTAACTCTCATAGAAGTGGATTTTGTTTGTCCTTTCTTCTTCCCTTGCTTCCTCTCCACTCTAGTGTGGACTCTCGCTGTGGTATGCTTCCATAGTTCCCAGCAAGGTGGTCTTATCGAGGTATACAAGGTGGTGAATAGTATGGAGAAAGGTTCATCCAGAATATTCCTTTCAATTAAATTGCTAGAAGTAGGACAAGGGGACACTGCTTCACACTGGGAAAAGAAAAGAAAGAAAGACTTACATTTATATAACGCCTTTCACAACCACCGGACGTCTCAAAGTGATTTACAGCCAATTAAGTACTTTTTAAGTGTAGTCACTGTTGTAATGTGGGAAACGCAGCAGCCAATTTGCGCACAGCAAGCTCCCACAAACAGCAATGCGATCATGACCAGAAACTGTTTTTGTTATGTTGATTGAGTGATAAATATTGGCCAGGACACCGGGGATAACTCCCCTACTCTTCTTCGAAATAGTGCCATGGGATCTTTTACATCCACTTGAAAGAGCATGTTTAACGTCTCATCCGAAAGACGGCACCTCCGACAGTGCAGCACTCCCTCAATACTGCACTGGAGTGTCAGCCTCGATTTATGTGCTCAAGCCCCTGGAGTGGGATTTGAACCCACAACCTTCTGACGCAGAAGCAAGGGTGTTACCCACTGAGCCACAGCTGACACCTGAAGGTACATTTAGGACTGATATTGTGATAAACACTTGGAATGGACTTCCAGGTAGAGTGGCAGAGATGGAAACCCTGGGATCATTTAAGAAACAACTCAGTGTAGCAATGAGGGGAGTGTTGGCTTGTTCTGGAGCGACGTATTAAGATGGACCGAAGGGCTTTCCTCCTCCGTAATGATCTTGTGATCTTTGCTATTGATGATGAGTTGCACCCCGGTTTTGGAGTTAAATTGCTCAGAAAATGCATTAACACTGGAACTTTCTAACACAGCATTTACTCATGAAACTTTCCTGTTACAATTTGATGAATTCTTATGTTAAGGATTTTAAAACCTACATGATTTTAAAAGCTTTACCATAAGAATTCAGCTGCTGAAGATTCCAGTGAAGCTGACACACACCATTGATGCCTGCAATGAATAAAAAGCTTCTCTGTTACCACAAATGAGGACAGCAGAGGGTCACACCATTCAGCTGCTGCACATCTTAGGAGACTGACCGCAGAGCCAGCACATAGGTACAATAATCCTGGGACATCCTTCTTTTCAGCTGAGTACTTGTATGAGTTCTGCGTTCCACAAAGCCGCACCATGAGCAGCCTTCTCCTCAGTCTCTGCTGGGAAGATAGCACATCCTAACCCACGACTCACTCCTCTGGTTCCTTCGTGCTCTGTGAATCCTCACTAACACGAGGCATGTCTCAGGTATCTGAAGTCTCTGAGGTGCTTCATGCAAGGGAGAAAGCAAGTGATGCAGGGGGTGAGATGGTAGAAGGTGTGGCAGAGAAACAAAAAGCACGATCTAAGTCCAGTGACTCACTGGTGGGCTTTACCTTCACATCTTCTTTCTTTCCATCATTGACATCGTCCTCACAGACCATGAGACCCAGGAAAGTTTGGTGGACTCGGTTCTGCGGAGCATCAGTGACCATAACTCCAGATTCAATGGCGCAACTCACACATGGAATTTCCTTCTGAACTGTTATGTGTTAAACACTTGAGTTGTGTGTGCCTTGTATTGGAAGGTATGGAAGATCCTGGGAGGAGGAAAATTGATGATTGTGTTTTATTAATGTGCCTACTTTTGTGCCAGATGAAGGGCAAACCTGTCAGTAGGTTCTGAGAATTCAGTTGTAGTTTAACTCTAGGATAAAACTGGAAAAGAATAGTTGAGTCTAATTGTTCCAGATTTTAATATGCTCCTTCTGCTCGCTCTGTCGTCAGTGTAGTAAAAGCCTCGAGCACAGAGGAATCTCTATCGTTGTTCTAATGTATTATCACATGGTTTGTCACATGGGTCAGTATGAGCATGCTCAGTTCGCTCTGGCCTAATAAAGCAAGCACATGGGCTGGCAACTCATCGTGTCTCTGTCCTTCATTTTTCTACCCACATATATTACATTTTGGCGATAAGGATGGGATCCCAAAGCCATTTTTAGAGATCATGGAAGCACACTGTGTTCAACCTTTGAGTGGACAAGTTTAAGGTGAATTTGTGACACCTAAACTGAATTTTTGCGATGTTTTACTGTTAATGCTGATGCAGAATCATCTGTGCTTCGCCTTCGTGTATATGTATACACAGCAACAGCGGCGTTGATTCTCACAGGTACACAGGTAGCGTGCAGAGTCACTGTTCAACGGGATCGGGACAATCATGGCCACGCCTATGGGATTCATCGCAAGCCTCGGCATGTATGACCGAGCTCGCGAACGATTCAGTTCTTACATTGAGCGGATGGAGATTTTTTTAAGGCCAATAACATTATTGAGACCGAAGGTGCAGATGAGAATGTTCAAGCTCAAAATAAAGTAATTCGTGAACGGAAAAAAGCAATTTTTCTAAAGGAGATCGGGCCAGGTGTCTATGGAATGTTGACAAACCTACTCGCACCAGGGAAAGTGAAGGATGCGTCGTTTGAAGACATTGTCGAGAAACTCGAGGACCATTTCGACCTAAAGCCCTTAGAAATAGCAGAGAGCTATAAGTTTGGTACCAGAAACCAAAACCAAAATGAAACCATCAGTGAGTACATTGTAGCTCTTAAGAACCTGTCTTTGCATTGTAACTTTGGCACATTTTTGGATTGTGCATTGCAAGATAAGTTTGTGTGTGGACTGGTGGATGAGCGCACACAGTCCAAGTTACTGAACACTCCGAACCTAACGTTTGACATAGCATGCAAAATTGCCCTATCTATGGAGATGCCGTCTTAGAATGCGAGGGAGCTCCATCCAACTCAAGTGACTAGTGCAGCTGAGGTCTACAGTCACAAAGCCACTGCCAAACCTAAAGCTGTGAGACCAAGTCAAAAGCATGTTGGTGAGAGCAGTTCAGTGAATTGTTATCACTGCAATGGAAATCACTCACCACAGTCCTGCCAATACAGAAATGCTAAGGGGTAAAAATTCAGTTGGTTGCGCCTCCCGTTAGCGCCTTAAGAGGGCGCTAATGGGCCGCAAAGCCGCTAGCGCCCGGGCGCAGCGATGTTTGCGCCGCTCGGGAACTTAACTAGACATTGTGCGGCGGCGCTAAACTTTACCGCCGCGACCACCTGCGCGTGCAGATTGTGACGTCATTCCATGGTGCAACGCCCTTGTGGCGCCCCGGAGCGGAAATTGAGTGGCGCCCCCTGCCTTACCGCCTGGCGCATCCAACGACCGGAAGACTGGAACGCTATCAATCGCTGTGGGGCTGGGGGGGGGCGCTATTTAAAGGGGGCCTCTTCCTGTCTTTTTCTGTGGTTGACATTTTTGCACCACTCGTTCTGAGAGAGAGAGAGAGATTCGGAGAGAGAGAAAGAGAGACTTCTGTATTGAGTCAACGCTTTGTGAGGTAGTTTTGCCTACTGATCCTAACTTCGCTGCTACTTTGGTTGCTGTCCTTCATTACTTTGCTTGCAAAGAGACTATGGGGGCTGCACTGATTGGGGGCGTCGTCCTGCTCCAGCTGAATCGGAGGACACAGAGACGCAGAGAGAGAGTGGCAATGATGGCCAGACGGAGGAGGGCCAACAGGCGTATGTACAGGAGAGCTTACCCTCCCAGGGTATATCGTGAACAGCTCTCCTACATTCATATGTCTGAGGAGCTGTGTTTGCGAAGGCTGCGATTCAGCAAGGAGGTGGTCACTGAGCTCTGCCACCTGCTGCAGCCAGATCTGCAGCCTCAACTGAGGTCCAGGACGTCTCTGTCGGTGGCAGTGAAGGTCACAGTGGCTCTCAACTTCTATGCTACTGGCTCATTTCAAGCTGCTGCTGGGGACCTCGCCAATATCTCCCAGTTCGCGGTGCATTGCTGCATCCGGCAGGTCACAAATGCCCTCTTTAAAAGGAGACGAGAGTTCATCTCTTTCCCCATGACCCCAGACAAGCAGCGTGACCGCGCTCTGGGCTTTGCGAGGATAGCGGGCTTCCCCATGGTGCAGGGCGCCATTGACTGCACGCATGTGGCTTTGCGTGCTCCACATGAGAATGCCGAGGAATTCCGGAACAGAAAGGGGTTCCATTCCTTGAATGTTCAGTTGGTCTGTGACCACAGACAGCTGATACTCGCTGTCAATGCCCACTATCCTGGCAGCTGCCACGATGCTTTTATCCTGTGCCAGACTACTGTGGCAGAACTTTTCGAGGCACCGCATCAGCCAGTTGGTTGGCATGTTGGGGACAAGGGGTATCCATTGAGCACCTGGCTGATGACACCGCTCCGTACGCCCAACACCCCTGCTGAGCTGCGGTACAATGAGAGCCATCAAGCTACCAGGAACATCATTGAGCGCACAATCGGCGTGCTGAAGCAACGGTTCCGCTGTCTCGACCATTCTGGAGGAGCCCTGCAGTACTCGCCTGAGCGAGTATCCAACTTCGTAGTTGTGTGCTGCATGTTGCATAACATGACAATCGTCAGGACCCAGCCAATGCCACCAGGCCTTGGAGCACCACCAGAGGAGGAGGAGGAAGAGGAGGAAGAGGACGAGGAGGATGATCATCAGCAGCACCAAGGCGGGAGGGCGGCCCACAATGGTGAAACTGCAAGGGCCGTCCGTCAACGGCTAATAGCAAGCCGCTTCTAGGGCCCCTGCTGTGGAAATGGCTTCTGCCATTGCTGACAACATCAATGAACCCAGCACGCAACCCCTAAGCCGGCCAAGGCACCAATAATTCCAAACACCAAACATGTATATCTTGAATACAAAAACTTATTTATTTTACAAACTCTGTGTGTGTCATTTCCTCATGACAAACTCATAGAAATAAACACAAAAAACCAGTCAATAACATAACTGGTTCTCACAACCTGGAGATAATGTCCAAAACACTAAACAAAAGTTGGACCACGAACCTCGGCCTTTAATAAAAAAATGACCAGCATTTTGTCACACCTCCTACTTTTTGCCCTTCGAGGGTGATCTCCTTCCCTTGCGCACTTCCCCCCTTCTAACCCTACTGCTCCTCCGTAATGGGACCTCAGTGGCTGCAGCAAGGCTGGTGGAAGGCTGCTGATCGTCAGACCCTGCCACTGCAGATGCCCCTGAAGGACGGCCTCGACCAGTTCTGGACCTGGAGGGCCCGGCTGCAGACTGCACCAACTCTGCATGGGCGGCAGCAGTCTGTCCTACAGGCGGTGGCAAGTGCAGTGGAGAAGTGACAGTGTTGGCAGCAGGAATGCTGTCATCGTGAGAGAGGACAGCAACTCCCTGCTCGCCCGACACACTGGCACTCCCACGGGGCAGCACTTCAGCATCCGGAGCAATCTGCTGGAGCACAGATTGCTGGCCTGCTGCGGCGCGGTGAGAGCCCCGGGGACATGTGAACGAACCATCGAGGTTGGCAGCAGTCAGTGCTCGCGTGGCCTCAATCTGAGTCTGCATGAGAGCAGTCAGAGATGGGATCACGGCAGTCAGTGACTGAATTGCAGCACTAAGCGTTAGTGTGGCATCCGCCTGTGCTACAGCGAAGTGCTCCACACTCCTTGCCAGTGACTCAATGCATTCGGGCACCCTTCCCACTGCACCCATGAGCTCAGTGTGCATGCCCACCGCCTGGGTGTTCATTTCTGCGATCAGCCGCTCCTCCTCTGCGTCCATTGCAGTAGGAGTCTCTGGCATACTCTCCCTCTGGGGAGAAGGCCCCCGTTCTTCCCTACCCCCATGGCGTTGCTGCAGCCCGCTGGGTCCTGGAGCTTCACCCTCATCAGACCCTTCCCCCCTGCTCCCCTCCAGGGAAGGCGTGTTCCCAGTGTGGGCATGGGCTTCCTCGGGAGAGGGTGGCACTGATGCTCCGGCTTCCTCTTCCTCCTCGGCTGCAGCTTCACTCCCAGTGGCAGCTTAAGGGCCCGTCTCCTCAGCTGGTGAATCACCATCTGAAAGCAGGGAGGTACAAGAGTGGCTTTAGCGTGAGGACAGGGTGGCAGTAAGGGAGGAATAAGTGCAGCGAGTTAGCAAGTTGGATTGAAAGTGTCAAAGGCTGGTGTTGTGAGGGACAAGTGGAAGGACAGAGGACAAAAAGGTGATGACCTTACCATTGCTGTCCAGAACGGGGTTGGCGTCTCCAGTGGCGACGGGACCGATCACCCGGCTTGCCACAATCCTGTGGACGCGCTCCTCCAGATCGCTGAGGGGTTGCAGCTGAGGCCGCCCTCCACCTGTCCGTTGCTGCTGTCTCCGATTATGCGCCAGCTTGGCCTGCAAGAAAAAGGACAGCATCTGAGTAAATATACAGCCATGGTCTTGCCTGATGTGCCTCCCATAGGTGAATAGCCCTTACTGTATGCAGCCATGGTCTTGCCTGATGTGCCTCCCATAGGTGAATAGCTCTTACTGTATGCAGCCATGGTCTTGCCTGATGTGCCTCCCATAGGTGAATAGCCCTTACTGTATGCAAAGTGTGGAATGTGTGTGTGTGTTTCATGAAAGGGCCATAGGTGTTGGATGAGTGTTGTGCATTGGGGTTTTAAGACCCTCTGGCCATAGAGTGAGGTTGAGATGGAGGGATGGAGAGGTATTGAGAAAAAGCCACTCACCCTGACGACCCGAGTGAGGTCGTTGAACTTTTTGCGGCATTGAACATGGGTCCTGGGCACCATGCTCCTGGAGGAGACGCTCTGAGCCACCTCCCTCCACACTCTTCTGTACTCGCGTGGCAAAGGCCTCCTGCCACTCTCAGGGAAGAGTATACATCTTCTGCGCTCCACCGCGCCAACCAGAGCATCCAAGGCCCACTCGGTGAAGCGATGAGCTCGTTCTCTCACCCTCTCCATCCTTGGTAGCAAAATGGATTCACAGGTCTCTCCAGGCTGAGATTCAAGGCTGCAATGAGCAGGGTGTGGCTGGGGAGCAAGTTGGCCTCCCCCCCGCTTTAAGAACTGGCCGGCGCCAGTGTGTCTGTGTTCCCTCGCTAACTGGCAGCACCTGCGCTGCGCTCGCGCGCTGAGTTAGCGCCTCACTGCTCGGCCTTTGCGCCTTAAGACAGGTGTGCAGTGCCTGATTTAGTGCTCCACTCACCTCCCGGGGCGGTAAAAGTGAAGTTTCCAGTCAGTGGCGATAATTAGCGCCAGGCGCTAATATTTGCGTCCAGACGATATTTGCGCCCCAAACGGGGCGCGACCTAATTTTTCCCCCTAAGTGTTTTCACTGCCAGAAGCAAGGCCATATTTCAACAGCTTGCAGAGCTAGATCAAAAGCAAGAAGTAAGAACCATTCTAGTCGCAATGCAAAGCAGCGACAACAAAGGGGAGGAATTCACAATATTGAAGTGAACACACCTGATGTTGAAGAATTAGGCATCTACAGTATCTATACCACTAGCAATGCTAGCAGTCCTGAGAAAGACTTCCGTACAAAACTTTTGATCAACGAGCAATATATTGATATGTGTATCGACACGGCGGCGGACTGCTCTATAATGAGTAAGGACACGTATGAGAGTAAGTTTAATCAAATACTACGGGCTGGATTTTGAATCTGCGGTCGGGTTGGGGTCGGGAATCACACATTCTGGCTTGTGAACCCGCCTCCATCGAGATGTGGCCAACCCACTGTATTTTCCCTTGATTGACCTTGTTGAGCTCGCCCAGTGGGCTCAGCAGGCCAATTAAGGGCCACCCGGCAACAGGTGACGTCACAGACTGACATTTCATCTGTCAAGAGCTTTTGACAGATGAAATATCAGTGTTTGACAGCTCTGTGAAGCTGTCAAACACTCACAATATGATTTCTAACTTCAGTCCTTCCTCTCAGGCTGAGTTAGAAATCATTCCATCACAGAAAACAGAAGGCTGCAGGTTTTGACAGAACCAAGGCTTTCCTGCTTTCTGTGCCGGTGAGATTTCTAACTCCCGAGAACTGAAGGGCTGACACCTGCAGGAGGAAATTAAGGTAAGTAAAACTTTTTCCAACACTTAGCACTTACCTTACACACTTACCTCTGCACACATGCACCCATCACTCACCTGCCCACCGGACACATCGACCCCTCCAACCCCTGCAGACCCACGGCCCACCCCGATAACTTGGCGTGGTTGCCACCTGTCGGGAAGCCCACACTTTTCTTTTTAAAATAGGGATTATGCAAAAAACTGCCTGTTAACTACCTGTTAACAGGCAGTTAATTGTCACTAATCCCTTCCTGCCTCGGGGAGTCGGGTCTCAGAACAGGTCGGGTACCCGCCGCCAGAGAAACTGGCATGGAGGCGGGTTGGAGTCGGGATGGGGTCGGGACCCCTGAATCTGCAACTTTAACCCCCCTCCCCCCCCGCCTCCAAACCTGACTCCATGGGTCATTGAAAATCCAGCCCTACTTCTCAAGGGCAATTAGGGATGGGCAATAAATGCTGGCCTTGCCAGCGACGTCCACATCCCAGGAACGAATAAAAAACAAGAGTACCATAGAGTTAAAAACCTACTCCGGAGAAATCCTAGTGACATGTGGACAAATGGAATGTACAGTTCAACACAATGGCTAGTCAGTAAAGCTGCCTATTATTGTAGCGAGCTACAACAACAGGCCAACCCTCATGGGCAAAGACTGGTTGAGAAAGTTAAAACTAGACTGGAAAAATGTCTTCAGTGTAGATGCTTCAAAGAAGTGACTCGACACAATGCTGAACAAGTACGAAAGCATGTTCACAGACAGTTATGAGGGCCTCACTGGGTATGACGTGCATATCCGCAACAAGTCCAACATGAAGCCGTTCTATTGTAAGGTCCCCTATGCGTTGAAAAGTCATGTGGAGGAAGAGCTAGCGAAGCTCAGAGAGAACGGAGTGCTAGTAAAAACTGACAAAAGTGAATGGGCTACCACAATTGTGATAGTGCCCAAAGCAGACAAAACTATGCTTGTGTGGTGACTACAAAGTTACTATCAACCAAGCAGTTGATGATGAGCAGTACCCGTTACCTACATCACGAGATTTGTATGCAGCACTCTCTGTGTCAAAGGTTTTCTCCAAGCTTGACCTGTCGCACGGTTACCCTCAGCTGAATGTTGACAAAGAGACTCAACAGTATCTCACCATCAACACACACAAGAGACTGTACTCATACACCAAGCTGCCATAAGGTGTAAAGTCCTCCCCCAAAATCTTCCAGGCTACGATGGATAAGATTTTGCAAGGAGTTCCAAATTGCTTATGCAATCAAGATGATGTGCTGATCGCAACAAGCAGTGAGGAAGAAAATCTAGAAGTGTTAGATATAGTGCTTCAAAGGTTGAATTCCCACAATGTCAAATTGAAAAGGAGCAAATGTGCTTTTGTGCAGCCCGAGTTTGTGTACCTTGGTCTTAAAGTTGATGCAAATGGCTTGCAACCAGTGAAGGAAAAGGTTGATGCTGTCATCAATGCTCCAAAGCCATTCTTTCCTTGGAATGGTCCAGTACTACACACATTTCTTACCTGAATTAGCGACCATGTTAGCTCCATTGCACGAGCTCCTCAAGGAGGATGCCCAGTGAAAGTGGACGAAAGCACAACAGGAAGCTTACGACGCTTGTAAGAGAAGTCTCTCTAGCGATGCTCTAGTTGTGCACTACGACACAGAGTTAGCGTGTGATACTTCCAGCTATGTTGTGGGAGCTGTCATAAGCCACGTAATGGATAACGGCCAAGAGAAACCAATCGTGTTTGCATCGCAAACCCTCACAAAGAGCGAAAGAAACTACGCGCAAATTGAAAAGGAAGCACTTGCCATAGTGTTTGGAATCAAGAAATTCCAACAGTTCCTGATTGGCAGAAAGTTTACCCTGATAACCGATTACAAACCGCTCCTAGCAATATTGGGGTCCAAATCTGCCATCCCTGCAATGGCCGTATCAAGAATGCAACGTTGGGCAGTGTTGTTGTCACAATATGACTACACGATTGAATATCGCACTTCAAAGCAGAACGCAATCGCAGATGCCTTGTCCAGGTTGCCACATGAGACTCGTGTGTTGGGAGTGACGGTGAGATTTTCACGCTAGGTGCAGTTGACAAAGACTTTCCCGTGAATGCAACTGAGATTGCAGATGTGACTCAAAAGGACTCAGTACTGAATAGAGTGTATGAAAACACCTTGAATGGATGGACACAGAATTGAAACCATTCCATAACCGTTGTACTGAATTGTCTTGTGAGCAAGGTTGTATCAAGTGAAGAAACAGAGTAGTGGAACCTACTTCTTTGAGTTCGGAACCAAAACAAAACAGCCAAAATTTTGGTTCAACACCAAAACCTTCTGTAAGGAGATCAGGAAGGCTCCGCAAACCTATTATTGAACTGGGTTTGTAGTTCATTCAAAAGAAAAAAAAAGCCAGGAGTTTTTATGTGGTACATGTAATGCTGGGAAAGGTGGGACCATAGTTCTGTTGTATTTGAGAGGGGAATACATACTTTTTTTTTAAGGGGAAAGCAGTGTAATGTATTATCACATGGTTTGTCACATGGTTTAGTATGAACATGTTCAGTTCGCTCTGGCCTAATAAAGCAAGCACATGGACGAGCAACTCATCGTGTCTCTGTCCTTCATTTGTTCTGCCCACATATATTACAGTTGTCATTACTCTTTCTACTCGGGTTAAATTTTACTTAGTAAAGGTGTACTCATTTAGATACCAAAAGTTTGAAAATACGATCTCAGCAGATCAGATCATTCCTCCCTCTGCCCCACCGACCCGTTCAAGCCTCTGAAATATGTGCAGTCTTTGAGTCACTTCTCCCCACGCCGCTCCCCCACCCACCACCCCTCATCTGCTCCATATTTCATCTGTCTCCTTGGTCTCTCTTCTATGTGTCTGAGATGCCCCACCCCTCTTTAATGTACTTTGTGGCCCAGCTCCACGGATCTATAATTCCTTCTCTTCATGCCTTCAAGAATGCTCCTCCTAACTTGGTCTCCTGATGCCTACATTTCCGTCTCCATCTCCTCCTTTCTCTGGCAGTTATTTGTTTCCAGGGCCAGCTCCAGCCTGCAGGTTTGGTTTGGCCTGGACATTCCATGGAGGGCTATTCCACTGGTGGGTGAATGGTGGGGTGGAACCCCTGCCTACCCACTTGGTTGGGTCCAAATTGCGAGGATGAGGTCCTTTGCAGGGTCGGGGTGGGCCACCTGCACATGAAAGGGCACTTCAGCCATGCCCGCCTGATCCGCCTTTTGTAAGGCGGAGTAACCCAGAGGCCCTTTCAAATGGTTGCACAAGTCTTCAGCTCTGAAAGGAGCCATTGTGCCTCCAGACTCCAGGTAATTGATAACCTCTGGGATCGGCTAGCTTAGCCTGGCTAAGGTTTGGGGCCTTTCCAAAGGTCTCGAGTGCAGATTGGAACAGAGTGTTAAGCTGCGAGTTTGGTGAGTGAGGGAGTAAATCTTAAAGGTTAATCTCTTATTTTTATAAATTCTAGTCTTGTGTGCTTGCGATTAGCATTTAAATTTACTGTTTCAAGTTTTAAGTTTCTTCCAGGCTTGGGCAGGGCTAAGCAAGCTCTGTGCTGGAGAGCAGGTGAGAGTAATTAATTAATTAACTGATCTAATCTGGTTCTGTAACTGCCAGCGAGCTCACTTATTTAAATCTCAGCAGTATAAATAAGGGAGACTAGAGTGCAGTTTGTCACAGAGTGCAGATTGGAACAGAGTGTTAAGCTGCGAGTTTGGTGAGTGAGTGAGTGAGTGAGTGAGTGAGTGAGTGAGTGAGTGAGTGAGTGAGTGAGTGAGTGAGTGAGTGAGTGAGTGAGTGAGTGAGTGAGGTGTTCCTTCCTTTTTCCATCTTTGTCAGCTTCCTGGTGCGGCAGTGGATCTGCGTGAGGCGAGGCGGCGGCAGAGGGTTTAAAAGGCTCCAGAGACCAGGTAAGGCGGGACCAGTCTCCGAACTCGGAGGGAGGGAGAGAGGTAAAAAATAATCGAGGTGTGACGTCACCAGAAAGCAGGTAAGTAATTGGTTGGCGAGTATTTCTCTCTTTTTTAAACTTAAACTCTGTGGTTTATAGTTTCTAAGGTGTGATATTCATCAGGCGGGGCAGAGGGTATTTAAAAAATATTAATAAATTTAATTAATTACATAGAATGGGAGAGCAGGTGATGTGTTACTGCTACAATATGTGGGAGCTGGTGGACACCATTGATGCTCACGGTGATCACATTTGCAGTAAGTGTTGGCTGCTCGAGGAACTCCGGCTCTGTGTTGATGAGCTGGAGTCCGAGCTTCAAACACTGCGACACATCAGGGAGGGGGAGAGTTACCTGGACTCTGTGTTCCAGGAAGTAGTCACTCCAATTAGATTAACTAATTCAGATGTAGTCCATGGTCAGGGACAGGAGGGTGTGACTATGAGTGAGGCAGGTATGGGGATCCAGGAGGTAGTGTTGGAGGAGCCGCAGCCCTTGCTCTTGTCCAACAGGTTCGAGGCTCTTACTCCCTGTGAGGATGGGAGCAGGGACTGCAGGGAGGATGAGCAACCTGGCCACAGCACCGTGGAACGGGGGGCCATTCAAGTGGGGGGAGTAAAAAGAAATGTTGTAGTGGTAGGGGAAAGTATCATACGGGGGATAGATAGGGTTCTTTGCAGCCGAGAGCGAGAGTCCCGAAGGTTGTGTTGCCTGCCCGGTGCCAGGGTTAAGGACATCTCCTCTGGGCTGGAGAGAAACTTGGAGTGGGAGGGGGAGGATCCAGTTGTCGTGGTCCATGTTGGTACCAACGACATAGATAGGACAAGGAAAGAGGTTCTGCTGAGGGAGTATGAGCAGCTAGGGGCCAAATTAAAAAGCAGAACCACAAGGGTAATAATCTCTGGATTACTACCTGAGCCACAAGCAAATTTGGCTAGGGTAAATAAAATCAGAGAGTTAAATGCATGGCTCAAAGACTGGTGTGGGAGAAATGGGTTTTGCTTCTTGGGACACTGGCACCAGTACTGGGATGGGAGAGAGCTGTTCCATTGGGACGGACTTCACTTGGCCAGTGCTGGGACTAGAATCCTGGCGAATCGAATAACTAGGGCTGTAGAGAGGGCTTTAAACTAATTAGTGGGGGGAGGTTTCAAGAGAGCGAAGAATAAAAATGTCAGCGGAGAAGGCAATAGAGCAAATTAGCAGTGGGGAAATTAAAAACCAGCGCGTGTCAGGAAGGGACAGAATATATAAAGATAAAGGTAAAGTAGTAAAGGGGGTAAAAGCAGGAATAAATTGTCACAAAACATGTTTAAAAGTTCTTTATCTGAATGCACGCAGCATTCGTAACAAAATAGACGAGTTGACGGTACAAATAACTACACATGGGTATGATCTGGTGGCCATTACAGAAACATGGCTGCGAGGTGACCATGACTGGGAACTAAACATCCAGGGGTATTTGACTATTAGGAAGGACAGATAGGAAGGAAAGGGAGGTGGGGTGGCTGTGTTAATAAAGGATGGAATCACTGCAATAGTGAGAAATGATATTGGGTCAAAGGATCAGGATAGTGAAACAGTTTGGGTGAAGATAAGGAATAATAAAGGGGAAAAGTCACTAGTGGGCGTAGTCTACAGGCCTCCTAACAGTTGTAACTCAATTGGTCGGAGTATAAATCAGGAAATAGTTGGGGCTTGTAATAAGGGAACAGTTATAATCATGGGAGATTTTAACTTTCATATTGACTGGACAAATCAAATTGGGCAGGGCAGCCTTGAGGAAGAGTTCATAGAGTGCATTAGGGATGGGTTCCTTGAGCAGTATGTTACTGAACCAACCAGGGGGCAGGCAATCTTAGATCTATTCCTGTGTAATGAGACAGGATTAATAAAAAATGTCCTAGTAAAGGATCCCCTTGGAATGAGTGACCATAACATGGTTGAATTCCAAATTCAGTTGGAGGGTGAGAGAGTTGGATCTCAAACCAGCGTACTAAGCTTAAATAAAGGAGACTATGAAGGTATGAGAGCAGAGTTGACTAAAGTGGACTGGGAAAATAGATTAAGGTGTAAGACGGTACAGGAGCAGTGGTGTACATTCAAGGAGGTATTTCACAACTTTCAAGAAAAATATATTCCACTGAGGAAAAAGGGGCGTAAAAGAAAAGACAGCCATCCGTGGCTAAGTAAAGTAATAAAGGATAGTATCTGACTGAAAACAAGGGCATATAAAGTAGCCAAATCTAGTGGGAGGATAGAAGATTGGGAAGCGTTTAAAAGCCAGCAAAGAATAACTAAAAGATTAATTAAGAAGGGGAAGATAGAGTATGAAAGTAAACTAGCAAAAAATATAAAAACAGATAGCAAGAGTTTCTACAGTTATATAAAAAGAAAAAGGGTGGCTAAAGTGAATGTTGGTCCCTTAGAGGACGAGACCGGGAAATTAGTAGTGGGGAACACGGAGATGGCAAATACGCTGAACAAATATTTTGTATTAGTCTTTACAGTAGAGGATACTAAAAATATCCCAACACTGGACAAATGGGGGGCTATAGGGGGGGAGGAGCTAAACACGATTAAAATCACTAAGGAGATGGTACTCAGTAAGATAATGGGACTTAAGGCGGATAAATCCCCTGGACCTGATGGCTCACATCCTAGGGTCTTGAGAGAGGCAGCGGTAGGGATTGCGGATGCATTGGTGGTAATTTTCCAAAACTCCCTGGATTCGAGGAAGGTCCCAGCAGATTGGAAAACTGCTAATGTAACGCCCTTATTTAAAAAGGGAGGTAGACAAAAGGCTGGAAACTATAGACCAGTTAGCCTAACATCTGTGGTTGGTAAAATGTTGGAGTCCATTATTAAGGAAGCAGTAACAGGACATTTGGATAAGCATAATTTAATCGGACAGAGTCAGCATGGTTTTATGAAGGGGAAATCATGCTTGACAAATTTGCTCGAATTCTTTGAGGATGTAACAAACAGGGTGGATAAAGGGGAACCAGTGGATGTGGTGTATTTGGACTTCCAAAAGGCATTTGATAAGGTGCCACACAAAAGATTACTGCACAAGATAAAAAATCACGGGATTGGGGGTAATATACTGGCATGGGTGGAAGATTGGCTATCTAACAGAAAACAGAGAGTTGGGATAAATGGTTCATTCTCGGGTTGGCAATCAGTAACTAGTGGTGTTCCGCAAGGATCAGTGCTGGGACCCCAACTCTTTACAATCTATATTAACGATTTGGAGGAGGGGACCAGGTGCAACGTATCCAAGTTTGCTCACGATACAAAGATGGGAGGAAAAGCAGTGAGTGAGGAGGACATAAAAAACCTGCAAAAGGACATAGACAGGCTAAGTGAGTGGGCAGAAATTTGGCAGATGGAATATAATGTTGGAAAGTGTGAGGTTATGCACTTTGGCAGAAAAAATCAAAGAGCAAGTTATTATCTAAATGGAAAGAAACTGCAAAGTGCTACAGTACAAAGGGATCTGGGGGTCCTGGTGCATGAAACACAGAAGGTTAGTATGCAGGTACAGCAGGTGATCAGGAAGGCCAATGGAATCTTGGCTTTTATTGCAAGGGGGATGGAGTATAAAAGCAGGGAAGTCTTGCTTCAGTTATACAAGGTACTGGTGAGGCCACACCTGGAATACTGCGTACAGTTTTGGTTTCCATATTTAAGAAAAGATATACTTGCTCTAGAGGCAGTTCAGAGAAGGTTCACTCGGTTGATTCCGGAGATGAGGGGGTTGACTTATGAGGAAAGGTTGAGTAGGTTGGGCCTCTACTCATTGGAATTCAGAAGAATGAGAGGCGATCTTATCGAAACATATAAGATTGTGAGAGGGCTTGATCGGGTGGAGGCGGGGAGGATGTTTCCACTGATGGGTGAGACTAGAACTAGGGGGCATAATCTTAGAATAAGGGGCTGCCGTTTCAAAACTGAGATGAGGAGAAACTTCTTCACTCAGAGGGTAGTAAATCTATGGAATTTGCTACCTCAGAGAGCTGTGGAAGCTGCAACATTAAATAAATTTAAAACGGAGATGGACAGTTTCCTAGCTGATAAGGGAATTAAGGGTTATGGGGAGCGGGCAGGGAAGTGGACGCGAGTCTAGGTTCGGATCAGCCATGATCCTATGGCCTACTCCTGCTCCTACTTCTTATGTTCTTATGAATCATGCCAGCTCTCAGTTCCACTGAGGCCTTTTAAGGGCGGAATTGGCAAAATTCTCAGGTTAGCTCAGGAACTCACCCAGACTTGGCCATTCCAAATGGAAAACAGCAACCCAGAAAAAAATGGGGTGGCATCTTGCGGAACCTGGTTTCGCCCCAGGCCCCAATCTGGAGATTTGCCAAGACTCTAACTTGGCGTGGACTCTAATTTTGGGCCCCTAGTGTCACTTAAGACTCTTATTATCACACTCTGTATCTACCTCACAATCTCCCAACTGGCTCCCTAATATCCATTCGCCTCCATTGGTCTTCCCCCTTTGCCTTGCTCACACAGCAACAGTAAGCACATTGGACAGGGCTTTGTCCACAACCTTGGTTCTTCGCTGATGCTGAGCATTCCAGGAGAGCCCTGCCCCCATTGCTGCAAGAGTGAGACCGAGGCGACTCAGTAATTGAGGGAAAGGTAAGAGGGAAGACATCAAGAAGGCAACTGGGGATATTTTCAAAATGTCTAAAGTTGGCAGATGCCCTTTTAGCAGTAGAAACCTTCTCACGTATTTAAATTAAAAAGATAGACTTCTGAAATTTTCCACGACTACCCTTCAAATCTTCCTGGCTTGTGATTGTGGAAAGGTGGGGCATCAATAAAATGTAGCTGCTATCTTTCCTTCCTTTGGAACTGCAGGGCTTGAAATGATAAAACACGCACCAAGGGTTGCCCCTTGCTGTATGTGCTGAGTGAGTTGTGCTGAGTGAATAGTATCCCTATTCAAGTACAGGCAATCAATTAACTATGCTTTTCTTACTCTTGTTAAATAGTGTTTTCTGGGTTATGCCTTTGTTTGCATGTAACAATCCCAGCAATTAACACACTTTGATACAGTGGAATTGATTTCCTGACCTTGCACCAGGAACTCGAGTAATCTGTATACTCTCCCTCAACCCAGCTTGCCAAAGAAGTTGCAGTTCCTCCCCTTGGATTCAGTTATGATCGACTTGGATCCAGCTCAAGGAAGGATTTTGTTGAAATGGAAGGTGTTTTTTTTAATTATTTCTGATGGAGGAACTGGCTGCAGACATAATGAGAGGTTGCTGAATATTCTGTTATCAATTTCATAACAGAATATTCAGCGACCTCTCGTGTATGTATGTATGTATGTATGTATGTGTATGTATGTATGTATGTATGTATGTATGTATGTATGAAAGTTTGATGTTTTTCGAGTGGCTTGTAATTGAAAAGGGTCTGATTTCATGGCTGAGCGCTTGAAGCACTGACCATGCAGGAAGGAAGGGAATATAAACCATTTGCTAGGACAATCTCATCCGGTAGAAATCTAGTCTGTAAATAATATTTGTCTCTTTATGCAGAGGACAAAATTGAGACCTTAGTTATGAGTTCTTGCTCTGGTAGAGCAGCTACCTTGATACCCAGCCAAGAACTGGTGAGTCATGTGGCTGGACTGTGAGCTTGCACTATGACCATTGTGACAGAAGGTGTGTGCCTTAATTACATAATAGTAAACCATTTTGATCATCTTGCAAGCTGGAAAAGAAACCTAGCTGGGTGTTGAGTTCAATATTAGGGAGGAATAAAAGGCACTTATTAAAAAGTTATATTCAACACCGTTTAAAATTCTCACAGCACTCTGTTCATGCGCCTCTAAGACAAGTAGAGTTCCTTTTTAGACTAGGTGTTGGAAGGCAAAAATTATTTGAGGAGATGTTAGTTAGAGATTAAATAAACGGACAACTCTATTTGCAGTCATATCTTGGAGAAGGTTGCAAACTGGAGTCTGAATCTTGACTGGTATCAAGTTTCAAACTGGGGCAGGGTGGGTGAGTTAAATATGCTGCTGCTGGTGGGTGGGGGAGGGGCGGGCGGGGGTTTCTTTATTGATTCTCAAGATGTGGGTGTCGCATCACGTTGGTGTGGGACTTGAGCCACATATAGGCCAAACCAGGTAAGGACGGCAGGTTTCCTCTCCTAATGGACGTTAGTGAACCAGTTGGGTTTTTACGACAATCTGGCAGCTTTACTGTCACTTTTACTGACACCAGCTTTTTATTTCCAGAGTTTTAAAAAAACGATTTTAAATTCTCAATCTGCCAGAGTGGGATTTGAACTGGTGTTTTCTGGATTACTAGTCCAGTAACACAACGACAACACCACCGTACCCACTTTAGCAACAGGATGGTGCATCATTCATTCCATGGATTCAGGGCTCCTGTCATTAGAAAACACTTCATGATCTGAATCACTGAGAAATGCCATGGGAAATCTGTGTGATTTGGAGGATGAAGCATTCAAGAAATGCTCAGGCCGCCTTACATTTTGTAACACTATGGGCTAGAGTTTCTGCTTTGGGCGCAATCGGGAAATTGCGTTGGTTAGGTTGCAGTTCAAGTTTCTGCTAAAATTCACTTGCTTAATCACAAATGCAAAATCTTCACTGAACCAGCACAATCGGGTAACAAAACAGAACATAATTATTTTTTTCTTTCCATTAAGAAGTATTCCTTGATGTATTTGAGTGGTAACCTGCTGCAGTTTCACGAATACAGCTGAAAATGGGTTTATCACCAAAAATAAGCATTTTTTAATAAGGGTGTTCAGTCCTCCACCTGTGTGTAACCTGATTTAAAATGACTGAAAATGACTTATAAAAACAACACTGAACCATATAATAGTTTCATTGGTGTACATCAGTTTCTTAGTATTTTAAATATTTTTTGATATGAATTTTTTTTTAAACGTGCCTGAGTGCCTAAGAAATTGAGAGCAATTTGAAGAGCCTTTGCTAACTAGCGTAATCTCTCAATTTCTACCTGGGGCCGTTGCCTGATCTGGGCGTAAGTGGTTTGGGGTGCAACTCACTTGCGTTTAAAATTCGGGATCTTTGCACTGGTTCGGCCGATTCCGCCCATATCACTAGTGTAAATGAACGGAAACGCTAACCCTACATATTTTAGCAACATTGCAAAATAAACAGAATCATTGCCCGTGTGCAATTATTTACCCACTCAGCCACACATGCAGACGCACGCATGTCCCATGGCATTCCTCAGATTCAGATAACGCACTGTTTTATAATGACAGGGGCTGTTGCTCCGTGGAATGAGTGATGTATCATTCCATTGCTAAAGTGCAGCTAATGTTTACTGCTTTAAGCTTTAAGGTTCAGAAGGTTGTGGGTTCAAGTCCCACTCCAGAGACTTGAGCACAAAAATCTAGGCCGACACTCCAGTGCAGTACTGAGGGAGTGCTGCACTGTCGGAGGTGCCGTCTTTCGGATGACACGTTAAACCGCAGCCTCATCTGCCCTCTCAGGTGGACATAAAAGATCACACGGCACCATTTCGAAGGAGAGCAGGGGAGTTCTCCCCAGTGTTCTGGCTAAGATTTATCCCTCAACCAACATCAGCAAAACAGATTATCTGCTCATTATCACATTGCTGTTTGTGGGAGCTTGCTGTGTGCAAATTGTCTGCCATGATCCCTACATTACAACAGAGACTACACTCAAAAAGTACTTCATTGGCTGTGAAGCGCTTTGGGACGTCCAAGGCTTAAGAAAGGCGCTTTGTAAATGCAAGTCTTTCTTTTATTAAGGCCATAACATCTAATTGCTGTGATTAGGGATACTCTGAGGTCAATTAAAGCTGAACTATCATTGATGAGGGAAACTTGCAGATTGATAGATATTTGTAAATTCTCAGTTGCAGGTCAAAGAAACCAACATGGAACGACTGACTTAGGGGTCCATTTTTATTGCCCACCCACTCTGTTTTTATGTGTAAATGGGTTGCTATCAGGATCAAAGTCCCCCCTGACTTGTCGCTGTTTGATTTTAAGAGCGAACTTGAATTAGGCAGTCACAGCTTCTGCCAGAAACAGCCAGGGGCCCACTAATAAATAGAAATCAGGGTGAAATGATATTGTAAGGACCTCTCGCTCTGCCATTTTTCCCCCTCCCTGCATTGTTACTGTTACATCCTCAACCCGCCCACAAACCAAGGGTAGTTATTTCTGGCGGTAATTAAAGGAATTTGAAAAGCTCTCAGTTCTAATGCTGCAAGGGTTTGGGAGACATTGTGCTGCTACCGTCCCCACCACTTACACCATTCACGCCTAACAGGGCCAGCCGCCTATATCAAGCTAGCTATTTACCATGAGTCAATTAGAAAGGAGTTGCTTATAGCATATTAAGCCCACCGGTTGTTTCGGGCAGTTCACTAAATTCTTCGCACTTCGTTAACCCGTCCTTACCGACTTACATATCGCTTCACAATGCCCCTCTGTCTGTGTGATCATTTTTTATGCACTGGAGATTTCTGTGACAAACTTCTGCGTTAAACTGGAGTTGCATAGTTGCACAAATGTGGATGTCAGGATTAAAATGTCCAAAAGGATCACTAGAACCGCACGCGTTACAAAAGCAGGACCGTTATTTGTAGACGGGAGCACATATCCTGATGTTACTTGATCTGGCCATGAAGAGGAATGAAAATACATCGGGCCAAAACTTGCTGGAGCGGGGCATCTCACAGCGCGCCCGGTTAGATAGACTTTTTCCTGCACCCTTCAGCTCAAAAATCTTTTCTCACAAAGTTCCTGCAAGTGCGAGCTGATAACGGTGCGGCGAGGGCAACAGGACATCTGGAACCTTGAAGAACAACGGGTCAAATGACGTATCTCCTTTACCAATTAAATTTAGGGATTGAGAATAAACGGAAAGACCGAGCTGGAGGGTGAATTAGTGTGGCTAAATTACATAGAATTTACAGCACAGAAACAGGCTATTTGGCCCAACTGGTCTATGCCGGTGTTTATGCTCCACACATGCCTCCACCAACCCTACTTCATCTCACCCTATCAACATATCCTTCTATTCCTTTCTTCCTCCTGTACTTATCCAGCTTCCCCTTAAATGCATCTATGCTAATCGCCTCAACATGTGGTAACCCGTTCCACATTCTAACCACTCTCTGGGTAAAGTTTCCCAATTAGATTTATTAGTGACTATCTTATATTAAAGAGACCCCTAGTTTTGGTCTCCCCCATATGTGGAAACATCTTCTCTACTTCTACCCTATGAAACCCTTTCATAACCTTTATCAGGTCACCCCTCAGCTTTCTCTTTTCAGGAGAAAAGAACCCTAGCCTGTTCAACCTTTCATTATAGGTATAAACTCTCAGTTCTGGTATCGTCCTTGTAAATCTTTTTTGCACTTTCTCCTGTGCCCCTAGGAGACCAGAACTGTGCACAGTACTCTCAAGGTTCTATACAGATTTAACATAACTTCTCTGCTTTTCAATTTTATCCCTCTCGAAATGAACCCCAGTGTTTTTTGCTTTTTGTATCGCCTTATTAATCTACTTCCACCTCCGTAACATTGCCCGTCTCCGCCCCTGCCTCAGCTCATCCATGCCTTTGTTACCTCTAGACTTGACTATTCCAATGCTTTCCTGGCCGGCCTCCCATCTTCCACCCTCCGCAAACTTGAACTCATCCAAAACTCTGCTGCCCGTGTCCTAACTCACACCAAATCCTGTTCACCCATCACCCCAGTGCTCACTGACTTACATTGGCTCCCGGTCTGGCAACGCCTCGATTTTAAAATTCTCATCCTTGTTTTCAAATCCCTCCAAGGCTTCACTCCTCCCTATCTCTGTAACCTCCTCCAGACCTACAACCCTCCGAGATCTATGCGCTCCTCCAATTCTGGCCTCTTGCGTGTCCCCGATTTTAATCGCTCCACCATTGGCTGCTGTGCCTTCAGCTGCCAAGGCTCTAAGCTCTGGAATTCCCTCCCTAAACCTCTCTGCCTCTCTACCTCTCTACCTCCTTAAGATGCTCCTTAAAACCTACCTCTTTGACCACTTGTCCTAATATCTCCTTATGTGGCTCGGTATTTGATAACGCTCCTGTGAAGCACCTTGGGATGTTTTACTACATTAAGGGTGCTATATAAATGCAAGTTGTTGTTGTGTCATTTATTTGAGTGATTTGTATACCCGTACCTCGATATCCCTTTGCTGCTCTCCCTCATTTAGACTATTTTTTCCAAGGAGTCTGTGGCCTCCTTATTCTTCCTGCCAAAATGTACCACATCACACTTTAGCTATATTGAAATTAATTTGCCAATTACACACCCATTCTGCAAGTTTATGAATGTCTTCTTGTATTTTGTCGCAGTATTCCTCAGTATTAACCATACTGCTCAATTTGGTGTCATCGACAAATTTTGAAATTGTACTTCCGATTCCCAAGTCTGAATAATTTATGAAAATGTGACAGTGGTCCCAGCACCGATCCTTGTGGAACACCACTTCCCACCTTTTTCCAGTCTGAGTAACTACCCTTAACCCCGAGAATTCGACATCCTGTCTCAAAACAAATTCTAGTTTCCCCTTTAATTCCTTCAGTGATTATTTTGCTCTCTTGTTACCGTATTGCCAGCCTGTAGAATCAATCTATCATTATTTGTCATACCCCCTCCATAATCTGGAAGAACTCCAGACTTGAGCGTCTCAACGCTAATGAAAAAAAGCTCTAAATTAAATCTGTAACCTCTCATCCTTGATAGAACCATACAGCACAGAAGGAGGCCACTCGGCCCATCATGCCTGTGCTGGCTCTTTGAAAGAGCTCTCCAATTAGTCCCACTCCCCTGCTCTTTCCCCATAACCCTGTAAATAGAATGGTAACATCCTAGTCAATCCGTGTTTCACCTTTTCCATTGTCTTTATAGCCTATAATGAGGTGCTCAAACCTGAGAGCTATTCTCTAACTGCAGCTTAACTAATGTCCTGTGCAAGTTCAACATTACCTACTTCTTTTTGTTGTCTATCCTTTTTAGATATGACACACGGGTGATTCTGTTTGCTTTTCTTCTGGCCTTATCTACTTGTGCTGTCATCTTTAATGACCTGTGTATCTAGAATCCAAGGTCCCTCTATTTTACCATTTAAGGTGTGTTTGCTCTATTTTTAACTTTCAAAATGTAGTCCTGCACACTTCAAAATCCATGTTGACTGGCTTATTATTCTCATTGTGTAGCAACTTTATACATTAGAGACTAGGGGAGAATTTCTGGGTGGGGGGAGGTGGGAGGGCTGGGGGAGTTCTTCCAATCATCCGCTGTTGTTGTTGTTAACTGCCCATGGACAAAGATGTTGTGCTCAGAGGAGTTTGTCGCCCGCCCAGTACAAATAAAATTAGAGGGAATATTGACCTGGAGTACTGTGCACAGTTTTGGTCTCTTTATTTAAGGAAGGATATACTTGCCTTAGAGGCGGTGCAACAAAGGTTCACTAGATTGATCCCTGGGATAAGAGGGTTGTCCTATGAGGACAGATTGAGCCTATACTCTCTGGAGTTTAGAAGAATGAGAGGTGATCTCACTGAAACATATAAGATTCTGAGGGGGATTGACAGGGTAGATGCTGAAAGATTATTTCCCCTGGTTGGAGAGTCTAGAACTAGGGGGCATAGTCTCAGGATAAGGGGTCGGCCTTTTAAGACTGAGATGAGGAGGAATTTCTTCACTCAGAGGGTTGTGAATCTTTGGAATTCTCTGCCCCAGAGGGCTGTGGATGCTCAGTCGTTGAGAATATTCAAGGCTGAGATAGATAGATTATTGGACTCCAGAGGAATTAAGGAATATGGGGATAGGGCGGGAAAGTGGAGTTGAGGTCGAAGATCAGCCATGATCTTATTGAATGGCGGAGCAGGCTCGAGGGCTGTATGGCCTACTCCTGCTCCTAATTCTTATGTTCTTATGTAACTTTGGTGGATGATCGGTGGAAACCCTGGAGAAATAGTATAAAAGTTCGCCATTTACGCCATTTCTCAAGGGGTTCTGCCACTCTCCCGCTGGGGAATCCAGGTGTAGCCGTTACACAGGAACTGAAGGGCTATAATTTCCAGGCTTTTCTCTGTCTCCCTTTTTAACAAAATACTCTCGATGGAGAAGAGGAGTGGATTGCACAATTTACACCATGTAGCAGTCCCAGGCTGCTTAGTCATAGGAACATAGAAACAGAAGTAGGCCATTTAGCTCCTTGAGCCTGTTCCGCCAGTCAATTAGATCACGGCTGATTTGTGACCTAACTCCACATACCCGCCTTTGTGAGTCAGGAGATGAGAGTTTCTCCATTTGAATTTATCGGCTTTATAAAAATATTAAATTTGGAATTAAATACAATTTGAAGTATTAACCATATTGGGCCATTTGGAAAAAAAAAACATCCGCTGGCTGAAACCCTCATCCATGCCTTTGTTACCTTTAGACTTGACTATTCCAACGCACTCCTGGCTGGCCTCCCACATTCTACCCTACATAAACTTGAGGTCATCAAAAACTCGGCTGCTCGTGTCCTAACTCACACCAAGTCCCGTTCACCCATCACCCCTGTGCTCGCTGACTGGCTTCCGGTTAAGCAACGCCTCGATTTCAAAATTCTCATCCTTGTTTTCAAATCCCTCCATGGCCTCGCTCCTCCCTATCTCTGTAATCTCCTTCAGCCCCACAACCCCCCGAGATATCTGCACTCCTCTAATTCTGGCCTCTTGAGCATCCCTGATTATAATCGCTCAACCACTGGTGGCCGTGCCTTCTGTTGCCTAGGCCCTTAGCACTGGAATTCCCCGCCTAAACCTGTCCACCTCGCTACCTCTCTTTCCTCCTTTAAGACTCCTTAAAACCTACCTCTTTGACCAAGCTTTTGGTCACCTGCCCTAATTTCTCCTTATGTGGCTCGGTGTCAAATTTTTTGTCTTATAATACTCCTGTGAAGCGCCTTGGGATGTTTTACTATGTTAAAGGCGCTATATAAATACAAGTTGTTGTTGTTGTTGTTCTATTCCTTGACTGTTTCATATATGTTGCAGTATGTGTTTTTTTTTGAAGAGCGCATTATGTTGGCAGGTAACTGATTTTCCCTCCCGATTTAAAACCCGTAATTTGTGAGTCTCTGGGTCAGTCGTCCCGCCCCCTCCGTAACCATTAGTTGACGACATTGGGTGGCATAACATTCCAATTGGCTGATTTCATTGTCAATCAATTTGTTTTCCCTTTTTGAAAATAAAACTGGAGATACATTCGCTCGGATTTTGCGGTCAGCTGCGAAGCAACATCACTCGCCATTCACTGCGCTGACAGCTGCCCACCGAGTTTTCACGGGCTTTTGACACTTGCTGTCATTGGGCATCTGATCCAACGCGACATCCTCTACAGGGGATCTGTGGCGTGTGTGAGCAGAACAAGCAACAGCGTGGCTCTTCAACCAATCAGATTGAAGAATCCTCACTGAGACACGAGTCTAAACCAGGAAGTATAAACAAGGAATTATAAATTAGATTTAAATCATGTACAGAAAGTGAAATAAAGATTATGGAATAAAGATGGGATTAAGAGAAAGAGATAAAAGAGACAGAAAGACAAAGCAAAAAAAATTATTTTAATTTTTCTTTTTTTTAACTCTCCAACACTAATTAAATTTTGAAGGAATGAGATTCCACACTTGTAAAATTAAATTTTCAGTGCCAGAGAGGTTGTTTGGCAGTAATTATGACTTATTATGCCATTAAAAATTCCCTTACTCTTGAATGCACCAGCCCTAACATTTACTGCCGTGTTTAGTGGGTAAGTATCGTAACTTCATGACTTTGTGTACCTCGGCGAGATACTGTTCTCGCGCAGCCTGTGCAGGAGCAGGGTAACTCGGACCACAACTTCCGGATTTCCGCGTTTAACTGAGCATGTGTGTACTCTGGAAGTTGCTGTCCCATTTACTCCATAATAACAGTGAGCGCTGTTAGCCTCACCGTTACTCTCAACGTATATTCGGGTCATTGAACTTTTTAAATAGACAGTTTAACATTTTACTGCAGTGGGAATTGAGCTTCCAGGCCACAGGGGAGAGCAGGCGTGAACAGCGCAAACCGAGTACGAGCGCCCGAGAGATCAATCGTCAATTCCGGGAGACTCCCGGGCAATCTGGAAGCATTGGCAAACCCTTCCTTACAATTCACAGGTTCTTTAAGGAACAGCATCAAAACAGCGGATAAAAATCATAGTGGGCTATCTTTAAACGGAAATGTCAATTTATGAGGAAAATGTTTGTTCTTCAATATGAATATGAAATTGCACTAAAGTCACTGGATTGTGTGAGATATAGTTCTCATAATATTGTTCACTTTCTTCCTCGCTTTATGTGGTCTTTTTGTAATATTCTGTACAAAATGATGCCAGAGATACATGTATGAGTTTTGAAATGTTGATCTCTAATGCAACTTATCAGTGGCTGAATAACCTTGTCTCTGCTTTTAAAGACAACAAGTAGGGAGAGGGACATCTTCAATCTTAAGTGCTTCCCTGATATCAAAACAGAGAGTGCTGGAAGTACACTGGAATTTCCTCTGTGTGATTTACACTGCTGTTGCATCTTTTGAAAGGTGTAACATCTGCTGGTAGCCTCTAGAGGGAGATACATGGAAGTTTCCTGGGTATGCTCACTTGCATATCTATTGGTGCAGGCATTAGTGTACAACCGGTGTAAGCAGCCGAACCTGCAGGAAACATCTGGGCAGCTGTTGAAATGCACTGTTCAGCCTGCACTCTTTAGCAGTACAGTGGGGGACAAGCAAGTAACACACCATGCTCACCTCTTGCATTTCTCTCAACATACTTCACTCTGAGATTTTTATTACTCTTGGGACAAAATTATGAATCCTCAAGTGCCATCTGTGCCCAGAGGGCTGCAAGGCATGGCACCAGCTTCACTCATTCAGACCTCAAAGTCCTCCTGGGGGGGTGGGGGGGCATTGAAGGTAGGTTGAATGGACTCCTCGATGTTGGGTGCCAGCACGCCACCCAGAATTATCACTTGCGCCACCTAGAGGGAGTGACACTGGCACTGACTGCCAACACTCACCCCCAGGACGGCAGAACAGTGCCGCAAGAGGTTCCACGGGGCAGGAGAGCGTAGCACACTGCACACCTCTCCATTTACTTCCTTGCCCACCAGCGCACTCTTTATCCTCTTAAAGCAACATTTCCACAACTAATCCTTCACAATGCTCCTTGGGTAAGTGGGCTCCAACTGGGCATTTTGTACTATGGCTATCCAGTTTCTCTCTTAGCAATTACTTACAAGCACAACCCTAAAACCCCTTCCTCCATTTTAACACCCTCATACCCCCACATTTATTACTTCACCTCTACCATGCCACTTGGCACACACTCACCGACTGCTAGCCCTGCCCTCAGTCACTCCAACTTCTTGCAGGAAGAAAAGGCCCACAATGCCCTCCACAGGCAAGCCCACTGGAGGAGGTTTCCTCACCCTCTTTGAGGACAAGACCATGTAGCTCATAAGGAGGTATTCAGCTTTTGCTGTGGGAGGTAGTGAGGTAGGTGACATTGTGTTAGTGCCAAGTTACTGGCTCAGCATCCACAGTGTTGCCCTGACATCCCTCTGAAGCCCCACACAGCACAACCTTTCACCCCCAATGTCTGTCTCCTAAATCCAAATGTGGTGGAGCTCACTCATTCTTAGCTGCTACCCACCTTTCCTGCAGATACACGACTGCAACAACAGGAGGAAGGTGATGGTGATGAGGACAAAGCCACTTGGGAGTCATATCTGCATGATATTGCCGTCTCTCAGGACACCAGTACATGCCAGGCCTCAGCTGTTCCTCCTTCTAGCAACATGCCAGTGGAACATGGGAGGTGAGACCAGGCTGCCTTCAGAGATGCATCCAGCAGCAGCTCCATACCAGGAGCCAGCTGCCATGAGATGAGGGCCGCCCCAGTCGCATGGCCCAGCATGAGGGGCCAACCATCTCCTGGGCTCTGGTGGCACTTATAAGGAGCTCTACAATAGGTGAGAGGAAGACACGTGTAGGCACCTAGGGGAAGCACCTCGGGGAAGCACCTAGGGGAAGCACCTCGGGGAAGCACTGTGTTGGGCAAGAGTAAGGTGACTGTTTGTTTAGCAAAGACAAGCTATTGACGTTTCAGTTGCCTAACCTTTCATCAGAGTTCTGGTGAAAGGTACATACCCAAAATGACACAATCAGTCCTTCCTCTTTACAGATGTTGACTGACCGGCTGTGTAATTCCAGCATTCAGATTGCCAGCATTTGCATTTCATTCTTTTTAAGTGTTCCCCAGCTAATTTAATAAACGACATGGATAGCATTATAAATTATTTTTGCAAATTTTCCCTGCTTCTTGGAGAGTCGCCATTTGAAGTATCTAAACTCAGGCAAAGAACGGATATGCCGTGAGTTGCGAATCTCCAGAACTTGCTGGTCGATTTACGCTGCTCTGCCATTTGCTTTGCACAAACGTTATCTCCCCCTTTGCTTCCCCATTATTTTTAAGAACTTGCTGGATTTGCACATTAATTTCCCATTAAACTCGCCACAGAAAGTTAGGGCTAATAATTAACAGCACAAGCACCCTTTTAATGATGTGATAATTGTTAATGCAATGCCAATCAATCTCTCTGGCCCAGAAAGTGAACAATTTAATCTGCTGAGCCTCCTTCTAGCATGTAATAAGTTCTTCTCAGAGATTTTAAAGATTTTTACATTTTTCTTATTTTTCTTTTTCTGCCTCCTTTATCCCTTTCTCTCTCTCTTAATCCAATCTTTCCCTTTCCTTATTACTCTTTCTGTACCTCATTTGACTTTAATTCACCCTTCTTCTCTATCATTCCTCTTTCTTTTTCAATCCTTAAATCTCATTGATTCAGGAGATAGACTGTTGGTTCCGTCGTTCACCAAGGTACCAGTTGTCCTGTTGCCCTCGCCGCGCGTTATCAGCTCGCACTTCCAGCAAGTTACGGCGCAAATTATATTCGAGCTGAAGGGTGCAGGACAAAGTCTAACTAATGCCGTACGCTGCGAGATGCCCCGCTCCAGCAAGATTTGGCCCAAATATCTGTTCCAGTACCACAGGTTGGAGCCTGAAACATCAGCGGGACTGCTTTGTATTTGTGTGTGTGTGTGTGTGTGTGTGTGTGTGTGTATGTGTATGGAGAGAGAGAGAGGGATTGCATGAACATATTTATTTAGTTTACTTTCATAACACGTTGCTGCTTTAACATACAAACCTCTGAACAAAAGAGCAATGTCTTTTGTTATGGATTGCATTCAAATTGAATGTAAATTGATTTCTGCTAAGCAAAGTGTAATATGCTATGGAGTGTTTTTGATCGCTTACTGTGTTGCTTATTTATATTCTGTAACAACATTTGTTTGAAGGCTATTATGGTAATGCAAGGATAATTTAATGGTTAGGAAGATGAACTAATATATTGCTTTGACGAGAAGGTGGAGTCTGAAAATGGACCCTCGGAATATAATGGAATGTTATGTTTAAGAAACGGAGATGCACCGGTGTTGGACTGGGGTGGACAAAAATGAGAAGTCGCACAACACCAGGTTATAGTCCAACAGTTTTATTTGAAATTACGAGCTTTCAGAGCTCTGCTCCTTCTTCAGGTACAGGTACAGGTACCTTTACCTGAAGAAGGAGCAGAGCTCCGAAAGCTTGTAATTTCAAATAAAACTGTTGGACTATAACCTGGTGTTGTGCGACTTCTCATGTTTAAGAAACATTTAGAAGACATTTGTGTTAAGTGTGATTCTGGGTGCAGAATATAAATTAGCATTTACCTTAAAAGGGAGATTGGATACTATTACTTTTCCCACAATTTGTGTGAAACTTAGGCCTTTGTTTCAACTAAAATATAATAAAGAATTCACAAGTTAAGATAGGTTTAATATCATAATTTGCATTCGGTCTTTATTTGGCTTCAACCTGTCATCCTCAGTATCTCTTTCCATTCCTTTTCTCTTTTCTATCTGTGGTTTACATGAATGAATATTTATGTTTTACCACAACAAAATATACACTTTCATCATTCTCTGGCTCGCTCTTTCTATTAATGGTTTCTAAACAAACACAAGAAAGCGACATGTTACAGGCCAGAATTCACTAGGCCCGGAGGATTCTGTCAATGTGTTATTTCTCGATAACTACATCCCATTACAGGGCAATGATTGATGTCTTGCAGTTCAATTCGTATTTCCATTTATTTAAATAGCCCTCCCAATCAACACAGTTCAGGACAATTCTGTTTTTCCATTTTTGTTTGGGGAATTGTGCTGATCAAGGTGTAGAATATCATTGCTGGAGAATGGAACTCCTTTCTATTTCATGAGGGTACAGCATGATGAGATCCAGAGTAAAAGGATAAAATGCTCTCCCTCGGCGATATGTCTTAGTCCAAACTTAATACCTCCCCTGCTGTAATAGGGTGTGAATGCTTTAATTCCCCACACTTCACTGAGCACCAGTTACACACCGTTCAGTACACATATATTAATCAGGAGGCAACATGATTCCTTCAGTAGTTGACACGTTTGACTCCCAATTTGTAAACTGCAGGTCATGAGTTTGAGTCCTAGTTTGGCCCATTGCACACTTGTTGCAAAGTTGTCAGATGAGCTCTTGGCTACAACTTTACTGCACGGAATTATGGTGTTCCTGCTTCAGAAGAAAGAACCGACCACCTCCATCCAACTCATCCTGTTCAAGATCTGGCATCCTGGCACCAAAGCTAGTCATACAGCGGCATTGACATTCAGGCTGTTACCTACCGTCTAAGCTAGAGCTTGATACATCCTTCAAAGGAAGGAAAAATGGTCAGTTGTACAACTGGAGCCCAAGCAGCTACATGCAGAAGTTACTGAACTGCTAAGTGCGCTGTGTGAGGACCTGTTCCTCTGCCTGTCACGGAATTCAGTATAACCTCCACGATGTAGCGAATAGCATTATTGAGGGTTTGTGAGAACATTGTTGCCTTAGGTCAAGCTACAGTGTCCTTGGAGCACAAGATATACCACCCATAGATCGGGAAATAAATATGCATTCAGTCCCCCTCTGTGGGCCCACAGACTGTGATCTTTACTAAATATTGTCCGAAGCACTCGCCCGAAGTAATCAAGGCCAATTATGGATTTGTTTATTGCTTCTTGTATGTATGGACCTATAACTCATAGGGGGAAAAATTTGATATCGACCATTTTGGGGCGCTAACATCACCTGGGTGCTAACTTTAGCGTCGGCGACCGCGAAATTGAGTTTTAGCGCCCCAACAGGAGGGAGCAGGAGCACACAGGTGTGGGACAAGCCGACACCCAACCACTGTCTGCGCTGGAGAATCGAGTGCTGCAGATTATTGGGCATCAGGTGGTGGGCGCCAAGGCCACCGGCGACGTTGACCCCCTTGGGGACAACAACGGTATGTTCATCCCTACTCCTTCTTCCACATCCCACTTCCCCCTCACCCCAGAAGCGTTTTGCAATTTCCAGCTAATCATGCTGTATGCATGCCTTCCTGCACCCCTCCCCTCACCTTAACCCGACTCTTGTGCCTTTATGCTTTCAGATAATCAGCAACACCTGAGCAGCCTGACCCTGAGGGCACCGTAGAGAGTGAGGCGGGAGAAGAGGAGGAGGAAGAACACACTACGTCACTGCATCTCTCACCCGCAACAACCAGCTCAGATACTGGCACTACGCGTTCATTAGAAGCTAGTATAGTAGTGGGATCTGCACAGGGTGAGGCACTGGGGACGAGTGGGCTGCAGCAAGGCCAGGGGGAAAGGATAGCTCGGGGGCCAGCTCCCCGGAGGGCAAGTTTGCGCGAGAGTTCTGCTGCACAGGACTCAAATGAGGACCTTGATGGGGAGGCCTTTAGAAGAAGGGTGATGGACATGCGCACAGAGATGATAGGTGCAATGGCAAGGGTGCCTGAGAGCATGTATGCAATGGTAAGGAGCATGGAGGAGTCCACCTCCAACATTGCACAAGGCTGTGTGCATACCTTGGAGCCCATCATTTCCAGTCTGCAAAGGATGGCAGATTCCTCGAGAGACCGTGGCGACCCAGACCTGATGCCGCATGTGATGGGCAATCTGACAGCTTCCATTGCAGCACAGGCAGAAGTGACGCAATGTCTTAGTGCTGTAATGTAGTCTATGCTTGGTGGCATCCAATCTCAGACTGCTCTCTTGCAGTCTCATCTTGATGCCACGCAAGGTCTGACTGCTGCCATCGTGGCTGGGTCTACCACCGTTGACCGGAGCTTTCACGGTGTCACAACAGGCCAGCAAGCTGTGCTTCCAACAGATTGCTAGGGATGCTGAGGTGCTGCCCCAGGGGAGTGGCAGTGGGTCAGGTGGAGCAGGAACCTGCTGTCAGGAGGACAGCATTCCTCCTCCCACCACTGCCACTCCGCCATTGCCCTTGTCGCTGCCCATCATCCAGCCAGCCCAGACTGCTGCCGTCCATGCTGAAGTGGTGCTGTCTACAGTCGGGCCTTCCAGACCCAGAGCTGGTCGAGGGCGTCCTGCAAGGCCATCTGTAGTCTCTGGCACCGACACTCAGCAGCCTTCCACCAGCCCTGCTGCAGTCACTGGGCTAACACTTCATAGGAGCACTAGAGTAGGCAAAGGCACAGTAACGAGAGGCACTAAGGGATTGCACAAGGGTGAATAGTTAATATTTTTGGTGTAAATATGTGTTCACTGATTTTTGATAAATTTATTAATTCACTTGCCATTCTTTTGTGGTGTCTGTCATTTCAGCTTTGAGGTGTGTAACGGCCTGCGAGAGGGATGGAATGATGGGGATGTGGTGAGCAAAGGGGATGTGGGCTTTAAGTCATCCTGGTGTGAGGCTGGAGGTCTATTTGGAGGAGGTAGCAGAGTTCTGTGACCACCTCCTTGGTGAGGCGGTGCTCTCTAATACACTGCTCCTCGCTTCATTGAAGGTAGGAGAAGTGCTCTCGGAATACCCTCGGAGAGTAAGGCAACCTGGTGAGAGCCCTGATGTCCCTGCTCATCTCTCTGGGCACATGTTCCAGTCTTTCTCGCTGCCTCCACTCCCTCCGTCGTAGATCCTGGAGGCTGAGGTCTACTGCCAGTACAGCCCCCATTAATGTTACCAAGTGTAGCAGTTTGATTCTTTGAACAATAAATGCAACAACTTTTTAGTTGCCACAAGATTTCTGATACAAAAGAACCTTGAAATTACTGAATGAAACTGTTGGAGTATGTCTTCTTCTTCTTAGGCAGTCCCTTGGAACCGAGGATGACTGGCTTCCACACTGAAAATGAGTTCTCAGGTGACTGATGAGTCCAATGCGGGACCTACAGTCTCTGTCACAGGTGGGGCAGACGGTGGTTGAAGAGGCGGGTGGATGGGGTGCTTGGGTTGACGTGCACTCCTTCCGCTGCCTGCGCTTGGCTTCCGCTTGCTCCCGGCGAAGAGACTCGAGGTGTTCGGCACCTTCCCGGATGCTTCTCTTCCACTTTGTGCGGTCTTGGGCCAGGGATTCCCAGGTGTCGGTGGGGATGTTGCACTTTTTCAAGGAGGCTTTGAGGGTGTCCTTGAAGTTTTTCCCCTGCCCACCTGGGGCTCTCTTGCCGTGTCGGAGCTCCGAGTAGAGCGCTTGTTTTGGGAGTCTCGTATCGGGCATATGAACGATGTGGCCCGCCTGCTTGCGTCTGCGCACACTCTGAGGCCGAATTCCAAACCATCGTCAACACCTTCACCAAAGCGTACGAGAGCATGGGCCTTACACTAAACAGCCGTAAGACAAAAGTCCTCTACCAACCTGCCCCCGCCACACAGTACTGCTCCTCGATTATCAAAATCCATGACGAGGCCTTGGACAACGTGGACCACTTTCCATACCTCGGGAGCCTACTGTCAACAAGGGCAGACGTCGATGACAAAGTCCAACACCGCCTTCAGTGTGCCAGTGCAGCCTTCGGTCGCCTGAGGAAGAGAGTGTTTGAAGACCAGGACCTCAAACCCAGCACCAAGCTCATGGTCTACAGAGCAGTAGTGATACCCGCCCTCCTGTATCCTTCAGAGACATTGACCATGTACAGCAGGCACCTCAAAGCACTGGAGAGGTACCACCAACACTGCCTCCACAAGATCCTGCAAATCCATTGGCAGGATAGGCGCACCAACGTCAGTGTACTCGCTCAGGCCAACATCCACAGCATCGAAGCTTTGGAGTATGTGAAACTGACAAGAAACCACTGAAACTGCATTAACCTGACAACTGCGAGTAATTACTGATGATGCCTTTAAATAACATCCCTGGAGCTGGTTTCCTGGTGCTTCACGCCAGCTCTCCCTGTTGGTGTTTACTCCAGGCGCTAAGGTAGGTAGCGACAATCAGTTTAGCAGATCGGGTGGTCAGAGAGCATTGCACAATCACTGACATCACGATCCACCTGGTGTTGATGTTCCCGGCGATAACGCTTACCGTCGGTGCTACGGGGGGTGGGGGAGGGGGGGAGGGGGGGATTTGGCGTGCGGGGCTGGATTCGCCTCGCCCCAGCGCTACTGCTCTAGCGCTCCATTAGCGCCATCTGCTGGCGCTAATGGGCGGCGCTAAGGGGACAAATATTTCCCACCTAGTCTTTGCACCTAATGCTCTCATACAGCAGTTTATCAACTAACATTATTCAACCTTATATTTGTGTATTGGCAATTACTTTGAACAATCAAAAAGGATACTTATGAAGAATTAAGTAATTTCTCATTAAACATTTATTCTGCTGTCAACTTCAAGCCCTTGCATTCCAAGAATTCTTCCCATTATGGCACAATTTTGCTTAACAAAATACGATACCACAATGGTACAGTTTATGGACTGAATGGGTTTCTCATAGAAGCTTGAAGGTTCTTCACCATCCTGGCAACATTTTCCAAATAACAACTGGTGTTTATATAGCACCTTTAGCATAGAAAATGCCTCAAATTGCTTTACAGAAGTAATAGGAAGCTATTGGCCCAATGTGTCATATTGGGGTTGGGAGATGGATAGAGGGTGGCTTCAATATGTGGCGCACCATTATAAATGATCACTGCAGTCGGGAGCATTGTTGCACTGAGTTGTCCCCAGCCTGTCCAGCTTTGGTTCTTAGATGGGTGTCAACACACTGAGTATTGCTCCACAGTCAGACCGATGCCTTTAGTGGGTGTTGGTGCAGCCAAATCAAGAGGAAAAATTGCAAGCTCCCTGCTAAGACTTTTACATTGAATTTAGGCTGTCGTGGACATAAATTTTACGCAAGGTCCTGGTATAACAAAAGGCAATACACGAGTGGAATTGCCAAGGGCACAGGGCCAGGTAATTGGCCTGGGTTCTCAGCTGAAGAAAGCTGTATGGCACGAAGGGAACAGAAGGAGCAAAAGCTAAAATGTTTCCAACTCATTTTTTTCACTGAGAATATCCTAAATTAGTTCAATAGCCTAAATGAGCCTTTGCGATGCATAAGTGTCAGAATACAGTGTGCGCAGGCTGTGCATTGCTGCTGAATAATACTTCTCACCATTAATTTAGGTACAAGCTAAGATAAAATTGTGACAATGTGATATGTAACTGCTTCAGCTGGGCATACTTTAGGAAATACATTTACATTGCATTCAGGCAGGTTTGAAATTGGACTGTCGCAACCAATGTAAATGAAAAATGAGCTACTAACAAACTTCGTGCAAAGCGTGAGGCTTCAGTGCCCATTTTACAATATAATTGGATGGGCTGCATTTTTCAATGCTCTGCCGTTTGTACATTCAACCTGCAAAGGTATGAAGCAAAATGCACTTAACACATGAGAAAAGGTCGATTGTGGTAATTATCTTCACAAACCAGTGTTTAGCAAAGTTTTTTATTGTTTGGGGAGCAATAGTATCTCAGGACAAGCGTCACTCTTGTCACAGTGGCACTATATACTCATGGGGCAATAATATTCATCCGTACGATTTGTGTCACGGCAAGGTGTTTACAAAAGCTTTAAGATTCTCATCATTCTAAAATGGATATTGTCTTTTGCAATTTCCATATCGAAATGTCTCTCCTTCTAAGGACTTGTCACTTTAAAATAAAAGTTCATAGCTATTATTATTCACAAGGTAGTGAGAATAGATTCAAAGGAACAACAATGGAAGTATTGAAATTGCAGATTGCTTTGTTCTGTTGAATGTGGACTATTTAATATCCACACAAAGTGAGTTATTCATTACATTGGAAGAAAACACCAGTCTTTGTAGAAAATTCTTTCTGGATTCATGTTCAAAAGATTGTATAAACCAATAAATGTATCTCCGCACGCTGTCTATCTTTCAGCCACTTGACGGTTTTGACAACCATTTCAGGTTATTCAACATGTGCTGTCACTCTCCCAGCAGTGGATCGACTCGTCAGTGTGAATAGGATCAAAGGGTTACATTTATAAAAAAAAACAATTACATCGATTAAGAGCTATGACACTTTCTGCACAGAGTTCATTTGTAGTGGGGGCAGTTATCTGTAGTGGGAGATGTATGGATGGGCATGCATGGTTGAAGAGGTCAAGCAGAGGATAATGACGGGGCATGGCATTTGATGAGCCAGTTCATTCAGAACATCATCCAGCACTGCTTGTGCGAGGGCAACATTGAAATTTAATTTAATTTGTTGTCTTGTTGGATGCTGTCAATTGCCTTCCTGGCTGCAGCTATAGTGCAGGACGGCCTCAGCCTCAGCATCACTGTTGTCTTCTTCAAGGTCTACCTCCTCATCCACTTGCCGCATGGTGACCCCTCTTCTGAGAGCAAGATTGTACAGCATGCAGCACATCACTATCATTTTGCATTGCATTGTCTGGCTACACATTTAAACATCCCAGACCTGTTAAATCTTTGCTTCAGCATGCCTATTGTAGACTCTATTTGTATCCTGTGGAGGCATGCGTCTCATTATCCTTAATTTCAGTTGCAGTTGTGGGTTCTGAATTGGCATCACGAGCCAATTTGCACACAGCAAGGTCCCACAAACAGCAACACAATAAATGACCAGGACATCTGTTGTAAGATGTTGGTTG
Organism: Squalus acanthias; assembly: GCA_030390025.1. NCBI lineage: Eukaryota > Metazoa > Chordata > Chondrichthyes > Squaliformes > Squalidae > Squalus > Squalus acanthias. The sequence goes on from CM059438.1 coordinate 42,241,571, forward strand.
CAGGATAAATATTGGCCAGGAGAGCGGGAGAACACTCCTGCTCTAGTGCCGTGGGATCTTTTACGTCCTCCTGAGAGGACAGATGGGGCCTCAGTTTAACGTATCATTCGAAAGACGTCACCTCCGGCAGTCCAGCACTCCCTCAGTACTTCACTGTATGTGATCAAGTCTTTGGAGTGGGGCTTGAATCCACAACCATTTTATTCCAAAAATGTGCGGGTTAGGTTGAGTTGGCTATGATAAATTGACCCTTAGTGTTAGGGGGGGATTAAATATGTGGGGTTATGGGATAGGATGGGATATGTTAGGGGGAATTAAATACGTGGGGTACGGGGGCGGGTGGGATATGTGTACTGTGGGGATTAAAGCAGGGACAGGGTACTGGATTTGATGATCAGCCATCAGCTGTAGTCATGGGTTTGGACTGGCATCATGAGCCACGGCTCATAAGGGTATCACTGGTCTCCCAGGATGGATGGATTCAGCCATCTAATATGGAAGTACCATTAAGTAATAGAAGTGGAGTTGACAGCTGTAGGATAAAGATGTCATGGTTCCTGGCAACCATCTCCATGATGTTGTGCTGATAGTTACATACTGCGTGTTTATTGAATGGGAACTCCTCCCATTCATAACAGCATTGGTAAAAAGAACTCATACGGGCATATGTGTTCATTGAGTGAGGCCCTGCACTATTGGGAACAACCCTGAAAAAATGTAGAGCCCACATCTGCTGCTGGCAACATCCTTATGGAAAAATGATCGTCTTTTGCACTGGCAAGCAAGGCTTTGGAAGTTTGATACCTACAGTGCTGCACTGCAGACTGGATGATCTGCCAAATTACATAGAATTTACAGCACAGAAACAGGCCATTTAGCCCAACAGGCCTATACCAGTGTTTATGCTCCAGTCGAGCCTCCTCCCACCTTAACTTCATCTCACCCTATGAACTTATGCTTCTATTCCTTTCTCCATCATGTACTTATCTAGCTTCCCCTTGAATGCCTCAACTACTCACTGTGGTAGTGAGGTCCACATTCTAACCGCTCTCTGAGTAAAGAAGTTTCTCCTGAATTCTTTATTGCATTTATTAGTGACTATCTTATATTTATGCCTCTACTTTTTTCCCTCACAAGTGGAAACATCTTCTCTACATCTACCCAATCAAACTCCTTCATCATTTTAAAGACTTCGATCAGGTCACCTCTCGGCCTTCTCTTTTCTAAAGAAAAAAACCCCAGCCTGTTCAGTCTTCTCTGATAGTTATAACCTTTCAGTTCTGGTATCATCCTTGTAAAATGTCTCGAGGCAGCTCAAAAGGAGCCCTTTGCGGAGAAGTTGGGGGCAATGGTGAAGTTCACAGCCATGGGAAGAGCCGTCCCAGTTCAAGATGAAGCTGGTAGTTTGGACCAAAGGAGTAGACGAATGATGAAGCATAGGTGACAGAGGATGGTCCTTTGGTAAGAGATCTATGCCTGAGTAACTCTGCCAGGGTCTATAGACTCTTCCACCTTGGACCGGGCAGTCGCCTCAGATGCAGGTGACTCTCCCTCTGCTCATTCCTGTGGAACTCCTCCTGGTCTTCCAACTCCCAGAGGATGAGAGGAATTCCAAATGGAATGTCCAGCCAACCAGTTTAGGTACTTAAATAGAGATTTAAACTCCCCATTATAGCAGGTGGTGAAAAGGGAACAAAATAAAATCGATCAAAACACACAACAAATGCGAATGATTGAAAAACAAACCAATGCAACAAAAAGAATATAGGCCCGGATTTTGCAGTGGTAATGACGGCGAAACTGTCAATGTTTACTGTTATTACCCCTCTGAAACTGACCGTAACTTCAGGATTTAGTGCAAGCACAGATAAACGCGGAAATCCTGAAGTTGCTGTCAATCATTCCCTGCTCCGCCACAGGCTGCACTGTGGAACTCCCCATAGCCGGCAATCAGTGAAATCACTTGAACTGACGAAAACGTAAGCTTTTCCGCTCTAATATCATGTTAAACACCCTATAAAAGTTACGCCTTGTTGGAATAGGTGTAACTGGGGTTTTAATGGCGTAGTGACTGCTGAGCAACCGTTCTGGCCCTGAAAAACTAATTTTATATTTGTGGAATTTCAACATTCTCCATTATGATAAAAATTGCAATATTTTTTAAATAATAAAAAAAAAATTAATTTTTTTTAAAAGTTTGTTCATGATATTTCAGCCTCAACCTCAACCCCACATGTATGTCCCAATCTTTATTTTGTTCTCTGTAAAATTTTAAAAAGTGAATTGATAATCAGTGCTTTTTATTTCCTGGTTTGCTGTCTCTGAGACTTCTTCAATGCGTTTGGTTGCTTAGACAGCTTGATGACATCACTGCTGCTCTAAGCTGGGGATCCCTCAAATTAAGGTTGAGAAAGCTAAAGTTTTCGCCTCAGAGATTGCGAGATTTTTGCGGGCAGCTTACTTTGAGGTCAGGGCGATCATCGTCACTTCGCTGCTGACCGCAAATTCCGGGCCATAATCTTTCAGTCACTCCCAAAACAAGTTGACTCAATTTTGCAGAAAGTGAGGTTCAAAAGCAGCAGTTTCTTATTTGTCTAGAGCGATGATGTCACTTCTCTGGGATGAACCATGCAAATAGAGGGGTCGAATGCCCTTCTCATCAGTATAATTGTGTACCCTCTAAAGAGGTTGCACTGCAATACCGTTAAGAGCCTCCAGCGACAGCAGTGCTGCCCATTATCAAAAAACTGGCCTGCAAGAATCTTGTGCTGAGTAGACGTCAGGCCTATTGCCGAGGTTATCTGACCACCCCGTACTCCACATACTCCCACGTTAATCACAAACCTGCACGACCTGTTCATTGCATTGCAATATTTAGTGTTGTAATTTCTAACTGTTGTAGATACAGAAATTTAAAGAGCAAGGGCATAATTCCTTTCATTAACTGCATTTTGGTAATGTTTCAAAAACTTCGATTTCTAATGCTGTCGGCTACAGAATGCAACTTGTAGCAGCTTCGTATTTGCACAACCCACATCTATTAGTCCATTTCCATATAAATTCAGTATTTTATATGCATGAAATTTACTCTCATCACAATAATGAATCTTGTTTCATTCAGTATGCATCTCTGCACTTTCAATTTGCATCCAAAATATTAGTGTTATTTTATGTGTCTACAAAACTAGCTTTATTTGAGTGACCCAGATTGTCACTGGGGTGAATTTCCATCTAACTGTTCAGTGAGTCATTCGCACCTCATTAAGGGTATACTTAATCCCTCTAAATGAAAAAGGATTTACTGAAGCACTCAAGTTTGCTCAGAAATATGAAATTGAATTTACAAGTACATTTGAATCTTGTTACCTTTGATAGTTTGGGGAAGATAAAAATGTTGAATATAACTAAATTCATATAAATCGTCCAACACATATAGCGGGCAAATCGCGTTAGCACAAACCCGCCCGCAGTAAGCCGTGGCTGTATATAGCATCTCTCACAACCTCTGGACCACCCAAAGCGATTTAGCAGCAATGAAGTACTTTTGAGGTATAGTCACTGTTGTGATGTACAGAATGCATGGTGACCCCTCTACTAACAGCAGGATTGTATAGCATGCAGCACACCATTATTATTTGGATTGCTTTGTGTGGCTGCACAATAGCACATCCCAGACCTGTCGAAGCATCAGAACCAGGTGCTGGTGGTGAGGTGGGATTGCAACATATTTCGAGTCTGCATTAAATATTCTCTTGGGTTCAGTGACTCTGGTCTCCCCATAAATGGACCTCACGTCCCCTATGTTCAGGAGTCTACCCTTACTGCCCAATATGTAGTCACATGGTAGCATGACTTAGTGACCATAACAGTAAGAGCCCTTGTGTGTAATGGATACTGTAATCTCGCAGGTACCACCTCACATGCATTTCTCCTATCTTCCAGGAGGGGGATTGATAAGAACTCAAGTGGGATGAGACCAATTGTAAACCAAGAGACTGTTTTGTTTTACATATAATATATGAACAAACAGAATAGAGTTTTCAATGAAATATATTTAGTTTCTATTGCTCATCCTAACATCAAAAATAAACTAAGCCCTTGATATAGGTCTAGCTTCAATTTTACAAATAAGTATTTGCTGAACTTATTGGCTCTATCCTTAGAAAAGAAAATTCTCTGCCTCCCTAACCTAAACCTCTGCAAATTGCCCTCTTTTACAGCAAGAGAGGAAGTTAAAACTTGTCATCCGTCATCGTTTTGATTGGCTCATTGTACTGTCATTAAAAACTACCATCGCTTCCTACCTCCTGTGGTGAGAGGGTCTTAGCAACACATTGTTTGGACAACTTGGATTCCTGCAGATTTAAATATATTGGAAACCATTCTAACATTACAGGCGCGAATGTCTCTAGACCATGTTAAGGAACAGAGCATCTGATTAATCAGCACACCCACCAATGGACTCCACATCCATCCCTTCAACCACCAGTGCACTGTGGTTGCAGAGTGCACTATCAACAGGATGTACTTCTGAAACTCACCAACCTTACTTTGACAATACATTGCAGCCTATTCCATCGAGAAGGCCAAATCGCACGCCATCCTGACTTGAAACTATATCGCCGTTCCATCATGGTCGTTGGGTCAAGATTCTGGAATTCCTGACGGTGCACCATTGTGACAGCACCATTGACAGCAGGGTTACAGTGGTTCAAGAAAAAAGCCCAGCATCACCTTCTCAGGGTAACCATGAATGGGTAATAAATGCGGCTTTGCCAACGTCACCCATATCTGAGAACAAATTTAAAAAAAAGCAAATAAATGTATTCTAGGTTTCCATAATAAATTTAAAAAGAAAGAAGAAACACTGTAATATTTTAAAGTACTGAACAAATGACTAGCTCAGCTCTTAGAGTTGCTTTTTTACAATTATTTTGTTCTCTTAAGGCCTTAGACAATAGACTACTGCAGATATAAAGAATGACTTGCAGTTATATAGCGCCTTTCATGACCTCGGGATGTCCCAAAGCACTGTACAGCCAATGAAGTATTATTTGAAGTGTAGTCACTGTTGTAATGTAGGAAACGCGGCAGCCAATTTGCGCATAGCAAGCTCCCACAAACAGCAATGTGATGATGACTGGATAATTTTTTTTTGGTGATGTTGGTAACAATATTATATGATGGTTACTTATTTGCTTGTTCATCTTTGATTAAATACATTCATTTAATGGTGTGTTAACTTAAACCAAGCTCTGGATGTGTGATACTGTCTTTGGTCATCCGAGATTACTAGAGATCCTTCGAAAACGTACAATAAGTTTAGTTGCTGCAAGCAATTAACCGGCTGGGTTTTCTGTTCTGTTATCCATGGGACATTGGCAAAAACATTCCTAAATCGCAAGGCTATGATAGAGACACGTGTAAGTGTGGAGAGTTGGGAGCCACTCGGGAGGCTCACTCAGGAGAGTGATGGAAGATATAAGAACCAAAATAAACTGGACTAAAGAATAGAAGGGACCCAGTCATTGCTAAGATCATTGCAATTGAGTTCTAGTTACTTGAATGGATACATTTTACAGAACCACTGATATCATTTATCAAAAGCCCATCATGGCCTTTCCACCAATAACTGAATAATTTTATTGAAGTCACATTTTTATTAATGCAATACATTGATGTTATAATCACCTCATGCATGAATCTAATCTTCAATTAAAAAGTTCTCAACTTGATTTCCGGGCTTCACTGTTCCTTCTGAAGTTTGCCTTCAATAAAGCCAACAGTAAGCAGCCACTCACACCTTTTATGAATTAACAAATGTCTGAAGACCAGTGCACGAAGTCCCAAACCATCCACTTGGTAAAGGTCTGCTACAACTGAGCAATATGATGCGGCCTCCAAAAAAACTCCAAAATATTGCCAGATTTATTGCCTTGTCAATCAGACATACGACCCTGCTTCCCAAGTCAGCAAGGTGCACTCATGGAATTGTCCTAGAACATAAGAACATAAGAAATAGGAGCAGGAGTAGGCCATTTGGCCCTTCAAGCCTGCTCCGCCATTCAATAAGATCATGGCTGATCTTCTACCTCAACTCCACTTTCCTGCACAATCCCCATATCCCTCGATTCCCTTAATATCCAAAAATCTATTGATCTCTGTCTTGAATATACTCAACGACAGAGCCTCCACAGCCCTCTGGGGTAGAGAATTCCAAAGATTCACCACCCTCAGTGAAGAAATTTCTCCTCATCTGAGTCCTAAATGGCTGACCCTTTATTCTGAGACTGTGACCCCTGGTTCTAGATTCCCCAGCCAGGGGAAACATCCTCCCTGCATCAACCCTGTCAAGCCCTGTAAGAATTTTGTATGTTTCAATGAGATCACCTCTCATTCTTCTAAACTCTAGGGAATATAGGCCTAGTTTACTCAATCTCTCCTCAAAGGACAATCCCCCCATCCCAGGAACCAGTCTGGTGAACCTTCGTTGCACTCCCTCTATGGCAAGTATATCCTTCCTTAGGTAAGGAGACCAAAACTGTACACAATACTCCAGGTGTGGTCTCACGGCTAACTAAAAGTACATGTCAAACAGTAATGTTTAAAGGCAAACAAATCAACAGTTTATTATATGAGGAACATTACGCAAGAAAAAAAATGATCGGATATAATGAAATGGTGGGCAGCAAACACAGATCAAGAGATCTTGCCAATTTATACATAAATGTGTCACTTATTTAATTCTCACATCATAATCAGTGCTTTCATTCAGATGTTACATTTACAGCTTGAAGATTTTATCTTTGTTCGTCACCCACCTTCCCCCCCTACCAATTTTCCGCACTTTCTACCCTCCACTGTTGGCCAATTCTTTTGCCTTTTTTATGTATTTCCATCACCTCACTGATCATTTACATCATTGAACAGTTTTCTATTAAACAGTTTGTGGGTCATTCAACCCATTACCTTCCTCTCTATGATGGGCTTATCCGTTGATTCTCTCCCCTCTTCCCCTCTCTTTTTTTCCCCAACCTTTTTTCTACTAAAATATCTGCTTATCCTTTGGTCTCCAGTCCCGAAACAACATCACCTGCCCTTTCTCTCTAGTGAAACCCCATCACCTGCCCTTTCTCTCCAGTGACACCCCATCACCTGCCCTTTCTCTCCAGTGAAACCCCATCACCTGCCCTTTCTCTTCAGTGAAACCCCATCACCTGCCCTTTCTCTCCAGTGAAACCCCATCACCTGCCCTTTCTCTCCAGTGAAACCCCATCACCTGCCCTTTCTCTCCAGTGAAACCCCATCACCTGCCCTTTCTCTCCAGTGAAACCCCATCACCTGCCCTTTCTCTCCAGTGAAACCCCATCACCTGCCCTTTCTCTCCAGTGAAACCCCATCACCTGCCCTTTCTCTCTAGTGAAACCCCATCACCTGCCCTTTCTCTCCAGTGAAACCCCATCACCTGCCCTTTCTCTCTAGTGAAACCCCATCACCTGCCCTTTCTCTCCAGTGAAACCCCATCACCTGCCCTTTCTCTCCAGTGAAACCCCATCACCTGCCCTTTCTCTCCAGTGAAACCCCATCACCTGCCCTTTCTCTCCAGTGAAACCCCATCACCTGCCCTTTCTCTCCAGTGAAACCCCATCACCTGCCCTTTCTCTCTAGTGAAACCCCATCACCTGCCCTTTCTCTCCAGTGAAACCCCATCACCTGCCCTTTCTCTCCAGTGAAACCCCATCACCTGCCCTTTCTCTGCAGTCTCCAAATGCCTCAATTTATAAATTCTCATCCTCATGTTGAAATCCCTCCATAGCCTCGCCCCTCCCGCTCTCTGTAACCTCCTCCATCCCTATGATCCTCTTGTTTCTCCAATTAATGGCCCTTTTGTATCCCTGATTTTCATTGCTCCACATTCAGCTGTCTAGGCCCTAAGCTCTGGTATTCCCTCCCTTAACTTCTCCACCTCTCTCTTCATTTAAGACTCTCTTTAAAACCTACCTCTTTGACCACGCTTTTGGTCACCTGTTCTAAGACTCAGTGTCTTTTTTTTTGCTCCTGTGAAGCGCCTTCTGATGTTTTACTACATTAAAAGCGCTATATCAATGCAAGTTGTTGTTGTTATCCTGAAACCCGCGGGCACCCCCCCCCCCCCACGCCCCCGCACCCGCCATCACTTGCCCTTTCTCTTTACAGATGCTGACTCATCTGCTGTGCATTTCCAGCTTTTATTCTGTTTTTATATGAAGAGACTGTTAAACATGTCTGGAAAGAGAAGAGATTGAAGGATATGGTGAGAAGTCAAGCAAGTGGGTGGAGCTGATCACTGGAAAAAAGAAAGATAAAATTGTTTGAGCCGAAAAGCCGCCTTTGTTGCTCCTTAAATTTCTGATGTTCTAACCAAATCAGTATGTAAAGATGTTTGGGCTTTGGAAGATTCCTGGGCTCCGGGCCAGAACACCATTCTCTACAAATTCTGCTTTTTATAACCTGTGCCAGACACAGCATTTCCTGGTAGTCAACTGCAGATTACTGATCAGTAAACATACAGTAATGGCACAGTCATTAATCCTGCAGCGTGAATGTCACTGCACACAGCTGATGTGAAGCACACGGACACCTACTCCCGGTGCAAACCTGGACTCCAAATAGACCCGAGCTCCACGTACAATAAAACTAACACACATTGGGGGCGAAATTCCCCTCGTTTGCACTCCAATGGGAGGCGGCTAACGGAGCGCCAATGGCTTTGCTCCTGCTTCCCCCCCCCCACCACCCCGAGGGCGATAACCGCGCCTCCCGCGGAATTCGGCGGGAGGTTAGCGGCGGCGCTACCGGTTTTTGCCCCGATCTTCTGCGCCCGGGGATCATGACGTCATCTCCGGGCGCATCGCCCCGTTTGCGCTCCCGATGCCAAATTCCCCTTTTTCGCCTGCCTGTGCTCCTCTGTTTTTCAGCGACAGGTTCGGCAGGTGCTGTCCAGTCGGGAGGCCTGTGGAGGAGCGCTATTTAAAGGCGTCCACTTCTGGTTGTTGTTTGTGTCGGCCAGGACACCGAACTTTTTGCTGCTCTAAAGCAAAGAGCCCTTTTGATTATTGGAAGTGTTTTTGAGATTTCAGAGTTTGCTGCTGAATAAGGAATCTTCCTTTGCATTAGGGTGTGATTTGTTGGTTATTAGGCAGTTCTTCTCAGAGTAATGAAAAGGGTCTACAGTACGTGTCTGTTCTCCTCGAAGCAAGCAAAGCTGCAAATGAGCATCTGGCGAATGATCGGACCTCCCCTTTAAGAGCTGCAAAGAAGCAGCGCGAGTGATCAAATCTGTTTGGAACTCACCTGAAATTCGGCAGCTCGCTGGTGTTAGCGCCCCTGTAGCGCCCCACTGAGGACATTAGTGCTTGATTTAGCGCCCCTCTCCATTCCTGGGCCGATGTCAGGGAATTTAGGTGAGTCTCAGGATCATTAGCGCCGGGCGCTAACTTTTCAAACTTTTTCCAGTTAGCACCCCAAATGGCCCTCTAGGGGAATTTCGCCCCCATTATTTCTGTAAAGGTACCGGGGAATGCTTTCAACTTTAGCATCATTTTTGGGAGGAACAAGATATTTTTGCGGAACACAATGAGGAGAAACTTCCTGCAAGTCAACAACCTGTAAGGAATTTGCAGGACTATGGGGAGAGAGCAGTGGGGTTAGTTCTAGCAAAAAGCGGCACAGACACAATGGGCCAAATGGTCTCCTTCTGTGCTTCAACCTTCTATGGTAAGTTTATGTCTCTGGACTCAGCCATGAAATTTTATATCGGAATGAAGTCATCAATGCTATGCATGGAGCTATTTGCAATGTCTTGTGTACCCAATCACCACTAATGCTGCAATGTTTCCTCATCTGTTTATTACTTTTTTCTGGGATGAATTTTTGGTTAAAGTTGGAGAATGAAACACTTTTGTAGATTAAGCACCTAAAAAATAGTTTCACAAGCGTTTGCTGCTACAGCAGAATCTCACTAGAGGTGAGTGTGGAGGGAGATTGGGCTATAGCCGAATCTCACTAGAGGTGAGTGTGGGGGGAGATTGGGCTATTGTAGAATCTCACTAGAGGTGAGTGTCGGAGGAGATTGGGCTATAACAGAATCTCACTAGAGGTGAGGGTGGGTGGAGATTGGGCTATAGTAGAATCTCACTAGAGGTGAGGGTGGGGGGAGATTGGGCTATAACAGAATCTCACTAGAGGTGAGGGTGGGTGGAGATTGGGCTATAACAGAACCTCACTAGAGGTGAGTGTGGGTGGAGATTGGGCTATAGCAGAACCTCACTAGAGGTGAATGTGGGTGGAGATTGGGCTATAGTAGAATCTCACTAGAGGTGAGGGTGGGTGGAGATTGGGTTATAGCAGAACCTCACTAGAGGTGAGTGTGGGTGGAGATTGGGCTATTGTAGAATCTCACTAGAGGTGAGGGTGGGTGGAGATTGGGTTATAGCAGAACCTCACTAGAGGTGAATGTGGGTGGAGATTGGGCTATAGTAGAATCTCACTAGAGGTGAGGGTGGGTGGAGATTGGGTTATAGCAGAACCTCACTAGAGGTGAGTGTGGGTGGAGATTGGGCTATTGTAGAATCTCACTAGAGGTGAGGGTGGGTGGAGATTGGGTTATAGCAGAACCTCACTAGAGGTGAGTGTGGGGGGAGATAGGGCTATAGTAGAACCTCACTAGAGGTGAGTGTGGGTGGAGATTGGGCTATTGTAGAATCTCACTAGAGTTGAGTGTGGGTGGAGATTGGGTTATAGCAGAACCTCACTAGAGGTGAGTGTGGGTGGAGATTGGGCAATTGTAGAATCTCACTAGAGGTGAGGGTGGGTGGAGATTGGGTTCTAGCAGAACCTCACTAGAGGTGAGTGTGGGGGGAGATAGGGCTATAGTAGAACCTCACTAGAGGTGAGCTCGGGTCGGAGATAGGGCTATAGCAGAATCTCACTGGAGGTGAGGGTGGGTGGAGATTGGGCTATTGTAGAAACTCACTAGAGGTGAGTGTGGGGGGAGATTGGGCTATTGTAGAATCTCACTAGAGGTGAGTGTGGGTGGAGATAGGGCTATTGTAGAATCTCACTAGAGATGAGTGTGGGGGGAGATTGGGCTATAGCAGAATCTCACTAGAGGTGAGTGTGGGGGGAGATTGGGTTATAGCAGAACCTCACTAGATGTGAGTGTGGGGGGAGATAGGGCTATAGCAGAATCTCACTAGAGGTGAGTGTGGGTGGAGATTGGGTTATAGCAGAACCTCACTAGATGTGAGTGTGGGGGGAAATAGGGCTATAGTAGAATCTCACTAGAGGTGAGGGTGGGTGGAGATTGGGTTATAGCAGAACCTCACTAGATGTGAGTGTGGGGGGAGATAGGGCTATAGCAGAACCTCACTAGAGGTGAGCTCGGGTCGGAGATTGGGCTATAGCAGAATCTCACTGGAGGTGAGGGTGGGTGGAGATTGGGTTATAGCAGAATCTCACTAGAGGTGAGTGTGGGGGGAGATAGGGCTATAGCAGAATCTCACTAGAGGTGAGTGTGGGGGGAGATTGGGTTATAGCAGAATCTCACTAGAGGTGAGTGTGGGTGGAGATTGGGTTATAGCAGAACCTCACTAGAGGTGAGTGTGGGGGGAGATAGGGCTATAGCAGAATCTCACTAGAGGTGAGTGTGGGTGGAGATTGGGTTATAGCAGAACCTCACTAGATGTGAGTGTGGGGGGAGATAGGGCTATAGCAGAACCTCACTAGAGGTGAGCTCGGGTCGGAGATTGGGCTATACTGTCCCAAACATCTACATTAACTACAATGTAAGTTTAGAAAGTGTTCAGCAGTCCAAGGACCCTCTGGGCACTTTTTAAACTCAATTTATCACCATACTGGAGCTGGATGGTGTGTGGTGTCAAACTGAGTTATCTCTGCGCTGTCTCCAGATTTACAATGCAACTATCGTGTTGGTGTGAAGTGAGAAGAGCCTTCCATTCCAACATTTTCAGTCTGGATTTAAAACCAGGTCCAAGGGATGAAAGGAGCAGGAGGAGCCAATCCAGTCCCCCTCCCCTACTTATTTGACCCATGTAATGCAGACAGACTATTTAATAAATCACGACGTGGCCTCTTTGTTCTCCATCCGTCAATAATTGTTTGTGTACAATCTTTGGAGCAGAGCTTTTCATTGACAAATGAATAAAATCAATCAGTTTGTCGTAGCAGGAGCCTGGATTTGTGTCAATAAATAATAAGACTAAAAAGAGGGGGAACGCCACTTTATCAAAGAGGATCTCATGCCACCATTCACAGTTTAGAAGCTGATACTCGCTGTGCTCTTGTGCTCACATAGCTGGCTGTAAGGACAGAATGGGATGTTTCTGCACGGAGACGTTTTAGTTTAGCTAGCGACGCCTTTACAACTAAATTATCACTCGTGACAAAACGTCCTGTACCTACCAATATAAAGGCACTCTCCCTTCTGAAACCTTTGTGAGCGAGTGAATCTTCTTGCCCTAGCTCAGAGAAAACTCTTGCTTTAGTGCAGCCTGTTGTAAATGTTTTTTTTTATTCGTTCATGGGATGTGGGCATCGCTGGCAAGGCCAGCATTTATTGCCCATCCCTAATTGCCCTTGAGAAGGTGGTGGTGAGCCGCCTTCTTGAACCGCTGCAGTCCGTGTGGTGAAGGTACTCCCACAGTGCTATTAGGGAGGGAATTCCAGGATTTTGACCCAGTGACGATGAAGGATCGGCGATATATTTCCAAGTCAGGATGGTGTGTGACTTGGAAGGGAACTTGCAGGTGGTGGTGTTCCCATGCGCCTGCTGTCCTTGTCCTTCTAGGTGGTAGAGGTCGTGGGTTTGGGAGGTGCTGCCGAAAAAACCTTGGCGAGTTGCTGCAGTGCATCTTGTAGATGGTACACATTGCAGACACGGTACGCCGGTTGGTGGAGGGAGTGAATGTTTAAGGTGGTGGATGGGGTGCCAATCAAGTGGGCTGCTTTGTCCTGGATGGTGTCGAGCTTCTTGAGTGTTGTTGGAGCTGCACTCATCCAGGCAAGTGGAGAGTATTTCATCACACTCCTGACTTGTGCCTTATAGATGGTGGAAAGGCTTTGGGGAGTCAGGAGGTGAGACACTCGCCGCAGAATATCCAGCCTCTGACCTGCTCTTGTTGCCACAGTATTTATGTGGCTGGTCCAGTTAAGTTTCTGGTCAATGGTGACCCCCAGGATGTTGATGGTGGCGGATTCGGCGATGGTAATGCCACTGAATGTGAAGGGGCGGTAGTTAGATGCTCGCTTGTTGGAGATAGTCATTGCCTGGCACTTGTTTGGCGCGAATGTTACCTGCCACTTATCAGCCCAAGCCTGAATGTCGTCCAGGTCTTGTTGCATGCAGGCATGGACTGCTTCATTATCTGAGGAGTTGCGAATGGCACTGAACACTGTGCACTCATCAGCGAACATCCCCACTTCTGACGTTATGATGGAGGGAAGGTCATTGATGAAGCAGCTGAAGATGGTTGGGCCTAGGACACTGCCCTGAGGAACTCCTGCAGCGATATCCTGGTGCTGTGATGATTGACCTCCAACCACCACAACCATCTTCCTTTGTGCTAGGTATGACTCCAGCCAGTGGAGAGTTATCCCCCTGATTCCCATTGACTTCAGTTTTATTAGGGCTCCTTGATGCCACATTCGTCAAATGCTGCCTTGATGTCAAGGGCAGTCACTCTCATCTCACCTCTGGAATTCAGCTCTTTTGTCCACGTTTGGAACAAGGCTGTAATGAGGTCTGGAGCCGAATGGTCCTGGCGGAACCCAAACTGGGCATCAGTGAGAAGGTTATTGGTGAGTAAGTGCTGCTTGATAGCACTCTCGACGACACCGTCCATCACCTTGCAGATGATTGAGAGTAGACTGATGGGGTGGTAATTGGCCAGATTGGATTTGTCCTGCTTTTTGCGGACAGGACATACCTGGGCAGTTTTCCACATTGTCGGATAGATGCCAGTGTTGTAGCTGTACTGGAACAGCTTGGCTAGAGGCGCGGCTAGTTCTGGAGCTCAAGTCTTCAGCACGACAGCCGGGATGTTGTCAGGGCCCACAGCCTTTGCTGTATCCAGTGCATTCAGCCATTTCTTGATATCATGTGGAGTGAATCGAATTGGCTGAAGACTGGCTTCTGTGGTGGTGGGGACCTCAAGAGGAGGCCAATATGGATCATCCACATGGCCCTTCTGGCTAAAGATGGTTGCAAATGCTTCAGTTTTGTCTTTTGCACTCACGTGCTGGGCTCCACCATCATTGAGGATGGGGATATTCATGGAGCCTCCTCCTCCCATTAGTTATTTAATGGCCCACCACCATTCACAACTGGATGTGGCAGGACTGCAGAGCTTTGATCTGATCTGTTGATTGTGGAATCACTTAGCTCTGTCTACAGCATGCTGCTTCCGCTTTTTAGCATGCATGTAGTCCTGTGTTGCAGCTTCCCCAGGTTGGCACTGCATTTTTAGGTACGCCTGATGCTGCTCCTGGCATGCTCTTCTAAACACTCCTTATTGAACCAAGGTTGGTCTCCTGGCTTGATGGTAATGGTAGAGTGTGGGATATGCCGGGCCATGAGGTTACAGATTGTGGTGGAATACAATTCTGCTGCTGCTGATGGCCCACAGCACCTCATGGATGCCCAGTTTTGAGCTGTTAGATCTGTTCTGAATCTATCCCATTTAGCACGGTGGTAGTGCCACACGACACGATGGAGGGTGTCCTCAGTGTGAAGGCGAGACTTCGTCTCTACAATGACTGTGCGGTGGTGGACAGATGCATCTGCAACAGGTAGATTGGTGAGGACGAGGTCAAGTAGGTTTTTCCCTCGTGTTGGTTCTCTCACCACCTGTCGCAGGCCCAGACTGGCAGCTATGTCCTTCAGGACTCGGCCAGCTCGGTCAGTAGTGGTGCTACCGAGCCACTCTTGGTGATGGACATTGAAGTCCCCCACCCAGAGTACAATCTGTGCCCTTGCTACTCTCAGTGCTTCTTCCAAGTGGTGTTCAACATGGAGGAGTACTAATTCATCAGCTGAGGGAGGGCGGTAGGTGGTAATCCTTGCCCATGCTTGACCTGAAGCTTCAAGGGGTCTGGAGTCAATGTTGAGGACTCCCAGGGCCACTCCTTCCTGATTGTATACCACTGTGCCGCCACCCCTGGTGGGTCTCTCTTGCCGGTGGGACAGGACATACCCAGGGATGGTGATGGAGGAGTTTGGGACATTGGCTGAAAGGTATGATTCTGTGAGTATGACTATGTCAGGCTGTTGCTTGACTAGTCTGTGGGACAGCTCTCCCAATTTTGGCACAAGTCCCCAGATGTTGGTGAGGAGGACTTTGCAGGGTCGACTGGGCTGGGTGTGCCCTTATCATATCTGTAGCTGGTGCTGAGTTCGGTGCCGGGTGGTCCATCCGGTTTTATTCTTATTGTTTTTCATCGAGGTTTGTTACAACTGAGTGACTTGCTCGGCCATTTCAGAGGGCAGTTAAGAGTCAACCACATTGCTGTGGGTCTGGAGTCACATATAGGCTGATGACAGATGTTTTTTTACGGCAACCCAATAGTTTCTGATACTAGCTTTTTTAAAATTCCAGATTTATTTAATTCACTGAATTTAAATTCCCCAGCTGTTGGTGGGATTTGAGCTCTCTGGATCATTAGTGCAGTAACATAACCACTATGCTACCGTTCCCGTTGCTAGGAAAGCTGATTGATAGCATTGACGAAATCTTTATTTTAACTTATGAATGGTACTTACAGGAGCCTCTTTACCATTCTCAGTGAATTTGGGACTCGGCATCTCTGAGCATTTGACAATAGCGGAAATATCCCACGTGGTGGCGCTGGACCCCGCTTGCAGTCAGTAAAACAAAGTTAAAAGAAGCACCTGTCGATTTGAAGTTCAGACTGCAGCTATCTTGTCCCAAGTATCTGAAGTTTGTGTAGCACATAAATATTTAACAGGTCACGTGAGGGTTTATCAGTAAACGAGGAGCTACGGTTCTTTCGACTCTTGCTTTTACACACTTCAGTTTGATTTTTGTTAATGGATCCATATTTGAATTCAAAGTCAGCTTTTGAAAAGAGCACAGGGCAGAAATTTAGCACAGGCTCCTCCTCCCAGCAGCGGGTCGCTCCTAACTGAGGAGCCTGGGCACAGGCTCGATTTCCTTTCCCTACAAGGCATTTAAAAACAGATTGTGACAGACAGGAGACCTTAGAGCAGGGCTCATTTAAGAAGTTGCGGGTCCAGTGACGCCCCATCCAGTAACTTGACACAGTGAAATAAAGTAGTCGGCAGTACTTTTATTCAATTAATTCATAAAGGATTAATCACGAAACCCGTACAAATCCGACTTTCCAGCCCCATACACATAACCAGTTAGCATTAGCCTGTGTGGATCAATCTGATCTCTGATGTGAGCGAGCTGCTTTTGTGTATCTGTGTGTGTGTGTGTGTGTGTGTGTGTGTGGCGGGGGGGGGGGGGGGGGGACAAATCGGAGATCAAAAGGCTGACACGCGGACAGACGGCAACACTTTGTAGGGTAGAAAGCGACTTGACCTACAGTGTCAACACGAGCGAATAGCGCATTCCCGAATAGATGCTGGACAGGACTGAGTGAGTTGAGTGTAACAGGGGGGAACAATCGAGCGAATGACTTCACTGGAAAAGCGTTTGACGGCTGCCATGGAACGCTGCAAGTTTTTTGATGTGTTTGAAGGAAGCGGGAGGCAACAGATAACATATCGCGAGCCCTTGTAAAGTTAATAGTTACTGTGCGCTGCTTGATTCCACGGGGGAAGAGAATCGGGGGCTGTAATGAAATTCGTTCATTTTATATGAAGGGTTGTCTTTTGTACAAAAGCCAGAAATTGACTATTGAACGAATATGACACCAATATATCGGTGCAGGGAGTGACAGGGCGAGCGCTCGGAGACAATGAGCTGCCACTGGCAAACTCCAGTGGACACTCTCCCCCTCGTGGCCGGACCAGGGGAGAATATTCCTGGACAACCAATTACTGCCCATTTCAAATGTTTCCACAATCGGGCTGGTATTATCTTTTATTTTAAAGGAACAGGTCGCGTTGCTGGCTAACTGTTGGAGGGAGTGTGTGTGTGTTGTGTTGGGAGTGGGTTCCCGTGCCTACTCACAACTCTCCAGTCCTGAGGAAGTGTCTTTGAAGGAACAGCCTTGTGTTGTTGGGGGGGCGGTGCGTCACTCTTGTCGATCACATGGGAGAATTGCTGCTATTTCAAGAGGCGAGACCTTGAGTACACCAGGAAGCTTTTTTTTTCTCTCTCAATTGCACCAGTTTGAGTGAAAATCCGATCGTCCGGTGGAAAGGATTCTGGCCCTGAGCGAAAGGTTGTCGAGTTGCAGTCAGCGTTGAGTGCTTCAGAGTCTCTGGAGAGGGCGAACAGCCCCCTAATTGGTTTCTGAATGAAAGATAATCTCCGGCTCCCAGGAGAAGCTCCGGGTTAGCACTAAGCATCGACACACACTGCATTTAACAGTGCCCATCCTACCTCCTCCCGTCCATTCAGCAATAAGTGCATTGAACCAATCTCCTCATCACCATTTAGTGCCGGATCTCTCTCCTCCCAAAGAACTCAAGAGTTCACTGGAAGATCGGGGTTGGGGATTTTTGAAATTTAGGTTTTTTTTTAAATCTTCCCCCCCTCCCTCCCTCCTTCCCCACCCTCCCCAGTTCCTGTCGTTGTTCTCTCTCTGAGTGTGTGTGTGTATATATATTATTAAAAGGAGGGGGGCAATGAGTGACCTGGAGAAGGATTTTGCCGCGGTTCTGATGCTGAAAGATGATCGGATCCGGGAGCTGGAGTCGCGCCTGGCTGAAAAGGACGAAGAGATTCAAGAGCTGAGGAGAAAGTTGCACAAATGCCAGTCGGTGCTGCCCAGCACCCAGATGGCACCCAGGACCAGGAGGGCACAGGGCATCTCGGCGGAGCCACAGACCTACCGCTCCTTCCAGGACCTTACGCGGCAGTCCTTCAGAAGATACGCCAAGTCTGAAAGGTAAAGTGTCCCCTCTCCCTCTGACCATTTCAACAGCGAACTCCGTGCCCCATCCGAGCAGAGACGAAAGCGCGTTACCAGTTATTGAATGCTTACGAGGGGTCGGGTGTATGTTGACTGGTATTATGGGTTGAGGGTTTTTTTTGGGGTGGGGGGGAGCACCCTTCATCCTGCGATTGAACGGATCTGATCGAGATGTTGGGGGGCTCTTCTCCACTGTGAGTCTAGTCTGAGCGCTGTTTCCTGGTAGAATCTGAATGGGGATGTGAAAGTTTCTTCAGATGGCAATGCTACCCCCGGGCACGGTCAGATCAGAGCTGTTTAACAAACAATCGCGGCGGAGCAGACGGTTACGACAGAGGTGAATGCTGTTGGGAGTGTCATGTCCAAGTTAATAAGCACCCGGCTTGTGAATCGTGCAGCGAGCTCCCGGTGCTGACCACACGGTATGTGATTGAACTCGCTCCCAATCCCAGTTCACTATCCACGCACACTTAAAAGTTGATATGTGTTAGGTTTTTTTGGGGGGGGGCTGGCTGAGCGAGTTCAGGAGGCTGCAAGAACGAAAATCGTTCCCCCAGGCTTGTAGAGAGTGACATTCTCAGTAAAGTTATTCATCCGATGTATTCTAACACAGAGCACAGCAAACGTCACTGAACACCCATCGCCATTAATAGGTTCTGTATGAAACATGACTTTCCCAATAATCGTTTGCTGTTCTCATGTATCCATAATGGATGGTAAATATGAGCTGATAATGGGACGACTTCAGGCTGAGTCTTCGCATTCCAGCTGTAAGTGAGCCGAAACTGCGGAACATTGTTCAATTCTGTGTAAAATGCTTCAAACAGGATATCCAGCCTTTCACTTGGGCCGAGCGATGTGCTAATACCCAGGGGATCTGACTGTCAACCTCAATAAAAGCCTAATCAATCAGGCATTCTTGAAGCACAGACATCTCTGACTTTGGACTGGCGACAGGGTCAAAGGAATGAGCCGCTGCTTCTCGTTATCCTGAACTTTTTTTTTCTCTTTTAAAATCTACAAACTAGTATCACACACACACACACACCCTTTAAATCTGCAATCACTGAAACACACTTTTACCGGTCGGCTGGTGAAATGAACTGAAGTTGACAAGGCAAGTGACACTTGCTGGGTTAACTCGTGCTAAATAGCATCAATTGGATGGAGGATTAGACTGTATCCTGGGGAGGGCCTTGTTTGGCTGTCAATAGACAGCCTAAAGTCACTTTCAATTGATGGACGCTTATTGACTGATCACCAGGCTAAAACAGCAGTGCCTGAAGCACGGGAGAGGGGCTGGCAAGTGCCCTCTAATGGCAGCTGTCCCCGGAGAGGCAAGGGGAGGCACTGGAGAACATCAGAGCCTCTTAACCCTCTCGGCACTGATAGGGACAACGTGACAGCTGGGGGGAAATAAAAGCACAACATCTCATTGCAACCAGAAGTCTGATTGGTCCGGAGTTCAGCCGCAGATGCAACGCTTCCGGACCCAACTGCTGTTGCTAAAGCTGATGATAAATAATTGATGCGGCCATTGGAAAATAATAGCCTTTCCCGGAAAGCGAGAGACAGTTGCAGACAGAGAGCCAAGTGAAACTTTGATCGCGCCTGCTACAGGTCGGTCATGTCGGAGACACTGATGTCATTCATCTTCTTTACAGCGTCCAAACAAGGGCAAGAGAAAACATCTCAAACACACCTAGTCCCAAATCTCTAACACCCCTCACACACCCAGTCCCAAATCTCCAGCACCCCTCACACACCCAGACCCAAATCTCTAACACCCCTCACACACCCAGTCCCAAATCTCTAACACCCCTCACACACCCAGACCCAAATCTCTAACACCCCTCACACACCCAGTCCCAAATCTCTAACACCCCTCACACACCCAGTCCCAAATCTCCAACACCCCTCACACACCCAGACCCAAATCTCTACCACCCCTCACCCCAAACACACCCAGTCCCAAATCTCCAGCACCCCTCACCCCAAACACAGCCAGACCCAAATCTCTAACACCCCTCACCCCAAACACACCCAGTCCCAAATCTCCAGCACCCCTCACACACCCAGTCCCAAATCTCCAGCACCCCTCACCCCAAACACACCTAGTCCCAAATCTCCAGCACCCCTCACCCCAAACACACCCAGTCCCAAATCTCCAGCACCCCTCACCCCAAACACACCCAGTCCCAAATCTCCAGCACCCCTCACCCCAAACACACCCATCCCAAATCTCCAGCACCCCTCACCCCAAACACACCCAGTCCCAAATCTCCAGCACCCCTCACCCCAAACACACCCAGTCCCAAATCTCCAGCACCCCTCACCCCAAACACACCCAGTCCCAAATCTCCAGCACCCCTCACCCCCCCAGACCCAAATCTCTAACACCCCTCACCCCAAACACACCCAGTCCCAAATCTCCAGCACCCCTCACACACCCAGTCCCAAATCTCCAGCACCCCTCACACACCCAGTCCCAAATCTCCAGCACCCCTCACCCCTCACACACCCAGTCCCAAATCTCCAGCACCCCTCACACACCCAGTCCCAAATCTCCAGCACCCCTCACCCCAAACACAGCCAGACCCAAATCTCCAGCACCCCTCACCCCAAACACACCCAGACCCAAATCTCTACCACCCCTCACCCCACCCGCACGTGTGTGGGAGGACAGAGCTAGACAATGAATGGCTATCAGTAGTGCAAACATTTTCTTCAAAATATTTTCTTTAAATTTAATGTACAGTTTCAATAAGTGGAAGTGTAATTGTTCTGTAGCGAGTACAATCCAGTTCAACACTGTTTCTCACACAGACTCCACATTGACTCTCTCTCTCTTTTATCTATGCATTGGATGCTGATTTTGTTCATTGATCTGATGTCTTGTTTCATTCGCTATGTTTTCTTCCCAGTATTTTCTCACTACCCTAAGGCTGTCCCCCTGCATATTTCCTCAGGATGGCGCTCTGGATTGCTCTGTACTGTGGATGCATGTTCCTTAAGAGCATAAGAACATAAGAATTAGGAGCAGGAGTAGGCCATACGGCCCTTTGAGCCTGCTCCGCCATTCAGTAAGATCATGGCTGATCTTCGACCTCAACTCCACTTCCCTGCCCAATCCCCATATCCCTTGATTCCCCTAGAGTCCAAAAATCTATCGATCTCAGCCTTGAAGATACTCAATGACTTTGGGGTAGAGAATTCCAAAGATTCACAACCCTCTGAGTGAAGAAATTCCTCCTCATCTCAGTCTTATTAAATGTAACCCCACTATATAAGAAAGGAGGGAGAGAGAAAACGGGGAACTACAGACCAGTTAGCCTGACATCAGTAGTAGGGAAAATGCAAGAATCTATTATTAAGGACATGGTAACAGGGCACTTAGAAAATAATAATAGGATTGGGCAGAGTCAACACGGATTTATGAAAAGGAAATCATGTTTGACGAATCTGTTAGAGTTTTTTGAGGTTGTAACTAGCAGAATAGATAAGGGGGAACCAGTGGATGTGGTGTATTTGGATTTTCAGAAGGCATTTGATAAGGTGCCACACAAGAGGTTATTGAACAAAATTAGGGCTCATGGGATTGGGAGTAATATACTAGCATCAATTGAGGATTAGTTAATGGACAGAAAACAGAGAGTAGGAATAAATGGGTCATTTTTGGGTTGGCAGGCTGTAACTAGTGGGGTACCACAAGGATCAGTGAGTGGGCCTCAGCTATTCACAATCTATATCAATGATTTGGATGAGGGGACCAAATGTAATATATCCAAGTTTGCTGATGATACAAAACTAGGTGGGAATGTAAGTTGTGAGGAGGATGCAAAGTGCTTCAAGGGGATATAGACAGGCTAAGTGAGTGGGCAAGAACATGGCAAATGGAATATAATGTGGAGAAATGTGAAGTTATCCACTTTGGTAGGAAAAATAGAAAAGCAGAGTATTTCCTAAATGGTGAGAGATTGGGAAATGTTGGTGTTCAGAGGGACCTGGGTGTCCTTGTACATGAATCACTGAAAGTTAACATGCAGGTACAGCAAGCAATTAAGAAAGCAAATGGTATGTTGGCCTTTATTACAAGAGGATTTGAGTATAAGAGTAAAGACGTCTTACTACAATTATATAGGGCCCTGGTGAGACCACACCTGGAGTATTGTGTACAGTTTTGATCTCCTTACCTAAGGAAGGATATACTTGCCATAGAGGGAGTGCAACAAAGGTTCACCAGACTGGTTCCTGGGATGGGGGGATTGTCCTTTGAGGAGAGATTGAGTAGACTAGGTGTATATTCTCTAGAGTTTAGAAGAATGAGAGGTGATCTCATTGAAACATACAAAATTCTTACAGGGTTTGACAGGGTAGATGCAGGGAGGATGTTTCCCCTGGCTGGGGAGTGTAGAACCAGGGGTCACAGTCTCAGAATAAGGGGTCGGCCATTTAGGACTGAGATGAGGAGAAATTTCTTCACTCAGAGGGTGGTGAATCTTTGGAATTCTCTACCCCAGAAGGCTGTGGAGGCTCAGTCGTTGAGTATATTCAAGGCAGAGATCGATAGATTTTTGGATATTAAGGGAATCAAGGAATATGGGGACAGTGCAGGAAAGTGGAGTTGAGGTAAAAGATCAGCCATGATCTTATTGAATGGTGGAGCAGGCTCGAGGGGCCGAAAGGCCTACTCCTGCTCCTATTTCTTATGTTCTTATGTCCTTAACTGGCTGACCCCTTATCCTGAGACTATGCCCCCTAGGTCCAGCCAGGGGAAACAACCTCTCAGTATCTACCCTGTCAATCCCCTTCACTATCTGATATGTTTCAATGAGATCACCTCTCATTCTTCTAAACTCCAGACAATATAGGCCTGGTCTACTCAATCTCTCCTCATAGTACAACCCTCTCATCCCAGGGAACAATCTAGTCAACCTTCGTTGCACCGCCTCTAAGGCAAATATGTCCTTCCTCAGATAAGGAGACCAAAACTGTGCACCGTACTCGAGGTGTGGCCTCACCAAAGCTCTATACAATTGTAGTAAGACATCCTTATTCTTGTACTCCAACCCCCTTGCAATAAAGGCCAGCATGCCATTTGCCTTCCTAATTGCTTGCTGTACCTGCATGCTAACTTATTGTGTTTCCTGTACGAGGACACCTAAATCTCTCTGAACATCAACATTTAAAAGTTTCTCACCATTTAAAAAATATTCTATTTTTCTATTCTTCCTACCAAATTGAATAACCTCACATTTCCACACAATATACTCCATCTGCCACCTTATTGCCCACTCACTTAACCTCTCTATATCCCTTTGCAGGCTCTTTGTGTCCTCCTCACAGCTTACTTTCCCACCTAGCTTTGTAGCATCAGCAAACTTGGATAGATTGCACTCGGTCCCTTCATCTAAGTCATTAATATAGATTGTGAATAGCTGAGGCCCAAGCACTGATCCTTGCGGCACCCCACTAGTTACAGCCTGCCAACCGGCCCATTTATCCCTACTCTCTGTTTTCAGTCCTTTATCTATGATAATATATTAGCCCCAACCCCATGAGCCCTTATCATAGCAACCTTTTATGTGGCACCTTATCGAATTTTGGAAATCCAAATATACTACATCCACTGGTTCCCCTTTATCTACCCTGCTAATTACATCCTCAAAAACTCTAATAAATTAGTTAAACACGATTTCCCTTTCATAAAACCATGCTGACTCTGCCTAATTATATTATGATTTTCTAAGTGCCCTGTTACCATTTCCTTGATAATGCATTCCAGCATTTTCCCGACGACTGATGTCAGGCTAACTGGCCTGTAGTTCCCTGTTTTCTCTCTCCTACCTTTCTTGAATAGTGGGGTTACATTTGCTACCTTCCAATCCACTGGGACCATTCTAGAATCTAGGGAATTTTGGAAGATCACAACCAATGCATCACTATCTCTGCAGCCTCCTCTTTAAGAATCCTAGGATGAAGGCCAAGGGATTTGACAGCTTTTAGTCCCATTAGTTTCTCAAGTACTTTTTCTCTACTGATATTAATCACTTTAAGTTCCTCACTTTTATTAGCCCCTTGGTTCCCCGCTATTTTTGGTATGCTTTTTGTGTCTTCTACTGTGAAATGTTTGTTTAAAGTCTCTGCCATTTCCTTATTCCCTATTATAATTTCACCTGTCTGATATCGACTGTTAAAACTCTGGCCAGCACTCTAATACAACCAGATTTTATTTAAAAAAAAACTTCTTACAATGTGTTTAAACAAAAACTTCACTACTGTGAGAAAAGTGATTTCAAGTTTTGATCAAAACCTGTAATCTAATGGGGCGAAAGAACAACAAAATACTGTGGATTCTGGAAATCTGAAATAAAAACAGAAAATTCTGGAGACATTCAGCAGGTCAAGCAGCATCTATGGAGAGAGAAAGAGAGTGAACATTTCAGTTTGATGACCAGAACTGATGAAAGGTCATTGACCTGAAACATTAACTCTCTCTCTCCACAGATGCTGCCTGACCGGCTGAGTGTTTCCAGCATTTTCTGTTTTTATATCTAATAGGGCGGATTGTTGTAAACCAGTTCCTCACAGGTAGGAATTCTATTCACACTGAGGCTTGGGGGATTGGAGTCAGACTAGTGTTGCTATAAATTGAATGGCGTGAGACGTTTCGTAGCTCGAGCCTCCATTAACCAAGCATTAGACTCCAACTATGAGGGTCTGGGTTTAATGGCAGTCTCCTCTGGAAATGAGAAGACCAAGAGGAGGCCTGATAGAGATCTTTATAATTATGAAGGGGTTCGATAGGATGGATGTGGAGAAACTCTTTCAATTTGTGGGTGTGTCCGGAACACGGTGGAATAAATATAAGATAACTGCTAACAGATCAAATAAAGAATTTAGGAGGAATTTCTTTACACGGAGAGTGATGAGAATGTGAAACTAACTGCCACACGGCGTGGCTGAAGCAGATAGCATTGGTACATTTAAGGGGAGGTTTGATTTATTTATGATGGAGAAGGAAATAGTAGGATATGGAGGGCTGGGTGGGAAGAGGTAATTAGAGTGGGAGGAGTGTGAAGTGTCAACACTGGCATCGACCAGTTGGGCCGAATGGCCTGTTACTGTGCAGTAGATTCTCCGTAATTCAGCAATGGTGAAATTTGACTGCTTTGTTTGGCTAAATACTAAGTCCTTTGCTTGGCTGCTAGATGGAGCACTTGGGTTCGGCCAGCATTCTACTTGGGGTGGGGCAAGGTGAAATAACAGGAGCAGCTCCACCTTTACAACACTAGTCCGACTCCAACCCACCCCCACCCCCCCCCACCCCCAGACCCCAACGTGAATAGTTATCACACTTGCAGAAATCTAATCTGTACCTGAGAGGAACCTGTTTACACAATAAGCCATCCTATTATAGGCTTTGATCGAAGCTTGAACGTACTCTTGTCATGGTCAAGGAGTCTGTGTTTAAACACATTACAAGAAGTTTTAAAAGCGGCTGTGCTGTGGTGGTGGTCAGGGTTTTAACAGTTAATATTAGAGAATTAGTGCTCCCTCGACAGTGGAGGAGCTTAGGGCAGCGGTTCCCAACCTGTGGTCCGCGGACCACCAGTGGTCCACGAGGGTACTGCAGGTGGTCCGTGAAAAAAAAAATTATGATAATGTAATAGGCAGCCATAGGCGATGTTAAAAATGTTTTAAATGGCTAGTGGTCCGCAAAAGCTTTTGATGACGATGTAAAGGAAGAGGTTGGGAACCGCTGGCTTAGGGGATGTCTAAGATTATGACCAACCTCCTCCCTAGGTGAAAGAGAAGGCTTAGTATGGGGTAGCCTATTTTAGTTCCTCAGCCTCGCCATCCACATGGCCATTTTCTTACTGTAGTGGATTTAATACAACAGCAGATATGGCCCAGAGACCCGAGAGTTAAATGCACAGGAACTTGATGCCACCATTATATTTATGTTGTCAGCTCAATACCAGCTTCAAGGTCCAAATCCGTAAGCGGAGCTTCCAAGGTCAGGCTGTTCATGACAGCATTGTGGGGCTGCCAGAAAGAGCAGTGTGTGTGCGCCCTGGAGCCTGGGCTAGCTGTTCTTCTCCCAAACACAGGTGCGTGTCCCTCTATCAAACCTGAAACTTTCAGCAGTAGTGCAGAAGGATTGAAAATGCACAGAAGAATATAATCTGCGTTACAAAAACCGAAACGTTCTGGCTGAGCAGAAAAAATTGTTGTTACTTAGAATGATCATACCTCCTTTAATTAGCATATGTTTCCCAACTGCAATTAATACACGAGTACAAGGAGCTTTACTTCACAATGGTTTTGATATATTTGAACTAGAACGGTTTGACTCTCACAGTGGGTGAAAACACGTATCATTCTCCAACACTAACATTATACACAAATAAAGTATTGACATAAATTTTACACTATCTCCCCCCACCACCTCCCTCCCCCCACCACCCCTCCAAAAAAGGTGAAGCACTGGTAGCTTGTTTGGCCATAATCTTATAGTGAACTGATAACCTGACCCTGTTTCTCTGATCTGGTCTGGAGTGCATTCTGGCATGGAGCTGGTCAACCACATGGAATCATACAGCATAGAAGGAGGCCATTTGACCCACCTTGCCTGTGCTAGCTATCCAATTAGTTTCACCCCCCCCACTCATTCTCCATAGAACTGCAAATATTTCACTTTCAAGTGTATATATCCAATTCCCTTTTGAAAGTTACTATCAATCATTTGCTTCCGCCACCTTTTCAGGCAGTGCACTCCTGTGCTATCCCAACACAGGCCAATCTGCAGTATGACTTTGCACAGGTGTTTAATGCACTTTAACATTTTTTGAATTTGCCGCACAACTCCCCATGTTTCAAAGCCTCAACGCTAATCTGAAACCCGAGGGCTCATTTGATCTGAGTTCTCACCTCTGGTAAAGAAGTGCTAGGATTTACATCGGAGCCCTTCACGTATCTGCGGGCAATGATGGATAGCAGTCTGGCACCCCTACCAGGATTGCCAACTTTAGCTCCCACTCTAACTGGCATTGTTTTGCATCACAGCTGATGGTGTAGGATTAGGCAGACCAGTAACTTAAAAAAAAAATGAAAGAAAACATAGATATTCAAATGCGTCAGTTTTAGCTTGTGGTTAGATAAGGTAACGATCATCAAATGCTTCATAGGCTTTTGTTGCATTGGAAGCAAAGTTTGGCTTGTAGATGTTCACTATTGTCACCAGGAACTTGCTTCTCCTGCAGGCTGGTCATTTCCTGGTCAGGGCTATAAGGGCCCTGAGCAGTGTAGAGGTGGGTGGCAGCTGCTGCGGTGATGGCGCCAGGGTCTCTCCTTTTACGTTTAATTTGAATAAATATTTGGAATCTTGTAGAGAATGTTTTGAGTGAAAGCTCACTTTGACACAACACCAGCATTGCTCCCCTGGGCTTCCCTTCATTCCACATCTGGTTGTGCCTTGTGCCAAAATGATCCTTCACGTTCGAATAAGTGCACCTCATCTTGCTCATATTCTCCGCATGTTTGGGTAATTGCCAGAAAATATACCCGCGAATTAGGGAAAGTATTAACTTCACATTTGACAGTGTGATGTCGCTTGATGCCACCCTCAACAACAATGCAATCTGGCATCTCCTCAGTACCAGAACTCCAGTGGCAAACATCACCAAAGAATATTTTGAGTCGCAATTGAATGAATTCCTATAGAAGAGCCTGTACAATTTCTGATATTATTTGATAATTTATTAAGTGCAGTGTTGGATTGAATATATATAATATACATATATGTTAAAACACTCTACTCAGGAAAGAGATGATCTAAGTTCTAATAAGCTAAAAAATTTAGCATTTCATATGTGCACAAAATTTTGTTGAGCACAATAAGAAGTATCATTTATCGACAAATTAAAAAGAATTGCAATTCACCTCAAAGCCCTGAAGAAAAGCAAATAATGTAAATCAAATGCGTTACTTTATTTTTTTTTGTTTGCTTTTTGGGAGTTAAATAATATTACACTTGTGGCTCTTACATCCTCGTGTATGTGGAAGTTTGGAATAATTATACATCCAAATGGACATTTGCATGTCTTTCACATTCAAATAACACTTCTTTACAGTAAATACAAGTAGTGTTAATATTGGACACGAGTATGCAGGCTTGCTCAGCAATTAGAAAATAGATTATTCAAGCTACTCATGTGCCTATTGATTTCAATCGGAAGAGCTTGTCAGGAAGTAGTAAAGGGAGAAATTTGAAACCACCCTTTTGTCTGAGGTGCTTTCAAGGGCAGAGGCATACGAAAAGAACAATCCACGGACAAAATGTAATCTAGAAGAATAGACATAAGGGTTATTTTGCAATTGTGCGATCATTTATATTCACCGACTCTATGAATCTGGTTTCTTTTAAACTAAAATAGGCACTTAAAAACTATGAGACAATCAAAATGTATCGAATGCAGACTCTACAGCAGCTGCTGATATTGATACAAAGCAAAATCACAGCAGCCATTATCCTAGTACTGTATTTCAAAAAGTTCCTCTAATGGATTATTAATTTGATAGTAAGCATATGCTTTGAAAGGAGGCTAGGCTGCAATTATATGAGTGGCTCAGCAGTCACATTCTTATCACCTCTAATGCTATAACATTGCAAAAGACCATTAACAACAACATTACAATTTTGGCACGATATTTTCTGTGTTTTTTTCCCCCTGCTCTTCCATTAAGGAATAACAGCACTGTTTTGTCTTTCACTCTGCACCGAGTTAGGTGTGGACATCACTTAGCAATATATCTGAATGAAAGTGGCAAATTAGAATTCTGTTGTTTGATCTATGAAATTGGGGTTCAAATCCGGTACCGAGTGATTTGTTGACAGCCTGTTCTCTTTACAGGCTTTGATAATCCTAAATCAAATGAGATTGAACACTCTCAGTCCGGTTTCCAATGGGCATGAGTCTGCAATTTAAAGCTAGCCATGACTCGACACAAGTTGAAATCGGAGTAGGCATATAGGCCACAAGACGCTGGCATCGGCAGTGGAAATGCCAGCTGGTACACAGTCGGAGGTGTTCTCCTGAGGGTGGCATTATATGACATTGTCGGCATAGTGTAGGTGGAACTTTACTCCACACTTAATCTGTGCTCGTCCTAATCTGGGATTTCCTGATATAATATTTTCGACACTGGTATCATAGAATGATAGAATGATACAGCACAGAAGGAGGCCATTCGGCTCTTCGTGCTTGTGCCGGCTCTTTGGTAGAGCTATCCAATGAATCCCACCCCCCTGCTCTTTCCCCACAGTCCTGTAATTTTTTTCCTTTCAAGTATTTGCTTCCTGCCACTCTTTAAGGCATGAAACAATATTGGCAAGTAAAATCAAGGAAAACCCAAATATGTTTCATAAGTACATAAAGAGCAAGAGGATAACTAAAGAAAGAGTAGAGCCTATTAGAGACCAAAAAGAAAGCTTGTTTGTGGAGGCGGAAGACGTGGGTATGATTCGTAATGAATACTTTGGGCTGGATTTTCATTGACCCGTGGAGGCGGGTTTGGAGGCGTGTGGGGGGTTAAAATTGCAAAAACTGGCGGGCGGGCACAAGTCCGCCTCCACGCAATTTTCATTAAATCGTGTCTGCTGGTCCCGCCTTTAAGAGATGGGATAGGCTGTTAAGGCCCTTAACAAGCACTAATTGGCTGTATAATGCCATTTTGAAAGGCCTTTGTGATTTTAACCCTTGTTCTACATGAAGCATGCCTGTTGTGAACCACGATTGTGAAACCTGGCGGGAGCACATTTCGATAGCTGACTATCAGGCATCTGGGAGTGCTGGTGCAAAAAAAATTTCTCTCTCTCGCTCTCTCTTGCTGCTGCTGCTGCTGCTCATTTTGCATCCAGGTCCACTCACAGCAAAGGCCAGGCAGTCTCTGAAGACCTTCAATGCAGCAGCAATGATGACATCATCAGAGGCGACTTTCAGACTGAAAACACTAATTGGTTCATGGGTTCCCACATGCTGGAACTCAATTGCCCAATTAAGTGAAAATTGCATCAATCTCCCACATCCAATTGCAGTCGGGTGGATAACATGAAAAGCGGATGACACGACCCCAACCCGCCCCAGTATCAAAATCCAGCCCTTTGTGTCTGTCTTCACAAAAGTAGTGAAACAGGTTAACAAGGCCATTAATAAAAGCAAACCAAGCACTAGGGTTTATTTCTAGAGGGATTGAATTGAAAAGTAGGGAAGTTATGCTAAACTTGTATCGAACCTTGGTTAGACCACACTTGGGCCGTGAAATTCGGTTCCTTTGCGCATGCTGTTAGCACCTCTGGGGGGTGCTAACGGGGCACAAAGGGCTTATCGCCTGGTCGGGGGGCGTTAATAGTGCCTCCCAAGAAATTCGGTGGGGCGCTACTGAGGTGCTAGCCGATAGCGCTGCGCCCCCGCCAGTAGCACTCCAGGCCACTGCGCCACCGACGATGATGTCATCGCCGTGTGCCACAACCCCTTGGTGTCCCACCGTGACCCCTTACTGCCCCGCGACAGAAATTCGGCTGCGCCCCGTGAGGCTGCCGTGGGCAGTGCCAGCGCCAGCCTTGCAGGTCGCGAAAGGGCTGACTTCTGCTCGCGGGGCGCTAGTTAAAGGGAGGTGCGGCCGCGATCCGCGCCACCATTATATTTTTTTTGGCCGACCTCTAGATTGGCCCTCCATGGCGACCCTTGATATGATCCGTGGCCGCCATCACTCAGCCTGGCACCATGTCTCGGTGCCAGGCTGCAGCCACGGCACCATGCCGCCCTGGTGGTCTAATGTGGGCCATTGGAGGCCCTACAGAACTCGTAGCATCCCTCCCCTTTAACGGAAGGGGAGGGGCGCTGAAATGCGTCAGCGCTACGTGGAGCGGCCGCATAGCGCTCCGGCGCTACCGCGCTTTGCAGTTCCGACAGGAAGTGGAGCGCCCGAGATAGCACTCCACTTCCTCGCCAGGGAAGTAAGCCGAATTTAGCAGCCGGGGTGGTACTTCCGTGCGCGGCGCTAAATCTCCAGCGATAATTCGGTTATCACCACCAAAAAGGGTGTAACTGAATTTCGCCCCCTTGGAGTACTGCATACAATTCTGGTCGCCATATTATAAAACGGATATAGAGGCACTGGAGAGGGTGCAAAAAAGATTTACAAGGATGTTACCAGAAATGTGAGGGTATACCTATCAGGAAAGGATGAACAGGCTGGGTCTCTTTTCTCTTGAAAAGAGAAGGCTGAGGGGTGACCTAATAGAGGTCTTTAAAATTATGAAAGGTTTTGATAGAGTGGATACAAAGGGCTGGATTTTACCAGCCCTGAGGATGCGGGTTTAGAGGCGGGACTGCTGGGAAAATCAAAAAGAATGGGAGCGGGTCCCAAACCGTCTCCCAACCCGCCTCCAACCAATCTTCCCGGGAGTCGGGTCCACAATTTGCGCAGGGTCCCGACTCCTAGCAGCGGGAATAGGATTATAGCCACTTAACTGCCTGTTAACAGGTAGTTAACAGGCAGTTAAGAGGCTTTTTCCCATTTTGCAACTTCTGCTGCAGGCTTCCCAACATCGGGGAACCCCGGCAGGGTAAGTGAGGTGTGCTGTTGGTCTGTTGTAATGTTTGTGTATAGATGACAGCTGCAGAAGTGGTGTGAAGGATGCAATGGGACACTGGTGAGTATCAGAGGTAAGGAAATGTTGGGAAAGTCATTTTTAATGTGTTTAGATTTTTCTGTAGGTGACAAGCTTTGAAGTGTTTGTGTGGCCTCACCTCAATGGGAGAAGTGACAGATCGCTTCTGTACCCTCACCTGCAGCTGCCATTTGTTTCATCCTAAGGAGAGAGTCATTGGAGAGCCTGGGTACAAGGGCTCACCTTTGTACAGTGATTGTCAGTGTTTGACAGCACCTTAATATTGTCAAACACTGTCAAATCATCTGTCAAAAATTTATGGTTGATGTGCCTTTAAAAAAAACTGGCAGATGAAGCGTCATCAACTGTCGTCATCTGACACTGGCTTTCCCTTAATTGGCCGGCAAGCCCGCAGGGCGGGCTTAACGAGGCCAATCGGGGAAATAGCGTCTGTGCATCAGACGTCGCTGGGGGCGGGACTAGAACCCGGAAGGCAGCAGTCCCGCCCCCAACTCGTCTCGGTGAGTAAAATCCGGCCCAGAGTGTTTACACTTGTGGGGAAGAGCAAAACTGAAGGCCATCAATATAAGACAGTTACCAAGAAATCAAATAGGGAATTCAGAAGAATCTTCTTTACCCAGAGAGTGGTGAGAATGTGGAACTTGCTACCACAGGGAGTGGTTGAAGTGAATAGTGTAGATGCATTTAAGGGGTGGCTAGACAAGCATATGAGGGAGAAGGGAATAGAGGGTTATGCTGATAGAGTTAGATGAGGAAAGACGGGAGGAGGCTCAAGTGGAGCATAAATCCGGCATGGACTGGTTGGGCCGAATGGCCTGTTTCTGTGCCGTATATCTATGTAATCCTATGTAAAAGAGAGGGACGATGCAGACATTGTAGTTAAGGAGGAGGAGTGAGAAATATTAGATGAAATAAACATAGTGAGAGAGGAAGTATTAAGGAGTTAGCATCTTTGAAAGTAGATAAATCACCAGGTCCAGATGAAATGTATCCCAGGCTGTTAAGAGAAGGAAGGAAGGAACTAGCGGAGGCTCTGAACATCATTTTTCAATCCTCTCTGGCTACAGGTGTGGTGCCGGAGGACTCCTAACATTGTACCGTTGTTCAAAAAGGGAGAAAGGGATAGACCGAGTAATTACAGGGCAGTCAGCCTAACCTCGGTGGTGGACAAATTGTTGGAAAAAATTCTGAGGGACAGTATTAATCGTCATTTAGAAAGGCACGGATTAATCAAGGACAGTCAGCAGACAGGATTTGTTGAGGGAACGCCATGTCTGACTAACTTGATTGAATTTTTTGAGGAAGTAACAAGGAGGGTTGATGAGGGTAATGCATCTGACATAGTCGACATGGATTTTAGAAAGGCTTTTGACAAGATCCCACATGGCAGACTGGTCAGAAAAGTAAAATCTCATGGGCTCCAAGGGAAAGTGGCTAGTTGGATCCAAATTTGGCTCAGTGGCAAGAAGCAATGGGTAATGGTTACTGGATGTTTTTGTGACTTGGAAGCTGTTTCCAGTGGGGTTCCGCAGGGCTCAGTACTAAGTCCCTTGTTTTTTGTGATATACATCAATGATCTAGACTTCAATGTAGGGGGCATGATTAAGAAGTTTGCAGATGATACAAAAATTGGCCATGTGGTTGATAATGAAGAAGAAAGCTGTAGACTGCAGGAAGATATCAATGGACTGGTCAGGTGGGCAGAAAAGTGGCAAATGGAATTCAATCCGGAGAAGTGGGAGGTAATGCATTTGGGGAGGGCTAACAAGGCAAGGGAATACACAATAAATGGTAGGATACTGAGAAGTGTAGAGGAACAGAGGGAAGTTGGAGTGCAGGTCCACAGATCCCTGAAGGTAGATAAGGTGGTTAAGGAGGCATACAGGATACTTTCCTTTATTAGCCGAGGCAAAGAATATAAGAGCAGGGAGGTTATGCTTGAACTGTATAAAACACTAGTTAGGCCACAGCTAGAGTACTGTGTACAGTTCTGGTCACCACATTACAGGAAAGGTGTGATTGCACTAGAGAGGGTGCAGAGGAGATTTACGAGGATGTTGCCTGGGCTGGGGAATTTTAGCTATGAGGAAAGATTGGATAGGCTGGGGTTGTTTCTTTGGAACAGAGGAGGCTGAGGGGAGACTTGATTGAGGTGTATGAAATTATGAGGGGCCTAGATAGAGTGGATTGGAAGGACTATTTCCCTTAGCAGAGGGGTCAATAACCAGGGGGCACAGATTTAAAGTAATTAGTAGAAGGATTAGAGGGGAGTCCAGCAGAATTTTTTTCACCCAGAGGGTAGTGGGGGTCTGGAACTCACTGCCTGAAAGGGTGGTAGAGGCAGAAATGCTCATCACATTTAAACAGTACTTGGATGTGCACTTGAAGTGCCGTAACCTACAAGGCTACGGACCAAGAGCTGGAAAGTGGGATTAGGCTGGATAGCTCTTTGTCGGCCGGCACAGACACGATGGGCCGAATGGCCTCCTTCAGTGCTGTACATTTCTATGATTCTATGATTCTATTTATCCAATTCTCTTTTGAATGTTACTATTGAATCTGCTTCCACCGCCCTTTCAGGCAGCGCATTCCAGATCATAACAACTCACTGCGTAACAAAATGTTTCCTCATGGTTCTTTTGTCGATCACCCATAATCTGTTTTCTCTGGTTACTGACTCTTCTGCCACTGGAAACAGTTTCTCCTTATTAACTCTATCAAAACTCTTCATGATTTTGAACACTGAAAACTGGTACTGAAATCTGGGGAAGTGTTCCAATGCTCTTCGGTTTCAGTTTTTAATTTCCAGGAATTGATTTTATCATTTTTTTCTTAATAAATCCAGGTTAAATCAATGACAGGAGAGGGGGGATTGGCAGTGCATTTTCTGAAAATCAGAGATTCAAAGTTACAAAACTACTCAGCAAAAATTTTTTACACACACAGACTGTCTGGGTAGCTTTAAAAATAATTTTTCCCCCTTTTTATCCATTTATTTTGTTGGTATATTGGAGAAGAGAGGAGAGAAAAGACGACAGATTACATCAGCTGAAAGAGGGTCACATAGTCACATCTCTTAGGACTCATATTAATTACAAGATTTCGGGAAATCATGCGTGTTGGCACGTTTCTCACTTTTTCCTCTAAAATTAATTTAAAAAAAAACTGATTTGGAATAGCTTTAAAATCCAGGAATTTACTCAGTAGGAATTCATTCATAAAACTGAAAATAGAGATCCTTTGTTAAACATGAATCAATATTACCTCATTACTTGTGATAAGTGAGTGGAAGTTATTGCAATAATGTATTTAAAATCAAGTCACATTGAAGGGGTTCGAAAGCGAGGTCAAGGATTTAAAAAACGACACGCCGGGGGTTGGGAGCTAATTGCGGTTGCAGAGATTCACTGATTGCTTTTGTACAAAATGGACAATGTCGTAGTTGATGAATGTTTAAGAGTCGTTCTGAAGTAAGTGCGTTCGATACTAAATATATCCCGGAGACACGTGGGAGAGCTTTCCCCCTTGGAATGAAGTAATGGGCTTCCTAGTGCCAGCTGCAGCAATTTAAATCTACCAGAGCACGACTTTTATTTCTCTTGTGGTATCAGATTTAAAGTAAATTATTAAAATATTAATCCAGCAGATTTTGCTTGTTTCTACCACTGGAATGTAGTGTTTGGTCTCTTCGTTAGAGGCTCAATACTTGTGTAAAGAAAGAATTGCATTTATATTGTGCCTTTCACAACCTCAGGACGTCCCAAAGCACTTTACAACCAATAAAGTACCTTTGAAGTATAGTCACTGTTGTAATGCAGCAAACACGGCAGCTAATTTGCGCACAGCAAGCTCCCACAAGCAACAATGAGATAAATTACCAGATAATCTGTTTTTTGTTGGTTGAGGGATAAATATTGGCCAGGGCACTGGGGAGAACTGCCCTGCTCTTCTTTGAAATAGTGCCATGGGATCTTCTATGCCCACTTGCGAGTGTAAATGGGGCCTCAGTTTAATGTGTCATCTGAAAGACGGCACCTCTGACAGTGCAGC
Organism: Squalus acanthias; assembly: GCA_030390025.1. NCBI lineage: Eukaryota > Metazoa > Chordata > Chondrichthyes > Squaliformes > Squalidae > Squalus > Squalus acanthias. The sequence goes on from CM059438.1 coordinate 42,277,443, forward strand.
CACTCCCTCAGTATTGCACTAGAGTGTCCACCTGGATTGTGTGCTCCAGTCTCTGGTGTGGAATTTGAACCCACAACCTTCTGACTCAGAGGCGAGAGTGCTACCCACTGAGCCACGATTGACACATGTGATACAGTCAAATCTAGACAGTTAGGAGAAGCTAGCAGCAGCCATGTACATACTGAGATAGGTTTGGGGAGGCTTTGAAGGTGGAAAGAGAGGAGGCAAATCAGAGTGCTTGGTGGATGAAGGATCTACCACTGATGGTGGGGTGGATCAAGAGGGCATGAAGAAAAAAGAAAGACTTGCATTTATATAGCGCCTTTCATGACCACCGGACATTCCGAAGTGCTTTACAGCCAATGAAGTACTTTTTGAAGTGTAGTCACTGTTGTAATATAGGAAACGCAGCAGCCAATTTATGCACAGCAAGCTCCCACAAACAGCGATGGGATAATGACCAGATAATCTGCTTTTGTTGTGATGTTGATTGAGGGATAAATATTGGCCAGGACACTGGGGATAACTCCCCTGCTCTTCTTCGCAAAAATGCCATAGGATCTTTACGTCCACCTGAGAGGGCAGACAGGGCCTCGGTTTAACATCTCATCTGATCTGACAGTGCAGCACTCAATTAGTCCTGCACTGGAGTGACAGCCTAGATTTTTGTGCTCAAGTCTCTGGAGTGGGACTTGAACCCACAACTTTCTGACACGGAGGCGAGAGTGCTACCCACTGAGCCACAGCTCACACTACACAATATATCAGAGTTGGAGAGCACACGGTGAAAGTTGGGACATAATGCTGGAGGAGATTACAGAGTGAGAGTGGAGCAAGTCCATGGAGGGACTTCAAAATGAGGGCAAGGATTTTAAAGTTGATGTGCTGGGGGATGGGAGCTAATTGAGGTTGATGAGGACAGGAGTGATAGGTGTGTGGGTTTATTGTGGGATACTCGCCAAGGCTTCCTTGACAGCACCTCCCAAACCCACGAGCTCTACCACCTAGAAGGACAAGGGCAGCAGGCGCATGGGAACACCATCACCTCCAAGTTCCCCTCCAAGTCACACACCATCCTGACTTGGAAATATATTGCCGTTCCTTCATCGTCGCTGGATCAAAATCCTGGAACTCCCTACCTAACAGCACTGTGGGAGTACCTTCACCACATGAACTGCAGTGGTTCAAGAAGGTGGCTCACCACCATCTTCTCAAGGGCAATTAGGGATGGGCAATAAATGCTGTCCTTCCCAGGAATGAATTTTAAAAAAAGGTTATGAGTGGCAGAATTCCAGAGTTCAGAATGGAAGCTGAAGGGTTGGTAACTGCTGTGTGAGCAATGGAGGAATCAAGTCTTGAGGTGATGTAGTTGAATGGTTGGGACCTGCATTGTAAGTATTTCAGTAGAGATGCTGGGTCTCATGGAGGAAACGAGACTCATGAAGGGTGGGGGGAGATGGGAAGGAACTGCTGAGAGATACGGGGTGGGACTGGAGTGGGAAAGAGTTGGGAGAAGTGGAGGAACAGGAAGAGGCAGAGGCATCAAAGTTGAGAGCCTTAATTTTGAGAATGAAGAAATCCTTGCTTCTCACACTTGGTGTTGGAAGTGAGAATGAGGGCAGAGAAGTGAAGTCGGAGGAGACAGTTAGTAGTGGAGAAGAGTAATTTTGAGGTTGTCCTTGTTTTGCAGAACAATCTTGGAATTACAAGAAGAGTTGGCTGCAGAGAGGGAGAGGTGAGACTGCTTGAAATGGTCAGGCCAGAACTGGCAGTGGATGGCCATGCCAGTCCTGTGCTAAGTGTGATTAAGGCTGAGGCCCTCAGATTGTCTCAGGAGAGCATCCAGGTTGGGCGACTGTGGGGAATCTGGTGGGGATGAGGGCATTGAAAGCAAAGCAGCTGTTGAGCAAAACAAGGTTGATGGAGGCAGTGATGCTGTGGTTAAGCGGTGGATCAAAGGAGGAGTAGTTGTGAGTTAGAGAGGGTGCTGCAAATCCACCTTGTGAAGTAGGGCAAACATTAAATATATAATGTAAATAACAGAGTAAGAGATTTTGGAGAGGGAAGAATAAAGTTACTTGAATCTTAAGTAAATTTTATGAAGTGGCAGGTTAAAATCAAATGTTGTCTCTGTGAGATCTGTATCAGTAAGGTGTATAATATTTTACCTCATGTCAATCATGTGATGTATTGCTTTAGTAAATTTGCTGCATGAGAGTGGTGCGTAAGTCAGTGTCATGTTTACGCTACTGTAGGACCTGTACTCAAAGTCCTGGACTACCTGTGAGCAACGCCCCAGGGGACCTAATAGTCCAAAATACAAATTATTCCTTGTGCAGCTCTAGTAAAGAGAACTCAAGTAGAAACTGGACACCTCTGTGTATGAGACTTTCCATCATCATTTACCTCAGTGCCGTACAAGCAGCTGTAGGAGTTTTTCATCGGCCTTTTGCAAGGGCACCTGCAGCTATATTGTAACAGAGGGGGTAATTGTAACCTAACCTGCTCAGCGGAAAACTGACAGAATCCGATCAACTGCCCGTGTTGCACCCTGCCCGATTTTAACTTCTATTGACTTCAATGGAAAGTAAAACGGGTGGCCGATCTGATCCCGTCAGTTTCCCGCCTGGTGGGTTTGGTTTAAATGATCCCAATCGGGGATGGGAATCGGTGTTCAGTAATAGTGCAAAATGAACAACAGTGAATTGGTAGCCCGTTTTACACCCATCCGATTTTTTTTCCATTGAACAGGCTGCTAATTTGCTATCGCCCGTTTTGTGCCATTACACTGCCCATGGATCATGCAGTTAGGTTGTGGTACAGAGGTTTGACCTGTGAAGCCCTTGAAAAGAGTGTGGTGAGGCTTTTATTCTATTTTGCATCTTGACCCTGTGCCCTGCTGATATATGGTATATAGGAGAGGAGTCTCGGACAGTTCACTGATTTGCAGGTCTTTCAACTGCATTGAGTCCAAGAAGAAAAGCAGAGTTTAGTCCGCAGTCTGCCAAACATGCTTAAATATTTAATCATTGGGCAGGTTATTAGCCTTTGTGGAATGGTCAAGTTGCCAACTATAATAGATAAAGGTGATCGTTCTTGTGAATGTCCACTCCTTCTCTTGCCGATTGCAGCCATTTGCAGCATCTGTTTGACTCAGTGTAGCTCTCGTCTAACTACCAAACTAAATCAATGTCAGAAACCGAAGACAGCCTAGTTTCCAATTCTGTTTCTGGGAAACGAGAGAAAGGCACCTCATGGTACAAAGACTTGGGCTGCGGCTATATTGCACTACTGGTCGTTTTAGTAGAGGTGGAAATTTGTATTTTTAACGGTGGGCCAAAAAAGTGAGACTACCCAAGTTGTGTGTTTAGCAAAAAAAAAAGAGCTTGATTAATATGGAGGCAGCAGAAAATGACTTGAGCAGTAATGCCCCATCTGTCATCTCATGTTGTAAGACCTTTAGTTACCTTGTGCCATATTCTGGTGCACTGCAACAAGTCAGCTCATTTACTAACCAGATGAAAGATCCAGCAAATAAAACATTACTTTGTCAAACTTGGGCACTCAGACTAAGGATTATTATCTCTGACTGGCAGTCATGTATTTGATTTTTCCCAGGAGCATTTCTCTTTCTTCTATGTGCCAATCTTTGACATTCATTTCACAAAGAACAGAACACAAGTAATTGTTCTGTTCTCTACAGTTGTGACAGAGTTTCATGAAGAATGAAGATCTATGAAAGAGCTATATGCATTGAGTTTTTTAATGGTGTGAGACAGTAGCTCCTAAAGCTCATATCTGCACCGTATTAAGTTACCCTCTTGAGGCCGAGGCCTCACTTCTTACCCTAGTATGCTTATCCAATTCTGTTTCTGGGAAATGAGAGAAAGGTACCTCATGGTACAAAGACTTGGGCTGTGGGCTATATTGCACTACTGGTCTGAGACAGAAAGCGGTTTGCAGATGGTAGCACTCGTGCTGTACCTCGGGCTGCGCTGGTCATCAGAGAGCCCTGCACATGTCTGCTTGCATGTTTGCACAAAGCTCTGCTCCTAGCTGATCGATTTTAAAATGTTTTGTGAATGTGTGAACTCCCCGAGGACATTATAAAACCCAGACTGACACTGCATTGGAGTTATACTCCATGCAATGTCAAGCCCAAGTGTTAGGGACATGGTTTCACACTGCTGCATTCCTGAGTCGGATCAGGATGTGACACCAAAATTATACAGAAGTAACAACATAGGAATATAGAAACATAAACAGAATGGTAGAATAAATTATTACATTCACTATGTAGATTCAATCCAGATGTCGTGTTGGATAAAATTATCGTGCAAGTTTGAGCCATAATTATGCCTTCAAATAAATTAAAGTTAACATTGATTTGGGATTGTGCCACAGTAAAAAGAGTTTTCCCTCTGGGGTTGACTGACCTCCACAGGTCTATAAGGCCTGTCTCTCCATCACATCTTTCAGGGCCGTCATAAGTCTAATCACCATTAGGGCACCAGATAATGAGAAATTCAAAACTGGATCTGGGCTGTTATACCAGATGCTCATATATTTAGTTGAATTAGGATTGTGGAAGTGTGTGTAAAAATGGATCTGAATTGGACCTGAAGGCCTATGTGTTTTATCCTTCCTATTAAAAGTGCAGAAAGCTCCCACACTTTGGTTATTGATTGCCTTTATTATTGCCTGCAGAGATTTCTTGCTGAATATTCCTACTCCCCCTCCCCCAGATGTTTAAGTGATAGAATCCTATCACCCAACTTATTTTCCATTCGAGGGGTTACATTTTTCTGAGATGAGATTTTTGCAGAAGTCATAGATCATGTATGAGGGCCAATTTTACAAGGATTCCCTCTTTTTGAAGATCCATTGAGGCCTCTAACATTTCATGACAACGCATGTCTCCTTTAGAGGAAATCATGATCCCAGATCACTTTTGCTTGGAATATACAGCTCCAAATTCCTTCTGTTCCTGTGCTAAAGAAATCCAAGAAGTCAAATTGTCAAACCTGTCCAAACCCTTGAAAACAGCAACAGGTTATGTTTATTTGAGTATATGTGGGATTATAGGCAGAGTGCACGTGAGGCTGGAATGGAGAATGAAGCCAGCTCAAGGTTGGAGGAAGGATTGAGTGGACGTGAGCCTGGGACGGAGGCTGGTGCAGAGTAGAGCAGCGACTGGGTGGACTCAAGATTGGAGTGGAGGCTAAGCAGACTAGTGTAGAATAGACCTGACATAGATGGAATCTATGGTCAAATGCGAAGCCTGACACTCTGACCCCATTTTGTAAGCTAAGAACATGTTAGGGAGTACAATGATACATAGTGCATCTTGGAGCCAGAGAAGAGATAAGACCATAGATGAAGACTAGTTCCTCAGTCAGCCACCATTACCATAATAATAAATGAAGGGGGAGAAATTCATTATCGCCCCATTTGGGGCGCAATTATCGGCTGTGCGCAAAGATTAGCGCCTGGTGCTAATTATCGCCACCAACTGCAAACTTGACTTTTATCGCCCCTGGAGGTGATTGGAGCGCTAAATCAGGCACTTCACACCTGTCTTAAGGCGCAAAGGCCGAGGAGCGAGGCGCTACCTCAGAGCGCTGGCGAAGCTCATGTAATGTCAGTCAACAATGGAACACACACACAATGACACGGGCCAGTTCTTAAAGGGGATGGTTAATCTTGCTTTCCATCCACATCCTGCTCATTGCAGCCTTGAATCTCGGCCTGGAGAGACCTGCACATCAAATCTGCTGGAAAGATCAATGGAGAGTACCAGGCAAAGAGCTCAGAGTGCAGCCCCCACAGTCTCTTCTAAATCGATACAAGGAATGGCAAATCAAAATGAACCTGCAAAGTGCTGCTCAGTACCCAAAATTCCTTCACACAACGTTGAATCTCTCCAGAATTCACACTCTCTCTCGCTCAGAATGCGTAGTTCAAAAATGGCACCAACAATAAAAGGCAGGAAGCGGTCACCTTTAAATAGCGCTCCCCCTTTCCCTTCATGACTGCAGTACGCTCCCCTCAACCTGTCGTTGCTAGCGTCAGGCGGTAAGGCAGGGGGCGCCACTCAATATCCGCTCCGGGGCGATACCGGAGCGTTGCGCACTCGAGTGACGTCACGATCTGCCGGCGCAGCAGATCATGGCAGTAGTGTTTAGCGCCGCCGCAAAATGTCTAGTTAATTTCGCGAGCGGCGCAAACTTCGCCGCGCCTGGGCGCTAGATGCTTTTCGCCCCATTAGCGCCCTCTTAAGGCGCTAACGGGAGGCGCAACCAACTGAATTTTTCCCCCGAAATCTGGTGAGGCACTGCCCACCTAGTTTTCCTTTATCAAACCTCCATTTTGGACGAAAGGTCTTCGACCTGAAACGTTAACTCTGTTTCTCTCTCCACGGATGCTGCCTGGCCTGCTGAGTTTTTCCAGCATTTTCTGTTGTTCTCCATTGACATAGGTTAGGTCTCAGTCACGTCTTCCAGTTCATTGGTCAATAGCCCTGTCAATTAAATACTTTAAACTAATGAAATGAGAGATGGTTCTCACAGATCAATCACTTATACAGTAATGGATTTCCCTGGTGTTGCTTACAGTAAATCAAAAATTATGCTGTTTCAAGAGGGGATGGCTCACTGTTTCTGAGCAGAATTCTTACAAACCTCTTTCCAAATCCTTTCCATGGACACATGGACACCTCTCCACTCCTACTCCAGTGGAAGGATTTGGAAAGAAATTTGAAAAAGTTCTGCTCAGAGACAGTAAAGCAAATTTTTTTAACTGGTTCCCGGAATATAAATAACTACGGTGGCATTATCCACCAGATCAATTGATAAACACATCTGTTCCCCTCACATATCACAGGTGAACAAATAAATCTCTATGCCTAATAGGGGTGGGAAGGCAACTTTTTACCTATGTTATCGAGTGAACGCTCTGTTCCATCTACAGGAAACTTTCGTTTATCCGGCACCCAAATATCCGGAATTCTCGCTTAACCGGCAAAAATCATCCTCCGAAAACTCCTCTCAAATAACCGGCAATGTTGCCGAGTCGCAGTCGAGTCTCCGCGAACGCCGAGTGCTCCGAAAACTCCTCTCAAATAACCGGCAATGTTGCCGATCCCGAGTCCGAGTCTGAGTCCGCGAACGCCGATTTAGTCAGTAGGGGTACTTTTCAAAAGTGCCACTACTCGGCCTCCTGGCGCTGTCGCAAGTCCGAAACATTGCAGTAGCATGAGTAGATTCTCCCGCGCTGCCTGGAGTCTCTTCTGATTGGCCATTTTGCTGGGTGTCTCCCACGATGCTGGTAGTCTCTTCTGATCCACCATTTTGCTGTGTGTCTCCCACGCTGCTGGTACTGTAGTCTCTTCTGATCCACCATTTTGCTGTGTGTCTCCCACGCTGCTGGTACTGTAGTCTCTTCTGACACACCATTTTACTGTGTGTCTGCCACGCTGCTGGTACTGTAGTCTCTTCTGATACACCATTTTGCTGTGTGTCTGCCACGCTGCTGGTAGTCTCTTCCTAGCCACCATTGTTCTGTGTGTCTTTCCATCTTCATCGGCAATTATCTCCTCCATCTTGCATTATGGAATTCCCAAAAGCTGGTCCAAGCAAAAGGAAGAGAGTGGTCTTAACTTTAAAACAGAAAATCGAGATATGCCAACGACTAGAAAGGGGAGAGAAGCGTATCAACATTATGAATGAATTCAAAATCGGTTCGTCAACAATCTACGACATCAAATCGCAGAAGGATAAGCTGCTCAAGTTTTATTCAAGCTCGGAGACATGCAAGAGTGTAGAGAAACGGCGTATGCTTCGTAAGCCTAAGCTTGAAGAGCTGGATACCGTGCTTTATGAATGGTTTTCTCTTAAGCGTTCAGAGGGTGTTCCAATTTCCGGACCCATGCTAATCGAGAAAGCAAAGGATTTCTACGAAAGGATGGAGCTCACTGACAAGTGTGCTTTCTCCGAGGGATGGCTAACGTGCTTCAAGTTACGGCACGGGATACGACGACTCGATATTTCCGGGGAGAAGAAATCAGCTGATCACGAAGCCGCAGAAGAATACTGCGATTATTTCAATCGGATTGTGCAGCAACATGATTTGTCGCCAGCACAGATCTACAATGCCGATGAAACTGGCTTGTTTTGGAGGTTTTTGCCAGAATCAATGCTTGCTGGGGCTAGTGAGGCTAATGCTTCAGGTTACAAGAAAAATAAAGATCGTGTAACCGTGCTAACATGTGCGAACGCCGCTGGATCACACCGGGTTAAACTTCTTGTTATCGGGAAGTATAAAAATCCCCGTGCATTTAAAAATGTGAGGCACTTACCTGTTGAGTACAAAGCTCAAAAAAATGCTTGGATGGATAAGGAAATCTTCTCCGATTGGTTCCATCATATTTTTGTTCCATCTGTGAAGGAACATTTCCGCAGAATAGGGAAACCTGAAGATAGCAAATGCATTTTATTGCTTGATAATTGCAGAGCCCATCCGCATGAATCCCAGTTGGTTTCGGGAAATATTTTCACCATTTATTTGCCACCAAATGTAACTTCTCTCATCCAACTCATGGACCAGGGCGTTATCCAAAATCTGAAGTGTCATTACAAGAAAGACTTCCTACGTAAACTGCTAAGCCAAGATGAGAATATTCAAGATTTGCAGAAGGAATACAATATTAAAGATGCCATCTATAATGTTGCATGTTCCTGGAACTTTGTGAAAGGTCACACTCTGAGGCAAGCCTGGCGCAAATTGTGGCCTTCTGTAATGTTTGCTGAAGGTTCTTCTTCAGAGGAGGAATTTCATGGGTTCAGTGTTCGTCCCAAGAAGAGTACAATAATGGAAATGGCTGGAATGGTGAAAAATGCAGGCCCAGCAAACCCTCTACGTCACCTCAGTGAAAGTGATATCGAGCAGTGGGTTGATGCAGATAGAGAAGTTGGTGTTGTGCTTATGCTAAGTGATGATGAAATAATTCAGAATGTTTTGAATCCAAAGAAAGAAAAGGAAAGCGAGATGGAAAGTGAAGAGGATGAGATTTCTGAAGAAGAGAAGATTTCTTGGGCTAAAGCTGCAGAAGGATTTTCTACAATCCTCAAATTTGCTGAAAGGCAGAATTGCTACTCTGCACAAGAAGTTATGCAACTCCATATTCTGCATTCCACCTTTCTACAGAAAAGGCAAGAGTCCACTAAGCAAACCGACATCCGCAACATGTTTAAGAAAGCTTCCAAAAGAGTCGCAGCAGCGGAAGTGCCTGAAGAATCTGTGGCATCGGTGGAACTGCGTGATCCTGATGACCCAGCTGGCACGGATACGGATATTTCTGATGAACCAGATGACTCGGAATAAGTGTACAGTCAACTACAGTACTGTAGACAGTCGTTTATAAGTTTTGTTTTACTGTTAAGTAATTAAAGAGTTATGGATTACCCTCAACTGGCAGTACTGTACTTAATCAAGCATCTTCCACTATCCATTTAACACAACATTCTGTAGGTGAGTACCCAAATACTGTATACTGCACATTTCTTGATTTTTTATGTTAAAAATAGCCTCGGTAGATATAACTCTCCGTTATCCGGTACTTTCGATAAACCGGCACCACGCCGGTCCCGTCGATGCCGGATAAACGAAAGTTTCCTGTACTAAGGATTTGGCTTTTAACAGTGAAGGTCAAGATATATAAAACCCAAGAAAAGACTAATGTACCTTGTTCCTTCTTTATCAAATATCTCTGTTTCAGTACTTTTTGTTATTACAAGATTATGCTGAAATAAACATGTTTAAAATTCAGTATTTTTATTCACAACCTCCCTAAAAACATGAAATATGGTGCAATCCTTCCTTGATATGCTGCCTAGATTAATTGATTTTTTTTAGCGTTTTGAACTCTCTCTCAAAACTGAGAGTGCTAAAAACAGCTCAAAACACAAAAAACAGTTGCATAAATAAAAGAATTGCAGCTGCTATAACCATTTGGAATACCTTACAAAATATAAATAAAAAAAGAACCTGCATTTTTATAGCACCTTTCACATCCTCAGGACATCCCAAATTGCTTCACAGCCAATGAAGTACTTTTGAAGTGTAGTCATTGTTGTAATGTAGGGAAACACGGCAGCCAATTTGCACACAGCAAGGCCCTGTGAAGAGCAATGTGATAAATGATGAGGTCATCCATTTTAGTGATGTTGCTTGAGGGATAAATATTGGTCAGGACATCGGGGAGAACTCCCTGCTCTTCTTCAAAATAGTGGCTTGGGATCCTTTACACCCACCTGAGAGAGCAGACATGACCTCAGTTTAAAGTCTCATCTGAAAGACGGCACCTCTCAATAGTACTGCACTGAAGTGTTAGCCTAGGTCATGTACTCAAGTCTTGCAAGCTTGAACCAATGATCTTTTGACTCAGAGTTGAGAGCGTTACTGCTGTCAAGATTGACACCTAAACACAAATGGCAGAATTTCAAAGTGCAACGTCTCATTTGTCACATGTAACATGCTGTATTCGCTAACTAAATGATCCCTTGAATATAGTAACTTACATTTTATTTCAACAAACTACCGCAAAAAAGTTGAAAAGTTCATTTCTACCTTGTTGCATGTGTGAAAAATGAAACTTTTACACTTTGATATTTTGTTATTATATTTGGTTCTCCTTTATTTTATTGGTAGCTTTCACTGATTGTTCATTGTTGCTTGAATGCTTTCATATATCCTTCTTAATTTTTTCATTAGAAACCTGCCTGATTTTGAGTGACACATTCTGTACCATTTCAGGTGCGATTTCTTGCAGTTTTGACCTAATCAGGTGCAAGTGTGACACATACTTTGTTATCAAGTGTGATGTCTGAGCTGTGATGGACACAGGCATTGCTAGATGCAAGACTTTACAAACTAACAGACCTCCTGTGTCTTTGCTTATGGTTAGTTCAGAGCTTATGTTGATGTAAAGTGAGGGAGCTGGGGTGTGAAAATGAGATAGGGTGGCACATAGGCACAGCAGTAGGCCCCTTGAGCCAGCTCCGCCATTCAATTAGATCATGGCTGATCTGCACCTCAACTCCATTTACCCACCTTAGCTCCATATCTCTTGATTCCCATACCTAACAAAAGGGTGGTACATCTCCAGTGAAAGAATTTAGAAAGAAGTTTATAAAAACTCTACCAGAGACAGTGAAACAAATGTTTTTTGATTGGTTCCTAGAAAATAAATTAGTGTTTCACTTACCCAGTGCAGTTAAATAAATAAATATCTAGCATAGCTGCATAACACTCTTCTCATAAACAGTAATTGTTCTTGAATTGTCAGTATAAACCAAGGAAAGAACAGATTTTGTAATCACACCCTTTGATTTCAATTGAAATGATAATCGGGCGGTTTCTATAACGGCGGTCGATTCGCAATGCAAGTTTTACGCCCAGGCAGCATGTTGCAAATCTACTCCATTGACACGATAGCAAAATACTCAAATAATGTCCACCTCTGTCACGCGAACAGCGACATACACACTGACCAGACATATTAGCAGTCAGTCCGTTTAGTATTCACTGAGTAACTAAAACTTAACTCGTCAATTTTCAATTGGATGTCACTAGTTTCCATCGTGATTCGATGCTGGATACAGAGCATTACCTCATGGGCCAGAAAGCATTGTGCTCTTGTTGAATGTCAATGTTGACAAAAGCCAATATTAATTACCTTTTGTTCTGTACAAGAGCGATACTTTATGAACAATGAATGAAAGAACCTGAAAAGAAAGAAAAACATGCATTTATACAATAGCTTATCATATCCTCATGATGTTCCAAAGTGCTTCACAACCAGTAGATGACGGAAAGGTACTGTAGTAGAATTAGCTGTGAGATCAAAACACAATGAGGTGTTTTTTTTTGCTCATCAGTAATCTCCATGCTACCATACATATGAATAATGGTTCTAGGTGCAAAAGTATGTTTGAGCTGTATTATACCCATCTGCCTTTTCCACTGTAGGTTTAACACAGCGTGAAAGCTATTTTGTTGCTGGCCTACAAACAGCAGATCTTACATAGAATTACATAGAATATACAGCACAGAAACAGGCTATTCGGCCCAAACAGTCCATGCCGGCATTTATGCTCCACTCGAGCCTCCTCCCGTCCTTCCTCATCTAACTCTTATCAGCATAACCCTCTATTCCCTTCTCCCTCATATGTTTATCTAGCCTCCCTTTAAATGCATCGATACTATTTGTTTCAACTACTACCTATGGTAGTGAGTTCCACATTCTCACCACTCTCTGGGTAAAGAAGTTTCTTTTGATATAACTAACTTTAATCATGCTGCATTTTTCATACAGCTACACACGGGAAGTATAAGCCACACTCAGACCAGGACTTAATTGTATGCTTTTGGGGGAAAAGGCAATGTGATAATGAGAAAAATCAATCCTTAATTGTCTTGTAGAATGTGGCATTGAAAATAAGCGACTGCGCTATTCTGATATATGTGGTAACATCAGGCATCAGAGGGTTGCCAGTGTGTAAGTACGTTCCTGGCTTTGGTGTTTTCAGGAATGGGACCTAACACAGAAGCAGGTCATTTGGTCAATTGAGTCTACGCCAGTGTTTTTCTCCACAGGAGCCACGTCTTCTGCCCGCTCTCTGTACACTTTATCGTATTATTTATCAAACAAGTATCTAATTGTTTTTATGGACGCTTTTTCAACAATTATTTGTGGCAGAGAATTTCATATTCTAAACTCTCTGGGGGAGAGATTCGTGTTCACCAGGAAAGTTGCCGGTGCCACGGCAACTGGAGTTAACGGCCGCTGAAAATGGCCGCAACGCTAACAGGACAAAATTCGTCTGGGGGGCTGGAGATTGGTGGCGCAGCGCTTACCTTCCATGCAACGCCGTCCTGGTGGCGTTCATGAAGGTATCCAACCCGAAGTTCCTGTCCAGGTGCGGCGTTCGAGCTTCGCACTGCCTCTGGGAGCGAGGCTGTGGAGCTCGCAAGGAATTGTGGGCAATGAAAAGGCCTGTGAATTAAAGGGGCCATGCACACTGAAGCAATACAAATTAAAATCCATTGAAACAATGCAATTTTCAGCCCTTCTGCCTTTCAAAAAAAAATGAACATTAAAAAGAAGTCCCAAATGTGAATATTCAGCTCTTAAAGCTGAATTCCCTTCCTAACGTCAAAACATGGGAAAAGTGCTTCAGCGCAAAACAAATGGCTCAGCAAGCCAGGGAAGGGGCACCCAGGGTCTCGCACGCAGCACCCCAGCTTTGTGAAGGGGGTCAACACTGCAAGACAGGTCCTCTACCGACCAGGGCCAGGAGGCCCTCCAGAAAGAACGATGAGGGCTACATTACCGAGGCCGTCACTGCCAGCAGTGTCGCCCCCACTACCTGGCTCCAGTGCCCAAAGAAGCTTCATGACCTCAGACACTGGTCAAGGTCAGTGAATGCATCTTCAAAAGCCGTCTCCTACCAACTGCACCACTAGCCTCACACACTGCTCAATTCACGACCGCCAATAACTCACCTACTAACAATCTTCACCAATCACGAGGCACATCTCCCATTCCTAGCCTCACCTCACCCCCTTGGAGGTGATAGTGCAGGCCATTCTTTGCAGGGGCATGGCTGAGCCCTTGGCCAGCGGTGGGGCTGAAAGGATACAAGATGCTGGTATACTCATACGTTATCCTCTTTCTGGCATGCACCTCATGCTTTTCTGCCTTCCCGTCACTACAACTCCACCCTTGTGCCTTCCTCATTTCACACACCCAAGAAATGCAGCCTTCCCAGCCAGTGGGTGACCAAGAAGAGGGAGAGGAGAGTGAAGAAGAACAGGAAGAAGAAGATTGATTTGACACTCCCAGGCATTAGCTCCTCAAGGCCCACCAGCAAGGCCATTTGCAGTGTCCCCCACTGAAAGTCAGCAGCCTTCCACTAGCCATGCTGCAGCCATTGGGTAGCACTGTGTGACATGAGTAGGATAGGCAAAGGCACACACAAAACAGTCAGTAAGAGAATGATTGAGGGTATTGAGTTGATTTATTGATGTCACATTGGATGGATAGATGTATATAGTTGGATTGGAAAATTTGCTTTGTGGTGGCTTTTATTTCAGCATCGTGACCAAGAGGACGTTGTGATGGTCAATAACAAATGGAAGGTAAGGTGTGGGACTAATGTTGAAAGGGGAATTGGGGTTGTGGACACTGGGACCGCAGGCGGATGATTCCATCCTGGATATCGTGGTCAGAAAGGGGCTGCCTGGGTTGCATCCTTCTGTCTGCTTCCTCCTCTTCTGCTTCCTCCTCTTCTGCTTCCTCCTCTTCTGCTTCTTCCTCTTCGGCTTCCTCTCTTCTGTGTCTTCCTCTTCCCTCTGCAAGCGGATGCTGCAAATCTGAAATGCCAGCATAAAATGCTGGAAATACTCAGCTGGTCAGGCAGCATCTCGACCTGTGATGTGAACTCTGTTTTTCTCTCCACGGATGTTGCCTGACCTGCTGAGTATTTGCAGCATTTTCTGACTTCTCAAAGGCCTTCATTTACCATCTGAGCCCTTGAAAGCATCCAGCAGCACTCCCTACACACTTAAATTTTTAACATCTATTGCAGCAAGCCACTACTTCAATAAAGTCAAAAGAAAACCCAGTCAAAAGCTTAAATGCAAACTTACCTGAAAGATGTGTGTGTCCCTTTAAGAGGTGCTGACATCGCCACTGTCCTGGCGTGCTTAGGACCCATCTCTGAATTCAGCGCTAGGGTCGAAGTTCACGGTTGTGACGTTAAGTCAGTGTTGCATGCCGATTGATGTCACAACGCTGCCATTTTGTCCAGCATGGCGCTGCCAGTTACCGGCAGTGTAAAAGTAAGGACCAAAACGGTGGCTGCCGCGGGACCCTCCAGCAGCTGGCGAAAGAGCGGCGGCCGGCGTTTTAGCGCCATATAATGGCACTATGGAGTGGCGCTCCGTCCACTAATTTCTATCCTCTATGTATGAAGGATTTCTTTGCTAACTTCCGCTTTGATTCTTTTCGTGAATCTCTTAAACCTGTGCCCTCTTATTACTGACTTGCTGACCAGTGGAAACAATCCATCACTATTTACCCAAACAAAACCTTCATAATCTTGACGATCTCTATCCAGTCACCTCTCAACTTTCTCTGCTGCAGTGAAAAAAGCTCTAATGTCTCAAATCTCTCTTCCTAACTTTAACTTCTGATCCCTGGTATCCTCTAGATTACGCTACATTTTCCAATGCCTTTCCATTCTCCCTATAATGCCATGCCCAAAACAATACACCATATTCCACCTGTGACTTAACTAAAATCTTGTACAAATTTAACATTACATCCATGTTTTTGTATTCTGTGCCTCTAGGTACAAAACTAAAGGTTCTCTTTGCTTTTTGTGCAGCCTTGACTATTTGCACTGCCATCTTTATTGACCGGTGTATCTCCATATCAATGTCCCACTGCAACACTATTCAATTTAAGTTCTACTATTTAAGATGTACTTCCTTTTCCTATTGTTACTTCCAACATGTATTATTTCATGAAACTGCACCTGCATCTGCTTATCTGTGTCCTCCTGAGTTATAATATTGCTTTTTAATCAACACACATACAAAACTACTTTGGTTCAACATGTAAGTGGTAGGATAACAACACCACAGTATAAGCAGGTAAACGGCAACTTTAAGCTATTGCACAAATAAACTTCTGCATGTACCTTGGAGACTTTACAGGCTGTTGTATGCTCTGTAAAGTACAGTTTACGCACAGTACAATTCAATTACTTTTACGATACTGAGATATTTCATGGAGTGTGAAAATGTACATTAAACTGAGAGATATCTGGGCCTTCACAGCTGAGCTGCTCCCTCTGGGGTTAATTTGTTAATGTTTACTCTGCTGTCTTTTAGGAACTTTGGTACTTTTTGGTGAGACTGCTTCAGCAAAGTGCTTTCAATTTTTCGATGTTGAACTCCATCTTCATTTTTGCTCTCCTTCTCAGGGCATTAACTTGTCTTCTACAGCCATGTGGTATTCAGAATTTCACTAATGGTTCACTTCTTTCACAAACTTGGTCCACACACAATGCTATTGATTGGGTATAGAAAGCTTTATGTGTCTTCCTATAAGTGCATCCTTACATTTGCAGAATTCTTCAACTGAAAGAAATAATTCAGGTTCAAAGAAATATGGTGGCTTCTGCTGCCTTTAGGACTACAGTTGGAGCAGCCTATAGTGCATAATAATTTGCATTTGCTACTATTTGCATATATTGGCTTGCATAAGTGCTTCACTGAGGAGGTAGGTTTGAATACTAACTAACTTCTGATTGGGTGCCTTTTCACCAATACTCAGGCAGGATAGTCTTCGTCGGGAATGCAGCGATCCCATTTGAGCAGCAGAAGAAGGCACTTACCTCCACGTGACTGTCTAAAGGGCCTGCGAGTCAGACAGTCACCACACTAGGGTTCAATGCTTGTCTTAGTAATAAAATATAACCGCCTGGCTGTTGATACCGATTTTCTATTGCACATTGTATGTAAGTCATCAACTTCTGCAAAGAAGCTGTGTGCCTTTCTCGGTAATTTGAATTAAGTAGCCTGTTAGCTGATTCCTGTTTACAGCAGAGCATTTCTCTTGTGCAAATGATTAAAGAAAGAACAAATTTGCATTCATATTGTGCCTTTCATGACCTCAGGACATCCCAAAGCACTTCACAGCCAATGAAGTACTTTTGAAGTATAGTCACTGTTGTTGTAATGTAGGAAACACGGCAGCCAATTTGCGCACAGCAAGCTCCTACATACAACAATGTGATAATGACCAGACAATCTGTTTCAGTGATGTTGATGACACTAGCCAATATTTATCCCTCAAATAAAGATACAGAATTGGTGCCTCTCCAACTTTGCATTTTGGTTCATACAAATTGTTCCACAAAACTGTCCAAAAATTGGAACATAAACTTAATTTTGCCAGAAAGAAATCCTCAAACCAGACATACTGTAAATGCCTAGTGCGCTTTATTAGAGATAAGGTACTCATTGGGTCACTATTATACTGCAGATGCCTGTTTGAGATTGGTAGCTGCAATGCACTCGGCTTTTACAATGGTTGCCTATGTCTGGTTTGAGGATTTTCTTTTCCAGAGAAATTAAGTTTACCTTCCAGTTTTTTCAGTGACCAGGGCTGAGAGACCCGGGATATAACAATGGCTCTGCACCGCTCCTTGACGAGGAAGAGCAGGTGGCTCTGGATTTCGGTGGGCCTCCCAGTGCACTTTCGCTGTAAGTCCGGAAGGCTCGTAAATTCAGCAGGACCTGGATACACCAGGTCCCGGCCTCAGGGGTGAGCCTTGCTTTGGGGAGGAACCTCCAAAGAACATCTTTCTGCCCCAAACATTGGTCACCCGCATCACAGGGGTCATGGTTGGAGAAGGGAACTCCCGAATGGGGGTTTCCTTGCCCCCAGCTTAGGCAGCCGATATGCCAAGAGAAAGAAGGTGTCTACCCATGGCAGAAGTTGATCGCACCTGAGGTTCCAGATCTAGGTCCTGGCCTGGAGAACTGAAGGCAGAAGCTGGTAGTGTAAGTAAATCTGCCTTCCTCATAAGGGAGCAGGTTGGCCCCTTCCTACTTCCAGGGTTCCTTGGGGTGTTGGGCCTCCGCCACTATTCTCTCTTCCTCCATGGTGGGATCTCACGTGTCCAAAGAGGCATGGGCACATGCTGGCAATAATTAATTCAAGTAATTTCCCCCGATCCTGCACACTCTTGATGGGGTCAGGTAGCAGAAGTCACCTGCTAGCCACGTCTCAGCGCTTATGCCAGGATGTTCGCCTCGTGGATTGTTGCCCTCATTACGTAAGCATGTGCACAGATTGTTGCTCCCTGCCATCCAAATATCGATAAATTCAAATGCTAATAAAGAGGCAGCTTGATATTTATTAGCATTAAAAACATGTAAAGAAATTTAGTTTCAAATTTATAATTTAATTTTACCAACTTCGCAGGTGAGTTCCACTGTACTGTTTGCTTCAGTGTGAAGCTGAAACCATTCTGCATCCGTACAAAAGTATACTATAACTGGCTGATTAGTTCCTTACTATGTCCTGGGATAAATACTGTCCAGGCCAATATTTATCCTCAACCAACATCACTAAAACAGGTTATCTGGTCATTATCACATTGCTGTTTGTGGGAGCTTGCTGTGCGCAAATTGGCTGCCGCGTTTCCTACATTACAACATTGACTACACTTCTAAAAGTACTTAATTGGCTGTAAAGCGCTTTGGGATGTCCTGAGGTCGTGAAAAACGTTATAGAAATGCAAGTCTTTCTTTTTCTTACTTGGCTCTCCATTAATGCTGCTGTTGGTATTTTTTACTGGGATCAATGCAGATAAATCAACATATGGTTAAATTCCACTTAACTTTTGCATAGTGATGTTTGCCAGCTTCGAGAGTGGCATCTGCTGCAGTAAATGTCTTCTCGGCTGAAGCCTTTAATAGGTTGGGTTTACTAAACATTTTATGTCCCCGTGAAGCAGCTATTGACTCCACAGCAATGACATACAAATATACGATAATGACGGGCAGGAAAAGACCAGCTGGTCCATCAAGCCTGCCCCACACTCATGATGGCTGGAGCACCATGACTAGACACTTCCTCCCCACCTCCCTCCCCTCATGGCCTGTAATCTCCTGGGAGAGGCAAAAAGTGCAAAGTGGACTGTTTAACTGCTGCCTAGCTGGTATGCATATGGGTTACAGCTTTGGGAGTGAGACTTTGGAGGAGATGGTCTCGCACTGCTTTAGCTTCACACTACGTATCCAATTGCAACTGGTCTGTAACAGACTCTTTAAACATTAGAATTAAAATTCCAAAGATTAGCACAAGCACCGTTTATATTTTCAAAGCTAGAAATGAACCAGCGAGACAGTCTGCACTTTCCTAATATTAAAATTCGAACATTGGATAGCAGAGCAGTGCACCTGTGTTTTTAATATGCGTACGCAGTGCTCTGCATGTTCTGGCAGAGCCAGCAGTATAACTTAGTGCTGCTGGCTCATATTACTGTCAAGGTAGATAACATTCTCAAACAGTACCTGCGATGTAACTGCACCACGAAATGAAATTAGATTGATTCGTGATTCAGCAATAAGCAGGAGAATCAGTCTGAGGGCAGAGAAAGTGGAACAAGATTAGGGCCTGAAATAGGAACCACAATATGTGGGCTGATTTCCCTGATCGGACACTTCTGATGAGGAGAAGTGCACACAGGGAGCACTGGTGGGGAAAATCGTAGGTCCACAGCAACTGATGGATGTATCAAACAACCATCGTTCAGCATTGCCAAGAAATTCGCCTCGCTTCCCACTAGACTGAAGGATTTCCCAAACTACAGGGAGTCATTTATTGCACCCAAATGGCCATCTTGCCACTAGGCAAAGCGCCCTGATGTACATGAACAGGGAGGTTGTGCTCTAACAGTGTGAAGCCTATACCATATCATGCAGTTCAGCGTCCACCTCCCAGGTAGTACCCATGATGCTTCCATTTTAAGCCGACCATCCATAACAGGTTATTTGAAAGTGAAGGTAAACTAGAAGGATGGTGGCTCAGAGATCAAGGATACTCTATTCTTCCTAGGTAATAAAACCCTGGTGACAGCCATGGACAGAGGCAGAGCACAGATACAATAAGGCCCATTATTGACCATACCATCTGCAACTTAAAGCAATGGTGCAGATGTCTTGATAGTTCAGGGACACCTTACAGTACCCTGCACCACTCCCCCACCCCACAATCCTGTAAGGGGTTTCAAACGGTGCTGGTGCGAGGTTAGGCCTTCGTTGCCTATACTATTGCTTGCTCTGGTCTCCGGCCAGCCTTTTTGCAATAAGCACCTGTGAGTGGTTCGACCCACTCGCCCTTACGGTTCTGACACCTGGACTTAGATGCAAGGAGCAGTAATGCAGAGAAAAACTCAATAGACCCGGTTGAATAGCACGAAATGAAAATCTTTATTGCATGGCGTCTAAAATCATGAAATACATGTCATAGGCGCAAATCAAAGAGAGTACAAGTATACACACATTCATAAAGCTTGGTCTATGGAAATGGAGAACACACGGCACATCGTAAAAAGGGGGACACATTATACCTTAACCTTATTAAAAACCACCCTCCCTTAATAATACCTAAACTACGTCTGGATTTGTAGGATCGGAAATCATGCTCACCACTCGTTTTACTTCGGAGATTTTAAAGTGAGGCACTCAGCTCGCTTCGCTGCAGCGCCTGACTGTCACGTGTTTGGAAGGGTTTCTGCACCCCACTTGTTTACTTTTGCTGCTGTGACAAGCAGGCCAGACTCTCTGTGGTCATGAAGCAGTCGATGGACTCAAACCGTCTTAAAATTCAAAGAAGGGTCTTCCTGTGCTGCGGCACATGTAGAAGTCAGTAGAACTCAAAGGAAAAGTTCTTTTAGTTATATTTTCGGGCGCGGTCGGGGTTTACTGACCGTGGCGGCACGTGGAATTTCTTCTCATCTTCTTCTCTTCTCGTCTTCACGGGCCTCCGGGTCCAGACACCGTTTACCGACACTCGGGATGGTGTACCCTGTTACTTGCCCTGGTCAGGGCAGCTCGTTCCGATTGAGCTCCACCCAACACTCGAATAACCGATCAGTACGGCTAAAAGTCAAGAGTCAACAAAGTCCAGAGAGAGAATCAAGAGCCCACAAGTCAAACGAGTTCAGCCAGAGGCAAGCGAATAAGAGACCGATGGACATTTGTTCTCTATAGTTATAGTGATGTGTCCGCTTTATCTCCCGCTCAAATCTTAATGTTTTTCCTTTGTGTAACATTGGCGCTCAAAACTCCCAGCATGGGGCGATTATCTTCTTAACGGGTTTCGGTAGCACCTGAAACTGGCCAACTATCCGTTAATGTTTTCCCCATTGTAGAGTCAGCCAGGATATGTATGAATCGTCTCCTCGACTGGTTTTGGGGCCCCCCGAATACTTGCTTAATCACCCGCCAATGTCTCTCTCATTGTTGAGCCGGGGGGGGGGGTATTTGTGTATTGATGTGTCTGGATGGGCCTTCGATTGCCCAGTTCAATGATCCTTACTGTGCATAGGAAACGATTCCAGCACTTATATCATTGCTATTGTTCAAAATGCAAACGGGTTGCATCCTGTCTTTATCAATGTGTACCGAGTATGATCCAATCTCATACTGAATGTATATTCGACGCCATCTTGTCTGCCCACTGTGTTTCTGGAAGCTTCTGCCACGATGCGCGGCGGCCATTTTACAGGCTTCTGTGTCCTTTATGATCAGGACAGCATTTCGTTTAATAAAACTGATCAATTGAATCTGCTTCTCTCATGTTATATCGCGATAATTGCAAACTCTACAGTCCCTCCTGTTGATGCGAATAACTCCGCTTATCGTATCAATTAAATGCTGGTGAGCAAATTATCCCGATTCCCCACATCCAAACACTCCCGGTAATTAAACTATCTATGGCCTCCATGCAGTCCTCATTTCCCAGAGAAAACACATTGTCTATCTTGGGCAAATCGTAGGCAGCATTGCCTTTAAACTTACACTGCGTATAAGCCTTCCAGGTGCAAAAGGCCGATGCCTCTCGCACCACCTGTATATGCATGTTTATTATAAAAGGAAAAAATAATCAAACCAACTATTTTAAAAATACAAAAGTTCCAAACTTAGTCACACATACTCATAACTAACAACAATTACAAAAACACACACGGTAAAATGGAGGGGCGTCATCCTGGCCGTTTACGCGGTACTTTCCTCGTTCACGCGCACGTAACGTTCTCTCCACTCCTCTGTGTTCTCCTGCCTTGTGAGGCGTTTGCCTCTTTTGCAGTGCACGAACAACAGGTACACTACAATTACAACTTGACATACTACCAAAATGTGGGAGGCTATCCTGATCCATGACGGGACTTCAATATTAGTGAACAGATCCCACCATGGTGGGGTTACTATATCCAATATCTCTGCCCCTATCTCTACAGTTTTCTGTTCCAGGGTGTAAAAATGTTTCTGTGATACCATGACGGCTTTTAAAATCTTGGTGAGGTGTTCAGGGAGAGGGGGAATGATGTACCCGAAATGCGCGACGAATCGCTGCAAGTCTGTGAAATTCTCTTTTACAGTGAGGTGAACAGTGGATGGTTCAGGGATCGGGACAATTCGCTGCTGTGCCACTTGAACTTCAGCCCTGGGTTTAAAACAGAAACTGCTGTCACTCACCGGACACCGGCTGTGCTGTCCATGCTGGTAGTGTTGCGCTGCAGTGGTAACGCAATACGTTCCACCCCCTATGTATGCCACCTGTGGGGGCACATGATCTTGTGTCATTGCTTCCATGGTGCAATTCATGGGCTTCGCGCCAGCCGTTCTGAACCCGCATTGTGGTGTTAAAAAGGCATTCATGTGCTGGGGACACAGTATGATGTGTGCTCCCCGGCCACGACAACCCGAGAGGTCGGTATCTGTCATCGTTTGCTCCCAGCGGATGACGTAAGGTGGGACCACTGCGTAGCGAATGTGGGCTCCCCCCTGATTGACTCCAATGTTCTCTACCCGGTACACCGGGGCGGGCTTTGCTGTGTCGCCCAACACCGGCATCCGTACTACTATCCGCATGATAGTGTGATTTGACCGTCCGCAGTCCACTGGGACTGGGTATGCCTCTGAGGCTAGCCTGAGCTGGCACGGGCTTAATGCGTTCTGAAAAGGGTGGAGCGCCTGCAGGTGTTTGTTACTTATCCAGGACGGGACCAAACCTTGTTTTAAATCCTCCAAATTACTGTGGCCCTCGCCCAGTAACCACGCCCCGTATAGTACGCACACCTCATTCTGCGCAGCTTGATCGGATGCATTTCAATCTTCCCTGATCAGGGCATTTACCGTTCTCGCATGCTTCTCCAGCTCTGCTATAATCTCTTTTAAGTGTAGTGTCATGGCCTGGTCCTCATGTAACTCAGACCCTACTACCTTGTTCTCGTTTGTGAGGATGCTTTTTAACTGTGTTTTTAAACCGTTGATCTGGGTCTGCAGCTCCACATTGTCTAGAGCGTTGACCACAGATGTTCCCGTATTAAAAGCAGTGAACACATCGTTCACAACACCCCTTCTTTGTCTCCCCACCTGACCCAAAACTTCGTGTGGTGTGGTGTATAAGCTTGTTTTGTCAACCTCTGCAAAATCAAACTCATAAAATTGTCTGAACATGTTTGTTAACAGGACCTGGTACAATTTTTCAGTTTCTTTGGGGCACCACTCTGGTAAATGCACCTCGGTGAGATTTAGAAACACCGAGGCCACCGCGTAATGTACCCCTTGATATAGTATCTGATCTGTTGGCACCAGTACCAGACCATTCCCGGGCCCCTTAGTGGTTTTAGGGCACCCTTCCTCCTGAGCCAAAGCCACCGGAATCGTGGGCGGAGACTTGCGTGGGCGCGTGATGAGTTCAGTGGCGTTTACCGGGATCGGGGAGAATGGAGCTCCGCACCCCCTGGTGCTGACGTCCCACCTCATCCCTTTCCCGGCATCCTGCCACTGTTGCAGGAAAAATATGGATATACCCTTGGGGCAAACGTACTTCGATCCCCACATACAAACATATATTCCCTCATCCGGTTCCCACCATTTGTCCCAACAGACTTTCAATTGTCCGTTAGACCCCGTAATTGTCCGATGGGTATTGTTACCCAATCGCTCCCACTCGACCGAGGAATTTCTCATAGTCTTGCTTAACTTCCGTAACCACCACCATCGGCTCCATGGGACCTTCCCATTGCACGTCAAACAAATCCTTTTGCCGACGGTGACGCTGATTCTGGGTGCAACGATCCTCACTCTGGGACACAGTAAAGAAGTCTCTTTATAGGCAAATCCGGATGCGCTGGAGTATTCCATCGAATTCGTTCCCAGCCATCCCGGCCACCTTCCCTTGTGGAAATAAGTGGCGGTTTCCTCAGCCTTTCGCTCCCCGGTCCCATCCGTCGCGATGGGGGCCGTGTCCCCGGAGCAACCGAACACAACGACATCCTTGGTGAGGCCCCGATAGGCCAATCCATATCCGATCGTTGCGAGCACTATCAGAAACCTTTCCATATCTCCTGGTTCCTGTGATCAGATAAAATGATGTAGCCAGCCTCCCAAGAGTCTCTGGCTTTTGTGAAGGGTGAGCGGGTCCCTTGACCTCGTCTCACGTACAAGACATGTATGCTGGATAGACCTTAACTATTCCTATCACTAACTCCCATCATTTTACCATTTACTTATAAACTTAAACTACAATCTTAACCGGATATTAAAACACTATAAACTTAAACTTATCCTTCTAAAATAACTAAAATCCCAGGGCGGCCTACCTAAAGTCTGGACAAGCTGCCACGAGCTTTTCCCCGCTGCGGGGGCCACTGACCCTTGTCTTTGATCCGCCGCAGCCTGTCGCTGCTGAGCTAGGACTGGGATCTCCCTGGGCTGCCTTAAACTTACGCCTGGGGGTGTACGAGGGATTTGACCACAACTTCCTGGGCTGGGGTGTCCGACTCGACCTGCGGAGGGCCACCTTGGGCAAGATCTCCAGGACCGACGGACCGGGGACCGGGACTTCCACCGTCACGGTCTGTGGTCCCACCACAGCCGCCGGCTCTGTCTCCCCTGGCTCCGCCCCCCTGGGCTCGGGATCTGCGGTTTCTGACTCCACCCTACTTGTTTCTCCTGTAAGTGGAACTCCACTCGCAATCCCTATCTCCCCTATGCTTGGGTCGAGGGCGGAACCTCCGTCCTCCGACCCCACCACCTCTCCGACTGGGTCACTACCTTGGTTGAGCTCTCCAAGCTCTTCCTCATCTGAATCCCAAGAAAAAGAAAAGATCCTACACTTTTCCAGAATGTCCTTTCCCCTCACGCAGGCTGCTTTACCGGCCTGTGTGCCCTGCGGTTCTACCCGGGGCTGAGAGTCCCCACTCACAGGTTTGGCCCCTGTGATTGGCCCCTGTGCACCCGGTTTATACAGCCTGCACTGGTTAATGTGGAACCACTTTGTGCGCCGGGGTACCTTTACGGCATACACCATGGGACTCGCCTTATCTACAATACTGTAGGGTCCCATGTACAGCGGCTCCAAACTCCCTACTCTGGCATAGTTCCTAACCATGACCTGATCCCCGACTTCCCACTCCTGCTTCTTACGGGGTTCCAGTAACAGGCGATTGCCCTGGTGCTGTCTTCCCATGTTCCCAGCCGCCTGCTCGTAAACCTGCTTCAGGCATTCCAAGAGGGTCTGGACAAACTTGTCCCGTTTCACCTCTTGGAGCTGGACCTCAGTGAGCACCGGGGCTAGTACATGGGTGGGGGTTCGCATGATCCTCCCAGTCATCACCTCGTACGGGGAATACCCCGTACTCTTTGACTGGCTGGCCCGGATTCCCATGAGGACTAGAGGCAGAACCTCCGCCCATTTTTGGGGCGAGTTCATAGTCTCTTTCCTCAGTTTCTCCTTGAGGGTCCGGTTCATGCGTTCAACAATCCCTGATGACTGGGGATTGTGCGCTACGTGCCACTTCCCTTCAATGCCCAAAAGCATGAGGGTGTTCTGCATCACCTGGCCGGTGAAATGACTCCCTTGGTCTGACTCCACGAAACGGGGGAGTCCCCACCGTGAGAACACTTCCCGGACCAAGATCTTGGCAGTACCCAGCACCGTAGCTGTTCTACAGGGAAAGGCTTCTACCCACTTGGAAAACACATCCACCAGGACGAGGCAGTATTTGTAGCCTCCCTGGGTGGTGGGCAGGGGCCCTATGTAATCGATTTGTATCGACTGCCATGGTCCCTCCACCCTCCTGATGTGCCCCATGTGCACTTTCCTTTTCTGGGGGTCTGGGTTGTTTGCAGCGCACACAAGACAGCTTGCACAGAACTCGCGGACCTGATCCCTGAGTCCTGGCCACCATCCCGCCTGCTCTACCCGTTGCCAGGTAACCTCAGGCCCAGGGTGTCCTGCCCCCGGCCCCTCATGAGCCAACTGGAGGAATTCCCTCCTGTGCTGCTGCGGCACAACCCACTGTTCCTCGCGGAACAGCATGCCTTCTTTAACGGAGAGGGTTGCCGTACTGTACAGACCCTCTACCTGCTTGCCCTCAGTGATCGTTCTGAGAACTGCCTTTAGGGCGGGATCCTGGCTCTGGACGGTCTTAAGGTCTAGGGGCAGTGCTACCCTGGTGTTCCCGGGATTCCCTTCCCTGCCTTGGATCGCTGCCACGGGTCCGAGTCCATAGAGGTTCCAGAAAATGCCGTTACGGGCACCCTCCCTGGCTAGCGCATCCGCCTGCTGGTTGCCTTCCTCGCGGGGTTCTGTGGAGGAGTGAGCCTTCACCTTGTGGATGAAAATCTCCCCTTCCTCCCCCACTGCTGCTAGGATCTTTTCCAGCAAGGGCTTCACCGTTAAAGGTCGCCCGTCCGCGGAGGTGTAGCCACGGCGGGACCAAATGGCCAGGTATTCCGTACACGAATTGCACGTAAACATACTGTCCGAACAAATCGTGTATGGGGTTGGGAAGATCTCTGGGTGGGTAACTACATACGCCACCGCAGACAGCTCAGCCTGCTGCGCGCTCATCGTGCTGGGGAGTTTAATTGCCAAGGCAAGGTTTGCCGCAGGGTCATAAACTCCACACCCTGTGAGACGTTCGCCAGCGGACACTGTGCTGGAACCATCAACATAAATCTCGCGACCTGTGGGATGTATCCCGGCCCACAAACCTACGTTGACCTCCCACACCCCTTCAACCGAACACCGGTGGGCTGTTCCGGGGTATACCAGGTTGGCCGCGAGCTTGGGCTCGCAAAGACCTTTAACTCTGAGATCCATCTGGGAAAGGAGAAGGGTCCAGCGCGCAATGCGAGCGCTGCTTACGGTCCCATCCTTAATCCTCCCATCCAGAAGCATCTTGGTTGGCGTGTGATGGGTGAGGAGATTGATGGGAGAGAGCCCTGTGAAGATCGCTGATCTTTTCACAGCCCAATGCGTGGCTAAAAGATGCCTTTCGCAGTTGGAAAAACTCCTTTCCACATCCGTTAACACCCTGGATGAATAAACAACCGGCCTCAGCCTGCCATGACGCTTTTGGAGCAGCACGGCGCTCAAGCTGTCTCCGCTGGCAGCTACCTCCAGGAAAAACTCCTCCCCCCCATCTATGGCCCCTAAAGCTGGCGCGGTCTGCAGATCCCTTTTTAACTTCTCGAAGGCTGCCTGACAACCCTCGTCCCAAGACCACTCCACTCCCTTATGGAGGAGTCGGAGCAGCGGAGCTGCTGTGGCCGCATAGTCCTCGATGAAGTCTCTACAGTAACCGGTCAATCCCAGAAAGGACCTCACACCCGTTATGGTGTTGGGAATCGGTAACTCCTGCACCGACTCCCTCCTAGCCTTATCTATGGCTCTTTCCCCAGCGCGAATGGTCAGACCCAGGAATTTTACTTCCTGCTGACCGATCCGTGCTTTCTTAGGGTTAACTTTAAAACCCTTTCTCGCTAGCAGCTCCAATAACTCGGCTAGCAGTGGTCCATGCTCCTCCCTTGAGTCTGTGAACAGGAGCAAATCATCCACGTACTGCACTATTTGATTGGGCTGACTAAACTCCTTTAAACTTCCTGCCATACACTGATGGAAAATACTGGGGCTGTTGTGGAAACCCTGTGGCAAACAGTTCCATGTGTACTGTTGTCCTTTGAAAGTAAAGGCAAACTTGTACTGGTCCTCTCGCCGCAACGGGATGGACCAAAAACCGTTCGAGATATCCAGCACCGTGAACGTGGTCGCGAACGCTGGGATACTCCCTATTAGGTCAGCAACTGCTGCTACTGTGGGCGCGCAGGCAGGGATGTTACTGTTAAGGACTCTGTAGTCCACCGTGGCCCTCCACGAATTATCCGGCTTCCTCACCGGCCATAATGGGGAGTTCACGTGTGTGGCTATCGGTCTCAACACGCCCTGCTGCACCAATGAGGACATTGCTGTCTCCATATCGGGTTCTGCTTCTTTGGGGAAGTTATACTGCTTTTGGGGTCGGGTCATGGGGTCCCCGTCTACGCTGACCTCAAACCCGGTAACCCTTCCACAATCGTGCTTGTGGGTTGCAAACGCGTGCATATTATCTGATACGTACGTTTGCATGTCCGTTGGGACATCCGCGACCATAAGCCCGAGGTCGTAACCTCCGGATGGCTTCATGGTACACAGGGCCCCTTTTCCTTCCTTCCCTGGGATTACAACTACCTTGCCTTTCCCACCCTTGGCTCCCCAGAGACAGTGATTCCTAAGGTCCACGAGGATCCCGTGTTCCGCTAGGAGATCCGATCCGAGGATACCTTTGCCACCCCCCCCTCTTGCCATTTCATCAGGATACACTTCCATGTGGTGTGGAGTGCTCCTAAATGAATGGAGAGCGGAATGGAGAATGCGCCAGCCTGCTCTTTTCCTGTGAACCCTGCTAATGTGAATGGGACCTTGGTAGACAGTGGTGAGTCAAAGGGGCTATCTGTATGAATCACGGTGCATGAAGCTCCCGTGTCCAACAAGTAACTACCCTTCTGCTTCTCTAGCACCATCTCTACCAGGGGTCTTTTCCACGCATCATAGCTGAGCGGACACAGGTAAACGGGCTGCGCAGGCTTTAGTCATTGGGTACCGGTGGACGGGGTTGTGGCATCTGTGGGGCCGGTAACGACTGCCACCCTCCCGTGCGAAATCATAAGAGACCGCATGGCTCCTAACTTTGATTCTATCGCATCGGGATGGATAGGCACACCAGCTCCTTTCTCAGAGACAGGCGCTTGGGTTCGGACTGCGGGAGCTTTTTCCCTGGAATCCTTCCAGGGATTCCTACAGTTTTTACGCCAGTGACCTGTCTTCCCGCACCCGTAACAAACACTACTGGTTTGTGGGGCGCGATTTCCCTCCTGATGCCACTCTTTCTGAGCCGGAGCTGTGGGCCTTGCTTCATGCACCTTTCCCTTAACGGGACGCGCTCCCGTGCTCCTAGTGTTCCGATACCCTATGGTGAGGTGACTCAGGACAGATTCCTCCGTGGTCTCGGGGTTAGTGGGATCAAACCACGCTCTGGCCTGCTCCCTGACGGCTGGCAAGCTGTTGGCTACTATGCACCTGAGCCAATGAGCTTTCCCGGCGCCGTCCAGATAGATGCGCTGTGGCGCACCTGGGCAGCTACGCTGGTATACTGGCCACAGTCTGTCGGCGAAAACCCGCGGGGGTTCTCCCTCCATCTGTACGGTCTGACCCAGTCTGACGAACGGACCTTCGTCATCTGCCCCTAACACTTCTAGGACCTCGTCCCGTAAATCCCCATAGCTTTTAGTTCCCTTGTTGCTCTCGTCGGAGAGACACTGAAGGATCGAGCTATCTAAAGAGAACAGCAACATCTTGGACTTTTCCTCGTCGTCGCAGCCATTAATCGCTGCGGTCTGTTCTACTTCTCTAAAATGTACAGAAGGGTCTTCTGACTCGGACAGCTTCCGGACATGGCTAATCATTGCCCTCAGCTGGTGTGAGCTGTGGGGCACTATAAGTTGGTTCAGGATATCCCCGTCTGCCCCATTTGCCCCATTCGGGCCTCTCTTATGCCCTCGGACCGGACACATCGGTCCCGATCTCGACACTACCTCCGGGGATTGTCCTACCTCGGGAACCTTCTTCTCTATTTCCACCACTTCCTCCCTTACCCAGGTTGCCGAATAGCTGGGTGGCGCGGAGGGCGTAGTGGTTGATACCACTTCTGCTTTTCCCCGTAGGGATTTTGGGAATTCCCTACCTACCTGTGGCTGGCTCGCTGATGGGCTGATGAGACACACCAAGCCGTTTGCCTTATTCAGGGCCTCTCTTAGGTTCTCTATCTCCCTCTGGCAAACACTGTGGTCGGCTCCCTCATGCCTATCCTCGAGAGCCATCTTGTATGCCGCCCTAACTCCCCTCAAGCTTTCTTCCTGGGCCTTTATCTGGTTAGCTAGGCGGATACACCGTTCTCTAATCCTTCCCTCGCTTAATTTTGCTTCCGTGACCTGACATTCTAGGTAATCAATCCTAGCCTCGTGGTGATTGGCTACTACTTGGCGTTCCTGATGTAACGCATTTAATGATGCAATGAGTCTCTGTCCTCCCGTAACCTTTTCCTCCATCTCTGCTTCTAATTCCCTGATCTGAGCTGCCTATGCTGCAATGACCTGGTCCGAAAGTTGGACTTGCTTCTTGTAGCACATCAGCCAGACCGCTTTCTCTACCGACTTCTTATGATCTTTACTACCTGTCCATTTGATGGCGGCGTCTAGCGGATGCCTATCCATCAGTAGGTCACATATCCACTGTTTGGTTAAGTTAACTTTCCCAAACACATAGTCGGCTACCTTCTCATCCATCACATTTTGCCTATTCAAACCTGGGTCTAAGACATTACTCTCTTGCTGCCAGGGTCCCTTCATGGTCGCCATATTCTGTAAGGGGTTTCAAACGGTGCTGGTGCGAGGTTAGGCCTTTGTTGCCTATACTATTGCTTGCTCTGGTCTCCGGCCAGCCTTTTTGCAATAAGCACCTGTGAGTGGTTCGACCCACTCGCCCTTACGGTTCTGACACCTGGACTTAGATGCAAGGAGCAGTAATGCAGAGAAAAACTCAAATAGACCCGGTTGAATAGCACGAAATGAAAATCTTTATTGCATGGCGTCTAAAATCATGAAATACATGTCATAGGCGCAAATCAAAGAGAGTACAAGTATACACACATTCATAAAGCTTGGTCTATGGAAATGGAGAACACACGGCACATCGTAAAAAGGGGAACACATTATACCTTAACCTTATTAAAAACCACCCTCCCTTAATAATACCTAAACTACGTCTGGATTTGTAGGATCGGAACTCATGCTCACCACTCGTTTTACTTCGGAGATTTTAAAGTGAGGCACTCAGCTCGTTTCGCTGCAGCGCCTGACTGTCACGTGTTTGGAAGGGTTTCTGCACCCCACTTGTTTACTTTTGCTGCTGCGACAAGCAGGCCAGACTCTCTGTTGTCATGAAGCAATCGATGGACTCAAACCGTCTTAAAATTCAAAGAAGGGTCTTCCTGTGCTGCGGCACATGTAGAAGTCGGTAGAACTCAAAGGAAAAGTTCTTTTAGTTATATTTTCGGGCGCGGTCAGGGTTTACTGACCGTGGCGGCACGTGGAATTTCTTCTCGTCTTCTTCTCTTCTCGTCTTCTCGGGCCTCCGGGTCCAGACACCGTTTACCGACACTCGGGATGGTGTACCCTGTTACTTGCCCTGGTCGGGGCGGCTCGTTCCGATTGAGCTCCACCCAACACTCGAATAACCGATCAGTATGGCTAAAAGTCAAGAGTCAACAAAGTCCAGAGGCAGAATCAAGAGCCCACAAGTCAAGCGAGTTCAGCCAGAGGCAAGCGAATAAGAGACCGATGGACATTTGTTCTCTATAGTTATAGTGATGTGTCCGCTTTATCTCCCGCTCAAATCTTAATGTTTTTCCTTTGTGTAACATTGGCGCTCAAAACTCCCAGCATGGGGCGATTATCTTCTTAACGGGTTTCGGTAGCACCTGAAACTGGCCAACTATCCATCGTTTTCCCCATTGTAGAGTCAGCCAGGATGTGTATGAATCGTCTCCTCGACTGGTTTTGGGGCCCCCCCGAATACTTGCTTAATCACCCGCCAATGTCTCTCTCATTGTTGAGCCGGGGGGGGGGGGTATTTGTGTATTGATGTGTCTGGATGGGCCTTCGATTGCCCAGTTCAATGATCCTTACTGTGCATAGGAAACGATTCCAGCACTTATATCATTGCTATTGTTCAAAATGCAAACGGGTTGCATCCTGTCTTTATCAATGTGTACCGAGTATGATCCAATCTCATACTGAATGTATATTCGACGCCATCTTGTCTGCCCACTGTGTTTCTGGAAGCTTCTGCCACGATGCGCGGCGGCCATTTTACAGGCTTCTGTGTCCTTTATGATCAGGACAGCATTTCGTTTAATAAAACTGATCAATTGAATCTGCTTCTCTCATGTTATTTTGAATCACGATAATTGCGAACTCTACAATCCTAGGATCTCCAAATCATTGCTGTCAGCTGCATAATCCATAACTTTAATGTACAAAGTGGCCTAACCACAGAACAGGAAGAGGCCAATTTGGAATCAAAATCAGACTGAGACTGTAGCTTCAGAAACACCCGTTCAATCTGGTGCCCATTCAAACTAATTGCGTGTTGTGCAAACCTTTCCCCTCTTGTCCAAGGCAAGTATTTAAACAGCTGTTCAAGCAATTTGTGGTTAGAATGGGGAACTGGCTATCACATAGGCATAGATGCGCTTTGCCTAGTGGCAATGAATCGAATAGCATAGATGCATTAAAGAGGAAGCTCGGTATGCTGATAGGGTTAAATGAAGTAGGGTGGGAGAAATCTTGTGTGGAGCATAAACACCAGCACAGACCAGTTGGGCCAAATGGCCTGTTTCTGTGCTGTAAATTCTATGTAATTCAAATGAAGCTCAGATTTTAAAGTAGGGAAACCGTTACATTGGCCAGCCAGCCCCCTTTGTGGGTAAGAGCCTGCACAAAATACATACGGCAGGCAAATTGGGGATGTCGGGGTTAATTGCCAAGTGAGCCTACTCCCAAAGACCTTTAACTCCCGATTCCTGCGTTAGGAATTTGCAGACTATCATCACTGTAACATTGCAGCCATGCATAAATCGATTGCTACATCTTTCCTTCGTAGAGAAAACATTTGAACGGGGCATTATTGTTTGATCAATCTCCATTGCTATCTTGATATGAACATACAGCTTTCTTCATCATTCACCAACCAATTTTATTTACAAATTGTTGTAAGGACAATTCATTTATAAATGACTTGGTTGAAGGAATAGAGAGTTGTATATCTAAGTTTGCTGATGACACTAAGTTAGGTGGCTCAGTAACTAGTGTAGATGGCAGCAGAAAGTTGTAAAGGGACATTGATAGATTAAATGAGTGGGCAAAACTGTGGCAGATGGAGTTCAATGTGGGAAAGTGTGAGGTCAGCCACTTTGGACCTAAGAAAGATAGATCAGAGTATTTTCTAAATGGCAAAAAGCTAGAAACGGTGGAGGAACAGAGAGACTTAGGGGTCCAAGTACAGAAATCATTAAAAGCTAGTGGAGAGGTACAAAAAGTAATTAAAAAGCTACATAAGCCACCCGCCCACTCTCTTCCATGAGCTCTAACGCATCTCGGATTGAAGCCACTGAGTCCGCGATGTCCCGGCCAACGACTCCACCAGACTGAGAGGGCGAAACTATCTGCGGCATCACTGGAATTTAGAAGAATGAGAGGTGATCTTATTGAAACATATTGGCCCAGAAATTGCAGTTCGATGGTTGCCGCGGGGGTAAGGATCCCCCGCGATATTGCACTCCGCGCCTACCTTTATGGTTTTGGCCCACACGAACTTCAGTTCCTGGGCCTCTCCCTGGTGCCGGCGCGCAGTGTGTGCGTGTCCCAGAGGCACAGTTAGTTCGATGCTACCTCTGGGATCACGTGGGCCAGTTAGAGCCAATGGCAGCACACCATCTTTCATTCATAGTTTTGACAGCAAGAGCTGTCAAAACTATGAATACAACAAGCCCCCAAAAGAACAGCTAAACCTCAATTAAATTTAAAAAAAAGCCATCACATTAATAAAATAACTATAGTTAAATAAATTAACCACTTTAAACAAAAATGTAAATTTTTGAAAAAATTTAAATTCTTTTTAAAAGTTATAAAAATAAACTTACCTTTCTTTAAAGTCTCTAAAAAAGATAAACCTGTTGAAAAATTTTTAAAATAATACTTAATTAACTACTTACCTTGTTAAAAGGGGGTCTTACGCCTGCTTTCTTTATGTGTAAAATCTTCAACACTTACCTGCACGTTCAAACCTGAAAAAAAAACTAAGTGCGCTGCGTGCGCACAACCTGTAGCGCGCACGCGGTTCACTTAGGAACCGCCCCCTTTGCAATTCCCGAAGTGCCGGTTTCACGCGCATGCGCAGTGCATGCAGGAAACCGGCACTTCAGGACCTAATACGCGAGAGTACACAGTGCGTACTCTCCCGCATTAGGTCTAATTTTCGGGCCATAAGATTCTGAGGGGGCTCGACAAGGTAGATGCAGAGAGGATGTTTCCCCTCGTGGGGAAATCTAGAACTCGGGGCCATAGTTTCAGAATAAAGGGTCGCCCTTTTAGAACTGAGATGAGGAGGAATTTCTTCTCTCAGAGGGTCGTAAATCTGTGGAATTCTCGGCCCCAGAGAGCCGTGGAGGCTGGGTCATTAAATACATTTAAGGTGGAGATAGACAGATTTTTGCAAGATAAGGGAGTGAAGGGTTATGTGGAGCAGGCAGGGAAGTGGCTTTGAGCCCAAGATCAGGCTCGAGGGGCCAAGTGGCCTATTCCTGCTCCTATTTCTTATGTTCTTATGTATATCACCTCCTTCATACGATTTGCCATAACCCTCGCCAAGATCTTATAATCCGCATTTAATAATATGATGGGCCTCCAATTCTTTAAATCCCGTCTACCCCCCTTATTTTTATAAGCTAGGCTTATGATACCTTTCCTCATAGATGGGGACAGGCTTCCCTCAATTTTAATCTCCTTAAAGACCTCTAACAGAAATGGACTTAAAATCCTTAAAAATTCTTTATAAAATTCTGCAATCAGTCCTTCAGACCCAAGGCATTTCCCTCTTTTAGTCCACTTATTGTTACTTTTATTTCCGGTAACCCTATTCCTTTGTCACACATGCTTCTCTCATCCTCCTTTAAAACCTCTTCAATAATAGCGCTAACTTTCTACATTGCCAATTTGGAAATGTCTTCTTTTGTACATAACTCTTGATAAAAAAAAACTATTAGCTGTCTCTAGAATCTCCCCACTTTCATTAATGATCTTCTCCCCAACCTTCAACTCTCCAATAAATGATAACCTTTGTCGCAGCTTCTCTTGCTCTAGAAAGTAAGAGCTAACGTTTCAGGTCGATTACCTTTTGTCAGAACTGGAAAAAGTTAGAGAGGGAACAGTTTTTAAGCAAATGTAGGGGCAAGGAAAGGGGGGAGGAGAGGAAAGAACAAAAGGGAAGATCTGTGATAGGGTGGAAGGCAGGAGTGATTAAATGACAAAAGGGGTGACGGTACAAGGCAAAAGCGTTGGTAATGAGACAAGTAAAGAAACAAAAGATGGGCCTAGAGGAGCTGTAAATAGCAACAGCAGAACCATGACCAGCACCTGCTGTTCGAAAAAATGAGAGCAGTGGTTATGATCTGAAATTATTGAATTCAATGTTGAGTCCGGAAGGTTGTAAAGCAGATCATCCACCCACCATCTTGTTCTTTCCTTCCCTCCCCCAACCCCCCTTCACTGCCCCTGCACTTGCTTAAAACCTCGGCGGGTCCGTGGCGGGCGACGTCAGTGGTGGGTCCCGACCCCACTGCTGTCTCCATCCCGGCCTCTGAAATGAATTTACCGTGATTGGGATTGTGAAGCCCGCCCAGTGCATTTCCCGGCCAATTAGAGGAAGCGGATCTGGTGATGTCATTTGATGACGCGTCATCAGCCAGTTTTCTTAAAGGGACCACGGCCAACTTTCTTTTGACAGTTGTGCTGTCAGTGTTCTACAGTATTGAGGTGCTGCAAACACTGACAATCACTGCACAGAGGTGCAGGGCTGCACCCAGGCTCTCCCATGACTCCCTCCATATGCTTATGGAGGGAGTTACAGCACACAGGGAGGTTCCCTTCCCTTCCCATGGGTGGAAGAGAACTCCCTGGGAGATCAACACAGCCTGGTTGCACATTGCACAGGAGGGCACAAGCAGGGATGTGGTCAGGAGGACCTGGATGCAGAGCCGCAAACGTTTCAATGATCTCAGTAGATCACAAAACGTTAGTACAAAGCTACACTCAACCTCATCCTGCTGTGCCTCTCATCACATCCCCATCACTCTGCCTTTCCTGCTCTACTCCTGCACATCCTTACTCACACCAACTTACCTTGCACCTCCACCCATCCCTCTCTATCAACATTATCACATCCCCATCTCACTAGTCACCCCCCACACTCACCCTCATCCTAGTGCAATCATACCAACGAACAACACACAAGGGTAGGCACTTGGGTCTTTTATGCAATGTTCATGTAAAGTTTCTGTTAATGTGGTGTCAAACATTGAAACCTTTATTTTCAACACTTTGTGTTCTTGGACAGATTTTTGTGCACCTTTGGAAGTGTCTTAGTGAGTTGCAGTGAACGGTGAGACATAACGGTATCCCCACAATGGTGATGTGTGTGAAAGGAATGGCTTGGGCAATGGAGGGATGTTTTATGGTGTTGGTGTGTGGTGGTGCCAACCTGGCACATCATGTGGCAGCCAGGGTGCACAGCATCAAGTGAAGTAAATCTGGCCATGGTGAGGCCATCCCTGGCCTCCCGGGCAGCAATGTGGTCGGGTGCTGATGCCCTGTGTCCTGTGCAGCATCAGTTGATTGCGGAGAAAGTTGGTGTTGCTGGTGTGCCTGGTGCTGCTGGTGTGCCTGGTGATGCTGGTATTGTGGCTGATTGTGGTGGAAGTCTGAGGACCAAGGTGAGAGAGTTTCAAGGGCAACCATGCTGATAGAATAGATGTCAGGTGAAGTAGAGATGGCAGAAGTGATCTGTCAATGGTGGGAGAGGTAATGAGGTCAGACTGGATGGAGACTTGTGTAAAGAGTTGCAGCATCTGTAGTGGAAATGCAGTTTAGAGAAGCGAGTGGTTAAGGGAACATTTCTCAATCAGCTGGGAGCTTTGACTTGACATTTGAAGCTGTCAACTCATCAGCTGATTCAATGGCCACTGACCTCCTGCCTCAGCTTCACAGATGAGGTCTAGGCACAGCGGGAAACTGGTGGGCGACCTGTCAATCCAAAAAGCTGGGAAAAAACCATTGAGAAGTGGCTGTAAACAAGCCACTAATGATTTTAATTGCCTCCCTCGCCGCTGCGTGTCGGGTCTGCTCAGCGCTGACAGACCCGACATTTGGGAAAGGCACATGGCGGCGGGTTCACAGCGGGGTCCCGACCTGCTGGGGGAAAATAACACTTTTCCACCCGACCCACCACCGATCGCACCCACTGATCCCCACAAAATCCAGCCCTATGTTGCAGATTTTGAAATATGCACATGACTTCTATTACATATCATCAACAAAAGGGTTTATGTAAATGTTCCAGTGTTGAATATTATGGTGTACAAAAATATATGAACCCTATAATATGCTTTTATTATATATATACTATTTTACAGCTTTAAGACTATATTGTAGTACTCCCAACAGTCAACTTAATTTCTTAACTTAAAGGGGATTTAAAAAAATCTTTGTGCCATATTTCTGCCATATTCTGTTGTACTGGGCACTGTGGATTTTCTTGTATATAAGGGCCAGCTTGGCTCAGTTGGTAGAACTCTCTTTTCTGAGTTAGGGTGTTGTGGTTTCAAGCCCACTCCAGGGATTGGGATTATAATGTGTTTGACACTCAGTGAAGTGCTGTGTCGTTGGAGGTGCTTTCTTCTGGATGTAAGTTTAAACCAAGGCCCTGCCTGTCTGTTCGCAATCACCAGTCTGACCACTTTCCACTTTTCAGCTCCAACCTCAGTGTTAAAAAAAAAGTGAACAGATTCTAGATTCTGGTGAGCATGAACTTTCTTTACCATCAAAAAAGGTATTTTTAAATTCATTCTCGGGATGCGGGCCTCACTGACAAGGCCAGCATTTATTGCCTATCCCTCGGTGTCCTGAGATGGCGATGGTGGGCCTTCTTCTGAGTGGCTTGCTCAGCCACTTCAGAGGGCAGGTAAGAGTCAACCACATTGGTGTGAGACTGGAGCTGCATAAAGGCCAGAACGGATAAAGATGGCAAGTACCCTTCCCTAAAGGACATTAGTGAACCAGTGGGGTTTTTACAACAATCTGACAGCTTCATGGTCACTTTCATTGGTACCAGCTTTTTATTTCCAAATCTTTTTCAACTGAATCCACATTCTCAAACTGCAATGGAGGGATTTGAACGTGCATTCTCTGGATTAGTTGCCCAGGCCTCTGGATTACTAGTCCTGTAGTTACTGGTTCACAAATCAGAAATCCTTGATAATATTCTTGCCTCTTGTGCATCCACGATTTCCTTCTCCCCACCATTAACAGCTGTGCCTTCAGCTGCCTAGGCCCTAAGCTCTGGAATTTCCTCCCTAAACCTCTCTACCTCTCTTTCCTCCTTTAAGAGGCTCATTGAAACCTACCTCTTTGATGAAGCTTTTGATCATCTGTCCTAATACCTCTTTTTGTGGCTCAGCATCAAATTTAACCTGTGTCCTTTGGTTACCGACCCTCCCACCAGTGGAAACACTTTCTCCCTATCTACTCTATCAAAACCCTTCATAATTTTGAACACCTACATAGGAACGTAGGAACAGGAGTAGGCCATTCAGTCCCTCGAGCCTGTTCCACCATTCAATGAGATCATCGATGATCTGTGACCATTTTTTTTATTCGTTCATGGGATGTGGGCATCACTGGCAAGGCCAACATTTATTGCCCATCCCTAATTGCCCTTGAGAAGGTGGTGGTGAGCCGCGTTCTTGAACCGCTGCAGTCCGTGTGGTGAAGGTGCTCCCACAGTGCTGTTAGGGAGGGAGTTCCAGGATTTTGACCCAGCGACAATGAAGGATCAGCAATTTACTTCCAAGTCAGGATGGCGTGTGACTTGGAGGGGAACTTGGAGGTGGTGGTGTTCCCAAGCGCCTGCTGCCCTTGTCCTTCTAGGTGGTAGAGGTCGTGGGTTTCGGAGGTGCTGCCGAAGAAGTCTTGGCGAGTTGCTGCAGAGCATCTTGTAGATGGTACACACTGCAGCCACGGTACGCCGGTGATGGAGGGAGTGAATGTTTAAGGTGGTGGATGGGGTGCCAATCAAGTGGGCTGCTTTGTCTTGGATGGTGTCGAGCTTTTTGAGTGTTGTTGGAGCTGCACTCATCCAGGCAAGTGGAGAGTATTCCATCACACTCCTGACTTGTGCCTTGTAGATGGTGGAAAGGCTTTGGGGAGTCAGGAGGTGAGACACTCGCCGCAGAATACCCAGCCTCTGACCTGCTCTTGTTACCACAGTATTTATGTGGCTGGTCCTGTTAAGTTTCTGGTCAATGATGACCCCCAGGATGTTGATGGTGGGGGATTCAGCGATGGTAATGCCATTGAATGTCAAGGGGCAGTGGTTAGACGCTCGCTTGTTGGAGATAGTCATTGCCTGGCACTTGTGTGGCGT
Source organism: Squalus acanthias (assembly GCA_030390025.1). Taxonomy (NCBI): domain Eukaryota; kingdom Metazoa; phylum Chordata; class Chondrichthyes; order Squaliformes; family Squalidae; genus Squalus; species Squalus acanthias. The sequence continues at coordinate 42,316,954 of CM059438.1, forward strand.
GAATATTACCTGCCACTTATCAGCCCAAACCTGAATGTCGTCCAGGTCTTGTTGCATGCGGGCATGGACTGCTTCATTATCTGAGGCGTTGCGAATGGCACTGAACACTGTGCAGTCATCAGCGAACATCCCCATTTCTGACCTTATGTTGGAGGGAAGGTCATTGATGAAGCAGCTGAAGATGGTTGGGCCTAGGACACTGCCCTGAGGAACATCTGCAGCAATGTCCTGGGGCTGTGATTGACCTTCAATCACCACAACCATCTTCCTTTGTGCTAGGTATGACTCCAGCCAGTGGAGAGTTATCCCCCCGATTCCCATTGACTTAAGTTTTACTAGGGCTCCTTGATGCCACACTTGGTCAAATGCTGACTTGATGTCAAGGGCAGTCACTCTCACCTCACCTCTGGTATTCAGCTCTTCTGTCCATGTTTGGACCAAGGCTGTAATGAGGTCTGGAGCCGAGTGGTCTTGGCGGAACCCAAACTGGGCATCTGTGAGCAGGTTATTGGTGAGTAAGTGCTGCTTGATAGCACTGTCGACGTCACCTTCCATCACTTTGCTGATGATTGAGAGTAGACTGATGGGGCGGTAATTGGCTGGTTTGGATTTGTCCTGCTTTTTGTGGACAGGACATACCTGGGCAGTTTTCCACATTGTCGGATAGATGCCAGTGTTGTAGCTGTATTGGAACAACTTGGCTAGAGGTGTGGCTAGTTCTGAAGCACAAGTCTTCAGCACGGCTGCCGGGATATTGTCGGGGTCCATAGCCTTTGCTGTATACAGTGCGCTCAGCCGTTTCTTGATATCACGTGGAGTGAATCGAATTGGCTGAAGACTGGCTTCTGTGATGGTGGGGACCTCAGGAGGAGGCTGATATGGATCATCCACTCGGCACTTCTGCCTGAAGATGGTTGCAAACGCTTCAGCCTTGTCTTCTGCACTCACGTGCTGGGCTCCACCATCATTGAGGATGGGGATATTCATGGAGCCTCCTCCTCCCGTTAGTTGTTTAATGGTCCACCACCATTCACGACTGGATGTGGCAGGACTGAAGAGCTTTGATCTGATCCATTGATTGTGTAATCGCTTAGCTCTGTCTATAGCATACTGCTTCCGCTTTTTAGCATGCATGTAGTCCTGTGTTGCAGCTTCCCCAGGTTGGCACCTAACTCCATATACCCACCTTTGCCCCATATACCTTAATATCTTTGGTTAACAAAAATCTATCAATCTCATATTTAAAATTAACAATTGACCTAGCATCAATTGCCATTTGAGGAAGAAAGTTCCAAACTTCTCCCACCCTTTGTGTGTAGAAGTGTTTCTTAACTTCACTCCTGAAAGGTCTGCCTCTAATTTTAGACTATGCCCCCTAATCCTAGACTCCCCAACCAGCAGAAATGGTTTCTCTCGATCTAACCTAGCAGTTCCCCTTAATATCTTGAAAACTTCAATCAAATTCCCCCTTAACCTTCTTAATTCCTGGGAATACAACCCTAGTTTGTGTAATCTCTCTTCGTAAATTAATCCTTGGGGTCCAGATTTCATTCTGGTAAATCTACGCTGCACTCCCTCCAAGGCCAATATGTCCTTCCTAAGGTGTGCTGCCCAGAACTGCTCACCGTACTCCAGGTGTGGTTTTACCAGGGCTTCGTATAGCTGTAGCATAATTTCTACCCCCTTGTATTCTAGCCCTCTAAATATAAAGTCCAACCGTGGCTCAGTTGGTAGCACCCTTGCCTCTGAGTCAGAAGGTTGTGGATTCAATTCCCACTCTCGGGACTTGAGCACAAAAATCTAGGCTGCCACTTCAGTGCAGTGCTGAGGGAGTGCTGCACTGTCGGAGGAGGCATCTTTTGGATGAGATGTTCAACTGAGGCCTTGTCTGCTCTCTCAGGTGGATGTAAAAGATCCTATGGCACTATTTCAAAGAAGATGAGAGGAGTTATCCCAGTGTCCTAGCCAATATCTATCCCTCAACCAACATCACTAAAAAACAGATTATCTGGCCATTATCACATTGCTGTTTGTGGGAGCTTGCTGTGCGCAAATTGGCTGCTGCGTTTCCTATGTTACAACAGTGACTACACCTGAAAAGTACTTTATTGGCTGTAAAGTGCTTTGGGACATCTGGTGGTCATGAATGGTGCTATATAAATGCAAGTCTTTCTTTGTCTTTTCTTTTAGTATTCCATTAGCCTTTTTGATTATTTTCTGAACCTGTCCATGACACTTTAATGATCTATGTACCTGGACCCCCGAGTCTCTTTGGATCGTCACTGTTTCGAGCTTTTCACCATTTAGAAAGTACTCTGTTCTATCCTTTTTATGTCCAAAGAGAATAACCACACATTTGCCTCTATTAAATCTCCCCTTAACCTTTCCTGCTGTAAGGAGAGCAATCCCAGCTTCTCTAGTCGCTCCACATAACAGAAGTCCATCCTGAACCCCATGTAACATTCTAGTAAATTTCCTCTGCACCCTCTCCAAGGCCTTGACCTCCTTCCTGAAGTGTGGTGCCCAGAATTGAACACAATATTCCAGCTGAGGCCTAGCCAGTGATTTATAAAGATATGCCATAACTTCTTTGCTTTTGTACTCTATACTGCTATTTATAAAGCCAAGGATGACATATCCATTTTGAAAAGCCTTCTCAACTTGTCCTGCTACCTTCAAGGACTTGCTAAATACATTCACAGGTAAAGCAAATCAAACCATCACCATAGAGTTATGAGTGGAGGCATTTATCATAGTGCACTGGTGGTTATGATATAATGTTTCATTTTAATGTGAACCCTGAACTTTTCTATTGAATTTCATTTGTCACTGTATCTTTTTGTTAAATCATGGCTGCTGCATCGGACATGACTTCTGCCCTCTACCCACCCTAATGTCAATTACGAATTTGATCAATTTTCTCTGGGTTGCAGAATCCAAGCATGGATGTAGATTTGGAACATAGGAACAGGAGTAGTCCATTCAGCTCCTCGGGCCTACTCCAGCATTCAATTAGATCATGGCTGATCTGTACCTCAAATCCATTTACTTGCCTTTGCTCCATATCCCTTTATACCCTTACCTAACAAAGATCTATCAATATCAGTTTTCAAAGCTTCAATTGACCCAGCATCTGCAGCCATTTGAAGGAGAGAATTCCAGATTTCTATTACCTTTTGTGTGAAAAAGTGCTTCCTGATTTTCCTCCTAAATGGCCGAGGCCTAATTTTAAGATTGCGTCCCCTCGTTCTTGATTCCCCCACCAGAGCATATAGTTTCTCCGTATCTACCCTATCAAATTATTTTAAAATATTAAAACTTCCAAAAGGCGTTTGATAAAGTGCCACATAATAGGCTTGCCAGCAACGTTGAAGCCCATGGAATAAAAGGGACAATGGCAGCATGGATACGAAACTGGCTAAGTGACAGAAAACAGAGAGTAGTGGTGAACGGTTGTTTTTTGTACTGGAGGAAGGTGTACAGTGGTGTTCCCCAGGGGTCGGTTCTAGGACCACTGCTTTTCTTGATATATATTAATGACTTGGACTTGGGTGTACAGGGCACAATTTCAAAATTTGCGGATGACACAAAACTTGGAAGTATAGTGAACAGTGAGGAGGATAGGGATAGACTTCAAGAGGACCTAGACAGGCTGGTGGAATGGGCGGACACGTGGCAGATAAAGTTTAATGCAGAAAAGTGCGAAGTGATACATTTTGGTACTAAGAACGAGGAGAGGCAATATAAACAAAAGGGTACAATTCTAAAGGGGGTGCAGGAATAGAGAGACCTGGGGGTATATGTGCACAAATCATTGAAGGTGGCAGGGCTGGTTGAGAAAGCGATTAAAAAAGCATACGGGATCCTGGGCTTTATAAATAGAGGCATAAAGTACAAAAGCAAGGAAGTTATGATGAACCTTTTAAAACACTGGTTCGGCTACAACTGGAATATTGTGTCCAATTCTGGGCACCACACTTTAGGAAGGATGTGAAGGCCTTAGAGAGGGTGCAGAAAAGATTTCCAAGAATGGTTCCAGGGATGAGGGACTTCAGTTTTGTGGATAGACTGGAGAGGCTGGGGTTGTTCTCCTTAGAGCAGAGAAGATTGAGAGGAGATTTGATAGAGGTGTTCAAAATCATGAGGGGTCTAGACAGAGTAGATAGAGAGAAACTATTGGCAGAAGGGTCAAGAACCAGAGGACACAGATTTAAGGTGATTTGCAGAAGAACCAAAGGCGACATGAGGAAAAGCTTTTTTACGCAGCGAGTGGTTATGATCTGGAATGCACTGCCTGAAAGGGTGGTGGAGGCAGACTCAATCGTGGCTTTCAAAAGGGAATTGGATAAGTACCTGAAGGAAAGAAATCTGCAGGGCTACAGGGAAAGGGTGGGGGAGTGGGACTAGCTGAAGTGATCTTGCAGAGAGCCGGCATGGGCTCGATGGGCCGAATGGCCTCCTGTACTGTAGCGATTCTATGATTCTAAACACCTTGATCAGATCACCCCTCAATCTTCTATACTCAAGGAAATACAAGCCAAGTTTATACAACTCTCTAAGCCATGGTATCATTCTGATGAATCTGCGCTGCACCCCCTCCAAAGCCAATATATCCTTCCTGAGATGCAGTGCCCAGAACTGAATGTATACTCCAGATGGGGTCTGACGAAGGCTTTAAACAACTGAAGCATAATTTCCTCCTCTTTGTATTCTAGCCCCCTTGAGATAAAGGCCAATATTCCATTCGCCGAATTGATTGTTTTTTGCACCTTGTTTACTAGCTTTAAATGTTTTGAGCACTTGGGAGTCCCAAATCTCATTGCTCCACTACAGTTAATAGTTTCTCACTATTTAGAAAATACTCCAATTTATCTTTCTTGGGTCCAAAGTGCATGACCTCACACTTGCCCACATTAAACTCCATCTTCCATAGTTTTCGATGAGAAAGAGCAGTGGCCCTGACACTGTTCCTTGGAGGTCACCACTCAGTACTTCTCCCTCGAAACAACATCACTTGTTGTTTATTGCCTGTACAAGGATTCCTCTTTTCTTTCTATCAGGCAATTTCTTATCCACCTTTCTCAGCCTGAATCCCCACCACTTTTACAGTTTTCAATTCCTGTAGTAGCCTTTCATGAAGAACTTCATAGAAGGCATTCTGGAAATCAGATCGTCTACCACGGGCCACTTGTGTTGTCGCTTCCTCAAAACAAGTCAAGGAGGTTAACCCTCTTACCCTTCTGAAGCCGTGTTGGCTGTTGATTACTAAATTACTATCATAGGGTAGTCATTGAGTTTGCTTCTGGATTGCACAGTCGACAGGTCCTGGCTGTCAGTCTTCAAGAGTGGTCGAGCAAATTAAATATTATAGCCAAATATTTGGTTAGATTACCAGATGTGACCAGGAATTGTGTGATATAACACTTCAGTTGCAAATGGTTAACGTGCCACACTTATGTTTTATATTTTGGACTTTGAATTAAATCGATGTACTATTACTTTAAAATATTTTGTTATTGGGTTCCTAACTGAAGGCACTCCACCGATTGTGCGCTAGTCGGCGCTATTGCCTCTTCGCTATTAACTGGTAATCACTCCACAGGGACTGAAATCATTAACATAAGAGTAAGTATTTCCTTACCCTAATTTCTTATTACAACAGGGCCAAATAATTCCCATTTAACTTCCCGTGAATTATAAACGTGCATTAATGACATGTTATCTGCACCGATGTTAAAAGTTATAACCAGTTTCAGGCAAGTTGTTGGGAGGTTTTCATAGTTGAAACGATGTACTAAGCACGGTTTAAAAGTAGATATATTAACATCACAAAGTCAGCACAGATCGAATCATCTCACTGTATATAGTGTCGATAAGAGGCCAAAGGGAGGATTTGCGGGTCAAACTGTAGAAAGTTGGATGGAAAGACAATTCATCCACGAATGGCAACCATTTATTAAATTAAAAATAAATTTGGCCAACAAGTTTTCAAAAAAACTTATAGCTTGTCATAGCGATGTAATTATTAAGATAGATTTAAGGCCCTAACTGGATCTTAACTCGTATTGTCTGGGTTCTTACTTTTCTGCCAAAAATACACCTTAAGATAAACTAATTTATTTCGGAACTATAAACAGAATCATTTCTATTTTAGGTTAAAACGTGTGTATAATTTTGCCTGACAAACTTTGTTTACAGTGCGCCTTTACTGATCCGAACTTTGTGTGTTTTAATGCAATAAATAGCGAGATTTAAACTCAAATATGGTGGGATAATTTATTTTTTTGGTCCAGGAATTTAAAACAAAATGGTATCGATGTTATTATCAAAATAGATGTAATCAATAAATAAACCACCGCGAAGGTGTTTGTTTTCTCTGACTGTTGGACAACTCCAGCCGAAACACGTTCAAACCCAGGTCACTGCTGGGCTGAGCGGGGACACGGCCACTGTCCCAACAATCTTTCTTTCTGCAAAATTGCAAGTAATCGTGTCTCTGGAGGTCGAGTTCAAGGCGACAGTTGTGAACTGTGAAGCATGCATTCTTCCAAGGGGCTTACAGCCCTTAAACCCCTGGGAATAAGTTATTGGAAAGCAGGTAAAGTGTGTGTGGGGGTGGGGGGGGGGGGGGTTGGGAGGATGATGGAGATGGAGGTGTAAAAGTTGCCTTGCAAGTACTGCAGGGGCCTGTAGGCGCCACGCTTGCTTTCTGCATTGAGCGTTGACGTAAGGCAGAGCGAGCAGTGTTAACGGGTCTCGGCTCCAGTCAGAGAGGATTTCCGGAAGGACGAGCGGCGCAACTGTTGGGAGAAAGCCTTTTAAAAACAAGCACTCCCCAACTGGCTTCTCGCCCAGAGTGTTTTTTTTAAATATATATATAAATATCTTTTAAAAGGGGGGAATTCGGACAACCGTAAGAGTTGGCAAAGCCTTCCAGCTCCCTTAAAGTTGACCAAAGTCGGAGGACACTTTGGAAAGTTGGACGTTATATCCAGCGCAGCCCCGGATTACCATGGGCACGTTGCGGGATCTGCAGTACGCCTTGCAGGAGAAGATAGAGGAACTGAGGCAGCGAGACGCCTTGATAGACGAGCTGGAGCTGGAGCTGGATCAGAAGGACGATCTCATCCAGAGGCTGCAGAACGAACTGGACAAGTATCGGTCTGTCATCAAACCCGCCAGCAAGCAAGCCCCCAACCAGTCTGCGAGCACCGTGCAGGAACAGCACCGGACCAAGAGGCAGGCCATCTCGGCGGAGCCCAGCGCCTTCGACATCCAGGATCTCAGCCACGTTACCCTTCCCTTCTACCCGAAAAGTCCACAGTAAGCAGCCGTGACTTTCTACCTTTCTCATCTCACCTCTGTCACATCACACACGCCACGGGGGAGCTGCTGTCTGCTCTCGCTGGTCCAGTCACTGTCGGGTTAAACTGTACCCACCTCACCAGACAGTGGTGTTTATGTATTGGTTGTTATTGCTACAAAGTACACCAGAATGCTGAGTGATTGTATCAGTGTGTTGGTGGGGTCATGAGAAAACACGGGGCCAGACACAATAGAGCTGCTCCTCGTTTATTAAATCTTACAATTATTAGTTAGAATAAAATCTGAAGAGAAGAATGAAAGGACAATACAAGCAAAAGCCCAGGTCGGGGACAAGAACTAGGAGAGGAAATTACCCAGAACAAGACAATAACGAAGCCAAGATGCGCGATGGGTTCGGGTTATGGTAGAATGGGTAAGGCACTGCGAGCCAGTGTAAGAGTGAGAGAGAGAGAGAGCGTAACAATTAGTATCATACTGAGTGAGGGAGTGAGAGTGATTCAGTGTGAGTGTGAGTGAGTAACTAGGAGTGAGTGTGAATGATTGCTTGAGAGTGAGTGTGTGACTGTGTAAGTGTGAGTGGTTGAGAGTGAGTGTGTGACTGTGTAAGTGTGAGTGGTTGAGAGTGAGTGTGTGACTGTAAGTGTGAGTGATTGAGAGTGAGTGTGTGACTGTGTAAGTGAGTGGTTGAGAGTGAGTGTGTGACTGTGTAAGTGTGAGTAATTGAGTGTGTGTGAGACTAAGTGTGAGTGATTGAGAGTGTGTGTGACTGTGTAAGTGTGTGATTGCGAGTGAGTGTGTGACTGTGTAAGTGTGAGTGATTGAGAGTGAGTGTGTGACTGTAAGTGTGTGATTGAGAGTGAGTGTGTGACTGTGAGTAATTGAGTGTGTGAGACTAAGTGTGTGATTGAGAGTGTGTGACTGTGTAAGTGTGAGTGATTGAGTGTGTGTGACTAAGTGTGAGTAATTGAGAGTGAGTGTGTGACTGTGTAAGTGTGAGTAATTGAGAGTGAGTGTGTGACTGTGTAAGTGAGTAATTGAGTGAGTGTGTGTGACTGTGTGTGATTGAGAGTGAGTTAGTGAGTGAGCGGCTTTGGACAGTTACGAAGCGGAACATTTTTTGGGGGGAAGAACCGTTTCTCCAGCAGCAGGGTAGCTAGTTGAGTGAATCATGGTCACTCACACTGACCTTACACTGCTGCAACATTTATTTACAGCTTTAGAGTCCACGCGACCCAAGAGGAAGGGAAATTGGAAGAGGCTCAGTCACAGAGCCCGGCTTTCAGTAATCCGCTCCATCAATCCGCGCCTTATCACGACATTTGTTTTAGAAAGGATTCGAAGGTTTTAAACCGTCGTTACCCAGTAATCATTGCACTGTAGAGATGTAAGCGCTGTTGAGAAAGATGTTTGACAGCCGCGATTGAAAGTTATTAGAAGCGCCTCTCTCACTGATGGCGAGCTGTCGATTTCATGTGAAAAGCGAACACGGTAACAAGTGCGACCTCTTCACAAAGATCGACAATATCACCAGTAAAAAAAACCCTGCAAATGTGAAAGAAAAGCAACCAGCTGGCCAGCTCACTGTGGAATCGGCTGCTCTCCCGCGCTTTGCTGTGCTCCACATTTACCGCAATGTTGACATTCTCATCCTTCGCCACTCTTACACTCTCTCGGGCAGCTCTGGGACTTGAAACTGCTCCGCAGTTGCCAACGGGCAATATACATTCAGCGGCTCACGAGTTGCTGAACATCTTTGAATGCCATTTCCCCCCATATAATTTGCAAAACCAAGAATTGATGTTACAGGGAGACAGAATGGAGAACCCTATAAACGATCCATGGCGGATTTATTATCCTGTTCGACCCCGTGCTGTGGGGTCCCTCCCGTCAGTTTGTTTTGGGACCTCGACCATCCAGAGTTCATCACACGCCTCCCGTAAGGACCGTACTTCTCCCCAGTACATGCCAACTGCAGAACCAAGAATGCACCTTACTAGCGAGTGCTGTCAGTTTGTCAATCAGTAGTTGCTAAAGGTTTCCCAAAGCTGGTTGTGGTTGAACTGTCGCCCTGTTGGGGTCGCCAGCTCTGGTTGGATGGATTCCTGGAGGTTATATCACATGACTTCCTCTAACCGCCCTGGTCAAATCGTAACCCCCCTCCCACCACCACCAATAATTGTTATAACGAACAAACAAAAGTGTTCAAAGAAAATAAAAATACAACATTTTAATGCCCCGATGATTTTTCTCTCGGGTTGCTCCCAACAATATCCAGGAGATCCATCCTTAATTCCTGGAGACTCCAGGACAATCTTGGTGGGTTGGCAACCCTCAGGCCTGATAAAACATGTTTCTGTTTGTACCTGTCAAGGTACTGGTCCAGGGTTAATGGGTTGGGGCCACTCGGAGTAGAACCTTATCTGAGACGGTGTGCCTGTTTCTAAAACCCTGAAGGATGAATTGGATCGCCCCCCCACCCGCCCCTGTCATCAACCAAAGACCCAGAAACGTGCCCCCTTCTTTTTAATGGGCACAACTAATAAAATAACTGAACCATAAGAAACAGGAAACTTATAAAACTAAATGATAATATTGTGACGGGATCATTGGGAAGGTTCCGATATGCAATGGACAACACAGCAACAGGCGGTACTGATAGTGCAGCCCATAAAAAGGGAATCTAGTGTTGAATAATTTACAGTTATGCAGTGCCTTACACATCCTTGGAATATCCAAAGAGTTCCGCAAACAATGGATTATTTCTAAGCGTAATCGCTGTTACCATGTGGGCAAATGCAGCAGTCAATTTGCCCACACGGCCTTTTTATGAACAGCAAATTAGATAATTAACCAGTAAATCTGTTGTTGAGGGTGTTGCTTGAATGAGGAATATATTTTGGACAGGACATGATGAGCGCTCCCCTGCTCTTCAAGTCATGTCATGGGGCTTTTCACCTGCTCGTTAATGGAAGGTCACTGAGTGAAAGGATCAGGAGTTGCTTAGAGTCAACCTGGAATCCTCATCTTTTTACTTCAGTCCCCCGAGCGATTTTCTAGCATATCCTCTGAGCTGCAGAAGACGGAGACATTTTTTTTTGTTTCTCTTCCCCCTCGCCTCGTAGTATTTTATTGTTGCCTTTATTTAGGTAAATCTGAGGAAAAAGTAAAGAATGGAAGAATATTCAGGAAAAAAACGCCTTCTCTACGACACTTACATTGTAGAGTGGAGTGACCGTCTCTGGGACATATACATTGTAGAGTGGAGTGACCGTCTCTGGGACATTTACATTGTAGAGTGGAGTGACCGTCTCTGGGACATTTACATTGTAGAGTGGAGTGACCGTCTCTGGGACATTTACATTGTAGAGTGGAGTGACCGTCTCTGGGACATTTACATTGTAGAGTGGAGTGACCGTCTCTGGGACATTTACATTGTAGAGTGGAGTGACCGTCTCTGGGACATTTACTTGGTAGAGTGGAGTGACCGTCTCTGGGACATTTACATTGTAGAGTGGAGTGACCGTCTCTGGGACATTTACATTGTAAAGTGGAGTGACCGTCTCTGGGACATTTACATTGTAGAGTGGAGTGACCATCTCTGGGACATTTACATTGCAGAGTGGAGTGACCGTCTCTGGGACATTTACATTGTAGAGTGTAGTGACCGTCTCTGGGACATTTACATTGTAGAGTGGAGTGACGGTCTCTGGGACAGTTACATTGCAGGGTGGAGTGAACGTCTCTGGGACAGTTACATTGGAGAGTGGAGTGACCGTCTCTGGGACAGTTACATTGGAGAGTGGAGTGACCGTCTCTGGGACATTTACATGGTAGAGTGTAGTGACCGTCTCAGGGACATTTACCTTGCAGAGTGGAGTGACTGTCTCTGGGACATTTACATCGTAGAGTGGAGTGACTGTCTCTGGGGCATTTACATGGTAGAGTGGAGTGACCGTCTCTGGGAGTTACATTGTAGAGTGGAGTGACTGACATGAATCTTGTCATTCATGTGGAAATGAATTATGAAATAATACTGGGTGGCCTGCTGGTGGCGCTGCACAGGGAGAGTATAAATACTCGGGCACGGGCCCAGCTTGCGTGGGACATTCTTAAAAGGAACTAGTGAGGACACAACTGGATCTCCATGTTGTAAAACAGTGGATTAAAGCTTTGTTTAACGCTTAGACCAAGTACCTAGTAGTTTTCTTACGTCAGTGACCATCTCTGGGACATTTACATTGTAGAGTGGAGTGACCGTCACTGGGACACTTACATTGTAGAGTGGAGTGACCGTCACTGGGACACTTACATTGTAGAGTGGAGAGACCGTCACTGGGACACTTACATTGTAGAGTGGAGTGACCGTCACTGGGGCACTTACATTGTAGAGTGGAGTGACCGTCACATTGTAGAGTGGAGTGACCATCTCTGGGACACTTACATTGTAGAGTGGAGTGACCGTCACTGGGACATATACATTGTAGAGTGGAGTGACCATCTCTGGGACACTTACATTGTAGAGTTGAGTGACCGTCTCTGGGACATTTATATTGTACAGTGGAGTGACCGTCTCTGGTACACTTACATTGTAGATTGGAGTGACCGTCTCTGGGACATTTACCTTGCAGAGTGGAGTGACCATCTCTGGGACATTTACTTTGTAGAGTGGAGTGACCATCTCTGGGACATTTACCTTGTCGAGTGGAGTGACCGTCTCTGGGACATTTACTTGGTAGAGTGGAGTGACCGTCTCTGGGACATTTACATTGTAGAGTGGAGTGACCATCTCTGGGACATTTACATTGTAGGTTGGAGTGACCGTCTCTGGGACATTTACCTTGTAGAGTGGAGTGACCGTCTCTGGGACATTTACTTTGTAGAGTGGAGTGACCGTCTCTGGGACATTTACCTTGTAGAGTGGAGTGACCGTCTCTGGGACATTTACTTTGTAGAGTGGAGTGACCGTCTCTGGGACATTTACATTGTAGATTGGAGTGACCGTCTCTGGGACATTTACCTTGTAGAGTGGAGTGACCATCTCTGGGACATTTACCTTGTAGAGTGGAGTGACCGTCTCTGGGACAGTTACATTGAAGAGTGGAGTGACCGTCTCTGGGACAGATACATTGTAGAGTGCAGTGACCGTCTCTGGGACATTTACATTGTAGAGTGGAGTGACCGTCCCTGGGACATTTACATCGTAGAGTGGAGTGACCGTCTCTGGGACATTTACATGGTAGAGTGGAGTGACCATCTCTGGGAGTTACATTGTAGAGTGGAGTGACTGACATGAATCCTGTCATTCATGTGGAAATGAATTATGAAATAATACTGAGCGGCCTGCTGGTGGCGCTGTCCAGGGAGAGTAGAAATACTCGGGCATGGGTCCAGCTTGCGCATGACATTCTTAACAGGAGCTAGTGTAGGACACAACTGGACCTCAATGTTGTAAAACAGTTGATCAAAGCTTTGTTTAACGCTTAGACCAAGTGCCCAGTAGTTTTCTTCCGTCAGTGACCGTCTCTAGGACAGTTACATTGTAGTGTGGAGTGACCGTCTCTAGGACAGTTACATTGTAGAGTGGAGTGACCACCTCAGGGACATTTACATTGCAGAGTGGAGTGACCGTCTCTGAGACATTTACATTGTAGAGTGGAGTGACCACCTCAGGGACATTTACATTTCAGAGTGGAGTGACCGTCTCTGAGACATTTACTTTGTAGAGTGGAGTGACCGTCTCTGGGACATTTACATTGTAGAGTGGAGTGACCACCTCAGGGACATTTACATTTCAGAGTGGAGTGACCGTCTCTGAGACATTTACATTGTAGAGTGGAGTGACCACCTCAGGGACATTTACATTGTAGAGTGGAGTGACCGTCTCTGGGACAGTTACATTGTAGATTGGAGTGAGCGTCTCTGGGACATTTACATTGTAGGGTGGAGTGACCGTCTCTGGGACATTTACATTGTAGAGTTGAGTGACTGTCTCTGGGACATTTACATTGAAGGGTGGAGTGACCGTCTCTGCGACAGTTACATTGTAGAGTGGAGTGACCATCTCTGGGACATTTACATCGTAGAGTGGAGTGACTGTCTCTGGGGCATTTACATGGTAGAGTGGAGTGACCGTCTCTGGGAGTTACATTGTAGAGTGGAGTGACTGACATGAATCTTGTCATTCATGTGGAAATGAATTATGAAATAATACTGGGTGGCCTGCTGGTGGCGCTGCACAGGGAGAGTATAAATACTCGGGCACGGGCCCAGCTTGCGTGGGACATTCTTAAAAGGAACTAGTGAGGACACAACTGGATCTCCATGTTGTAAAACAGTGGATTAAAGCTTTGTTTAACGCTTAGACCAAGTACCTAGTAGTTTTCTTACGTCAGTGACCATCTCTGGGACATTTACATTGTAGAGTGGAGTGACCGTCACTGGGACACTTACATTGTAGAGTGGAGTGACCGTCACTGGGACACTTACATTGTAGAGTGGAGAGACCGTCACTGGGACACTTACATTGTAGAGTGGAGTGACCGTCACTGGGGCACTTACATTGTAGAGTGGAGTGACCGTCACATTGTAGAGTGGAGTGACCATCTCTGGGACACTTACATTGTAGAGTGGAGTGACCGTCACTGGGACATATACATTGTAGAGTGGAGTGACCATCTCTGGGACACTTACATTGTAGAGTTGAGTGACCGTCTCTGGGACATTTATATTGTACAGTGGAGTGACCGTCTCTGGTACACTTACATTGTAGATTGGAGTGACCGTCTCTGGGACATTTACCTTGCAGAGTGGAGTGACCATCTCTGGGACATTTACTTTGTAGAGTGGAGTGACCATCTCTGGGACATTTACCTTGTCGAGTGGAGTGACCGTCTCTGGGACATTTACTTGGTAGAGTGGAGTGACCGTCTCTGGGACATTTACATTGTAGAGTGGAGTGACCATCTCTGGGACATTTACATTGTAGGTTGGAGTGACCGTCTCTGGGACATTTACCTTGTAGAGTGGAGTGACCGTCTCTGGGACATTTACTTTGTAGAGTGGAGTGACCGTCTCTGGGACATTTACCTTGTAGAGTGGAGTGACCGTCTCTGGGACATTTACTTTGTAGAGTGGAGTGACCGTCTCTGGGACATTTACATTGTAGATTGGAGTGACCGTCTCTGGGACATTTACCTTGTAGAGTGGAGTGACCATCTCTGGGACATTTACCTTGTAGAGTGGAGTGACCGTCTCTGGGACAGTTACATTGAAGAGTGGAGTGACCGTGTCTGGGACAGATACATTGTAGAGTGCAGTGACCGTCTCTGGGACATTTACATTGTAGAGTGGAGTGACCGTCCCTGGGACATTTACATCGTAGAGTGGAGTGACCGTCTCTGGGACATTTACATGGTAGAGTGGAGTGACCATCTCTGGGAGTTACATTGTAGAGTGGAGTGACTGACATGAATCCTGTCATTCATGTGGAAATGAATTATGAAATAATACTGAGCGGCCTGCTGGTGGCGCTGTCCAGGGAGAGTAGAAATACTCGGGCATGGGTCCAGCTTGCGCATGACATTCTTAACAGGAGCTAGTGTAGGACACAACTGGACCTCAATGTTGTAAAACAGTTGATCAAAGCTTTGTTTAACGCTTAGACCAAGTGCCCAGTAGTTTTCTTCCGTCAGTGACCGTCTCTAGGACAGTTACATTGTAGTGTGGAGTGACCGTCTCTAGGACAGTTACATTGTAGAGTGGAGTGACCACCTCAGGGACATTTACATTGCAGAGTGGAGTGACCGTCTCTGAGACATTTACATTGTAGAGTGGAGTGACCACCTCAGGGACATTTACATTTCAGAGTGGAGTGACCGTCTCTGAGACATTTACTTTGTAGAGTGGAGTGACCGTCTCTGGGACATTTACATTGTAGAGTGGAGTGACCACCTCAGGGACATTTACATTTCAGAGTGGAGTGACCGTCTCTGAGACATTTACATTGTAGAGTGGAGTGACCACCTCAGGGACATTTACATTGTAGAGTGGAGTGACCGTCTCTGGGACAGTTACATTGTAGATTGGAGTGAGCGTCTCTGGGACATTTACATTGTAGGGTGGAGTGACCGTCTCTGGGACATTTACATTGTAGAGTTGAGTGACTGTCTCTGGGACATTTACATTGAAGGGTGGAGTGACCGTCTCTGCGACAGTTACATTGTAGAGTGGAGTGACCATCTCTGGGACATTTACATCGTAGAGTGGAGTGACTGTCTCTGGGGCATTTACATGGTAGAGTGGAGTGACCGTCTCTGGGAGTTACATTGTAGAGTGGAGTGACTGACATGAATCTTGTCATTCATGTGGAAATGAATTATGAAATAATACTGGGTGGCCTGCTGGTGGCGCTGCACAGGGAGAGTATAAATACTCGGGCACGGGCCCAGCTTGCGTGGGACATTCTTAAAAGGAACTAGTGAGGACACAACTGGATCTCCATGTTGTAAAACAGTGGATTAAAGCTTTGTTTAACGCTTAGACCAAGTACCTAGTAGTTTTCTTACGTCAGTGACCATCTCTGGGACATTTACATTGTAGAGTGGAGTGACCGTCACTGGGACACTTACATTGTAGAGTGGAGTGACCGTCACTGGGACACTTACATTGTAGAGTGGAGAGACCGTCACTGGGACACTTACATTGTAGAGTGGAGTGACCGTCACTGGGGCACTTACATTGTAGAGTGGAGTGACCGTCACATTGTAGAGTGGAGTGACCATCTCTGGGACACTTACATTGTAGAGTGGAGTGACCGTCACTGGGACATATACATTGTAGAGTGGAGTGACCATCTCTGGGACACTTACATTGTAGAGTTGAGTGACCGTCTCTGGGACATTTATATTGTACAGTGGAGTGACCGTCTCTGGTACACTTACATTGTAGATTGGAGTGACCGTCTCTGGGACATTTACCTTGCAGAGTGGAGTGACCATCTCTGGGACATTTACTTTGTAGAGTGGAGTGACCATCTCTGGGACATTTACCTTGTCGAGTGGAGTGACCGTCTCTGGGACATTTACTTGGTAGAGTGGAGTGACCGTCTCTGGGACATTTACATTGTAGAGTGGAGTGACCATCTCTGGGACATTTACATTGTAGGTTGGAGTGACCGTCTCTGGGACATTTACCTTGTAGAGTGGAGTGACCGTCTCTGGGACATTTACTTTGTAGAGTGGAGTGACCGTCTCTGGGACATTTACCTTGTAGAGTGGAGTGACCGTCTCTGGGACATTTACTTTGTAGAGTGGAGTGACCGTCTCTGGGACATTTACATTGTAGATTGGAGTGACCGTCTCTGGGACATTTACCTTGTAGAGTGGAGTGACCATCTCTGGGACATTTACCTTGTAGAGTGGAGTGACCGTCTCTGGGACAGTTACATTGAAGAGTGGAGTGACCGTCTCTGGGACAGATACATTGTAGAGTGCAGTGACCGTCTCTGGGACATTTACATTGTAGAGTGGAGTGACCGTCCCTGGGACATTTACATCGTAGAGTGGAGTGACCGTCTCTGGGACATTTACATGGTAGAGTGGAGTGACCATCTCTGGGAGTTACATTGTAGAGTGGAGTGACTGACATGAATCCTGTCATTCATGTGGAAATGAATTATGAAATAATACTGAGCGGCCTGCTGGTGGCGCTGTCCAGGGAGAGTAGAAATACTCGGGCATGGGTCCAGCTTGCGCATGACATTCTTAACAGGAGCTAGTGTAGGACACAACTGGACCTCAATGTTGTAAAACAGTTGATCAAAGCTTTGTTTAACGCTTAGACCAAGTGCCCAGTAGTTTTCTTCCGTCAGTGACCGTCTCTAGGACAGTTACATTGTAGTGTGGAGTGACCGTCTCTAGGACAGTTACATTGTAGAGTGGAGTGACCACCTCAGGGACATTTACATTGCAGAGTGGAGTGACCGTCTCTGAGACATTTACATTGTAGAGTGGAGTGACCACCTCAGGGACATTTACATTTCAGAGTGGAGTGACCGTCTCTGAGACATTTACTTTGTAGAGTGGAGTGACCGTCTCTGGGACATTTACATTGTAGAGTGGAGTGACCACCTCAGGGACATTTACATTTCAGAGTGGAGTGACCGTCTCTGAGACATTTACATTGTAGAGTGGAGTGACCACCTCAGGGACATTTACATTGTAGAGTGGAGTGACCGTCTCTGGGACAGTTACATTGTAGATTGGAGTGAGCGTCTCTGGGACATTTACATTGTAGGGTGGAGTGACCGTCTCTGGGACATTTACATTGTAGAGTTGAGTGACTGTCTCTGGGACATTTACATTGAAGGGTGGAGTGACCGTCTCTGCGACAGTTACATTGTAGAGTGGAGTGACCATCTCTGGGACATTTACATTGTAGAGTGGAGTGACCATCTCTGGGACATTTACATTGTAGATTGGAGTGACCGTCTCTGAGACATTTACCTTGTAGAGTGGAGTGACCGTCTCTGGGACATTTACTTTGTAGAGTGGAGTGACCGACTCTGGGTCATTTACCTTGTAGAGTGGAGTGACCGTCTCTGGGACATTTACTTTGTAGAGTGGAGTGACCATCTCTGGGACATTTACATTGTAGAGTGGAGTGACCGTCTGTGGGACATTTACATTGTAGGGTGGAGTGACCATCTCTGCAACATTTACATTGTAGGGTGGAGTGACCGTCTCTGGGACATTTGCATTGTAGGGTGGAGTGACCGTCTCTGGGACATTTACATTGTAGAGTTGAGTGACTGTCTCTGGGACATTTACATTGTAGAGTGGAGTGACGATCTCTGGGACATTTACATTGTCGAGTGGAGTGACCGTCTCTAGGACATTTACATTGTGGAGTGGAGTGACCGTCTCTGGGTCATTTACATTGCAGAGTGGAGTAACCATCTCTGGGTCATTTACATTGTAGAGCGGAGTGACCGTCTCTCGGACATTTACATTGTAGGGTGGAGTGACCGTCTCTCGGACATTTACATTGTAGGGTGGAGTGACCGTCTCTCGGACATTTACATTGTAGAGTGGAGTGACCGTCTCTGGGACATTTACCTTATAGAGTGGAGTGACCGTCTCTGGGACATTTACTTTGTAGAGTGGAGTGACCATCTCTGGGACATTTACATTGTGGAGTGGAGTGACTGTCTGTGGGACATTTACATTGTAGGGTGGAGTGACCATCTCTGCAACAGTTACATTGAAGAGTGGAGTGACCGTCTCTGGGACAGATACATTGTAGAGTGCAGTGACCGTCTCTGGGACATTTACATTGTAGAGTGGAGTGACCGTCCCTGGGACATTTACATCGTAGAGTGGAGTGACCGTCTCTGGGACATTTACATGGTAGAGTGGAGTGACCATCTCTGGGAGTTACATTGTAGAGTGGAGTGACTGACATGAATCCTGTCATTCATGTGGAAATGAATTATGAAATAATACTGAGCGGCCTGCTGGTGGCGCTGTCCAGGGAGAGTAGAAATACTCGGGCATGGGTCCAGCTTGCGCATGACATTCTTAACAGGAGCTAGTGTAGGACACAACTGGACCTCAATGTTGTAAAACAGTTGATCAAAGCTTTGTTTAACGCTTAGACCAAGTGCCCAGTAGTTTTCTTCCGTCAGTGACCGTCTCTAGGACAGTTACATTGTAGTGTGGAGTGACCGTCTCTAGGACAGTTACATTGTAGAGTGGAGTGACCACCTCAGGGACATTTACATTGCAGAGTGGAGTGACCGTCTCTGAGACATTTACATTGTAGAGTGGAGTGACCACCTCAGGGACATTTACATTTCAGAGTGGAGTGACCGTCTCTGAGACATTTACTTTGTAGAGTGGAGTGACCGTCTCTGGGACATTTACATTGTAGAGTGGAGTGACCACCTCAGGGACATTTACATTTCAGAGTGGAGTGACCGTCTCTGAGACATTTACATTGTAGAGTGGAGTGACCACCTCAGGGACATTTACATTGTAGAGTGGAGTGACCGTCTCTGGGACAGTTACATTGTAGATTGGAGTGAGCGTCTCTGGGACATTTACATTGTAGGGTGGAGTGACCGTCTCTGGGACATTTACATTGTAGAGTTGAGTGACTGTCTCTGGGACATTTACATTGAAGGGTGGAGTGACCGTCTTTGCGACAGTTACATTGTAGAGTGGAGTGACCATCTCTGGGACATTTACATTGTAGAGTGGAGTGACCATCTCTGGGACATTTACATTGTAGATTGGAGTGACCGTCTCTGGGACATTTACCTTGTAGAGTGGAGTGACCGTCTCTGGGACATTTACTTTGTAGAGTGGAGTGACCGACTCTGGGTCATTTACCTTGTAGAGTGGAGTGACCGTCTCTGGGACATTTACATTGTAGAGTGGAGTGACTATCTCTGGGACATTTACATTGTAGAGTGGAGTGACGATCTCTGGGACATTTACATTGTCGAGTGGAGTGACCGTCTCTAGGACATTTACATTGTGGAGTGGAGTGACCGTCTCTGGGTCATTTACATTGCAGAGTGGAGTAACCATCTCTGGGTCATTTACATTGTAGAGCGGAGTGACCGTCTCTCGGACATTTACATTGTAGGGTGGAGTGACCGTCTCTCGGACATTTACATTGTAGGGTGGAGTGACCGTCTCTCGGACATTTACATTGTAGAGTGGAGTGACCGTCTCTGGGACATTTACCTTATAGAGTGGAGTGACCGTCTCTGGGACATTTACTTTGTAGAGTGGAGTGACCATCTCTGGGACATTTACATTGTGGAGTGGAGTGACTGTCTGTGGGACATTTACATTGTAGGGTGGAGTGACCATCTCTGCAACAGTTACATTGAAGAGTGGAGTGACCGTCTCTGGGACAGATACATTGTAGAGTGCAGTGACCGTCTCTGGGACATTTACATTGTAGAGTGGAGTGACCGTCCCTGGGACATTTACATCGTAGAGTGGAGTGACCGTCTCTGGGACATTTACATGGTAGAGTGGAGTGACCATCTCTGGGAGTTACATTGTAGAGTGGAGTGACTGACATGAATCCTGTCATTCATGTGGAAATGAATTATGAAATAATACTGAGCGGCCTGCTGGTGGCGCTGTCCAGGGAGAGTAGAAATACTCGGGCATGGGTCCAGCTTGCGCATGACATTCTTAACAGGAGCTAGTGTAGGACACAACTGGACCTCAATGTTGTAAAACAGTTGATCAAAGCTTTGTTTAACGCTTAGACCAAGTGCCCAGTAGTTTTCTTCCGTCAGTGACCGTCTCTAGGACAGTTACATTGTAGTGTGGAGTGACCGTCTCTAGGACAGTTACATTGTAGAGTGGAGTGACCACCTCAGGGACATTTACATTGCAGAGTGGAGTGACCGTCTCTGAGACATTTACATTGTAGAGTGGAGTGACCACCTCAGGGACATTTACATTTCAGAGTGGAGTGACCGTCTCTGAGACATTTACTTTGTAGAGTGGAGTGACCGTCTCTGGGACATTTACATTGTAGAGTGGAGTGACCACCTCAGGGACATTTACATTTCAGAGTGGAGTGACCGTCTCTGAGACATTTACATTGTAGAGTGGAGTGACCACCTCAGGGACATTTACATTGTAGAGTGGAGTGACCGTCTCTGGGACAGTTACATTGTAGATTGGAGTGAGCGTCTCTGGGACATTTACATTGTAGGGTGGAGTGACCGTCTCTGGGACATTTACATTGTAGAGTTGAGTGACTGTCTCTGGGACATTTACATTGAAGGGTGGAGTGACCGTCTTTGCGACAGTTACATTGTAGAGTGGAGTGACCATCTCTGGGACATTTACATTGTAGAGTGGAGTGACCATCTCTGGGACATTTACATTGTAGATTGGAGTGACCGTCTCTGGGACATTTACCTTGTAGAGTGGAGTGACCGTCTCTGGGACATTTACTTTGTAGAGTGGAGTGACCGACTCTGGGTCATTTACCTTGTAGAGTGGAGTGACCGTCTCTGGGACATTTACATTGTAGAGTGGAGTGACTATCTCTGGGACATTTACATTGTAGAGTGGAGTGACCGTCTGTGGGACATTTACATTGTAGGGTGGAGTGACCATCTCTGCAACATTTACATTGTAGGGTGGAGTGACCGTCTCTGGGACATTTGCATTGTAGGGTGGAGTGACCGTCTCTGGGACATTTACATTGTAGAGTTGAGTGACTGTCTCTGGGACATTTACATTGTAGAGTGGAGTGACGATCTCTGGGACATTTACATTGTCGAGTGGAGTGACCGTCTCTAGGACATTTACATTGTAGAGTGGAGTGACCGTCTCTGGGTCATTTACATTGCAGAGTGGAGTAACCGTCTCTGGGTCATTTACATTGTAGAGCGGAGTGACCGTCTCTCGGACATTTACATTGTAGGGTGGAGTGACCGTCTCTTGGACATTTACATTGTAGGGTGGAGTGACCGTCTCTCGGACATTTACATTGTAGAGTGGAGTGACCGTCTCTGGGACATTTACCTTATAGAGTGGAGTGACTGTCTCTGGGACATTTACCTTGTAGGGTGGAGTGACCGTCTCTGGGACATTTACATTGTTGAGTGGAGTGACCGTTTCTAGGACATTTACATTGTAGAGTGGAGTGACCATCTCTGGGACATTTACATTGTAGGGTGGAGTGACCGTCTCTGGGACATTTCCATTGTAGAGTGAAGTGACCGTCTCTGCATCATTTACATTGTAGAGTGGACTGACCGTCTCTGGGACATTTACATTGTAGAGTGGAGTGACTGTCTCTGGGACATTTACATTGCAGAGTGGAGTGAGCGTCTCTGGGACATTTACATTTTAGGGTGGAGTGACCGGCTCTGCGACAGTTACATTGTAGAGTGGAGTGACAGTCTCTCGGAGATTTACATCGTAGAGCGGAGTGACCGTCTCTGGGACATATACATTGTAGAGTGGAGTGACCGTCTCTCGGACATTTACATTGTAGAGTGGAGTGACCGTCTCTGGGACATTAACACTGAAAGATGGCGTGACCATCTCTCGGACATTTACATTGTAGAGTGTAGTGACCGTCTCTCGGACATTTACATTGCAGAGTGGAGTGACTGTCTCTCGGACATTTACATTGCAGAGTGGAGTGACCGTCTCTGTGACATTTACATCGTAGAGTGGAGTGACCGTCTCTGGGACATTTACAGTGTAGAGTGGAGTGACCGTCTCTGGGACATTTACATGGAGAGTTGAGTGACTGTCTCTGGGACATTTACATGGTGGGGTGGAGTGACCATCACTGGGACATTTACATTGTCGAGTGGAGTGACCGTCTCGGGGACATTTACATTTCAGAGTGAAGTGACCGTCTCTGTGACAGTTACATTGTAGAGTGGAGTGACCATCTCTGTGACATTTACAATATAGAGTGGAGTGACCGTCTCTGGGACATTTTCCTTGCAGAGTGGAGTGACCGTCTATGGGACATTTACACTGAAGGATGGAGTGACCGTCTCTCGGACATTTACATTGTAGAGGGGAGTGACCGTCTCTCGGACATTTACATTGCAGAGTGGAGTGACCATCTCTGGGACATTTACATCGTAGAGTGGAGTGACCGTCTCTGGGACATTTACATTGTAGAGTGGAGTGACTGTCTCTGGGACATTTACATTGTCGAGTGGATTAACCGTCTCTCGGACATTTACGTCATAGAATGGATTGACCCTCTCTGGGACATTTACATTGTAGAGTGGAGTGACCGTCTCTGAGACATTTACATTGTAGAGTGGAGTGACCGTCTCTGGGACATTTACATTGTAGAGTGGAGTGACCGTCTCTGGGACAGTTACTTTGTAGATTGGAGTGACCGTCTCTGGGACATTTACATTGTAGGGTGGAGTGACCGTCTCTGGGACATTTACATTGTAGAGTGGAGTGACCATCTCTGGGACAGTTACATTGTAGATTGGAGTGACCGTCTCTGGGACAGTAACATTGTAGGGTGGAGTGACCGTCTCTGGGACATTTACATTGTAGAGTGGAGTGACCACCTCAGGGACATTTACATTGCAGAGTGGAGAGACCGTCTCTGAGACATTCACTTTGCAGAGTGGAGTGACCGTCTGTGGGACATTTACATTGTAGGGTGGAGTGACCGTCTCTGGGACATTTACATTGTAGGTTGGAGTTACCGTCTCTGGGACAATTACATTGTAGAGTTGAGTGACTGTCTCTTGGACATTTACATGGTGGAGTGGAGTGACCATCTCTGGGACATTTACATTGTCGAGTCGTGTGACCGTCTCGAGGACATTTACATTGTAGAGTGGAGTGACAGTGTCGGGGACATTTACATTGTAGAGTGGAGTGACATCTCTGGGTCATTTACCTTGTAGAGTGGAGTAACCGTCTCTGGGACATTTACCTTATAGAGTGGAGTGACCGTCTCTGGGAGAGTTACATTGTAGAGTGGAGTGACCATCTCTGGGACATTTACATTGTAGAGTGGAGTGAACGTCTCTGGGACATTTGCATTGTTGAGTGGAGTGACCGTCTCTTGGACATTTACATTGTAGGGTGGAGTGACCGTCTCTCGGACATTTACATTGTAGGGTGGAGTGACCGTCTCTTGGACATTTACATTGTAGAGTGGAGTGACCGTCTCTGGGACATTTACCTTATAGAGTGGAGTGACTGTCTCTGGGACATTTACCTTGTAGGGTGGAGTGACCGTCTCTGGGACATTTACATTGTTGAGTGGAGTGACCGTTTCTAGGACATTTACATTGTAGAGTGGAGTGACCATCTCTGGGACATTTACATTGTAGAGTGGAGTGACCGTCTCTGGGACATTTACATTGTGGAGTGGAGTGACCGTCTCTGGGTCATTTACATTGCAGAGTGGAGTGACCGTCTCTGGGTCATTTACATTGTAGAGCGGAGTGACCGTCTCTCGGACATTTACATTGTAGGGTGGAGTGACCGTCTCTTGGACATTTACATTGTAGGGTGGAGTGACCGTCTCTCGGACATTTACATTGTAGAGTGGAGTGACCGTCTCTGGGACATTTACCTTATAGAGTGGAGTGACCGTCTCTGGGACATTTACATTGTTGAGTGGAGTGACCATCTCTGGGACATTTACATTGTAGGGTGGAGTGACCGTCTCTGGGACATTTCCATTGTAGAGTGAAGTGACCGTCTCTGCATCATTTACATTGTAGAGTGGACTGACCGTCTCTGGGACATTTACATTGTAGAGTGGAGTGACTGTCTCTGGGACATTTACATTACAGTGTGGAGTGTCCGTCTCTGAGTCATTTACATTGCAGTGTGGAGTGACAGTCTCTGGGTCATTTACATCGTAGAGCGGAGTGACCGTCTCTGGGACATTTACATTGTAGAGTGGAGTGACCGTCTGTGGGACAGTTACATTGTAGGGTGGAGTGACCATCTCTGGGACATTTACATTGTAGAGTGGATTGACCGTCCCTGGGACATTTACATTGTAGAGTGGAGTGAACATCTCTGGGACATTTTCCTTGCTGAGTGGAGTGACCGTCTCTGGGCCATTTACCTTGTAGAGTGGAGTGACCGTCTCTGGGACATTTACATGGTAGAGTGGAGTGACTGTCTCTGGGACATTTACATTGTAGGGTGGAGTGACCGTCTCTGGGACAGTTACATTGTAGAGTCGAGTGACCGCCTCTCGGACAGTGACATCGTACAGTGGAGTGACCATCTCTGGGACATTTACATTGTAGAGTGGAGTGACCGTCTCTCGGACATTTACATCGTAGAATGGAGTGACCGTCTCTGGGCCATTTACATTTTAGAGTGGAGTGACCGTGCCGGGGACATTTACATTTCAGAGTGAAGTGACCGTCTCTGTGACAGTTACATTGTAGAGTGGAGTGACCATCTCTGTGACATTTACAATATAGAGTGGAGTGACCGTCTCTGGGACATTTTCCTTGCAGAGTGGAGTGACCGTCTATGGGACATTTACACTGAAGGATGGAGTGACCGTCTCTCGGACATTTACATTGTAGAGGGGAGTGACCGTCTCTCGGACATTTACATTGCAGAGTGGAGTGACCGTCTCTGGGACATTTACATCGTAGAGTGGAGTGACCGTCTCTGGGACATTTACATTGTAGAGTGGAGTGACTGTCTCTGGGACATTTACATTGTCGAGTGGATTAACCGTCTCTCGGACATTTACGTCATAGAATGGATTGACCCTCTCTGGGACATTTACATTGTAGAGTGGAGTGACCGTCTCTGGGACACTTACATTGTAGAGTGGAGTGACCGTCTCTCAGACACTTACATTGTGGAGTGGATTGATCGTCTCTGGGACATTTACATTGTAGAGTGGAGTGACCATCTCTGGGACACTTACATTGTAGAGTGGAGTGACCGTCTCTGAGACAGTTACATTGTGGGGTGGAGTGACCGTCTCTGGGACATTTACATTGTAGTGTGGAGTGACCATCTCTGGGACATTTACCTTGTAGAGTGGAGTGACCATCTCTGGGACATTTACCTTGTAGAATGGAGTGACCGTCTCTGGGACATTTACATTGTAGAGTGGAGTGACTGTCCCTGGGACAATTACATTGTAGAGTGGAGTGACCATCTCTGGATCATTTACCTTGCAGGGTGGACTTACCGTCTCTGGGTCATTTACCTTGTAGAGTGGAGTTAACGACTCTGGGACAGTTACATTGTAGCGTGGAGTGACCGTCTCTAGGACAGTTACAATGTCGAGTGGAGTGACCGTCCCTGGGACATATACATTGTAGAGTGGAGTGACCGTCTCTCGGACATTTACATTGTAGAGTGGAGTGACCGTCTCTGGGACATTTACATCGTGGAGTGGAGTGACCGTCTCTGGGACATTTACATTGTAGGGTGGAGTGACCGTCTCTCGGACATTTACATCGTAGAGTGGAGTGACCGTCTCTGGGACATTTAAATTGTACAGTGGAGTGACCATCTCTCGGACATTTACATTGCAGAGTGGCGTGACCTTCTCTCGGACATTTACATTGCAGAGTGGAGTGACCGTCTCTCAGACATTTACATTGCAGAGTGGAGTGACCGTCTCTCGGACATTTACATTGCAGAGTGGAGTGATCGTCTCTGGGACATTTACATTGTAGAGTGGAGTGACCATCTCTGGGACACTTACATTGTGGAGTGGAGTGACCGTCTCTGAGATAGTTACATTGTGGGGTGGAGTGACCGTCTCTGGGACATTTACATTGTAGTGTGGAGTAACCATCTCTGGGACATTTACCTTGTAGAGTGGAGTGACCATCTCTGGGACATTTACCTTGTAGAATGGAGTGACCGTCTCTGGGACATTTACATTGTGGAGTGGAGTGACCGTCTCTGAGACAGTTACATTGTAGGGTGGAGTGACCGTCTCTGGGACAGTTACATTGTAGAGTAGAGTGACCGTCTCTCGGACATTGACATCGTAGAGTGGAGTGACCATCTCTGGGACATTTACATTGTAGAGTGGAGTGACCGTCTCTCGGACATTGACATCGTAGAATGGAGTGACCGTCTCTGGGACATTTACATTTTAGAGTGGAGTGACCGTGCCGGGGACATTTACATTGCAGAGTGAAGTGACCGTCTCTGTGACAGTTACATTGCAGAGTGGAGTGACCATCTCTGTGACATTAACATTGTAGAGTGGAGTGACCGTCTCTGGGACATTGTCCTTGCAGAGTGGAGTGATCGTCTATGGGACATTTACATGGTAGAGTGGAGTGACCGTCTCTGGGA
This sequence comes from Squalus acanthias, assembly GCA_030390025.1. Lineage (NCBI taxonomy): Eukaryota > Metazoa > Chordata > Chondrichthyes > Squaliformes > Squalidae > Squalus > Squalus acanthias. The sequence goes on from CM059438.1 coordinate 42,344,127, forward strand.
CATTTCCATTGTCGGATGGAGTGACCGTCTCTTTGACAGTCACATTATAGAGTGGAGTGACCGTCTCTCGGACATTGACATCGTAGAGTGGAGTGTCCGTCTCTGGGACATTTACATTGTAGAGTGGAGTGACCGTCTCTCGGACATTTACATCGTAGAGTGGAGTGACCGTCTCTGGGACATTTACACTGAAGGATGGAGTGACCGTCTCTCGGACATTTACATTGTAGAGTGGAGTGACCGTCTCTCGGACATTTACATTGCAGAGTGGAGTGACCGTCTCTCGGACATTTACATTGTAGAGTGGAGTGACCATCTCTGGGACATTTACATCGTAGAGTGGAGTGACCGTCTCTGGGACATTTACATTGTAGAGTGGAGTGACTGTCTCTGGGACCTTTACATTTTAGAGTGGATTAACCGTCTCTCGGACATTTACGTCGTAGAGTGGATTGACCGTCTCTGGGACATTTACATTGTAGAGTGGAGTGACCGTCTCTGGGACACTTAAATTGTAGAGTGGAGTGACCGTCTCTCAGACACTTACATTGTGGAGTGGATTGACCGTATCTCGGACATTTACATTGCAGAGTGGAGTGACCGTCTCTGAGACAGTTACATTGTGGGGTGGAGTGACCGTCTCTGGGACATTTACTTTTTAGAGTGGAGTGACCATCTCTGGGACCGTTACATTGTAGAGTGGAGTGACCGTCTCTGGGACATTTTCATTGTAGAGTGGAGTGATCGTTCCTGGGACATTCACATTGTAGAGTGGAGTGACTGTCTCTCGGACATTTACATTGTTGAGTGGAGTGACCGTCTCTGGGACATTTACATTGTAGGGTGGAGTGACCGTCTCTCGGACATTTACATTGTAGAGTGGAGTGACCGCCTCTCGGACATTTACATTGTAGAGTGGAGTGACCTTCTCTGGGACACTTACATTGTACAGTGGAGTGACCGTCTCTCGTACACTTCCATTGTAGAGTGGAGTGACCGTCTCTGGGACATTTACATTGCAGGGTGGAGTGACCATCTCTGGGACGGTTGCATTGTAGATTGGAGTGACCGTCTCTCAGACACTTTCATTGTGGAGTGGAGTGACCGTCTCTGAGACAGTTACATTGTGGGGTGGAGTGACCGTCTCTGGGACATTTACATTGTAGGGTGGAGTGACTATCACTGGGACATTTACATTTTAGATTGGAGTGACCATCTCTGGGACATTTACATTGTAGAGTGGAGTGACCATCTCTGGGACACTTACATTGTACAATGGAGTGACCGTCTCTTGGACACTTACATTGTAGAGTGGAGTGACCTTCTCTGTGACATTTACATTGCGGGGTGCAGTGACTGTCTCTGGGTCATTTACGTTGAAGAGTGGAGTGACCGTCTCTAGGACAGTTGCATTGTAGAGTGTAGTGACCGTCTCTAGGACATTTACATTGTAGAGTGGAGTGACCGTCTCTGGGACATTGACATCGTAGTGTGGATTGACCGTCTCTGGGTCATTTACATTGTAGAGTGGAGTGGCCGTCTCTCAGACACTCTACATTGTGGAGTGGATTGACCGTCTCTCGGACATTTACATTGCAGAGTGGAGTGATCGTCTCTGGGACATTTACATTGTAGAGTGGAGTGACCATCTCTGGGACACTTACATTGTAGAGTGGAGTGACCGTCTCTGGGACATTTACATTGTAGTGTGCAGTAACCATCTCTGGAACATTTACCTTGTAGAGTGGAGTGACCATCTGTGGGACAGTTACATTGTCGGGTGGAGTGACCATCTCTGGGACATTTACTTTGTAGAGTGGCTTGACCGTCCCTGGGACATTTACATTGTAGAGTGGAGTGAACATCTCTGGGACATTTTCCTTGCTGAGTGGAGTGACTGTCTCTGGGACATTTACTTTGTAGAATGGAGTGACCATCTCTGGGACATTTACCTTGTAGAGTGGAGTGACAGTCTCTGGGACATTTACATGGTAGAGTGGAGTGACCGTCTCTGAGACATTTACATTGTAGGGTGGAGTGACCGTCTCTGGGACAGTTACATTGTAGAGTAGAGTGACCGTCTCTCGGACATTGACATCGTAGAGTGGAGTGACCATCTCTGGGACATTTACATTGTAGAGTGGAGTGACCGTCTCTCGGACATTTACATCGTAGAATGGAGTGACCGTCTCTGGGACATTTACATTTTAGAGTGGAGTGACCGTGCCGGGGACATTTACATTGCAGAGTGAAGTGACCGTCTCTGTGACAGTTACATTGCAGAGTGGAGTGACCATCTCTGTGACATTTACATTGTAGAGTGGAGTGACCGTCTCTGGGACATTTTCCTTGCAGAGTGGAGTGATCGTCTATGGGACATTTACATGGTAGAGTGGAGTGACCGTCTCTGGGACATTTCCATTGTCGGGTGGAGTGACCGTCTCTTTGACAGTCACATTATAGAGTGGAGTGACCGTCTCTCGGACATTGACATCGTAGAGTGGAGTGACCGTCTCTGGGACATTTACATTGTAGAGTGGCGTGACCGTCTCTCGGACATTTACATCGTAGAGTGGAGTGACCGTCTCTGGGACATTTACACTGAAGGATGGAGTGACCGTCTCTCGGACATTTACATTGGAGAGTGGAGTGACCGTCTCTCGGACATTTACATTGCAGAGTGGAGTGACCGTCTGTCGGACATTTACATTGTAGAGTGGAGTGACCGTCTTTGGGACATTTACATCGTAGAGTAGAGTGATCGTCTCTGGGACATTTACATTGTAGAGTGGAGTGACTGTCTCTGGGACATTTACATTGTAGAGTGGATTAACCGTCTCTCGGACATTTACGTCGTAGAGTGGATTTACCGTCTCTGGGACATTTACATTGTAGAGTGGAGTGACCGTCTCTGGTACACTTACATTGTAGAGTGGAGTGACCGTCTCTCAGACACTTACATTGTGGAGTGGATTGACCGTATCTCGGACATTTACATTGCAGAGTGGAGTGACCGTCTCTGAGACAGTTACATTCTGGGGTGGAGTGACCGTCTCTGGGACATTTACATTGTAGTGTGGAGTGACCATCTCTGGGACTTTTACCTTGTAGAGTGGAGTGACCATCTCTGGGACATTTACCTTGTAGAATGGAGTGACCGTCTCTGGGACATTTACATTGTAGAGTGGAGTGACTGTCCCTGGGACAGTTAAATTCTAGAGTGGAGTGACCATCTCTGGATCATTTACCTTGCAGGGTGGACTGACTGTCTCTGGGACATTTACCTTGTAGAGTGGAGTTAACGACTCTGGGACAGTTACATTGTAGCGTGGAGTGACCGTCTCTGGGATATTTACATTGTAGGGTGGAGTGACTGTCTCTCGGACATTTACATTGTAGAGTGGAGTGACCGTCTCTGGGTCATTTACATTGTAGAGTGGACTGACTGTCTCTGGGACATTTACATTGTAGAGTGAAGTGACCGTCTCTGGGACATTTACATTACAGTGTGGAGTGACCGTCTCTGGGTCATTTACATTGCAGTGTGGAGTGACCGTCTCTGGGTCATTTACATCGTAGAGCGGAGTGACCGTCTCCGGGACATTTACCTTGAAGAGTGGAGTGACCGTCTCTGGGACATTTACATGGTAGAGTGGAGTGACCGTCTCTGGGACATTTACATTGTAGGGTGGAGTGGGCCCACTCTGGGACAGTTACATTGTAGAGTGGAGTGACCGTCTCTCGGACATTGACATCGTAGAGTGGAGTGACCATCTCTGGGACATTTACATTGTAGAGTGGAGTGACCGTCTCTGGGACATTTACATCGTAGAGTGGAGTGACCGTCTCTGGGACATTTACACTGAAGGATGGAGTGACCGTCTCTCGGACATTTACATTGTAGAGTGGAGTGACCATCTCTCGGACATTTACATTGTAGAGTGGAGTGACCATCTCTGGGACATTTACATCGTAAAGTAGAGTGACCGTCTCTGGGACATTTACATTGTAGAGTGGAGTGACCGTCTCTGGGATATTTACATTGTCGAGTGGATTGACCGTCTCTCCGACATTTACATCTTAGAGTGGAGTGACCGTCTCTGGGACATTTACATTGTAGAGTGGAGTGACCGTCTCTGGGACACTTACATTGTAGAGTGGAGTGGCCGTCTCTCGGACACTTACATTGTGGAGTGGATTGACCGTCTCTTGGACATTTACATTGCAGAGTGGAGTGATCGTCTCTGGGACATTTACATTGTAGAGTGGAGTGACCATCTCTGGGACACTTACATTGTAGAGTGGAGTGACCGTCTCTCAGACACTTACATTGTGGAGTGGAGTGACCGTCTCTGAGACAGTTACATTGTGGGGTGGAGTGACCGTCTCTGGGACATTTACATTGTAGTGTGGAGTAACCATCTCTGGGACATTTACCTTGTAGAGTGGAGTGACCGTCTCTGGGACATTTACATTGTAGAGTGGAGTGACCGTCTCTGGGACAGTTACAATGTAGAATGGAGTGACCATCTCTCAGACATTTACATTGTAGAGTGGAGTGACCGTCCCTGGGACATTTACATTGTAGAGTGGAGTGACCGTCTCTGGGTCATTTACATTGGAGAGTGGACTGACTGTCTCTGGGACATTTACATTGTAGAGTGGAGTGACCGTCAAGGGTCATTTACATTGCAGTGTGGAGTGACCGTCTCTGGGTCATTTACATCGTAGAGCGGAGTGACCGTCTCTGGGACATTTACATTGTAGAGTGGAGTGACCGTGTTTGGGACATTTACATTGTAGAGTGGTGTGACCGTCCCTGGGACATTTACATTGTAGAGTGGAGTGACCATCTCTGAGCCATTTTCCTTGCAGAGTGGAGTGACATTCTCTGGGACATTTACTTTGTAGAGTGGAGTGAGCATCTCTGGGACATTTACCTTGTAGAGTGGAGTTAACGACTCTGGGACAGTTACATTGTAGCGTGGAGTGACCGTCTCTGGGACATTTACATTGTAGGGTGGAGTGACCGTCTCTGGGACATTTACATTGTAGGGTGGAGTGACTGTCTCTCGGACATTTACATTGTAGAGTGGAGTGACCGTCCCTGGGACATATACATTGTAGAGTGGAGTGACCGTCTCTGGGTCATTTACATTGTAGAGTGGACTGACTGTCTCTGGGACATTTACATTGTAGAGTGAAGTGACCGTCTCTGGGACATTTACATTGTAGGGTGGAGTGACCGTCTCTGGGACAGTTACATTGTAGAGTGGAGTGACCGTCTCTCGGACATTGACATCGTAGAGTGGAGTGACCATCTCTGGGACATTTACATTGTAGAGTGGAGTGACCGTCTCTGGGACATTTACATCGTAGAGTGGAGTGACCGTCTCTGGGACATTTACACTGAAGGATGGAGTGACCGTCTCTCGGACATTTACATTGTAGAGTGGAGTGACCATCTCTCGGACATTTACATTGCAGAGTGGAGTGACCGTCTCTCGGACATTTACATTGCAGAGTGGATTGACCGTCTCTCGGACATTTACATTGTAGAGTGGCGTGAACGTCTCTGGGACATTTACATTGTAGAGTAGAGTGACCGTCTCTGGGACATTTACATTGTAGAGTGGAGTGACCGTCTCTGAGACAGTTGCATTGTAGAGTGGAGTGACCGTCTCTCAGACACTTACATTGTGGAGTGGAGTGACCGTCTCTGAGACAGTTACATTGTGGGGTGGAGTGACCGTCTCTGGGACATTTACATTGTAGTGTGGAGTAACCATCTCTGGGACATTTACCTTGTAGAGTGGAGTGACCGTCTCTGGGACATTTACATTGTAGAGTAGAGTGACCGTCTCTGGGACATTTACATTGTAGGATGGAGTGAACGTCTCTGGGACATTTAAATTGTTGAGTGGAGTGACCGTCTCTCAGACATTTACATTGTAGAGTGGAGTGACCGTCCCTGGGACATTTACATTGTAGAGTGGAGTGACCGTCTCTGGGTCATTTACATTGGAGAGTGGACTGACTGTCTCTGGGACATTTACATTGTAGAGTGGAGTGACCGTCTCTGGGACAATTACATTGCAGTGTGGAGTGACCGTCAAGGGTCATTTACATTGCAGTGTGGAGTGACCGTCTCTGGGTCATTTACATCGTAGAGCGGAGTGACCGTCTCTGGGACATTTACATTGTAGAGTGGAGTGACTGTCTTTGGGACATTTACATTGTAGAGTGGTGTGACCGTCCCTGGGACATTTACATTGTAGAGTGGAGTGACCATCTCTGAGACATTTTCCTTGCAGAGTGGAGTGACATTCTCTGGGACATTTACTTTGTAGAGTGGAGTGAGCATCTCTGGGACATTTACCTTGTAGAGTGGAGTGACCGTCTCTGGGACATTTACTTTGTAGAGTGGAGTGACCATCTCTGGGACCGTTACATTGTAAATTGGAGTGACCGGCTCTGGGACATTTTCATTGTAGAGTGGAGTGATCGTTCCTGGGACATTCACATTGTAGAGTGGAGTGACTGTCTCTGGGACATTTACATTGTAGAGTGGAGTGACCGTCTCTGGGACATTTACATTGTAGGGTGGAGGGACCGTCTCTGGGACAGTTACATTGTAGAGTGGAGTGACCATCTCTGGGACCGTTACATTGTAAATTGGAGTGACCGTCTCTGGGACATTTTCATTGTAGAGTGGAGTGATCGTTCCTGGGACATTTACATTGTACAGTGGAGTGACCGTCTCTCGTACACTTCCATTGTAGAGTGGAGTGACCGTCTCTGGGACATTTACATTGCAGGGTGGAGTGACCGTCTCTGGGACAGTTACATTGTAGAGTGGAGTGACCGTCTGTGGGTCATTTACATTGAAGTGTGGAGTGACCATCTCTGGGACAGTTGCATTGTAGAGTGGAGTGACCGTCTCTCAGATACTTACATTGTGGAGTGGAGTGACCGTCTCTGAGACAGTTACATTGTGGGGTGGAGTGACCGTCTCTGGGACATTTACATTGTAGTGTGGAGTGACCATCTCTGGGACATTTACCTTGTAGAGTGGAGTGACCGTCTCTGGGACATTTACCTTGTAGAGTGGAGTGACCGTCTCTGGGAAAGTTACATTGTAGAGAGGAGTGACCATCACTGGGATATATACATTGTAGAGTGGAGTGACCGTCTCTGGGACATTTACATTGTAGGGTGGAGTGACTATCACTGGGACATTTACATTGTAGAGTGGAGTGACCATCTCTGGGACATTTACATTGTAGAGTGGAGTGACCATCTCTGGGACACTTACATTGTACAATGGAGTAACCATCTCTCGGACACTTACATTGTAGAGTGGAGTGACCTTCTCTGGGACATTTACATTGAAGAGTGGAGTGACTGTCTCTGGGACAGTTGCATTGTAGAGTGGAGTGACCGTCTCTAGGACTTTTACATTGTAGAGTGGAGTGACCGTCTCTGGGACATTGACATTGTAGTGTGGATTGACCGTCTGTGGGTCATTTACATTGTAGAGTGGAGTGACCGTCTCTGGGACACTTGCATTGTAGAGTGGAGCGGCCGTCTCTCAGACACTCTACATTGTGGAGTGGATTGACCGTCTCGCGGACATTTACATTGCAGAGTGGAGTGATCGTCTCTGGGACATTTACATTGTAGAGTGGAGTGACCATCTCTGGGACACTTACATTGTAGAGTGGAGTGACCGTCTCTCAGACACTTACATTGTGGAGTGGAGTGACCGTCTCTGAGAAAGTTACATAGTGGGGTGGAGTGACCGTCTCTGGGACATTTACATTGTATTGTGGAATAACCATCTCTGGGACATTTACCTTGTAGAGTGGAGTGACCGTCTCTGGGACATTTACCTTGTAGAGTGGAGTGACCGTCTCTGGGACAGTTACATTGTAGAGTGGAGTGACCGTCTCTGGGACAGTTACAATGTCGAGTGGAGAGACCAACTCTGGGACAATTACATTGTAGGATGGAGTGAACATCTCTGGGACATTTACTTTGTTGTGTGGAGTGACCGTCTCTCAGACATTTACATTGTAGAGTGGAGTGACCGTCTGTGGGACATTTACATTGTAGAGTGGAGTGACTGTCTCTGGGTCATTTACATTGGAGAGTGGACTGACTGTCTCTGGGACATTTACATTGTAGAGTGGAGTGACCGTCTCTGGGACAATTACATTGCAGTGTGGTGTGACCGTCAAGGGTCATTTACATTGCAGCGTGGAGTGACCGCCTCTGGGTCATTTACATCGTAGAGCGGAGTGACCGTCTCTGGGACATTTGCATTGTAGAGTGGAGTGACCGTCCCTGGGCCATTTACATTGTAGATTGGAGTGACCATCACTGGGACATTTTCCTTGCAGAGTGGAGTGACCGTATCGGGGACATTTACTTTGTAGAGTGGAGTGACCATCTCTGGGACATTTACCTTGTAGAGTGGAGTGAGCGTCTCTGGGACATTTACTTTGTCGAGTGGAGTGACCATCTCTGGGACCGTTACATTGTAGAGTGGAGTGAGCGTCTCTGGGACATTTTCATTGTAGAGTGGAGTGACCGTCTCTGGGACATTTACTTTGTAGAGTGGAGTGACCATCTCTGGGACATTTCCATTGTAGAGTGGAGTGATCGTTTCTGGGACATTCACATTGTAGAGTGGAGTGACTGTCTCTGGGACATTTCCATTGTCGAGTGGAGTGATCATCTCTGGGACAGTTACATTGCAGAGTGGAGTGACCGTCTCTAGGGCAGTTACACTGCAGAGTGGAGTGACCGTCTCTGGGACAGTTACATTGTAGAGTGGAGTGAACATCTCTGGGACAGTTACATTGTAGAGTGGAGTGACCGTCTCTGGGACAGTTACATTTTAGAGTGGAGTGACCGTCTCTGGGACAGTTACATTGTAGAGTGGAGTGACCATCTCTGGGACAGTTACTTTGCAGAGTGGTGTGACCGTCTCTCGGACACTTACATTGTAGAGTGGAGTGACCGACTCTGGGACATTTACATTGCAGGGTGGAGTGACCGTCTCTGGGACAGTTAAATTGTCGAGTGGAGTGACCGTCTCTGGGACATTTACATTGCAGGGTGGAGTGACCGACTCTGGGACATTTACATTGTAGTGTGCAGTAACCATCTCTGGAACATTTACCTTGTAGAGTGGAGTGACCATCTGTGGGACAGTTACATTGTCGGGTGGAGTGACCATCTCTGGGACATTTACTTTGTAGAGTGGCTTGACCGTCCCTGGGACATTTACATTGTAGAGTGGAGTGAACATCTCTGGGACATTTTCCTTGCTGAGTGGAGTGACTGTCTCTGGGACATTTACTTTGTAGAATGGAGTGACCATCTCTGGGACATTTACCTTGTAGAGTGGAGTGACAGTCTCTGGGACATTTACATGGTAGAGTGGAGTGACCGTCTCTGAGACATTTACATTGTAGGGTGGAGTGACCGTCTCTGGGACAGTTACATTGTAGAGTAGAGTGACCGTCTCTCGGACATTGACATCGTAGAGTGGAGTGACCATCTCTGGGACATTTACATTGTAGAGTGGAGTGACCGTCTCTCGGACATTTACATCGTAGAATGGAGTGACCGTCTCTGGGACATTTACATTTTAGAGTGGAGTGACCGTGCCGGGGACATTTACATTGCAGAGTGAAGTGACCGTCTCTGTGACAGTTACATTGCAGAGTGGAGTGACCATCTCTGTGACATTTACATTGTAGAGTGGAGTGACCGTCTCTGGGACATTTTCCTTGCAGAGTGGAGTGATCGTCTATGGGACATTTACATGGTAGAGTGGAGTGACCGTCTCTGGGACATTTCCATTGTCGGGTGGAGTGACCGTCTCTTTGACAGTCACATTATAGAGTGGAGTGACCGTCTCTCGGACATTGACATCGTAGAGTGGAGTGACCGTCTCTGGGACATTTACATTGTAGAGTGGCGTGACCGTCTCTCGGACATTTACATCGTAGAGTGGAGTGACCGTCTCTGGGACATTTACACTGAAGGATGGAGTGACCGTCTCTCGGACATTTACATTGGAGAGTGGAGTGACCGTCTCTCGGACATTTACATTGCAGAGTGGAGTGACCGTCTGTCGGACATTTACATTGTAGAGTGGAGTGACCGTCTTTGGGACATTTACATCGTAGAGTAGAGTGATCGTCTCTGGGACATTTACATTGTAGAGTGGAGTGACTGTCTCTGGGACATTTACATTGTAGAGTGGATTAACCGTCTCTCGGACATTTACGTCGTAGAGTGGATTTACCGTCTCTGGGACATTTACATTGTAGAGTGGAGTGACCGTCTCTGGTACACTTACATTGTAGAGTGGAGTGACCGTCTCTCAGACACTTACATTGTGGAGTGGATTGACCGTATCTCGGACATTTACATTGCAGAGTGGAGTGACCGTCTCTGAGACAGTTACATTCTGGGGTGGAGTGACCGTCTCTGGGACATTTACATTGTAGTGTGGAGTGACCATCTCTGGGACTTTTACCTTGTAGAGTGGAGTGACCATCTCTGGGACATTTACCTTGTAGAATGGAGTGACCGTCTCTGGGACATTTACATTGTAGAGTGGAGTGACTGTCCCTGGGACAGTTAAATTCTAGAGTGGAGTGACCATCTCTGGATCATTTACCTTGCAGGGTGGACTGACTGTCTCTGGGACATTTACCTTGTAGAGTGGAGTTAACGACTCTGGGACAGTTACATTGTAGCGTGGAGTGACCGTCTCTGGGATATTTACATTGTAGGGTGGAGTGACTGTCTCTCGGACATTTACATTGTAGAGTGGAGTGACCGTCTCTGGGTCATTTACATTGTAGAGTGGACTGACTGTCTCTGGGACATTTACATTGTAGAGTGAAGTGACCGTCTCTGGGACATTTACATTACAGTGTGGAGTGACCGTCTCTGGGTCATTTACATTGCAGTGTGGAGTGACCGTCTCTGGGTCATTTACATCGTAGAGCGGAGTGACCGTCTCCGGGACATTTACCTTGAAGAGTGGAGTGACCGTCTCTGGGACATTTACATGGTAGAGTGGAGTGACCGTCTCTGGGACATTTACATTGTAGGGTGGAGTGGGCCCACTCTGGGACAGTTACATTGTAGAGTGGAGTGACCGTCTCTCGGACATTGACATCGTAGAGTGGAGTGACCATCTCTGGGACATTTACATTGTAGAGTGGAGTGACCGTCTCTGGGACATTTACATCGTAGAGTGGAGTGACCGTCTCTGGGACATTTACACTGAAGGATGGAGTGACCGTCTCTCGGACATTTACATTGTAGAGTGGAGTGACCATCTCTCGGACATTTACATTGTAGAGTGGAGTGACCATCTCTGGGACATTTACATCGTAGAGTAGAGTGACCGTCTCTGGGACATTTACATTGTAGAGTGGAGTGACCGTCTCTGGGATATTTACATTGTCGAGTGGATTGACCGTCTCTCCGACATTTACATCTTAGAGTGGAGTGACCGTCTCTGGGACATTTACATTGTAGAGTGGAGTGACCGTCTCTGGGACACTTACATTGTAGAGTGGAGTGGCCGTCTCTCGGACACTTACATTGTGGAGTGGATTGACCGTCTCTTGGACATTTACATTGCAGAGTGGAGTGATCGTCTCTGGGACATTTACATTGTAGAGTGGAGTGACCATCTCTGGGACACTTACATTGTAGAGTGGAGTGACCGTCTCTCAGACACTTACATTGTGGAGTGGAGTGACCGTCTCTGAGACAGTTACATTGTGGGGTGGAGTGACCGTCTCTGGGACATTTACATTGTAGTGTGGAGTAACCATCTCTGGGACATTTACCTTGTAGAGTGGAGTGACCGTCTCTGGGACATTTACATTGTAGAGTGGAGTGACCGTCTCTGGGACAGTTACAATGTAGAATGGAGTGACCATCTCTCAGACATTTACATTGTAGAGTGGAGTGACCGTCCCTGGGACATTTACATTGTAGAGTGGAGTGACCGTCTCTGGGTCATTTACATTGGAGAGTGGACTGACTGTCTCTGGGACATTTACATTGTAGAGTGGAGTGACCGTCAAGGGTCATTTACATTGCAGTGTGGAGTGACCGTCTCTGGGTCATTTACATCGTAGAGCGGAGTGACCGTCTCTGGGACATTTACATTGTAGAGTGGAGTGACCGTGTTTGGGACATTTACATTGTAGAGTGGTGTGACCGTCCCTGGGACATTTACATTGTAGAGTGGAGTGACCATCTCTGAGCCATTTTCCTTGCAGAGTGGAGTGACATTCTCTGGGACATTTACTTTGTAGAGTGGAGTGAGCATCTCTGGGACATTTACCTTGTAGAGTGGAGTTAACGACTCTGGGACAGTTACATTGTAGCGTGGAGTGACCGTCTCTGGGACATTTACATTGTAGGGTGGAGTGACCGTCTCTGGGACATTTACATTGTAGGGTGGAGTGACTGTCTCTCGGACATTTACATTGTAGAGTGGAGTGACCGTCCCTGGGACATATACATTGTAGAGTGGAGTGACCGTCTCTGGGTCATTTACATTGTAGAGTGGACTGACTGTCTCTGGGACATTTACATTGTAGAGTGAAGTGACCGTCTCTGGGACATTTACATTGTAGGGTGGAGTGACCGTCTCTGGGACAGTTACATTGTAGAGTGGAGTGACCGTCTCTCGGACATTGACATCGTAGAGTGGAGTGACCATCTCTGGGACATTTACATTGTAGAGTGGAGTGACCGTCTCTGGGACATTTACATCGTAGAGTGGAGTGACCGTCTCTGGGACATTTACACTGAAGGATGGAGTGACCGTCTCTCGGACATTTACATTGTAGAGTGGAGTGACCATCTCTCGGACATTTACATTGCAGAGTGGAGTGACCGTCTCTCGGACATTTACATTGCAGAGTGGATTGACCGTCTCTCGGACATTTACATTGTAGAGTGGCGTGAACGTCTCTGGGACATTTACATTGTAGAGTAGAGTGACCGTCTCTGGGACATTTACATTGTAGAGTGGAGTGACCGTCTCTGAGACAGTTGCATTGTAGAGTGGAGTGACCGTCTCTCAGACACTTACATTGTGGAGTGGAGTGACCGTCTCTGAGACAGTTACATTGTGGGGTGGAGTGACCGTCTCTGGGACATTTACATTGTAGTGTGGAGTAACCATCTCTGGGACATTTACCTTGTAGAGTGGAGTGACCGTCTCTGGGACATTTACATTGTAGAGTAGAGTGACCGTCTCTGGGACATTTACATTGTAGGATGGAGTGAACGTCTCTGGGACATTTAAATTGTTGAGTGGAGTGACCGTCTCTCAGACATTTACATTGTAGAGTGGAGTGACCGTCCCTGGGACATTTACATTGTAGAGTGGAGTGACCGTCTCTGGGTCATTTACATTGGAGAGTGGACTGACTGTCTCTGGGACATTTACATTGTAGAGTGGAGTGACCGTCTCTGGGACAATTACATTGCAGTGTGGAGTGACCGTCAAGGGTCATTTACATTGCAGTGTGGAGTGACCGTCTCTGGGTCATTTACATCGTAGAGCGGAGTGACCGTCTCTGGGACATTTACATTGTAGAGTGGAGTGACTGTCTTTGGGACATTTACATTGTAGAGTGGTGTGACCGTCCCTGGGACATTTACATTGTAGAGTGGAGTGACCATCTCTGAGACATTTTCCTTGCAGAGTGGAGTGACATTCTCTGGGACATTTACTTTGTAGAGTGGAGTGAGCATCTCTGGGACATTTACCTTGTAGAGTGGAGTGACCGTCTCTGGGACATTTACTTTGTAGAGTGGAGTGACCATCTCTGGGACCGTTACATTGTAAATTGGAGTGACCGGCTCTGGGACATTTTCATTGTAGAGTGGAGTGATCGTTCCTGGGACATTCACATTGTAGAGTGGAGTGACTGTCTCTGGGACATTTACATTGTAGAGTGGAGTGACCGTCTCTGGGACATTTACATTGTAGGGTGGAGGGACCGTCTCTGGGACAGTTACATTGTAGAGTGGAGTGACCATCTCTGGGACCGTTACATTGTAAATTGGAGTGACCGTCTCTGGGACATTTTCATTGTAGAGTGGAGTGATCGTTCCTGGGACATTTACATTGTACAGTGGAGTGACCGTCTCTCGTACACTTCCATTGTAGAGTGGAGTGACCGTCTCTGGGACATTTACATTGCAGGGTGGAGTGACCGTCTCTGGGACAGTTACATTGTAGAGTGGAGTGACCGTCTGTGGGTCATTTACATTGAAGTGTGGAGTGACCATCTCTGGGACAGTTGCATTGTAGAGTGGAGTGACCGTCTCTCAGATACTTACATTGTGGAGTGGAGTGACCGTCTCTGAGACAGTTACATTGTGGGGTGGAGTGACCGTCTCTGGGACATTTACATTGTAGTGTGGAGTGACCATCTCTGGGACATTTACCTTGTAGAGTGGAGTGACCGTCTCTGGGACATTTACCTTGTAGAGTGGAGTGACCGTCTCTGGGAAAGTTACATTGTAGAGAGGAGTGACCATCACTGGGATATATACATTGTAGAGTGGAGTGACCGTCTCTGGGACATTTACATTGTAGGGTGGAGTGACTATCACTGGGACATTTACATTGTAGAGTGGAGTGACCATCTCTGGGACATTTACATTGTAGAGTGGAGTGACCATCTCTGGGACACTTACATTGTACAATGGAGTAACCATCTCTCGGACACTTACATTGTAGAGTGGAGTGACCTTCTCTGGGACATTTACATTGAAGAGTGGAGTGACTGTCTCTGGGACAGTTGCATTGTAGAGTGGAGTGACCGTCTCTAGGACTTTTACATTGTAGAGTGGAGTGACCGTCTCTGGGACATTGACATTGTAGTGTGGATTGACCGTCTGTGGGTCATTTACATTGTAGAGTGGAGTGACCGTCTCTGGGACACTTGCATTGTAGAGTGGAGCGGCCGTCTCTCAGACACTCTACATTGTGGAGTGGATTGACCGTCTCGCGGACATTTACATTGCAGAGTGGAGTGATCGTCTCTGGGACATTTACATTGTAGAGTGGAGTGACCATCTCTGGGACACTTACATTGTAGAGTGGAGTGACCGTCTCTCAGACACTTACATTGTGGAGTGGAGTGACCGTCTCTGAGAAAGTTACATAGTGGGGTGGAGTGACCGTCTCTGGGACATTTACATTGTATTGTGGAATAACCATCTCTGGGACATTTACCTTGTAGAGTGGAGTGACCGTCTCTGGGACATTTACCTTGTAGAGTGGAGTGACCGTCTCTGGGACAGTTACATTGTAGAGTGGAGTGACCGTCTCTGGGACAGTTACAATGTCGAGTGGAGAGACCAACTCTGGGACAATTACATTGTAGGATGGAGTGAACATCTCTGGGACATTTACTTTGTTGTGTGGAGTGACCGTCTCTCAGACATTTACATTGTAGAGTGGAGTGACCGTCTGTGGGACATTTACATTGTAGAGTGGAGTGACTGTCTCTGGGTCATTTACATTGGAGAGTGGACTGACTGTCTCTGGGACATTTACATTGTAGAGTGGAGTGACCGTCTCTGGGACAATTACATTGCAGTGTGGTGTGACCGTCAAGGGTCATTTACATTGCAGCGTGGAGTGACCGCCTCTGGGTCATTTACATCGTAGAGCGGAGTGACCGTCTCTGGGACATTTGCATTGTAGAGTGGAGTGACCGTCCCTGGGCCATTTACATTGTAGATTGGAGTGACCATCACTGGGACATTTTCCTTGCAGAGTGGAGTGACCGTATCGGGGACATTTACTTTGTAGAGTGGAGTGACCATCTCTGGGACATTTACCTTGTAGAGTGGAGTGAGCGTCTCTGGGACATTTACTTTGTCGAGTGGAGTGACCATCTCTGGGACCGTTACATTGTAGAGTGGAGTGAGCGTCTCTGGGACATTTTCATTGTAGAGTGGAGTGACCGTCTCTGGGACATTTACTTTGTAGAGTGGAGTGACCATCTCTGGGACATTTCCATTGTAGAGTGGAGTGATCGTTTCTGGGACATTCACATTGTAGAGTGGAGTGACTGTCTCTGGGACATTTCCATTGTCGAGTGGAGTGATCATCTCTGGGACAGTTACATTGCAGAGTGGAGTGACCGTCTCTAGGGCAGTTACACTGCAGAGTGGAGTGACCGTCTCTGGGACAGTTACATTGTAGAGTGGAGTGAACATCTCTGGGACAGTTACATTGCAGAGTGGAGTGACCGTCTCTGGGACAGTTACATTTTAGAGTGGAGTGACCGTCTCTGGGACAGTTACATTGTAGAGTGGAGTGACCATCTCTGGGACAGTTACTTTGCAGAGTGGTGTGACCGTCTCTCGGACACTTACATTGTAGAGTGGAGTGACCGACTCTGGGACATTTACATTGCAGGGTGGAGTGACCGTCTCTGGGACAGTTAAATTGTCGAGTGGAGTGACCGTCTCTGGGACATTTACATTGCAGGGTGGAGTGACCGACTCTGGCACAGTTATATTGTAGAGTGGAGTGACCGTCTCTGGGACATTTAAATTGTAGAGTGGAGTGACCGTCTCTGGGACATTTACATTGTAGGGTGGAGTGACCATCACTGGGACATTTACATTGTAGAGTGGGGTGACCGTCGCTGGGACATTTACATTGCAGGGTGGAGTGAGCATCATTGGGACATTTACATTGTAGAGTGGCGTGACCGTCTGTGGGACATTTACATTGTAGAATGGAGTGACCATCTCTGGGACATTTACATTGTAGAGTGGAGTGACCTCTCTGGGACATTTACATTTTAGAGTGGAGTGACCATCTCTGGGACATTTACATTGTAGAGTGGAGTGACCTCTCTGGGACAGTTACATTGCAGAGTGGAGTGACCGTCTCTGGGACTGTTATATTGTAGGGTGGATTGACTGTCTCCGGGACATTTACATTGTAGAGTGGAATGACCTTCTCTGGGACAGTTACATTGTCGAGTGGAGTGACCGTCTCTGGGACAGTTACCTTGCAGAGTGGAGTGACCGTCTCTGGGCTATTTACATTGTAGGGTGGAGTGTAGTCTCTGGGACATTTACATTGTAGGGTGGAGTGACCGTCTCTGGAACAGTTACATTGCAGATTTGAGTGACCGTCTCTGGGACATTTACATTGTAGGGTGGAGTGACCGTCTCTGGGACATTTACATTGTAGAGTTGTGTGACCGTCTCTGGGACATTTACATTGAAGGTTGGAGTGACCGTCTCTGCGACAGTTACATTGTAGAGTGGAGTGACCATCTCTGGGACATTTACATTTTAGGGTGGAGTGACCGTCTCTGGGACATTTACATTGTAGAGTTGTGTGACCGTATCTGGTATATTTACATTGTAGAGTGGAGTGACCGTCTCTGGGACAGTTACATTGTAGATTGGAGTGACCGTCTCTGGGACATTTACATTGTAGGGTGGAGTTACCGTCTCTGGGACATTTACATTGTAGGGCGGAGCGACCGTCTCTGGGACATTTACATTGTAGAGTTGAGTGACCATCTCTGGGACATTTACATTGTAGAGTGGAGTGACCGTCTGTGGGACATTTACATTGTAGAGTGGAGTGACTGTCTCTGGGTCATTTACATTGGAGAGTGGACTGACTGTCTCTGGGACATTTACATTGTAGAGTGGAGTGACCGTCTCTGGGACAATTACATTGCAGTGTGGTGTGACCGTCAAGGGTCATTTACATTGCAGCGTGGAGTGACCGCCTCTGGGTCATTTACATCGTAGAGCGGAGTGACCGTCTCTGGGACATTTACATTGTAGAGTGGAGTGACCGTCCCTGGGCCATTTACATTGTAGATTGGAGTGACCATCACTGGGACATTTTCCTTGCAGAGTGGAGTGACCGTATCGGGGACATTTACTTTGTAGAGTGGAGTGACCATCTCTGGGACATTTACCTTGTAGAGTGGAGTGACCGTCTCTGGGACATTTACTTTGTAGAGTGGAGTGACCATCTCTGGGACATTTACATTGTAGAGTTGAGTGACCGTCTCTGGGACAATTACATTGTAGAGTGGAGTGACCGTGTCTGGGCCATTTACCTTGCAGAGTGGAGTGACCGTCTCTGGGACCGTTACATTGTAGAGTGGAGTGACCATCTCTGGGACATTTACATTGTAGAGTGGAGTGACCATCTCTGGGACAGTTACATTGCAGAGTGGAGTGACCGTCTCTAGGGCAGTTACATTGCAGGGTGGAGTGACCGTCTCTGGGACAGTTACATTGTAGAGTGGAGTGAACATCTCTGGGACAGTTACATTGTAGAGTGGAGTGACCGTCTCTGGGACAGTTACATTGTAGAGTGGAGTGACCGTCTCTGGGACAGTTACATTGTAGAGTGGAGTGACCATCTCTGGGACAGTTACATTGTAGAGTGGAGTGACCGTCTCTCGGACACTTACATTGTAGAGTGGAGTGACCGTCTCTGGGACATTTACATTGCAGGGTGGAGTGACGGTCTCTGGGACAGTTAAATTGTAGAGTGGAGTGACCGTCTCTGAGACATTTACGTTGCAGGGTGGAGTGACCGACTCTGGGACATTTACATTGTAGAGTGGAGTGACCTCTCTGGGAAATTTACATTGTCGAGTGTAGTGATCGTCTCTGGAACAGTTACATTGCAGAGTGGAGTGACCGTCTCTAGGGCAGTTACATTGCAGAGTGGAGTGACCGTCTCTGGGACAGTTACATTGGAGAGTGGACTGACTGTCTCTGGGACATTTACATTGTAGAGTGGAGTGACCGTCTCTGGGACAATTACATTGCAGTGTGGAGTGACCGTCAAGGGTCATTTACATTGTAGAGTGGAGTGACCATCCCTGGGACATTTACATTGTAGAGTGGAGTGACCGTGTCTGGGTCATTTAAATTGTAGAGTGGAGTGACCGTCTCTGGGACATTTACATTGTAGGGTGGAGTGACCATCCCTGGGACATTTACATTGTAGAGTGGAGTGACCGTCTCTGGGACATTTACATTGTAGAGTGGAGTGACCAACCCTGGGTCATTGACATTGTAGAGTCGAGTGACCGTCTCTGGGGCATTTACATTGTAGAGTGGAGTGACCGTCTCTGGGGCAGTTAAATTTTAGGGTGGAGTGACCATCACTGGGACATTTACATTGTAGAGTGGAGTGACCGTCTCTGGGACAGTTACATTGTAGAGTGGAGTGACTGACTCTGGGACAGTTACATTGTAGGGTGGAGTGACCGTCTCTGGAACTGTTATGTTGTAGGGTGGAGTGACCGTCTCTGGGACTGTTGCATTGTAGAGTGGAGTGACCATCTCTGGGTCATTGACATTGTAGAGTGGAGTGACCGTCTCTGGTATATTTACATTGTAGAGTGGAGTGACCGTCTGTGGGACAGTTACATTGTAGATTGGAGTGACCGTCTCTGGGACATTTACATCGTAGGGTGGAGTTACCGTCTCTGGGACATTTACATTGTAGAGTGGAGCGTCCGACTCTGGGACATTTACATTGTAGAGTTGTGTGACTGTCTCTGGGACATTTACATTGAAGGTTGGAGTGACCGTCTCTGCGAAAGTTACATTGTAGAGTGGAGTGACCGTCTCTGGTATATTTACATTGTAGAGTGGAGTGACCGTCTCTGGGACAGTTATTTTGTAGAGTGGAGTGACCGTCTGTGGGACATTTTCATTGTAGATTGGAGAGACCGTCTCTGGGACATTTACCTTGTAGGGTGGAGTGACCGTCTCTGGGACAGTTACCTTGTAGGGTGGAGTGACCGTCTCTGGGACAGTTGCATTGTAGGGTGGAGTGACCGTCCCTGGGACAGTTAAATTTTAGGTTGGAGTGACCGTCTCTGGGACTGTTGCATTGTAGAGTGGAGTGACCGTCTCTGGGTCATTGACATTGTAGAGTGGAGTGACCGTCTCTGGGGCATTTACATTGCAGAGTGGAGTGACCGTCTCTGGGGCAGTTAAATTTTAGGTGGAGTGACCATCACTGGGACATTTACATTGTAGAGTGGAGTGACTATCTCTGGGACAGTTACATTGTTGAGTGGAGTGACCGTCTCTGGGACAGTTACATTGTAGAGTGGAGTGACTGACTCTGGGACAGTTACATTGTAGGGTGGAGTGACCGTCTCTGGAACTGTTATATTGTAGGGTGGAGTGACCGTCTCTGGGACTGTTGCATTGTAGAGTGGAGTGACCTTCTCTGGGTCATTGACATTGTAGAGTGGAGTGACTGTCTCTGGGGCATTTACATTGTAGAGTGGAGTGACCGTCTCTGGGACATTTTCATTGTAGAGTGGATTGACTGTCTCTGGGACATTTACATTGTAGAGTGGAGTGACCATCTCTGGGACAGTTACATTGTGGAGTGGAGTGACCGTCTGTGGGACATTTTCATTGCAGAGTGGAGTGACCATCTCTGGGACAGTTACATTGTAGATTGGAGTGACCGTCTCTGTGACATTTACATTGTAGAGTGGAGTGACCGTCTCTGGGACATTTACATTGTGGAATGGAGTGCCGTCTCTGGGCCTGTTACATTGTAGAGTGGTGTGAACATCTCTAAGACATTTACATTGTAGAGTGGAGTGACCGTCTCTGGGTCATTTACATTGAAGAGTGGAGTGACCATCTCTGGGACAGTTGCATTGTAGAGTGGAGTGAACATCTCTAAGACATTTACATTGTAGAGTGGAGTGACCGTCTCTGGGTCATTTACATTGAAGAGTGGAGTGACCATCTCTGGGACATTTACATTGTAGAGTGGAGTGACCATCCCTGGGACATTTACATTGTAGAGTGGAGTGACCGTGTCTGGGTCATTTAAATTGTAGAGTGGAGTGACCGTCTCTGGGACATTTACAGTGTAGGGTGGAGTGACCATCCCTGGGACATTTACATTGTAGAGTGGAGTGACCGTCTCTGGGACATTTACATTGTAGAGTGGAGTGACCAACCCTGGGTCATTGACATTGTAGAGTCGAGTGACCGTCTCTGGGGCATTTACATTGTAGAGTGGAGTGACCGTCTCTGGGGCAGTTAAATTTTAGGGTGGAGTGACCATCACTGGGACATTTACATTGTAGAGTGGAGTGACCGTCTCTGGGACAGTTACATTGTAGAGTGGAGTGACTGACTCTGGGACAGTTACATTGTAGGGTGGAGTGACCGTCTCTGGAACTGTTATGTTGTAGGGTGGAGTGACCGTCTCTGGGACTGTTGCATTGTAGAGTGGAGTGACCATCTCTGGGTCATTGACATTGTAGAGTGGAGTGACTGTCTCTGGGGCATTTACATTGTAGAGTGGAGTGACCGTCTCTGGGACATTTTCATTGTAGAGTGGATTGACTGTCTCTGGGACATTTACATTGTAGAGTGGAGTGACCATCTCTGGGACAGTTACATTGTAGATTGGAGTGACCGTCTCTGTGACATTTACATTGTAGAGTGGAGTGACCGTCTCTGGGACATTTACATTGTGGAATGGAGTGCCGTCTCTGGGCCTGTTACATTGTAGAGTGGTGTGAACATCTCTAAGACATTTACATTGTAGAGTGGAGTGACCGTCTCTGGGTCATTTACATTGAAGAGTGGAGTGACCATCTCTGGGACAGTTGCATTGTAGAGTGGAGTGAACATCTCTAAGACATTTACATTGTAGAGTGGAGTGACCGTCTCTGGGTCATTTACATTGAAGAGTGGAGTGACCATCTCTGGGACATTTACATTGTAGAGTGGAGTGACCATCCCTGGGACATTTACATTGTAGAGTGGAGTGACCGTGTCTGGGTCATTTAAATTGTAGAGTGGAGTGACCGTCTCTGGGACATTTACATTGTAGGGTGGAGTGACCATCCCTGGGACATTTACATTGTAGAGTGGAGTGACCATCCCTGGGACATTTACATTGTAGAGTGGAGTGACCGTGTCTGGGTCATTTAAATTGTAGAGTGGAGTGACCGTCTCTGGGACATTTACATTGTAGGGTGGAGTGACCATCCCTGGGACATTTACATTGTAGAGTGGAGTGACCGTCTCTGGGACATTTACATTGTAGAGTGGAGTGACCAACCCTGGGTCATTGACATTGTAGAGTCGAGTGACCGTCTCTGGGGCATTTACATTGTAGAGTGGAGTGACCGTCTCTGGGGCAGTTAAATTTTAGGGTGGAGTGACCATCACTGGGACATTTACATTGTAGAGTGGAGTGACCGTCTCTGGGACAGTTACATTGTAGAGTGGAGTGACTGACTCTGGGACAGTTACATTGTAGGGTGGAGTGACCGTCTCTGGAACTGTTATGTTGTAGGGTGGAGTGACCGTCTCTGGGACTGTTGCATTGTAGAGTGGAGTGACCATCTCTGGGTCATTGACATTGTAGAGTGGAGTGACTGTCTCTGGGGCATTTACATTGTAGAGTGGAGTGACCATCTCTGGGACATTTACATTGTAGAGTGGAGTGACCTCTTTGAGACAGTTACATTGCAGAGTGGAGTGACCGTCTCTGGGATTGTTATATTGTTGGGTGGATTGAATGTCTCTGGGACATTTACATTGTAGAGTGGAGTGACCTTCTCTGGGACAGTTACATTGTAGAGTGGAGTGACCGTCTCTGGGACATTTACATTGTAGAGTGGAGTGACCGTCTCTGGGGCATTTATATTGTAGGGTGGAGTGTAGTCTCTGGGCCATTTACATTGTAGAGTGGAGTGACCACCTCAGGGACATTTACCTTGCAGAGTGGAGTGACCGTCTCTGGGACATTTACATTGTAGGCTGGAGTGACCGTCTCTGGAACAGTTACATTGCAGATTTGAGTGACCGTCTCTGGAACATTTACATTGTAGGGTGGAGTGACCGTCTCTGGGACTTTTACATTGTAGAGTTGTGTGACTGTCTCTGGGACATTTACATTGAAGGTTGGAGTGACCGTCTCTGCGACAGTTACATTGTAGAGTGGAGTGACCGTCTCTGGTATATTTACATTGTAGAGTGGAGTGACCGTCTGTGGGACAGTTACATCGTAGGGTGGAGTTACCGTCTCTGGGACATTTACATTGTAGAGTGGAGCGTCCGACTCTGGGACATTTACATTGTAGAGTTGTGTGACTGTCTCTGGGACATTTACATTGAAGGTTGGAGTGACCGTCTCTGCGAAAGTTACATTGTAGAGTGGAGTGACCGTCTCTGGTATATTTACATTGTAGAGTGGAGTGACCGTTTCTGGGACAGTTATTTTGTAGAGTGGAGTGTCCGTCTGTGGGACATTTTCATTGTAGATTGGAGAGACCGTCTCTGGGACATTTACCTTGTAGGGTGGAGTGAACGTCTCTGGGACAGTTACCTTGTAGGGTGGAGTGACCGTCTCTGGGACAGTTGCATTGTAGGGTGGAGTGACCGTCCCTGGGACAGTTAAATTTTAGGTTGGAGTGACCGTCTCTGGGACTGTTGCATTGTAGAGTGGAGTGACCGTCTCTGGGTCATTGACATTGTAGAGTGGAGTGACCGTCTCTGGGGCATTTATATTGCAGAGTGGAGTGACCGTCTCTGGGGCAGTTAAATTTTAGGTGGAGTGACCATCACTGGGACATTTACATTGTAGAGTGGAGTGACCGTCTCTGGGACAGTTACATTGTAGAGTGGAGTGACTGACTCTGGGACAGTTACATTGTAGGGTGGAGTGACCGTCTCTGGAACTGTTATATTGTAGGGTGGAGTGACCGTCTCTGGGACTGTTGCATTGTAGAGTGGAGTGACCTTCTTTGGGTCATTGACATTGTAGAGTGGAGTGACTGTCTCTGGGGCATTTACATTGTAGAGTGGAGTGACCGTCTCTGGGACATTTTCATTGTATAGTGGATTGACTGTCTCTGTGACATTTACATTGTAGAGTGGAGTGACCGTCTCTGGGACATTTACATTGTGGAATGGAGTGCCGTCTCTGGGCCTGTTACATTGTAGAGTGGTGTGAACATCTCTAAGACATTTACATTGTAGAGTGGAGTGACCGTCTCTGGGTCATTTACATTGAAGAGTGGAGTGACCATCTCTGGGACAGTTGCATTGTAGAGTGGAGTGAACATCTCTAAGACATTTACATTGTAGAGTGGAGTGACCGTCTCTGGGTCATTTACATTGAAGAGTGGAGTGACCATCTCTGGGACATTTACATTGTAGAGTGGAGTGACCATCCCTGGGACATTTACATTGTAGAGTGGAGTGACCGTGTCTGGGTCATTTAAATTGTAGAGTGGAGTGACCGTCTCTGGGACATTTACATTGTGGAATGGAGTGCCGTCTCTGGGCCTGTTACATTGTAGAGTGGTGTGAACATCTCTAAGACATTTACATTGTAGAGTGGAGTGACCGTCTCTGGGTCATTTACATTGAAGAGTGGAGTGACCATCTCTGGGACAGTTGCATTGTAGAGTGGAGTGAACATCTCTAAGACATTTACATTGTAGAGTGGAGTGACCGTCTCTGGGTCATTTACATTGAAGAGTGGAGTGACCATCTCTGGGACATTTACATTGTAGAGTGGAGTGACCATCCCTGGGACATTTACATTGTAGAGTGGAGTGACCGTGTCTGGGTCATTTAAATTGTAGAGTGGAGTGACCGTCTCTGGGACATTTACATTGTAGGGTGGAGAGACCATCCCTGGGACATTTACATTGTAGAGTGGAGTGACCGTCTCTGGGACATTTACATTGTAGAGTGGAGTGACCAACCCTGGGTCATTGACATTGTAGAGTGGAGTGACCGTCTCTGGGGCATTTACATTGTAGAGTGGAGTGACCGTCTCTGGGGCAGTTAAATTTTAGGGTGGAGTGACCATCACTGGGACATTTACATTGTAGAGTGGAGTGACCGTCTCTGGGACAGTTACATTGTAGAGTGGAGTGACTGACTCTGGGACAGTTACATTGTAGGGTGGAGTGACCGTCTCTGGAACTGTTATGTTGTAGGGTGGAGTGACCGTCTCTGGGACTGTTGCATTGTAGAGTGGAGTGACCATCTCTGGGTCATTGACATTGTAGAGTGGAGTGACCGTCTCTGGTATATTTACATTGTAGAGTGGAGTGACCGTCTGTGGGACAGTTACATTGTAGATTGGAGTGACCGTCTCTGGGACATTTACATCGTAGGGTGGAGTTACCGTCTCTGGGACATTTACATTGTAGAGTGGAGCGTCCGACTCTGGGACATTTACATTGTAGAGTTGTGTGACTGTCTCTGGGACATTTACATTGAAGGTTGGAGTGACCGTCTCTGCGAAAGTTACATTGTAGAGTGGAGTGACCGTCTCTGGTATATTTACATTGTAGAGTGGAGTGACCGTCTCTGGGACAGTTATTTTGTAGAGTGGAGTGACCGTCTGTGGGACATTTTCATTGTAGATTGGAGAGACCGTCTCTGGGACATTTACCTTGTAGGGTGGAGTGACCGTCTCTGGGACAGTTACCTTGTAGGGTGGAGTGACCGTCTCTGGGACAGTTGCATTGTAGGGTGGAGTGACCGTCCCTGGGACAGTTAAATTTTAGGTTGGAGTGACCGTCTCTGGGACTGTTGCATTGTAGAGTGGAGTGACCGTCTCTGGGTCATTGACATTGTAGAGTGGAGTGACCGTCTCTGGGGCATTTACATTGCAGAGTGGAGTGACCGTCTCTGGGGCAGTTAAATTTTAGGTGGAGTGACCATCACTGGGACATTTACATTGTAGAGTGGAGTGACTATCTCTGGGACAGTTACATTGTTGAGTGGAGTGACCGTCTCTGGGACAGTTACATTGTAGAGTGGAGTGACTGACTCTGGGACAGTTACATTGTAGGGTGGAGTGACCGTCTCTGGAACTGTTATATTGTAGGGTGGAGTGACCGTCTCTGGGACTGTTGCATTGTAGAGTGGAGTGACCTTCTCTGGGTCATTGACATTGTAGAGTGGAGTGACTGTCTCTGGGGCATTTACATTGTAGATTGGAGTGACCGTCTCTGGGACATTTTCATTGTAGAGTGGATTGACTGTCTCTGGGACATTTACATTGTAGAGTGGAGTGACCATCTCTGGGACAGTTACATTGTGGAGTGGAGTGACCGTCTGTGGGACATTTTCATTGCAGAGTGGAGTGACCATCTCTGGGACAGTTACATTGTAGATTGGAGTGACCGTCTCTGTGACATTTACATTGTAGAGTGGAGTGACCGTCTCTGGGACATTTACATTGTGGAATGGAGTGCCGTCTCTGGGCCTGTTACATTGTAGAGTGGTGTGAACATCTCTAAGACATTTACATTGTAGAGTGGAGTGACCGTCTCTGGGTCATTTACATTGAAGAGTGGAGTGACCATCTCTGGGACAGTTGCATTGTAGAGTGGAGTGAACATCTCTAAGACATTTACATTGTAGAGTGGAGTGACCGTCTCTGGGTCATTTACATTGAAGAGTGGAGTGACCATCTCTGGGACATTTACATTGTAGAGTGGAGTGACCATCCCTGGGACATTTACATTGTAGAGTGGAGTGACCGTGTCTGGGTCATTTAAATTGTAGAGTGGAGTGACCGTCTCTGGGATATTTACATTGTAGGGTGGAGTGACCATCCCTGGGACATTTACATTGTAGAGTGGAGTGACCGTCTCTGGGACATTTACATTGTAGAGTGGAGTGACCAACCCTGGGTCATTGACATTGTAGAGTCGAGTGACCGTCTCTGGGGCATTTACATTGTAGAGTGGAGTGACCGTCTCTGGGGCAGTTAAATTTTAGGGTGGAGTGACCATCACTGGGACATTTACATTGTAGAGTGGAGTGACCGTCTCTGGGACAGTTACATTGTAGAGTGGAGTGACTGACTCTGGGACAGTTACATTGTAGGGTGGAGTGACCGTCTCTGGAACTGTTATGTTGTAGGGTGGAGTGACCGTCTCTGGGACTGTTGCATTGTAGAGTGGAGTGACCATCTCTGGGTCATTGACATTGTAGAGTGGAGTGACCGTCTCTGGTATATTTACATTGTAGAGTGGAGTGACCGTCTGTGGGACAGTTACATTGTAGATTGGAGTGACCGTCTCTGGGACATTTACATCGTAGGGTGGAGTTACCGTCTCTGGGACATTTACATTGTAGAGTGGAGCGTCCGACTCTGGGACATTTACATTGTAGAGTTGTGTGACTGTCTCTGGGACATTTACATTGAAGGTTGGAGTGACCGTCTCTGCGAAAGTTACATTGTAGAGTGGAGTGACCGTCTCTGGTATATTTACATTGTAGAGTGGAGTGACCGTCTCTGGGACAGTTATTTTGTAGAGTGGAGTGACCGTCTGTGGGACATTTTCATTGTAGATTGGAGAGACCGTCTCTGGGACATTTACCTTGTAGGGTGGAGTGACCGTCTCTGGGACAGTTACCTTGTAGGGTGGAGTGACCGTCTCTGGGACAGTTGCATTGTAGGGTGGAGTGACCGTCCCTGGGGCAGTTAAATTTTAGGTTGGAGTGACCGTCTCTGGGACTGTTGCATTGTAGAGTGGAGTGACCGTCTCTGGGTCATTGACATTGTAGAGTGGAGTGACCGTCTCTGGGGCATTTACATTGCAGAGTGGAGTGACCGTCTCTGGGGCAGTTAAATTTTAGGTGGAGTGACCATCACTGGGACATTTACATTGTAGAGTGGAGTGACTATCTCTGGGACAGTTACATTGTTGAGTGGAGTGACCGTCTCTGGGACAGTTACATTGTAGAGTGGAGTGACTGACTCTGGGACAGTTACATTGTAGGGTGGAGTGACCGTCTCTGGAACTGTTATATTGTAGGGTGGAGTGACCGTCTCTGGGACTGTTGCATTGTAGAGTGGAGTGACCTTCTCTGGGTCATTGACATTGTAGAGTGGAGTGACCGTCTCTGGGGCATTTACATTGTAGAGTGGAGTGACCGTCTCTGGGGCAGTTAAATTTTAGGGTGGAGTGACCATCACTGGGACATTTACATTGTAGAGTGGAGTGACCGTCTCTGGGACAGTTACATTGTAGAGTGGAGTGACTGACTCTGGGACAGTTACATTGTAGGGTGGAGTGACCGTCTCTGGAACTGTTATGTTGTAGGGTGGAGTGACCGTCTCTGGGACTGTTGCATTGTAGAGTGGAGTGACCATCTCTGGGTCATTGACATTGTAGAGTGGAGTGACCGTCTCTGGTATATTTACATTGTAGAGTGGAGTGACCGTCTGTGGGACAGTTACATTGTAGATTGGAGTGACCGTCTCTGGGACATTTACATCGTAGGGTGGAGTTACCGTCTCTGGGACATTTACATTGTAGAGTGGAGCGTCCGACTCTGGGACATTTACATTGTAGAGTTGTGTGACTGTCTCTGGGACATTTACATTGAAGGTTGGAGTGACCGTCTCTGCGAAAGTTACATTGTAGAGTGGAGTGACCGTCTCTGGTATATTTACATTGTAGAGTGGAGTGACCGTCTCTGGGACAGTTATTTTGTAGAGTGGAGTGACCGTCTGTGGGACATTTTCATTGTAGATTGGAGAGACCGTCTCTGGGACATTTACCTTGTAGGGTGGAGTGACCGTCTCTGGGACAGTTACCTTGTAGGGTGGAGTGACCGTCTCTGGGACAGTTGCATTGTAGGGTGGAGTGACCGTCCCTGGGACAGTTAAATTTTAGGTTGGAGTGACCGTCTCTGGGACTGTTGCATTGTAGAGTGGAGTGACCGTCTCTGGGTCATTGACATTGTAGAGTGGAGTGACCGTCTCTGGGGCATTTACATTGCAGAGTGGAGTGACCGTCTCTGGGGCAGTTAAATTTTAGGTGGAGTGACCATCACTGGGACATTTACATTGTAGAGTGGAGTGACTATCTCTGGGACAGTTACATTGTTGAGTGGAGTGACCGTCTCTGGGACAGTTACATTGTAGAGTGGAGTGACTGACTCTGGGACAGTTACATTGTAGGGTGGAGTGACCGTCTCTGGAACTGTTATATTGTAGGGTGGAGTGACCGTCTCTGGGACTGTTGCATTGTAGAGTGGAGTGACCTTCTCTGGGTCATTGACATTGTAGAGTGGAGTGACTGTCTCTGGGGCATTTACATTGTAGAGTGGAGTGACCGTCTCTGGGACATTTTCATTGTAGAGTGGATTGACTGTCTCTGGGACATTTACATTGTAGAGTGGAGTGACCATCTCTGGGACAGTTACATTGTGGAGTGGAGTGACCGTCTGTGGGACATTTTCATTGCAGAGTGGAGTGACCATCTCTGGGACAGTTACATTGTAGATTGGAGTGACCGTCTCTGTGACATTTACATTGTAGAGTGGAGTGACCGTCTCTGGGACATTTACATTGTGGAATGGAGTGCCGTCTCTGGGCCTGTTACATTGTAGAGTGGTGTGAACATCTCTAAGACATTTACATTGTAGAGTGGAGTGACCGTCTCTGGGTCATTTACATTGAAGAGTGGAGTGACCATCTCTGGGACAGTTGCATTGTAGAGTGGAGTGAACATCTCTAAGACATTTACATTGTAGAGTGGAGTGACCGTCTCTGGGTCATTTACATTGAAGAGTGGAGTGACCATCTCTGGGACATTTACATTGTAGAGTGGAGTGACCATCCCTGGGACATTTACATTGTAGAGTGGAGTGACCGTGTCTGGGTCATTTAAATTGTAGAGTGGAGTGACCGTCTCTGGGACATTTACATTGTAGGGTGGAGTGACCATCCCTGGGACATTTACATTGAAGAGTGGAGTGACCGTCTCTGGGACATTTACATTGTAGAGTGGAGTGACCAACCCTGGGTCATTGACATTGTAGAGTCGAGTGACCGTCTCTGGGGCATTTACATTGTAGAGTGGAGTGACCGTCTCTGGGGCAGTTAAATTTTAGGGTGGAGTGACCATCACTGGGACATTTACATTGTAGAGTGGAGTGACCGTCTCTGGGACAGTTACATTGTAGAGTGGAGTGACTGACTCTGGGACAGTTACATTGTAGGGTGGAGTGACCGTCTCTGGAACTGTTATGTTGTAGGGTGGAGTGACCGTCTCTGGGACTGTTGCATTGTAGAGTGGAGTGACCATCTCTGGGTCATTGACATTGTAGAGTGGAGTGACCGTCTCTGGTATATTTACATTGTAGAGTGGAGTGACCGTCTGTGGGACAGTTACATTGTAGATTGGAGTGACCGTCTCTGGGACATTTACATCGTAGGGTGGAGTTACCGTCTCTGGGACATTTACATTGTAGAGTGGAGCGTCCGACTCTGGGACATTTACATTGTAGAGTTGTGTGACTGTCTCTGGGACATTTACATTGAAGGTTGGAGTGACCGTCTCTGCGAAAGTTACATTGTAGAGTGGAGTGACCGTCTCTGGTATATTTACATTGTAGAGTGGAGTGACCGTCTCTGGGACAGTTATTTTGTAGAGTGGAGTGACCGTCTGTGGGACATTTTCATTGTAGATTGGAGAGACCGTCTCTGGGACATTTACCTTGTAGGGTGGAGTGACCGTCTCTGGGACAGTTACCTTGTAGGGTGGAGTGACCGTCTCTGGGACAGTTGCATTGTAGGGTGGAGTGACCGTCCCTGGGACAGTTAAATTTTAGGTTGGAGTGACCGTCTCTGGGACTGTTGCATTGTAGAGTGGAGTGACCGTCTCTGGGTCATTGACATTGTAGAGTGGAGTGACCGTCTCTGGGGCATTTACATTGCAGAGTGGAGTGACCGTCTCTGGGGCAGTTAAATTTTAGGTGGAGTGACCATCACTGGGACATTTACATTGTAGAGTGGAGTGACTATCTCTGGGACAGTTACATTGTTGAGTGGAGTGACCGTCTCTGGGACAGTTACATTGTAGAGTGGAGTGACTGACTCTGGGACAGTTACATTGTAGGGTGGAGTGACCGTCTCTGGAACTGTTATATTGTAGGGTGGAGTGACCGTCTCTGGGACTGTTGCATTGTAGAGTGGAGTGACCTTCTCTGGGTCATTGACATTGTAGAGTGGAGTGACTGTCTCTGGGGCATTTACATTGTAGAGTGGAGTGACCGTCTCTGGGACATTTTCATTGTAGAGTGGATTGACTGTCTCTGGGACATTTACATTGTAGAGTGGAGTGACCATCTCTGGGACAGTTACATTGTGGAGTGGAGTGACCGTCTGTGGGACATTTTCATTGCAGAGTGGAGTGACCATCCCTGGGACAGTTACATTGTAGATTGGAGTGACCGTCTCTGTGACATTTACATTGTAGAGTGGAGTGACCATCTCTGGGACATTTACATTGTGGAATGGAGTGCCGTCTCTGGGCCTGTTACATTGTAGAGTGGTGTGAACATCTCTAAGACATTTACATTGTAGAGTGGAGTGACCGTCTCTGGGTCATTTACATTGAAGAGTGGAGTGACCATCTCTGGGACAGTTGCATTGTAGAGTGGAGTGAACATCTCTAAGACATTTACATTGTAGAGTGGAGTGACCGTCTCTGGGTCATTTACATTGAAGAGTGGAGTGACCATCTCTGGGACATTTACATTGTAGAGTGGAGTGACCATCCCTGGGACATTTACATTGTAGAGTGGAGTGACCGTGTCTGGGTCATTTAAATTGTAGAGTGGAGTGACCGTCTCTGGGACATTTACATTGTAGGGTGGAGTGACCATCCCTGGGACATTTACATTGTAGAGTGGAGTGACCGTCTCTGGGACAATTACATTGTAGAGTGGAGTGACCAACCCTGGGTCATTGACATTGTAGAGTCGAGTGACCGTCTCTGGGGCATTTACATTGTAGAGTGGAGTGACCGTCTCTGGGGCAGTTAAATTTTAGGGTGGAGTGACCATCACTGGGACATTTACATTGTAGAGTGGAGTGACCGTCTCTGGGACAGTTACATTGTAGAGTGGAGTGACTGACTCTGGGACAGTTACATTGTAGGGTGGAGTGACCGTCTCTGGAACTGTTATGTTGTAGGGTGGAGTGACCGTCTCTGGGACTGTTGCATTGTAGAGTGGAGTGACCATCTCTGGGTCATTGACATTGTAGAGTGGAGTGACTGTCTCTGGGGCATTTACATTGTAGAGTGGAGTGACCATCTCTGGGACAGTTACATTGTAGATTGGAGTGACCGTCTCTGTGACATTTACATTGTAGAGTGGAGTGACCGTCTCTGGGACATTTACATTGTGGAATGGAGTGCCGTCTCTGGGCCTGTTACATTGTAGAGTGGTGTGAACATCTCTAAGACATTTACATTGTAGAGTGGAGTGACCGTCTCTGGGTCATTTACATTGAAGAGTGGAGTGACCATCTCTGGGACAGTTGCATTGTAGAGTGGAGTGAACATCTCTAAGACATTTACATTGTAGAGTGGAGTGACCGTCTCTGGGTCATTTACATTGAAGAGTGGAGTGACCATCTCTGGGACATTTACATTGTAGAGTGGAGTGACCATCCCTGGGACATTTACATTGTAGAGTGGAGTGACCGTGTCTGGGTCATTTAAATTGTAGAGTGGAGTGACCGTCTCTGGGACATTTACATTGTAGGGTGGAGTGACCATCCCTGGGACATTTACATTGTAGAGTGGAGTGACCGTCTCTGGGACATTTACATTGTAGAGTGGAGTGACCAACCCTGGGTCATTGACATTGTAGAGTCGAGTGACCGTCTCTGGGGCATTTACATTGTAGAGTGGAGTGACCGTCTCTGGGGCAGTTAAATTTTAGGGTGGAGTGACCATCACTGGGACATTTACATTGTAGAGTGGAGTGACCGTCTCTGGGACAGTTACATTGTAGAGTGGAGTGACTGACTCTGGGACAGTTACATTGTAGGGTGGAGTGACCGTCTCTGGAACTGTTATGTTGTAGGGTGGAGTGACCGTCTCTGGGACTGTTGCATTGTAGAGTGGAGTGACCATCTCTGGGTCATTGACATTGTAGAGTGGAGTGACCGTCTCTGGTATATTTACATTGTAGAGTGGAGTGACCGTCTGTGGGACAGTTACATTGTAGATTGGAGTGACCGTCTCTGGGACATTTACATCGTAGGGTGGAGTTACCGTCTCTGGGACATTTACATTGTAGAGTGGAGCGTCCGACTCTGGGACATTTACATTGTAGAGTTGTGTGACTGTCTCTCGGACATTTACATTGAAGGTTGGAGTGACCGTCTCTGCGAAAGTTACATTGTAGAGTGGAGTGACCGTCTCTGGTATATTTACATTGTAGAGTGGAGTGACCGTCTCTGGGACAGTTATTTTGTAGAGTGGAGTGACCGTCTGTGGGACATTTTCATTGTAGATTGGAGAGACCGTCTCTGGGACATTTACCTTGTAGGGTGGAGTGACCGTCTCTGGGACAGTTACCTTGTAGGGTGGAGTGACCGTCTCTGGGACAGTTGCATTGTAGGGTGGAGTGACCGTCCCTGGGACAGTTAAATTTTAGGTTGGAGTGACCGTCTCTGGGACTGTTGCATTGTAGAGTGGAGTGACCGTCTCTGGGTCATTGACATTGTAGAGTGGAGTGACCGTCTCTGGGGCATTTACATTGCAGAGTGGAGTGACCGTCTCTGGGGCAGTTAAATTTTAGGTGGAGTGACCATCACTGGGACATTTACATTGTAGAGTGGAGTGACTATCTCTGGGACAGTTACATTGTTGAGTGGAGTGACCGTCTCTGGGACAGTTACATTGTAGAGTGGAGTGACTGACTCTGGGACAGTTACATTGTAGGGTGGAGTGACCGTCTCTGGAACTGTTATATTGTAGGGTGGAGTGACCGTCTCTGGGACTGTTGCATTGTAGAGTGGAGTGACCTTCTCTGGGTCATTGACATTGTAGAGTGGAGTGACCGTCTCTGGGGCATTTACATTGTAGAGTGGAGTGACCGTCTCTGGGGCAGTTAAATTTTAGGGTGGAGTGACCATCACTGGGACATTTACATTGTAGAGTGGAGTGACCGTCTCTGGGACAGTTACATTGTAGAGTGGAGTGACTGACTCTGGGACAGTTACATTGTAGGGTGGAGTGACCGTCTCTGGAACTGTTATGTTGTAGGGTGGAGTGACCGTCTCTGGGACTGTTGCATTGTAGAGTGGAGTGACCATCTCTGGGTCATTGACATTGTAGAGTGGAGTGACCGTCTCTGGGGCATTTACATTGTAGAGTGGAGTGACCGTCTCTGGGACATTTTCATTGTAGAGTGGATTGACTGTCTCTGGGACATTTACATTGTAGAGTGGAGTGACCATCTCTGGGACAGTTACATTGTGGAGTGGAGTGACCGTCTGTGGGACTTTTTCATTGCAGAGTGGAGTGACCATCTCTGGGGCAGTTACATTGTAGATTGGAGTGACCGTCTCTGTGACATTTACATTGTAGAGTGGAGTGACCACCTCAGGGACATTTACCTTGCAGAGTGGAGTGACCGTCTCTGGGACATTTACATTGTAGGCTGGAGTGACCGTCTCTGGGACATTTACATTGTAGGGTGGAGTGACCGTCTCTGGAACAGTTACATTGCAGATTTGAGTGACCGTCTCTGGAACATTTACATTGTAGGGTGGAGTGACCGTCTCTGGGACTTTTACATTGCAGAGTTGTGTGACTGTCTCTGGGACATTTACATTGAAGGTTGGAGTGACCGTCTCTGCGACAGTTACATTGTCGAGTGGAGTGACCATCTCTGGTATATTTACATTTTAGAGTGGAGTGACCGTCTGTGGGACAGTTACATTGTAGATTGGAGTGACCGTCTCTGGGACATTTACATTGTAGGGTGGAGTTACCGTCTCTGGGACATTTACATTGTAGGGTGGAGCGACCGACTCTGGGACATTTACATTGTAGAGTTGTGTGACTGTCTCTGGGACATTTACATTGAAGGTTGGAGTGACCGTCTCTGCGAAAGTTACATTGTAGAGTGGAGTGACCGTCTCTGGTATATTTACATTGTAGAGTGGAGTGACCGTCTCTGGGACAGTTATTTTGTAGAGTGGAGTGACCGTCTGTGGGACATTTTCATTGTAGATTGGAGAGACCGTCTCTGGGACATTTACCTTGTAGGGTGGAGTGACCGTCTCTGGGACAGTTACCTTGTAGGGTGGAGTGACCGTCTCTGGGACAGTTGCATTGTAGGGTGGAGTGACCGTCCCTGGGGCAGTTAAATTTTAGGTTGGAGTGACCGTCTCTGAGACAGTTACCTTGTAGGGTGGAGTGACCATCTCTGGGACAGTTACATTGTAGATTGGAGTGACCGTCTCTGTGACATTTACATTGTAGAGTGGAGTGACCGTCTCTGGGACATTTACATTGTGGAATGGAGTGCCGTCTCTGGGCCTGTTACATTGTAGAGTGGAGTGAACATCTCGAAGACATTTACATTGTAGAGTGGAGTGACCGTCTCTGGGTCATTTACATTGAAGAGTGGAGTGACCATCTCTGGGACAATCACATTGTCGAGTGGAGTGACTGTCTCTGGGACAGTTACATTGTAGAGTGGAGTGACCGTCTCTGGGTCATTTACATTGAAGAGTGGAGTGACCATCTCTGGGACAGTTGCATTGTAGAGTGGAGTGACCGTCTCTGGGACATTTACATTGTAGGGTGGAGTGACCATCCCTGGGACATTTACATTGTAGAGTGGAGTGACCGTCTCTGGGACATTTACATTGTAGAGTGGAGTGACCAACCCTGGGACATTTACATTGTAGAGTGGAGTGACCTTCACTGGGACATTTACATTGCAGAGTGGAGTCACCGTCTCTGGGACAGTTATATTGTAGGGTGGAGTGACCGTCTCTGGGACATTTACATTGTAGAGTGGAGTGACTGACTCTGGGACAGTTACATTGTAGGGTGGAGTGACCGTCTCTGGAACTGTTATATTGTAGGGTGCAGTGACCGTCTCTGGGACTGTTGCATTGTAGAGTGGAGTGACCGTCTCTGGGTCATTGACATTGTAGAGTGGAGTGACCGTCTCTGGGGCATTTACATTGTAGAGTGGAGTGACCGTCTCTGGGGCAGTTAAATTTTAGGGTGGAGTGACCATCACTGGGACATTTACATTGTAGAGTGGAGTGACTGTCTCTGGGACAGTTACATTGTAGAGTGGAGTGACCGTCTCTGGGACAGTTACATTGTAGAGTGGAGTGACTGACTCTGGGACAGTTACATTGTAGGGTGGAGTGACCGTCTCTGGAACTGTTATGTTGTAGGGTGGAGGGACCGTCTCTGGGACTGTTGCATTGTAGAGTGGAGTGACCATCTCTGGGTCATTGACATTGTAGAGTGGAGTGACCGTCTCTGGGGCATTTACATTGTAGAGTGGAGTGACCGTCTCTGGGACATTTTCATTGTAGAGTGGATTGACTGTCTCTGGGACATTTACATTGTAGAGTGGAGTGACCATCTCTGGGACAGTTACATTGTAGAGTGGAGTGACCGTCTCTGGGACATTTACATTGTAGAGTGGAGTGACCGTCTCTGGGACATTTACATTGTGGAATGGAGTGCCGTCTCTGGGCCTGTTACATTGTAGAGTGGAGTGAACATCTCTAAGACATTTACATTGTAGAGTGGAGTGACTGACTCTGGGACAGTTACATTGTAGGGTGGAGTGACCGTCTCTGGAACTGTTATATTGTAGGGTGCAGTGACCGTCTCTGGGACTGTTGCATTGTAGAGTGGAGTGACCGTCTCTGGGGCATTTACATTGTAGAGTGGAGTGACCGTCTCTGGGGCAGTTAAATTTTAGGGTGGAGTGACCATCACTGGGACATTTACATTGTAGAGTGGAGCGACTGTCTCTGGGACAGTTACATTGTAGAGTGGAGTGACCGTCTCTGGGACAGTTACATTGTAGAGTGGAGTGACTGACTCTGGGACAGTTACATTGTAGGTTGGAGTGACCGTCTCTGGAACTGTTATATTGTAGGGTGGAGTGACCGTCTCTGGGACTGTTGCATTGTAGAGTGGAGTGACCATCTCTGGGTCATTGACATTGTAGAGTGGAGTGACCGTCTCTGGGGCATTTACATTGTAGAGTGGAGTGACCGTCTCTGGGACATTTTCATTTTAGAGTGGATTGACTGTCTCTGGGACATTTACATTGTAGAGTGGAGTGAACATCTCTGGGACAGTTACATTGTGGAGTGGAGTGACCGTCTGTGGGACATTTTCATTGCAGAGTGGAGTGACCATCTCTGGGACAGTTACATTGTAGATTGGAGTGACCGTCTCTGTGACATTTACATTGTAGAGTGCAGTGACCGTCTCTGGGACATTTACATTGTGGAATGGAGTGCCGTCTCTGGGCCTGTTACATTGTAGAGTGGAGTGAACATCTCTAAGACATTTACATTGTAGAGTGGAGTGACCGTCTCTGGGACAGTTGCATTGTAGAGTGGAGTGACCGTCTCTGGGACATTTAAATTGTAGAGTGGAGTGACCGTCTCTGGGACATTTAAATTGTAGAGTGGAGTGACCATCTCTGGGGCATTTACATTGTAGAGTGGAGTGACCGTCTCTGTGACATTTACATTGTAGAGTGGAGTGACCGTCTCTGGGACATTTACATTGTGGAATGGAGTGCCGTCTCTGGGCCTGTTACATTGTAGAGTGGAGTGAACATCTCTAAGACATTTACATTGTAGAGTGGAGTGACCGTCTCTGGGTCATTTACATTGAAGAGTGGAGTGACCATCTCTGGGACAGTTGCATTGTAGAGTGGAGTGACCGTCTCTGGGACATTTAAATTGTAGAGTGGAGTGACCGTCTCTGGGACATTTACATTGCAGAGTGGAGTGACCGTCTCTGGGACAGTTATATTGTAGGGTGGAGTGACCGTCTCTGGGACATTTACATTGTAGAGTGGAGTGACCGTCTCTGGGACAGTTACATTGTAGAGTGGAGTAACCGTCTCTAGGACAGTTACATTGTAGAGTAGAGTGACCGTCTCTGGGACAGTTACATTGTCGTGTGGAGTGACCGTCTGTGTGACATTTACATTGTAGAGTGGAGTGACCGTCTCTGGGACATTTACATTTTAGAGTGGAGTGACCGTCTCTACGACATTTACTTTGTAGAGTGGATTGACTGTCTCTGGGACATTTACATTGTAGAGTGGAGTGACCATCTCTGGGACAGTTACATTGTGGAGTGGAGTGACCGTCTGTGGGACTTTTTCATTGCAGAGTGGAGTGACCATCTCTGGGGCAGTTACATTGTAGATTGGAGTGACCGTCTCTGTGACATTTACATTGTAGAGTGGAGTGACCACCTCAGGGACATTTACCTTGCAGAGTGGAGTGACCGTCTCTGGGACATTTACATTGTAGGCTGGAGTGACCGTCTCTGGGACATTTACATTGTAGGGTGGAGTGACCGTCTCTGGAACAGTTACATTGCAGATTTGAGTGACCGTCTCTGGAACATTTACATTGTAGGGTGGAGTGACCGTCTCTGGGACTTTTACATTGCAGAGTTGTGTGACTGTCTCTGGGACATTTACATTGAAGGTTGGAGTGACCGTCTCTGCGACAGTTACATTGTCGAGTGGAGTGACCGTCTCTGGTATATTTACATTTTAGAGTGGAGTGACCGTCTGTGGGACAGTTACATTGTAGATTGGAGTGACCGTCTCTGGGACATTTACATTGTAGGGTGGAGTTACCGTCTCTGGGACATTTACATTGTAGGGTGGAGCGACCGACTCTGGGACATTTACATTGTAGAGTTGTGTGACTGTCTCTGGGACATTTACATTGAAGGTTGGAGTGACCGTCTCTGCGAAAGTTACATTGTAGAGTGGAGTGACCGTCTCTGGTATATTTACATTGTAGAGTGGAGTGACCGTCTCTGGGACAGTTATTTTGTAGAGTGGAGTGACCGTCTGTGGGACATTTTCATTGTAGATTGGAGAGACCGTCTCTGGGACATTTACCTTGTAGGGTGGAGTGACCGTCTCTGGGACAGTTACCTTGTAGGGTGGAGTGACCGTCTCTGGGACAGTTGCATTGTAGGGTGGAGTGACCGTCCCTGGGGCAGTTAAATTTTAGGTTGGAGTGACCGTCTCTGAGACAGTTACCTTGTAGGGTGGAGTGACCATCTCTGGGACAGTTACATTGTAGATTGGAGTGACCGTCTCTGTGACATTTACATTGTAGAGTGGAGTGACCGTCTCTGGGACATTTACATTGTGGAATGGAGTGCCGTCTCTGGGCCTGTTACATTGTAGAGTGGAGTGAACATCTCGAAGACATTTACATTGTAGAGTGGAGTGACCGTCTCTGGGTCATTTACATTGAAGAGTGGAGTGACCATCTCTGGGACAATCACATTGTCGAGTGGAGTGACTGTCTCTGGGACAGTTACATTGTAGAGTGGAGTGACCGTCTCTGGGTCATTTACATTGAAGAGTGGAGTGACCATCTCTGGGACAGTTGCATTGTAGAGTGGAGTGACCGTCTCTGGGACATTTACATTGTAGGGTGGAGTGACCATCCCTGGGACATTTACATTGTAGAGTGGAGTGACCGTCTCTGGGACATTTACATTGTAGAGTGGAGTGACCAACCCTGGGACATTTACATTGTAGAGTGGAGTGACCTTCACTGGGACATTTACATTGCAGAGTGGAGTCACCGTCTCTGGGACAGTTATATTGTAGGGTGGAGTGACCGTCTCTGGGACATTTACATTGTAGAGTGGAGTGACTGACTCTGGGACAGTTACATTGTAGGGTGGAGTGACCGTCTCTGGAACTGTTATATTGTAGGGTGCAGTGACCGTCTCTGGGACTGTTGCATTGTAGAGTGGAGTGACCGTCTCTGGGTCATTGACATTGTAGAGTGGAGTGACCGTCTCTGGGGCATTTACATTGTAGAGTGGAGTGACCGTCTCTGGGGCAGTTAAATTTTAGGGTGGAGTGACCATCACTGGGACATTTACATTGTAGAGTGGAGTGACTGTCTCTGGGACAGTTACATTGTAGAGTGGAGTGACCGTCTCTGGGACAGTTACATTGTAGAGTGGAGTGACTGACTCTGGGACAGTTACATTGTAGGGTGGAGTGACCGTCTCTGGAACTGTTATGTTGTAGGGTGGAGGGACCGTCTCTGGGACTGTTGCATTGTAGAGTGGAGTGACCATCTCTGGGTCATTGACATTGTAGAGTGGAGTGACCGTCTCTGGGGCATTTACATTGTAGAGTGGAGTGACCGTCTCTGGGACATTTTCATTGTAGAGTGGATTGACTGTCTCTGGGACATTTACATTGTAGAGTGGAGTGACCATCTCTGGGACAGTTACATTGTAGAGTGGAGTGACCGTCTCTGGGACATTTACATTGTAGAGTGGAGTGACCGTCTCTGGGACATTTACATTGTGGAATGGAGTGCCGTCTCTGGGCCTGTTACATTGTAGAGTGGAGTGAACATCTCTAAGACATTTACATTGTAGAGTGGAGTGACTGACTCTGGGACAGTTACATTGTAGGGTGGAGTGACCGTCTCTGGAACTGTTATATTGTAGGGTGCAGTGACCGTCTCTGGGACTGTTGCATTGTAGAGTGGAGTGACCGTCTCTGGGGCATTTACATTGTAGAGTGGAGTGACCGTCTCTGGGGCAGTTAAATTTTAGGGTGGAGTGACCATCACTGGGACATTTACATTGTAGAGTGGAGCGACTGTCTCTGGGACAGTTACATTGTAGAGTGGAGTGACCGTCTCTGGGACAGTTACATTGTAGAGTGGAGTGACTGACTCTGGGACAGTTACATTGTAGGTTGGAGTGACCGTCTCTGGAACTGTTATATTGTAGGGTGGAGTGACCGTCTCTGGGACTGTTGCATTGTAGAGTGGAGTGACCATCTCTGGGTCATTGACATTGTAGAGTGGAGTGACCGTCTCTGGGGCATTTACATTGTAGAGTGGAGTGACCGTCTCTGGGACATTTTCATTTTAGAGTGGATTGACTGTCTCTGGGACATTTACATTGTAGAGTGGAGTGAACATCTCTGGGACAGTTACATTGTGGAGTGGAGTGACCGTCTGTGGGACATTTACATTGTAGGGTGGAGCGACCGACTCTGGGACATTTACATTGTAGAGTTGTGTGACTGTCTCTGGGACATTTACATTGAAGGTTGGAGTGACCGTCTCTGCGAAAGTTACATTGTAGAGTGGAGTGACCGTCTCTGGTATATTTACTTGTAGAGTGGAGTGACCGTCTCTGGGACAGTTATTTTGTAGAGTGGAGTGACCGTCTGTGGGACATTTTCATTGTAGATTGGAGAGACCGTCTCTGGGACATTTACCTTGTAGGGTGGAGTGACCGTCTCTGGGACAGTTACCTTGTAGGGTGGAGTGACCGTCTCTGGGACAGTTGCATTGTAGGGTGGAGTGACCGTCCCTGGGGCAGTTAAATTTTAGGTTGGAGTGACCGTCTCTGAGACAGTTACCTTGTAGGGTGGAGTGACCATCTCTGGGACAGTTACATTGTAGATTGGAGTGACCGTCTCTGTGACATTTACATTGTAGAGTGGAGTGACCGTCTCTGGGACATTTACATTGTGGAATGGAGTGCCGTCTCTGGGCCTGTTACATTGTAGAGTGGAGTGAACATCTCGAAGACATTTACATTGTAGAGTGGAGTGACCGTCTCTGGGTCATTTACATTGAAGAGTGGAGTGACCATCTCTGGGACAATCACATTGTCGAGTGGAGTGACTGTCTCTGGGACAGTTACATTGTAGAGTGGAGTGACCGTCTCTGGGTCATTTACATTGAAGAGTGGAGTGACCATCTCTGGGACAGTTGCATTGTAGAGTGGAGTGACCGTCTCTGGGACATTTACATTGTAGGGTGGAGTGACCATCCCTGGGACATTTACATTGTAGAGTGGAGTGACCGTCTCTGGGACATTTACATTGTAGAGTGGAGTGACCAACCCTGGGACATTTACATTGTAGAGTGGAGTGACCTTCACTGGGACATTTACATTGCAGAGTGGAGTCACCGTCTCTGGGACAGTTATATTGTAGGGTGGAGTGACCGTCTCTGGGACATTTACATTGTAGAGTGGAGTGACTGACTCTGGGACAGTTACATTGTAGGGTGGAGTGACCGTCTCTGGAACTGTTATATTGTAGGGTGCAGTGACCGTCTCTGGGACTGTTGCATTGTAGAGTGGAGTGACCGTCTCTGGGTCATTGACATTGTAGAGTGGAGTGACCGTCTCTGGGGCATTTACATTGTAGAGTGGAGTGACCGTCTCTGGGGCAGTTAAATTTTAGGGTGGAGTGACCATCACTGGGACATTTACATTGTAGAGTGGAGTGACTGTCTCTGGGACAGTTACATTGTAGAGTGGAGTGACCGTCTCTGGGACAGTTACATTGTAGAGTGGAGTGACTGACTCTGGGACAGTTACATTGTAGGGTGGAGTGACCGTCTCTGGAACTGTTATGTTGTAGGGTGGAGGGACCGTCTCTGGGACTGTTGCATTGTAGAGTGGAGTGACCATCTCTGGGTCATTGACATTGTAGAGTGGAGTGACCGTCTCTGGGGCATTTACATTGTAGAGTGGAGTGACCGTCTCTGGGACATTTTCATTGTAGAGTGGATTGACTGTCTCTGGGACATTTACATTGTAGAGTGGAGTGACCATCTCTGGGACAGTTACATTGTAGAGTGGAGTGACCGTCTCTGGGACATTT
This sequence comes from Squalus acanthias, assembly GCA_030390025.1. NCBI lineage: Eukaryota > Metazoa > Chordata > Chondrichthyes > Squaliformes > Squalidae > Squalus > Squalus acanthias. The sequence goes on from CM059438.1 coordinate 42,386,976, forward strand.
ACATTGTAGAGTGGAGTGACCGTCTCTGGGACATTTACATTGTGGAATGGAGTGCCGTCTCTGGGCCTGTTACATTGTAGAGTGGAGTGAACATCTCTAAGACATTTACATTGTAGAGTGGAGTGACTGACTCTGGGACAGTTACATTGTAGGGTGGAGTGACCGTCTCTGGAACTGTTATATTGTAGGGTGCAGTGACCGTCTCTGGGACTGTTGCATTGTAGAGTGGAGTGACCGTCTCTGGGGCATTTACATTGTAGAGTGGAGTGACCGTCTCTGGGGCAGTTAAATTTTAGGGTGGAGTGACCATCACTGGGACATTTACATTGTAGAGTGGAGCGACTGTCTCTGGGACAGTTACATTGTAGAGTGGAGTGACCGTCTCTGGGACAGTTACATTGTAGAGTGGAGTGACTGACTCTGGGACAGTTACATTGTAGGTTGGAGTGACCGTCTCTGGAACTGTTATATTGTAGGGTGGAGTGACCGTCTCTGGGACTGTTGCATTGTAGAGTGGAGTGACCATCTCTGGGTCATTGACATTGTAGAGTGGAGTGACCGTCTCTGGGGCATTTACATTGTAGAGTGGAGTGACCGTCTCTGGGACATTTTCATTTTAGAGTGGATTGACTGTCTCTGGGACATTTACATTGTAGAGTGGAGTGAACATCTCTGGGACAGTTACATTGTGGAGTGGAGTGACCGTCTGTGGGACATTTTCATTGCAGAGTGGAGTGACCATCTCTGGGACAGTTACATTGTAGAGTGCAGTGACCGTCTCTGGGACATTTACATTGTGGAATGGAGTGCCGTCTCTGGGCCTGTTACATTGTAGAGTGGAGTGAACATCTCTAAGACATTTACATTGTAGAGTGGAGTGACCGTCTCTGGGACAGTTGCATTGTAGAGTGGAGTGACCGTCTCTGGGACATTTAAATTGTAGAGTGGAGTGACCGTCTCTGGGACATTTAAATTGTAGAGTGGAGTGACCATCTCTGGGGCATTTACATTGTAGAGTGGAGTGACCGTCTCTGTGACATTTACATTGTAGAGTGGAGTGACCGTCTCTGGGACATTTACATTGTGGAATGGAGTGCCGTCTCTGGGCCTGTTACATTGTAGAGTGGAGTGAACATCTCTAAGACATTTACATTGTTGAGTGGAGTGACCGTCTCTGGGTCATTTACATTGAAGAGTGGAGTGACCATCTCTGGGACAGTTGCATTGTAGAGTGGAGTGACCGTCTCTGGGACATTTAAATTGTAGAGTGGAGTGACCGTCTCTGGGACATTTACATTGCAGAGTGGAGTGACCGTCTCTGGGACAGTTATATTGTAGGGTGGAGTGACCGTCTCTGGGACATTTACATTGTAGAGTGGAGTGACCGTCTCTGGGACAGTTACATTGTAGAGTGGAGTAACCGTCTCTAGGACAGTTACATTGTAGAGTAGAGTGACCGTCTCTGGGACAGTTACATTGTCGTGTGGAGTGACCGTCTGTGTGACATTTACATTGTAGAGTGGAGTGACCGTCTCTGGGACATTTACATTTTAGAGTGGAGTGACCGTCTCTACGACATTTACTTTGTAGAGTGGAGTGACCGTCTCTGGGACATTTACATTGTAGAGTGGAGTGACCGTCTCTGGAACATTTAAATTGTAGAGTGGAGCCACCATCTCTGGGACATTTACATTGTAGAGTGGAGTGACCGTCTCTGGGACATTTACATTGTAGGGTGGAGTGACCATCACTGGGACATTTACATTGTAGAGTGGAGTAACCGTCTCTGGGACATTTACATTGTAGAGTGGAGCGACCGTCTCTGGGACATTTGCATTGTAGAGTGGAGTGACCGTCTCTGGGACAGTTACATTTTAGAGTGGAGTGACCGTCTCTGGTACAGTTACATTGTCGAGTGGAGTGACCATCTCTAGGACATTTACATTGTAGAGTGGAGTTACCGTCTCTGGGACAGTTACATTGTAGAGTGGAGTGACCGTCTCTGGGACAATTACATTGCAGTGTGGAGTGACCGACTCTGGGACAGTTACATTGTAGGGTGGAGTGACCATCTCTGGAACTGTGATATTGTAGGGTGGAGTGACCGTCTCTGGGACTGTTGCGTTCTAGAGTGGAGTGACCGTCTCTAGTACATTTACATTGTAGAGTGGAGTGACCGTCTCTGGGGCATTTACATTGTAGAGTGGAGTGACCGTCTCTGGGACATTTTCATTGTAGAGTGGAGTGACCGTCTCTGGGACATTTACATTGTGGAGTGGAGTGCCGTCTCTGGGACAGTTACATTGTAGAGTGGAGTGAACATCTCTAGGACATTTACATTGTAGAGTGGAGTGACCGTCTCCTGGGCAGTTACATTGTAGAGTGGAGTGACCGTCTCTGGGACAGTTACATTGTAGATTGGAGTGACCGTCTCTGGGACAGTTACATTGTAGGTTGGAATGTCCGTCTCTGGGACAGTTACATTGTAGGGTGGAGTGACCATCTCTGGGACAGTTGCTTTGTAGACTGGAGTGACCGTCTCTGGGACAGTTACATTGTAGAGTGGAGTGACTGTCTCTGCGACATTTACATTGCAGAGTGGAGTGACCGTCTCTAGGACATTTACATTGTAGAGTGGAGTGACCGTCTCTGGGACAATTACATTGTAGAGTGGAGTGACCGTGTCTGGGCCATTTACCTTGCAGAGTGGAGTGACTGTCTCTGGGACAGTTACATTGTAGAGTGGAGTGACCATCTCTGGGACATTTACATTGTAGAGTGGAGTGACCATCTCTGGGACAGTTACATTGTAGAGTGGAGTGACCGTCTCTGGGACAATTACATTGTCTAGTGGAGTGACCGTCTCTGGGACATTTACCTTGCAGAGTGGAGTGACCATCTCTAGGACATTTACATTGTAGAGTGGAGTGACCGTCTCTGGGACAGTTACATTGTAGAGTGGAGTGACCATCTCTGGGACATTTACATTGTAGAGTGGAGTGACCATCTCTGGGACAGTTACATTGTCGAGTGGAGTGACCGTCTCTGGGACATTTTCATTGTAGAGTGGAGTTACCGTTTCTGGGACATTTACATTGTAGAGTGGAGTGGAGTGACCATCTCTGTGACTTTTACATTGCAGAGTGGAGTGACCGTCTCTGGGACATTTACATTGTCGAGTGGAATGACCGTCTCTGGGACAGTTACTTTGTAGAGTGGAGTGACCGTCTCTGGGACAGTTACATTGTAGATTTGAGTGACCGTCTCTGGGATATTTACATTGTAGAGTGGAGTGACCATCTCTGGGACAGTTACATTGTCGAGTGGAGTGACCGTCTCTGGGACATTTTCATTGTAGAGTGGAGTTACCGTTTCTGGGACATTTACATTGTAGAGTGGAGTGGAGTGACCGTCTCTGTGACATTTACATTGCAGAGTGGAGTGACCGTCTCTGGGACATTTACATTGTCGAGTGGAATGACCGTCTCTGGGACAGTTACTTTGTAGAGTGGAGTGACCGTCTTTGGGACAGTTACATTGTAGATTGGAGTGACCGTCTCTGGGACATTTACATTGTAGAGTGGAGTGACCATCTCTGGGACAGTTACATTGTAGAGTGGAGTGACCGTCTCTGAGACAGTTACATTGCAGAGTTGAGTGACCTTCTCTGGGATATTTACATTGTAGAGTGGAGTGACCGTCTCTGGGACAGTTAAATTGTCGGCAGGAGTGACCGTCTCTGTAGGATGACAATTGAGCATTTTCAGTCCTAAGGTATGCTACCTTTCTTCTCGTTGCATGTTTTGCTTGCATCAGGTGTGACTTGTGCAGGCTCGCTTTGTTTCACAGTGAGGGAATCACAGGCCATTCTCTGAGAGTAGATCACAGAGGAGATTGTGCGCAGGGCAGTCTTCCACTGCCGGCTGCTGACTCCAGTTGTTGTCGATGGGAATGTGAGCTCCAGAAGGAGCAGCGCGACAGTGAGCTGCTGAAAGTCCATCTGAGATCCTTCTTCTATTTTTAGCGCTTGTGCTGGATTTTCTGGGAGCTGGGGAAGTCGAGGTGTAATTAAACATGGCCTCGAGGGAAATTCAGCTCCCGTTTCTGTTTCTCGGCGGTTCTTGGAGTCACTCCGAAGTGATCCTTAAGTTTGTTTTCAGGAAACCTGAGTTGTGAAGAGGAACGCGGCATTAACAATTCTAATTCGGAGTAACAGAATCCCAGTCGTCAGTCAGTCTTTGGCACTTTGAATTCCTGATTGGCTTTTACATTGAAAGTCGAGTGCGGTGCACTGACCACTTCCATTCTGGGGTTCTTCCAAGTTCGGAAATGCGATTCAGGGAGCTGTTGCCTGTTTGTGGAGGGACCCCCATTACAACCAATGCAATACGCAAGACCCCATTCCGGGCTCAGTGACAGAGGGGGATTGTCGCAGTGTTCAGCAGTCGGGGATCTGACCAAACGATGCCTCACCTTCCAATTCATCCCTACTTTACAACTCCTTGTTATTCCTCGGGAGGCGCAGCAAGGATTTTTCGTCTCTTTGTATGCCTGAAATTGGGCTCGAGATTTACAAAGATTGACAAACATTATTTCGCAATAAAGTGAGCACCTTCTCCTGCTTTATAAATCTCTGGGCGATGGGCCTGTGTATGACATTTGATAATTCGCTGTAGTGAATAATCATCATGTTATATTAATTTGATTTGAGTACAGATATTATATTAATTCCAAACGTATTCCTATGCACCATCTCTCGATTTGTGGCCACAATAGTTTAGTTAATCATTAGCTAATCATCACATTCTCATAATAAAAAGAAATCTTCTGGATTAGTCAGTCCCACTCGAGTGTTGAACTTGAAAGTGATAGGGAAGCATAGGTTTAGCTCGGAGATTGCCCAAAGGACGGTCATAGGTTCACACAGTGACATTATCCTTTTGAAAATAACATCAATTCAAGCTGATGCGGGATTTCCTTCCGAGGTGACAAAGGACTCGATTCAAGGCACCGAATCCTAAGGCAGTTGGATATCAGAACAATGTGAAAATAAAATCTAAATTTAATCTTAAATGCTCGAGATTCCTCTTGCGGACATTTCAAGTGTTATTTGGCAAGGGGACCTCTCCACCTCACATACACCACTGTTACAGTCACCTACACTGATACAGCGCTGTTACTGTCACCTACACTGATACAGCGCTGTTACTGTCACCTGCACTGATACAGCGCTGTTACTGTCACCTACACTGATACAGCGCTGTTACTGTCACCTGCACTGATACAGCGCTGTTACTGTCACCTGCACTGATACAGCGCTGTTACTGTCACCTGCACTGATACAGCGCTGTTACTGTCACCTGCACTGATACAGCGCTGTTACTGTCACCTACACTGATACAGCGCTGTTACTGTCACCTGCACTGATACAGCGCTGTTACTGTCACCTGCACTGATACAGCGCTGTTACTGTCACCTACACTGATACAGCGCTGTTACTGTCACCTACACTGATACAGCGCTGTTACTGTCACCTACACTGATACAGCGCTGTTACTGTCACCTGCACTGATACAGCGCTGTTACTGTCACCTACACTGATACAGCGCTGTTACTGTCACCTGCACTGATACAGCGCTGTTACTGTCACCTACACTGATACAGCACTGTTACTGTCACCTGCACTGATACAGCGCTGTTACTGTCACCTACACTGATACAGCGCTGTTACTGTCACCTACACTGATACAGTGCTGTTACTGTCACCTACACTGATACAGGACTGTTACTGTCACCTGCACTGATACAGCGCTGTTACTGTCACCTACACTGATACAGCGCTGTTACTGTCACCTGCACTGATACAGTGCAGTTACTGTCACCTACACTGTTACAGCGCTGTTACTGTCACCTGCACTGATACAGCACTGTTACTGTCACCGACACTGCTACAGCGCTGTAACTGTCACCTGCACTGATACAGTGCTGTTACTGTCACCTACACTGATACAGTGCTGTTACTGTCACCTACACTGCTACAGCGCTGTAACTGTCACCTACACTGATACAGCGCTGTTACTGTCACCTGCACTGATACAGCGCTGTTACTGTCACCTACACTGATACAGCACTGTTACTGTCACCTGCACTGATACAGCGCTGTTACTGTCACCTACACTGATACAGCACTATTACTGTCACCTGCACTGATACAGCGCTGTTACTGTCACCTACACTGATACAGCACTGTTACTGTCACTTACACTGTTACAGCACTGTTACTGTCACCTACACTGTTACAGTGCTGTTTCTGTCACCGACACTGGTACAGCGCTGGTACTGTCACCTACACTGATACAGCGCTGTTACTGTCAGTTACACTGTTACAGCGCTGTTACTGTCACCTACACTGATACAGCGCTGTTTCTGTCACCTGCACTGTTACAGTGCTGTTTCTGTCATCGACACTGTTACAGCGCTGTTACTGTCACCTACACTGATACAGCGCTGTTTCTGTCACCGACACTGATACAGCGCTGTTACTGTTACCTACACTGATACAGCGCTGTTACTGTCACCGACACTGATACAGTGCTGTTACTGTCACCGACACTGATACAGCGCTGTTACTGTCCCCTACAGTGATACAGCGCTGTTACTGTCATCGACACTGTTACAGTGCTGTTACTGTCATCGACACTGTTACAGCGCTGTTACTGTCACCTACACTGATACAGCGCTGTTACTGTCCCCTACACTGATACAGCGCTGTTACTGTCATCGACACTGTTACAGCGCTGTTACTGTCATCGACACTGATACAGCACTGTTACTGTCACCTACACTGATACAGCGCTGTTACTGTCACCTACACTGATACAGCACTGTTACTGTCACCTACACTGATACAGCACTGTTACTGTCACCTACACTGATACAGCACTGTTACTGTCACCTACACTGATACAGCACTGTTACTGTCACCTACACTGATACAGCACTGTTACTGTCACCTACACTGATACAGCGCTGTTACTGTCACCTACACTGATACAGCACTGTTACTGTCCCCTACACTGATACAGCGCTGTTACTGTCATCGACACTGATACAGCGCTGTTACTGTCACCTACACCGATACAGCATTGTTACTGTCACCTACACCGATACAGCGTTGTTACTGTCACCGACACCGATACAGCATTGTTACTGTCACCGACACCGATACAGCATTGTTACTGTCACGTACACTGATACAGCGCTGTTACTGTCACCTACACCGATACAGCATTGTTACTGTCACCTACACCGATACAGCATTGTTACTGTCACCTACACCGATACAGCATTGTTACTGTCCCCTACACTGATACAGCGCTGTTACTGTCACCTACACTGGTACAGCGCTGGTACTGTCACCTGCACTGTTACAGCGCTGTTACTGTCACCTGCACTGATACAGCGCTGTTACTGTCACCTGCACTGGTACAGCGCTGTTACTGTCACCTACACTGTTACAGCGCTGTTACTGTCACCTACACTGATACAGCGCTGTTACTGTCACTTACACTGATACAGCGCTGTTACTGTCACCTGCACTGATACAGCGCTGTTACTGTCACTTACACTGATACAGCGCTGTTACTGTCACCTACACTGATACAGCGCTGTTACTGTCACCTACACTGATACAGCGCTGTTACTGTCACCTACACTGATACAGCACTGTTACTGTCACCTGCACTGATACAGCGCAGTTACTGTCACCTACACTGAGACAGCGCTGTTACTGTCACCTACACTGTTACAGCACTGTTACTGTCACCTACACTGCTACAGCGCTGTTACTGTCACCTGCACTGATACAGCGCTGTTACTGTCACCTACACTGATACAGCACTGTTACTGTCACCTACACTGATACAGTGCTGTTACTGTCACCTACACTGATACAGCACTGTTACTGTCACCTACACTGATACAGCACTGTTACTGTCACCTATATTGATACAGCGCTGTTACTGTCACCTACACTGATACACCACTGTTACTGTCACCTACACTGTTACAGCGCTGTTACTGTCACCTACACTGATACAGCGCTGTTACTGTCACTTACACTGATACAGCGCTGTTACTGTCACCTGCACTGATACAGCGCTGTTACTGTCACCTACACTGATACAGCGCTGTTACTGTCACCTACACTGATACAGCGCTGTTACTGTCACCTACACTGATACAGCGCTGTTACTGTCACCTACACTGATACAGCACTGTTACTGTCACCTGCACTGATACAGCGCTGTTACTGTCACCTACACTGATACAGCACTGTTACTGTCACCTGCACTGATACAGCGCAGTTACTGTCACCTGCACTGATACAGCGCTGTTACTGTCACCTACACTGATACAGCACTGTTACTGTCACCTATACTGATACAGCACTGTTACTGTCACCTACACTGATACAGTGCTGTTACTGTCACCTACACTGCTCCAGCTCTGTTACTGTCACCTACACTGATACAGCACTGTTACTGTCACCTATACTGATACAGCACTGTTACTGTCACCTACAGTGATACAGCGCTGTTACTGTCACCTACACTGTTACAATGCTGTTACTGTCACCGACACTGTCACAGCGCTGTTACTGTCACCGACACTGGTACAGCGCTGTTACTGTCACCTACACTGTTACAGCGCTGTTACTGTCATCGACACTGTTACAGTGCTGTTACAGTCACCTACACTGATACAGCTCTGTTACTGTCACCTACACTGATACAGCTCTGTTACTGTCACCGACACTGATACAGCGCTGTTACTGTCCCCTACACTGATACAGTGCTGTTACTGTCATCGACACTGTTACAGCACTGTTACTGTCATCGACACTGTTACAGCGCTGTTACTGTCACCTACACTGATACAGCGCTGTTACTGTCCCCTACACTGATACAGCGCTGTTACTGTCATCGACACTGTTACAGATGTGTTACTGTCACCTACACCGATACAGCGCTGTTACTGTCACTGACATCGATACAGCACTGTTACTGTCACCTACACTGTTACAGCGCTGTTACTGTCACCTACACCGATACAGCGCTGTTACTGTCACTTACACTGATACAGCGCTGTTACTGTCACCTACACTGGTACAGCGCTATTAATGTCACCTGCACTGTTACAGCGCTGTTACTGTCACCTGCACTGTTACAGCGCTGTTACTGTCACCTACACTGATACAGTGCTGTTACTGTCACCTACACTGCTACAGCTCTGTTACTGTCACCTACACTGTTACAATGCTGTTACTGTCACCTACACTGCTACAGCACTGTTACTGTCACCTACACTGTTACAATGCTGTTACTGTCACCGACACTGTCACAGCGCTGTTACTGTCACCGACACTGGTACAGTGCTGTTACTGTCACCTACACTGGTACAGCGCTGTTTCTGTCACCTACACTGGTACAGCGCTGTTACTGTCACCTACACTGTTACAGCGCTGTTACTGTCACCTACACTGATACAGCGCTGTTTCGGTCACCGACACTGGTACAGCGCTGTTACTGTCACCTACACTGATACAGCGCTGTTACTGTCACCTACTCTGATACAGCACTGTTAATGTCACCTACACTGATACAGTGCTGTTACTGTCACCTACACTGGTACAGCGCTGTTACTGTCACCTACACTGCTACAGCTCTGTTACTGTCACCTACACTGATACAGCACTGTTACTGTCACCGACACTGATACAGTGCTGTTACTGTCACCGACACTGATACAGCGCTGTTACTGTCCCCTACACTGATACAGCGCTGTTACTGTCATCGACACTGTTACATCGCTGTTACTGTCATTGACACTGTTACAGCGCTGTTACTGTCATCGACACTGATACAGCACTGTTACTGTCACCTACACTGATACAGCACTGTTACTGTCCCCTACACTGATACAGCACTGTTACTGTCACCTACACTGATACAGCGCTGTTACTGTCCCCTACACTGTTACAGCACTGTTACTGTCACCTACACTGATACAGCACTGTTACTGTCACCTACACTGATACAGCACTGTTACTGTCACCTACGCTGATACAGCGCTGTTACTGTCCCCTACACTGATACAGCGCTGTTACTGTCATCGACACTGATACAGCGCTGTTACTGTCACCTACACTGATACAGCATTGTTACTGTCACCTACACTGATACAGCATTGTTACTGTCACCTACACTGATACAGCGTTGTTACTGTCACCGACACCGATACAGCATTGTTACTGTCACCTACACTGATACAGCACTGTTACTGTCACCTACACCGATACAGCATTGTTACTGTCACCTACACCGATACAGCATTGTTACTGTCACCTACACCGATACAGCATTGTTACTGTCACCTACACCGATACAGCATTGTTACTGTCCCCTACACTGATACAGCGCTGTTACTGTCATCGACACTGTTACAGCGCTGTTACTGTCATCGACACTGATACAGCACTGTTACTGTCACCTATACTGATACAGCACTGTTACTGTCACCTACAGTGATACAGCGCTGTTACTGTCACCTACACTGTTACAATGCTGTTACTGTCACCGACACTGTCACAGCGCTGTTACTGTCACCGACACTGGTACAGCGCTGTTACTGTCACCTACACTGTTACAGCGCTGTTACTGTCACTTACACTGTTACAGCGCCGTTGCTGTCACCTGCACTGATACAGCGCTGTTACAGTCACCTACACTGATACAGCTCTGTTACTGTCACCTACACTGATACAGCTCTGTTACTGTCACCGACACTGATACAGCGCTGTTACTGTCCCCTACACTGATACAGCGCTGTTTCTGTCACCGACACTGATACAGCGCTGTTACTGTTACCTACACTGATACAGCGCTGTTACTGTCACCGACACTGATACAGTGCTGTTACTGTCACCGACACTGATACAGCGCTGTTACTGTCCCCTACACTGATACAGCGCTGTTACTGTCACCGACACTGATACAGCGCTGTTACTGTCACCGACACTGATACAGAGCTGTTACTGTCCCCTACACTGATACAGTGCTGTTACTGTCATCGACACTGTTACAGCACTGTTACTGTCATCGACACTGTTACAGCGCTGTTACTGTCACCTACACTGATACAGCGCTGTTACTGTCCCCTACACTGATACAGCGCTGTTACTGTCATCGACACTGTTACAGCTGTGTTACTGTCACCTACACCGATACAGCGCTGTTACTGTCACTGACACCGATACAGCACTGTTACTGTCACCTACACTGTTACAGCGCTGTTACTGTCACCTACACCGATACAGTGCTGTTACTGTCACTTACACTGATACAGCGCTGTTACTGTCACCTACACTGTTACAGCGCTGTTACTGTCACCTGCACTGGTACAGCGCTGTTACTGTCACCTGCACTGGTACAGCGCTGTTACTGTCACCTGCACTGGTACAGCGCTGTTACTGTCACCTACACTGATACAGCGCTGTTAATGTCACCTGCACTGTTACAGCGCTGTTACTGTCACCTGCACTGATACAGCGCTGTTACTGTCACCTACACTGATACAGCACTGTTACTGTCACCTATACTGATACAGCGCTGTTACTGTCACCTACACTGATACAGCACTGTTACTGTCACCTACACTGATACAGCACTGTTACTGTCACCTACACTGTTACAATGCTGTTGCTGTCACCGACACTGTCACAGCGCTGTTACTGTCACCGACACTGGTACAGTGCTGTTACTGTCACCTACACTGGTACAGCGCTGTTTCTGTCACCTACACTGGTACAGTGCTGTTACTGTCACCTACACTGTTACAGCGCTGTTACTGTCACCTACACTGATACAGCGCTGTTTCGGTCACCGACACTGGTACAGCGCTGTTACTGTCACCTACACTGATACAGCGCTGTTACTGTCACCCACTCTGATACAGCACTGTTAATGTCACCTACACTGATACAGCGCTGTTACTGTCACCTACACTGGTACAGCACTGTTACTGTCACCTACACTGATACAGCACTGTTACTGTCACCTACACTGGTACAGCGCTGTTACTGTCACCTACACTGATACAGCGCTGTTACTGTCACCTACACTGAAACAGCGCTGTTTCGGTCACCGACACTGGTACAGCGCTGTTACTGTCACCTACACTGATACAGTGCTGTTACTGTCACCTACACTGGTACAGCGCTGTTAATGTCACCTGCACTGTTACAGCGCTGTTACTGTCACCTACACTGATACAGCACTGTTACTATCACCTACACTGATACAGCGCTGTTACTGTCACTTACACTGTTACAGCACTCTTACTGTCACCTACACTGTTACAGTGCTGTTTCTGTCACCGACACTGGTACAGCGCTGTTACTGTCACCTACACTGATACAGCGCTGTTACTGTCACTTACACTGTTACAGCGCTGTTACTGTCACCTACACTGATACAGCGCTGTTTCTGTCACCTGCACTGTTACAGCACTGTTACTGTCACCTACACTGATACAGCGCTGTTTCTGTCACCGACACTGATACAGCGCTGTTACTGTTACCTACACTGATACAGCGCTGTTACTGTCACCGATACTGATACACTGCTGTTACTGTCACCTACACTGATACAGCACTGTTACTGTCACCTATACTGATACAGCGCTGTTACTGTCACCTACACTGATACAGCACTGTTACTGTCACCTACACTGATACAGCACTGTTACTGTCACCTACACTGTTACAATGCTGTTGCTGTCACCGACACTGTCACAGCGCTGTTACTGTCACCGACACTGGTACAGTGCTGTTACTGTCACCTACACTGGTACAGCGCTGTTTCTGTCACCTACACTGGTACAGTGCTGTTACTGTCACCTACACTGTTACAGCGCTGTTACTGTCACCTACACTGATACAGCGCTGTTTCGGTCACCGACACTGGTACAGCGCTGTTACTGTCACCTACACTGATACAGCGCTGTTACTGTCACCCACTCTGATACAGCACTGTTAATGTCACCTACACTGATACAGCGCTGTTACTGTCACCTACACTGGTACAGCGCTGTTACTGTCACCTACACTGATACAGCACTGTTACTGTCACCTACACTGGTACAGCGCTGTTACTGTCACCTACACTGATACAGCGCTGTTACTGTCACCTACACTGATACAGCGCTGTTTCGGTCACCGACACTGGTACAGCGCTGTTACTGTCACCTACACTGATACAGTGCTGTTACTGTCACCTACACTGGTACAGCGCTGTTAATGTCACCTGCACTGTTACAGCGCTGTTACTGTCACCTACACTGATACAGCACTGTTACTATCACCTACACTGATACAGCGCTGTTACTGTCACTTACACTGTTACAGCACTCTTACTGTCACCTACACTGTTACAGTGCTGTTTCTGTCACCGACACTGGTACAGCGCTGTTACTGTCACCTACACTGATACAGCGCTGTTACTGTCACTTACACTGTTACAGCGCTGTTACTGTCACCTACACTGATACAGCGCTGTTTCTGTCACCTGCACTGTTACAGCACTGTTACTGTCACCTACACTGATACAGCGCTGTTTCTGTCACCGACACTGATACAGCGCTGTTACTGTTACCTACACTGATACAGCGCTGTTACTGTCACCGATACTGATACACTGCTGTTACTGTCACCGACACTGATACAGCGCTGTTACTGTCCCCTACACTGATACAGCGCTGTTACTGTCATCGACACTGTTACAGCGCTGTTACTGTCATTGACACTGTTACAGCGCTGTTACTGTCACCTACACTGATACAGCGCTGTTACTGTCCCCTACACTGATACAGCGCTGTTACTGTCATCGACACTGTTACAGCGCTGTTACTGTCATCGACACTGATACAGCACTGTTACTGTCAAATACACTGATACAGCGCTGTTACTGTCCCCTACACTGATACAGCACTGTTACTGTCACCTACACTGATACAGCGCTGTTACTGTCACCGACACTGATACAGAGCTGTTACTGTCCCCTACACTGATACAGTGCTGTTACTGTCATCGACACTGTTACAGCACTGTTACTGTCATCGACACTGTTACAGCGCTGTTACTGTCACCTACACTGATACAGCGCTGTTACTGTCCCCTACACTGATACAGCGCTGTTACTGTCATCGACACTGTTACAGCTGTGTTACTGTCACCTACACCGATACAGCGCTGTTACTGTCACTGACACCGATACAGCACTGTTACTGTCACCTACACTGTTACAGCGCTGTTACTGTCACCTACACCGATACAGTGCTGTTACTGTCACTTACACTGATACAGCGCTGTTACTGTCACCTACACTGTTACAGCGCTGTTACTGTCACCTGCACTGGTACAGCGCTGTTACTGTCACCTGCACTGGTACAGCGCTGTTACTGTCACCTGCACTGGTACAGCGCTGTTACTGTCACCTACACTGATACAGCGCTGTTAATGTCACCTGCACTGTTACAGCGCTGTTACTGTCACCTGCACTGATACAGCGCTGTTACTGTCACCTACACTGATACAGCACTGTTACTGTCACCTATACTGATACAGCGCTGTTACTGTCACCTACACTGATACAGCACTGTTACTGTCACCTACACTGATACAGCACTGTTACTGTCACCTACACTGTTACAATGCTGTTGCTGTCACCGACACTGTCACAGCGCTGTTACTGTCACCGACACTGGTACAGTGCTGTTACTGTCACCGACACTGGTACAGCGCTGTTTCTGTCACCTACACTGGTACAGTGCTGTTACTGTCACCTACACTGTTACAGCGCTGTTACTGTCACCTACACTGATACAGCGCTGTTTCGGTCACCGACACTGGTACAGCGCTGTTACTGTCACCTACACTGATACAGCGCTGTTACTGTCACCCACTCTGATACAGCACTGTTAATGTCACCTACACTGATACAGCGCTGTTACTGTCACCTACACTGGTACAGCGCTGTTACTGTCACCTACACTGATACAGCACTGTTACTGTCACCTACACTGGTACAGCGCTGTTACTGTCACCTACACTGATACAGCGCTGTTACTGTCACCTACACTGATACAGCGCTGTTTCGGTCACCGACACTGGTACAGCGCTGTTACTGTCACCTACACTGATACAGTGCTGTTACTGTCACCTACACTGGTACAGCGCTGTTAATGTCACCTGCACTGTTACAGCGCTGTTACTGTCACCTACACTGATACAGCACTGTTACTATCACCTACACTGATACAGCGCTGTTACTGTCACTTACACTGTTACAGCACTCTTACTGTCACCTACACTGTTACAGTGCTGTTTCTGTCACCGACACTGGTACAGCGCTGTTACTGTCACCTACACTGATACAGCGCTGTTACTGTCACTTACACTGTTACAGCGCTGTTACTGTCACCTACACTGATACAGCGCTGTTTCTGTCACCTGCACTGTTACAGCACTGTTACTGTCACCTACACTGATACAGCGCTGTTTCTGTCACCGACACTGATACAGCGCTGTTACTGTTACCTACACTGATACAGCGCTGTTACTGTCACCGATACTGATACACTGCTGTTACTGTCACCGACACTGATACAGCGCTGTTACTGTCCCCTACACTGATACAGCGCTGTTACTGTCATCGACACTGTTACAGCGCTGTTACTGTCATTGACACTGTTACAGCGCTGTTACTGTCACCTACACTGATACAGCGCTGTTACTGTCCCCTACACTGATACAGCGCTGTTACTGTCATCGACACTGTTACAGCGCTGTTACTGTCATCGACACTGATACAGCACTGTTACTGTCAACTACACTGATACAGCACTGTTACTGTCCCCTACACTGATACAGCACTGTTACTGTCACCTACACTGATACAGCGCTGTTACTGTCCCCTACACTGTTACAGCACTGTTACTGTCACCTACACTGATACAGCACTGTTACTGTCACCTACACTGATACAGCGCTGTTACTGTCATCGACACTGATACAGCGCTGTTACTGTCACCTCCACCGATACAGCATTGTTACTGTCACCTACACCGATACAGCGTTGTTACTGTCACCGACACTGATACAGCATTGTTACTGTCACCTACACTGATACAGCATTGTTACTGTCACCTACACTGATACAGCGTTGTTACTGTCACCGACACCGATACAGCATTGTTACTGTCACCTACACTGATACAGCACTGTTACTGTCACCTACACCGATACAGCATTGTTACTGTCACCTACACTGATACAGCATTGTTACTGTCACCTACACCGATACAGCATTGTTACTGTCACCTACACCGATACAGCATTGTTACTGTCCCCTACACTGATACAGCGCTGTTACTGTCATCGACACTGTTACAGCGCTGTTACTGTCATCGACACTGATACAGCACTGTTACTGTCACCTACACTGATACAGCGCTGTTACTGTCACTGACACCGATACAGCACTGTTACTGTCACCTACACTGATACAGCGCTGTTACTGTCACTTACACTGATACAGCGCTGTTACTGTCACCTACACTGTTACAGCGCTGTTACTGTCACCTACACTGATACAGCACTGTTACTGTCACCTACACTGGTACAGCGCTGTTACTGTCATCGACACTGTTACAGCGCTGTTACTGTCATCGACACTGATACAGCACTGTTACTGTCACCTACACTGATACAGCGCTGTTACTGTCACCTACACTGATACAGCACTGTTACTGTCACCTACACTGGTACAGCGCTGTTACTGTCACCTACACTGATACAGCACTGTTACTGTCACCTGCACTGTTACAGCGCTGTTACTGTCACCTGCACTGATACAGCGCTGTTACTGTCACCTGCACTGGTACAGCGCTGTTACTGTCACCTACACTGTTACAGCGCTGTTACTGTCACCTACACTGATACAGCGCTGTTACTGTCACCTACACTGATACAGCGCTGTTACTGTCACCTGCACTGATACAGCGCTGTTACTGTCACTTACACTGATACAGCGCTGTTACTGTCACCTACACTGATACAGCGCTGTTACTGTCACCTACACTGATACAGCGCTGTTACTGTCACCTACACTGATACAGCACTGTTACTGTCACCTGCACTGATACAGCGCTGTTACTGTCACCTACACTGATACAGCGCTGTTACTGTCACCTACACTGTTACAGCACTGTTACTGTCACCTACACTGCTACAGCGCTGTTACTGTCACCTGCACTGATACAGCGCTGTTACTGTCACCTACACTGATACAGCACTGTTACTGTCACCTACACTGATACAGTGCTGTTACTGTCACCTACACTGATACAGCGCTGTTACTGTCACCTACACTGCTACAGCTCTGTTACTGTCACCTACACTGATACAGCACTGTTACTGTCACCGACACTGATACAGTGCTGTTACTGTCACCGACACTGATACAGCGCTGTTACTGTCCCCTACACTGATACAGCGCTGTTACTGTCATCGACACTGTTACAGCGCTGTTACTGTCATTGACACTGTTACAGCGCTGTTACTGTCATCGACACTGATACAGCACTGTTACTGTCACCTACACTGATACAGCACTGTTACTGTCCCCTACACTGATACAGCACTGTTACTGTCACCTACACTGATACAGCGCTGTTACTGTCCCCTACACTGTTACAGCACTGTTACTGTCACCTACACTGATACAGCACTGTTACTGTCACCTACACTGATACAGCACTGTTACTGTTACCTACACTGATACAGCGCTGTTACTGTCATCGACACTGATACAGCGCTGTTACTGTCACCTACACTGATACAGCATTGTTACTGTCACCTACACTGATACAGCATTGTTACTGTCACCTACACTGATACAGCGTTGTTACTGTCACCGACACCGATACAGCATTGTTACTGTCACCTACACTGATACAGCACTGTTACTGTCACCTACACCGATACAGCATTGTTACTGTCACCTACACCGATACAGCATTGTTACTGTCACCTACACCGATACAGCATTGTTACTGTCACCTACACCGATACAGCATTGTTACTGTCCCCTACACTGATACAGCGCTGTTACTGTCATCGACACTGTTACAGCGCTGTTACTGTCATCGACACTGATACAGCACTGTTACTGTCACCTATACTGATACAGCACTGTTACTGTCACCTACAGTGATACAGCGCTGTTACTGTCACCTACACTGTTACAATGCTGTTACTGTCACCGACACTGTCACAGCACTGTTACTGTCACCGACACTGGTACAGCGCTGTTACTGTCACCTACACTGTTACAGCGCTGTTACTGTCACTTACACTGTTACAGCGCTGTTACTGTCACTTACACTGTTACAGCGCCGTTGCTGTCACCTGCACTGATACAGCGCTGTTACAGTCACCTACACTGATACAGCTCTGTTACTGTCACCTACACTGATACAGCTCTGTTACTGTCACCGACACTGATACAGCGCTGTTACTGTCCCCTACACTGATACAGCGCTGTTTCTGTCACCGACACTGATACAGCGCTGTTACTGTTACCTACACTGATACAGCGCTGTTACTGTCACCGACACTGATACAGTGCTGTTACTGTCACCGACACTGATACAGCGCTGTTACTGTCCCCTACACTGATACAGCGCTGTTACTGTCACCGACACTGATACAGCGCTGTTACTGTCACCGACACTGATACAGAGCTGTTACTGTCCCCTACACTGATACAGCGCTGTTACTGTCCCCTACACTGATACAGCGCTGTTACTGTCATCGACACTGTTACAGCTGTGTTACTGTCACCTACACCGATACAGCGCTGTTACTGTCACTGACACCGATACAGCACTGTTACTGTCACCTACACTGTTACAGCGCTGTTACTGTCACCTACACCGATACAGTGCTGTTACTGTCACTTACACTGATACAGCGCTGTTACTGTCACCTACACTGTTACAGCGCTGTTACTGTCACCTGCACTGGTACAGCGCTGTTACTGTCACCTGCACTGGTACAGCGCTGTTACTGTCACCTGCACTGGTACAGCGCTGTTACTGTCACCAACACTGATACAGCGCTGTTAATGTCACCTGCACTGTTACAGCGCTGTTACTGTCACCTGCACTGATACAGCGCTGTTACTGTCACCTACACTGATACAGCACTGTTACTGTCACCTATACTGATACAGCGCTGTTACTGTCACCTACACTGATACAGCGCTGTTACTGTCACCTACTCTGATACAGCACTGTTAATGTCACCTACACTGTTACAATGCTGTTGCTGTCACCGACACTGTCACAGCGCTGTTACTGTCACCGACACTGGTACAGCTGCTGTTACTGTCACCTACACTGGTACAGCGCTGTTTCTGTCACCTACACTGGTACAGTGCTGTTACTGTCACCTACACTGTTACAGCGCTGTTACTGTCACCTACACTGATACAGCGCTGTTTCGGTCACCGACACTGGTACAGCGCTGTTACTGTCACCTACACTGATACAGCGCTGTTACTGTCACCTACTCTGATACAGCACTGTTAATGTCACCTACACTGATACAGCGCTGTTACTGTCACCTACACTGGTACAGCGCTGTTACTGTCACCTACACTGATACAGCACTGTTACTGTCACCTACACTGGTACAGCGCTGTTACTGTCACCTACACTGATACAGCGCTGTTTCGGTCACCGACACTGGTACAGCGCTGTTACTGTCACCTACACTGATACAGTGCTGTTACTGTCACCTACACTGGTACAGCGCTGTTAATGTCACCTGCACTGTTACAGCGCTGTTACTGTCACCTACACTGATACAGCACTGTTACTATCACCTACACTGATACAGCGCTGTTACTGTCACTTACACTGTTACAGCACTCTTACTGTCACCTACACTGTTACAGTGCTGTTTCTGTCACCGACACTGGTACAGCGCTGTTACTGTCACCTACACTGATACAGCGCTGTTACTGTCACTTACACTGTTACAGCGCTGTTACTGTCACCTACACTGATACAGCGCTGTTTCTGTCACCTGCACTGTTACAGCACTGTTACTGTCACCTACACTGATACAGCGCTGTTTCTGTCACCGACACTGATACAGCGCTGTTACTGTTACCTACACTGATACAGCGCTGTTACTGTCACCGATACTGATACACTGCTGTTACTGTCACCGACACTGATACAGCGCTGTTACTGTCCCCTACACTGATACAGCGCTGTTACTGTCATCGACACTGATACAGCGCTGTTACTGTCATTGACACTGTTACAGCGCTGTTACTGTCACCTACACTGATACAGCGCTGTTACTGTCCCCTACACTGATACAGCGCTGTTACTGTCATCGACACTGTTACAGCGCTGTTACTGTCATCGACACTGATACAGCACTGTTACTGTCAAATACACTGATACAGCGCTGTTACTGTCCCCTACACTGATACAGCACTGTTACTGTCACCTACACTGATACAGCGCTGTTACTGTCCCCTACACTGTTACAGCACTGTTACTGTCACCTACACTGATACAGCACTGTTACTGTCACCTACACTGATACAGCACTGTTACTGTCACCTACGCTGATACAGCGCTGTTACTGTCCCCTACACTGATACAGCGCTGTTACTGTCATCGACACTGATACAGCGCTGTTACTGTCACCTACACCGATACAGCATTGTTACTGCCACCTACACCGATACAGCGTTGTTACTGTCACCGACACTGATACAGCATTGTTACTGTCACCTACACTGATACAGCATTGTTACTGTCACCTACACTGATACAGCGTTGTTACTGTCACCGACACCGATACAGCATTGTTACTGTCACCTACACTGATACAGCACTGTTACTGTCACCTACACCGATACAGCATTGTTACTGTCACCTACACCGATACAGCATTGTTACTGTCAGCTACACCGATACAGCATTGTTACTGTCACCTACACCGATACAGCATTGTTACTGTCCCCTACACTGATACAGCGCTGTTACTGTCATCGACACTGTTACAGCGCTGTTACTGTCATCGACACTGATACAGCACTGTTACTGTCACCTACACTGATACAGCGCTGTTACTGTCACTGACACCGATACAGCACTGTTACTGTCACCTACACTGATACAGCGCTGTTACTGTCACTTACACTGATACAGCGCTGTTACTGTCACCTACACTGTTACAGCGCTGTTACTGTCACCTACACTGATACAGCACTGTTACTGTCACCTACACTGGTACAGCGCTGTTACTGTCATCGACACTGTTACAGCGCTGTTACTGTCATCGACACTGATACAGCACTGTTACTGTCACCTACACTGATACAGCGCTGTTACTGTCACCTACACTGATACAGCACTGTTACTGTCACCTACACTGGTACAGCGCTGTTACTGTCACCTACACTGATACAGCACTGTTACTGTCACCTGCACTGTTACAGCGCTGTTACTGTCACCTGCACTGATACAGCGCTGTTCCTGTCACCTGCACTGGTACAGCGCTGTTACTGTCACCTACACTGTTACAGCGCTGTTACTGTCACCTACACTGATACAGCGCTGTTACTGTCACTTACACTGATACAGCGCTGTTACTGTCACCTGCACTGATACAGCGCTGTTACTGTCACTTACACTGATACAGCGCTGTTACTGTCACCTACACTGATACAGCGCTGTTACTGTCACCTACACTGATACAGCGCTGTTACTGTCACCTACACTGATACAGCACTGTTACTGTCACCTGCACTGATACAGCGCTGTTACTGTCACCTACACTGATACAGCGCTGTTACTGTCACCTACACTGTTACAGCACTGTTACTGTCACCTACACTGCTACAGCGCTGTTACTGTCACCTGCACTGATACAGCGCTGTTACTGTCACCTACACTGATACAGCACTGTTACTGTCACCTACACTGATACAGTGCTGTTACTGTCACCTACACTGATACAGCGCTGTTACTGTCACCTACACTGATACAGCACTGTTACTGTCACCTATACTGATACAGCGCTGTTACTGTCACCTACACTGATACAGCACTGTTACTGTCACCTACACTGTTACAGCGCTGTTACTGTCACCTACACTGATACAGCGCTGTTACTGTCACTTACACTGATACAGCGCTGTTACTGTCACCTGCACTGACACAGCGCTGTTACTGTCACTTACACTGATACAGCGCTGTTACTGTCACCTACACTGATACAGCGCTGTTACTGTCACCTACACTGATACAGCGCTGTTACTGTCACCTACACTGATACAGCACTGTTACTGTCACCTGCACTGATACAGCGCTGTTACTGTCACCTACACTGATACAGCGCTGTTACTGTCACCTACACTGATACAGCACTGTTACTGTCACCTATACTGATACAGCGCTGTTACTGTCACCTACAGTGATACAGCACTGTTACTGTCACCTACACTGTCACAGCGCTGTTACTGTCACCGACACTGGTACAGCGCTGTTACTGTCACCTACACTGATACAGCTCTGTTACTGTCACCTACACTGATACAGCTCTGTTACTGTCCCCTACACTGATACAGCGCTGTTTCTGTCACCGACACTGATACAGCGCTGTTACTGTTACCTACACTGATACAGCGCTGTTACTGTCACCGACACTGATACAGTGCTGTTACTGTCACCGACACTGATACAGCGCTGTTACTGTCCCCTACACTGATACAGCGCTGTTACTGTCACCGACACTGATACAGCACTGTTACTGTCACCGACACTGCTACAGCGCTGTTACTGTCCCCTACACTGATACAGTGCTGTTACTGTCATCGACACTGTTACAGCGCTGTTACTGTCATCGACACTGTTACAGCGCTGTTACTGTCACCTACACTGATACAGCGCTGTTACTGTCATCGACACTGTTGCAGCTGTGTTACTGTCACCTACACCGATACAGCGCTGTTACTGTCACTGACACCGATACAGCACTGTTACTGTCACCTACACTGTTACAGCGCTGTTACTGTCACCTTCACTGATACAGCGCTGTTACTGTCACTTACCCTGATACAGCGCTGTTACTGTCACCTGCACTGTTACAGCGCTGTTACTGTCACCTACACTGGTACAGCGCTGTTACTGTCACCTACACTGTTACAGCACTGTTACTGTCACCTACACTGATACAGCGCTGTTACTGTCACCTACACTGATACAGCGCTGTTACTGTCACCTACACTGTTACAGCACTGTTACTGTCACCTGCACTGATACAGCACTGTTACTGTCACCTACACTGATACAGCGCTGTTACTGTCACCTACACTGATACAGCGCTGTTACTGTCACCAATACTGTTACAGCTCTGTTACTGTCACCTACACTGATACAGCGCTGTTACTGTCACCTACACTGATACAGCGCTGTTACTGTCACCAATACTGTTACAGCGCTGTTACAGTCACCTACACTGATACAGCGCTGTTACTGTCACCGACACTGATACAGCGCTGTTACTGTCACCAATACTGTTACAGCTCTGTTACTGTCACCTACACTGATACAGTGCTGTTACTGTCACCGACACTGATACAGCGCTGTTACTGTCACCGACACTGATACAGCGCTGTTACTGTCACCTACACTGTTACAGCGCTGTTACTGTCACCGACACTGATACAGCACTGTTAATGTCACTTACACTGTTACAGCGCTGTTACTGTCACCTACACTGATACAGCGCTGTTACTGTCACCTACACTGATACAGCGCTGTTACTGTCACCGACACTGATACAGCGCTGTTACTGTCACCTACACTGATACAGCACTATTACTGTCACCTACACTGATACAGCGCTGTTACTGTCACCGACACTGATACAGCACTGTTACTGTCACCGACACTGATACAGCGCTGTTACTGTCACCTGCACTGATGCAGCACTGTTACTGTCACCTGCACTGATACAGCGCTGTTACTGTCACCTACACTGATACAGCGCTGTTACTGTCACCTACACTGATACAGCGCTGTTACTGTCACCTACACTGATACAGCACTGTTACTGTCACCTACACTGATACAGCACTGTTACTGTCACCTACACTGATACAGCGCTGTTACTGTCACCTGCACTGATGCAGCGCTGTTACTGTTACCTGCACTGATACAGCGCTGTTACTGTCACCGACACTGATACAGCGCTGTTACTGTCACCTACACTGATACAGCACTGTTACTGTCACCTGCACTGATGCAGATCTGTTACTGTCACCTGCACTGATACAGCGCTGTTACTGTCACCTACACTGATGCAGATCTGTTACTGTCATCTACACTGATACAGCGCTGTTACTGTCACCTACACTGATACAGCACTGTTACTGTCACCTACACTGATACAGCGCTGTTACTGTCACCTGCACTGATACAGCGCTGTTACTGTCACCTACACGGATACAGCACTGTTACTGTCACCTGCACTGATGCAGCGCTGTTACTGTCACCTACACTGCTACAGATCTGTTACTGTCATCTACACTGATACAGCGCTGTTACTGTCACCTACACTGATACAGCACTGTTACTGTCACCTACACTGATACAGTGCTGTTACTGTCACCTACACTGATACAGGGCTGTTACAGTCACCGACACTTTTACAGCGCTGTTACTGTCACCGACACTGATACAGCGCTGTTACTGTCACCTCCACTGATACAGCGCTGTTACTGTCACCGACACTGATACAGGGCTGTTACAGTCACCTACACTGATACAGCGCTGTTACTCTCACCTACACTGATACAGCGCTGTTACTGTCACCGACACTGATACACCGCTGTTACTGTCATCTACACTGATACAGAATTGTTACTGTCACCTTCACTGATACAGCGCTGTTACTGTCACCTACATTGGTCTGATCATTGGAAGTGGGTCAGGACTTACATTAAGAATAACAGCAACATACTGCAGATGATGGAAATCAGAAATAAAAGCAGAAAATGTTGGAAAAAACTCAGCAGGTCAGACATCATCTGTGGAGCGAGGAACAAGAGTTTATGTTTCAGGTGAAGGTCATCGCTTTGAAATGTTAACTGTTTTTCTCTATACAGGTGCTGCCTGACCTGCTGAGAGTTTTCCAGCAATTCCTCTTTTTACTCCCGTTATGAAGATCTAGTACACAACATTTGGATCAGTTAATGCATACATTGCAGATCAACTAAATTAAATCCCTTGGCATTTGACTTCTCATCATAATATTACAACCAATTAGAGCAGGAATTAAGCTGATCAAGAAGCTGAGCATTCTGATGCAACGAGACTCTCTTGAGACCTGGTTTGACAGTCACAATGACCACTAGGTGATCTAAAATGTGTTTAAACGCCACTGTCCAATCACCAGGTATTAACCTCACAGGCTGCGTGTTATTTGATGTTATGCTGAGGCAAGCCTTTTGAAATGCCGCAGATGGGGAGTGTTATTTGTCTGGGGACTTTTTTTCGCAATAGAAAAAGTGGAAATACATTTCAGAAATGTAAATTTTAATATCATTGCAGGCAGATATTGTGAACATCTTTCAGCTCTGCATACAGTGGTGTTTGGTATCCTAGCAACCACAGCTGATCACGCACACCGCTCCATCCGTTGCACTGCACTGGTCCACAGTAGGACACCTTCAAGCAACTGTATGACTTAATGCCCAACTTTCAAGATGGGTGTCGGGGGCTAACGCTTACAGTAGCCAGATCTAGGTTTTTCCAAGTTACATCGACTGTACAGCACAGAAACAGGCCAGTCTGCCCAACAGGTCTGTGCCAGTGTTTATGCTCCACACGAGCCTCATCCCACCCCACTTCATCTAACCCTATCAACATATCCTTCTATTTCTTTCTCCTTCATGGGGCAGATCTTGCGGTCTCTGTGATGGCGTACACCGTCGTAATCCATCAGAAAGGTCCCGCAACTTCTGGGGTTCTGCATGCGCTCACACATGCGCGAAAACCCAGAACTTGCCATCTGTCAAAGTACGCCTTGACAGATCATCCAAACCGAATGTCAAATCAGTATCGCTGGTGCAGAGATGGGCTCTTTGCCCAACAACTGCCCAGCAATTGCCCGCAAAACTCTTACAGCTGGTAAAAGCAGGCGTAAGGGCCTGCATTCATCAGCGTAAGGGTTATTATAAATCTTAAATTAAACATTTAAAAATAAAAAATGATGCACATACACAATAAATTAGTTTATGCAAATATTGGCCTGGATTAGGATGTTTAAAATTATTTATCAAAAAATAATTTTTGTTTTGTGTTTGGTGCAATGAAGGAACTTATGAATAAAATTGAAATTCAGTATATTTATATTTATTCGAATTGTGTAAATTGTTTAATTATTTGGGGATTCCATTGCATGTCATTGGAGGATTCTGTTCGGAAATGACTGCAATGGAATCCTCCTTTGTGATTGGAGGACCGGGCCCACGTGATCCCAGGGATGCTTCCGAACCACCTGCATCCCTGGGATACGTGGGCCTTTACGCAGATGTAAAGCCTGGAGGCCCAAGACCGCAGCCTGGATGCACGGAGGTAGGCGCGGAAGTGTTTTGCGGGTCAGAGGCGTACTCCAGAGGTACGCCTCCGACCGCAATTTCAAGCTCCATGTGTTTATCTAGCTTCCCCTTAAATGCATCTATGCTATTCACCTCAACTACTGCTTATGGTAGCGAGTTCCACATTCTTACCACTCTAACCAAATGATCCCTCATTTATTTATCGCCCTTGATTTAGAAATAAAATGATTTACAGTGATCATAAGCAGCATTAGTTGCATCCATAAAGTTACCTGTTAGCGGAATTGTATTAGAGTTAGGGAATAAACTGTTGTGTTGCCCAACTAACAGTTTTCTGCTCATAATATGAAAAGAGATTTCAATTTTCCTCTTGGCTGATTGTAAATAACTTTATACGCCCTAACCACTAGCCAGTAAAGGGTTAATAAACTTGTTTGGAAAGTGCTGTCGTTTGCATACAGAAGACTGAAACTGCTGTGTTTCATACCCTTTTAAGGAAATTTGGCACTGGAATGCGGTCAGAAACATGCCGATATAAAACGCAACTGAAACAGCAAAACCAAAAAAAACTTCCAGATGGTGTGGTTCATGGAAGAAGTCACACGCTTACTGCAGTGTCATTCTGAACTGGGCAAATAAGCAAGATTTGTGAGGCTTGTGGGTATATTTATAAGATATGACTAGGATTGGTGACTGGCCCTGGTGTAGTATGCAGCAATTGGCTAAACCTGATGTTAACTTTGAAAAAGGTTCTATCGATACCTAGGCATGAACATCCGCTACTGATATATTGTAACTGAAGGTATTCTCGGAATTTACTGCTGGGGATTGAATTCTATCGTGGTTTGCAGCACTGGGATTTGAACCTGTGAACTCGCTCCAAGCAAATGAAAGGGAAAAAGATTTATCGGCAACTCAGACATGAATATATCATAAGGGTTCCCATCACTGGTCTCTGCAGCGGCTCTTGTGCTAGTTCGGCATGAATCCCTACCCCTGTTTATCATCTCATGCTACAGGAGAGTTTATCAGTGGAAGCCATTGTAAATCCAATACCTTGCAAGTAGGGATTGACTCAGACTCAGATTGACTGGAGTTCATTAGAAATACTGTACCAGAGGGCTGCTTAGACCTCTTGTAGAGTGGAGGAGGGAATGAAGATCTGCAGCTCTGCAATGAAATTAATAAGGTAGCCAATGAAAGGAAGGGAACAGTGATGGGAAATTTCAATTGTCCATTTATAAAGTGGGTAAATGAGAGGCTGGCACAAGAGATGAGAAGAGGCACTTATTGATACAATTAATGATTGCTTCTTAACTCACCATGTGGGGGCTCTTCACGAACTCAGTATGTGAGGACGAGGGCTACAGGAGGTGATAGCTTGGATTTAGTGTTCAGTAATGAGCCATAACTGGTAGGTTACCTAGATGTGAGGGAGTAACGTTGCAGATTTGGACCACTGTATAAAACTTAAATATGAGGTTGTAGTATATTTTGTGATTATAATATGCTAGTGTCACATTTTGTTTTGCAGAAATGAGAAGAGACTTAATGGGGGTTATGAGAGTTGGGTGCAGATACTGTAATGTATGAAAAAATATACTTG
Organism: Squalus acanthias; assembly: GCA_030390025.1. Lineage (NCBI taxonomy): Eukaryota > Metazoa > Chordata > Chondrichthyes > Squaliformes > Squalidae > Squalus > Squalus acanthias. The sequence goes on from CM059438.1 coordinate 42,415,353, forward strand.
TAAAAAGATCCTGAAAGGAAATGAAGCCTTATTTATTCTTATGAGAAGCAAATGAGTAAACAATGAGAGAAAGCCACAACAGCAACATAGGAAGCTAGTTTGGCAACTAGCACTCAAAAAAGAATATTTTATAGAGTTATAAATGGAGTAATAGCCTTTTAGACAGGAAACGGTATTGCAAAACACAGATAGTGCTATCAAAAAAGTATTGGGCAAGCTAAAATTCTCGAGGGGAAGATCATAGAAAACCATCAAAACTATGAACACATTTTTTTCTTCTGTTAGGTCAGTCAGGGTCCAAAGAGAACCACTGTTGGATGACTGAGGGAGGGTTATAAATGATGAAAATGGCAAGGCAGAACAGGGAATAGATTATTTGTATTTCTTTTTAACCATGGGAAGGTTGGACGTCAGATGGCTTGTTTTCAGATCTCAGTGGAAATAGCACTAACTAAATTAAAGCAACTCAACGTGAAAAAAACATCAGGGCCAGATATAATTTATTCTGGAAAAAAAATAATGAAAGTCTTGTGTGATACCCTGCTGAATATTTTCAATAGCTCACTTGAGAACTGGGGTAGTACCAGCACATGTGGTGCCCATATTTGTTTTGAAAAATGATTAAAGTCAATCCTCAAAACTATCGACCAGTGAGTCTAACCGTTTGTGGCGGGGAAGCAACGTTAGAGATGTTGTAAATGATCATCTAGAATGTACAGGGTTGATGGGGGATAGCCAGCATGGGTTTCAAAAACAGTTGTTTGATAAATATGAGCCAGTTGTTTGAAGAGGTCACTAGAATGCTGGATCAAGGGGAACCAGTAGACATAGAATAGAATCATACAGCACAGAAGGAGGCCATTCAGACCCTTGTGACTATGCTGGCTCTTTGAAGGATCTATCCAATTAGTCCCACTCCCCTGCTTTTTCCCTTTTGACCTGCAAATTTTTCCTTTTCAAGTATATATCCAATTCCCTTTTGAAAATTACTATTGAATCTGTTTCCACCACTCTTTCAGGCTGTGCATTCCATATCATACTGCGTTTATAAAAAAATAAATTCTTTTTATCTCTCCTCTGGTTCTTTTGCCAATTACTTAAACCTGTGTCTCCTCTGGTTACCGACCCACCTGCCAGTGGAATCCTTATTTACTCAATCAAAACCCTTCATCATTTTGAACGCCTCTATTAAATCTCCCGTTAACCTTCTATGCTCCAAGGAGAACAACCCCAGCTTCTCTGGTCTCTCCACAGTTCCTATTATCTGTCGAAGTTTTCTTGGTGAGCAAAGTTATTACTGCTTTTTGTTTAATTTATTTTTGAATTCATTCTTAGGATCTCAACTGGCATTTATTGCCCATGCCTAGTTGCCCTGGATACAACTGATTGGCTTGCTAGGCCACTTCAGAGGGCTTTAGTATAAGGGTCATATGTGTCAGTTTCTGCACCTCAAAAGTTAGTATGTGTTGCCAGTGACCAATGTATGTGGACTTTTCTGTGAGCCAACAATAATATTTAAAAAACAGCTATTGGTGAACACAGCCACAGCTGTGCCGGGCTCCTGCCCCTGAATCTGGGGAACAGACACTGCGAGGAGTGCCCACCTCAGGGTGTTTAATAGTTACTGAGCTGGGAAACTACAACTAACCCCTGAGAATCCACAGTACAGGACAAGCGAAGAGGAAAGCCTGGCCTGGGAACTGTAAATCTGGCAAAGAGTTTGCCCTGTGAATGTGCAGATGTGAACATTGGGCTAGATTTTGCTGTAGCAGGGCATCTAACGGCGTCTGCCGTTAGTTAGATTTGCCCCGTTCACCCTTCAGCTCAAATTTTTTTGCTGAAAGTGCAAGTTGATAACGGCGAAGCGAGAGGAACGGGGCATCTGGGACCTGATTGAACAGGGAAAGCAACAGGGTATCTCCTTAACCAATCAGATTGAAATGATGTGGAGATGCCGGTGTTGGACTGGGGTGGACAAATGTGAGAAGTCGCACAACACCAGGTTATAGTCCAACAGTTTTATTTGAAATCACAAGCTTTCGGAGCGCTGCTCCTTCGTCAGGTGAAGTGAAAAGTAAGGAAAGAAGTGCGGGAATCATCGGGAGTGTGGTGCTCGCTTAACCAATTTTCAGTATTGAAGGGTGATGGCACCTTGAAGGCATGGCACCATGGTGCAAAGGATTCACAGGGCACAGCAAAGTGTAGGAATGCAGTGGTTGTAGGGGATTCAATAGTCAGGGGGACAGACAGGTGTTTCTGCAACCGCCGACGCAAGTCCGTCATGGTACCAGGGTAAACGATATGACTGAGAGGGTGCTGAACATTTTGAGGGGGGAAGGGGAAACAGCCAGAAGTCCTGGCCAATGTGGGAACCAATGACATAGGAAGGAAAAGGGTTGAGGTCCTGCAATCAGAGTTTCAGGAGCTAGGGAGGAAGTTAAAAAACAAGACCTCAAAGGTAGTAATGTCTGGATTACTCCCAGTGCCACGCACTAGTGAGTATAGGAATAGTAGGATAAACCAGGTTAATACGTGGCTAGAGAAATGGTGCAGGAGGGAAGGCTTCAGATTCCTGGGGCATTGGGACCAGTTCTGGGGCAGGATGGATCTGTTCAAGGTGGACGGGTTGCATCTCAACAGAGCTGGGACCAAAGTCCTCGTGGTAAGATTAACTAGTACTGTTGGGGAGGGTTTAAACTAATTTGGCTGGTGGATGGACACCAGGATGAAACATTAGAGAGGAGAAACAAGGTGCACAGAGAACTGGGAGAGGCAAATAGTTCAGACATAGGAGGGATCAGACAGGGGGCTAATGTGAGGCAACCTAAGATGGATTTGGAGTGTATGTGCGTAAATGCACGTAGCATGGTAAATAAGGTTGGTGAGCTGCAGGCACAAATTGCCACATGGGACTATGATTATAATGGCAAAAAACAGAGACCTGGCTCAAAGAAGGGGAGGATTGAGAACTTAATATTCCTGGTTACAATGTATTCAGGAAAGATAGGGAAGGAAGAAAAGGTGGGAGGGTCATGGCAGTATTGCTCAAATAAACTATTATAGCACTGGTAAAGGATGAAGTAGTTGCGGGTTCAAAGACAGAATCTATTTGATTAGAATTAAGGAACAATAGAGGAGCTATTACGCTGCTGGGTGTATACTATAGGCCACTAAATAGTGGGAAGGAGATAGAGGAGCAAATTTGCAGACAAATTACAGAAAGATGTAAGAACTATAGAGTAGTGATAATGGGGGACTTCAATTATCCCAATATAGACTGGGATAGTAACAGTGTAAAGGGCAAAGAGGGGGAGGAATTCCTGAAATGTGTGCAAGAGAACTTTCTTGATCAGTGTGTTTCCAGCACAACGAGGAAGGAAGCAGTGCTGGGCCTAGTTCTGGGGAATGAACTGGGGCAAGTGGAGCATGTTTCAGTGGGGGAGCGTTTGGGGAACAGTGATCATAAGATCATCAGATTTAGAATAGTTATGGAAAAAGGTAAGGAACAATCAAGCGCAAAAATACTTAACTGGAGGAGGACTGATTTTTAGTGAGTTAAAAAGGGCCCAGGTGGGTTGGAATCAAACATTGGTAGGCAAAACAGTAATTGAGCAATGAGAGGCCTTCAGGGAGAAGATGGTTTGGATACAGAGTATACACATTCCCACGAGGGGGAAAGGAAGGGCATCCAAAGCTAGAGCTCTCTGGATGACTAAAGATAAAGGGCTAGAAATTCTTCTCGGGCAGTGGCACAAAACGGGCGGTATCGGGTCGGCCGCCCTGCGTATAACGGGCAGCCGATCCAATACTGCCCGTTTTGTCCAGCGCCCGAGACGAGTTTCTAGCCCAGAGAGATTAAAATGAAACAGAAAAAGGAGGCTTATAGCAAATGTAAGGTTCATAATACAGTAGAGAACCAAGCTGAATACAGAAAGTACAGAGGAGATCCAAAAAATGGAATAAGAGGGACAAAGAGAGAGTTTGAGAATAGATTAGCAGCTAACGTAAAAGGGATCCCAAAAGTCTTTTATAAACATATAAACAGTTACAGAGTAGTCAAACTCCAAAAATGTGCGGGTTAGGTTGATTTGACTATGATAAATTGACCCTTAGTGTTAGGGGGGGATTAAATATGTGGGGTTATGGGGATAGGTTGGGATATGTTAGGGGGAATTAAATACGTGGGGTTACGGGGGTAGGGTGGGATATGTGTACTGTGGGGATTAAAGCAGGGACAGCGTACTGGACTTGGATGATCAGCCATGATCGTATTGAATGGTGGAGCAGGCTCGACGGGCCGAATGGCCTACTCCTGCTCCTAGTTTCTATGTTTCTATGTTTCTAAAGGAAGAGTGGGGCCGATTAGGGACCAAAAAGGAAATCTTCTTGTGGAGGCAAAGGGCATGGCTGTGGTACTAAATTAGTACTTTATATCTGTCTTCACTAGAGAAGAGGATGCTGCCAATGTAGCAGTAAAGGAGGAAGTAGTAGCGATATTGGATAGGATAAAAATAGATAAAGATACTTAAAAGGTTGGCAGTACTCAAAGTAGAAAAGCCACCCGGTCCGGATGGGATGCACCCTAGGTTACTGAGGGAAGTAAGGATGGAGATTGCGAAGGCTCTGGCCTCAATCTTCAAATCCTCCTTGGATATGGGGGTGGTGCCAGAGAACTGGAGGTTTGCGAATGTTACACCCCGTTTAAAAGAGGGGAGAGGGATAAACCCAGCAGTACAGGCCAGTTGGCCTATTGTCAGTGGTGGGGAAACTTTTAGAGACAATAATCCGGAACAAAATTAATTGGCACTTGGAAAAGTATGGGTTAATAAATGAAAGTCAGCACGGATTTGTTAAAGGCACATCGAGTTTAACTAACTTGATTGAGTTCTTTGCGTGAGAGTTAGCGTAATGCTACTGTGTTTGTGTGTCCGGTCTCGTTGTCAGATTTCCGAGCCCCTCTTGTATAAAATAAAAATATTTCTGTGTCAAAGAATTTCCTCCCTCCCCTGCTCAGCCCCAAAGTGGGAATTTAAGGTAAAGTTTTAGTTCATTTCAAGATTTCAGTCGAAACCAGAGACCATATCAGCGATCGGGTGAGAGAGCGTGAGTAGATATCATCTACTTGTATTTCCAAAATCTCCTGATAAAATGCCTCGTGAGGGATTGTGCATGAAAATTAGGTCCAACGAAGGGTGAAATGACAAATTGGCTAAAGAATCATAAACAACGAGTGGTTTTAAATGGAGTAGCTTCCCAATGGGGTCCAGTCACAAGTGGAATGCCCCAGGGTTTGATGTTAGGTTCCTTTCTGTTTATTATGCTCATTAAGCATGTGGAACAGATCACAGACAGTGCAGTAATTACATTTGCAGATGACAATAAATTGTGAGGTAGAACGAGGAATTTAGAAGAGAAAACGAGATTGCAAATGGATCTGGAGAGATTGGAAGTTGGCCCAAGATTCGCAAATGGCTTGCAATATAGATAAATGTATAGTTATGCGCATGGGTGCAGAGAATGCAGATACAAAAAGTAGCATGAGTGTGTGTAGGTGAAAGGTAACTGGGAGGGAGAATGACTTGGGAGTGGTCATTCGCTGCTCCCTTAAAGTTCAAGTGCAATGTCTGAGAGGCTGCAGCCAGAGCAAACAGGGTCTTGAGCTGTATTGCCTGGATTATTCAGTACAGACACAGGGCCATAGTAATAGGGCTATGTAATGTTTTGATTAAACCTCATTTGGGGTATTGTGTACAATTTTGTCCCCCACCCCAGGAAGAACATTTTGGATCATCTAAGATCATTTGAGCTATGGAGATAGGCTTGATGTCTTGAGTTTGTCTTTGCTGGAGCAATGTAGACTTAGAATCTGATCTAGCTATTTAAGTTTACTGAAGGTACAGACAATATTAAAGTAGATATTCGGCTCTCCGGCTTCCTGCGGGTGCAAGCATCGCGCGCGTACTTACCTACCGCGCCTGCCGTTGTGCTTCGGGCCCACGAGGACTTCGGGTCCTGGGCCTCCTCCAGCTGCCGGCGGGCAGTGCTTGCGTATCCCAGGGGCGCAGTTATTCGAAGCGTCCCCTGGGATCACGTGGGCCATGGAGAGCCAATCGGAGCAGGGAATTTTCATTCATAGATTTGACAGGAAGACCTGTCAAATCTATGAATAGAGATCGGCCCCAAAACCACACTAAAACTTCAAATAATTTTTTTTTTAAATCACATTTTTAAAATAACTAAACATTACATAAATTAACTACTTTAAACAAAAATTTAAATTTTTGAAAAAATTAATTAAACTTTTTAAAGGTGCTAAAAATAAACTTACCTTTCTTTAAAGTATGTAAAAAAGATAAACCTGTTGAAAAAATGTTTAAATTGTAATTGATTAACCACTTACCTTGTTAAAAACAGGCCTTGCTCCTCCTTTTTAAATGTGCAGCTTCTCCATACTTACCCTCACGGAGAAACCTGAAAAAAAAACGAAGTTCGCTGCGTGCGCGCTGCCTCTCCCGCGCACGCGTTCGACTTCTGAACCCCTCTCTTCAGGGGAACGGAAGTCCGGTTTCCCGCGCATGCGCAATGCATGCGTGAAACTGGCACTTCAGGTGGCCTTACGGGTGAGTACACATCGCGTACTCACCCGACAAGAGCCGAATTTCTGGCCCAGTGTGTTCGGAGTCAGGTAGAACTACGACCACCATATAAATTGAGAGAACAGGGGTGAGGTTGGATGTCTGGAAGCTTTACTTTTCTCAGAGGGTGATTGACCTGTGGATCAGGATTCCAGAGTGAAGACTGATCCTTTACAGTCCTTCAAGAAGGCGTTGGACAGATATTTGGAAAATGAGGCAATTGTGACATGTGGGAAGTAAGACTAATTATTCTGGAAAATAGGTTTCGCACCTCCTGGGACGTTCCTGATCAACTGCGAGGGGTCAGAGAGGAATTTTTAACAGAGGATTTCTGAATTGGCTGCCGGTCTCTCTTTTTGCCTTTCCTAGAAGTTGGAGTGAGGGATGCATGATACAAGGGATGAGAGCAGAGAAAAAGAATTGGGTGAGCACATGTGGGCCTAATGGGCTTTTTCATCCTGTTTATGTAACAAAATGTTATTTACCAATAGTCTGTTTTTTTTTTTAATACATACACTTAAACAGCCTATGGTAAGAATACATGACCATACAGCTCAATTAATGTGGATCTATATTCCTTTGTTTCTTGTGTTTGGCACTATGGGTATATAGGGTGGCACAGGGCAGTACTATAGCTACTGGACACAGTGGTGCTGCCGTCAGTTTAGTTGAAGAGAAAACGATGGGAGCTTTCATGGAGGCAAAAAAGAGATTAGAAATGCTGATGAATAGTTAGAAGGCATCTTGTTTAAGTCAAGGTGATCTGTTGCTGTGGCATGGTGTCATCTTTAATTTGTATTATTACACAAAGATAAGTTGTACAGATTGAATTAACGGGGTCCAATCATAACTGCTTTTCTGTGCTTTATTTTAACTTGCTGTAAAATAAATCACCTTATCGATTTGTAGCAAGCCTCATCTCACCAAGTGTTTGCTCGGTCTGCCTTTAGAGAGATTGAAGAAGTACATGTGCGAAAGACATGAATATCCAGTCCAGGTCATGATGGTATTATTGTTCCTGTTAGAGAGGATAGGTGCTACTCCTCAAATCAAAAGGATTCGTAACCATAGAACCTCAGGTGTCACAGATTTATTAAGTGTACAGTACTTAAACATTTACTTAAAAGCAATACTTACGACACACCTTGCGAGTTTAGTCGGGGACTTTAATGCGTCACCGTTCCAAGCTGATCAGATTGATACAGGTGAATCAGAGCTTAGCGAATCCTACGTATTTATTCCAACACCCACATTTTATACCTTTTTTCTCACCCCCCAACGTGACAATTGACACATTTCTGCATTGCATAATACAACTCTAAATATAGCAAATTGTAATGAGCTTGCCCCTTATCAATAACTTCAGTTGTAACAAGTTATTTTTCCGTAGACCGGTACAACTCCCCTACTTTGTTATCTTATTGATAGTTTCACTCTTGTTACAATTAAATTGCTATTCTAGAAAGTGAAACTTCTAATTATGAGTCTATATCATTCCATCCCAATCTCCTCCTTCTAAAAAGGATGACGTATTCACAGATGTTTCCTTCTACAGAATTTGTTATCAACTAATTAAAGTTCTCTGAAATACATGCATCAGTATGCACTGGAATGTCTTTTAATGAGGTTTACTGATAACTAAACTGACCATTGCTTCAAGGTCAATCTTACTTCAACTGTTCAGTGCTCACTGCATCCAAATTGACTTCTGCTTCCTTACTTAACAGACAAAGGCAAAAGGTTACTACAACACAAAGAGAAATCAATAGCAGTTTTACATTAGTGGACTTGAGGATTAACCCTTTCCTTACAGTTCCATCCCAGGTTACGCTACTATAAGTAGCCATGATGCGGAGATGCCGGTGTTGGACTGGGGTGGACAAAAGTGAGAAGTCGCACAACACCAGGTTATAGTCCAACAGCTTTATTTGAAATCACAAGCTTTCGGAGCGCTGCTCCTTCGTCAGGTGAAGTGAAGAAATGCATATGGGCACAGCATATATAATTGAGAGGTCGCACAACACCAGGTTATAGTCCAACAGTTTTATTTGAAATCACAAGCTTTCGGAGCTATCGATTTGCTCCTTCCTCAGGTGAAGTAAATTAGATACAGAATCTCCAAAGCATATATAGATGGAAAACAAAGCATGTGTACTTTACAATTGCAGACCAATAAATTAAATCATCCTGACTATCTGCCGAGGTGTGATAAAGTTAATTAAGTCAGCCAGGAAGGTACCACATCAAAGACATAGCAAGATACAACTGAGACAATGAGGTGTAGTCGCAGGGGTTCTAACGTGTCAAAAGCTGCCGTCTGTATGTAAAACGAAAAGCTTTAACATTTTTTTACTTTTTTACTGGGAAAATTTTTACTTTTTTACTGGGAATCACATCTGTGAACAAGCTAACGATGACTCGAGTCCGGATCACGTCATGTATCGTGACATAAACCCAAGATCCCGATTGAGACCGTCTTCATGAGTGCGGATCTTGGCTATCAGTTTCTGCTCGATGATTTTGCGTTGTCGTGTGTTTCTAAGGTTGCCTTGGAGAACGGATGATTTAATTTATTGGTCTGCAATTGTAAAGTACACATGCTTTGTTTTCCATCTATATATGCTTTGGAGATTCTGTATCTAATTTACTTCACCTGAGGAAGGAGCAAATCGATAGCTCCGAAAGCTTGTGATTTCAAATAAAACTGTTGGACTATAACCTGGTGTTGTGCGACCTCTCAATTTTGTCCACCCCAGTCCAACACCGGCATCTCCGCATCATGACAGCATATATAGTCAGAGAACAATGCCAGATGATTACAGTTAATCTTTCTAACTGCCCTTTATCACACCTCGGCAGAGAGACAATCACGGCAATCAAAGGTGTGGATGGTGTCCAAACAGGTCAGTCAGGAAGACATTACATCAAAGACGATAGCAAAATACAACAAAGAGAATGAGGTGGCGTCACAAGGGGTCAAATGTGGCAGATGCTGGAGTCTGTATGGAAAACAAAAAACTTTAAACTTTTTACTTTTTTTGCTGGAAATCACAGCAGGTCCGGCCACATCTGTGTCTAGAGAACAAGCCAACGACGACTCGAGTCTGGATGACTCTACGTCAGGTGGGGTTACATGTAGCGTGACATGAACCCAAGATCCGGTTGAGGCTGTCCTCATGGGTGCGGAACTTGGCTATCAGTTTCTGCTCAACGATTTTGCGTTGTCGTGTGTCTCGAAGGCCGCCTTGGAGAACGCTTACCCGAAGATCAGAGGCTGAATGTCCTTGACTGCTGAAGTGTTCCCCGACTGGGAGGGAACACTCCTGCCTGGCGATTGTTGCGCGGTGTCCGTTCATACGTTGTCGCAGTGTCTGCATGGTCTCGCCGATGTACCATGCTCCGGGGCATCCTTTCCTGCAATGTATGAGGTAGACAACATTGGCCGAGTCACATGAGTATGTACCATGTACCTGGTGGGTAGTGTCCTCACGTGTGATGATGGTATCTGTGTTGATGATCTGGTATGTCTTGCAGAGGTTGCCGTGGCAGGGTTGTGTGGTGTTGTGGTCGCTGTTCTCCTGAAAGCTGGGTAATTTGCTGTGAACGATGGTACTTTTGAGGTTAGGCGGCTGTTTGAAGGCGAGTAGTGGAGGTGTGGGGATGGCCTTAGCGAGGTGTTCGTCGTCATCGATGACATGTTGAAGGCTGCGGAGAACATGGCGTAGTTTCTCCGCTCCGGGAAAGTACTGGACTACGTAGGGTACTCTGTTGGTTGTGTCCCGTGTTCGTCTTCTGAGGAGGTCTATGCGATTTTTCGCTGTGGCCCGTCGGTATCCTATGGACCCATGGCGAAGAATCATTGAAAAGACTACACGATAACATCAACAAGTTCCATCCCACCATCAAAATCACCATGGACTACTCCTCAGAATCGGTTTCATTCTTGGACACACGTATCGCCATCAAAGACAGACACCTCAGCACTTCACTCTACCGCAAGCCCACGGACAACCTCACGATGCTCCACTTCTCCAGCTTCCACCCTAACCACGTTAAAGGAGCCATCCCCTATGGACAAGCCCTGCGAATACACAGGATCTGCTCAAACGAGGAGGAACGCGATGGACACCTACGGACGCTGAAAGACGCCCTCGTAAGAACGAGATATGACGTTCGACTCGTCGATCGGCAGTTCTGAGGGGTAGCAGCGAAAAATCTCATAGACCTCCTCAGAAGGCGAACACGGGACACAACCAACAGAGTACCCTACGTTGTCCAGTACTTCCCCGGAACGGAGAAACTACGCCATGTTCTCCGCAGCCTTCAACATGTCATCGATGACGACGAACACCTCGCTAAGGACATCCCCACGCCTCCACTACTCACCTTCAAACAGCCGCCTAACCTCAAAAGTACCATCGTTCGCAGCAAATTACCCAGCTTTCAGGATAACAGCGACCACGACACCACACAACCCTGCCACGGCAAACTCTGCAAGATATGCCAGATCATCAACACAGATACCATCATCACACGTGAGAACACTACCCACCAGGTACATGGTACATACTCATGTGACTCGGCCAATGTTGTCTACCTCATACGTTGCAGGAAAGGATGCCCCGGAGCATGGTACATCGGCGAGACCATGCAGACACTGAGACAACGTATGAACGGACACCGCGCAACAATCGCCAGGCAGGAGTGTTCCCTCCCAGTCGGGGAACACTTCAGCAGTCAAGGACATTCAGCCTCCGATCTTCGGGTAAGCGTTCTCCAAGGCGGCCTTCGAGACACACGACAACGCAAAATCGTCGAGCAGAAACTGATAGCCAAGTTCCGCACCCATGAGGACAGCCTCAACCGGGATCTTGGGTTCATGTCACGCTACATGTAACCCCACCTGACGTAGAGTCATCCAGACTCGAGTCGTCGTTGGCTTGTTCTCTCTACACAGATGTGGCCGGACCTGCTGTGATTTCCAGCAAAAAAAGTAAAAAGTTTTTTGTTTTCCATACAGACTCCAGCATCTGCCACATTTGACCCCTTGTGACCCCACCTCATTGTCTTTTTTGTATTTTGCTATCATCTTTGATGTAATGTCTTCCTGACTGACCTGGTTGGACACCATCCACACCTTTGATTGCCGTGATTGTCTCTCTGCCGAGGTGTGATAAAGGGCAGTTAGAAAGATTAACTGTAATCATCTGGCAGTGTTCTCTGTCTATATATGCTGTGCCCATATGTATTTCTTCACTTCACCTGACGAAGGAGCAGCGCTCCGAAAGCTTGTGATTTCAAATAAAGCTGTTGGACTATAACCTGGTGTTGTGCGACTTCTCACTCTTTTACTTCGAGTAGATACAGGGCAGCGTGAGTCTGCTCCCGTAATAGTAAAACATTCAGGGAGCGAAAGACACCACTGAACCGGAGAAAGTATCTACACCATACCTGAACGTGAAACCTCTGTCTTTAATGTTATCTGATTTCAAGTAGCTGGGGTTTGAAATGGAAGAAGATTTTTTTCCACTGAGCACAAAATGAAGAGACGCTCCATCTGTGAGAACCAGGCTTTCTATCTATGAATTCGGCGGCAAAGAGAATTCCCTTTGATGGTGGGGACAGCATGTTAAAATGCTAATAAATGTGTCCTTTTGTCAGATCAAAATGCAATTTCTGATTATTATCAGGTATCAAAACCAGCAGGCTATTGTGCTGGGGAAGGCAGCAGATACAAACCATTATGACTAGCAAGGTGTGAGGACTGCTAACATTTCTGTTTGCTTAATTGCTTAAAAAATTGGATTTATATCAAAGTTCCATTAGCTAAATATGCCAGTCTGTCTGCTGTACTTCAGTTCTGATGGACAAACACCAGAACTCTGTGTGAGTACAGGAAAGTCACCTATTCCACACACAACACTTAGCCCGAAAGATTTCAATTTGTGATTGCAGACCTTGTCTCAGTTGGCAGCATTCTTGCCTCTGAGTCAGAAGGGGTTACGGGGAGCGGGCAGGAAATTGGACATGAGGCTGAGTTCGGATCGGTCAAGGCCCTGTGGGTGGTGGAGCGGGCCCAGGGGCTGAGTGGCCGGGTCCTGCTCCTACTTCTTGTGTTCTTTAGATTTGAGGTTAGGATCAGATCAGCCATGATCTTATTGAATGGCGGAGCAGGCTCGAGGGGCCGATTGGCCTACTCCTGCTCCTATTTCTTATGTTCTTATGTTCTTATGTTGTGGGTTCAAGCCCCACTCCAGAGACTTGAGCACAAAATCTAGGCTGCCACTTCTGTGGGGTACTGAGGGAGTGCTGCACTGTTGGAGTCTTTTGGATGAGACGTTAAACCGAGGCCCCGTCTGCTCTCTCAGATGAACGTAAAAGATTCCACGGCACTGTTTGCAGAAGAGCGGGGGAGTTCTCCCGGTGTCCTGGCCAACCAAGAGCTAAAACAGATGATCTGGCCATTACTGTTTGTGGGAGCTTGCTATGTGCAAATTGGCTGCCTTGTTTCCTAAATTACAACAGTGGAGACGTGATGAGGATTCCTTATATTCTCCAGCAAGAAATTTGTTCCGATTGGCACTAATTATTAGACATTGGCTACATTTACCCAGAGAGTAGAGGCACATGTTTCAGTTCATAAGGGACTTGCTCTGTTTATGGAAACTGTCATCAAGTAATTTACATGAAGTAAAGGTATTGGGGGAAAACTGAGTAACATGTAGTGGAATAGAATCCAGGGCTGCATCCCTTTCTGAGCAAGTGTTAAAAGAAAAAAAGAAAGACTTGCATTTATACAGCGCCTTTCATGACCACCGGACGTCTCAAAGCGCTTTACAGCCAATGAAGTACTTCTGGAGGGTAGTCACTGTTGTAATGTAGGTCCTGCTTTTTAATATTTTTCCTAGCTCCCTAAAATCTACCTGCAGGACCTCATCCCTCTTTCTACCTATGTCGTTGGTACCGATATGGACCACAACCTCTGGCTGTTCATCCTCCCCCCTCAGAATGTTCTGCAGCCACTCAGTTACACCCTTGACCCTGGCACCAGGGAGGCAACATACCATCCTGGAGTCACGTCTGCGGCTGCAGAAACGCCTGTCTGCTCCCCTAACTATCGAATCCCCTACCACTGTTGCTCTCCCACTCTTCTTCCTCTCTCCCCTGTACAGCTGAGCCACCCGTGGTGCCACGGACTTGGCCCTGGCTGTATTCCCCAGAGGAACCATCGCCCTCACCAGTACTCAGAACAGAATACCGGTTGGAGAGCAAGATGCACTCGGTTCTCCTGCACTACCTGCCTGGTCCTCCTTTTCTGTCTGGTGGTCACCTATTCCCTGTCTGCCTATTCCTTATCTGTGGGGTGACCACCTCCTGAAACATGCTATCCACGTAGCTCTCAGCCTCATGGATGCACCGTAGTGATTTCAGCTGCTGCTCAAGCTCTGAAACCTGGAGCTCGAGCTCCTCCAGCTGACGACATTTCCTGCACACGTGGTTGTCCAGGACATGGGAAGCGTCCTGGATTTCCCACATGGCGCAGGATGTGCATTCCGTGGGACTGAGCTGTCCTGCCATGCCTCTATTTAATAGACTATTAACTAACTTACAGAAACTTAAGACTAAGATGTATCTGATTCAAGTTATTTATATAATATAACAGTTACTAATTTAATATAGTATTAACTGTTACTAATCTCCAAGTTTCTGCTTAATTCCTAGCCAGCTATTTAACCCCGGCCCCTAAATTGAAGAGCAAAAATAAATGTGACCTTTACCAACCAATTAGTTACCAGCTATTCTGTGATGTCACTCCGGGATTTTTATTTTTTTTTTCTCCTCTCTGTTCTCGACCAGGTTCGCTGTTCTGTTTCATCCCAAAGGCGGCACCTCCAACAGTGCAACACTCCCTCAGCAGGCTTGGGCCGAGGAGCTGCCCCTTCTCCCTCCTTCTGCCCCATACTAACATTTCCCTTTCCACACGATGCCACCCCACCCCCCACTTCCATGTCTCTGTCTCCCTCTGACTCCTCACTCTCGAGCTCTTCTGTAATCTCCCGTTCCTGCTCCCCGTCAGATACGTAATCTCCCTTAGAGAGTCTTCCTGCTATCACAGTAGTGCCACTCCCTTCAGCCTCATCTCCACCGCTGACCCTTGCTCCCCATTTCTTCTCTCTCTGGGACAATGGCGCATCTGCACCGATCTTGCTCCCTTCTGCCTTCTTTGTCTTCCCACTCCCGTCCTGCTGCCCCTTTAAGGCTCCTGCCTCTTGCACCTTCTCCTTGTCTTGCCCCCTCCTGCTCCCCGAGATGTCCGACTCCCCGTCTTTCTTTGGAGTACGTATACTTACCCCGCACCCCGCTCCCGCCTCCTCTCCCCCCGCGGACACCAGATTCTTTAGGGAGAGCCGGCTCGACTCTGTCCTCGACCCATGCTGCCCGCTGCTGTCTTTGTCCTTTTCCACCGTACTTGTTGTGTTTTCCACCATTTCCATCCTATTCTCTTCTCCGCAATTTTCTGCCTCTTCCTGCGCTCTTTTCTCCTTCCATTAACCAGCTGCGTCCCCCGCCTGCTCCGCTCCTCCAGCCACTCCACTCATACCTCCTGCTCCTTCTTCTTCTCCCATCTCCTGGTCACTCAAGGGGCTTCCTTCTGCCACACACTCACAACGGGTGGGGCCTTTGTGACACACCCCACAGCTCTCCACCTTGCAGCTGTGAGCGATGTGTCCAGACTCACCGCAGTTATAACAGTACAAGTCTGGACAGCTTCTTAAAGATGGTCGTGTCCAAGACAATAATAACAAACCTTCACCTGGTTATCATGCAGTACCCGGAAGAGTACACTGTCTCGAATTTCATACTATATGGCAATGACTTCACTCCCTCTGGGAACCGCACCTTTACATAACGGGTTCCATCTGCTACCCGCATTCCTGGACAGTATCTCCTCTTTATTGCTGAGCAAATTTTAATGTCCCACGACTCCAACTTTTTTATTAGCACATCGTCCTCAATATAAACCGGCAGGTTTAAGAATGAGCCCACCACCTCTTCCGAATCTAGCAGAGTTACCTCCAAGAACTTATCTTCAAACTTAGTAAAAGTCTTTCCACCTCCTCTCGGCCACTGACCGTCACCTCGAACCCAACATTCGGCTTTGGTCGGCAGGCAAAGCAGCTTCCCTCGCCACAGTCCTCATGTACCGCCTGGATAATATCCCCAGCTCGTATCTCCTTGTCCTCGCACTGAAATAGCACCGTGTTTTATTTTCCAAACCTTCTGGGGTCCTGGCCCAAATCTTTGGGCCTTTTTTTCTCCCTTCCCCCAACATTTTCTCCCCTGATTAAATTCATCTTGGGAACATTATCCTCTGAGGGGCCCGGCACTCCGGATGAAAGAAAAAACTTAAATGCAGAAATCAGAAGCTTTATAAAAAGCTTATATATAACTAATATTCATAGTCTCTGGTGATGTACACACATATCTTCTTGACCAACGTTTTAATGAACTTGTGGAGTTCTTTTTCAACAGACTCAGTTCTTGAATAGTCTCTAGAATGACTTTATTAAAATATCAAAATACACAGCTTAAAATCAAAAGTTCTGAGATCATGGAGGACTAGCTGACACAGTGAGACAAAGCACTAGACTTTCACATCTGGCATTCGGTTTGAATCCTGTCCAATCTGATGGGTTGAAAATCTCTGTGCTGAATGTCAGAGTCTTATATGTAGAAAGCTTGGATAGTTTAAATCCAGTTCCCACTGGAAGTGAGTAAACAGCACAAACAGCCACTGGGTTGGGAGCCTCAGGGATGGTTAACGTGGGAAGTATAACATTCATATTCTGAGATTCTGAGATTGTGGTAAAGGACGTTACTGGGAACAAAGAGATGGCAGCTGATTTTCACAGCCTCCGCCTAGCAGGAAGGAGGCAGTAGCAGACCGAAGATGGCAGTCCCATCACTTATCGACATGGTCCCGCTCCTTCTATAGCCACCCGCCGCCCCCCATTTTTGTTGGGGTTTTCACATGGACAGTCCAGAAGCCTATCTGTTTCAGGCTGGAGCCTATGTATGATATGCTCCAGGGTCCTATGATGTACTTAGGACCCCGATGCCACTTTGAGGTACCAACGGACTGAGCGTGACTAACTGGTGGTCCTTAAAGGGATTGCTGCGGACCACGCAGGAAAGTGCAAGACCCTGTTTTTTTTTAAAGTGTTTTTTGTGGGCCCCGGAGGAGCATGAATGTTCCTCCTGGTCCCACCAAGATCTTCCGGCCCACTGATGGCCTGTCTGTACCCTCTGCCACTTCCCCCAAATTGCCTTCAACTCCCCTGCAGATAACGCTTCCAGCTTGGTTCCGCGTTTGAGCCATTGGATTCCACCCCGCCCACCCCCCAACCAGTGAGCTGCCTTTGAGCGCTCACAACTCTGCTGGTTGCAAGCTAATGAGACCCTGCCCTCAAAATGGCTCAGACCTCATGTTGAGGACATTGGGTGGGTGGTTGAATCAAGCCACCAGTCCGATGTTCACCCGGGGTTAAGATCGACCCCATGGAGTTTTACTCTGCAAATGGTCCGCAGCATGCCTGCGTTGGGAGTGCTACTTGATGTTAATAAGGGTGTCAACAGTAGAAAAGTGGTTGCTTCCTAGTACTGACATCCTTCAACTTGATGATCACAAAACAAAAGTCATTGATCTCGAGGTTTGGGGTGGAGAAGCTCACTTGTATCACTGCTTCCTGCTGACACAAAGGATTTCTTTTGTGGTGATATTGTAACTTGGGTACAAAGTCCATGAACAGCCATAACAATAATTGTGGTTATACTACTATGATGTCGTAAAACCACTCGCGTATCTCCCCATTTATTATTGTTTTGATGATGCTAACTGAAAGTTATGTGCAGCATAGGGGCCATTAATACATTGGAATTCAGTCTGTATAACTGTTGTTTCCTTTGTATGAATTGTTTGCTTGATTGGCACCATTGCCACTGGACTTAATCACCTCCATCAGCAGCACACTTTGGCTGCAGTTTGTACTATCTACAGGAAGCATGACAGCAACTCACCAAATTTACTTCAAGGACACTCCCTCCTCCACAACCTGAAGGATAAAATCAGCAATGTTGTAGATATACGATCACCTTCAAGTGCCCCTCCAAGACAAACACCATCCTGACTTGGCTATGTCGCTATTCCTTCATGGTCGCGGGGTCAAAATCCTGAAATTCCCTACCCAACACCATAGTTAAGAGTCATGATGCGGAGATGCCGGTGTTGGGCTGGGGTGGACAAAAGTGAGAAGTCGCACAACACCAGGTTATAGTCCAACAGTTTTATTTGAAATCACAAGCTTTCGGAGCTGCTGCTCCTTCGTCAGGTGAAGTCACTTCACCTGACGAAGGAGCAGCACTCCGAAAGCTTGTGATTTCAAATAAAACTGTTGGACTATAACCTGGTGTTGTGCGACTTCTCACTTATAGTTAAGAGTGCCATCATTATAAGGACTACAGCAGTCTGAGAACACAAGCCACCACCTTCTCGGGGCAACTAAGGTTGGGCAATAAATGTGAAATCTCAAAAACAAAATAAATATGTAGACGCAATGCTTCATCTCACTCTATGTCAAAAGTTTCAATCTTGGGCATATTATCATGAGGCAGAAATACTTTCTCACCGGGAAGTAAGAAAAATTGAAGGACAGGTCAGCCTAGGTGACTCATACATCCTTCGCGGTCAGCTCAAATATGCCGTTGACAGAAGCCTAGGAGTGGGCTACCTGATTTTGTTCTTGCTCAGAAATAATGGGGTTGCTATTAGGACAGGTGACCAAAAGATTGGTCAAAAAGGTAGGTTTTAAGGAGTGCCTTAAAGAAAAAGAGAAAGGTAGAGAGGTGGAAAGGTTTAGGGAGGGAATTCCAGAGCTTAGGGCCCAGGCAGCTGGAGGCACGGCCACCAATGATGTATGTGCAAGAGGCCAAAATTGGAGGAGCACAGAAATCTCGGTGGGTTGTAGGGCTGGAGGAAGTTTCAGAGATAGGGAGGGGCGATGACATGGAGGAATTTGAAAACCAGGATGAGAATTTTAAAATCGAGGCACCAGGAGCCAAGGTCGGTCAAACTTAAATGTTATATTGTGGGGAAACTTATAGCAATTAATGATTCACCTAACAATTCCATCCTGTAGCAAGGGTACAGAATGTACTGTGCGTGGGGGACTTCAACGTCCATCACCAAGAGCGGCTCGGTAGCACCACTACTGGCCGAGTTCTTTATCACACCTCGGCAGATAGTCAGGATGATTTAATTTATTGGTCTGCAATTGTAAAGTACACATGCTTTGTTTTCTATCTATATATGCTCTGGCGATTCTGTATCTAATTTACATCACCTGAGGAAGGAGCAATCGATAGCTCCGAAAGCTTGTGATTTCAAATAAAACTGTTGGACTATAACCTGGTGTTGTGCGACCTCTCAATTTTGTCCACCCCAGTCCAACACCGGCATCTCCGCATCACGAGTTCTGAAGGACATAGCTGCCAGAATGGGCCTGCGACAGGTGGAGAGAGAACCAACAGGAGGGAAAAACCTACTTGACCTCGTCCTCACCAATCTACCTGTTGCAGATGCATCTGTCCATGACAGCATTGGTAGGAGTGACCACCACACAGTCCTTGTGGAGACCAAGTCCCATCTTCACACTGAGGACACCCTCCATCGTGTTGTGTGGCACTACCACCATGCTAAATGGGATAGATTCAGAACAGATCTAGCAGCTCAAAACTGGGCATCCATGAGGCGCTGTGGGCCATCAGCAGCAGCAGAATTGTATTCCACCACAATCTGTAACCTCATGGCCCGGCATATCCCTCACTCTACCATTACCATCAAGCCAGGGGACCAACCCTGCTTCAATGAGGAGTGCAGGAGAGCATGCCAGGAGCAGCACCAGGCGTACCTAAAAATGAGGTGCCAACCTGGGGAAGCTGCAACACAGGACAACATGCATGCTAAACAGTGGAAGCAGCATACTATAGACAGAACTAAGCAATCCCACAATCAACGGATCAGATCAAAGCTCTGCAGACCTGCCACATCCAGTCGTGAATGGTGGTGGACAATTAAACAACAAAAGGGAGGAGGAGGCTCCATGAATATCCCCATCCTCAATGATGGTGGGGCGCGTCACGTGAGTGCAAAAGACAAGGCTGAAGCGTTTGCAACCATCTTCAGCCAGAAGTACTGAGTGGGTGATCCATCTCAGTCTCCTCCTGAGGTCCCCAGCATCACAGAAGCCAATCTTCAGCCAATTTGATTCACTCCACGTGACATTAAGAAACGGCTGAGCGCAAAGGCTATGGGCCCCAACAATATCCCAGCTGTCGTGCTGAAGACTTGTGCTCCAGAACTAGCCGCGCCTCTAGCCAAGCTGTTCCAGTACAGCTACAACACTGGCATCTACCTGACAATGTGGAAAACTGTCCAGGTATGTCCTGTCCACAAAAAGCAGGACAAATCATATCCGACCAATTACCGCCCCATCAGTCTACTCTCAATCATCAGCAAAGTGATGGACGGTGTCATCGACAGTGTTGTCAAGCGGCACTTACTCATCAATAACCTGCTCACCGATGCTCAGTTTGGATTCTGCCAGGACCACTCAGCTCCAGACCTCATTACAGCCTTGGTCCAAACATGGACAAAAGAACTGAATTCCAGAGGTGAGGTGAGAGTGACCAGAAACTTAACTGGACCAGCCACATAAATAATGTGGCTGCAAGAGCAGGTCAGAGGCTGGGTATTCTGCGGTGAGTGTCTCACCTCCTGACTCCCCAAAGCCTTTCCACCATCTACAAGGCACAAGTCAGGAGTGTAATGGAATACTCTCCACTTGCCTGGATGAGTGCAGCTCCAACCACACTCAAGAAGCTCGACACCATCCAGGACAAAGCAGCCCGCTTGATTGGCACCCCATCCACCACTTTAAACATTCACTCCCTCCACCACTGGCGCACCGTGGCTATAGTGTGTACCATCTACAAGATGCACTGCAGCAACTCGCCAAGGCTTCTTCAACAGCACCTCCCAAACCCGCGACCTCTACATCCTAGAAGGACAAGGGCAGCAGGCGCATGGGAACACCACCACCTCCAAGTTCCCCTCCAAGTCACACATCATCCTGACTTGGAAACATATCGCCATTCCTTCATCATCGCTGGGTCAAAATCCTGGAACTCCCTCCCTAACAGCTCTGTGGGAGTACCTTCACCGCACAGACTGCAGCGGTTCAAGGAGGCGGCTCACCTCCACCTACTCAAGGGCAATTAGGGATGGGCAATAAATGCTGGCCTTGGTAGCGATGCCAACATCCCAGGAACGAATGAATAAAAAATTCAAGATGTGACTGAGGGAAGCAAATGGAACCTCTGTTATTTGGGTAATGAACAGAATAGATCCAGGAAAGCTGTCGGTTAATATGCCGTTCTGCGGTTGGCTGTTGTGGTCATCAGCTGATATGTGGCTTGGGAAGACATCACAGATGAAATCAACCGTGAGTGGCGATGATAAATTGAGATGGGATAGAGAGCAGAGTGCATACTCGAGAATTTATGAAGGATATCCTATGACTGAACAAGTGATGAAATCTTTCTCTTTTTGTGGAATAAAATCTAGTTTTCACTTACCAACCATTCCAAATGTCTGACAATGATGTACTGTCCTTCAGCCTCAGAGTCTGAGTTTTACCTTTCTTGGAACACTGATAACTGAAATGATGACATGCTGTGCTCAGATGGTGAGTGAGTGACATGTGGTGACTTGCCTGCCAAAGTGCTGGCTGGGTTTCTCCTCAGGACCTTTCCCTAATAGCACAGCTGAGATCAGGCACTTGTTCTGTAGGAAGTCGCAAGTCTGAACCTGCATTCAACCAAGAGTATCAAATAAGTCTGCTGTTCAGAATTTCTTCTCTTTTGTTCTTCCTTTATATCCTTATTCCTTTCTATTCCTATCGGTGACCCCATTCTCCTTCCTTCTCTGTGTCCTCTTTTATCTTTTCAACCCCTTCTTTCCTTGTTCCCGCTCTTGGTAAATGCTTCCGTCCTGCAGAAACTCTGGGAGGTAAAATCGTGAATAATGCCCAGGGTCAGTGGTAGCACTCCTGCTTCTAAGTCGAAAGGTTGTGGGCTCAAGTCCCACTCCAGGAACTTGAGCACAAAATCTAGGCTGACACTCCAGTACTGAGGGAGTCCTGCACTGTCGGAGGTGCCATCTTTCAGATGAGACGTTAAATGACGTCTGCCCGCTCAGCTGGATGTAGAAGATTCCATGGCAATATTCAGAAGAAAAGCAGGAAAGTTCAGCCTGGTATCCTGCCCAATATTTATCCCCCAACCAACATCACTAAGACAGATTATTAGGTCATTATCACATTGCTGTTTGTGGGAGCTTGCTGTGTGCAAATTGGCTGCCGCAGTTCCTACATTACAACAGTGACTGCACTTCAAAAATACTTCATTGGCTGTAAAGCGCTTTGGGACATCCTGAGGTTTGTGAAAGGAGCTAAATAAATGCAAGTCTTTTCTTTTTCTTTTTCTTCTTTCATAATCTTCTTGGGGCAGAACTCTTTACCCACGGAGTGCCACAAAGACTTTGGTAGGGAAAGCAAGGCCCAAACAGGCCAATAGAACTATTTGGGCTGATATTCCTTCAGTGGCCTGCCCCAAGTATCTGGAAGTCTGAGGGCCGTAACTCTCACCTTTCCAAACAAACAGCGGTGGTTTGGCCACGCAACATTACACTGTGATTGTCGCATGTGACTGAGGCAGTTCAGGGCTGGAGCTCTCTTTAATGTGATTAGCAGTAGGACTGTTACACATAATTGAAGGCTGATTAGCAGTTGATGGTTCTGATTAACAACTTTTGGATCACATCAACCAATTTCAGCCAGATGCTGCTGATTGCGTAACAGATCAGGGATTAAAACCTGCAGATTGCGTTGCGATACAGCTGTTTTATGAAATTGCTATGGGAAGCCAGGTATTTTGAAAGCTGCTGAACATTTCAGATCATTCACGCATGTCGACATTAAACCCCTTTAAAAAGTGCAATTAGATTTGGCCCACTAGATTCTGGAAATTTTGGGGCAGTTTTAATTATAGTTTTTCAGTTGTTTGTTTTCCTACATCCACTCCTGACTGTATCTTGTTGCGGAAATAGCATCACGGGCCAATCAGATATACAGGTCATAACATTTGTGAGTGCATACAAATGCTGGAGATACAGAATACTCTCTTTCAGCTACTTGATACCAAAGAAAGAGAAAAGTGGTCCAATGGAGAGAAGCCAGTACCAAAAAGGGAGACAACAGAACAACCTGAGCACAGAAATCTAGGCTGGCACTCCAGTGCAGTGCTGAGGGAGTGCTGCACTGTCGGAGGTGCCATCTTTAGGATGAGACATTAAACCGAGGCCCCGTCTGCTCTCTCAGGTGGATGTAAAAGATCCCATGGCACTATTTGACAGAAGAGCAAGGGAGTTCTCCCAGGTGTCCTGGCCAATATTTATCCCTCAACCAAAATGACTAAGACAGATTATCTGGTTATTATCTCATTGCTGTTTGTGGGAGCTTGCTATGCGCAAATTGGCTGCCGCGTTTCCTACATTACTACAGTGACTGCACCTCAAAAGCACTTAATTAGCTGTAAAGTGCTTTGGGACATCCTGAGGCTGTGAAAGGCGCTATATAAATGCAAGTCCTTCTTGGTTCTTTAGCAGAGATCACAGAGTCCAAAAGAATAATCAGAAGAGGGAGATAGGGAGAAAAGTTCATGTTGTAAATATTCCTTTTATCTACTACCCTCACCCATTCTGTTACCACAGAATCGTGCCTTTGTGGGGTGGGGGTCTGAGGTGATCCTTCAGAAAATTTAGACCATTTATTTTTACTTGCTTCAACGCTCATGTAACATAAATGTAGACCTAAATTGTCAATTAGTGCTGAAGTACATATAGTTTTGCATTATGGACCCAGGCTTCACTAGCAACAAGCTTGAGATTTCCCAAATTCATTTCACTTAAGCTGACAGAAGAGGGAAGTATTTTGATTCGGATTTACTCCCAATACTTTTCTCATTCTCGCTGCAAATGACAGTTTCTATTGGTGAGCCAGTGCTCCCTGTGATCTCAAACTTAATCTTATGCATTTACTATGTGGGATGCAGCACGCCATCGGGTAAACAAGCCTCCCTTTATCGTAGTGAATAGTCCATTGAATTAGACTACATTTTCCTTCACAGCAGAAGGCTGATAGTATCAGCCACAGCAGACACTTTTCAGAATAGACTAAGCTACTCAAAAAGGTTTATTCTTGAATTAGAGTTATGTACAGATGTAAGCAGACCTGAAACGTTAACTCTGTTTCTCTCTCCACGGATGCTGCCTGGCCTGCTGAGTTTTTCCAGCGTTTTCTGTTGTTATTTCGGATTTCCAGCATCCGCAGTATTTTGCTATCGTAAGCAGAATGCAAGATGTTCAATAGTCCGATACAATATGTTGAGTCTGAAAACAGATTCCAAAAGATAAATCTAAACAAGCAAGTCAAAATTTGCTGATCACACCAAATTGGGTCATGGCAAATTCTGATGAGGATTGTGAAAGACTGCTGAAGGATTTAGATAGACAAGTACTATGGGCAGATAGGTGGCAGCTGCAGTTCAATGCAGAGAAATGTAAAGTAATACATTTTTGAAGTAAGAATAGGAAAAGGAAATGGACCTTAAATAGTAAGAATATAAATGGAGTTGAGATGAAATGCGATAGAGATTCACAGGTCATTAAAGGTGGATACACAATTGGGTAAGGCCATTAAAAAGGCAAACAGAACCATTGGTTTTGTATCTAGAGGCATAGAACACAAAAGCAAAGAGGTAATGTTATACTTCCACAAAAATTCACTGAATCAAAGAATGTTACAGCATGGAATCAGGCCATTCAGCCTCTCAAGTTTGCCGCATTGTTTTTCTTCCACGTAACTCACCTAGTTTAATCCCACGCTCTTGCTTGATCTCCATACCCTTCAATCTTCTTCCTCTTTCAAGAGAATTTTTAGGCATTGTTTTAACAACAGTTTAGTGGCAGAGAATTTCACATTCTAATCATCCTCTGTGTTAGGAATTTTTTCTAATTTCCTCCTCTTAATTATTTTTGTCAGTGTCTTAATTTTGTGCCCTCTCATTATCATCTCATCGACCAGTAGAAACAATCTATCCCTATTGCTGACCATAGCTCTTTGTGATCTCGATGTATCTATCAGGTGACCTTTAAAACTGTAACCCCTCATCCCTGGTAACATCCCAGGGAACCTAAGCTGCACCTTTTCCATTGTTTAAGTATCCTTCCTATAACCGGAGGTTCAAAACTGCACACAATTCTTCACCTGTGGCCCAACTAAGGTTTTCTGGAAGTATAACATTACCTCTTTGCTTTTGTGTTCGATGCCTCTAGATACAAAACCAATGGTTCTGTTTGCCTTTTTAATGGCCTTACCCAATTGCATATCCACCTTTAATTACCTGTGAATCTCTATCGCATTTCATCTCAACTCCATTTATATTCTTACTATTTAAGGTCCATTTCCTTTGCCTATTCTTACTTCAAAAATGTATTACTTTACATTTCTCTGCATTGAACTGCAGCTGCCACCTATCTGCCCATCCTACTTGTCTGTCTAAATCCTTCAGCAGTCTTTCACAATCCTCATCAGAATTTGCCATGACCCAATTTGGTGTGATCAGCAAATTTTGACATTGTTCCCTTCATTTCTGAGAAATCTAGAAGTGAAGTACTGCTTGTTCCCCAGTGAAAACAAAATGGTCCAAATCTTACTGGAGTGGAGCGTGCCCTATTAGTTAGACTTTTTTCTGCACCCTTCAGCTCGAAAATATTTTACCCTACAAGGTGCTGGAAGTGCAAGCTCCCAGCAAAGAGACTCGAGGTGTTCGGCGCCTTCCCAGATGCTTCTCCTCCACTTTGTGCGGTCTTGGGCCAGGGATTCCCAGGTGTCGGTGGGGATGTTGCACTTTTTCAAGGAGGCTCTGAGGGTGTCCTTGAAGTGTTTCCACTACCCACCTGGGGCTCTCTTGCCATGTCGGAGCTCTGAGTAGAGCGCTTGCTTTGGGAGTCTCGTATCGGGCATACGGACGATGTGGCCCGTCCATCGGAGCTGATCGAGTGTGGTCAAAGCTTCGATGCTGGGGATGTTGGCCTGAGCGAGAACACTGACGTTGGTGCGCCTATCCTGCCAATGGATTTGCAGGATCTTGCGGAGGCAGCATTGGTGGTACCTCTCCAGGGCTTTGAGGTGCCTGCTGTACATGGCCCATGTCTCTGAAGCATACAGGAGGGCGGATATCTACTTTATTGTATCTACATGGAGGTTAAAATGATATACTAGAATACCAGTATCTATATGCAGAACAGGCTACAGAAGATTATCACTGGCATGCTCTGCATATCTACATATGAAGTACTATATTATCAATTAATACAGAATATTGAAAGAATATAATTACACTTCTGACATTACTGCGCTGATTTAATGAACTGTCGCATTTCATAGTTACAATCATTTGAGAGAAAATATTTTCTGACACGCATGATCCACTTGGGGGGTGAAAGAATACCTTTATCAATTCTCAATTTTTCTTGAATTTCCCCCCACATCTTTGTGGAAGTGACAAATTTTCATATAAATTGATTTTATTTAGTAAAGGGAAGATATCCTGTTTTTGCAATATATCGGTGAAATTGTAGGTTTCTAGGTTGAAAATAAGATGATCTCTGAGGAGTCGGGTGAGTTGCATTTAATTTTCACAGAGTTATATCTTTCTCTGTTTGCAAATTTTAGCGTAAAAGTCGCTGCAAGTCCAGCGGTATTCCTCACTTTATATTCCTGCTTACTTTTCTACTCAAGTTAGTGACTGGAAGAAGATTTAACCCGTATATATTATTCATGGACCACATAGCTTACATTTTATTCACAGTCCATTGACAACAGTCTAAAGTTTAACCGCCATTCGGTGGAAAGAAGAAGACATCCAGGTATGTGGCTCCTCACTAGCAATGTTTCAAAAGTAATTCACATACAATGACTTACTTTGAAGTGGAGCGATCATGATTACGTAGAAATAGATATTGGGACTGCTTATCTGGGTCCTATTTAGTGTCAGCAGCGGCTCAGTTGGTAGCACTCTTGACTCAAAGGTTGTAGGTTCAATTCCCACTCCAGAAACTTGAGTGCCACATCTGGGCTGACACTTCAGTGCCGTACTGAGGGAGTGCAGCACTGTCGGAGGTGCCATTTTTCGAAGGAGAGGTTAAAATGAGACCCCTTTCATGACCTCAGGATGTCCCAAAGCGCTTCACAGCCAATGAAGTACTTTTGAAATGTAGTCACTGTTATAATGTAGGAAAACCCTGCAGCCAATTTACTCATAGCAAGCTCCCACAAACAGTAATGTGACCAGATAACCTGTTGTAATGATATTGGTTGAGGGATAAATATTGGCCAGGACACCAGGGAGAACACCCCATTATAGTGCTGTGGAATCTATTACATCCACCTGAGAGGGCGGAAGGGGCCTCGGTTTAACGTCTCATCTAAAAGATTGCAGCTCTGGCAATGCAGTATTGGGAGCATCAGCCTAGATTTTGTGCTCAAGTCTCTGGAGTGGGACTATAAACCCACAATCTTGTGACTCAGAGGCGAGAATGCTACCACTGAGCCAAGGCTGACACTTAATAGCATTTTGATAGGGTTGTGGAATAAAGGAAGCTGAGGAGAAACAACAGAAATTCCAATCACCGAGAGGAAGCTAATGAATTGAATGACCTGCAAACTGCGATTGGAGAATGTGTTGTTTCTCCTCCCCACCACCCCCACTGCCCAGCCTACTCTGCTAAAATACTCGCTTATCCTTCAGATTTCAGTTCCGATGAAGGGTTACACTTGATGAATGTTAACTTGTCTTTTCTCTTCACGGTTGCTGCCTGATCTGCTTTGTATTGACAGCATTTTCTGCTCTGTTGCACATCAGAGTTTTTGAGTAAAATTGGCTCCTGCATGTTGAGTAAATGGGGCCTTACACTAATTGACTGTAGGAGGTGTAACATGTTACTATACTGCATTTTTTGTCAGTTTATGATTGATTAAAATTTTTGCACATGCCTATGGATATAAATATACCTCATAAATGTGGATGAACTGTGCTTGTTACATGTGCATTTCATTTGATATGGCCTTACTTTATGCTTTTTTAATGTTTTGATCCTTTTTTATATTTAACTTCTTGAATCCATCTCATCTCTCTCTTCCGCCCCTTTTTCTATTATGAGCCTGTAAATTGCCATCAGTGTTGAGCCTAATGGCTGTGAAATCGCTGGTTATGAGCAGTAAGTTGTTGAGTTCTGTGAAGTGCTTCGAGACATCCTGAGGACATGAAAGTTTTTTTTAAAATAAATACAAGTTTGTTCTTGCAGGCAGGCAAAGTTGGTTCTGTGTATGACAGCACTGTGGAGCTGCTTGTTATTATTGACATAACGGATAGCATTGGAGTATGGTGTACTTTCCACTTAGTTAACTCATAGCCCTCATGTTCAACTGGCCTTTCTGCCGACACTGCAGTCTGTTTAGATGACTGACTGATAAGTGAGCTGCTGCATTTTTCTACTGAAACCTACACTGCACATTACAGCCATTAGATTCAGTGCACCGCTAGCACTGCAATTGGCACAGGGGCAGCGGGAAAGAGCTGAGCATAATGCCAGGGCCCTTCCAAACACAACACAATTAGTCGTCAGGAAAATGCTGGAATCCATTATCAAGGAAGTGTTAACAGGGTACTTAGCAAATCATAATATGATTAGGCAGAGTCAACATGGTTTTATGAAAGGTAAATCGTGTTTGACAAATTTATTAGAGTCTTTTGAGGATGTAACTAGCAGGGTGGATAAAGGGGAACCAGTGGATGTAGTATATTTGAATTTCCAAAAGGCATTCAACAAGGTGCCACATAAAATGTTCATGATGCGGAGATGCCGGTGTTGGACTGGGGTGGACAAAAGTGAGAAGTCGCACAACACCAGGTTATAGTCCAACAGTTTTATTTGAAATCACAAGCTTTCGGAGCTGCTGCACCTGACGAAGGAGCAGCAGCTCCGAAAGCTTGTGATTTCAAATAAAACTGTTGGACTATAACCTGGTGTTGTGCGACTTCTCACATAAAATGTTGTTAAGCAAGATAAGGACACATGGGGTTGGGAGTAAGCTATTCTAACAACAACAACACCAGCTTGTATTTATCTAGCGCCTTTAGTGTATAAAACGTCCAGTATGATTTGGACAGGTTGGGTGATTGGGCAGATACATGGCAAATGCAGAATAATGTGGATAAATGCGAGGTTATCCACTTCGGTGGCAAAAACAGGAAGACAGATTATTATCTGAACGGCAATAGATTGGGAAAAGGGGAAGTGCAATGAGACCTGGGTGTCCTTGTGCATCAGTCGCTGAAGGTAAGCATGCAGGTGCAGCAGGCGGTTAAGAAGGCAAATGGTATGTTGGCCTTCATAGCGAGAGGATTTGAGTACAGGAGCAAGGATGTCTTGCTGCAGTTGTACAGGGCCTTGGTGAGACCACACCTTGAGTATTGTGTGCAGTTTTGGTCGCCTTATCTGAGGAAGGATGTCCTTGCCATGGAGAGAGTGCAGCAAAGATTCACCAGACTGATACCTGGGATGGCAGGACTGACGTATGAGGAGAGATTGGGTCGATTAGGCTTATATTCGCTAGAGTTTAGAAGAATGAGAGGGGATCTCATTGAAACTTATAAAATTCTAACAGGACTAGACATTCTAGATGCAGGAAGGATGTTCCCGATGGCGGGGGAGTCCAGAACCAGAGGTCACAGTCTAAGGATAAGGGGTAAGCCATTTAGGACTGAGATGAGGAGGAATTTCTTCACCCAGAGAGTGGTGAACCTGTGGAATTCTCCACCACACAAGGCAGTAGAGGCCAATTCATTAAATATATTCAAGAAGGAGTTAGATATATTTCTTAAGGCTAAAGGGATCAAGGGATACGGGGAGAAAGCAGGGACAGGGTACTGAATTTTGATGATCAGCCATGATCTCATTAAATGGTGGAACAGGCTCGAGGGGCCGAATGGCCTACTCCTGCTCCTATCTTCTATGTTTCTAAGACGCTTCACAGGGGTATTAAAAGACAAAAATTTGACACCGAGCCACATAAGGAGAAATTAGGGCAGGTGACCTAAAGCTTGGTCAAAGAGGTAGGTTTTATAGAGCATCTTAAAGGAGGAAAGAGAGGTAGCGAGACGGAGAGGTTTAGGCAGGGAATTCCAGAGCTTATGGCCTAGGCAACAGAAGGCACGGCCACCAATGGTTGAGCAATTATAATCAGGGATGCTCAAGAGGGCAGAATTAGAGGAGTGCAGATATCTCAGGGGGTTGTGGGGCTGAAGGAGATTACAGAGATAGGGAGGGGCGAGGCCATGGAGGGACAAGGATGAGAATTTTGAAATCGAGGTGTTGCTTAACGGGGAGCCAATGTAGGTCAGCGAGCACAGGGGTGATGGGTGAACGGGACTTGGTGCGAGTTAGGACACGGGCAGCCAAGCTTTGGATGACCTCAAGTTTACCTAGGGTAGAATGTGGGAGGCCAGCCAGGATTACGTTGGAATAGTCAAGTCTAAAGGTAACAAAGGCATGGATGAGGGTTTCAGCAGCGGATGAGCTGAGGCAAGGACGGAGATGGGCGATGTTACGGAGGTAGCATGGATAAAGGATTGGTTAACTGACAAAAAACAGAGAGTAGGGATAAACGGGTAATTTTCAGATTGGCAGGCTGTATCTAGTGGGGTGCTACAAGGATCAGTGCTTGGGCCTTAGCTATTTAAATCTATATTAATGACTTAGATGAAGGGACCGAGTGCAATGTATCCAAGTTTGCTGATGATACAAAGCTAGGTGGAAAAATAAGATGTGAGGAGGATGCAAAGATCCTGCAAAGGGATATAGACAGGTTAAGTGAATGGGCAATAAGATGGCAGATGGAGTATAATGTGGGGAAATGTGAGGTTATTCACTTTGGTAGGATGAATAGAAAAACAGAATATTTATTAAATGGTGAGAAACCATTAAATGTTGGTGTTCAGAAAGATTTGGGTGTCCTAGTACAAGAAACACAGAGGCCGTGACTTTTCCTCTCGATGCACTTGAGGGCGGGACAGCTGCCTTCCAGGTTCCAATCCCGCCTCCAATGACATCCGACGTACAGACGTGATTTTGCATCAATTGGCCTTGTTAAGTCCGCCCTGCGGGCTTGCCAGCCAATTAAGAGAAAGTTGGTGTCAGATGACATCGGTTGATGACGCGTCATCTGACGGTTTTCTTAAAGGGGCCACGCTCAATTTTTTTGACAGCTGTTTTTTTTTCAGCATTGAGGTGCTGCAAACACTGACAATCACTGTACAAAGGTGAGCCCTTCCACCCAGGCTCTCCAGTGACTCCTTCCTTAGGCTAGAACAGATGGCAGCTGCAGGTGAGGTTACAGAAGCGATCTGTCACTGGTGAGAGAGGTTCTCCCAATGAGGTGGGACTACACAAACAATTCCAAACTTGTCACCGACAGAAAAGTCTAAATACATTAAAAATGATTTTCCCAACATTTTCTTACCTCTGAAACTCACCAGTGCATCATTGGATCCATCACACTACTTCTGCAGCTGTCATCAATGCAGAAACATTATAGTAGACCCACAGCACGCCACACTTACCTGGCGTGGTGTCCGGACGTTGGGAAGCCCGCAGTAGATCTGTCAAAATTGCAAAAAGCCTCTTAACTGCCTGTTAACAACCTGTTAACAAGCAGTTCAGTGCCTATAATCCTCTTCCCGCCGCTAGGTGTCGGGTCCATGCGCAAATCGGGGACCTGACACCTGTTTGGAGGCGGGATGACAGCGGGTTTCTGACCTGCTGTCAATCTTTGTGATTTTGTCGGATGTCCCACCTCCAAACCCGCCCCCTGAGCGCCGGCAAAATTCCGGCCAGAGAGTTAGCATACAGGTACAGTAAGCTATTAGGAAGGCAAATGGCATGTTGGCCTTTATTGCAAGGGGGTTGGAGTACAAGAGTAAGGAAGTCTTGCTACAATTATACAGGGCTTTGGTGAGACCACACCTGGAGTACTGTGCACAGTTTTGGTCTCCTTATTTAAAGAAGGATATACCT
Source organism: Squalus acanthias (assembly GCA_030390025.1). Classification (NCBI taxonomy): domain Eukaryota; kingdom Metazoa; phylum Chordata; class Chondrichthyes; order Squaliformes; family Squalidae; genus Squalus; species Squalus acanthias. The sequence goes on from CM059438.1 coordinate 42,447,303, forward strand.
TGATCCCTGGGATGAGAGGGTTGTCCTATGAGGACAGATTGAGTTGATTGGGCCTATACTCTCTGGAGTTTAGAAGAATGAGAGGTGATCTCATTGAAACATATAAGATTCTGAAAGGGATTGACAGGGTAGATGCTGAGAGATTGTTTCCCCTGGCTGGAGAGTCTAGAACTAGGGGGCATAATCTAAGGATAAGGGTCGGCCTTTTAAGACTGGGATGAGGAGGAATTTCTTCACTCAAAGGGTTGTGAATCTTTGGAATTCTCTGCCCCAAAGTGTTGTGGATGCTCAGTTGTTGAGTATATTCAAGGCTGAGATAGATAGATTTTTGGACTCCAGAGGAATTAAGGGATATGGGGATAGGGCGGGAAAGTGGAGTTGAGGTCAAAGATCAGCCATGATCTTATTGAATGGCAGAGTAGGCTCAAGGGGCCATATGGCCTACTCCTGCTCCTAATTCTTATGTTCTTATGTTCTTACAATAGCGTTTGAGCATGAGTACATGATGGAAAGGTTTATTTGAGAAACAAACTTCATTGAGCTCCATATAGCAGCTGAGCAAAATGGATGTTGAAGAACATGTGATGTGTTGCATAAGATGTCCCACATAAGGCTTGTTACAAAAATACAAGTGTGTAGCATAAGAGGACATGTAGCAGCATGGACAGGAAGTAATGGTCAACGGACAGGAAATAAAAGATTAGGGTTAAGGGATGTTATCAGATTGGAGAAGGATTGGAAATTATGTACTTTAGGGGTCAGTGCTAGGTCCATTTATGTTATATGTGATTTGGACTTGGACGTAAGAAGCACAATATTGAAATTTGCTGACAACACTGATGTAGGGGTTTGACAAACAGCGAGGAGGCCTGCAGAAGAACGTACAGGTTAATGGAATGGGCAGACAGGTGGGAGGTACATTTTAATGCAGTGAAGTTTGAAGTAATACATTTTGGGGGGGGGGGGGCGGGGAAGAACAAGGAATGGGAGTAGATGTTGAAGGGTGCAGATGAGCAGAGAGACTAATGGGTTCAAGTCTATAATTCCCTGAAAGTATGAGTGCAGGTAGTTAAAGCCATAAAAATGGCCAAAAGCATTTTGTTTTTTATAAATAGGGGCATTGTGTACAAGAGCATGGAAGTAATGATAAATTTGTACAAGGCTATGAGTAGGCCAGAGTTACAGGACTATGTGCAATTTTAGCCACCCCATTATAGGGAGGACATTAAAGCCATTGTGTGCATACACATTAGGTACCAAGGATGGGAAACAAAGTTCTGAGGAGACACTTCAGAGAATATCCAAAGAGACACGCAGATGGTAGCTGATATCCCAGCACATTGAAATTGGCCAAGAGAGCATTTCTCATATTGGAGCCCAAGGATTCTACTAGCAGCAGTGTGAGAATTCATGAGAGATATTCCCATTGTACCTATGGCTTGTATCACTCCACCGCAGGTGCCACAGTGATTGCCGTGCTCTCGATGGCAGACTGCAGCTAGACATCTAGTCACCCATGATTGGGTGGATTTGGGTAGTATGTTGCTCTGCACTCCTCACCCAATCTTGCAGTGTATTTTGCAGAGACACAACTGACTGATGGGCAATCCTGCCACGACAGCAGACTTCATCTTGTTTCAGCACTAAAGGATTGAGCTGTTAGTATTCTTTTGCATCTGTATTTGGGCAGGTGCTTGTCGTGTAAAGGAGTAACTGGTTCATTTAGCATGCTTTTTTTTTAAACTGACATCTTGTTACCATCTGCTGCAAGGGCAGCAACACTGTTCACTCTTTCTGGCACCTGCTCCCTTGTCTGCTGCACCAGGCTCTTTTGGGCAATGGTGGCCATCGGTTTCATACACCATGTCCCTCTAACCCTGTCTGCAGTACTGAGAGCGCGCAAAATCCAGGCTGACACTCCAGTGCAATAGTGAGGGAGTGTTGCACTGTCGGAGCTGCCATCTTTCAGATGAGACATTAAATTGAGGTCCCGTCTGCCCTTTCAGGTGGACATAAAAGATCCCACGGCACTATTTCGAAGAAGAGCAGGTGAGTTCTCCCCGGTGTCCTGGCCAATATTTAACCCATCAATAAAGCAGATGATCTGGTCATTATCCCCATTGCTGTTTGTGGGAGCTTGCTGTGCACAAATTGGCTACTGCATTTCCTCATTACAACAGTGACTACACTTCAAAAGTACTTTAGCAAAATACTGCGGATGTTGATGATCTCCTTTTGCCTTACACCAGCGTCCCTTTTGTCTTTCAATCTCTCCTCCCTTCCATCCTATCACAGACCTTTCCTTTGTTCTTTCCTCCCCTCCCCCCTTTCCCTGTCCCACACTTGCTTAAATATCTGTTACTTCTCCAACTTTTTCCAGTTCTGACGAAGGGTCAGCGACCTGAAACGTTAACTCTGTTTCTCTCTCTCTCCACGGATGCTGCCTGACCTGCTGAGTGTTTCCAGCACTTTCTGTTGTTGCTTCAAAAGTACTTCATTGGCTGTAAAGCACTTTGGGACTTCCTCAGGTCGTGAAAGGCGCTATATAAATGCAAGTTCTTTTCTTTTTTCCTTCCAGGTGGCATCCAGCGCCCAGCTGGTAAACCGAACGTTCCTTACCCTCTTGCGCTCTGCTGCTCAGTCACTGCCGTGGCCTTCCCCAGTGCTTTGACAGTTGTTGAAATGGCTCCTATTTACAGTGCACAGATGACGGTTCAGTTTATTGCTTCTTCTGCTTCACCGTCTGTGGGGCTCCTGAGAGAGTGCAGCTCAGTAAACTCATGCATCAAGTAGCTTTCTCTGCAACCCTCAAACACCCTGAAGTGACACTCGATTAAGCAATCAATAGCCCACCAGCAGCAATTGCGAGGTTTTAGTGTGCAGCACTTTCTCTTGTTTTCTTTCTCCCTTTCACTTTTACCTTTGCTGCCAATTCGGTACTTCCATTTCTTGCTTTCTCTCTCGATTCTTTCTGCTGTGTTGACAGACACTTTACTCTTATGCAATAAACTGTTGCAGCAGTCAGTGGAGAAGGTGCCAGAACTACATTCAGTTTTGGCCTGGAGACCTGTTGCATGAACAAGACAAAGTAATAGTACAAATGTCACTTGGCAACCAGCCAAGGATGAGTTACGTTCTACCTTTGGTAATCCGATAAACAAACAAGCATGTATATAACAGATTTACTCTTCAATCTCCAATCATTGATTGCTCGCTCTCTGCTTTCTGCTCCACCTGATCCTTTGCCCTGGTCTTCATGATACCTCATCGACCTGCATTGTGCCACAGGAACAGGAGTAAGCCATTCAACCCCTTGAGATCTGTATCTACCTGCCTTGGTTCCATAACTCTTAACACCCTTGCCTAACAAATCTCAGTTTTGAAATCTTCAATTGACCTAAGCTCAACAGCTTTTTGGAGAAGAGACTTCTAGATTTCCACTAGCCCTTTGTATGAAGAAGTGCTTTCTGACATCACCCCTGAACAGCCTAGTTCTAATTTCAAGGTTATGCCCCCTTGTTCTGGACTCCCCCACCAGGGGAAATACTTTCTCTCTATCTACTCTATCAAATCCTTTAATCATCTTCAACACCTCAATGAGATCACCCCTTAATCTTCTTCACGACGTCAAGTTCATTTTATTTATTTAATTTTTAATTTTTTTAAACCGTTTTATTTTTGGAATTTTGAAGGATGGTGAGACAAAAGACCAATCAAAAATATAAATAGAGGGGAGCATAAGCAAAAAGAGGTCAACATCACACGTGTAGTAGGCTGGTAAAATATTAAAATTTCAGCTGCCTAGACCTTAAGCTCTGGAATTCCCTCCTTAAACCTGTCTCTCCTCTTTTAAGACGCTGCTTAAAACTTATGGGGGTAAAAATTCACTTGGTTGCGCCTCCCGTTAGCGCCTTAAGAGGGCGCTAATGGGGCGCAAAGCCGCTAACGCCCGGGCGCAGCGATGTTTGCGCCGCTCGAGAACTTAACTTGAGATTGTGCGGCGGCGCTAAAACTTACCGCTGCGACCACCTGCGCGCGCAGATTGTGACGTCATTCCATGGTGCAACGCCCTTGTGGCGCCCCGTAGCAGAAATTGAGTGGCGCCCCCTGCCTTACCGCCTGGCGCTTCCAACGACCAGAAGACTGGAACGCTATCAATCGCTGTGGGGCTGGGGGGGGGCGCTATTTAAAGGGGGCCTCTTCCTGTCTTTTATTGTTGGTGGCATTTTTGAACTACGCATTCTGAGAGAGAGAGGGAGAGACTTCTGGAGAGATTCAACGTTGTGTGAAGGAGTTTTGGGTACTGAGCAGTACTTTGCAGGTTCATTTTGATTTGCCATTCCTTGTATCGATTTAGCAGAGACTGTGGGAGCTGCACTCTGAGCTCTTTGCCTGGTACTCTCCATTGTACTTTCCAGCACATTTGATGTGGAAGTCTCTCCAGGCCGAGATTCAAGGCAGCAATGAACAGGATGTGGATGGAAAGCAAGATTAACCATCCCCTTTAAGAACTGGCCCGTGCCATTGTGTGTGTGTTCCATTGCTGACTGACATTACATGAGCTTCGCCAGCGCTCCGAGTTAGCGCCTCACTGCTCGGCCTTTGCGCCTTAAGAGAGGTGTGCAGCGCCTGCTTTAGCGCTCCACTCACCTCCCGGGGCGGTAAAAGTGAAGTTTCCCGTCAGTGCCGATAATTAGCGCCAGGCGCTAATATTTGCGTCCGGACGATATTTGCGCCCCAAATGGGGCGCGACCTAATTTCTACCCCATGCCTGCCGCTAATTATCGGCACTGACGGGAAACTTCACTTTTACCGCCCCGGGAGGTGAGTGGAGCGCTAAAGCAGGCGCTGCACACCTCTCTTAAGGCGCAAAGGCCGAGCAGTGAGGCGCTAACTCGGAGCGCTGGCGAAGCTCATGTAATGTCAGTCAGCAATGGAACACACACACAATGGCACGGGCCAGTTCTTAAAGGGGATGGTTAATCTTGCTTTCCATCCACATCCTGTTCATTGCAGCCTTGAATCTCTGCCTGGAGAGACTTGCACATCAAATGTGCTGGAAAGAACAATGGAGAGCACCAGGCAAAGAGCTCAGAGTGCAGCTCCCACGGTCTCTGCTAAATCGATACAAGGAATGGCAAATCAAAATGAACCTGCAAAGTGCTGCTCAGTACCCAAAACTCCTTCACACAACGTTGAATCTTTCCAGAAGTCTCTCCCTCTCTCTCTCAGAATGCGTAGTTCAAAAATGCCACCAACAATAAAAGACAGGAAGAGGCCCCCTTTAAATAGCGCCCCCCCCCAGCCCCACAGCGATTGATAGCGTTCCAGTCTTCTGGTCGTTGGAAGCGCCAGGCGGTAAGGCAGGGGGCGCCACTCAATTTCCGCAACGGGGCGCCCCAAGGGCGTTGCACCATGGAATGACGTCACAATCTGCGCGCGCAGGTGGTCGCAACGGTAAGTTTTAGCGCCGCCGCACAATCTCAAGTTAAGTTCTCGAGCGGCGCAAACATCGCTGCGCCCGGGCGTTAGCGGCTTTGCGCCCCATTAGCGCCCTCTTAAGGCGCTAACGGGTGGCGCAACCAAGTGAATTTTTACCCCTATCTGTTTGACCAAACTTTTGGTCACCTGTCCTCGAATCTCCTTGTGTGGCTCGGTGTCAATTTTTTTGTCTTATAATACTCCTGTAAAGCGCCTTGGGATGTTTTACTATGTTAAAGGCGCTATATAAATGCAAGTTGTTGATGTTGGTAACAAACTTGAGTTCACAACACTCGAACCCAGACAATAATAAGCCCATCAATATTGAAAAAACAAAAAACAACCGGTATTGTCGTGAGTCTCAACAAGGGCCTAAGCCAAGGTGAATCGTAAAAGGCCTATTCAGTCCCAGTTTAATATCTCATCAGAAAAACAACACCTTTTGATAATGCAGCTCAGCACTGAAGTAAATAATGTGCTGAAGTCCCATAATCCCCAAATCTCAACACACAACTTTCTAATTGACAGGCAAGAGTGCTACCACTGAGCAAAACTAACACTGAATAAATTTTAAAAAGTAATTGGACATTTGAATGAAAATTGGAAATGGAGCTAGACTCATTCAGAAGTGAGCTGATAGTCAATATTATATCAAACAAAGTAATTTTAAAAAGAAGTTTCGGGGAATTTAATTGAATAGCACATTTAATGTTGAATTAATGGAAACATAGCCTGGGGAACCCTAATACAGCTGTGTCCAAAGATTGTTGTCTTTATGGGGATAACATTAAACATTCTGAAAAGACCAAGTTGCTCTTTATTTAATAGCTGTAGCCATGAAATTCTAGGCAACTAAAAATAAATTGACAGCAAACTTGTTTTTTGTTCATTTTTATTTTTCATTTAGTTCATACTGGAAATCTTTTCAATATTAGCTGCAGCATATTGGTACAGGTGTCAGCTGGTCTTCCTTTCATGACACAGTTGGTTACAAATACTTCCTGCAGCAAATCTCACCCAAATTTATAATTCTCTAACTTCAGTCATTCCGTTGTCTGCCGCTTTTAAGATAAGAATTAGGAGCAGGAGTAGGCCATACGACCCCTTGAGCCTGCTCCACCATTCAATAAGATCATGGCTGATCTTCGACCTCAACTCCACTTTCCCGCTCGATCTCCATATCCCTTGATTCCCCTAGAGTTCAAAAATCTATTTATCTCAGCCTTGAATATACTCAAAGACTCAGCATTCACAGCCCTTTGGGGTAGAGAATTCCAAAGATTCACAACCCTCTGAGTGAAGAAATTCCTCCTCATCTCAGTCTTAAATGGCCGACCCCTTATCCTGAGACTATGCCCCCTAGTTCTAGACTCTCCAGCCAGGGGAAACAACCTCTCAGCATCTACCCTGTCAATCCCCCTCAGAATCTTGTATGTTTCTCCTTTTGGTTTGGGTAAACCTCATCTTAAAACTGGTTCCTTAAGTGCTCCAGCAGCTTCATCATATCTTAGGATGTTAAACATCGATTTTAATCATTCAGCTCTTCTCTTTAGTTGCTAGTGGTTTATTCTGATTCAGACACATGTTAAGTTCTGCCTCTAACCAAGTGGAAACTGATATGGATTCCTATGGATAATTTTTTCCACTCTTTGTGATGCCCATGAATTCCTGCCTCCAGCAGTTATAAACATGTGATTTAAAAATTAAAATAGCGGCAAACAATATCTCACAGCGATCTAGTTTAATTCAGTCATAAATTGATCGCAAATGCGGTGGTAGAGCTTTCAGCTTCCAGGGCCCTGCTCTCCAGCACTCCCTCCTGAGACCCCTCTGTATCTCTCTATCTCTTCCTTTAAAAACCTTCTCAATCTTTTCTCCCAAGCCTTCAGTCACCTCTCCGAAACTCTTCCTCCTGGCTTGGTGTTTTTGTTCTCAAGTGCCTTGGGACATTTAAGGCATTGTATACGTTGATTATTTTTCTATCTCCTGAGTTGATCCGAATCTCAGGCTGATTAGCAGGGAATATAAAGCTAAGATCAGAAGTAGTTTGCAGGAGATGCATGGCTTCCCATCATGTAATATGTTCTGTCTATGGAAGAGGGGGAGCAATCATCTTTATTGTCATTGGTGGTTAAGATGAGCTGCCGCACATCTAATATATTTTAAGTGCATTAAAAATTAAATGGATAAATCTGTGACACGTGCACATACACATACAAATACCGCACAAGCCCGCACGTATAAGTACCACACACATCCATGCATACAAATACTGCACACATCTGCACATACATGTACCACACATACATGCACTGCACACTTCTGCACATACATGTACTGCACACATCCGCATCTACATTTACTGCACACACCCGCACATACATGTACCACACACGCCCACATATGCACATACTGCACACACCCGCACGTGCACTGCCCGCACGTGCACATACTGCACACGCCCGCACACACATGTACTGCACACGCCTGCATGTGCACATACCGCACACACCCGCACATACATGTACTGCACACGCCAGCATGTGCACATACCGCACATGCCCGCACATACATGTACTGCACACGCCCGCACGTGCACATACTGCACATGCCCGCACATACATGTACTGCATACACCCGCATGTGCACATACTGCATACGCCCACACGTGCACATACCGCACACACCCGCACACACATGTACTGCACATGCCCGCACATACATGTACTGCACACACCCGCACATACACTGCATACACCCGCACGTGCACATACTGCACACGCCCGCACATGCACATACTGCACACACCCGCACGTGCACGTACTGCACACGCCCGCACATACATGTACTGCATACACCCGCACGTGCACATACCGCACACACCCGCACGTGCGCATACTGCACACGCCCGCACATACATGTACTGCACACACCCGCACATACATGTACTGCACACGCCCGCACATACATGTACTCCAAAATTTTACCTACCACAGATGTTAGGCTAACCGGTCTATAGTTACCAGCCTTCTGTCTACTGCCCTTTTTAAATAAGGGTGTTACATTAGCAGTTTTCCAGTCTGCCGGGACCTTAGCGGAATCCAGGGAGTTTTGAAAAATTATTACCAATGCATCTACAATCCCTACCGCCACTTCCTTCAAGACTCTAGGATGTAAGCCATCAGGTCCAGGTGATTTATCCGCCTTGAGTCCCATTATTTTACCGAGTACCACTTCCTTAGTGATTTTGATCGTGTTTAGCTCCTCTCCCCCTATAGCCCCCTGTTTGTCCAGTGTTGGGATATTCTTAGTGTCCTCTACTGTAAAGACTGATACAAAATATTCATTCAGTGTTTTTGCCATCTCCATATTTCCCACCATTAATTTCCCGGTCTCATCCTCTAAGGGACCAACATTTACTTTAGCCACCCTTTTTCTTTTTATATAACTATAAAAACTCTTACTATCTGTTTTTATATTTTTTGCTAATTTACTTTCATAATCTATCTTCCCTTTCTTAATCAATCTTTTTGTTATTTTTTGCTGCCTTTTAAATTTTTTCCAATCCTCTGTCCTCCCACTAGATTTCGCTACCTTATATGCCCTTGTTTTTAGTCGAATACTATCCTTAATTTCTTTACTTAGCCACGGATGACTGTCCTTTCTTTTACACCCTTTTCTTTTCAGTGGAATATATTTTTTTTGGAAGTTGTAAAATAACTCCTTGAATGTACACCACTGATCATGTGTCGTCTTACCCTTTAATCTATTTTCCCAATCCACTCTACTCAATTCCGCTCGCATACCTTCATAGTCTCCTTTATTCAAGCTTAGCACGCTTGTTTGAGATCCAACCTTCTCACCCTCTAATTGAATATGGAATTCAACCATGTTATGGTCACTCATTCCAAGGGGATCCTTTACTAGGACATTTTTAATTAATCCTGTCTCGTTACACAGGACCAGATCTAAGGTTGCTTGCCCCCTGGTCGGTTCAGTTACATACTGCTCAAGAAACCCATCCCTAATACACTCAATGAACTCATCCTCAAGGCAGCCCTGCCCCATTTGATTTGTCCAATTAATATGATAGTTAAAATCCCCCATAATTATAGATGTTCCCTTATTACATGCCTCAACTATTTCCTGATTGATACTCCGTCCAACAGAGTTGCAACTGTTCGGAGGCCTATAGACTACGCCCACTAATGTTTTTTTCCCCTTATTATTCCTTATCTCCACCCAAACTGTTTCATTATCCTGATCTTTTGACCCAATATCATTTCTCTGTATTACAGTGATTCCTTCCTTTATTAACATAGCCACCCCACCTCCCCTTCCTTCCTGCCTGTCCTTCCTGATCGTTAAATAACCTGGTATGTTTAATTCCCAGGCATTGTCACCCTGCAGCCATGTTTCTGTAATGGCCACAATATCATAACCATATGTAGTTATTTGTGCCAGACACAACTGACTGATGGGCAATCCTGCCACGACAGCAGACTTCATCTTGTTCCAGCACTAAAGGATTGAGCTGTTAGTATTCTTTTGCATCTGTATTTGGGCAGGTGCTTGTCGTGTAAAGGGTAACTGGTTCATTTAGCATGCTTTTTAAAAAAAAACTGACATCTTGTTTCCATCTGCTGCAAGGGCAGCAACACTGTTCACTCTTTCTGGCACCTGCTCCCTTGTCTGCTGCACCAGGCTCTTTTGGGCAATGGTGGCCATCGGTTTCATACACCATGTCCCTCTAACCCTGTCTGCAGTACTGAGAGCGCGCAAAATCCAGGCTGACACTCCAGTGCAATAGTGAGGGAGTGTTGCACTGTCGGAGCTGCCATCTTTCAGATGAGACATTAAATTGAGGTCCCGTCTGCCCTTTCAGGTGGACATAAAAGATCCCACGGCACTATTTCGAAGAAGAGCAGGTGAGTTCTCCCCGGTGTCCTGGCCAATATTTAACCCATCAATAAAGCAGATGATCTGGTCATTATCCCCATTGCTGTTTGTGGGAGCTTGCTGTGCACAAATTGGCTACTGCATTTCCTCATTACAACAGTGACTACACTTCAAAAGTACTTTAGCAAAATACTGCGGATGTTGATGATCTCCTTTTGCCTTACACCATCGTCCCTTTTGTCTTTCAATCTCTCCTCCCTTCCATCCTATCACAGACCTTTCCTTTGTTCTTTCCTCCCCTCCCCCCTTTCCCTGTCCCACACTTGCTTAAATATCTGTTACTTCTCCAACTTTTTCCAGTTCTGACGAAGGGTCAGCGACCTGAAACGTTAACTCTGTTTCTCTCTCTCTCCACGGATGCTGCCTGACCTGCTGAGTGTTTCCAGCACTTTCTGTTGTTGTTTCAAAAGTACTTCATTGGCTGTAAAGCACTTTGGGACTTCCTCAGGTCGTGAAAGGCGCTATATAAATGCAAGTTCTTTTCTTTTTTCCTTCCAGGTGGCATCCAGCGCCCAGCTGGTAAACCGAACGTTCCTTACCCTCTTGCGCTCTGCTGCTCAGTCACTGCCGTGGCCTTCCCCAGTGCTTTGACAGTTGTTGAAATGGCTCCTATTTACAGTGCACAGATGACGGTTCAGTTTATTGCTTCTTCTGCTTCACCGTCTGTGGGGCTCCTGAGAGAGTGCAGCTCAGTAAACTCATGCATCAAGCAGCTTTCTCTGCAACCCTCAAACACCCTGAAGTGACACTCGATTAAGCAATCAATAGCCCACCAGCAGCAATTGCGAGGTTTTAGTGTGCAGCACTTTCTCTTGTTTTCTTTCTCCCTTTCACTTTTACCTTTGCTGCCAATTCGGTACTTCCATTTCTTGCTTTCTCTCTCGATTCTTTCTGCTGTGTTGACAGACACTTTACTCTTATGCAATAAACTGTTGCAGCAGTCAGTGGAGAAGGTGCCAGAACTACATTCAGTTTTGGCCTGGAGACCTGTTGCATGAACAAGACAAAGTAATAGTACAAATGTCACTTGGCAACCAGCCAAGGATGAGTTACGTTCCACCTTTGGTAATCCGATAAACAAACAAGCATGTATATAACAGATTTACTCTTCAATCTCCAATCATTGATTGCTCGCTCTCTGCTTTCTGCTCCACCTGATCCTTTGCCCTGGTCTTCATGATACCTCATCGACCTGCATTGTGCCACAGGAACAGGAGTAAGCCATTCAGCCCCTTGAGATCTGTATCTACCTGCCTTGGTTCCGTAACTCTTAACACCCTTGCCTAACAAATCTCAGTTTTGAAATCTTCAATTGACCTAAGCTCAACAGCTTTTTGGAGGAGAGACTTCTAGATTTCCACTAGCCCTTTGTATGAAGAAGTGCTTTCTGACATCACCCCTGAACAGCCTAGTTCTAATTTCAAGGTTATGCCCCCTTGTTCTGGACTCCCCCACCAGGGGAAATACTTTCTCTCCATCTACTCTATCAAATCCTTTAATCATCTTCAACACCTCAATGAGATCACCCCTTAATCTTCTTCACGATGTCAAGTTCATTTTATTTATTTAATTTTTAATTTTTTTAAACCGTTTTATTTTTGGAATTTTGAAGGATGGTGAGACAAAAGACCAATCAAAAATATAAATAGAGGGGAGCATAAGCAAAAAGAGGTCAACATCACACGTGTAGTAGGCTGGTAAAATATTAAAATTTCAGCTGCCTAGACCTTAAGCTCTGGAATTCCCTCCTTAAACCTGTCTCTCCTCTTTTAAGACGCTGCTTAAAACTTATCTGTTTGACCAAACTTTTGGTCACCTGTCCTCAAATCTCCTTGTGTGGCTCGGTGTCAATTTTTTTGTCTTATAATACTCCTGTAAAGCGCCTTGGGATGTTTTACTATGTTAAAGGCGCTATATAAATGCAAGTTGTTGATGTTGGTAACAAACTTGAGTTCACAACACTCGAACCCAGACAATAATAAGCCCATCAATATTGAAAAAACAAAAAACAACCGGTATTGTCGTGAGTCTCAACAAGGCCCTAAGCCAAGGTGAATCGTAAAAGGCCTATTCAGTCCCAGTTTAATATCTCATCAGAAAAACAACACCTTTTGATAATGCAGCTCAGCACTGAAGTAAATAATGTGCTGAAGTCCCATAATCCCCAAATCTCAACACACAACTTTCTAATTGACAGGCAAGAGTGCTACCACTGAGCAAAACTAACACTGAATAAATTTTAAAAAGTAATTGGACATTTGAATGAAAATTGGAAATGGAGCTAGACTCATTCAGAAGTGAGCTGATAGTCAATATTATATCAAACAAAGTAATTTTAAAAAGAAGTTTCAGGGAATTTAATTGAATAGCACATTTAATGTTGAATTAATGGAAACATAGCCTGGGGAACCCTAATACAGCTGTGTCCAAAGATTGTTGTCTTTATGGGGATAACATTAAACATTCTGAAAAGACCAAGTTGCTCTTTATTTAATAGCTGTAGCCATGAAATTCTAGGCAACTAAAAATAAATTGACAGCAAACTTGTTTTTTGTTGATTTTTATTTTTCATTTAGTTCATACTGGAAATCTTTTCATTATTAGCTGCAGCATATTGGTACATGTGTCAGCTGGTCTTCCTTTCATGACACAGTTGGTTACAAATACTTCCTGCAGCAAATCTCACCCAAACTTATAATTCTCTAACTTCAATCATTCCGTTGTCTGCTGCTTTTAAGATAAGAATTAGGAGCAGGAGTAGGCCATACGACCCCTCGAGCCTGCTCCACCATTCAATAAGATCATGGCTGATCTTCCACCTCAACTCCACTTTCCCGCACGATCTCCATATCCCTTGATTCCCCTAGAGTTCAAAAATCTATTTATCTCAGCCTTGAATATACTCAAAGACTCAGCATTCACAGCCCTTTGGGGTAGAGAATTCCAAAGATTCACAACCCTCTGAGTGAAGAAATTCCTCCTCATCTCAGTCTTAAATGGCCGACCCCTTATCCTGAGACTTTGCCCCCTAGTTCTAGACTCTCCAGCCAGGGGAAACAACCTCTCAGCATCGACCCTATCAATCCCCTTCAGAATCTTATATGTTTCTCCTTTTGGTTTGGGTAAACCTCATCTTAAAACTGGTTCCTTAAGTGCTCCAGCAGCTTCATCATATCTTAGGATGTTAAACATTGATTTTAATCATTCAGCTCTTCTCTTTAGTTGCTAGTGGTTTATTCTGATTCAGACACATGTTAAGTTCTGCCTCTAACCAAGTGGAAACTGATATGGATTCCTATGGATAATTTTTTCCACTCTTTGTGATGCCCATGAATTCCTGCCTCCAGCAGTTATAAACATGTGATTTAAAAATTAAAATAGCGGCAAACAATATCTCACAGCGATCTAGTTTAATTCAGTCATAAATTGATCGCAAATGCGGTGGTAGAGCTTTCAGCTTCCAGGGCCCTGCTCTCCAGCACTCCCTCCTGAGACCCCTCTGTATCTCTCTATCTCTTCCTTTAAAAACCTTCTCAATCTTTTCTCCCAAGCCTTCAGTCACCTCTCCGAAACTCTTCCTCCTGGCTTGGTGTTTTTGTTCTCAAGTGCCTTGGGACATTTAAGGCATTGTATACGTTGATTATTTTTCTATCTCCTGAGTTGATCCGAATCTCAGGCTGATTAGCAGGGAATATAAAGCTAAGATCAGAAGTAGTTTGCAGGAGATGCATGGCTTCCCATCATGTAATATGTTCTGTCTATGGAAGAGGGGGAGCAATCATCTTTATTGTCATTGGTGGTTAAGATGAGCTGCCGCACATCTAATATATTTTAAGTGCATTAAAAATTAAATGGATAAATCTGTGACACGTGCACATACATATACAAATACCGCACAAGCCCGCAAGTATAAGTACCACACACATCCATGCATACAAATACTGCACACATCTGCACATACATGTACCACACATACATGCACTGCACACTTCTGCACATACATGTACTGCACACATCCGCATCTACATTTACTGCACACACCCGCACATACATGTACCACACACGCCCACATATGCACATACTGCACACACCCGCACGTGCACTGCCCGCACGTGCACATACTGCACACGCCCGCACACACATGTACTGCACACGCCTGCATGTGCACATACCGCACACGCCCGCACATACATGTACTGCACACGCCAGCATGTGCACATACCGCACATGCCCGCACATACATGTACTGCACACGCCCGCACGTGCACATACTGCACATGCCCGCACATACATGTACTGCATACACCCGCACGTGCACATACTGCATACGCCCACACGTGCACATACCGCACACACCCGCACACACATGTACTGCACATGCCCGCACATACATGTACTGCACACACCCGCACATACACTGCATACACCCGCACGTGCACATACTGCACACGCCCGCACATGCACATACTGCACACACCCGCACGTGCACGTACTGCACACGCCCGCACATACATGTACTGCATACACCCGCACGTGCACATACCGCACACACCCGCACGTGCACATACTGCACACGCCCGCACATACATGTACTGCACACACCCGCACATACATGTACTGCACACGCCCGCACATACATGTACTGCACACACCCGCATGTGCACATCCTGCACACACCCACACATACATGTACTGCACACACCCGCACACACATGTACTGCACACACCCGCGTGTACACATACTGCACACGTCCGCACGTGCACATACCGCACACACCCGCACATACATGTACTGCATACACCCGCACGTGCACATACTGCACACACCCGCACATACATATACTGCACACGCCCGCACATACATGTACTGCACACACCCGCATGTGCACATACTGCACACACCCACACATACATGTACTGCACACACCCGCACATACATGTACTGCACACACCCGCACATACATGTACTGCACACACCCGCGTGTACACGTACTGCACACGCCCGCACGTGCACATACCGCACACACCCGCACATACATGTACTGCATACACCCGCACATACATGTACTGCACACACCCGCACGTGCACATACTGCACATGCCCGCACATACATGTACTGCACATGCCCGCACATACATGTACTGCACATGCCCGCACATACATATACTGCACATGCCCGCACATACATGTACTGCACACACTCGCACATACATGTACTGCACACACCCGCACGTGCACATACTGCACATGCCCGCACATACATGTACTGCACATACCCGCACATACATGTATTGCATACACCCACATGTGCACATACTGCACACGCCCGCACATACATGTACCGCACACGCCCGCACGTGCACGTACTTCAGATGCCTGCACCTCCAAGTATTGCAAACGATCAGATTTATCAGACAGGATTAAATATAAATCTACTAAAGATCAAACAGTTTTCAGTGGGGCAGCTCATGTTGCCATTACATTGTCAGATAACCATCACGTTCCCACTGTGACTGCCACTGCTTTACCCCAAATACCACCTAAGAGCCTATTTTAATGAAGCTACCATCATGTACCTGGGGGACAGCTGCAATGCTACTGACTTTACAGTTGTGATTATTGGAGGTAGAAGCCATCCAGTCATTTCAGTGTTTCTGATGAGCATCGTCACTGTGTCTCACATGTCGAGCCGTGAATTGGAAAGGCAGCCGCTTGAATGGATCTGAACCTGTGGTGCTATCTGATAAATTGGCTCAGTAAAAAGCAGATTGAAAGCAATCGAGTTTGTAAACAAGCTTATAATAAATATAGCTGGGGATTGAAAGCCTTTTCTTTTTAAATCCTTCATATTATCACTCTTCCCTCTTCTTTGAGTTGTCCCTGTTGTAACAATATTACTCAGCATAGAGGATGGGTAGAAATTAGCAGCCAGTTCCTAACCTCTGTCGATGCTCTCTTTCACCAGTTGCTGTGAAGTGCCTGAGCCTGGTCTGGCCTGGAGTATCTCCCCCACTGTGTTTTTTTCTCTCTTTGAGGAAGTCCTCTGTCTCACTTACCACCTCTTCCGACAACCCAGATGAAAACGGGGAAACAGTCATCCTACCATCCTGTGCCAGGATTACTATACAAATGTCCTGCATCATTGTGTTGCCTGAATACTCACTTTAGTGAAAAGAAACCGACTACTGGGCTTGCCTGATAGCCTGCTGAGCAAAGGCACCATCTGGTGCAGCATGAAGGCTAGACGGACTAACAGGCCCCAGATTTGATTTGGTGCCTGGCCCAAATTATCTGATCTCATGGGCATTACAGCGGCCTATCGTGACGTTGGGCCGAGGTGGGGAAAAACAGCCAGGGTTGCTATCCTGCAATGGGAGTGGGGGAGGATTTTAACTGGGAGCAGGTATTGGGCTGGTGGGGGACATGGCGATCACCAACTGTCCTCCCCCCACCACTCCCCCGCTAACTCCGCCATCAATTTGAGGGCCAGGCTATTTAACTCCTGGGCTTCATTAACATCCTACCAACCAGCTGCCTGCCCGAAATGGGTGTAAAGTTGTCCCAGGCAAATCGCGAGGCTGCAGGGGGAGTTTTCGGCAGAGTCTTGTGGTTGGGACGTGAGGGTTGTTGTCGAGGGCAGCAGAAGCCCAGACTTTCTTTGTGGAGCCCAGAGAAGCACTGTTGCTCCTCCTGGCCCCACAAAGATATGTTTAAAACTTAGCGCCTCCGCTTCTTCCCCAACAGGCTTTACACAGCTGCGGTGAGTATCCTGCTTAGTCGGCAGTTAAAATGACGTCGGGGTCCTGATGATTTCATAGGAACCTGATTTTCATATATTAATGAGGCTACGGCTTGAGTCAGGCAGGCATAAGAACATAAGAAATAGGAGCAGGAGTAGGCCATTCGGCCCCTCGAGCCTGCTCCACCATTCAAAAAGATCATGGCTGATCTGATCTTGGCCTCAACTCCACTTTCCTGCCTGTTCCCCATAACCCTTGACTCCCCTGTAGCTCAAATATCTGTCTATCTCTGCCTTGAATATATTCAATGACTCAGCCTCCACAGCTCTCTGGGGTAGAGAATTCCAAAGATTCACGACCCTCTGAGAGAAGAAATTCCTCCTCATCTCCGTCTTAAATGGGCGATCTCTTATCCTGAAACTATGCCCCCTAGTTCTAGATTCCCCCACGAGGGGAAACAACCTCTCAGCATCTGTCAAGCCCCCTCAGAATCTTATATGTTTCAATAAGATCACCTCTCACTCCTCTAAACTCCAATAAGTATAGGCCCAACCTGCTCAACTTTTCCTCATAAGAAAACCCTTTCATCTCAGGAATCAACCTAGTGAACCTTCGCTGAACTGCCTCCAATGCAAGTATATCCCTCCTTAAATAAGGGGACCAAAACCGTGCGCAGTACTCCAGGTGTGGTCTCACCAATGCCTCGGCCACCTAAATAAAAGGGCCCAGTTAAAGCGATGGTGGGCGGGAATGGGAGGATAAGTTATCAGTGGCGATTTTAACTGTGTAGACATCCTTTCCTTTTCCCGTCGGGTGGGATGGATTAAAATTGCCCCCCCCCCCCACCCAATGTGATTATGGATACTGGGCAAGGACAAGATTTTATGATACCCTCCATGTTGATATCGTTTACGGACACTCATTGCCCAAGCTGATGTAAAGAGAATGTCATTTGTTCAACATATGCTAAGACCCACGGAACTGTCGCCCAGTAAGTGGTTATTGCCTCAAGGATAAAGTGGGGGAGGAGAAGGGGAGGAGTGTAATAGAAAACAATGGAAACACACTGCCAGTATATGCATGGCCAAATGTGAGACCGGCACGAGTTAATATTCCATTGGACTTGATGTACTTGAAAACTAAACTGTTGTTAAACTGGGGCCAAGAGTTTCACTCATGACCATTTGTTGCCACGGTAACTATCATTTTACCATTATCCTTCTGCATGGAGGTAGCGGCTTGTTTTAAAAAGATTGGCCAACATGATCAATTGAATGAGTCCAAACTAAATTAATTTGGGTCATTTCTGAGTCAGAATTTGATTCATATTTCATCGTTAGTAAATGCAACAAAAGTCAGCAAAAGGATAAACGCAACGTTCGTTGGGTCTCTGCAGCACATTCAACACGCCGGAACAATTTGTTTCCTCCTGAACTTGGTGACTCCAATATGTATAATTTAAACACAATCCTTGAGTGTTGGTGACTGGTGAATTTATGATGAAATGGATAGATTAAGTATGGCATTGTGCCCAAGGCCTTTATTTTTAGTTCCAAAGCTCTCCTGGCTGCAGGCTCATTGTTAGCTTTGAAATTTGACACGGTGAAAATTGTCTTGCACCGAAAGAGCAAACCAGCGGCTGTGACATGAACCGGAGACCTATCTAAACTCGTTCCGCCTCATTAACTGTGTGGTGCACAGACCTTTCCACCTTGTAAAGAGACTGAGGGAATCCTGGGTGACAGACTGCCTCCGCACATGTAGACAGCCTGTCCAATGAGAAGAGTCATGCTCGCTGCAGTGTGCCAGTGGCTTCACTTGCCTTTGCAGCTCTGTATCTTTTAACAACTGCTGCAAATTGATTCTGAAAGGGCCAAGTCGATAACGAGATACAAGAAGTGAGCAGAGACCACCACTGAATCCAGTGAAGAAAGCCCCTCATCTGGCGCTATGATGTTGTTGACTGGAGGGATTAATCAATTGAGACACTTGGTAATAAGCAGCGTCTTGGATTTGAGTGATGTGATAATACGGACACACTGAAGCGCCCAGACAGTTTGATGTTGAGCTCTGTTAGATGCGATTTCCTTGTCACCGTGGCCCTGACTGCATGTGTCATTCAAGGGACAAAAGCTTCTACAATGGAATCCTTCCGTCAAAAATCATTTTGCTTGGGAACTAAATATTTCACATAAGAAATGTAATTATATCAGAGACCTGCTGATTTTTTAAAAAAGCTCGCAGGATTCCGTTTGTATTGGAAGTAGATAGTGTTGATCCATTCAAAGGCAAATTAGATAGATTTCTTTCAGAAAGTAACTTCTTAGGATACAGTATATGAGAGTAATTTGAGACATGACATCTAGTAAGTGTAGTATGCTTGGGGGAACAGGTGACTTTGGACCGATGGTTCCCAACTCTCTCCACCACTGGGGTTTTCCTCACCTCATGCCTGAGTTTGTTATAGCCTCATTGATGGAGATTGATTACTATGATTAGTCAACAGTTCCATCATCGTTGTATCATGCGACCACCAGGATGGTAGACGGTAAGCTAAATGGACCTTGGACTTTTCCATCTCGCAATTCCTGCGTTCCTATTGTTGAGAATATCAGTGTTTACTCTTGTATTTTGAAGGGAAATGGGGCGGAGGGAGGGTCAGGTTAAATAAATGACTCTGGCACATTCACAGTTTAAAAAAAATCAGGTTATAGTGACATCTAAAATGCATATTTATTGGTGTAATTCAGTTGTGTAGCGAGCAGAACAATAAGTTGAAGAAGCCACTTACGTTATGGTACTGTAATATTTAACATCAAGATATGGAATGCCACATAGACATTATGGCATGGAGTTGACAATGTAAAAATGTGTTTGCTTCTAACACTGCTCTAAATGAATTTGCCGTTCCTCCGTTGTTGCTGGGTCAAAATCCTGTAATTCTCGACCCGTCACTATCATGGAAGCAGCATCATCGTCAGCAGGGCCGCAGCAGTTCAAGGCCCACCCTTGGGCAGCTAAGGATGGGCAATAAATGTGGCCTTGCCGGCATTGCCTAAATCCTGAGAGTAAATATGTTTTTAAAATCTGGAGAGCTGCTTCCTATGGTACTTCCAACAGCCAAGTATTGAGGCGGATGCAATACATCAGTCAATAAGTTTACAGCCGTTGGTGCTTGCTCTTAGTCAAAGATCCTTCCATGCTGGCACTAGCCACAGATAATGCCAACAATATCGAAGTAGTGCTCATTTCTCTAGACCTCTGGACATCTTCGCTCTTCCTGCAAACTAATACTATTTCTTCTGCATTCTTAAGGGGTTTAGATATACCGCTAATTTGGTTTGAACTTTCTTCTGATCTGGTCCTGATACAAAATAGTCAGAGAGGAACTTGTAGTCCTCACCGGCTTTCTAAAGTTGTAACTTGCCTGAGGGGTAATTGAGATGTACATGGAATCAAAAAGCATTTTCCCACCGGAATCCTTCCACGTGGTGTTCTCTCCCACTTACCAAACACACATTCGCGGAAAATATGAAGAGTTGCCTCCAGCATTTCAGAAGTGCTGAGTGACTGGGTGGTTCATTACAGCACATTTTTAAAAATTCGTTTTATGGGATCAGGGCGTCGCTGGCAATGCCAGCATTTATTGCCCATCCCTAGTTGCCCTTGAGAAGGTGGTGGTGAGCCACCTTCTTGAACCGCTGCAGTCCGTGTGGTGAAGGTACTCCCACAGTGCTGTTAGGGAGGGAGTTCCAGGATTTTGACCCAGCGACGATGAAGGATCGGCGATATACTTCTAAGTCAGGATGGTGTGTGACTTGGAGGGGAACTTGGAGGTGGTGGTGTTCCCATGCACGTGCTGCCCTTGTCCTTCTAGGTGGAAGAGGTCACGGGTTTGGGAGGTGCTGCCGAAGGAGCCTTGGCGAGTTGCTGCAATGCATCTTGTAGATGGTACTCACTGCAGACACAGTACGCCGGTGGTGGAGGGAGTGCATGTTTAAGGTGGTGGATGGGGTGCCAATCAAGCGGGCTGCTTTGTCCTGGATGGTGTCGAGCTTCTTGTGTGTTGTTGGAGCTGCACTCATCCAAGCAAGTTGAGAGTATTCCATCACACTCCTGACTTGTGCCTTGTAGATGGTGGAAAGGCTTTGGGGAGTCAGGAGGTGAGACACTCGCCACAGAATACCCAGCCTCTGACCTGCTCTTGTAGCCACAGTATTTATGTGGCTGGTCCAATTAAGTTTCTGGTTAATGGTGACCCCCAGGATGTTGATAGTGGGGGATTCGGCGATGGTAATGTCAAGGGGAGGTGGTTAGACTATCGCTTGTTGGAGATAGTCATTGCCTGGTACTTCTGTGGCACGAATGTTACCTGCCACTTATCAGCCCAAGCCTGAACGTCATCCAGGTCTTGTTGCATGCGGGCATGGACTGCTTCATTATCTGTGGAGTTGCGAATGGTGCTGAACACTGTGCAGTCATCAGCGAACATCCCCATTTCTGAACTTATGTTGGAGGGAAGGTCATTGATGAAGCAGCTGATGATGGTTGGGCCTAGGACACTGCCCTGAGGAACTCCTGCAGCGATGCCCTGGAGCTGTGATGATTGACCTTCAACCACCACAACCATCTTCCTTTGTGCTAGGTATGACTCCAGCCAGTGGAGCATTTTCCTCCTGATTCCCATTGACTTCAGTTTTACTAGGGCTCCTTGATGCCAGACTCGGTCAAATGCTGCCTTGATGTCAAGGGCAGTCACTCTCACCTCACCTCTGGAATTCAGCTCCTTTGTCCATGTTTGGACCAAGGCTGTAATGATCGGGAGCCGAGTGGTCTTGGCGGAACCCAAACTGGGCATCAGTGAGCAGGTTATTGGTGAGTAAGTGCCGCTTGATAGCACTGTCGATGACACCTTCCATCACTTTGCTGATGATTGAGAGTAGACTGATGGGGCGGTAATTGGCCGGGTTGGATTTGTCCTGCTTTTTGTGGACAGGACATATCTGGGCAGTTTTCCACATTGTCGGATAGATGCCAGTGTTGTAGCTGTACTGGAACAGCTTGGCTAAAGGCACGGCTAGTTCTGGAGCACAAGTCTTCAGTACGATAGCTGGGATGTTGTCGGGGCCTATAGCCTTTGCTGTATCCAGTGCGCTCAGCCGTTTCTTGATATCAAGTGGAGTGAATCAAATTGGCTGAAGAATGGCTTCTGTGATGGTGGGGACCTTGGGAGGAGGCTGATATGGATCATCCATTTGGCACTTCTGGCTGAAGTTGGTTGCAAACGCTTCAGCCTTGTCTTTTGCACTCACGTGCTGGGCTCCACCATCATTGAGGATGGGGATATTCTTGGAGCCTCCTCCTCCCGTTAGTTGTTTAATGGTCCACCACCATTCACGACTGGATGTGGCAGGACTGCAGAGCTTTGATCTGATCCGTTGATTGTGGGATCGCTTAGCCCTGTCTATAGCATGCTTCTTCCGCTTTTTAGCATGCATGTAGTCCTGTGTTGCAGCTTCCCCAGGTTGGCACCTCATTTTTAGGTACGCCTGGTGCTGCTCCTGGCATGCTCTTCTACACTCTTTATTGAACCTGGTCCTCTGGCTTGATGGTAATGGTAGAGTGAGGGATATGCCGGGCCATGACGTTACAGATTGTGGTGGAACACAATTCTGCTGCTGCTGATGGCCCACAGCGCCTCATGGATGCACAGTTTTGAGCTGCTACATCTGTTCTGAATCTATCCCATTTAGCATGGTGGTAGTGCCAGACAACATGATGGAGGGTGTTCTTGTGTGAAGACGGGACTTCGTCTCCACAATGACTGTGCGGCGGTCACTGCTGCCAATGCTGTCATGGACAGATACATCTGCGACAGGTAGATTGGTGAGGACAAGGTCAAGTAGGTTTTTCCTTCTTGTTGGTTCACTCACCACCTGTCACAGGCCCAGACTTGCAGTTATGTCCTTCAGGACTCGGCCAGCTCGGTCAGTAGTGGTGCTACCGCGCCACTCTTGGTGATGGACATTGAAGTCCCCCACCCAGAGTGCATTCTGTGCCCTTGCTACTCTCAGTGCTTCTTCCAAGTGGCATTCAACATGGAGGAGTACTGATTCATCAGCTGAGGGAGGGCGGTAGGTGGTAATCAGCAGGAGGTTTCCTTGCCCATGCTTGACCTGAAGCCATGAGACTTCATGGGGTCCGGAGTCAATGTTGAGGACTCCCAGGGCCACTCCTTCCCGACTGTATACCACTGTGCCACCACCCCTGGTGGGTCTGTCCTGCTGGTGGGACAGGACATACCCAGGGATGGTGATGGAGGAGTTCGGGACATTGGCTGAAAGCTATGATTCTGTGAGTATGACTATGTTTCAGCTCCCTGACTTCAAGCAGCCTCAGCATGTTCCAGTCAGCTTTTCATTTTTACACCAGGTGCCACATAAATAATAATAATTGAAAAACTCTGACTAACTTAGTCATAGCTTAAATAATTTCAGTCATTGACTCATTGACTTTAGCTGACAAAATATAAAACACATGGGGCCAGAATTTGCTGCGAGTTTAATCTGCACCCCGTTATTAGTGCGAAAATAACCCAGTAACTTGTGGTGAGGAAGAGATACTCCGTGAATTGCGAATCACTGCAAATTGCTGGACAGTTTGCGCTGCTCCACCGTAGGTCTCGCCAAAATGGGAGCTCGCCGTCAACCTCCCTGTGAGTTTCAAGAAATTGCTGCATTTGTGCATTAATTATCAATTAAACTTGCTGCACTAAGTTAGGGCTAGTACTTAACAGTGTAAGGACCCTTTTAATGAGGAGGTTGGTGGTCCTGACATGTCACTCAATCTCTCTGGCCCAGAAAGGGAACAACTGAAACTGTGGGCTGAATTTTGCCAGCGCTCAGAGGGCGGGTTCGGAGGCGGGTCCGCTGTCAAAATCCAAAAGATTGACAGCGGGGCGGTATCCCGCACTGAACCCGCCTCCTTGTGAGTTTCCCCAGTGTCGGCTCTGCCTGCGCTTTCCAGAGCCGGCACTAAGCAGCGGGTCATGCAATTGTGCTTGTTAAGAGGGTGTTTAAAGCAATTTAATCACCATTTTACCAGTTACAAAGCATTTTCCCAAGTTTTCCACAAGGTTCCCGTCGCTCAGTGATCACGTCAGGTAGGCATGTCGGGTTCTGAACAACTCTTCATTGCTTTGAATAGGTGACAGCTGCAAATGTGATATAAAAGCTATAATTTCGCAGCTGGTCACTTTCCAATCTCAGAAGCTTCAGCCTTCAGTATTTGGAGGAGATTTTTCAGCTTTATGCAGTTTGGAAGTGTTTGGAGTAAACTCTCTATTCACTGTCACCTCCTTGGAACATCATATCTCACCCTTGATAGATTGCTTCTGTCATCTCAACTTCACCTGGCATATGAAACATCAGAATGGGCACGATTTATGCTCTCTCACCTTGGTCCTCAGAATCTGATGATGATCAGCCGCAGCAGCAGCAGAACCAGAACCAGCCACACCAGCAGCAGCAACAACAAGAGCGCCCACCTTCTCCTCAACCACCTGATGCTGCACAGGGCAGAGGGCATCAGCGCAGGGCTGCACCGCGCCATAGGGATACCCCCAACACAGGGTATACAGGCAGAGGATGGGCTTCTTCAACATGACGGAGCAGCAGTGCCAAAGGAGGCTCAGGCCATCGCGCCAGTTCATCGCAGACATTTGCGCTTTGCTGGAGCAAGACCTGCAGTCCAGAGAAAGGGGTGAACACGCCTTACCAGTGGCTGTCAAACTCACCCTTGCCGTCAACATCTTCGCCTCAGGCTCCTTCCAGGCATCTTCCTCCAACATTTGCGGCATCTCACAGTCGGCTGCCCACAGATGCATCACACAGGTGACCGATGCCCTCTTTAACAAGTCCACAAATTATATCCATTTTGCCACAGATGAAGCCACTGTCAATGAGCGGGTGCTTGGCTTTGCCACTCTAGCTGGCTTCCCATGGGTGCAGGGAGTCATCGACTGCACACACGTGGCCATCACGGCACCCCATCACAACCCAATAGCATTTGTTAACCGCAAGGTCTTCCACTCCCTCAACGTTCAGCTGGTCTGCAACCATAGGAAGATTATCAGCCATGTGTGCGGCAAATTCCCTGGCAGCTGCCATGACAGTCTTGCCAGCTGACTGCTTGGAGACAAGGGCTATCCACTGAAGACGTGGCTCATGACATCTTTGAGGAGGCCAACAAACGAGCCTGAGGAACATTATAATCAAAGCCACATCTCCACGAGAAGTGCCATCGAGCAGAAAATAGGCTTGCTCAAAATGCGCTTCAGATGCCTCGACAGATCTGGAGGAGCCCTTCAGTATGTACCAGCCAGGGTCTCCCGAATAGTTGTGGTGTGCTGCGTCCTGCACAACATAGCGCAGCAGCGAGGATTAGTACTAGATGAGGAAGATGGCGCTGAGCGTACAGTCTCATTGGAGGAGGAGGAAGAGGAGGACGAGGAGGAGCACCATGAGGTTGGTTACGAGGATGAGGAACTCTTGGATGAGCCGGCGGTCCCATTGTGACCAGTACATGAGCACGTTGCTGCCCGTCACACCAGGGATGCCCTAATCAATGGCAGATTTCAATAACTTCATGCAGCTCATAGATGTGGCTGCCACACACGTGCGCAGGTTGGCATCACCCGACACCAACACCATAGAGCACTCAAACAATGATTCGTCCCTTGTTTTGACTCTCACCACCATTGTTGGGTGTGAAATGAGCCCTGTCCCTTCACTCTGCCACTTCCATTCGATCACACACATTTGGCAATGACCTCAAAGTGTGACAATTAGATGATTTATTAAAAAGAGTTCATAAATATTAACATGACATTGATAATGAAAATGACACCTGAGTGACTACCCTTGTGACTATTTGTGTGGGATCTTTCTTTTCCGGGTGCTTGTACGTCGTGCTACCCTGTGGCTTCAGCAGAGGTAGAGGCAGCCTCCTCATCTCCGTGCTGTGCCTGCTTAGACGCCTTTGACGGTCATCTTCTGGGTTTTGGAGCCGCTGATGGCTCTGCCAAAGTCTGCTCCTCCTGCGACTCTGCAGGTGCAGACTCAGGCATCACTGTCCGGGAGGCATCTGGGGCTCTGACCAAGGGGTTGGCAAGGGGGTGGAAGTCAGAGTGCTTGGAGCAGAGCCCCCACTTCCATGTCCCCTCCCACCATCATCCCTCTCATGGGCCACCCGCACTTCCCTGCTAGCAAGTAGCTGGAGAGCACCTTGCTGCACATCAGTGGGGCCATGAGGGTCCACATCTATACTGATATCCCTCCTACAAAGAACGTCTATGAGCCTCTGGCTTCTCTCCTCCATAAATGCTCATCTCTCTACCATAGATGCCCATATCTCCTGCATAGGTGAGCATCTATTTTGAAGAGAAACCATGTTCTCATGTGACTGGCGCTGTGTCTCCTCCATGCAGGTGGCCATCCTATCTATTAAGGAAGCTATAGTTGCCAGTGAGTGCGCCACGGTGTTGCTCATGTTGGAGATGGACTCCTCCGTTCTCTGCACAGTCGCAGTCACCACGGTCGCGAAACCAGTCAGAGCCTCCTGCACTTGTTCCTGCAGCTCCAGGATCGCCCTCTTCCTGGATGGCCCCTGAGGCTCAGCGTCTGCATGTAGCTGAGCAGAGCTGGGAGACTCCTGCATCCTCCAACAAGGAGTCTCCACTGCTGTCACTGTCTCCACCATCTGCTGCTGCTCTGTTGTGATCTGTGAGACACCAGGTGACAACACTACTCTATCTTGTGACATACCCACCAACCCAGCATCAGTGCGACTCTGCACTGGTGCTGGGTTGTGTTGTCTGAGGTGACGCTGCGCCCTCAGAGGCAGGAGGCTCCTCTGAGGAGTCTTCTTGCTGTTGCTCCTAGACAGTGGGGGGGGCGGGGGGGCTCTTGATGGACCTGTGGGAGAGTGAAGACATCAGTTAGGTTTACAGGATGTCTACTGCAGACACATACCATTATCCACATGAGAAGCATTCATTTTGTCTTGACATCATATCCCATATGAGGGACTGAGGAAAGGCATGCAATTGTATGGAAATTCATTCTGTCACCAGCTTCTTCTACTGAGCCCCTCTCTCCGTCCCCCACTTCTGGAACGTCCACCACTCCAGCAATCTCCAGCCTCCTCTGCACTCGGTCAGAAATGCTATGGTTTGTGGAGGCCCTCCTCCCATTCTCTTCCTCTCCCTCTTATTGTGGGCTATCTTTTCCTGCAAGGAGGGAAAAGAAGAGAAGGTTGAGTGAGAGTGATGGAATGGAATGGAATGGATTGGAACTTTACAGGGAGAATTTAATGGAGTGGCTTGGCAATACTAAGTTGCCTCCTTTTGTGTTAGTTGCTGTCATTGCATTACGATGAGGCTGAGTGTGAGGGGTGCATAGTAAGATGGGGACCTGATAATGTAGATAGAGAGAGAGGGATGGATGAAGGTCCAAGGGATGTCGGGGTGAGTAACGTACGTTGTGCAGGAAGTAGGGTTGGCAATGCAGAGTGGTGGGGATGTGATGACAGGCACAGCAGCATCAAGGTAAGTGGCTTTATATTCACTTTTCCTGATCTTACTAGATCATTGAACCTCTTGCGGCACTGCACCCAGGTGTGAACCACTACTGACAGCCCCGTAACCTCCTGCGCTATCTGCAGCCACGCTGCCTTCGTCTGCTGGGGAGGTCTCTTCCTACCGTCTAGTCCCGCCCCCAGCGACATCCGATGCACAGACGCTATTTTCCCCTGATTGGCCTTGCTAAGCCCGCCCTGCGGGCTTGCCGGCCAATTAAGGGAAAGCCGGTGTCAGATGACGTCAGTTGATGACGCTTCATCTGCCGGTTTTCTTAAAGGGACATGAAGCATTTATTTTTGGCAGATGATTTGACAGTGTTTGACAGCATTGAGGTGCTGTCAAACACTGACAATCACTGTACATAGAAACATAGAAACTAGGAGCAGGAGTAGGCCATTCGGCCCGTCGAGCCTGCTCCACCATTCAATACGATCATGGCTGATCATCCAAATCCAGTACCCTGTCCCTGCTTTCTCACACAGAATCCCCATCGAGCCTGCACCGACACATATCCCACCCTATCCCCGTAACCCCACGTATTTAATTCCCCCTAACATATCCCATCCTATCCCCGTAACCCCACATATTTAATCCCCCCCTAACACTAAGGGTCAATTTATCATAGCCAAATCAACCTAACCCGCACATTTTTGGACTGTGGGAGGAAACCGGAGCACCCGGAGGAAACCCACGCAGACACGGGGAGAATGTGCAAACTCCACACAGACAGTCACCCGAGGCCAGATTCGAACCCGGGTCCCTGGCGCTGTGAGACAACAGTGCTAACCACTATGCCACCGTGTTACACAGGTGAGCCCTTGCACCTAGACTCTCCAATGACTCTCTCCTTAGGATAAAACAGATGGCAGCTGCAGGTGAGGGTACAGAAGCGATCTGTCACTTCTCCCAATGAGGTGAGGCCACACAGACACTTCAAAGTTTGTCACCTACAGAAACATCTAAACACATTAATAATGACTTTCCCAACATTTCCTTACCTCTGATACTCACCAGTGTCCCATTGCATCCTTCACACCACTTCTGCAGCTCTCATCTATACACAAACATGACAACAGACCCACATCACGCCTCACTTACCCTGGCGGGGTTTCCCAACGTCGGGAAGCCCGCAGCAGAAGTCTCACAATGGGAAAAAGCCTCTTAACTGCCTGTTAACTACCTGTTAACAGGCAGTTAAGTGGCTGTAATCCTCTTCCCGCCGCTAAGAGTCAGGACCCTGGCCAAATCGGGGACCCGACTCCCGGGAAGATTGTTTGGAGGCGGGTTGGGAGTGGGTTCGGGACCCGCTCCCATTCTTTTTGATTTTCCCAGCAGTCCCGCCTCCAAACCCGCCTCCTCAGGACTGGTAAAATCCAGCCCTATGGAGCGAGGTGTAGGTTTGATCTCCCAAGTCTACAGTGTGAAACCCTCTCCATTTCTTCTCAATATTTTTAACACTAGGGTGACACAGAAGGCCCCACTGTGCTTTCTTAGCATTAAAATTTAACCACCCGGGGAGCAGAGCTCAGCAAATGTATTCAAGTGCGAATGTGCAGAGCTCTTGTGTCACTAACCTCCATACGATCCACAGTGGGCAGTATAACTTGTGTCTGCTGTTGCACATCACTCTCCAAAGTTACCAATGTGAGATCAGCATTTGCTGTATAACTGCAGCCGAAGAAATTCAATCAGTATGCGTAACGAGATTGAACATTATACACTAGAAATGATTGTTGACTATATTAGTGGGCGAACACTTAACAGATTTCCATGACGTTTCACTGGTTATCATTTTAATAGAGCTGTTAACCCATTTATTTTGATTAGGTCTATCTCTGTTAATACAGTGAAACACTCTTTAAAAAAAAATGGACACTTATTGACAGTCCCAAATAACTTGCATTTTAACAAATACAAGATGCACCTTGAAACCACGGACACTCACAAATTACGGACTGTGGACAGCCTTAATCGCACCAAGTCCATTTGCAACTTAAAACACGGGACACACAGGTCAGCGCGGGGTGGCAGTAGGTAAAGGAAACAGCCTTTCTGGAATGGGGAGCTCTTTCCCCAGCATTCACAGCAGCAGAGAAACCGCTCTATCTCTGGGATTGAATGCTGGCACAGCTCTATCCCAGGGATGGAGGGTTTTCTTTGCTGTTATGGATGCTGGGTGAAGAACTCCCCATTCGGCTAAAGCCAAAAACTGCAACACCACATATCGTTCCAACAGTATGTCAGGTACTGATGAGCTGCTAACAGCCCCCTATCCACCCCCCAGCACTTCAAACATTAGCAGCTGCAGCACATGGAGAGGGGGGGGTTCCCGCCAGGGATCTGCAGGACATTAATCCCGTCCCCGCAGTTTGGCTGGGCTCTCCCAGGCACTCCGGCCCTACAACAGCCACCTCACCCAGTGCAGGCTGCTAATGTCGCAGATCCCAGGATCAGGACATCCCTCCCTTAATGGAAAAGGACTGTGGGATGGCAATAAACTGGGAAACCCAACCAACAGAAAATGAACTGAAATCACAACTCACTGGCAGGGCTACAGAATTAGGCACGATCCCAGGTGAGGGTGAAAAAAAGAAGCAATGCTGCCGGAGATACAGCCAACCCTGAGATATTTGGCTCCTCTGGTTTACTGTACATACAATGATCATTTTGAAAATAAGGACACCTGCAAATAATGGAGACCTGAAGAAAGTCCCTAATTTACATGTTTCACTGCAGATGGTTAGACAATCATCATCTGAACATGTTTAGTGTCAGCTGTTAGTTAAGTGTTAGCCTTGGCTCAGTGGTAGCACTCTCACCTCTGAGTCAGAAGATTGTGGGTTCAAGTCCCACTCCAGAGACTGGAGCACGAAATCTAGGCTGGCACTGCAGAGCAGTACTGAGGGGGTGCTGCACTGTCGGAGGTGCCGTCTTTTGGATGAGATGTTAAAACTGAGGCCCCATCTGCCCTCTTGGGTGGGTGTAAAAGACTCCATGGCATTATTTCGAAGAAGAGCTGGAAAATTCTCCCTGGTGTCCTGGCCAATAGTTATCTTTCAAACATCACTAAAAACATCTGGTCAATATCACATTGCTGTTTGTGGGAGCTTGCTGTGCACAAATTGGCTGCCGAGTTTCCTACATTACAACAGTGACTACACTTAAAAAGTACTTATTTGGCTGTCGAACTCTTTGGGATGGCCTAAGATCCTGAAAGGCGCTATATAGATGCAAGTTCTTCCTTTTCTTTAATCTACCAGTCGCTGAAGGTAAGCATGCAGGTGCAGCAGGCGGTTAAGAAGGCAAATGGTATGTTGGCCTTCATAACGAGAGGATTCGAGTACAGAAGCAAGGATGTCTTGCTGCAGTTGTACAGGGCCTTGGTGAGACCACACCTTGAGTATTGTATGCAGTTTTGGTCGCCTTATCTGAGGAAGGATGTTCTTGCCATGGAGAGAGTGCAGCGAAGATTCACCAGACTGATACCTGGGATGGCAGGAATGACGTATGAGGAGAGATTGGGTCGATTAGGCTTATATTCGCTAGAGTTTAGAAGAATGAGAGGGGATCTCATTGAAACGTATAGAATTCTAACAGGACTAGACAGACTAGATGCAGGAAGGATGTTCCCGATGGCGGGGGAGTCCAGAACCAGGGATCACAGTCTAAGGATAAGGGGTAAGCCATTTAGGACTGAGATGAGGAGGAATTTCTTCACCCAGAGAGTGGTGAACCTGTGGAATTCTCTACCACACAAGGCAGTTGAGGCCAATTCATTAAATATATTCAAGAAGGAGTTAGATATAATTCTTAAGGCTAAAGGGATCAAGGATATGGGGAGAAAGCAGGGACAGGGTACTTAATTTGGATGATCAGCCATGATCTCATTAAATGGCAGAACAGGCTCGAGGGGCCGAATGGCCTACTCCTGCTCCTATCTTCTATGTTTCTATGTTTGTCGCTAGTAGTTTCTAGTCTTATAACAGCAGAAGCACCAATTACCATTATATTAATCCCTTTGCTCCTTGTGGCCTTAAAAAGAGAACTTTCATTTACATAGAATTACATAGAATATACGGCACAGAAACAAGTCATTCAGCCCAACCAGTCCATACCGGCATTTATGCTCCACTTGAGCCTCCTCCCATCCTTCCTCATCTAACTCTATCAGAATAGCCATCTGTTCCCTTCTCCATCGTATGCTTGTCTAGCCGCCCCTTAAATGCATCTATACTATTCACCTCAACTACTCCCTGTGGTAGCGAGTTCCACATTCTCACCACTCTGTAGCTAAATAAGATTCTTCTGAATTCCCTATTTGATTGGTGACTATCTTATATTGATGGCCTCTAGTTTTGCTCTTCCCCACAAGTGGAAACACTCTCTCTGTGCCTACTCTATTAAAACCTTTCATAATTTTAAAGACCTCTATTAGATCACCCTCAACCTTCTCTTTTCAAGAGAAAAGAAACCCAGGTTGTTCATCCTTTTCTGATAGGTATAACCTCATATTTCTGGTATCATCTTTGTAAATCTTTTTTGCACCCTCTCCAGTGCCTCTATATCCTTTTTATAATATGGTGACCAGAACTGTATACAGTACTCCCAAGTGTGGTCTAACCAAGGTTCGATACAAGTTTAGTATAACTTCTCTACTTTTCAATTCTATCCCTCTAGAAATAAACCCTAGTGCTTGGTTTGCTTTTGTTATGGCCTTATTAACCTGCATCGCATCTTTCAGTGATTTGTGTATTTGTACTCCTAGATTCCTTTGCTCCTCTACCCCATTTAGATTCTTATTTTCAAAGTAATATATCACCTCCTTATTTTTCTTACCAAAATGTAATACCTCACACTTATCTATGTTGAAATTCATTTGCCAATTATATGCCTATTCTGCAAGTTTATTAATGTCTTCTTGTAATTTGTTGCAGTCCTCCTCAGTGTTGACTATCCCTCAAAATTTGGAGTCCGCAAATTTAGAAATTGTGTTTTTGATTCCAAAGTCTAAATCATTAATATAAATTGTGAACAACAGTGGTCCCAGCACTGATCCTTGTGGGACCCCACTTCCCACCTTCTGCCACTGTGAATAGCTACCCTTTAGTCCCAATCTGCTTTCTGTCTTGCAGCCGGCTAACTATCCATTCTGCTACTTGTCCCCTGACTATTCATTAGTCTATTATGTGGTACCTTATCAAAGGCCTTTTGGAAATCTAGAGATATTACATCTACAGCATTACCCTTGTCTACTCCCTCTCTTACCTCTACAAAGTATTCAATGAGGTTGGTCAAGCAAGACTTTCCCTTTTGAAATCCATGTTGACTATTTATTGTTATATTATTGGTTTCTAAATGCTTTTCTATTTTCATGAGATTTTGTAGAGCAATTTTCATGTCCTCAAGATGTCCCAAAGCAGTTTACAAACAATGAATTCCTTTTGAAGTGCAGTCACTGTTGTTATGCAAACATGTGCAGCAGCAAAGTCCCAGAGGCAGCAAGGGAATGAACATCCAGATAATACATTTTTTGGTGGAGTTGATTGAAGGATGAATGATGGAACGTTGGCCAAGACAACTCTTTGCTCTTCAAATAGTGCCACGGGATCTTTCACGCACACCTGAACAGGCAGACAGATCTCGATTCATCATCTCCCTCGAAAGCTGGCAGTTCTAGCAGCTCAGTGCTTCACTGAAGTTTCAGCCTAGATTATGTGTTTTGGTCTGCAGTAGGCCTTGAACCCACGACCTTCTGAC
The DNA here is from genome assembly GCA_030390025.1 of Squalus acanthias. Lineage (NCBI taxonomy): Eukaryota > Metazoa > Chordata > Chondrichthyes > Squaliformes > Squalidae > Squalus > Squalus acanthias. The sequence goes on from CM059438.1 coordinate 42,480,880, forward strand.
TCAGAGGCAAGAGTCTTAGAAAACAAAATACAGAGTAGCATTCAGATTTTTTTGCATGGTTTCAACATATCTTACATAGGGAATGAATACAGTACGCAGCACTTCTAGATGATACTTTCCTATTACTTAAGGGGCAAATAACTGAGCTGCTGTGGAACACCAGTTAAGAAACCAAGGTAATGTTGAGGCATGGTACTTAAAATCTAATATACTTTCTTCAGTTATATTGGAATTGGATAGATACTTGAGAAGGAAGCATTTGCAGGGCAATGGGGAAAGAACAGGGGAGTAGGACTGATTGAATAGCTCTTTCAAAGACCCGGCACAGGCACAATGGGTCAAATGGCCTCCTTCTGTGCTGTAAGATTCTTTGATATTCTATTCTTCGAAATGTTAGCGAAACTGAAGGGACGAGTGTAATTTCAGTCAGAATGTTTGGACTTTTTTAATTCAAATAAATGGAAGTGTAAGCACTGCGTATACAATTTGTTGTAATTTCCTCCGTGCTCACAGTCTCCACTTGTCTCTCAGTGTAGTGGTTTGAATTATGACACCTTGATCTCCTCCATGCCCTTGAATGGGGCAAAGAAATCTTGTTTAGATTTTCTGTTGTGGATGCAGTTTATAGTCAAGTGATAAGGCTTTGTACTTGAATGTGATGTTCGCTCCCAAGGTCAGGTGCTTAGCATAGGTACGAGTCCAGATTTTGTCAACTACAGGGAGCATACAAGTGGCAAGCGTGCATAAGTCAAGGAATAGCTCAAATATGCTTCCCTTTATATTATTCTGTCCTTTAAAAGAACTGTGTGGACTTATCACTGCCTAGCAACTCTAGTAGCCCAGTTCCCATGGGCATAACTAAGAATGAACATCCTGCACAGCAGAATACTGGGAATGGCTGCAGGAAGTCCCTGTGCCAATATTTAAATGATGCTCTCAGTCTGTGTTGTCAGGTGCATTCAATGCCAGCACTTCCTGCCCCTGGAAATGTCTGCGATACACAAAGCCTTGGAGTTCCGACTCAGCAAATCTGCACCCATGTTTCCAATTTGGGTCCTGCTGATCGACGGCCGTAAACCCCAAAGGGTTAAATTATGTGGACAGGTTGAATAGACTAGGCTTGTATTCCATTGAGTATAGAAGATTAAGGGATGATCTGATTGAGATGCTTAAAGGAGCTGATAGGGTAGATAGAGAAAAACTATTTCCTTTGGTGGGGGAGTCCAGAATAAAGAGGCATAACATTAAAATTAGAGATAGGCTGTTCAGGGATGGCGTAAGAAAGCACTTCTTCACACATAGGGTAGTGCATATCTGGAACCCTCTCCCCCACAAAGCTGTTGAGGCTAGGTCATTTAAAAATTTCAGAACTGTGATTGATAGATTTTTGTTAGACGAGGGTATTATGGGCTATGGAACCAAGGCGGGTAGATGGAGTTAAGATACAGATCAACAATAATCTAATTTATTGGCGGAACAGCCTTGAGGGGCTGAATGGCCTACTCCTGTTCCTATGTTCCAAAATCGAGGCCGAACCAGATAGGGAACTCTACACTATTATTTATTCATACCTCTCGCATGCTTGTTAATTTAAAATGAATGGAAAATTAGGGATTGCAGGCCTGTGATTTCCTGACCAGCGCTCTCTGTGACTGTTGCCCCTTGCCGGGAGTGCCGGTTGGGGAATCAGTCCTTGAGTTTTGTCATCAAACCATTATTTTTGGCATCAACAGCTTTTAACTCTTGATAATACTCAAGTCTGTTGTTATCATATTTGGTGACAGACTTCTCGACACCTCGCACTCCTGACAGGATATAGTAAAAAGCTTGTCACCTAATAGGTAATCCCTCTATCTCACCTTGAGCCTTTCTCTCCATCGCGACCTTGTTTGCCTTGGTTTTATTGATACGACTGCAGTCAGTGCTCCTGTAGACTTTGCTCTCCAGTTCTTTCGGTGTCCCGAACACATTGTCTTACATGATATTCCACTTCCCTACAGTCCTACTATGTTGAAATCATTGCACAGTCTGCTACTCAGTTTGCTTCTACTTTCCTTCCTCTTGCAATCTTCAGGCTTTTGAAGCCCAAGCTTGGTTTATCACTACTTCCTGATGTACCACTTCTTCTCTTTTGCTGCTTTCAACATTAGTACTTTCTTGCCCTATTGGCTCTTGCCATAGGTTCTTAATTAAAAAAGTACAAACCAATCTATATTGCCAGTGAATTTTGACCTTTTAATGCCATTCCTTCCTCACTTCCTTCAGCTGTAAATGGAAGATGGTTTGGGTTACGGCGTGCTCCATGGCTTTTGCCATTGTTGCAATGTATTAACTAACAGGACTTGCATTTTCCCACATACTGCCCTCTTCTGTAATTGATTTTTTTTTTATTACCGAAGAAGGATAGCAGTTGGCAGACCAGTTTCCACTGGAAGCAACCAGATGAAAGAAGGATTACTGAGAATTTCCTGGAAAAATACAAGATGCCAAGTGAGAAACCTTTATGTCTCTGGTTGCCCCTTATCTACAGACGGGATCTAATTAGCTCATTTTTGCAGTATTTCTTCAAACTCGCCTGTTATGTGCATTAGTTTTGCTGCCTTTTTGCCCAAGGACTTGGGGTCTGGCCATTGTACTGTGTGCTTCACCTTGGGTGAGCTTGGTGCTTCACTGGAACCATCTCCACTGCACTAAGGTGTATCTAGTAGTTGCCTTGTGTTCCTCTATATCCCACAAAATGCTGAATTCAGCTTTAAATGATTTCCAACATCAGCCTCAAAGCAAAGGATGGTGGTGTGAATCTCTGTTACAATAAAGACAATTAACCAGAGAAAAACATAGATTGCACGCCAATATATTTGCATTTCCATGGGAAAGAGTTTTCAGAATGCTTTTCCATTGATTATTCGAGATTAAGACATGTAATGAAGATAACTAGTGCAATACGAGTTGCCATTTTACTTCACTGCAAAATTCTTTGGGGGAAAAATTCAGTTGCTTTGCGCCTCCCATTAGCACCCCTGGGGGGGGGGGGGTCGCTAACGCCTCCTGCGAAATTCAGCAGGAGGTTAGCGGCAGCGCCCCGCTCACGCCCAGGCCGCAAACTTCGGTTGTGCCCCCTGAACTACCGCCGGACGATATGTCCGACAGGGTCAGGGTGGCATTATTGCGGCCGTAGCAGCGCAAATTAAAGGCCTGGTCGCCTGCCAGCCTGCTTGGGGCCCTACCACTGAATTTACGGCGCAGGGGGCGCTAACTTTTTCAGGGTGCTAAAAGTAGCGCCCTGGTGAAGTTAGTGCCCCAAAGGGGGTGCCAGCGAATTTCCCCCCCTTTGTGTTGTGAAGGCTACCTCTCAAAATAATACCCAGGGTTGGACCCACAGTCTTCACTTGCAATAATTATGCATAGCAACATAGGTTGGAGTGTGTTCAAAGATTCAATATATCTAAAGGATGATAAACTAGATTAATTTTAGTTCTCATAGTTTGACACCATTGTAACTGGACGATGTGTTATTGACTTATCACATACTCCAACCAATGTGTGCTCCCATATGTATTTGCAAAGACTGTCGAGACATTTTTATTTTTTAGTGAAGCAGTAACTGCTGTACAGTTTAAAGCTTGATATAAATCTATTTGGAACAGTAGAACGTGCTACATTAGAAAAATTGTGATTATTAAAGCCAAGATAGAACAATAAAAAGATCACTGTTACAGTTTTGAGGGCTGGAATTTTGCCTACCTGGGCAGGTCCGGTGCTGGCGGTGTCCATGTCGGGTCACGACCCCGCTGCTGGCTCCATCCCGCTGCTGAAAATGAACTTACCTTAATGGGGCCTATTAAACCCGCCCAGCGTGTCACCCGGCCCAATGAGATGGAGCGGGTCTGGTGACATCATTCATGACGCGTTTTCAGCCGGGGTCTTTAAAGGGCCCATGGCCACATTAGATTTGAAGTTTCATCTGACATAGTGCTGTCAGTGCACTACAGGATTGGAGTGCTGCAAACACTGACAATGACTGCACAGAGGCAGAGGGCTGCACCCAGGTTCTCCCGTGACTCACTCCATATGCTTATGGAGGGAGTCAGAGCATGCAGGGAGGTCCTCTTCCCTTCCAATGGGCGGAAGAGACCTCCCCAGGAGACCAAGATAACTTGGTTGCAGATTGCAGAGGAGGTCACAAGCAGGGATGTGTTCAGGAGGACCTGGGTGCAGTGGCACAAACGTTTCAATGATCTCATTAGATCACGAACTGTGAGTACAAAGCCATACTCAACTGCATCCTGCTGTGCCTCTCATCACATCCCCATCCTAGTGCAAGCGTACCAACTAACAACACACAAGGTTAGCCACTTGGGTGTTTTATCCAATGTTTATGTAAAGTTTCTGTTAATGTGGTGTCAAACATAAAAATCAATATTTTCAACACTTTCCGGTCTTGGACAGATTTGTGTGCACCTTTGGAAGTGACTTAATGAGTTGCAGTGAATGGTGAGGCATAACGGTACCCCCCACAATAATGATGAGTGTGAAAGGAATGGCTTGGGCATTGTAGGGATGCTTTATGGTGTTGGTGTGGGGTGGTGCCAACCTGGCGCATCATGTGGCAGCCAGGGTGTACAGCGTCAAGTGAAGTAAATCTGGCCATGATGAGGCCATCCCTGGTTTCCCGGACAGCAATGTGGTCGGGTGCTGATGCCCTCTGTCCTGTGCAGCATCAGGTGATTGCAGAGAAGGTTGGTGTTGTTGTTGGTGCTGCTGGTGTGCCTGGTGCTGCTGGTGTTGGGGCTCATCGTGGTCGGATTCTGAGGACCAAGGTGAGACAGTATAAATGGCACCCATGTTGATGGAATAGGTGGCAGGTGAAGTACAGATGACAGAAGCATTCTGTCAATGGTGAGAGAGTTCTTCCAATGAGGTGAGACTGGATGGAGACCTTGCTGGAAATACTTGCAGCCTGCAGAATCTGTGCTGGAAATGAACTGAGCAACGGCTTCTGCCTGAGGAAAGTGATCACCTGTCACGTGGGAGCTTTTACTGTACATTTCACGTTGTCAACTAATCAGCTGGAGCAATGGCCACGGAACTCCCGCCTCAGGTTGACAGACATGGTTCCCGAGCTGGGTGAATTCCATGGCCATGCAGGGAAATTTAAAAAGTAAGTGATAAAAGGCTCTTAAGTGCCTGTAAACTACCTGATAATCATCTCAATTGGGCCCCCTGCCACTGCCGGTCGGGTTAGCTCCGCGATGACAGATGCGCCTGGGGGAAAGGCGCGTGGGAGCGAGATGACAGCGGGTTCCCGACCTGCTCCCAAAAATAACTTTCCCACCCGACCCATCACCGATCGTGCCTGCTACCACCCTGGAAATTTCCAGCCGAGGTCTTAATTTGCTTTCAGTTTTATTGTAGAAGTTTTTTTTTGTTTATAATCCCATCAGTTTTATTGTGGCAGATGGGATGTTAAAGCTTACAGCTGTGACTTGAAAGCACACTGTACATATCTTCTCAGCTGTGGAGCTGAATTTGTTTTGCTGCTGTGTGTGTCTTTTAAAGGTATTTTGCCATATTTTTTATTCTTTGTTAGCCAAGTATAGATAACAATAAACACTTGAGGCAGATTCCTGGCTTTTTAACTTGCAGTAAAGAAGCAACAAAATGTTTTTAACAGAATGACGAAACAAATATTTAGGATATAGATCTTTGAAGGCAGGAGCACAGGTAGAAAAAGGCAAAAGGAAATTGGCTTTTATAAATAGGGGCATTGCATATACAAGGAAGTGATGCTAAATTTATGCAAAGCATTCGTTAGGGCAGATGGAATATTGCACGAAGTTCTTGGCACTCCCATATAAGAAGCATATTAGAACCACGGAAAAGGTACAGCAAGATTCAGTTGAATGATACCAGGAATTAGAGGTTATAGTTAGGAAGGAAGGCTCTTTTTACACTGGAACAAAGAAGGTTAAATGTTGATCTAATAGAGGTTGTTCAAATTATGAAAGCCTTTGAGAAGGGGTTAGTGTTTCAGCTGATTGGTACATCAGAAATCGGGGAGATTAGGCTCGGGATTATCATTAAAAGACTGAAGGGGGAAGGTAAAAGAAATGTTTTCACACAAAGAGTTATCAGAACACAGAATACTTTACCAGAAGCGGCAGAGACTACAACATCATTTAAAAGGGAACTGCATAAGTTTTATAAAGGAAGAATATAAAAAGAGGAAAGGGCAGGGAAATAGAGTAGATAGCTCCAGTAAGAGCTAACACTGGCACAGGCACAATGGGCTGAATGGCCTCCTGTGCTGTATAGCTATGATTTCTTATAATCTTAAAAACTACATTACATATATTTTTTTCCCTACCGTGGTCTTGGCCTCTTCCGTTACCTCAAGAACTTGGTGAATAATGAACACACCTCTCAGTTAGAATATATTTGCAGGCATGTTAACTGAAATCATTTCACTTGAGGATTAACATTCAGCCTGACAACCCATGTCCATAGTAGAGTAAAATGGATGTTGTTCCATCTGGATCTACTCCAGTAGGGTGCCTAATCTGGCCCTCCCTCAGAATGATTTTGATTCTAATGTAAATATCCCCTTAATTAGCCACAAGTAGATGGTAAACCAAATGTGCTGGGCAGATTACTGAATCAGCAGAAAATGGCAGTTTTGACCCCAGTTTTCTTAATTTCTTGAAAGCACACTGTACATATCTTCTCAGCTGTGGAGCTGAATTTGTTTTGCTGCTGTGTGTGTCTTTTAAAGGTATTATGCCATATTTTTTATTCTTTGTTAGGAAAGTATAGATAACAATAAACACTTGAGGATGATCACTGCATTAATAAGCATAAAGATTGTTTCACAGCTCTCCATGGATCCCCAGAATACCAGAGTTTAAGAGTAGGTAGAATATGGAGGTGACAGAGGTTGAACAGTTTCCCGTTTGTTCTGTAGATTAGCTCCACTCCAGCGGGGAGCTGACTGAGGGTGAGATGGAGCATTGCAGCCAGGAAGATCGAGAAGAGCGTTGGTGCGATGACACAGCCTTGCTTGACCCCGGTCCGTATGTGAATTGGGTCTGTGGTGGATCCGTTGGTCAGGATCATGGCTTGCATGTTATTGTGAAGCAGGCGGATTTTGGTGACAAACTTTTGAGAGCAGCCGAATTTGAGGAGGACACTCCATAATCCCTCACGGTTGATGGTGTCAAAGGCCTTTGTGAGGTCAAAGAAGGCCACGTGCAGCGGTTGGTGCTGTTCCCTGCATTTCTCTTGTAGTTGACGCGCGGTGAAGATCATGTCCATTGTGCCCCTTAGTGGGTGGAATCCGCATTGCGACTCTGGGAGGAGCTCTTCAGCCACTGGGAGAAGGCGATTGAGGAGGATTCTTGTGATGACTTTCCCTGTGGCAGACAGCAGGGAGACTCCTCTGTAATTCCCACAATCGGACTTGTCACATTTCTTGAAGATGGTCACGATTACGGCATCTCTGAGATCTCCTGGCATGCTCTCCTCCTTCCAAATAAGAGAAATGAGTTCATGTATTCACGCCAATAGTGCTTCTCCGCCATGTTTTAGCTCCTCAGCGGGGATTCCATCTGCTACTGAGGACTTTTTGTTCTTCAGTTGTCGGATGGCCTTTTCAACCTCATGCCGGGCTGGGGTTGTGCTGAGGTGGTGGTGGGTAGCATGCTGCGGGATGGAGTTGAGGACACTCGCATCGAAGATAGAGTCTCGGTTAAGGATATCTTCGAAGTGCTTCTTACAGCGGGCACTGACTGCCTCTGACTGTTCAACCTCTGTCGCCTCCAGTCCCGATCCAAGGTCATCCCATCCTCTGTCATTGAATTACAGTATGCAGACGACGCTTGCATCTGTGCACATTCTGAGGCCAAACTCCAAACCATCGTCAACACCTTCACCGAAGCGTACGAAAGCATGGGCCTTAGACTAAACATCCATAAGACAAAGGTCCTCTACCAACCTGCCCCCGCCACATAGTACTGCCCCCCGATTATCAAAATTCATGACGAGGCCTTGGACAACGTGGACCACTTTCCATACCTCGGGAGCCTACTGTCAACAAGGGCAGATGTCAATGACGAAGTCCAACACCGCCTTCAGTGTGCCAGTGCAGCCTTCGGTCGCCTGAGGAAGAGAGTGTTTGAAGACCAGGGCCTCAAACCCAGCACCAAGCTCATGGTCTACAGAGCAGTAGTGATATCCGCCCTCCTGGATGCTTCAGAGACATGGACCATGTACAGCAGGCACCTCAAAGCACTGGAGAGGTACCACCAACGCTGCCTCCGCAAGATCCTGCAAATCCATTGGCAGGATAGGCGCACCAATGTCAGTGTTCTCACTCAGGCCAACATCCCCAGCATCGAAGCTTTGACCACGCTCGATCAGCTCCGATGGATGGGTCACATCGTCCGCATGCCCAATACGAGAGTCCCAAAACAAGCGCTCTACTCGGAGCTCTGACGCAGCAAGAGAGCCCCAGGTGGGCAGAGGAAACGCTTCAAGGACACACTCAAAGCCTCCTTGAAAAAGTGCAACATCCCCACCGACACCTGGGAATCCCTGGCCCAAGACTGCACAAAGTGGAGGAGAAGCATCCGGGAAGGCGCCGAACACCTCGAGTCTCTTCGCCGGGAGCAAGCGGAAGCCAAGCGGAAGGAGCGCACGTCAACCCAAGCACCCCACCCACCCGCCCCTTCAACCACCGTCTGCCCCACCTGTGACAGAGACTGTAGGTCCCGCATTGGACTCATCAGTCACCTGAGAACTTATTTTTAGTGTGGAAGCAAGTCATCCTCGGTTCCGAGGGACTGCCTAAGAAGAAGAAGATAATATGGTGCCATTAATGCAGTGAAATAGCTCAAGACATTTCTTTATAGAGGAACTGACCTGGCATTGAGTAGAAATTGTGTAAGGATTTAAGGGAGGTGGTCAAAGGCATGGTTTAACAGATAGGTTGGAGAGATGTGACAAGACAGAATGGGAGAGCTGTGACAAGACAGACAGGTTTAGGTAGACAATGCAAGAGTGCAGAGCCACAATGCCTGAAGGCTCTGTCACCAATGATTGCACCATAGTCCAGACTCAGTAGAGCAGGGATTGAGTTGGGATATAGGGCTGGAGGGAGTTGCATAGGTAGGGCTATGGAGGGGTTTATAAATTAGGGAAAAGATTTCAAAATTATTACACTGGGGGTTGGCGAGTCAGTGGAGAACAGTGATGGGTGAGCATGTTTTGGTGTGGGATAGGATGTGGCAAATGAAGTTCTGGATGAATTGGAGTTTGTGTAGGTTGGATAAGAGGGTGTTGGAAAAATCAAGTCTGAAGGTGACAATGGATGATGAGCATTTCAGCGATAGGAGGGGTGAGATTAAGATGGAGTTGGACAATACTCTGGAAGCAAAATATGTAATCTTGGTACTGGGCTGGATGCGGAGTTTGAAAATCAGCTCAGGGTTGAGAAGGACACTGAGGTTGTGCCCTGTAGGGCTGAGCCTGAGCAAGCCACAGGAATGGAATTGAGGGACAGGGTGTGGGGGTTCTAACACGAGCCAAAGTTGGGTTCAGTGTTTAGTTGGAGCAACTTCTGGCCCATGCATAACTTGATGTTAGCAGCCCAATAGTAGAGCAACAGTTGTGGAATAGAGGGTAGAGGCAGCAGGATAAAGCTGGGCGTCTTCGGTAGAGATACAGAAGCTGGATCTTTGCCTACAGATAATCATGCAACATGTATATGAGGAATAGGAGGTTCTGGGGATGGAGCCTTAGGTCATGTCGGAGGTTATCATATGGGTGCAGAGGAGAAGCCATCTCCTTTGGTTTCTCTATAGAGTTTTGCTACTGTTGTTTAATGAATAAGATGGTTTGATTAAATTTACAGATTATTATAACATTTGTGACAACTATGACATTATAATTAAAATGTGTTTTACTTCTAATTGCCTTTTATGATTTTGCAATTAGACATTTCTTGTGACTAATGCTACGTTTATTCTTTCAGTAACGGTAATTAGCTTCATTGGCGCCACTGCCAGTTTCTGTCATTCTTATGGATTAGGCTGCAAAACAGTTTATTCATTTTCTGGAGATATTATACGGCAATTATTATCATGTTAAAATAATCATCACATGAATTGTTTTGTTTATATGACAATTGTCACTACATAGTAAAAATGGACTTGTAACATAGTTTGCTGCCAGACGATCCCAGTGTATTTGCTTACCTTTGGAGTACATTCAGTATATTCCCTTGAGACTAGGATTTCCAATTGCAACTGTAGACTTGTCATTCACTTTTATGCTTTGGCCGATTTTATGGGGATTCATATTTTCTTTGGTAAATGACTGATGGCCTATTATTTAAGAGTCATGATAATTATTGGCCAGTATCTATATTGCACTTGCATATTGTGTATGGGGCTTATATAATATAATACAGCAGTCAGTATAAGCCAATACATTGCAGCATTAGAGATTTAAGAAGGGATGATACAATACAGTAACTGCATAGGATTACATAGGATATACGGCACAGAAACAGGCCATTCGGCCCAACCAGTCCATGCCGGCATTTATGCTCCACACGAGCCTCCTCCCGTCTTTCCTCATCTAACTCTAGCAGTATAACCCTCTATTCCCTTCTCCCTCATATGCTTGTCCAGCCTCCCCTTAAATGCATCTATACTATTCGCTTCAAACACTCCCTGTGGTAGCGAGTTCCACATTCTCACCACTCTTTGGGTAAAGAAGTTTCTTCTGAATTCCCTATTGGATTTCTTGGTGACTATCTTATATTGATGGTCTCTAGTTATGCTCTTCCCCACAAGTGGAAACATTCTCTCTGTATCCACTCTATCAAAACTTTTCATAATTTTAAAGACCTCTATTAGGTCACCCCTCAGCCTTTTTTCAAGAGAAAAGAGACCCAGCCTGTTCACCCTTTCCTGATATGTATACCTTCGCATTTCTGGTATCATCCTTGAAAATCTTCTCTGCACCCTTTCCAGTGCCTCTATATTCTTTTTACAATATGGCGACCAGAACTGTACGCAGTACTCTCAGTGTGGTCTAACCAAGGTTCGATACAGGTTTAGCATAACTTCCCTACTTTTCAATTCTATACCTCTAGAAATAAACCCAAGTGCTTGGTTTGCTTTTTTTTTATGGCCTTGCTAACCTGTGTTGCAACTTTTAGTGACTTGTGTATTTGTACTCCTAGATCCCTTTGTTCCTCCACCCCACCTAGACTCGCACCCTCCAAGTGATAAGTGACCTCCCTATTCTTCCTACCAAAATGTAATACCTCACATTTATCTGTGTTGAACTTCATTTGCCAATTATATGCCCACTCTGCAAGTTTACTAACGTCCTCCTGTAACTTGTTGCATTCCTCCTCAGTATTGACTATCCCCCCCAATTTGGTGTCATCCGCAAATTTAGAAATTGTGTTTTTGATTCCTATGTCTAAATCGTTAATGTAAATTGTGAACAGCAGTGGTCCCAGCACTGATCCTTGTGGAACACCACTACCCACCTTCTACCACTGTGAATAGCTACCCATTACTCCTACTCTCTGTTTTCTGTCCTGAAGCCAGCCAGCAATCCATTCTGCAGAAAAAAGAAAAAAGAAAGACTTGCATTTATATAGCGCCTTTCACGACCACCGAACGTCTCAAAGCGCTTTACAGCCAATGAAGTACTTTTGGAGTGTAGTCACTCCAAAATGTAATGTGGGAAATGCGGCAGTCAATTTGCGCACAGCAAGCTCCCACAAATAGCAATGTGATCATTTTTTTTTGTTATGTTGATTGGGGGGATAAACATTGGCCATGACACCAGGGATAACTCCCCTGCTCTTCTTTGAAATAGTGCCGTGGGATCTTTTACGTCCACCTGAGAGGGCAGACGTGGCCTCGGTTTAACGTCTCATCCGAAAGACGGCACCTCTGACAGTGCAGCACTGCCTCAACACTGCACTGGAGTGTCAGCCTAGATTTATGTGTTACAAGTCCCTGGAGTGGGACTTGAACCCACAACCTTCTGAGTCAGAGGCGAGTGTGCTACCCACTGAGCCACAGCTGACACTACAGCGAATAATTTCTACTAGTTTCTATAGTGCTATAAAAAAGGAATCTGCAGGCCAACATCTGTTTAAATGTTTGCATAGATCACAATTTCAATATTTATATTCAATATCCTGCTGTCCAATTGGAAGCCTTTTTTACAAATATGACATAGGTATACAGGAACCCATTGAGAATAGGGCTTTCATTTTCATTTTAGAAGGCAAACATATGGTACTTATGAACAATATATTTAGAGCTGTATTATGATCTAATAACTTGGTTAATAATTAGTTGCTGACCTTAAAGCTTAGCATAGAAGAAACATTTAGCCTTGTTCCGATACCTTGTGCACTGTTAAACTTGTATTGCTTCTTTTTTCGCTAACCCTTTTAAGGAATTTACCCCCCACCTTTTGCCTCCATTGTGTCACCTGTCGTTCAGTGGGTAGCACCCTCGCCTCTGAATCAGAAGGTTGTGGGTTCAAGACCCACTGCAGAGACCTGTGCACAAAAATCTAGGCTGACACTCCAGTGCAGTACTGAGCGAATCCTGCACTGTTGGAGGTGCCGTCTTTCAGATGAGATGTTAAACCAAGGCCCTGTCTGCTCTCTCAGGTGGATGCATGCAGAAGATCCCATGGCACTATTTCGAAGAAGAGCAGGGGAGTTATCCCTGGTGTCCTGGCCAATATTTATCCCTCAATCAACGTCACTAAAAACAGACTATCTGGTCATTATCACATTGCTGTTTGTGGGGCCTTGCTGTGCACAAATTGGCTGCTGCATTTCCTACATTACAACAGTGACTAATCTTCAAAAAGTACTTCATTGGCTGTAAAGCGCTTTGGGACGTCTGGTGGTCGTGAAAGGCGCTGTATAAATGCAAGTCTTTCTTTCTTTATCATATATAATACCCTGGTCTTCAGAGAAAGGAGATGTACAACTGCTCTCAGGCCTTGACCTCAATGCTGTGTAAGCCTACTGAGAGATGGGAATGACTGGATTGGTTTGCCTATCATTTTTTTGTACTGTCTCCCTGTAAGGAAATACCTTGCTTTTACTCCGCACCATTCTGTCACAACACAGTCCAAATCAGAAACTCCGCTTGTGTGAGTTCAAGGAGACCCTCCCCTTCCCCACATCCCAGCACTGCGGTGCACTGTAAAGCAGACACTACTTTAGTGCCACTCCTATTGTTCTGCTCAGAGTGGGGCAACACGGTGGCATAGTGGTTAGCACTGGTGCCTCACAGCGCCAGAGACCCGGGTTCGAATCTGACCTCGGGTGATTGTCTGTGTGGAGTTTGCACATTGTCTGCGTGGGTTTCCTCCGGGTGCTCCAGTTTCCTCCCACAGTCCAAAAATGTGCGGGTTAGGTTGATTTGGCTATGATAAATTGACCCTTAGTGTTAGGGGGAATTAAATACGGGGGTAGGGTGGGATATGTGTACTGTGGGGATTAAAGCAGGGACAGGGTACTGGATTTGGATGATCAGCCATGATCGTATTGAATGGTGGAGCAGGCTCGAATGGCCTACTCCTGATCCTAGATTCTATGTTTGTTTCCTTTGCAGCACTCACTGAATCACTTTGTATCTGGTAAATTTGAATTTACTGTGTGAAGTTGAGTTAAATAAGAGCTCTTTCTCACATTATTATTATTATAACGGTTTTCTAGAATGCAGTTTTAAATTTTCAAAGCAATTCAAGTTTGTCATTGTTATGTTCCCTCAGTATTGCAGATGCATATAATTTTTTTTGGGACCAGTATTAATTACTGTCTGACTTTTCCTCAGTAGCAGTATGTCCTGTTCTTTGGGAATTATTGACAATTGTAATGAAGCTGTTATCACAAATGGGACTTCCGGCAGGAAATGCAAATTATCCGTAGTATAATTTTCCAATAAAGTGTTTCATAAAATCCTAAGTGGAGATAAACAATTCAGCAAATAATATTCTAATATGATAAATGGAAGGATGTGTCCGTTGAGGTTTACCTTCATTTTAATATGGGCTAAGCAAATATTTAGTGAACAAGGGTAAATGCTTGAAAGATGAAACTAGACATTTGTCTGCATAACAATAACTGCACTTCAAAGTAATGCATTGTATATGAATCTTGGAATGTAGGAACAGGAATAGGCCAGTCAGCCCCTCGAGCCTGCTCTACTATTCAATTAGATCATGGCTGATCTGCACCTCAAATTCATTTACCCACCTTTTACTCCATATCCCTTGATACCCTTACTTAACAAAAATCTCTCTTAGTCGTCAAAGCTCCAATTGCCCCAGCATTCACAGCATGTTGGGAAGAAAGTTCCAGATTTCTACTACCCTTTGTATGAAAAAGCAATTCCTGATTTCACTCCTGAATGGCCTAGCTCTAATTTTAAGATTATGTCCCCTTGTTCTTGATGCCCCCACCAGTGGAAATAGTTTCTCTGTATCTACCCAATCAAATCCTTTAAAAATTGTAAATGCTTCGATCAGATCACCCCTCAATCTCCTATACTCAAGAGAATAAAAGCCAAGTTTATGCAATCTGTCATCATAAATTAATCCTCTAAGTCTTGGCATCATTTTGACATTTCTGAGAAATATGATAAGGCACTATATAAATACAAGTTTCTTCTAGAAGTTGATTTTTCATGTAGCGATAGCAGTTTATGCATACACACGATTAGAATGTAATGCTATTATTGCAGCAGCAGTGGTGGCCACAGATCTCAAGAACCTGATGACTCTTTGTGATGTCATTTTTGTTTAATTTGGCCAGCCCAGGCTAGATTTTTCCTTGGAAAATAGTTCATATTGCCTGTCTTCTCTTTGGACTTTGGAGCCACTTCACAGCTCCTTACTTTATATGTGACATAGTGCCTTAGTGTAGCGAAATCGCGGCCTTACACTTGGGTTATTGTCTGATTATTCTACATACTACTGCAATCACTTGCATGATGTATTGCATTAATTGTTTTACCTCTTTTGAGGAAGTTCTCAAACTTCTTTACAACAAGAGATCTTTGACCTTTCTAATTCTCTTTGCCAATGGTTTGCAATTCAGGGACTCGATTGACAACTATTCATTTGTTTTACTTTAGGTCCAAGGAACTGATTAAGGAAGCGATCCTGGACAATGACTTCATGAAAAATCTGGAGTTGTCTCAGATTCAAGAGATTGTGGACTGCATGTACCCAGTGGAATACGGCAAGGACAGCTGCATCATCAAAGAGGGTGATGTGGGCTCTCTGGTTTATGTTATGGAAGGTAGGTTGTTTGAGCTATTTATTACTGCACCAACTGATCGTCAAGGAATCTGCACCAGTTCTTCCAGCCTTACAATTATAGCTTTTATGTTCTTTAACAGATGAAAATGTGTAATTATGTCTTTTACAATCTACTTTAAGAATAAACAGCATACTGTTATTTTGAAGATCATACCTTAATTGAAAAGTATTCGATATGTATTAAAGTTTTTTTTATAAATCCTTTACAACACATATTAGCTTTGGAGTGGTTGTATCAGAAATGGGCTCTCTCAGCAGAGTGCGAGATGAATTAATTCTGCAATATGTACTATTCCCAGTATTCTGTTGTTATAAATGGGGGTCATTTTTACCATCACCGCTTGGGCAGTAAACTAGCAAAGCAGATCGTCCGCCCGTTATAGGACCTGCCCGATTTTCATTTCCATTGATTCAGTAAAATTATTTCAGCCCCTTTACAATGAGTCACTTGCATTGATTTACTTGTAGTGATTACACATAATTACATCGAATGTACAGCACAGAAACAGGCCATTTGGCCCAATTGGTCCACACCAGCCACCTCCCACCCCTCTTCTAACCCTAGCCGCATAAACTTCTATTCCTTTCTCCCTCACGTGTTTATCTAGCTTCCCCTTAAATGCAGCTATGCTATTCACCTCAACTACCGCTTGTTGTAGCGAGTGCCACAATTCTGCATGGGTCTGGTGTGTCATCGTAAGGCTACTGTTTTAGATACTAATTTTAGGCCAGTATCTGCACTGCAGTGCTTTTCAAACATTTTTTGTGGGGGGACCTCCTGGAAATATTGACATACTCCCAGTGACTCTTTGACCTGACTTTCGAAAGATCGTGTCAGCTACCCAAAGGTATTTTCATTGCAGAAAATGTGGCTTATTAATATACAGCAACAGAAATAACATGCTATTAATTCAACAAACACAAAAATATGAAGAAATATGATGACCACGGGATTCCCTGGAGGCCACCATTTTAGTACCTATGCTGTACCATGCAACGTGCTAATGGCAGACCTTAGTTATACTGCTAGCTGCACCTTGCAGTGAGTTGATAGTGAAGGAGCATTGACTATGAGTGCTTAGACGTTTGCTCACCGGGGGCTAATGTTATAGTGAAGAGGCTTCAGACAATAGAGCTATTTCTCTCAATTACTTATTGATTTTGCAGTATTGTCTTAATGCATACGATTCATTAGGTTAGAAAGGAGAGAGAATTTTCTCAACACTTGTGTCGGATCATGTTGATGAGTATCCAACAGCTTTACACCAAAAATGGCCCTATAATGACAGTGTTAAGAGTTAGAAACAAAAACAATATTTTATGAAACAATATTCAAATACTATAGTGCAATAAGATCACACCTCACCGTTAGGAAATGATAAATAATGTCAAAAGAAAAACCCATCTTTGTACATGCTGTCATTCAGCACACTAACCTACCGACCTTCTCGTGGCTTCTCAAAGATTGTGTGCGTTGATAACTTCTTTGCCGTTCAGTCCAAATCCAAACCCAATTGCCCCATTTTCCATGTAATTTGCTTAACAGATTTAAATGAAAAGTATTTGGAAATTAACATTCCATGGGTTATCGTGACAAAAGGCTGCAAGGTCTTTTAAGATGTGACACGTAAACAAGTCTTGGGAGAGAGGTCCAGTTTCTCCTCAACAGCTTTGCCGCTTTCTGTATCAGTTCAGATGTAGCATTGCCACCGTCCTCCAGTGTGACTGCAGAAGCAGTTAAATTTGCAGCAATAGTTGGCTCCGGTCTTTGGGGAATGATTTTCTTTGCAGTGTGTGCGACAACATCATAAACTCATTTATAAAGAACGGGTTTATCATTTCATTTCACATGATACCCAGAGAAAGTCTTTCCCCTTGACAATGCCATTGCCTATGATCACCTCTCTGTCCATGAAAACATTGGCCCCGGAAATCCGTCAGCCGGTGCATCTTGGTGCAAGTGCGGAGATATGGCTGCCCTAGACCTCTGCTGCTGACCTCACCATGGAGAGTTGTCTACCATTGGGCAGCACCTGTACCACTAGGGGCACATCTGGGGGACCTGACATTCCAGCAATGTCCTTTCAAAAGGGGGCTGCTTTAACCAAAAAACAGAACAGTGGTCCCCACATGCGCCCCTTTGTTGGCCTGGTCCCACTGAAGGCATGGTAACTCATGACATAGGGAGGCCCTGTCCCCTTATGACAATGGCCTTGTAAGAGTGGCCAGGGCTCCACCCCCACAAGGCCATCCTGGATTCTTAGGTGCTAGATCTGGACCCAGAATATTTGGGTCATGGCCAATTTTCTCGCCATTCTGTCGTATTTTCGCTGAGATGACGGTAGGAGTAGATCAGAATTCCCATGTATTTTCAGTCCCAGTTGTTCCCGAGCACTCTCGACAGGAATATAATTCAGTCGAAAAGTTGCTCTACAATTTTTCACATTTTTCAAACACTGTGCTATGATGTAGTGACACATTTGACCCAACAACTGGGACTTGAAAATTAAACGTAAAAGCAGGAAGCCCTGGATTCCAATCAAATTCCTATCCCATTTTCCTTTTCATATTGCCTGTTAAGATGGGTCATTTTTAACTTGAGTTTAATAGATATCTTTCTAAGTTTTTTCTTATGGTTTGCGCCACAATTGCATCATCTGGAATAGACGTGTTTTGCAAGTGATTCACATTTTGAAAATGGCTTCTCGAGGATTGATAGCTTCTTTCTTGTGTGTCAGCATGCTTACAAATACACTGGAGTTGCACAGATCTCAGTTTTGGAAACTAAGTACAATGCAAGGGGTCCCAGCGTACTATTGCCACAGTTTGCTGGTATGTGAGCTTGTACCTACAGTGTCCCAGAATTGGAGGTTCCTGATCTCCACCATGCCTTCAGAGGAGGGACTGGGTGAAATCTGGATTCTTGATCAGAAGGAGCGAAAATCAGCCCATGAATCATTATCGGCTGCTTTCTCAAGTCTTCTCTGGGCAGGTGATGGAGTTGCTAGAGTTAGGTGAACAGGTTATCTGCCCCTCTCATTAGCCAGGTAATAAGGGTGGGACCATTGTTAGAAAAAAGCATAGAAAGATAAATGTTAAAAGCTGTGACTAAACAAATATAAAAAAAGCACAACCTCAGAAAGTGTGGTGTCGTATTTAGTAGCAAAACGGCACAATAAACATTATCGTTGGTGCAAAACTTTTGATATTGACATCCAGTTTTTAAATCTGATTTTGCCAGGCCTGTGGTGTCTTTGCCAGGCCTGTGGTGTCTCTGCCAGGCCTGTGGTGTCTCTGTCAGGCCTGTGGTGTCTCCGCCAGGCCTGTGGTGTCTCCGTCAGGCCTGTGGTGTCTCCGTCAGGCCTGTGGTGTCTCCGTCAGGCCTGTGGTGTCTCCGTCAGGCCTGTGGTGTCTCCGTCAGGCCTGTGGTGTCTCCGTCAGGCCTGTGGTGTCTCCGTCAGGCCTGTGGTGTCTCCGTCAGGCCTGTGGTGTCTCCGTCAGGCCTGTGGTGTCTCCGTCAGGCCTGTGGTGTCTCCGTCAGGCCTGTGGTGTCTTCGTCAGGCCTGTGGTGTCTTCGCCAGGCCTGTGGTGTTTTTGCAAGGTCTGTGGTGTCTTTGCAAGGCCTGTGGTGTCTTTGCAAGGCCTGTGGTGTCTCCGTCAGGCCTGTGGTGTCTCCGTCAGGCCTGTAGTGTCTTTGCCAGGCCTGTGGTGTCTTTGCCAGGCCTGTGGTGTCTTTGCCAGGCCTGTGGTGTTTTTGCCAGGCCTGTGCTGTTTTTGCCAGGCTTGTGGTCTCTCCGTCAGGCCTGTGGTGTCTCCGTCAGGCCTGTGGTGTTTTTGCAAGGCCTGTGGTGTTTTTGCAAGACCTGTGGTGTCTTTGCCAGGCCTGTGGTGTCTTTGTCAGGCCTGTGGTGTCTTTGCAAGGCCTGTGGTGTCTCCGTCAGGCCTGTGGTGTTTTTGCAAGGCCTGTGGTGTCTCCGTCAGACCTGTGGTGTCTTTGCCAGGCCTGTGGTGTTTCCGTCATGCCTGTGGTGTTTTTGCAAGGCCTGTGGTGTCTTTGTCAGGCCTGTGGTGTCTTTGCCAGGCCTGTGGTGTCTCTGTCAGGCCTGTGGTGTCTCCGTCAGGCCTGTGGTGTCTTCGTCTGGCCTGTGGTGTCTCTGTCAGGCCTGTGGTGTCTCCGTCTGCCCTGTGGTGTTTCCGTCAGGCCTGTGGTGTCTCCGTCAGGCCTGTGGTGTCTTTGCCAGGCCTGTGGTGTCTTTGTCAGGCCTGTGGTGTCTCCGTCAGGCCTGTGGTGTTTTTGCAAGGCCTGTGGTGTCTCCGTCAGACCTGTGGTGTCTTTGCCAGGCCTGTGGTGTTTCTGTCAGGCCTGTGGTGTTTTTGCAAGGCCTGTGGTGTCTTTGTCAGGCCTGTGGTGTCTTTGCCAGGCCTGTGGTGTCTCTGTCAGGCCTGTGGTGTCTCCGTCAGGCCTGTGGTGTCTTTGTCTGGCCTGTGGTGTCTCTGTCAGGCCTGTGGTGTCTCCGTCTGCCCTGTGGTGTTTCCGTCAGGCCTGTGGTGTCTCCGTCAGGCCTGTGGTGTCTTTGTCTGGCCTGTGGTGTCTCTGTCAGGCCTGTGGTGTCTCCGTCTGCCCTGTGGTGTTTCCAACAGGCCTGTGGTGTCTCCGTCAGGCCTGTGGTGTCTTTGTCTGGCCTGTGGTGTCTCTGTCAGGCCTGTGGTGTCTCCGTCTGCCCTGTGGTGTTTCCGTCTGCCCTGTGGTGTTTCCGTCAGGCCTGTGGTGTCTCCGTCAGGCCTGTGGTGTCTCCGTCAGGCCTGTGGTGTCTCCGTCAGGCCTGTGGTGTCTTTTCCAGGCCTGTGGTGTCTTTGCCAGGCCTGTGGTGTCTTTGCCAGGCCTGTGGTGTATTTGCCAGGCCTGTGGTGTCTTTGCCAGGCCTGTGGTGTCTTTGGTATTGTGAACAACCCAAGAAAATAGCTCTGCCATCCACTGAATAGCTGCATCTGTGGATTTATGAGGTGCTTGAAAGTTGTTCAAAATCCTTTATCAGAACAATTTGCAGCAGTTGGGAGAACATGTTTCTAGCTGATGATGAAATGCGGTGCATCAGGTGCAGATCCCGTTCAAGATGGGGGGTGGACTTTACTACAAACTGGGCAGGAAAAAAGGAAGGTGCTGTTGTCCTAGATGTGGTCCTATGCTATATGCTTCTTTGTGTATATTTATATTGCAATCATAGTGTTGCTGCGAGTTATATAAATGCAGCCTAAATCCCTGGTGGAGGGAGTCTCACTCTACTTTGTTGCGGAATCAGTTGGGCCTTAATACCAGATTTACACGACACGAGTTTAACGTTGGTGCAGAGTGGAAATCGCTTTGCATTGATGCTAAACTTGTGTAAATGCGGCATTAGGATTATTTAGGAAAGTGTATTTAGCAGTTATCACAGATATTTTAGACTGTATGAAAACCATTGTGATAATAGAAGCTTGGATCCTCCTGAGGTGGCTGTGCTTTCTACCAGATGGATAAAAAGAACGTGCTTTAGGGATTCCCTTCCACTGAAGGACATAAGGGTCAGCTCCCATGACAATCATTACAGTCTTCAGTGAATTGATATTTCTACAGAGACGGGAGAGTAAAGAGCAACATTGGATAATGTAGATAGAATCTTGCTTTACCAGCTAGGCAGGTGAAAGCAACAATGAGAACACTTCTGTGTGTGTACAATCACGAACCTTGACTGAAATAAATATGGGACCCGAGTGACATATCACGTTCACCGTTAACCTGAATCATATCACCTCTCAACCTTCTCTTTTCCAGTGAGAACATATCCAGTTTACATAATCACTCCTCATACTCCAATCCCTCCAACCCCTCAACCAGTCTGGTTGCTCTCTTCTGTATCCTTTCAGTAGCAAGAATATCCTATTTGTACTGTGGCGGCCAGAACTACACAGACTATTCTAAGTGTAGTCACACCAACGATTTATAAAATGGCAGGATTACCTCACTATTTTGGCTCAATATTGACCTTTCAATACATCCCAACATCTGATTTGCTTTACTCACTGTCACCGAGCATTGTTACAATAGCTTCAATTTATTTTCGATCAGGACCCCCAGATGTCTTTCATTTTCCATGCGCATTACTTTCTTTCCAATTAAGTAATAGTACTTTCTGGAATTTTTTGCCCCCATGTGAAGTACTTTGCATTTCTCTACATTGAATTTCAATTGCCAGCTGTCTGTCCAATTTCCAAGTATATTTAAATCCAATTCTAGCTTATCCTATTCAGCTTTGGAGTCGAGCACCTTTGTTACTTTGCTTGGCCAAAATAATAGCATTGTCCTGCAGATATCAGGAGAGTTGCTAATACTGTTGTGTGTCCTGAATCCGATATAAGATTGAATATCTAAGAAAAAAAAGGAAACTGGTATGCTAATAACCAATAATTAAATATAATATAAAAAACAGAAAATGCTGGAAACACTCAGCAGGTCAGGCAGCATCCGTGGAGACAGAAACAGTTAATGTTTCAGGTCGAT
Organism: Squalus acanthias; assembly: GCA_030390025.1. NCBI lineage: Eukaryota > Metazoa > Chordata > Chondrichthyes > Squaliformes > Squalidae > Squalus > Squalus acanthias. Next base: position 42,502,793 of record CM059438.1, read on the forward strand.
GACCTTTCGAAAGGTCCTGGACCTGAAACGTTAACTCTGTTTCTCTCTCTCCACAGATGCTGCCTGACCTGCTGAGTATTTCCAGCATTTTCTGCTTTTATTTCAGATTTCCAGCATCCACAGCATTTTGCTTTTGTTTTAGAATTAAATATAAAAATCAGTTCATAACAAATCTGGTAGCTATGCTAATGGCGTAAAGTTAATGACAAAATAATTACAATCATCAAGCTTTGCATTGTTCTATTTCAAACGACCTGAATGCAACAAGTTGTGCCACATTTCTGAGCGTGATTACTGTGCAAGTGGAGAACATTATAAATTCTGGATTTTTTTCAAACAGTATAATGAGGACAGTTACTGAAGGCACTTGGTATCCAGGCCAAATTCCTAGGAATCGCTAATAATCCTGCTAGTTGTCATGGAGATAGTAGCACAAATTTTAGAGAACATTAACCAGGGGAGCTGAGCAACAGCAGTTGGTGTTGTACTGGAGAAAGAATGAGAATGGTAATGGCCTTGAAGAGAAACAGTTGCGACAGTTGCGATGGCAGAACATAATTAAAATTATGTGGGTGAAACGGAGCCCCTAAATATTCTTAAGCTGTGATCCTTCACTGATGTATGGTGAGAGGCACCATTACTGTCAGTAGGAACATTCCAGGCATGAATATTTCAAAGTGCTGTTACCTGGGATTGAAAGTGAACAGTGCTTCTTTTCTTCTTTCATACATGTCGCTCTAACTAGTTGTCCACTCAACAACTCATGAAACTTGTGACAATTTTGACTTGCAGAGTCGGGCTTTGGGCATCGCCAGCTCGATTTTCCGAGTCCTCTCCTCCAGTGAGGTACCTTGCCCACTGCCATCACAGGCACTGCCCATGGGCCAGGCACCTTGCCATCATCGAGGACTTGGAAAATCTTCCCTCGCCATCTCAATTGGAAGCCAGGACCACTAGTACTGCACTGCCATAACCTCCAAGGTTGAGCATACTTGATCAGAGTTTCAATAAAATATAAATGGGCCAGAATTTCCTTGATCTCGCTTTTGCAGAAATGATGCCGAATTTTACACTGATCTTACCGCAACTTACACCAAAATTTCCTAACAATCTTATTAGCAAATGCCGGACCGTAAAAACCAACGTAAAACCAGTGGAAATCAGCGTAAACAATTGGGGCACGAGGAAGTGTGGAACGTACACCATCTTCCTTCTTTAAGTCCCTCTTTATATTGTTGATGTTTTGAAAGTTAAAGTTTGAAGCCATCAAAGTATCATTCATGTACATTAAGCACAGCGGGGGGGAGAAATTCAGTTGGTTAGCACCTCCCATTAGCACTTGGCCGGGGCGCTAATGAAGTAGCGCCGGGGTGAGGTGAATCCAGCGCCACACGCCAAATCCAGTCGCCCCTTAGTGCTGCCGGTAACGGTTAGCGCCTGGGGCTTTAGCGCCAGGTAGATCGTGACGTCAGTTTCACTGCTTCCTTGTCAGTTTGCGATTGTGCAAGAGTTCAATTCAGTCATTTAAAGGTTCTTTAGTATCAGGAGTGTTGTGGCCACTAAAAATTTGTTACATTTATTCTGACAAAATTTCAAAGTGCTACACATTGTTACATTAATGGGGGCTATACTGGCAGTCGCCCTCCAGGATCTACTGCGGAGGGAGTGGAGGCAGCGAGAAAGATTGCAAGATGTGGCCAGAGGGAGGAGGAGGGCCATCAGGGCTCTCAACAGGAGGCCTTACCCACTGAGGGTATTCCGAGAGCACTTCTCCTACCTCCAATTAAGTGAGGAGTACTGCATTAGAAGGCTCCGTATCAGCAAGGATGTGGTCACCAAACTCTGCCACCTCCTGCAACCAGACCTCGAGCCTCAGATCAGGTCGACCACGGCTCTCTCAGTGGCAGTCAAGGTCACCGTCGCCCTCAATTTCTTTGACAGCGGTTTCTTCCAGTCTGCAACAGGAGATATAGCGAACATCTCGCAGTTCGCTGTCCATCGCTGCATCCGGGAGGTCACAGAGGATACAATAGGAGAAGGGATTACATTTCCTTCCCCATCACCAGAGAGAAGCAGGACGAGCGTGCATGTGACTTTGCCAGGATAGCGGGATATCCCATGCTGCAGGGCACCACTGACTGCACCCACGTGGCTTTGCGGGCACCGCATAACAATCCTGAGATCTTCCGTAACCGCAAAGGCTACCACTCACTTAATGTGCAGTTGGTGTGCGACCACAGACAGCGAATCCTCAATGTGAATGTCCGCTATCCTGGCAGCAGCCATGATGCCTTCATCCTGTGCCAGACCGGTGTGCCAGCACTCTTCCAGCCACCATGTCAAGCTCGCGGCTGGCTGCTCGGAGACAAGGGCTATCCGCTCTCCACCTGGCTGATGACTCCCCTCCGCAACCCCAACACTCCTGCCCAGCACTCATATAATGAGAGCCAAGCTGCCACCAGGAACATCATCGAGCAGACCATCGGGGTGCTCAAGCAATGGTTCCGCTGCCTTCACTGCTCGGGAGGAGCCCTCCAGTACTTGGCTGAGTGGGTATCCCATTTCGTGGTGGTCTGCTGCATGCTCCACAACTTTGCCATCATGAGGGCCCAGCCCTTGCCACCAGGGAATGCAGGACCACCTCAGGAGGAGGAAGAGGGAGAGGAGGTGGAGGAGGAGGAACAGGAGCGAGGGAGGAGGCAGCCACTCAATCGGCCTTCGGAAGGGCGGTCCGTGACCGCCTCATCAGACTGCGGTTCCAATAAGTTAAACCCCAGATCCCTGTTGCTCACCACATCCCCATCATTCCATCCCTGTCACAGGCCATATCACAGCGCAAAGCTGAAATGAAAGACACCACAAAATCATCCAAAGCCAATTAATACATTTATCCATAATCAGTGAACACATATTTACAAGAACAATATTAACTATTCACCCTTGTGCAATCCCTCAGTGCCTCTCGTTACTGTGCCTTTGCCTACTCTAGTGCTCCTACGAAGTGTTGGCCCAGTGGCTGCAGCAGGGCTGCTGAGTGTCTGTGCGGGAGACTTCAGATGGCCTTGCAAGACGCCCTCGACCAGCTCTGGGCCTGGAAGGCCCGGCTGTGGACAGCACCACCTCAGCATGGGCGGCAGCAGTCTGGGCTGGCTGGATGATGGGCAGCAACAAGGGCAATGGCAGAGTGGCAGTGGTGGGAGCAGGAATGCTGTCATCCTGAGAGAGGACAGCAGGTTCCTGCTCCACTGACCCACTGCCACTCCCCTGGGGCAGCACCTCAGCATCCCTAGCAATCTGTTGGAGCACAGATTGCTGGCCTGCTGCAACACCATGAAAGCTCCGGTGGACGGTGGTCGAGCCAGCCACGATGGCAGCAGTCAGAGCTTGCGTGGAACAAGCTGAGACTGCATGAGAGCAGTCTCAGATTGAATGGCACCAAGCATAGACTGCAGTACAGAACTAAGTCGTTGCGTGGCTTCCGCCTGTGCTGTAATGGAAGCTGCCAGATCACCCATCACACGCGGCATCAGGTCTGGGTCGCCACGGTCTCTCTGGGAGTCTACCATCCTTTGCAGACTGGAAATGATGGGCTCCATGGTGTGCGCAGAGTTCTGTGCCATGTTGGAGGTGGACTCCTCAATGCTCACCATTGCCGAGAGGCTCTCAGGCACCCTTGCCATTGCACCTATCATCTCCATGTGTATGCCCATCACCCTTCTTCTAAACACCTCCCCATCGAGGTCCTCATCTGAGTCCTGTGCAGCAAAACGCGCGTGCGAACTCGCCCTCTGGGGAGTTGGCCCCCGAGCTACCCTTTCCCCCTGGCCTTGCTGCAGCCCGCTTGTTCTCGGTGCCTCACCCTGTGCAGATCCTGCTACTATACTAGCCTCTAAAGAACTCGTAGTGCCAGTATCTGAGTTGGTGTCTGCGGGTGAGACATGCAGTGACACGGTGTGTTCTTCCTCTTCCTCTTCTCCCGCCTCGCTCTCTACGGTGCCCTCAGGGACAGGCTGCTCAGGTGCTTGCTGATTATCTGAAAGCATAAAGGCACAAGATTCGGGTTAAGGTGAGGGGAGGGAGGCAGGAAGGGAGCAAGGCATGCATACAGCATAATTAGCTGGAAAGTGTGAAACGCTTGTGGGATGAGGGGGAAGTGGGATGTGGAAGAAGGAGTAGGGATGAACATACCGTTGTTGTCCCCAAGGGGGTCAACGTCGCCGCTGGCCACGGCGCCCACCACCTGGTGCCCAATGATCTGCAGCACTCGATTCTCCAGCGCAGACAGTGGTTGGGTGTCGGCTTGTCCCCCGCCTGTGCGCTCCTGCTCCCTCCTGTTGTGAGCCACCTTGGCCTGCAAGAGAATGGAAAGTGTGTGAGTGAGTGTGGAGCAATGTGTTTGGGTGATGTGCCTGCCATAGTTGAATAGCTATCATTGTGTGCAAGGTGTGAGATGTGGGTGTGAATGTTGGTAGGTAGAGATTGTTGGTGGGTGAGTGCTGGGGGTGTGGTGCTTTGGGCAGTGTGTGAAGACTGAGGTTCGGTTGGTGGTATGTAGCATTTGTAGAAGCATTGACTCACCCTGACCACCCGAGTGAGGTTGTTAAATTTCTTCCTGCACTGTGTGTGGGTCCTGGGGTCCACAGTGCTGCCCGAGACCTGCTGGGCAACCTCCCTCCACATGGCACGGAAGAATTGCAGCGAGGGCCTCCTGCCACTTGCCCAGTAGAGCACCACCCTCTGTCTCTCCACAGCGAAGACCAAGGCCTCGAATGCTTGGTCACAGAATCTGCGAGCTCTCTCCCTGGGCCATTGATCTGCCATAATGACCCCTCCTTCAGTGGTCCGGTTCCTTCTCCTTGGCCTTCTGCTGCTGGCTGAGACAGCTGCAGAACCAGCAATGCTGAGAATGAGGTTCTGCAGCATGAATGAACCTCCCCTTTAAGAACTGGAAAGAGCCTGTGGCAATGATGACCAGCGATTAGACTACACCTGAAATTGCTTAGCGCTTTGAGTCTAACACCACTGAGCTAGGTCATTAGCTCATGATTTAGCGCTTTAGTCCTTTCTTTGAGCGCTAACACTTAATTTAGCATGCAGCGAGATTCATTAGCACCTGGCGCTAAATCTTAAACTTTTCAGAAGTTAGTGCCCATTCCTGGGCTATAATGAATTTCTCCCCCAGCATGTTTAAGAAAATGCAATTGTGGCAGCTTTTCTCTTTTTTAATGTAACAGATTCTGAAGTCATAAAAAAAGCATTCGAAGATATGAAAAATACCGTGCAGGTCTCAGTGAGGAGAAATCAAACAGAAAGCTGAAACAATTGTTACAAAACACCAGAAATAGTGACGTCTGCTCCTGCTGCATCTAAAAATCTGGGCATAAATTTACGCCTGTTCAAAATGCGCAACTCTGCTCTTGCGCTGTAGTTACACTGAAACTTGCCAGGAAATTCCGACCCTTTGTACCAAACGTAATTGTGTCAAAACACGGATGCAATGTTTTGATTTTAAGCTACTTTCTGGATCCCAATAATCAAATGGGTCAATAAAGAAGAAAAATAAAATAATAATACACACATAGATGAGAAAATGATTTAAAATATTGATAGGAAGGATACGTACCAGTAGAAGTGATCGTTAGTTCTTTTGCTGCAGCTGGGTACAACACTCTATGATGTGAACAATGCTAGTCTATGGTAATTTAAAATTAATTATTTAGGACAATCACTACATTATTAATGTTACTACATACAGTAACATAATCGCATTACTGCCAAATATCATTGTGCTGCATTAATAAATTATGGAACATTAGATAACGCAGTCCTCAACTCTTAAACTAAAGGAATTAGGCCTTGAAATTCTCAGATTCCTGTTCCACCAACAGAGGTGCCGTGGAGGAGAATACCCGGCTTCCCATGTCGGAAGATGTTGACCCCGCTCTAAATTGTGGGGATGGGGTCATTTGTCAAAGTCAGGGCAGGCGTCATCCAACGAGGGCAGCCTGACAATGGATCAGCAATACGTCCCATGGCACTGCAGTGGTGGACCAGAGGCCTGGGAATGGCCGAAAAACCAATTTTGCCTCCTTCTCCCTCGGCGATGAAAGGTTTGCCAGTAATTGATTCCCTCTGGGATCGATTATCTTTGCCTCCAGTAATTTTGGGGACTTTTCCTGGGCTTGATTGGAACTCGTGCCAGCTCTTAGCTGCTGAGGGTTGAGATGAGGCCTTCGAATGGCATAAAGGATGTTGTTCCCAGGGTAGCCTGGGAACTTTACAGACACACCCCTTTGAATGAAGACTGACCTCCTTTTGTTACCTCCAGAATTAGAAGTTAAATGGGATGGAAATCTGGTGGAATTGGGTTCTGCTCCTATATCTAGCCCCCTGGCGGGTGATATGCCTCTTCACTGGCCCCAGTGATTTACGGGGGAGATATTGGGCTCCGTAGTGCCCGTTTTTTTAGCACTATGCGGCCTCCCAGCGTTCAAATATGGCGTCTGAGATGCGCGTGCACATTTCCGATGGGACGCAATCTTGGTCAAGAGATTTGCGTGCGTACTTATTGACCGCCGGCAGCATGCCGAGCAGGCAGACTATGACGTCAATCAGTGTGCAATGCTGATTTGATGCCAGCACTGCCATTTTCAAATGCCACGCTCCAGCCAACGCACTGTTTTAACCTTGCAAAGCTGAATACGACATTAAGCCGCATGACGGACCCCCCCACCAGCGCTATTTAAAAGGATCATCAACTACTTACAGGTTAGTTGCTGGATTATTTCTTCCGGTTGTTGATGCAATTGTACGTGTTTTTGGAGCTTTCTTAAAATTGCCTAAAGTTTCAATAGTCTATGACACCAAACTTGGGGGTGTGGCAAACAATGATGATGATATCAATCGACTGCAACAGGACATAGAAAGGCTAGCAGAATGGGCAGACAAGTGGCAGATGGAATTTAATACAGAGAAGTGTGAGGTGATGCATTTTGGCAGAGTGAACAGGGAGAGGCAATATACACTTAATGGCACAGTTTTAAAGAGTGTGCGGGGACAGAGGGACCTGGGAATTAATGTGCATAGGTCCCTGAAGGTGGCAGGACATATTGAGAGAGTGGTTAACAAAGCATATGGGATCTTGGGCTTCAGAAATAGAGGTATTGAGTACAAAAGTAGAGAAGTTATGCTGAACCTTTATAAAGCGCTGGCTAGGCCACAACTGGAGTATTGCATCCAGTTCTGGTCACCACACTTTAGGAAGGATGTGAAGGCCCTTGAGAGGGTGCAGAGGAGATTTACCCGAATGGTTCCGGGGATGGGGGATCTTAGCTACAAGGACAGGTTGGAGAAGCTGGATTTGTTTTCATTAGAGCAAAGGAGGTTGAGGGGTGATTTGATAGAGGTGTACAAGATTATGACGGGTTTGGATAGGCTAGACAGGGAAAGTCTGTTCCCACTAGTTGATGGTACAAGGACTAGGGGACACAGATTTAAGGTTTTGGGCAAGAGATACAGGGGGGATGTGAGGGGAAGTTTTTTACACAGTGAGTGATGATGACCTGGAATTCGCTGCCGACGGAAGTGGTGGAAGCGGAGACACTCAATGTTTTCAAGGGGAGACTGGATAGGTACTTGAGGGAAATAAACTTGCAGGGCTACGGGGATAGAGCGGGGGAATGGGGCTGACTGGATTGCTCTACAGAGAGCCGGCACGGACTCGATAGGTCGAATAGCCTCCTTCTGTGCCGTTATGACCCTATGGGGGAAAAATTCAGCTGCTTGCGCCTCCCGTTAGCGCCTTAAATGGGCGCTAATGGGGCGTAAAGCAGCTAACGCCCGGGCGCAGCGCCGCCCACGCCTCCCGAAAAATTTAGTGGGAGGTTAGCGGCGGCGGCAGCCGGTAGCGCCCTGTGGCGCTGCGCCGCCGGCGATGACGTCATCGCCGTGCGCAGCGCCCCGCTCGCGCCCCGGCCGTGATCTTCAGTCGCGCCCCCTGATTTACCGCCAGACGCTATGTCCGACGGGTTCAGGGGGGCGTACGTGCGGCCGGGGCGGCGATATTTAAAGGGGAGGTGGCAGGCGGCCATTTTTGTTGCTGGCCGCCTGCCAGCACCTGCCCCCGTTGCTGTCCCCGGCCCCCGTGAAGCCCCCCCAGCGTGAAGTGCCGGCTGCGCTCCAAGAGCCCGGCACTTCTCTTGAGTGCCGGGCTCTTTTGCCGGCACTCCCGATCCCTGGGAGCCCAGCTGGGCCCCGGTTCGCGCTGCGCAAGGCCCCTCCCCTTTAAGAAGGGGAGGAAGGCCTGCAATACCGCGGCGCGACGTGCCGCAGCGCATGGCGCTGCGGCACGTAGCGCCAGGATATTCACTCGCAGCGCCCCAAGAGGGATGCGGGGTGCTTCCAGTTGCGCCCCGCTTCCCTCTTGGGGCGCAACCACTGAAGTTCCGGCGCGGGGCCGCTAATTTTTTCGGGGCGCTAAAAGTCGCGCCCCGGCGAGGTTAGCGCCCCAAATGGGGCGCGACTCAATTTTTACCCCATCTCTACAGGGAGTGGTCTGGTTGGTACTGAAGTACATTTTTGTTGATTTAAAAGCTTGTGCTGAAACAAGTTGCATCCAGACATGGGTGGCCTTGTAAAGCTTCCTCTTGGAATTGAGCATGACTGGGAGAATGAAGAGAGGCCACGCAGAGCGGGACAAGCTGCTAGAAGAGGGAGGAGGAGAGGAGGGGGAGAAAGGCCCTCAGCAGGAAGCCATATCCACCGAGGGTCCTTAGGGAGCAAATCTCTTACCTCAACTTCTACGACGACTGATGCTTGAGAGGTCTTCACTTCACTAAAGAGGTTGTGACTGAGATCTGCCAACTGCTGCAGCCACAACTGCCACCTCAAAGCAGGGCAAGGACCGCATTGCCTGTGGCTGTCAAGATGACCGTGACTCTAACTTTTAAGCGCGTGGATCCTTCCAAGCTGCTGCTGGAGATATTACATAGGATTACATGGGATATACGGCACAGAAACAGACCATTCGGTCCAACCAGTCCATGCTGGCGTTCATGCTCCACTCGAGCATCCTCCCATATTTCCTCATCTAACTCTATCAGCATAACCCTCGATTCCCTTCCCCACATATGCTTGTCCAGCCTCCCCTTAAATGCATCTATACTATTCGCTTCAACCACTCCCTGTGGTAGCGAGTTCCACATTCTCACCACTCTTTGGGTAAAGAAGTTTCTTCTGAATTCCCTTTTGGGTTTCTTGGTGACTATCTTATATTAATGACCTCTAATTATGCTCTTCCCCACAAGTTCTCTCTGTATCCACTCTATCAAAACCTCTCATAATTTAAAAAAACCTCTGTTAGGTCACCCCTCAGCCTTTTTTCAAGAGAAAAGAGACCCAGCCTGTTCATCCTTTCCTGATATGTATACCCTCGCATTTCTGGTATCATCCTTGTAAAACTTCTCTGCACCCTCTCCAGTGCCTCTATATCCTTTTTATAACATAATATAAGCAACATCTCGCAGTTTGCTGCGCATTGCTGTATAAGGGAGGTCACTGAGACTCTCTATACACGAGAGACAGCTTCATCCCATTCCCTCTTGCCAGAGACAAGCAGGCGGAGTGAGCATGAGAGTGTGCATGGATTACAGGCTTCCCCATGGCGCAGGGTGCAATTGACTGCACGTACGTTGCCTTGCATGAGCCTCATGTCAACTCTGCCATTTTCATGAACCGAAAGGGATTCCATTGCCTCAATGTGCAGCTGGTGTCTGATCATAGGCAGCTTATCATGCAGGTGAATGCCCAGTATCCTGGCAGCAGTCACGATTCCTTCATTCTGCAACAGTCATCTAGTCTATGCCACCTGTATTTGAACCACCACGGCAAGTCAAAGACTGGCTACTGGGCAGCAAGGATTACCCACTCAGGACATGGCTCATGACTCTGGTCAGGAACCCACGCACATGTGCACAGCAGGCCTACAACAAGAATCATGCTGCCACAAGGAATATTATAAAGCACACCACCGGCATCCTCAGGTAGCTGGACTGCTCTGGAGGAGCCCTGCAGTACTCAGCTGAGCAGGTATCAAGATTTGTGGTATTATGCTGCATGCTGCACAACCTGGCCATTATGAGGGAACAGCCCTTGCTACCACCTATCAGGCAAGAAGCTGAAGAGCAGGAGCACGAGGAGGAGGAGGTGGAAGTAGAGGAGGAGGAAGTACAACAGGAAGTGGAGAACAGGAAGAAGAAGGGAGAATACAATGCAGACTGCAGATGGCCTTGGAGGATAACCTCGAGCAGCTCTGGGCCAAGAAGGCCCGGCTTCAGACTGTACCATTTCGGCATGGGCGGCAGCAGTCTGGGCTGGTTGGTTGATAGGCAACAGCAGGGGCACTGGTGGAGTGGCAGGGGTGGGAGGACAAATGCTGTCATCCTGAGAGAGGACAGCAGGTTTGTGCTCCATGGTGCCACTGCCATTCCCCCGGGGTGGTTATGTACACCCATCAGCTTTCTTCTGTAGCCTAGCCCATCAAAGTCCTCATCTGAGTCTTCTGCAGCAGAACTAGTGTGCGACCTTGCCCTCCGGTGAGCTGGCACCTGCACTATTCTTTCCCACCACCCTGGTTCCTGCGCACTTGTGCCTGGTGTCTCACCATGTGCAGATCCCTCCTCTATCCTAGTCTCTTCAATACGTGCAGTGTCAGTCTCTGAGCTGGTGGCTGTGAGTGTACGATCGAGTGACGGTGTCTCTTTATCTTCATGGTCTTCTTCCTCTTCTTCCACTGACTGGGAAGTTTCCAGTTCTTGAGTAAGAAGTGCGTGCTTGCACCATCTGCAGTTTCTAAATCAGAAGAGATTGAGGGAGAAGTGGGATAAGAGAAGGAGGATTAGGAAAGCAGATAGCCTCATCATCAATTGCTTCAGCCCCGCCAGTGGCCACGGCCTCAGCGATACCCCTTCCCATAATGGCCAGTGCTGTCTCCTCCATGGGGGTTAAAACATGCAGGAGCACTTGTCCTCCTCCAGTTCTTTGCTGCCGTCTGCTGTTATACGCCACCTTCTACTGCTAGAAAGAGGGAAGTGAGTCAGTGAGTGTCCTGCAATATGTTTGAAAGATGTGGCTGTCATGGTTGAATAGCTGCCAGTGTGTGCAAGCTGTGAGTTGTGGGTGTGAGGCTTGCAACAGTACTAAATGTGTGAGGATGAAGTAATGCATATGAATTTTATGGTTGAGTACTGATTGATAGATTGTTGGTAGATGGGTGATGGGGGTGTTGTGAATTGAGCAATGGATGAGGCATTGTTGAACTTCTTCCTGCACTGGATCCATGTTCTTGGAGCAACACTCCTGGCATTGACCGCCGCAGCTATTTCTTCCCACTGCCTCCTGAGCATCTGTCTGGAGGGCCTCCTGCCCCCCTGTGGGTAAAGGACATCTCTCCTCCTTTCCACCTCTTAAACCATGATCTCCAGTGCAGTGTTTGAAAACCTTAGTTCACGCTCTCTTGCATGTTCGGTCATTGTTCAAAAGTATCAGAGCATAGATTGGCCCGGATTTTGCTCTACCAGTAACGGCGAGGCTGTCAGCACGTGCCGTTATTACTGGGTAAAACTGACAGCAACTTGTGGCGTCTGTACATGCACAGTTAAACGCGAAAATCCGGAAGTTTCTGTCAGATAACCTGCTCCTCCACAGGGTGTGCTGTTGCAGTCTTTGTTGATAGAATCTGCACAGAAATCACTGTTAAGGTGTGAACTCAAACTAATTACCCACTGTTATCACACTAATGAAAAACTTTAGCCTTGTTCAGGAGTAACTGAGATTTTATTGGTGTAGTAAGTCATAATTACTGCTGAACAACCTCTCTGGCCCTGAAAAGTTAATTTTATATGTGTGCAGTCTCATTCCCTCAGAAGAAAATTAATTGTTGCAGATTTTTTTTTAAATGTAAAAAATAAAAATTGTTTTTCTATTTAGGTTTCTCCCTTAATCTCATGTGTATGTCCCAATCTTTATTTCGCTTTCTGGACAATGATTTAAATGTAATTTATATTTCCTGTTTTTTACTTCCTGCTTTGCTGTCTGTGAGGATTCTTCAATATGATTGGTCAATCATCCTGCCTGCTGCTTGCCCTGTTGTTAGACACCAGAGATCCCCCGTTGAAGGTGCTAAATTCAAACTGACTTCGGAAAAGAGGAAGTCTGCGCTCTAGAGCCCGCTAAAACTTCCTGGGCAGCTTTTTTCGAGGTGAACGGTGAGCACCGTTCCTTCACTGCTGACCGCAAAATCCGGGCCATTCAGTTTTCAAATTACTCCCACCAGTCCTTGCAGCCATGATGCACCTCCCCTTTGAGAGGTGCAGGTTGACTTTAAGTAGTGCTAACAAGTCACGATATCGGGTCCCCTGCTGAAGCGTGCAGCCAATGTCCAGTGCAGGGAGCGCTGGCTGCACACAGCAATCATGTAAAACAGCAGGCAGCACAAATTTAACATGCTGCCTGCAGCACAATGAACGGCCGCGGGTTTATCGCGGACCGCGGCCCCCCACACCCGTTTTTGAGGGTTATCCAATTTATCCCCCTACACCTCTTAGGGGGAGAAATTCAGTATTGCCCCATTTGGGGCGCTAACTTTTGAAAGCTGGGAAACTTAGCGCCAGGCGCTAATGATTCCCAGCTTTTTCAAAATTTGGTGTTTGCGTTCCAGGAAGGAAGTGGAGTGCTAAATCAAGCACGCCACTTCCTTCCTGGAGCGCTAAAGGACGCAGGCAGGGTGGTAGTGGTGCAGTGCTGCCGTGATCCAAGGCTCCTTCCCTCCCTTAAAGGGAAGGCCCATCGCTGTAGGTTCTGCATTATGACCAGTTAGCTGGTCTCCGATGGCAGCCACGATCCAGCCCGATCAGCCCCATGTACTGCAGCAGAGTGCCGGCCTGATCGATCGCGGCCCAGGAGCAATCGAAAATAATGACTTGAAGCGTTGTTAAAATGTTTCTCTTGCCCGCGCCAACATCCCCTTTTATTTGCGCCTCCAAAGCGCCCAGCCTCCCGAACAACGCCTCCTGCAGCTGTCGGTGTTGTCGCCCGGCAATGCTGCAGGGGGCGGAACCGAAGTTCGGGTCAGGGGCGCTACCGGGGCGATGCGCACGGCAATGACGTCACGATCTCCAGGCGCAGGAGATCGTGGCGCTAGTGGTTATCGCCACTGCAAACATCCATGTTAATTTCGCGGGCGTCGGTACTATCGCCGCACCCGGTCGCAAAGCTGGTACCGAATTTCTCCCCCTGACTCGAAACAACACTTATCACTAGGGATTAATGAATTCAGTTGATCAAGTAATTCTCATCACCAGCTGCTGGCAAACTACAACACCTGGAAGCCTAGTGCTTTACGGTAGAGATCAGGAGGTTGTTGCCAATCCAGCCTGTGACAACCGTACAATTTACTGCCAAGTAATGACTTTATTTCATTTATATCAAAGGGCAGTAAAGGACAGTTAAACATGGGTTCAAGCTAATAAAAAGTGCGCAAAAGCACATTATATTTTTACTTCAACTGTACTGACTTCTGAATACGATCCACAGCAAAGTATCGGAGGGCATTGTAACTAAATCAAGCACTTCACAAAACATCAAACTAATATTACTTCTGGATGTATTTTTTTCACTTTGCATATGAGTCTTACAAAGAACACAGCAGCATAACCATTTAATGATGAGTATTCGTGTTCGCAGGCAATACTACTGTTTCAGTTTTGTGAATGTACTTCAGTACAACATCAACTGATTGTCAAACATTCGAGATGCTGAGTTTATATTTGTGAAATGTTTCTAATTCTCTTCAATCAAACATAGCTCAGTGTATGAAATTCTGTGGGGCCATCAGACCCATTGGATTACTGAGGCAGAGGAACATGTTCTTTTCCGAAACCATGCTAAGTAAACAGCTTGCTAATTTTCATAAAACAGAAACTTTACTCTTTGAATTTGTCAAAAGATGATTTTAAGGTCAGTCTGACTTTTTGGCAAACATATAGTTTTACTAACATATTTTGGGTTTGAAAACGCAAAGTCAGACACCCAAAGTATCACAATGTTTGGATACCAGGGCTCCATTATTGGACATGGAGGCCTGGGGCCTCCTCCAGCCCGATGAGATAATTGGACCCCAGTGCCTCTGGTGTAGTAGGAGCCTGTACAACAACAGTGCATAAGGCTCATAAAGACCCCAGATAACATTTAAAATGGGCAAAGTCTGAGCAGTGTTAAAAATGGGCACTGAAGGAAAGACATTGGGCATGAAATTCAGTTACGCCCCGTTTGGGGGTGGTAACCGAACTAGAGCCGGACATTTAGCGCCCGGCGTGGAAGTACCACCCCGGCCGCTAAATTTGGCTTACCGCCCCGGAGATGAAGTGAAGCGGTGCCAGGCTGTGCGATGGCGGCCACGGTCTACGCCACGGCACGCCACGGAGGGCCGACCTGCAGGTCAGCCAAAAGAAGAAAATGGCGGTGCGGGTCGTAGCCACACCTCCCCTTTATATACTGCCCTGCGAGCGGAGGTTAGCCCGTTTCGCGACCCACGAGGCTGGCGCCGACATCGCCCGTGGCAGTCTCGCGGGGCGCAGTTGAATTTATGCCGCGGGGCGCTAAGGGGTCGTGGCGCATGCCGATGATGTCATTGGCGGTGGCACAGCGGCCCGGGGCACTGCCGGCGGGGGCACGGCGCTATCGGGTAGCGCCTCAGCAACGTCCTGCTGAATTTCGCAAGAGGTGCTTTTTTCGCCCCCCCCCCCCCCCGGGCGATAACCCCTTTGCGCCCCGTTAGCACCCCCCGGAGGCACTAACGGTAGGCGCAAAGGAGCCGAATTTCGCCCCCCAGATCTTGTGGGACAAATATTTGTCATCAGGATGCCTTTTCCTTGTAACAGGCCTATCCAATCATGCTGCTCTTTGACCTCCAGCAGCTAATTCCTGAAAGGGGCCTGCTACGTTTTCCCTTTACTTGCTTATGTACTTCTGTAAAGCCCACACAACATCACCTTCTTTCAATGAAGAAGTACTTAATTGACTGTGAAGCACTATGGGATGTCCTGAAGTCATGATAGGTCCTATTTTACTTTTACTAAAGCAAGTTCTTTCCACCTTGTATGAAGAAAGAAGTGCAATCCTTTGTGCATACATTGAAGCTCTTGGTGCACAGTAACTATTTGGAATTATAAATCTAGAGATTACCGTTGCGATAATAGTGAACAAATGCTCAACAACACATTTGCATGACATTCCATTGACCAATATTTTAGCAGAAGTGTTAACTGATTTGAAACAAACAACTTAAAACAGTAGAGGAATTTGATATGAAGGAAGGATATACTTGCCATAGAGGGAGTGCAACGAAGGTTCACCAGACTGGTTCCTGGGATGGGGGGATTGTCCTATGAGGTGAGATTGAGTAGACTAGGCCTATATTCTCTGGAGTTTAGAAGAATGAGAGGCGATCTCATTGAAACATACAAAATTCTTACAGGGCTTGACAGGGTAGAAGAAGGGAGGATGTTTCCCCTGGCTGGGGAGTGTAGAACCAGGGGTCACAGTCTCAGAATAAGGGGTCGGTCATTTAGGACTGAGATGAGGAGAAATTTCTTCACTCAGAGGGTGGTGAATCTTTGGAATTCTCTACCCCAGAGCGTTGTGGAGGCTCAGTCATTGAGTATATTCAAGATAGAGATCGATAGATTTTTGATATTAAGGGAATCAAGGGATATGGGGATAGGGCAGGAAAGTGGAGATGAGGTAGAAGATCAGCCCTGATCTTATTGAATGGCGGAGCAGGCTCGAGAGGTCCAATGGCCTACTCCTGCTCCTATTTCTTATGTTCTTACGAACATTCCTTCGCTTTGATCGACAAAACCATTGCTCGGCGCTAATCTTTCATGTTGGAGATGGAATCCTGTGACTGATGTTTTTGTTTACATCAGGATCAAGTATGTCGGGCCTCAGAAGCTGGGGAGTCAGCTGGCCAGGTGCCGATTGAGAAGTATGATGAGGACCGTGCATCCAGATTCTAGGATGTCCAGAGACCTGTTGGAATAGGCGGTGCTTTTTTTGGAAGGGTGGAGGAAATTGCTGGAGCTAGGATTATGGATAAAGTTGCCATTAACTTTGTGAATTTTTTTCTGTTATGTGACAAGTTTTCTGTTAAGGATACATAGTGACATGGATAAGGAACTGTCCAATGGCCACATCTTAAGAGTTTTTGGTAGAATATGACGACATCGATTTTTCCTCAGGAATGTGATTGGGTAGAAATTTTTGGGACAGAATGTAACTGAACAAAAAATTGAAATGGGGAGATTGTTTTCGTAGCACGATTGGTTTCTGACAGAAGTAGAATATGACCAATTAAAATGTAGGAAAACACACAGATTGAACCAATGTGGAAGAATAAACTGGACACACAGACACAACAGTCAGGACATAGACAACTGGCTCGACGTACAGGACAGACACACGAGATACTTCAATAAACTGTCTGTTGCAGTAGATTTAAAATGCAAATACAAGACTGAAACTGAGCAGTCTAAGTAGCAGTGAAGCTCCTGTATGCCGATCACACTATCTAACTGCTTCAAAAGTAAAATTATTAGGAAGATCACAGTTGACTCACAATCATCAATGGCATTGCAGAGTGGCAAATACTTGCAACATAGATTCATAGAAAAATTTGGTAGATCGTGCCTATGCCGGCTTTTTGAAAGAGCTATCCCAATTAGTCCCACTCTCCCGCTCTTTCCCCATAGTCCTGTAAATTTTTCCTTTTCAAGTATATATCCAATTCCCTTTTCAAATTTATTATTGAATCTGCTTCCACCGCCCTTTCAGGCAGTGCATTCCAGATCATAACAACTCGCTGCATAAAAATGAATTCTCCTCATCTCCCCCCTGGTTCTTTTGCCAATTACCTTAAATCTGTGTCCTCTGGTTACCGACCCTTCCCACCAGTGGAAACGGTTTCTCCTTATTTACTCTATCAGAACCCAGCATCATTTTGCACACCTCTATTAAATCTCCCCTTAACCATTTCTGCTGTAAGTCGAACAATCCCAGCTTCTCTAATCTCTCCATTCTCATTCATCATGAGAACGTTGCTATTTTTATATTTGTCACTATCAAAGACTTCAAACGAGTCTCAAACTAACACTGGGAGTGCAGATTTTCCAGCTCTATTTAAAACAGTTCAACACAATGGATGATGTGCAGCTGGAATGGATGTGTTTCAATGTCGATCCATTTACTTCAAAACTTTAAATTACAGTACTTACTGTAATGAACTGAATAAACTTTCACAGGAGTACTACTTGAAGAATGATGGGTATGTAATGTTGCAATTCGTACTCCTTTTTTTGTTAAGAATGTATGTAACCTAGTCACAAGAATAGCTCCAGGGTTGATGTTTTATACTAATAAGGACATAGTATAACTGCTAACAAATCAAAGTGCACTGTCAGTTGTTTGACGATAGGCCTGCACTCTGTTACATGTCAGCCTGATAGTTTGCTAACAAGCCGAGGCCATTGGGCACTCTGCATACAAAGTTACGTAGAATTACATGTTACCATAGAATTTACAACACAGAAACAGGCCATTCGGCCCAACTGGTCTGTGCTGGTGTCTATCCTCCACACGAGCCTCCTCCCACCCTCAACTTCATCTAACCCTATCTGCATATCCTTCTATTCCTTTCTCCCTTGTGTACTTATCGAGCTACCCCTTAAAGGCATCTACTGTGTGCTGTTTGCCTCAACCACTCCATGTCAAAATGAAAGTGTTCAGTTAGTCAGACAGGAGCAGGAATCTGGCACTCCGAAGATTTTAAAGCTCAACCTTTGGGCACACCAGCCTTGATTTTGCCAGGCTCCGCTGGTGGCAGACACCCAATTCATAGCAGGCTGGTTCTCGCAAGGTATGATTTGGATTGGCACAGATGCGGCAGCGCTGCTGCTAAGCGAAACTCTGATTTAAGTGGAGCCATTATTATAATAAGGTGCCACGCTGAGTTTCACAACTATTGGCGAAATGCTCCAGTGCTCGCTTCCCTCATATAAAATAGACACAGGACAGCTCAGTGGGCCTGGCCTGATTCAGCCTAATCCTTAAAGCAAAGTTGCTGTTGTTTGAGTTGGAGATGACCCGCGGTTATTTTCGGCAGTGAGCACTTATGCACTACCGCATTTAACATCGTGCGCAGCTTGTTTTCTTCTGCATTTCTGCACTTGGGCTGAAGCCCTCCATTTGCTTCAGTCGTTGCAGTTGCTGCTGCATTACAAGTTACAGCTTACTAAGTTGGGGTGGGGGGGTGGTTTTTCCCATTGGCTGCAAGAATTAAAGGAGGACAATTACAAGAGGGGCTAAAACCTTCAAGTTCAACGACACACTCACGCCTGTCAATAAAAAGAAAGACTTGCATTTCTATAGCACCTTTCACAACCTCAGGACCTCCCAAAGCACTTTATAGTAATGAAGTACTTTTGGAGTGTAGTCACTGTTGTAATGTAGGAAACGCGGCAGCCAATTTGCACATAGTAAGCTCCCACAAACAGCAATGTGATAATGACCAGATAATCTGTTTTAGTGATGTTGTTTGAGGGATAAATATTAGCCAGGACAAACCCAAAGATCCATATTTATAGACTGTGCCTCTCCTACCTGGGTATATGAGAGGACACCTGTTTTCAGCACCTACACGTCACTGCAGAGGTAATGAACAAACTATGATATCTGCTGTAGTCGAACTTACAGGCAGCTTCAAAGACTAGGATAGCTCTTCCTGGAGCTGGGAAGGTCACAGTGACATTATGCAATGGAATCCTTCCAGGCCACCCCAGTTCATAAGCCACTGTACAGTTAAACCGTGTATCAAGCAAGTGACTGATGCCATGCTTACCAGGCGAAACACCATTATAACATGAACTGAAACCACTCCATAAATGTTCAGCTGGTTTCTGACCACAGAAATTTGATCCTGAATGTTCATTCCCACTACCCCAGGAAGCACCCATGATGCTTTTATTATGCAGCATTCTTTGAAAATCATGAGAGAATGAACGGAGGGTTGTTGGGAGACCACGACTACCTTTTACATCCTGGGCTTACGACTCCAATGAGAAATCCCCACACAGCAGCAGAGTGCAGATACATTCAGGCCCATTGAAGCCCCCGCAGGAATACCCATCCCGACTATTTGTAAGGTGCCTCATCGAATCACGGCTCATAAAAACGGGTAGAAATCAGGCGCACGGGGTTCAGTGCCCGATTTTCAAACCCCACCCACAGATCGGGACCTTGCGCAATTTACCCTTTAATTAAAAGAGCTTTGAAGAGTCAGTGGGGGAAAAATTCAGTTGGTTGCGCCTCCCATTAGCGCCTTAAGAGGGCGCTAATGGGGCACAAAGCAACTAGTGCCCGGGCGCGGCGATGTTTGCGCCGCTCGTGAAATTAACTAGACATTTTGCGGCGGCGCTAAACACTACCGCCACGATCTCCTGCGCCGGCAGATCGTGACGTCAGTCGAGTGCGCAACGCCCCGGTAGCGCCCCGGAGCGGATATTGAGTGGCGCCCTCTGCCTTACCGCCTGCCGCTAGCAATGACAGGGACTGGGGGAGCGTTTTGCAGTCAGGAAGGGACTGGGGGAGCGCTATTTAAAGGCAAACGCTTCCTGCCTTTTTTTGTTGGTGACATTTTTGAACCACGCATTCTGAGAGAGAGAGAGAGAGACACTTCTGGAGAGATTCAACACTGTGTGAAGGAGTTTTGGGTACTGAGCAGCACTTTGCAGGTTCATTTTGATTTGCCCTTCCTTGTATCGATTTAGAAGAGACTATGGGGGCTGCACTCTGAGCTCTTTCCCTGGGCCTCTCCATTGTTCTTTCCAGCAGATTTGATGTACAGGCCTCTCCAGGCCGAGATTCAAGGCTGCAATGAGCAGGATGTGGATGGAAAGCAAGATCAACCCTCCCCTTTAAGAACTGGCCGGCGCCATTGAGCCTGTGTTCCATTGCTGACTGACATCACATGAGCTTCGCCAGTGCTCTGAGGTAGCGCCTCGCTCCTCGGCCTTTGCGCCTTAAGACAGATGTGTAGCACCTGATTTAGTGCTCCAATCACCTCCAGGGGCGATATTAGTCAAGTTTGCAGTTGGAGGCGATAATTAGCGCCAGGCGCTAATCTTTGCGCCCGGCCGATAATTGCGCCCCAAACGGGGCGATACTGAATTTTTCCCCCAGTGAGTAATTTGGCAGAGTTTCTGCAAAAAGGATTTTTTTTTCTCTCTTGTTGACCTAATGTAACCATTGACCATATTGTTTGCACTTGACGCTTGACTTTGGGGGATCTGAAGAACTTTCAGAACCCACACAAAAGGTAATTGGGACACCCTCAAAGAAATAGTGAGCTGCCGAGTGATACAGGAAGTAAGGTGTGTGCCTCCCAAACATGTAGCCACGGGGTCTGGTCCTTGAGTTGCCTGTTACTCAAATACACATATCATAGCTTTGTGTTGAATAGATCCTATACTACTGAACGATATTTTGTACAGGCTTTGATAAAAGTGAACAATGCCAGGGGTTAGAAATCCTGTTATCGGCCTGTTAATGTAAAAGATAAAGATGCTCAGTTCACATCTTGGTACTTGCAAATCCAAATCCCAACTCTATCTGATTATACTGTACTTCTGATGACAGAGTGAACAAATTGAATTATCAGCAATGAGGACTGTATTGAACCTGTATGATACTATTGGAGTCACTTAAGTTGAGGCTGCAGCTTAAACATGTACTCAATGCAAGGACGATTCACAAGTCCAGTCTTAGGCCCTGAAATTCTGATCAGGCGTCAGGGTAGAGAGCAGATGGATTTTCGATTGGGCCTGGAACTTGAGACAGGATTCTGCCCTGCGCAAAGCGCCACCTTAAATTCCGGTGGTGGGTGGGGCGAGAGTGATCGAATTTTCCTCCCCTGCCCCACCTCTTGGGAAGTTGCTGGGCTATCCTGGAAATTCCGCCCATTATGTCACCCAGTAGGTCCAGTGGAACCCACCACTGATTCAGTTTCTGCAATTATTGGTTAGGTCCCTTTAAAAGTACATTGCTTCCATGTAATGGTATAATAGGTTTCATGCTGAAGTCGTTTTTCTGATGTCCTGACAATCATCCCATAACGGAGTTGAGATATTGTGACTGCAGTTGGTCTCAGTCAGAAACATCACGATTGACAAGTAGATGTCAGGTCCACTGTCATAATAATAAATCTCTTTGGACTGAAACAAAGCAAAAGATGATTGCCAAAGGCTTTTATGTAATGACTTCATGTTGGCTGAATGCACAGCTCCTCTGGATACAGCCAAGTTATTTGGCGTATCACAGGCTACACGCAGCTTACATTCCAATAAAAGAAAATCTGGAAATAAAAAGCTGTTATCAGTAAAAGTGACCATGAAGCTGTTGGATTGTCGTAAAAGCCCAACTGGTTCACTGATGTCCTTTAGGGAAGGGAACTTTCCGTGCTGACCCGGTCTGGCCTTTATGTGACTCCAGACCCACACCAACGTGGTTGAGTCTTAAATGCTCGCTGAAGTGACCTAGCAAGCCACTCAGTTGCATCACAATTGTCAGGGCAACGAGAGATGAGTAATAAATACTGGACTCGCCAGCGACATCCACATTCCAAGAATTATAATAATAGAAAAATTCAACCTGCCTGGGACTCTGCTGGCCACGATCCTGCTTGCCGCGAGCTTTCACTGGCGGCTCCAGCACTGTGATTGGCAGTTAAAAATCGCATCAGAGTCCGAATGAAGACATCGGACCCTATCATTTAAATATTGATGAGGCACCCGTCTGCCTGTGGTGGGCACTTGCCCCGCCACTGGAATTGGCGGAGTTAAAATGGCGCTGGGCAGGAGTGCAGCGGGAATCACCCGACCGCCACTTTAACCACCCGTTCTCCCCTGTCCTGCTGGGTGGGCAGGGTTAAAATCAAGCCTATAATTTCAAGGCCTCTGCAATTCACTCCCTCAACTCCTTCAGCATCTGTGGATGTATCCCCTTAGGCCTTGGAGCTTGGTCTTCCCTTAGCTTAACTAACTTGTGTAAAATTTTCCATTACAACATCGCTCTCTGCCATTTCAGGATGCACTGCCTCTCTGACATCGTTCTCTTTAATAGAGAACGACTTGAAGTACTTAATAAATACCTCTGCCATTTTCTGATCATCCTCCTCAAATTGACAATCTTCTCCTCTCAGGGGTCTCATCTCACGCTGAACAATTTTCTTTACTGAAATATTTGAAACATGCTTCACTGTTCCTTTTGAGGTTTTTGATTATTTTTCTTTCATACTCCCTCTTAACTTTCCTTATTCCACTCTTAACCTCTTTTCTTATTTTCTCCTTAAGTTTTTTCATTATTATTACACTTAGGAGTCCTCACAGGCCCTCTTCTTTCAATTTCATTGGTTTCTAAGCCTATTTATCCATGGCCTCCTAAAACTATTCTTACTATTTTTAATGTCTTTTTTTTATATATCCATGCCACTGTTGCTGTACATTCCTGTGTGCCAGTTTCTCCTTCCAACTTATCTCAGCTAACTCACCCCTCATCTTTCTAAAATATGCCCGAATCCAATCTGGTATTCTAGTTTTTGTACTGACTTTTCCCTCTTTGTAGTTGGATCTTAAACGTTACCATATTGTGATCACAACTCCCAAGGCGCCCGCCCACATTTAGCTCAGCTACTTCATCTGTCTGATTACTTATAACCAGATCTGGCAATACTTTCTCGCCATATTGTCCAATGATCAAATGTTGGAATGTTAGGGATCACTTTCTGCCTTGGTGCTCCTGGCGCGTACCCGGGTTTCTGACACATGCTCCCAGTGGGCGCGGCTCCCTGTCGGAAGCACAAAGTTGGAAAATTATCTGGATTCTGCAAAGGGAACAATCGAAAAATAAAAGATGAGTTTTGTCCCAATCTGTTCCTTGAAATTATTTGCATAAACTAATTTTTTACTTGGCTTCTGAATGGCACTGTAACCGTGCAGTTCGTTGTGCGCTTTTTATTGTATGGGGATTTTTGTTATTTGTTTGTGGGATGTGAGCGTCGCTGGCTAGGCCAGCATTTATTGCCCATCCCTAATTGCCCTTGAGAAGGTGGTGGTAAGCCGCCTTCTTGAACCGCTGCAGTCCGTGTGGCGAAGGTACTCCCACAGTGCTGTTAGGGAGGGAGTTCCATGATTTTGACCCAGCAACAATGAAGGAACGGCAATATATTTCCAAGTCAGGATGGTGTGTGACTTGGAGGGGAACATGGAGGTGGTGGTGTTCCCATGCGCCTGCTGCCCTTCTCCTTCTAGCTGGTAGAGGTCGCGGGTTTGGGAGGTGCTGCCGAATAAGCCTGGGCGAGTTGCTGCAGTGCATCTTGTAGATGGTACACACTGCAGCCACGGTACGCCGGTGATGGAGGGAGTGAATGTTTAAGGTGGTGGATGGGGTGCCAATCAAGTGGGCTGCTTTGTCCTGGATGGAGTCGAGCTTCTTGAGTGTTGTTGGAGCTGCACTCATCCAGGCAATTGGAGAGTATTCCATCACACTCCTGACTTGTGCCTTGTAGATGGGGGAAAGACTTTGGGGAGTCAGGAGGTGAGACGCTCGCCGCAGAATACCCAGCCTCTGACCTGCTCTTGTTGCCACAGTATTTATGTGGCTGGTCCAGTTAAGTTTCTGGTCAATGGTGACCCCCAGGATGTTGATGGTGGGGGATTTGGCGATGGTAATGCCGTTGAATATCAAGGGGTGGTGGTTAGATACTCGCTTTTTGGAGATAGTCATTGCCTGGCACTTCTGTGGCGCGAATGTTACCTACCACTTATCAGCCCAAGCCTGAACGTCATCCAGGTCTTGCTGCTTGCGGGCATGGACTGCTTCATTATCTGAGGAGTTGTGAATGGCACTGAACACTGTGCAGTCATCAGTGAACATCCCCACTTCTGACCTTATGATGGAGGGAAGATCATTGATGAAGCAGCTGAAGATGGTTGGGCCTAGGACACTGCCATGAGGAACTCTTGCAGCGATGTCTTGGGGCTGTGATGATTGACCTCCAACGCCACAACCATCTTCCTTTGTGCTAGGTATGACTCCAGCCAGTGGAGAGTTTCCCCCCCATTCCCATTGACTTCAGTTTTACGAGGGCTGCTTGATGCCACAATTGGCCAAATGCTGCCCTGATGTCAAGGGCAGTCACTCTCACCTCAACTCTGGAATTCAACTCTTTTGTCCATGCTTGGACCAAGGCTGTAATGAGGTCTGGAGTCGAGTGGTCCTGGCGGAACCCAAACTGTGCATCAGTGAGCAGGTTATTGGTGAGTAAGTGCTGCTTGATAGCACTGTCGATGACACCTTCCATCACTTTGCTGATGATTGAGAGTAGACTGATAGAGCGGTAATTGGCCGGATATGATTTGTCCTGCTTTTTGTGGACAGGACATACTTGGGCAGTTTTCCACATTGTCGGATAGGTGTCAGTGTTATAGCTGTACTGGAACAGCTTGGCTAGAGGCGTGGCTAGTTCTGGAGCACAAGTCTTCAGTACGACAGCCAGGATGTTGTCAGGGCCCATAGCCTTCGCTGTATCCAGTGCGCTCAGCCGTTTCTTGATATCATGTGGAGTGAATCGAATTAGCTGAAGACTGGCTTCTGTGATGGTGGGGACCTCAGGAGGAGGCCGATATGGATCATCCACTCGGCACTTCTGGCTGAAGATGGTTGCAAACGCTTCAGCCTTGTCTTTTGCACTCACGTGCTGGGCTCCACCATCATTGAGGATGGGGATACTCATGGAGCCTCCTCCTCCCGTTAGTTGTTTAATGCTTCACCATCATTCACGACTGGATGTGGCAGGATTGCAGAGCTTTGATCTGACCCGTTGATTGTGGGATCGCTTAGCTCTGTCTATAGCATGCTGCTTCCGCTTTTTAGCATGCATGTAGTCCAGTGTTGCAGCTTCCCCAGGTTGGCACTGCATTTTTAGGTACGGCTGGTGCTGCTCCTGGCATGCTCTTCTACACTCCTCATTGAACCAGGGTTGGTCTCCTGGCTTGATGGTAATGGTAGAATGAGGGCTATGCCGGGCCATGAGGTTACAGATTGTGATGGAATACAATTTTGCTGCTGCTGATGGCCCACAGCGCCTCATGGATGCCCAGTTTTGAGCTGCTAGATCTGTTCTGAATCTATCCCATTTAGCACAGTGGTAGTGCCACACAACACGATGGAGGGTGTCCTCAGTGTGTACATACTGTTTGTGGTTTTTGGCTTCTTTTGCTGTAAAATACAATTAATGATACTGGCTTGGAGCATTATGGAAACGTATTCTGATAAATGATGTAGACCTGTCATTGTGAGAATTGAGTTTTGTCTGGATAGAGCTGCAGAATTAGAACAACTCCTGGAAGGAAAGGCACTTGATGGCAAAGTACTATATTATATAGTCTCCACTATATCATTCTTGAAGCCTCTTAAATAATAGTATAGTACGTCTTAGCGGCATTGCACAGTATTAACATCCCTCTCCTCCCTCCACAATACTCTTCATTTCAGGTGAGGGAGTACGGGCAGATAGGTGAGGGAGTACGGGCAGACAGGTGAGGGAGTGCGGGCAGACAGTCACACTGGCGAATATTCAGCCGATACCAGACACAGGCTCCATTAGTGACCCTCCAGCTTCATTGACTCGGTGGGGATAAGCACCATTTTTTGTTTCTGGGTAGCTGTCCGCAGCTGTCAGTAATCAGATAACTCAGTGCTGCTGGGTCAGGGTGACACGTGACCTGAAGTATTAGCCCTCCCTGACAATGCTGTCAGCAGTGCTTTTAATTGTCAGCTTGTATGTTTTGGAGAAAGACAGATTGTCAAACATTTTATTTTTTTTTAAAAGAAGGATTTCTAGCCTTGGAGAGGGTGCAGAGGAGATTTACTAGAATGGTACCAGGGATGAGGGACTTCAGTTATGTGGAGAGACTAGAGAAGCTGGGGTTGTTCTCCTTAGAACAAAGAAGGTTAAGGAGAGATTTCATCGAGGTGTTCAAAATTACGAGGTGTTTTGATAAAGTAGATAGGGATAAACTGTTTTTCCTCTGGCGGGGAGGGTCAGTAACCAGAGGACACAGATTTAAGATAATTGGCAAAAGAACCCGGGGGGCGGGCGGGGAAAGATGAGGAGAAATTTCTTTACGCAGCGAGTTGTCATGATCTGGAATGCGCTGCCTGAAAGGGCGGTGGAAGCAGATTCAATAGTAACTTTCAAATGGGAATTGGATAAATACTTGAAAAGGAAACATTTGCAGGGCTTTAGGGAAAGACCAGGGGAGTGCGATGAATTGGATAGCTCTTTCAAAGAGCCGGCACAGACCCCATGGGCTGAATGGCCTCCTTCTGTGCTGTAAGATTCTATAATCTTCCATTATGAAGCAAAGGATTTGTTTCATTGGAGTCTATACAATTGTGAGGATTAACACCACTTTTTCTTTCTGGGTAGTTGTCCGCAGCTGTCAGTAATTAGATAACTCAGTGCTGCTGTGTCAGGGTGACTTCTATTTCCACTTTTTTCTTCCCCCCTTTTCCTTTTCTCTCTATCCTTCCCTGACTGCTCTCTCTTGTCGTCATGCCTCCTTTCATCTCTCCTCTCTCGGACATTCTGCCCTCCCAAATCCCTACCCCAATTCTTCATTACTCTTCGACCATCCGACTCTCCTGCTGCTGTCCCAGGCTTGACTCCCTCTTAGATAAGCCTAAAGCTTCCTTCTGTGCCTTTCTTGGCATGCTCCGAAAGGCCCATCGAGGTACTCGTCGCTGCCTCCTCACGAGCAGCAACCCCAACTGTCCCATCCTACTCTCTCGCTGACCTTTCCGCCCAGCGCGCCCACTGGGGGCTAATCTTGCCAATCTCCTCCCCGTCCAACTCACCCCTCCCAGCGCTGACCCTGTGGACGCTGGCAGTAGGTCAGCCATCATCGACCCTCTCCGCATCTCCCTCCAGAATGTCTGTTCACTTGCAAACAAAGCTCTTGCCATCCATGAGCTTATCGTGGATGATTGCATCAACATCATGGCCCTGATGGCAACTTGGCTGAGGGGTGATGACACCTTACCATTAAATGAAGCCTCCCCGCCTGGCTATACCTTCCACCACTTACCCCGCTCAGACCGTCGTGGTGGCGGTGTGGCTCTCATCACCAAATCACACCTTGGTCTGTCCCCCTATTCCTCCGGCACTTTCTCCTCCTTTGAGCATCTCACCTTATTCCACTCCCTCACCTCTCATTTAAAATTTTTGTTCTCTATTGCCCACCCAAGTACCATAACAATTTTATTGCTGAGATATCTTCACTGCTTTCCTCCCTCTGCCTCTGCACCGAGCGACTTCTCATCCTCGGTGATTTCAACCTCCATCTCAATTCATCATGCTCTCTCCCCTCTGAGTTCACTACCCTCCTATCCTCCCTTAATCTCTCCCTCCATCTAAACTCCCTAACCCATATTTACAGTCACCCCCTCGACCTTGCCATCTCATGTGGCCTCGCGACTGTCGCGTACTGTACAGTAGAAGAAGAAGATAGCATGCTGGAAATCCCAAGGAAACTAATATTGAATCAGGGACAGGGACTCAATAAAATTAACATAAGTAAAATAACAGTAATGAAGAAAATAATGGCACTAAAGAGTGAGAAATCCCCAGGACCGGATGGTTTCCATCCTAGGGTTTTAAAGGAAGTAGGTGAGCACATTGCAGATGCCCTAACTCTAATCTTCCAAAGTTCTCTCGATTCAGGAACCGTCCCTTTAGATTGGAAAATTGTGCGTGCCACTCTGCTATTTAAGAATGGTGACAAAGGGAAACCAGGGAATTATAGACCAGTTAGCCTAACATCTGTCGTGGGGAAATTACTAGAGTCTATAATTAAGGATAGGGTGACTGAACACCTTGAAAATTTTCAGTTGATCAGAGAGAGCCAGCATGGATTTGTGAAAGGCAGGTCATGCCTGACAAACCTGATTGAATTTTTTGAGGAGGTGACTAAAGTAGTAGACAGGGGAATGTCTATGGATGTTATTTATATGGACTTCCAAAAGGCATTTGATAAAGTTCCACATAAGGGACTGTTAACTAAGGTAGAAGCCCACGGAACTGAGGGCAAATTATTGATCTGGTTAGGAAATTGGCTGAGCGGCAAGAGACAGGCAGTAGGGATAATGGGTAGGTACTCTAATTGGCAGGATGTCTCTAGTGGTGTCCCGCAGAGATCTGTGTTGGGGCCTCAACTATTCAAAATATTTATTAACGACTTAGATGATGGCATAGAAAGTCATATATCCAAATTTGCCAATGACACAAAGATAGGCGGCATTGTAGGCAGTGTAGATGAAAGCATAAAATTACAAAGGGATATCGATAGATTCAGCAAATGGGCAGAACTGTGGCAAATGGATTTCAATGTAAGCAAATGTGAGGTCATCCACTTTGGAAATAAAAAGGATAGAACAGGGTACCTTCTAAATGGTGAAAAGCTAAAAACCATGGAGGTCCAAAGAGACTTAGGGGTTCAGGTACATAGATCATTAAAATGTCATGAACAGGTATAAAAAATAATCAAAAAGGCTAATGAATACTGGCCTTTATATCAAGAGGACTAGAATACAAAGGGGTAGAAGTTATGCTGCAGCTATACAAAACCCTGGTTAGACCACACCTGGAGTACTGTGAGCAGTTCTGGGCAGCACACCTTAGGAATGATATATTGGTCTTGGAGGGAGTGCAGCCTAGGTTTATCAGAATGATACTCGGACTCCAAGTGTTAAGTTACGAGGAGAGATTACACAAATTAGGGTTGTATTCCCTAGAATTTAGAAAGTTAAGGGGTGATCTGATCGAAGTTTTCAAGATATTTTGGGGAACAGATAGGGTAGATAGAGAGAAACTATTTCCGCTGGTTGGGGATTCTAGGACTAGGGGGCATAGCCTAAAAATTAGAGCCAGACCTTTCAGGAGTGAAATTAGGAAACACTTCTACACACAAAGGGTGGTAGAAGTTTGAAACTCTCTTCCGCAAACGACAATTGCTGCTAGATCAGTTGTTAATTTTAAATCGGAGATTGATAGCTTTTTGTTAACCAAAGGTATTAAGGAAGATGGGCCAAAGGCGGGTATATGGAGTTAGGTCGCAGATCAGCCATGATCTCATTGAATGGCGGAACAGGCTCGCGGGGCTGAATGGCCTCCTCCTGTTCCTATGTTCCTACTCCTATTGTGTCAATCGTAGATAAGGCCATCTCTGACCATTTCCTCGTATCGCTCTCCACCGACATCCCCCTCCCCCCCCCCCCCCCCCCCCCCCCCCGCTACTTCCTTCTGTGTCCATCCCTGGCCCTCCATTCACCACGACATTTCTGCAGCTACTGATCTTCTCAACCACACCCTCATCACCACCTTTGTTGCCCTAGTCCCTATTAAAACCATTATTCTCTCTCACCCTGGTCGTTCCCCATGGTACGGCCCTCATCTTCGCTCCCTTAAGTCCAAGGGACGCAGACTTGAATGGAAATGACGGACAACTGGTTTAACCATTCACGTCCAGATCTGGCTGGACCACATAAAGCATTATCGGGTCCTGCTCTCGTCTACCAAAATTGCTCACTATTCCAGAATCATTCTGGAATGCAAAGTTAAACCCTGGCTTCTATTCTTTACTGCTAGCCATCTTCTTAAACCCCTCTCCCCAGTCTCCTCCACCCTCACCTCCGACAACAAGTGTGAGGAGCTCATGGACTTCTTTGTCTCTAACATTGAGACCATCCGTTCAGCTGCCTCTGCCACTTCCCTTCCTTCCCCGAGCCCACCGGGCCAAACTTCCTCTAAGGTTCCCCCCTGCCCTAGCCCTGAACTCACATCTTTCTCCAGTTTCTCTCCGATCTCCCCTCATGACCTCTCCGTGCTCATCTTGTCCATGAGACCCACCTCCTGCTCCCTCGACCCTATTCCCACCAAACTGCTGACCACCCAACTTCCTTTTCTGGCTCCCATGTTGGCTGACATTGTTAACGGTTCTCTCTCCTCAGGTACTGTCCTCCTCTCCCTCAAATGTGCCGTCATCATCCCTCTCCTCAAAAAACAACCCTTGACCCCTCCATTCTTTCAAACTACTGCCCCATCTCCAACCTCCCTTTCCTCTCAAGTCCTTGAACGTGTTGTCGCCTCAAAATTAATTTCAAATATTTCTTCGCCTTGGTCAAGGCTTGGGGTGGGGCGGGGTGGAGAGAAGTATTAGGCATAAATGAAGTAAAAGGAAATCCAATGTAGACATTCTGTGGGCAAGTGAAGGAGTGATGCAACATCTGATTTCCTGCTTCAGGAATGGTTAAATGGAAATACAGCTGCATGAGACGGGCGACACGATGCTTGTCCGATTTGGCTCTTCAGAGCACTTTCTCCAGAGGACTCCAGGGCACCATTCCAAGCAATAGGGCTAAGCAGTCTCTACCTGTGTGCAGATGGAGAAGAGACAGCATGGAAAGGAATTGGGCAAGGAAACAGCACTTAGACCTATTGTGTATCTCGTGAATGGTTGCTTTATGAATGGTGTAGCCTCGTCCACATATATTCTTCACCCATGCTAAAACCTCACACAACCTTAAAGCCTGAAGAAAGAGAAAGAAAGTCTTTGAATCACACGCATACCCATAGCTGAGGAGGGCACACCTTCAAGATGCACTGTAGAATTGTAAATCTTGCCACACTCGCATCTTTCAAGGCCCTAACACCTCAAGTTATTTTAAACCAACCTAGCTGCATAATACACGGTATTTACTCTTAAGTTGACATGCATATTCTCCCTCAACTTCCAACTTCGAGACGTCTTTTCTGCTGGTCCAACAAGGTACCATCCTTAGTTTCCCTCAGAAGTTAGTGGTGGACCTTCTTCTGCCCAGAAAACAGGTGCAACATAATCCAATTTTGCCTGCTATTTATTTTCCAAGAAGCAATGGAAAAACATTTACTTGGGGAGACCTCTTTCCAAAATTATTTCAGTGGAGATGGTCTCCCCATCCATTCTCCAATTCTGCACCCAACATTGGTGTAATTTGTAATTCATGGAAGCAATGCCAGGGGAGATCTACTAGTATAGTTAAAGGTCACACTTTGGGTGTCACATTGCCACCTATGCAAATTTCTGTAAGACAGTTAAAAAGCCTGAAGAAAGAGAAAGAAAGGCAAACATTTCCAATGATCAGAGGAACATTCCCATCAACAGTGAATATGATTTACTTCACTTCAGCAGGCACATTTTTCTTTAACTTCTAATTGACCCATGGATCTGCCAAAGAATGATTAGCCTCCAACTGACACAGGAAAGCATAGCAATTACACCTTGGGCTAGATTTTACTCACTGAGATGCGTTGGGGGCGGGACTGCTGGTTTCCGGGTTCTAGTCCCGCCCCCAGCGACGTCTGATGAACAGATGCTATTTTGCCCTGATTGGCCCTGTTAAGCCCGCCCTGCGGGTTTGCTAGCCAATTAAGGGAAAGCCGGTGTCAGATGACGTCAGTGGATGATGCTTCATCTGCCGGTTTTCTTAAAGGCACATGAACCATAACTTTTTGACAGACGATTTGACAGTGTTTGACAGCATTGAGGTGCTATCAAACACTGACAATCACTGTACAAAGGTGAGCCCTTGCACCCAGGCTCTCCAGTGACTCTCTCCTTAGGATGAAACAGATGGCAGCTGCAGGTGAGGGTACAGAAGCGATCTGTCACTTCTCCCATTGAGGTGAGGCCACACAAACACTTCAAAGCTTGTCATCTAAACACATTAAAAATGACTTTTCCAACATTTCCTTACCTGATACTAACCAGTGTCCCATTGCATCCTTCACACCACTTCTGCAGCTGTCATCTATACACCAACATGACAACAGACCCACAGCATGCCTCACTTACCCTGACGGAGTTCCTCGACGTCGGGAAGCCCGCAGTAGCAGTCGAAAAATTGGAAAAAACCTGTTAACTACCTGTTCCTCTTCCTGCACAAATCGGGGCCCAACTCCTGGGAAGATTGGTTGGAGGCAGGTTGGGAGCGGGTTTGGGACCCGCTCCCAATTTTGGGGATTTTCCCAGCAGTCCCGCCTCCAAACCCACCTCCTCGGGGCTGGTAAAATCCAGCCCCTTGTGTCTTAATGGGGCATCCGAAATTACACACAGCTTAACTTTGGTATCACAAACAGAGGCGAGAGGCTCTTGTTCCATCAGGCTCATCCTTCCATAGACACCTGTGATGCTTTGCCTATCTAACTACCTTGTGAACAATTCCAGACGTTTTGTCCTCAGTACCTGACCTGGAAGACCATTCCAGGTATTGATCACTCTTGGTGCAGAGAAATACTTCCTTACATCAGTCCTGAACTTGCCTTTTACCAGATTGCATACTTACCCCCCTTGTCTTTCAGTCATGCTTTAACTTGGCACAGTGCTCAGAATAGTAAGTTGTGTGTTAACTGGTATTATACTCCTGTCCTTATTGTACAGTCTATCTTCTGACTTACCTTGAGCTGCACCATTTAAAAATAAAAATATTCCACTGTCTTTAAATTTGAAAAAGAAAACAATAAAAGGGTACGGGGAAAGGGCAGGGGAATGGGACTAATTGGACAGCTCTATCAGAGAGCTGGCATAGGCACGATGGGCCTGTACAATTCTACGATTCTATTGGTATAGTAGAATGAAATCATTGGTTTTAGGGATTTTACAGAACTTTTACTAGGCGTGGGCATTCCATTCTTTGCTCATATTCACACACAAAGGTTGCTGATAGTTAGTTTCAGCCAAACATTACAATAAAATACATGAACCTGTGAACTGAAACCTTACTTGGTTGCTGGGTTTGTAGTTGTGGTGGTAGTTCTATCATGAAGCAAAATCCAATATAAGCTTATATTGGCAGTATCTTTTTTCCCCTTTAAAATAAGGCATGTGGCAACCCTCTTAATTGATGGAGGCCGCAGGGTGCGGATAGGGAGAGAGACAGTGGGACCTTTGTACCATTGTTGTTGAAAATGCTTTCCTTCCTTTTAAAGACAAAAACAAATATGAACACAAGCTGCTTGGATTATACAAAGGACACCCACAAGCATGTGGCACTTGTCAAACAGTGCCATGAATAAGAACATAAGAACATAAGAAATAGGAGCAGGTGCAGGCCATTCGGCCCTTCGAGCCTGCTCCGCCATTAAATGAGATCATGGCTGATCTTCTGCCTCAACTCCATTCACCAGCCCTATCGCCATATCCCTTGATGCCCCAACTAGTCAGAAATCTATCAACTTCTGTTTTGAATAAACCCAATGACTGAGCCTCCACAGTCCTCTGGGGTAGAGAATTCCAAAGATTCACCACCCTCTGTGTGAAGAAATTTCTTCTCATCTCAGTCCTGAATGGCCTACCCTTTATTCTGAGGCTGTGGCCCCTGGTTCTAGACTCCCCAGCCAAGGGAAACATTCTCCCAGCATCCACCCTATCAAGCCCTGTAATAATTTGTATGCTTCAATGAGATCCCCTCTCATTCTTCTGAATTCAAGAGAATACAGGCCTAGTTTACTCAATCTCTTCTCATATGACAGTCCCGCCATCCCAGGAATCAATCTCGTGAACCTTCGTTGCACTCCCTCTATGGCAAGTATATCCTTCCTTAGGTAAGGAGATCAAAATTGCACACAGTACTCCAGGTGTGGTCTCACCAAGGCCCTATATAATTGGATACTCGTATCGACAACGTGCAGCAATGTGTGTATAATCTGTGGCACAACATGATATTCTAATTGTACATTTGCAAACAAAATATTACATTACTAAGTTAACAGTTGCTCTTATAGACTTGGTTGTATTAAGTAAATACATTTGAATGCAGGAAGAATATGCTATCAATCTATTTTCTTCCTACATCGGAACAGGAGTAGGCCATTTGGCCTCTCGAGCCTGTTCCACCATTCAATTAGATCATGGCTGATCTGTATCTTAACACCATTCCTTAGAGTGTTGTATGGTCCAGTTTTTATCCATCCTATTGCACAATTCAGTAGTCTCTGCCATAGGATAAGGGCGCCAATAAGTTATGAATGGAATCCTCTAATTACAAAGAAAGACTTGAAAGAGGTAATGCATTTGGGGAGGGCTAACAAGGCAAGGGAATACACAATAAATGGTAGGACACTGAGAAGTGCAGAGGAACAGAGGGACCTTGGAGTGCATGTCCACAGATCCCTGAAGGTAGCAGGACAGGTAGATAAGGTGGTTACGAAGACATAGGGATACTTGCCTTTATTAGCCGAGGCATAGAATATAAGAGCAGGGAGGTTATGCTTGAACTGTACAAAACACTAGTTAGGCCGCAGCTGGAGTACTGCGTGCAGTTCTGGCCACCACATTACAGGAAGGATGTGATTGCACTAGAAAGGGTGCAGAGGAGATTTATGAGGATGTTGCCTTGGCTGGGGAATTTTAGCTATGAGGAAAGATTGGAGAGGCTGGGGTTGTTTTCTTTGGAACAGAGGAGGCTGAGGGGAGACCTTATTGAGGTGTATAAAATTATGAGGGGCCTAGATAGAGTGGCTAGGAAAGACCGATTTCCCTTAGCAGGGTGGTCAATAACCAAGGGGCATAGATTTAAAGTAATTGGTAGGAGGTTTAGAGGGGATTTGAGGAGAATCTTTTTCACCCAGAGTGTGGTGGGGGTCTGGAACTCACTGCCTGAAAGGGTGGTAGAGGCAGAAACCTTCATCAGATTTAAAAAGTACTTGGGTATGCACTTGAAGTGCCGTAACCTACAAGGTTACGGACCAAGTGCTGGAAAGTGGGATTAGGGTGGATAGCTCTTTGTCGGCCGGCCCGGACAAGATGGGCTGAATGGCCTCCTTCTGTGCTGTAAATTTCTATGATTCTTAGATGACTTGCATTTATACAGCGCATTTCATTACCTCATGATATCCCAAAGTGCTTTACAGCCAATAAAGCACTTTTGAAAGGGAGTCACTGATATAATAGAGGAAGGCCTCTGAAGTATAATCTGAATATGATTCTAAGTAAATCATGTTGCAACTAGTATGGAATTCTAGCCTTCTAACTTTTGAATCATTTAATCACCTACAGTGCCTAATTCTCTCTGGCATTGTGGCAGTCAGTGCGAGATTCTCCATCAGAAGCAGTCCATATCCACTGACCGCAGAGACCTACTGATGAGGTCTGCTGCCTTGCTACTCCCACACAAAATGGATGAACCTCAGAGAATTTCTCATAACAAGGTTCCAGTTGGCTGTTCCCATCTGTAACAGAAGATGCATCCGAGAACACCCTAGGACATTTTGCCCAAGAACTAACTTGTATTAATATAGCACTTTTCAGGATGTTCCAAAGTGCTTTATCAACACTAAAGTATAGTCATTGTTTTTTTTTGGACAAACACAGCAAAAGTCCTACAAACAGCAATCATAGAATCATAGAATGTTTACAGCACGGAAGAAGGCCATTCGGCCCGTCAAGCCCGTGCTGACTCTCAGCTAGTCCCACTCACCCGCCCTTTCCCCGTAGCCCTGCAAATATTTTTCCTTCAGATACTTATCCAACGCCCTCTTGAAAGATAAGATTGAGTCTGCCTCCACCACCCTTTCAGGCAGTGCATTCCAGATCTTAACCACTCGCTGCGTAAAAAAGTTTTTCCTCATGTCGCCTTTGGATCTTTTGCCAGTCACCTTAAATCTGTGTCCCCTGGTTCTCGACCCTTCTGCCAATGGGAACAGTTTCTCTCTATCTACCCTGTCCAGACCCCTCATGATTTTGAACACTTCTATCAAATCTCCTCTCAATCTTCTCTGCTCCAAGGAGAACAACCCTAGCTTCTCCAGTCTATCCATGGAACTGAAGTCCCTCATTCCTGGAATCATTCTCGTAAATCTTTTCTGCACCCTCTCTAAGACCTTCACATCCTTCCTAAAGTGTGGTGCCCAGAATTGGACACAGTACTCCAATGAGATAAATGACCAGTTAATCTGTTGTTTTTTTTGAAGGTGTTGATTTGAGGGATAATTATTGCCTAGGACACCAGGATAATCCCCTGCTCTTCTTTGAATAGTGTCACGGAATATTTCATATCCACCTGAGAGGGCAGACAGGGCCTTAATTTAACATCTCATCTGAAGGACCGCACCTCTTATGATGCCGTACTCCCTCACTTCTGTACTGAAGGTCCATGACCTGCTTGGCTCAGAGGCGAGAGTCTTACTGCTGGGCTAAGTTGCTAATTAGTTTTTTTAAATCAGTAAGTTGAAGGTTCAAATAGAAATAGAGTTGGAGTAGACGGGAAGTGAGGGGAGGAATTCTTTATTCCACAATTAATGACCTTCTAACAAAATTGCACATTTCAAAACCATGTATTCGGGCAATTCCATTGCTAGGTCATTAATTACGACACTAGGTGTGCATTCTCTCATTTCTTTTGTTAAAAGATGAATTTGAGTCCCATAATTCCTAGCATTAATATAGTTCCCATTCAGTCTTTCCAGTGGTCATTTTTATTGTAGCTACATTTCCCCTAGTAGTGGTGCCTCAGTACTTGCGGAGTCTCTCAGTAATACGTAAAGGCAGATCATTGACTTGGTCTTCCCCTCACTTCCCACCCTCTCACTCTCCATGAGTCTGTGTGGGTGTGTGTTATGCTAATACATTGGAGGAGAGAGGAAGTGTGATACCCATTTACTTCTGAAGTGTTACATTAACCTGCAAATATTTATACAAGTACTGACAGCGTGCAGATTTGATAAAAATAGTAAACTGAAAAAAACCTCTAAAAGTCCGATTTTAACCCCCCTCCCTCGCCCAGCAGGAATGGTGCATGTGAGGGGGTGGGGGTAGGATGGCAGGGGGGGGGGGGGGGGGTGGGTAGGATGGCAGGAGGGCTTGTGCCACGTTTCCGATGCATTTCTCACCCCTCCACCCCACACCATTTTTACTTGCCTGACTTGAAGCACAGGAAGGCCACTTGTCTCAGGGTGACATTTTAACCGTGGGGTCGCGTCCCGATGATATCACGCCATTTTAACCGCGGGGTCGCGTCCCAATGACATCACGCCATTTTAACCGCAGGTAAGACTATAGCCCGTACGGTTTCAGGCCCACCAGCAAAAGCTGCAGCAGGGATCCAGGCTCAGGTAAGTCTGCTTTGGAGTTTTTTTTAAAGGCTCCTTGTGCTCCTCCTGGCCCCGCAAGGAATCCTTGGGCCTCCCCTCTCCCGGATCGCTGACTTGCCGACCACCCCCCCCCCCCCCACCGTCCACAAAATCCGTACTTATGAAAGGGAAATCGTGTTTGACAAAACTGTTAGAGATTTTTCAGGGTATGACTAGCAGGGTAGATAAGGGGGAACCAGTGGATGTGGTGTATTTGGATTTTCAGAAGGCATTCGATAAGGTGCCACACAAGAGGCTGTTACACAAGGTTAAGGCTCATGGGATTGGGGGTAATATACTAGCATGGATTGAGGATTGGTTACCGGACAGAAAACAGACAGTAGGAATAAACAGGTCATTTTCGGGATGGCAGGCTGTATCAGCAGGCAAGAATCAGTGCTTGGACCTCAGCTGTTCACAAACTATATCAATGACTTAGATGAAGGGACCAAGTGTAATATATCCAAGTTAGCTGACGATACAAAGCTAGGTGGGAAAGTAAGCTGTGAGGAGGATGCAAATAGGCTGCAAAGGGATATAAACTGGTTAAGTGATTGGGCAAGATATTGGCAGATATTGGGGAAGTGTGAAATTATCCACTATGGTAGGAAGAATGGAAAAGCAGAATTTTTTTAGAAGGTGAGTGACTGGTAAATGTTTGTATTCAGAGGGATTTGGGTTCCTTGTACACGAATCACAGAAAGTTAACATGCAGGTAAAGCAAGCAAGCAAGGCAAGTGGTATGTTAGCCTTTATTGCAAGGGGGCTGGTGTATAATAGTAAGGAAGGGCTGGATTTTCCCGGATCCCACCCGCACGGTGCGGGGGGGGGGCCCAGGAGATGGCGGGAAACCCGGAAGTTCGGGTTTCCCGGCGCGCTGTTAATTTTAACTCCACAGCGTGTGTGCGAAGGAAAGGAGGGAGCGCTGCACTGTCAAAGGTGCTGTCTTTGACAGGCTGGCTTCCAGTCATGTGGGGAACGTGGACCAGGAGGCCACAGGACCAGGTAAGTTCACGAGATTGATTTTTGGAATGGGAGGGCTGTCTTATGAAGAGAGATTGAGTAGGCTAGGCCTATATTCTCTGGAGTTTAGAAGAATGAGAGGTGATCTCATTGAAACGTATAAAATCCTTAGAGGGCTTGACCGAGTAGATGCTGAGGGGCTGTTTCCCTTGGCTGGAGAGTCTAGAATTGGGGTCACAGTCTCAGGATAAGGGGTCGGCCATTTAGGACTGAGCTGAGGAGAAACTTCTTCACTCTGAGGGTTGTGAATCTTTGGACTGTGGATGCTCAGTCGTTGAGTGTATTCAAGACTGAGATTGATAGATCTTTGGGCTCTAAGGGAATCAAGAGATATGGGGATTGGGCGGGAAAGTGGATTTTATGTAGAAGTTCAGCCATGATCTTATTAAATGGCAGAGCAGGCTCGTGGACCATATGACCTACTCCTGCTCCTATTTCTTATGTTCTTATGCGTTTACCTTGCCGGCTACCTTTTCTGTGGGTCCTTGGCGGCATACTGAACCCCCCCACAACAATTTTGACTGACGGCATTTCCACTGGCTTCAGGTAGGAGTCAGAGTCGGGGCATCCCAGTAAGGCCTGAGAGTTAAAATGTCCCGAGTCTCACCATCCAGGGGGCTAGACAGTTCGCCGCCCACTTCAGCTCCCGCATCTCTGATTAAAATCGGCCCTTAAGTGTCAGCTGTGGCTCAGTGATAGCACTCTTACCTCTGAGTCAGAAAGTTTTAGGTTCAAGCCCCAGTATAAAAAGTAACCACATAATCTAGGCTGATACTTCAGTACTGAGGGAGTGCTGCACTGTTGAAGGTGCCGTCTTTCAGATGTGACATTAAACCAAGGCCCCGTCTGGTCTCAGTTGGATGTAAAAGATCCCATGGCACTATTTTGAAAAAGAGCAGGGGATTTATTCCTGGTGTCCTGGCCAATATTTATCTATCAAACAACATCTATAAAACTGATTATCTGGTCATTATCACATTGCTGTTTGTGGGATCTTGCTGTGTGCAAATTGGCTGCCGCGTTTCTTACACTACAACAGCGACAACACTTCAAAAGTATTCCATTGGCTGTAAAGCGCTTTGGGGCGTCCTGAGTTTGTGAAACACACTATATAAATGCAAGTCTTTCTTATTAGTCACAGAATCAACTAGGATAGAAGGGATGAGTAACAGCAGCCCAGTATTGTTTTTAGGCCAGAATGTAGATTCTTTGTTGGGACAAGAGGCCAGTCACTAAATGGAAATAAAGCTATCGGCAGATAGAGGAGAGTGTGGTCGCCCATTAGAGAAATACAACACTATAGATGTAAAAATGAGTCTTGGGTGGTAATACAAAATGGGCAATAGCGAATTTCTTGGAAATTCAATGACTTGAATGGAAAAGAAAATAGAGCAGAATGTAAAACCTGCTGCCCATTTGTTATTTCCCATTTTGTACTACTGCTCAAGACCAATTCACACGCCACAGAGCCTACAGATACACAGACAGAAATATATATGTGGATTTCTTTATAACGGCCTGGGGTTGAGGTGGGCGGTGTGTAATAGTCAGATATGTATGCCCTGGAAAGAGCAACAAGACTGATCCCAAGTGTAAAATGGAAGAGTGAGGAGCAGAGACGAGAGAAGCTTAAGCTTTACAGCCGAGAAAGAAAGTAGTTAAAGGGGAACCTCATCAAATTATACAAAATATTAAATAGTATAGATAAGATAAACTCAGATCGCTACTTCAAAGTAAAGCAGGAAAATAGGGCTAGAGGATATAAGGGAAATTAGTGTAATGTAAACTAAACATAGATATCAAAAGAGTCTTTACTGAAAGAGTTTTAAATATTTGGAATAGCTGGCCGGGCATGTTAGTAGTGGCAAAAATATTGACAAGATTGTATGTAAGAATAGAGTTCAGGGGATCTGTGAAACAAGAATGAAACTTATTGGTTTGTACAAGTTATCAACACCCTTACAAACTTCTGTAGATTCACGATCTGTGCTACACGTATATTACAGCCAGGTGCTGTGTAAACAAATGCAAGATTGTACTGCCATGTCACTGGTCGATTATTTTGGGTACAAACCAAACATTGAGCCCCGATTTTAACTCCAGGTGGATTCCCCGCTCAGGCCTGAGTTAAAATTACAGTCGGGTCTCAATGATGTCATTGGGACGCAACATGCCTATGTAAAGAAGGACCTTGTTGGCTCTGGGCGCGTGTCCTTGCTGCCTGCTCAGGAGAGCAGGTTAAAAGTGCAGATGTTGCGATCATGGCGGCTTTCGGACAGGTAAAAGCCAGGGAGATTTTAACTGCCCACTCCCCAGGTTTCTGCTGAGCGAGTCGAGTTAAAATCGCCCCCTTGTCGCTTCAGCTTCAGATGAGAGTTGTGTTGATCATTTCATGTTTGTGTATCTGGCTCTGCCCGAGGTAAAATAAATAGTCTCCTCCACCCTCAGTATGCAAAACAAGTTAGATGGTAAACCCGAGATCTAGAAACAGTAGAAAAGCCAGCAATGATTGATCGAGGATTCAACCCTGTTGTGTTTAAATAAAGAAACATACTGTTTGTGACCACAATTCTGTTTCCATTTACACTTATTGTTTAAACCCTTACCTAATCAGACCCTATTCCATGGCTGGCCTGCTCAGAGAGTCACTACATTGGCTTTGTCGGATGTTATGTATTAAATTATTCATCACATTGGACAGGAAGACTCTGTCTGCCAAGGCCCCATATGGCAGACTATTATTAGAAAATAAGTTGCTTTTCACTCCATTAATTTTGCTATTAGTATTTAATACATGTTTCCTACTTCACAAAATATATCAATTAATCACTTTTTTTAAAAAGCAGCGGTTCTCTTGTATGTACAGTTTCTATTAATTCTCTCGCAGAGTGACCTAGTATATAGATTAGTTATTAGACAGTGTTATAGGTATTCTTGCGGCAAATCAGAGTAAAAGTTTATGGGGTAAAAGTTCAGTTGGTTGCGCCTCCCGTTAGCGCCTTAAGAGGGCGCTAATGGGGCGCAAAGCCGCTAACGCCCGGGCGCAGCGATGTTTGCGCCGCTCGGGAACTTAACTTGACATTGTGCGGCGGCGCTAAAACTTACCGCTGCGACCACCTGCGCGCGCAGATTGTGACGTCATTCCATGGTGCAACGCCCTTGTGGCGCCCTGGAGCGGAAATTGAGTGGCGCCCCCTGCCTTACCGCCTGGCGCTTCCAACGACCAGAAGACTGGAACGCTATCAATCGCTGTGGGGCTGGGGGGGGCGCTATTTAAAGGGGGCCTCTTCCTGTCTTTTATTGTTGGTGGCATTTTTGAACTACGCATTCTGAGAGAGAGAGGGAGAGACTTCTGGAGAGATTCAACGTTGTGTGAAGGAGTTTTGGGTTCTGAGCAGCACTTTGCAGGTTCATTTTGATTTGCCATTCCTTGTATCGATTTAGCAGAGACTGTGGGAGCTGCACTCTGAGCTCTTTGCCTGGTACTCTCCATTGTTCTTTCCAGCACATTTGATGTGCAAGTCTCTCCAGGCCGAGATTCAAGGCTGCAATGAACAGGATGTAGATGGAAAGCAAGATTAACCATCCCCTTTAAGAACTGGCCCGTGCCATTGTGTGTGTGTTCCATTGCTGACTGACATCACATGAGCTTCGCCAGCGCTCTGAGTTAGCGCCTCACTGCTCGGCCTTTGCGCCTTAAGAGAGGTGTGCAGTGCCTGCTTTATCACTCCACTCACCTCCCGGGGCGGTAAAAGTGAAGTTTCCAGTCAGTGCCGATAATTAGCGCCAGGCGCTAATATTTGCGTCCAGACGATATTTGCGCCCCAAATGGGGCGCGACCTAATTTCTACCCCTATCTTTTTTTGGTTCTTTGGGGCATTTACTAGTGACCTATATCTCACCGAGCTAATTCACTGTAATGGTGACCTACAAGAAACTCTGGCTTCTGGTAGCTGCATGTATCTGAGATATATATCTGTTCTGTAAGATGAGACCGTTACCGTTTATTATTCATCCAAAATCAGGGATTAAGAGTATGATGAGGTTTATTATTTACTTATATCAGTTACTAAATGATTTGAAGTCTGCCCTTGAATTATAAGATCTTCTCCCTCTAATGTATTCTTATTACTAGATCAGATTAAATGGTGGTTAAAATAATGTTGTAAATATATTTCATTGCATTTGTTTCTCAATCAATTTTGTCACTTTTTGAAAAAAGTCTTTACTTTCCTCTCGACCTTAATTATAGGTAAAAGTTGTTAATCTCCCGTGGTGTTGCTCACTGGGATTTCTTTTTTTTAAATTAAATTGTTTGGGAGCTATTTTAAAATATTTGGGAATATTTTGGGAGGGATGTTTTAAAATAATAGTACAGCCGGATACTATTTGAATTAGATGGGTTAGGGGAGATGTGTATAAGCTAAGTTAAACGGCAGCGGGTGCGGCTTTTCACAGAGGGTCACTGACCTTTGGAACAAGGTGCTGGCTTGTGCAGAGTACAGATTCATTGCATAAGTTCGAGAGGGAGCTGGCCGAGTTCCTGGCTGTTGCTGACATCACAGTGTACAACAGGTAGATGAGGTATTGGGTGACATGTCTCGTGGTCGCTGTGGTCTCCTGGCACTCGTTTTGATCGCCATCGGGGTGCGAAAAGACATTTCCCAAATCTTCCCCCCCCCCACCCGCCCCCCCCGAATTGTCCTAGGGTTTTTTTCCCTCTGCTTTCTGTCCATCTCTCAGGAGATCACATGGCTGCCGGTGGGCCTCGGGAATCATGATGCTCTGAAGGGATATTTACTAGTCCTAGCCCCTTTAGGGCTTCCCCGGATCAGGCGTATTTCTCAGATGTTCACTTTCAACTAAAGTTTGAGGTAGCCGAATCCTAAAGACGCTTAATTGGGTCTAACAGTCCGGGCTATCTCTCCCTAAAGGAAAGGAACAACCCGAGAATGTTACCGTCCTCCAGATAGCGCTTTTAATAAGTTTAGCTAGACTGTAACGTTCCAGATATTATGAGGGTCCGGAAAACTCCCTCAGAATTCTGCAACTCCTCTCCAAAGAGTGTACAGAGATTGAGTTTGCGAGTTTTTGATACAGAAGTCTTATGTGAGACAATTCTAAAAATATATAGATTTATTAAAGAACCGACATGCAATTTACAGTTGGTGAATCAGTCAATCGCAACATTAACCATTCTAAAAAGAGAAAAAATGCTATATTATTAACAGAAAATCTTACTTTTAAATCTTAACTTCGCTACAGTATTACAGTTCTTAAAGTTCTCTATACAGGATATCCATCAATATCAAATACCTTTGATCCCCGAGGTACAAAGAGTTGGAGACTACAGAGCCACCTCTGAAGCCGAGAATCGCTTTGCCCGATTAAAGCGAGCCTGTTATCCCATTTGAGAGTTCAATATTTATACCCTTTTCCAGTGGTACTTCCTTTAAGGTTTTCTGCTGATGCAAGCTAATTATCTCTAGTCATTTTTCTGCCAACCTCTGCAACTCTTACTGCCACCTCAGCCAGAACCTTGTCTCATCTCTAGGTGTTCTAAGTTTACCATATAAAATCGGTGTGACGGCAGGTGTTCCTTACTTTATGTCATCTTTACGAGGGCAGATGTTCCTTATCTTATGTGCTATCTTACGAAGTTTAAATTAGAACACCTTATCCAGGGTGAACCATTGTTTTTTTTCCCCAAAGGTCAGCCTGTCGGAGCCTGCACCTTCTGTTTCAATAAGGTTATTTATTCAGGGTCAACAACTGTCTTATCTCAATGGCCAGAATGCTTTCATAGCTATTTCATAGTTAGGTTTCTAAATTTCCAAACCCAGTTTGTCATGTTTGAATAAGGCCAGAATTCTTTCATAAGATAGTGTATTTTTCTGAATAGGTTATATGGCTTATCCTTCACAGCTCATTTTAAGCGTAAGGTTACAGGACAGGCTCGATGCACCAGCTGATCTTTTCTTTACCATCATTTTCATCTGTTTGTATCAATGAAAAGGAGAAGTGGGGCTGTCTTTAACAAAAAAAGGAACACAATTGAGGCCGTGAAGAAAAGAGAGCAGAACCAGAGTTACTAAAAAAAGCAACTGGAGGATTTAAAATAGGGAACACAACTGGGGTATTTAAATAAAAAAACACAACTGGGGTATTTAAAATAGGGAACACAACTGGGATATTTAAAATAGGGAACACAACTGGGATATTTAAAATAAGGAACACAACTGGGGTATTTAAAATAGGGAACACAACTGGGATATTTAAAATAGGGAACACAACTGGGATATTTAAAATAAGGAACACAACTGGGGTATTTAAAATAGGAAACACAACTGGGATATTTAAAATAGGGAACACAACTGGGATATTTAAAATAGGGAACACAACTGGGATATTTAAAATAGGGAACACAACTGGGATATTTAAAATAGGGAACACAACTGATATATTTAAAATAAGGAACACAGCTGGGATATTTAAAATAGGGAACACAACTGGGGCATTTAAAATAAGGAACACAACTGGG
Source organism: Squalus acanthias (assembly GCA_030390025.1). NCBI lineage: Eukaryota > Metazoa > Chordata > Chondrichthyes > Squaliformes > Squalidae > Squalus > Squalus acanthias. The sequence goes on from CM059438.1 coordinate 42,547,687, forward strand.
ATATTTAAAATAGGGAACACAACTGGGGTATTTAAAATAGGGAACACAACTGGGGCATTTAAAATAGGGAACACAACTGGGGCATTTAAAATAGGGAATAAACTGAGGTATTTAAAAAAGTGAGCATGGCAAAAAAGCACAGCTAAACAAGAAGCGTTAAAAGAAAGGCAGCACAACATTGATAAGAAAAATGAAAGCAGAACTTATTAAAAATGTAGGTTAATTGGGTAATTTTTAATATGAGAGGGGCAATTGGGGAAAAAGGAACAAGCACAAGAACTTTGGTTTAATTTTAGTTCGAACTTTTTAAAGAGAGCAGCTCAGTTCAGCCTTTTATTGAGGGTGAAGGGGAAAGAGTAACATGTTACCATTGTCTGGTTATTAGAGGAGCTTCAAAAGCTGCTGCTGCTTTTTTCAGAGTTAAACTGAGAAGTGAGAAGCAAAGAGCTTCAGGCAGTCTGAACATCAGGAGGGGCACGAATTTAAATTTTCCTCCCTGTAGGTTAGGACGTGGATTCTTCACGGTTGCTGAAAACGCTGGCCTCATTTATTAAACGTCAAGGAGCTATCAAAGCTGCTAAAATCAGGTCAGGTTCTAATTGTGTGCCGAAAATAACTTCACTTCATGTGCAAAAAGGACACTACCCGGGGATGGCTAAATCAGGTTGATCTCACTGAAATGTAATCTGAGTAAGTTAAAATCTGTTATGGGGTGATTTTAACCCTGCCCACCCAGCGGAACCCAAGTGAGCGGGCCGTTAAATTCGCCCGGGACACTGTCCCGCTCCCTTCCTGCAGTCTTCTCTTTTAAGCTGCTCCTCTGAGCAGGCGGGAAGGACGCCCGTCTGAATCCAGCGGGGTCCTTCTTTAAATATGCAGATGGGGCACAAATGATGTCATCAGCACCCGACTGCTATTTTAATCTGTGGGCTGAGCGGGGAGACAAGCCAGGACCAGAAAAGCCCCGAACTGGTTTGTCTTTTTTTAAAACTTTCTCATTTCCTTCCTTGTGGGGCCAGAAAGAACAGGAATCCTCCTCTGGGCCCCACAAAGAAAGTTTAGGTCTTCCCTGTCCCGAGCTCCCCATCCCCCGATCCCAATTGTGAGGCTCTCCCAAAACTCCCTCCCCGCGACTTGCCTTAGTGCCGGGGACTGTTCCATCGTCCACAGGCCTTTGTCAAAAGATCAATTTTCGGTCCGTCCGTCTGTCTCACCAGCAGCCACCCTCCGCTATGTGCTGGAGAACGAGGGGAGGGTGGGGTGGGGTGGGGCAGGGCAAGGCAATCAGTGGTCGTCAGAGGCCCACAGGACTGCTGTGGAGCTGGGAGGAGCACTGGCTCCACATCAAACATTCAGGGGCTTTACGCCACCCGTTAGCGGCAGAAAATGGCAAAAAGAGCTCGGCTGCCGCTCTTTCGCCAGCTGATGACAGATCCTGTGGCGTCCTCCATTTTCCCAGGCCCGGCAGCACCGCCGGTAACCGTTAGTGCCCCACGGCGTTGCGCCGCCAGCGATGACGTCATCGCCGTGCGCAGCGCCCCGCCTGCGCCCCGGCCGCCTTCTTCGGTAGCGCCCCCTGACTTACCGCCGGACGCTATGTCCGACGGGGTCAGGGGAGCCAACCTACGGCCGGGGCGGCGCTAATTAAAGGCGAGCTGCCGGGCGGCCATTTTTGCTGCTGGCCGCCTGCCAGCACCTGCCCCCGTTGCCGTCCCCGGCCTCCTGACTAGCCCCCTGCGGAGTGCCGGCTGCGCTCCATGAGCCCGGCACTTCTCTTGAGTGCCGGGCTCTTTTGCCGGTACTCCGATCCCTGGTGGCCCAGCTGGGCCCCGGGTCGCGCTGCGCAATGCCCCTCCCCTTTAAGAAGGGGAGGTAGGTCTACAGTACCGCGGCACGTAGCGCCACGATATTCCCTCGCAGCGCCCCGAGAGGGAGGTGGGGCGCTTCCAGTGGTGCCTTGCTTCCCTCTTGGGGCACTACCGATTAATTTCTGCCACGGGGGCGCTAAGAGTAGCGAAATTAGCGCCCCAAAGGGGGCGCAACTCAATGTTTCCCCCCCAAGAAATCAATTCATTGCTCTTATGCATTCTCTTAGTGAATGTCTTGTGTGTGCCTTTGGCTTTCCTATTAATGTCATACAGTGCTACCCCAGTGGCTGCAGCACGGCTGGTGGAAGGCTGCTGACTTTCAGTGGGGGACACTGCAAATGGCCTTGCTGGTCGACCTTGAGGAGCTGGTGGCTGGGAGTGTCAAATCGAGTGATGGTGTTTTTTTTACTCCTCCTCCTCCTCCTCCTCGCTTCTCCTCCTCCTCCTCCTCCTCCTCCTCCTCGCTTCTCCTCCTCCTCCTCCTCGCTTCTCCTCCTCCTCCTCCTCCTCCTCGCTTCTCCTCCTCCTCCTCCTCGCTTCTCCTCCTCCTCCTCCTCCTCCTCGCTTCTCCTCCTCCTCCTCCCTTCTCCTCCTCCTCCTCCTCCTCGCTTCTCCTCCTCCTCCTCCTCGCTTCTCCTCCTCCTCCTCCTCCTCCTCGCTTCTCCTCCTCCTCCTCCTCCTCGCTTCTCCTCCTCCTCCTCCTCGCTTCTCCTCCTCCTCCTCCTCCTCGCTTCTCCTCCTCCTCGCTTCTCCTCCTCCTCCTCCTCCTCGCTTCTCCTCCTCCTCCTCCTCCTCGCTTCTCCTCCTCCTCCTCCTCCTCGCTTCTCCTCCTCCTCCTCCTCGCTTCTCCTCCTCCTCCTCCTCCTCGCTTCTCCTCCTCCTCCTGCTCCTCGCTTCTCCTCCTCCTCCTCATCCTCGCCTCTCCTCCTCCTCCTCGCTTCTCCTCCTCCTCCTCCTCCTTGCTTCTCCTCCTCCTCCTCCTCCTCGCTTCTCCTCCTCCTCCTCGCTTCTCCTCCTCCTCCTCTTCCTCGCTTCTCCTCCTCCTCCTCGCTTCTCCTCCTCCTCCTCCTCGCTTCTCCTCCTCCTCCTCCTCGCTTCTCCTCCTCCTCCTCCTCCGCTTCTCCTCCTCTTCCTCCTCCTCCCCCCCTCCTCCTCCTCCTCCCTCCTCCTCCTCCTTCTCCTCCTCCTCCTCCTCCTCGCCTCTCCTCCTCCTCGCTTCTCCTCCTCCTCCTCCTCCTCCTCCTTCTCCTCCTCCTCCTCCTCGCTTCTCCTCCTCCTCCTCCTCGCTTCTCCTCCTCCTCCTCCTCGCTTCTCCTCCTCCTCCTCCTCCGCTTCTCCTCCTCTTCCTCCTCCTCCCCCCTCCTCCTCCTCCTCCCTCCTCCTCCTCCATCTCCCCCTCCATCTCCCCCTCTCTCCATCCCTCCTTCCCCTCCGCTTGCTTCTTCTCTCTCCTCTCCCTTGTCCTCACCAGCCGTTGGCTGGGCAGGCTGCATTTCTTGGGTGTGTGAAATGAGGAAGGCACAAGGGTGAAGTTGTGCTGAGGGGAGGGCAGGAAAGCATGAGGTGCATGCCAGAAGGAAGATAACGTATGAGTATACCAGCATCTTGTATCCTTTCAGCCCCACCGCTGGCCAAGGGCTCAGCCATGCCCCTGCCAAGAATGGCCAGCACCGTCTCCTCTAAGGGGGTGAAGTGAGGCTCGGAATGGGAGATGTGCCTCGTGATTGGTACAGATTGTTGGTAGGTGAGTGATTGCGGGGGTGGGGAGAGGGGGGCGTCGTGCATTGAGCAGTGTGTGAGGCTAGTGATTCAGTTGGTAGGAGACGGCTTTCGAAGATGCATTCACTGACCTTGACCAGTGGTCTGAGGTCATGAAGCTTCTTTGGGCACTGGAGTCAGGTGGTGGGGGCGACACTGCTAGCAGTGACGGCCTCGGTGATCTGGTCCCACATTGTTCTTTCTGGAGGGCCTCCTGGCCCCTGTGGGTAGAGGACCTCTCTTGCAGTGTTGACCCCCTGCACAAAGCTGGAGTGCTGCGTGCGAGACCCTGGGTGCCCCTTCCCTGGCTTGCTGAGCCATTTGTATTAGTGCTGAAGCACTTTTTCCATTTTTTGAGGTTCAGAATAGAATTCAGCTTTAAGTGCTGAAGACTCCCATTTGGGACTTTTTAATGGTAATTTTTTTTTAAGGCAGTAAGGGCTGAAAACTGTATTTTTTCACTTTATTTAAATTTTTATTAGTTCAGAAGGCATTGCCCTTTTAATTTCCCACAATGCCTCGCGAACTCCCTAGCCTCGCTTCCAGAGGATGTTGGAAGCTGGAACGCCGCTCCTGGACGGGAACTTTGTCTGCAATGCCTGCACTAATGCCACCAGGAGTGCATTACACGGTAAGTTAGCGCTGGGCTTAAAATCTTGCACCCTTAGCGCGAATTTTTCTCTGGTAGCGATTTGTCCATTTTCAGCAGCCGTTAACCCGAGTTGCCGGTGATACTGGCAACTCTCGTGGCGGCCACAAATTTTCCCCCCTTTTTTTTAAAACTTACTCTTTGGTGGTGGCCGTTTGCTAGGCTGCATCCACGCCAATAAAACATGAGTAGAGCAGGACAGCCTAGTTACCCAGAGGGATCCTATAACAGGCAATAGGCTTCTCATCAGCATATGCAAGGGGGTTAATGGCGGATTTAGGCGGCCGCCTGAAAAATGGCCGATCCAATATCGGGTTGGGCATCCTTTGGGCACAGGGCGTTGGTCCCTGAAATTGGTCCTTGTGCCGGTTTTACGCCTGTAAAACAGATGTGAGTGCCAATTTCTACCCCCCCCCAAGATGCAATGTGGTGACAAGATTTGATAGTGGGGGCAAGAATGGTTCACTCCAGGCCAGATGCAGTGTAAATGCCAGTGGGGCAAATCTGGGAGACCCTCAAGCCAAAGAAAGTTGGCAGGATACCAGAAGGCAAAAGCAAGATGGATGAAAAAGATCAAGTTCTGGAAATGAAAGAAAAACTCTCCAGTGACAACCAATGACCAGAGCTGCAACTATATACAGACTCTCATTGTTAAACTGCAGAGTGTCACGGGAATGGCAAAACGTTAACCCAAGTTGACTACCTTCAGGTGTCACAGGTAGTTACATACATAACAGATAGGTGGGGACATTGAAATCTCCATTGGAACTGTTGACATTGGGAAGGGTGTGACAGGCATACCGATTTTAATAATATATTGCTTGGTTGTGAGGCAATCCTTATCTTACATTAATAAATACAATGTTGATTGGAACACTGAAATAAAAATGAAGATTTGAACTTGTTACTTGATAACATGAAATTTTTGAGAGCAGGGATTGACCATTAGGTCATAGATAATGTGTGTTAGTTTTATTGTATGTGGAGCTCGGGTCTATTTGGAGTCCAAGTTGGCACTGGGAGTCAATGTCCATACGCTTCACATCAGGTGTGTGAAATGCAAAGACATTCACGCTGCAGGATTAATGACTGACATTACTGTATGTTTACTGATCAGTAATCTGCAGTTGATTACCAGGAAATGCTGTGTCTGGCACAGGTTATAAAAAGCGGAGTTTATAGAAGATTGTGTCCTGGCCTGGAGCCCAGGAATCTTACAATCTTCTTCTTCTTCTTCTTAAGCAGTCCCTCAGAACCGAGGATGACTTGCTTCCACATTAAAAATGAGTTCGCAGGTGACTGATGAGTCCAATGCGGGACCTACAGTCTCTGTCACAGGTGGGGCAGACGGTGGTTGAAGGGGCAGGTGGGTGGGGTGCTTGGGTTGACGTGCGCTCCTTGCGCTGCCTGCGCTTGGCTTCCGCTTGCTCCCGGCGAAGAGACTCGAGGTATTCGGCGCCTTCCCGGATGCTTCTCCTCCAGTTTGTGCGGTCTTGGGCCAGGGATTCCCAGGTGTCGGTGGGGATGTTACACTTTTTCAAGGAGGCTTTGAGGGTGTCCTTGAAGCGTTTCCTCTGCCCACCTGGGGCTCTCTTGCCATGCCGGAGCTCCGAGGAGAGTGCTTGTTTTGGGAGTCTCGTATCGGGCATGCGGACAATGTGACCCGTCCATCGGAGCTGATCGATCGTGGTCAAAGCTTCGATGCTGGGGATGTTGGCCTGAGCAAGAACACTGACGTTGGTGCGCCTATCCTGCCAGTGGATTTGCAGGATCTTGCAGAGGCAGCATTGGTGGTACCTCTCCAGTGCTTTGAGGTGCCTGCTGTACATGGTCCATGTCTCTGAGGCATACAGCAGGGCGGGTATCACTGCTGCTCTGTAGACCATGAGCTTAGTGCTGGGTTTGAGGTCCTGTAATTCGACGACAGAGGATGGGACGACCTTGGATCTGGACTGGAGGCGATGGAGGTTGAACAGTTTCCCGTTTGTTCTGTAAATTAGCTCCACTCCAGCGGGGAGCTTACTGAGGGTGAGATGGAGCTTTGCAGCAAGGAAGATCGAGAAGCAAGCCGTGATCCTGACCAACGGTTCCACCACAGACCCAATTCACGTACGAACCGGGGTCCAGCAAGGCTGTGTCATCGCACCAACGCTCTTCTCGATCTTTCTTGCTGCAATGCTCCATCTCACCCTCAGTAATCTTACAATATGAAACATTTAGTTGACATAAGAACTTTGAAGGAGCAGGAAAAGTCGATTGAAGCCAAAGCGGTTTGCCTTCTTCCATAGATCAATTCCACCTCCCCCTCTTTCTCACCACATCCCTCAATCTTTGTCCTCTTCAGAATACATCCACCTCATTTTTGAACCCATTTATACTGTCTACTTTAATGATCTTCCTTAATACTTTTTTGAGTGGAACAGCTTCACCTGACTTCCTGATTTTTCCCTTGTTGTTTGAGCCTTTCACCATAGTGGACAATTTGTTTGCAGCAGATTTATCAAATCCCCTCATAATATTGAAACTTCAGCCTGATAACCTCTCCTGATGCCTCACTTCCCCCCACCCCACCCCCTGCCTCAAAGAACACGGCCGTAACTTCCTTAAACTTTCTTTACAACTTAAGTTCCCAGTAACTGGAGTTGCTTTCATTGCTTGCCTCTGTACCTGCTCGAGACCAACACTATGCTTCATGTGATCAGGGGGAAGCACGGTGGCATAGTGGTTAGCACTGTTGCCTCACAGCGCCAGGGACCCGGGTTCGAATCCGGCCCCGGGTGACTGTCTGTGTGGAGTTTGCACATTCTCCCCGTGTCTGCGTGGGTTTCCTCCGGGTGCTCCGGTTTCCTCCCACAGTCCAAAGATGTGCGGGTTAGGTTGATTTGGCTATGATAAATTGACCCTTAGTGTTAGGGGGGATTAATTACGTGGGGTTACGGGGATAGGGTGGGATATGTGTCGGTGCAGGCTCGATGGGCCGAAATGGTCTCTATCTGCACTGTGGGGATTCTGTGATTCTTCTGTGATTCTGTGAATTGCACACACTCCTCGAGATGGGCTCTGACCAATGCCTTACACAGCAACAGCAGAATGTCTTTCATTTGTACTCTATGCCCCTAATGTATGCCTGTATACTATCTAAGTACCACTATCCCATTTTCCACATACTCCCTATTTTGAGACAGAGAGAGTGAAAGACTTGTGTTGATATAGCACCTTTCTCAACCTCAGGATGTCCCAAAGCGCTTCACAGCCAAGTACTTTTTGAAGAGTCATGGCTGTTATAATGTAGGTAACGTGGCAGGCAATTTTTTTTTTATTCGTTCCTGGGATGTGTGCGTTGCTGGCAAGGCCAGCATTTATTGCCCATCCCTAATTGCCCTTGAGAAGATGGTGGTGAGCCGCCTTCTTGAACCGCTGTAGTCCGTGTGGTGAAGGTACTCCCACAGTGTTATTAGGGAGGGAGTTCCAGGAATTTGACCGAGCGACTATGAAGGATCGGCGATATACTTCTAAGTCAGGATGGTGTGTGACTTGGAGGGGAACTTGCAGTTGATGGTGTTCCCATGTGCCTGCTGCCCTTGTCCTTCTAGGTGGTAGAGGTCGTGGGTTTGGGAGGTGCTGTTAAAGAAGCCTTGGCGTGTTGCTGCAGTGCATCTTGTAGATGGTACACACTGCAGCCACGGTACGCCGGTGGTGGAGGGAGTGAATGTTTCAGGTGGTGGATGGGGTGCCAATCAAGTGGGCTGCTTTGTCCTGGATGATATCGAGCTTCTTGAGTGTTGTTGGAGCTGCACTCATCCAGGCAAGTGGAGAGTATTCCATCACACTCCTGACTTGTGCCTTGTAGGTGGTGGGAAGGCTTTCGGGAGTCAGGAGGTGAGACACTCGCCGTAGAATACGCCGCCTCTGACCTGCTCTTGTAGCCACAGTATTTATGGGGCTGGTCCAGTTAAGTTTCTGGTCAATGGTGACCCCCAGGGTGTTGACGGTGGGGGATTCGGCGATGTTGAATGTCAAGGGGCGGTGGTTAGACGCTCTCTTGTTGGAGTTAGTCATTGCCTGGCACTTGTGTGGTGCGAATGTTACTTGCCACTTATCAGCCCAAGCCTGAATGTCGTCTAGACTGCTTCATTATCTGCGGAATTGTGAATGGAACTGAACACTGCGTACAGCAAGGTCCCACAAACAGAACTGCGATAATAACCAGATAATCTGTGAGCGATGTTGGTTGAGGGATAAATATTGGCCAGGACATTTGTTGTTCCGACACGGTTTTAACCTTATCTACGTGAATTGTCCCTGCCACCTATTTGCCCAATCACTGAGAAGATCTAAGTCATTCTGAATCCTGGTTGCATGGTTCCTCACTAATTGTCCTGGGCCCTATTTTGCCACTCTTAGAGATAATTTTGTGTGAGTCAATAATGTATTAAAATATTTTAAAATTGCAAGGCTCTAAGACCAATCCCAATTCATAACCTTTTTGCTGCTTGAAATATTCCCATTCATGATTGACCCCTCTTTCCTGTTTTTAGGCCAATTTTCTTTTCAGCGCCAAATTTGACCTCCTATTTCACAACTCCTTACTTGATCAAAAGGTTTCTGGAAACCCAAGTATATAACATCAAATGCATTTCCGTGTCTAACATGTCACTAATATGTTTGAAAAACTCATTAGAGGAGCAAGGGGAGATTCCCCCAGATTACTTGAACATGATTTCCCTTTCCTGAACCCAGGTTGACTGGCATTGTAACAAGTTGTGCTTTTCCAAGTGTTCACTCACTAGAGATCTCAAAATCATTCCAAAAACTTTTCCTACAAGAACTGTTAAACTTACCAGGTTGTAGGTCTAAGCCTGTCTCTTGGTTCTCTTGACCAGGTACTTTAGCTATTTTAAGAGCATCCAACCTTTGTGTAGCCACATCTATTTTTTAGCTTGCTTACTATCCGCTACCCCTCTGCCATTCCTGGAAATCTGATTTTTGGGAATTTTCTCTTATTCCCCTGGGTTAAGGCAAATGTGAAGTTAATTATTTAGGCCTAAAAATTCGGTTGCTTTGCGCCTCCCGTTAGCACCCTAAGAGGGCGCTAACGGGGCACAAAGCAACTCGCGACTGGGCGCGGCGCCACCAACGCCTCCTGCGAAATTCAGCGGGAGGTTAGTGGCGGTGGTAACTGTTAGCGCCCTGCGGCGCTGCACCACTGGCACTGACATCATCGCCGTGCGCAGCACCCCGCTCGCACCCCGGCTGCCATCTTCGGTAGCGCCCCTGACTTACCGCCGGACGCAATGTCCGACGGGGTCAGGGGGGCCTACCTGCGGCCGGGGCAGCGCTAGTTAAAGGCGAGGTGCCAGGCGGCCATTTTTGTTGCTGGCCGCCTGCCAGCTCCTGCCCCCGTTGCCATCCCCGGCCTCCTGACCAGCCCCCCCGTGGAATGCCGGCACTCCAATCCCTGGTGGCCCAGCTGGGCCCCGGGTCATGCTGCGCAAGGTCCCTCCCCTTTAAGAAGGGGAGGAAGGCCTGCAGCACCGCGGCATGTCGCGTCGCGATATTCCCTCGCAGCGCCCCAAGAGGGAAGCGCTACCGATGAATTTCTGTTGCGGGGGCGGTAATTTTTTCGGGGTGCTAAAAGTAGCGCCCCGGCGAAGTTAGCGCCCCAAAGGGGGCGCGACTCAATTTTTCCCCCTTAATATCTTGTCTGTTTCTTTGTCTCCTGATTTCAACAGCAATAACAACAACTTGCATTTATATATATCCTGGAGTTTCTGCACAATCGGCACAATTCGCCCGATATCGGCGTAACCAGCGCCAAAAAAACCGCAGAATTTTAAGCGTGAATTGCATTCAGCGCAACTTGAGTTTCCGCGATCTTTAGCGCTTGTTTTCAAAACATTGCGCTAGAAGCCATCCCCGCCCAGAAAACTGGCCATGCCCCCAGGATGATTTAAAAGAAAATTAATCACAATTGAGTGTTTCTGCAAATTGCGATCATTTGCAGGCCTTCGAGGAGGCTACAAAAATTAAATTGGTTCTTTAGGACACAAGGACACCAATAGGTACATTTTGAAAGGTTTTGAATTTTTTTTCTAATTTACTAAGGAATTGACTACTGTACCCCAATCTAACTAGAAAATTGTTTTGTATATTTTTTAAAAGTCATTTTCAGTAATTTCAAATCGGGTTACTCGCAGGTGGTGGATCGACACTGATTTAAAACCCGTATTTTTTTGTGACAAGCCCATTTTCAGCTGTATTCATCAAACTTTACCAAGTTACTACTCTTAAAAATATCACGGAATATTTTTTAAAGCAAAACTTTTCTTTTACTTTAAATAGCATTTTAAAACGCTGCACGATTGCGTTGGTTCATGGCAGATTTGCATTTGGCGATATGCAAATGAGTTTGAGCAGAAGCTCGGGGGGGTGGGTGGGGGAACACTTTTCAAAACGGGCGCAGTTTGCACCAGAATCGTCAGTTGTGCCCAAAGTGGAATCTCAACCCCAGTGCCTTTAACGTAGTAAAACTCCCAAGGCAGGAGTGTTATCAGACAAAATTTGACAATCTCCCACTATCATTTTTAAGTGGACCAAAACTTCTTTTACCCTTTTTTTTTTATCGTGTATATAATTTTATTGAAAGCTTTCTGGCAGTCGAGCAACAGTAAGTACCTCATGGGGTTTTTCCGGCATCCATTTGGGATATCACTTCCTCAAAAAAAAGTCAATGACGTCAATCAGGTAGAATCTGCTCCTTTTGAAACCATGTTGGTTACCATGGAAAAAGCTATTTACATATAGATAATGCTCCAGTTTGTTGCTAATGATCACCCCATTATTTTGCCACATGCTAATATAAGACTGATGGGGTTGTCGGTAACCTGGGTTTGTTTTGTTGTCTTCTCTGAAAATATGTCATGTTGGCAAATCTAGTGGGACCTCTCCCGTATCCATTCACTCCCTCATAGTGCCTGTCAGCATTCCTGCATTACACCAGTGACTATGCTTCAAAAAGTACTTCATTGGCTGTACAGCACTTTAGGACGTCCTGAGGTCATGAGAGGCAGAATGTAAAAGAAAGTTCTTTCTTTCTTTGTAGATTTTGTCTCCAGCCTCACAGAGCTCCCCCGGATAGATATCCTGGTAGATTCGTCATTTTTGAGGTGGCTATGATGTTTAGGGTCATTAAGTTTAACTGTAGGACTTCCTGTGATGGATGCCATGCTATTAATGTCTTCTCTAGTGAATATTTCCTCATTCATCCTGTTTGAATTTTAAGAACCCTTTATAGGGCTTTAAACTAAAAAAGGGGGGGAGGGGTCAGATGAGGGGAAATTTAGAAATCTAAAGAGAAAGGTCAAGGCAATAGAGCAGTGTAGCGATTTGGGTAAAAATAAGCAGAGTGTGACAGGAGGGGACAGAGAGTTTAACGGTAGCAGTGCAGCAGAGAATAAGGTCAAAGCAGGGAATAATGGCAAAAAAAATTAAATTAAAGGCACTTTATCTGAATGCACGAAGCATTTGTAACAAGATAGACGAACTAGTGGCACAAATAGAGATAAATGGGTTTGATCTAATCGCCATTACAGAGACATGGTTGCAAGGTGGCCAAGGTTGGGAACTAAATGTTCCAGGGTACTTGACGTTTCGAAAAGATAGACAGAATGGAAAAAGAGGGGGAATAGCCCTGATAATAAAGGATGACTTAAGGACAGTAGTGAGAAAGGATCTCAGCTCGGAAGATCAGGAAGTAGAATCAGTATGGGTGGATATAAGGAGTAACAAGGAGCAGAAAACACTGGTAGGAGTAGTATATAGGCCCGCTAACAGTAGCTGTACCTTTGGACAGAATATTAATCAAGGAATAGTAGGAGCTTGTAACAAAGGTAATGCAATAATCTTGGGGGACTTTAATCTTCATATAGACTGGACAAATCAAATTGGCAAATGTAGTCTGGAGGACGAGTTCATGGAATGCATTCGGGACAGTTTCTAGAACAATATGTCATGGAGCCAACCAGGGAACAGGCTATTTTAGATCTTGTACTGTGTAATGAGACAAGGTTAATTAGCAATCTCATAGTAAAGGATCCTCTGGGGCAGAGTGATCATAATATAGAATTTCACATTCATTTTGAGAGTGACTTGCCTAAGTCCGAAACTAGAGTCTTAAACTTAAATAAAGCCAATTACAGAGGTATGAGGGGCGAGTTGGAAAACAGATTAAAAGGTATGGCGGTAGATAAGCAGTGGCTAGCATTTAAAGAAATATTTCATAATTCTCAACAAAAATACATTCCATTAAGATACAAAAACTCAACGGGAAAAGTGATCCAACCGTGGCGAACTAAAGAAGTTAAGGATAGCATTAGATTGAAAGAAGAAGCTTATAATGTTGCAAAGAATAATAGTAAGCCTAAGGATTGGGAGAGTTTCAGAAACCAGCAAAGGTTGACCAAAAAATTGATAAAAAGGGAAAAAATAGAATGTGAGAGAAAACTAGCAAGAAATATAAAAGCAAATTGTAAGAGCTTCTACAAGTATGTAAAAAGGAAGAGAGTAGCAAAAGTAAACGTTGGTCCCTTAGAGGCTGAGACAGGAGAAATTATTATGGGGAATAAGGAAATGGCAGAAGCGCTAAACAAATATTTTGTATCTGTCTTCACAGTAGAAGACACAAAAATCATACCAAAAATGGTGGGAAACCAAGGGTCTAATGAGGGTGAGGAACTTAACGTAATTAATATAAGTAGAGAAAAAGTACGAGAGAAACTAATGGGACTAAAAGCTGACAAATCCCCTGGACCTGACGGCCTACATCTTAGGGTTCTAAAAGAGGTGGCTGAAGAGATAGTGGATGCATTGGTTTTGATCTTCCAAAATTTCCTAGATTCTAGAATGTTCCCAGCAGATTGGAAGGTCGCAAATGTAACACCGCTATTCAAGAAAGGAGGGAGAGAAAAAACAGGGAACTACAGGCCAGTTAGCCTGACATCAGTCGTCGGGAAAATGCTGGAATCCATTGTTAAGGAAGTGGTATCAGGGCACTTAGAAAATCATAACATGATTAGGCAGAGTCAACATGGTTTTATGAAAGGGAAATCATGTTTGACAAATTTATTAGAGTTTTTTGATGATGTAATTAGCATGGTAGATAAAGGGGAACCAGTGGATGTAATATATTTGGATTTCCAAAAGGCATTCAATAAGGTGCCACATAAAAGGTTATTACACAAGATTAGGGCTCACGGGTTTGGAGGTAATATAGTAGCATGGATAGAGGATTGGTTAACGGACAGAAAACAGAGAGTAGGGATAAATGGACCTTTTTCAAATTGGCAGGCTGTAACTAGTGGGGTGCCGCAAGGATCAGTGTTGGGGCCTCAGTTATTTACAATCTATATTAATGACCTAGATGAAGAGACCGAGTGTAATGTATCCAAGTTTGCTGATGATACAAAGCTAGGTGGGACAGTAAGCTGTGAGGAGAACACAAAGAGTCTGCAAAGGGATATAGACTAAGTGAGTGCGCAGTAAGGTGGCAGATGGAGTATAATGTAGGGAAATGTGAGTTTATTCACTTTGGTAGGTAGAATAGAAAACCAGAATATTTTTTAAATGGTGAGAAACTTACAAATGTTGGTGTTCAGAGAGATTTGGGTGTCCTCGTGCAATAAACACAGAAAGCTAGCACGCAGGTACAGCAAGCAATAAGGAAGGCAAATGGCATGTTGGCCTTTATTGCAAGGGGGTTGGAGTATAAGAGTAAGGACGTCTTGCTACAATTGTACAGGGCCTTGGTGAGACCACACCTGGAGTACTGTGCACAGTTTTGGTCTCCTTATCTAAGGAACATTCAAGGACATTCAGCCTCGGATCTGCGGGTTAGCGTTCTCCAAGGCGGCCTTCGAGACACACGACAACGCAAATTCATCGAGCAGAAACTGATAGCCAAGTTCCGCACCCATGAGGACGGCCTCAATAGGGATATCGGGTTCATGTCACGCTACAGAACGTGACTCGACATCGTTGTCTGTCTTTCCAGTTTTATTAAAAAAAACACAAAAAAAAACAAAAACAAAAAAAACAAAAAAAAAGGTTAAAAGCTCAACTGCAGACGGCAGGATTTGACACGTTGGACCCCCTGTGATCCATCTCATTGTCTTGGCTGTGCTCTGGTGTGTCTTTGATGTAATGCCTCCCTGAAAGATTGTATCTCTGCAGACAAATTGCTTTCTGTGTTTATATACTGTGTAATACTGTAGATTCCCTCATTGTACCTTTACCTGACGAAGGGGCAACAGCTCCGAAAGCTTGTAATTTTAAATAAATCTGTTGGACTATAACCTGGTGTTGTGCGACTTCTCATTTTTGTCCACCCCAGTCCAACACTGGCATCTCCGCATCATATCTAAGGAATGATATACTTGCCTTGGAGGTGTTGCAACGAAGGTTCACTAGATTGATTCCTGCTGTCCTATGATGAGAGATTGTGTAGAATGGGTCTATACTCTGGAGTTTAGAAGAATGAGAGGTGATCTCATTGAAACATACAAGATTCTGAAGGGGATTGACAGGGTAGATGCTGAGAGGTTGTTTCCCCTGGCTGGAGTGTCTAGAACTAAGGGGCACAGTCTCAGGATAAGGGGTAGGCCATTTAAGACTGAGATGAGGAGGAATTTCTTCACTGAGGGTTGTGAATCTTTGGAATTCTCTGCCCCAGAGGGCTGTGCATGCTGAGTCTTTGTGTATATTCAAGGCTGAGATAGATAGATTTTTGGAATCAAGGGATATGGAGATCGGGCGGGAAAGTGGAGTTGAGGTGGATGATCAGCCATGATCTTATTGAATGGCGGAGCAGGCTCGAAGGGCCGTATGGCCTACTTCTCCTATTTCTTATGTTCTTATTCTTACTTGAGATGTTCTCAGCAATATTACACTAAAGGTTTCTCTTGGCATCTCTTATTACTTTACTTTCTTTGCTTATCTTTATAATTTATTCAATCCTCCTGCCTCCTGGATTCTTTAAGTTTTGAAAGCCCTCTGCTAATTCCTAATGTTATTTATTACATTCTGCTTAGCCACGTTAGAAACTGTTATTCTTCAATATTTAGATTTGGTCAGAGTGTCAGTTGTAGCCTCACCAACAAATACTTCCCCTTTTTGTATTGTAGATCTTTCCACTATTATTGTGTTATATTTAAATATTTTAACTCATTGCCTTGAAAATTGTTCTTTTAAAGTAACTGTGCTTTCAGCAATTCTTTATCAGAATTTCAGTTCCAACAATACCACGATCACTGAATCCTAAATTTCTCTCTAAGGCTACACTATACACCAAATCTGGGTCATTAACAAGAATAGCTCCTGACACTTGGGCTGTTTGCAAGGAAGCAATCCTGTCGCACCTCTACAGCCCTCTTTAATATTTCTTCTGTTGTTTTCCCATGCCAGTATCTGGGTAATTGTAATCCCCATGATTGATGTTCTGGCTTTTTTTTCACAGGTTTACCTAATCTACAAGAAGACTTCCATGTGTATTTGTCCAGAAGATCTATAACATCAATCACTAACTTCTTTTCTTAACTGTCCTTGACCTCAGCCCGCACTATCTAGTCTTCAGAAATCCACACTATCTAGTCTTCGTAAATCCACACTATCTTGTCTGCGTAAATCCACACTATCTTCTCGCATCAATCAAAGCACTTATGTCATTTTTTTCTATGGATTCATAGAGGACTCTATGTCCTCCCTTCCTCATAATACCACCACCATCTACTTTGTTGTGGCTCTTCCTTCTGTGCACTATTTACTGTAGTATTTGAATCTCTTAATCAACGGCCTGGATTAGCCAGGCATCTGTTATTCCTATTATGTCACATTTTTCTTTCAACTCTGTTGCTGACGTTTCATTGACTTCTTTCAGTTTGCACGCCCTCAGTGATGACAATCTCTGGTGGTCTTGCAGTAGAGATGGTACAATTGGTAGAGATATTGAATCTCTACATCTTGATCTTCACCCTTTAAAGAAGCAATGAAAATCTTGGCCCTGGTGTTGTACCCTGGAGGCAGCACTTCCACCATCAATCCTTATCAGCAAATACCCTGCCATGAATTGTGGGTTCAGCTTGTTTGCATATCCTATCAGTAGTGCAACTCTCGTGTAACATGGCTGTAGTGCACTGGTGGTGAGAGGGGGTGGATTAGAAATTAGGAGTGCAGCTTTTAAAAAGGATGGCCTGAGGGCGCTCCGCTTCTTCCTTGAACAGAGGCCCAACCAGTCCCCATCCACCGCCACCCTCCTCCACCTGGCTGAACTTGTTCTCACATTGAACAACTTCTCCTTTGACTCCACTCATTTCCTCCAAATCAAAGGTGTTGCTATGGGTACCTGCATGGGTCCTAGCTATGCCTGCCTTTTCGTGGGATATGTGGAACATTCTTTGTTCCAGTCCTACTTGGGTCCCCTCCCTCACCTCTTTTTCCGGTACATTGACGACTGTATCGGTGCCGTTTCCTGCTCTCGCCCTGAACTAGACAATTTCATTCACTTTGCCTCCAATTTCCACCCTTCCCTCACCTTCACATGGTCCATCTCCGACTCTTCCCTTCCCTTCCTCGACTTCTCCGTCTCCATCTCTGGGGATAGGTTATTGACCAACATTCACTACAAGCCCACTGACTCCCACAGCTACCTGGACTACACTTCCTCCCACCCCGCCTCCTGTAAGGACTCTATTCTCTTCTCCCAGTTTCTCCGTCTCCGCTGCATCTGCTCCGACGATGCCACCTTCCATACCAGTGCTTCCGACATGTTTTCCTTTTTCCTCAACCGAGGATTCCCCTCGACCGTGGTCGGCACGGCCCTCGACCGTGTCCGTTCTATCTCCCGCACTTCTGCCCTCACCCCGGCCCCTCCCTCCCGGAATCACGATAGAGTTCCCCTTGTCCTCACCTTTCACCCCACCAGCCTCCACATTCAACGGATCATCCTCCGCCATTTCCGCCACCTCCAGCGTGATCCCACCACCAAACATATCTTCCCCTCACCTCCCCTTTCAGCATTCCGTAGGGACCGCTCCCTCCGAGACACCCTAGTCCACTCCTCTATCACCCCCAGCACCCCTTCCCCCTCGCCTGGAACCTTCCCGTGCAAGCGCAGGAGATGCAACACCTGCCCTTATACATCCCCCCTTCCCACTCGCCAGGGCCCCAAACACCCCTTCCAGGTGAAACAGCGATTTACTTGTACTTCTTGCAATCTGGTATACTGTATTCGCTGCTCACGATGTGGTCTCCTCTACATTGGGGGGACCAAACGCAGATTGGGTGACCGCTTTGCGGAACACCTCCATTCAGTCCGTAAGGGTGACCCCGAGCTTCCGGTCACTTGTCATTTTAATTCACCGCTCCACTCCCACTCAGACCTCACCGTCCTCGGCCACTTGCACTGTTCCACGGAAGCTCAGCGTAAGCTCGAGGAACAGCACCTCATCTTTCGTTTAGGCACTTTACAGCCTTCCGGACTCAATATCGAGTTCAACAATTTCAGATCATAACCTCGGCCCCTACCACATATATATACATTTTATCCACCCTTTTGGTTCGTGCCTTTTTCCTTTTTTTTCTCTCTCTCCCCCTACGGCAGTTGTCTCTCATTCTGCCAGCATTTCACACTTCACACTTCTAGCCACCTTTTGTTTCTTAACCTGTCCCATTACCATCTCGTCTTGCCTTGAGCATCTCTTAATGTCTCTACTTACCATAGTTATTCCTCCCCCCCCAGCCTCCCCCTTGCTTTTTTATCTGTTTCATTTCCTGCTTGTTTTCTCAGTTCTGACAAAGGGTTTCGACCTGAAACGTTAACTCTGTTTCTCTCTCCACGGATGTTGCCTGGCCTGCTGAGTTTTTCCAGCGTTTTCTGTTGTTGTTTTAAAAAGCCGAGTCTGGATGAAGATTGCAGCAGAAGGCCGGGGGAGCAGTAGGTAATTAGGAAAGCGTTTGGCTCAGTGAGTTGGCTGTCAGGTAGCTGTATTGGGTGGCTCGTGTAATTCTGTGCCACTCTTTAACAACGTTGTTATATGGAGGATCTGGCAGGGGCACACAAAGAACGGAGCAGAGCATTGCAAGGAGGCAGCGAATTGGACATCATTTTCATCTGATTGACTTTCAGATGCTTCTGG
Source organism: Squalus acanthias (assembly GCA_030390025.1). Lineage (NCBI taxonomy): Eukaryota > Metazoa > Chordata > Chondrichthyes > Squaliformes > Squalidae > Squalus > Squalus acanthias. The sequence continues at coordinate 42,566,148 of CM059438.1, forward strand.
ATGAGGTGCAGAAAAGGGGAGAAAGATTGCTGGGTACCCATGGGAGGAAGGCTCAGAAAAATATCTTATGTCACATGGAAGGAGGTGGCAGTGGCAGTGAGAGTGCCACGTCTCCCACCCCCAGAATAGCAGGATTGTGCTGGATAAAGTTCACTGACTGACGAGGTTAATAAGCTAACACATCATCTGCTGCTATCCCTTTATTTCCTTGGGCACCGTGGGCTCTAGCACACTGCCCACCCTCTAAAATTCAAGTTTCACTAAGGAGAAGCACTTGAAATAGGAGAAATAAAGGCATGTATAAACACTCAGGGGAATGATAGTGTGAGGAAAGAATAGGATAGCTTATGGTCACTTTCAAGTTCCTTGTATTAAAGCAGAATGCACTCTTCTGTTATGCCTGCTATTCATGGAGATTATAGTCAGAACGGAAAGGATGCATTTATTTTGCGCTAACTTATTCAATCAGATGATTAAGACTTGCATGGTTATGTAGGGCCAAAGAGGTCTAATGTGTTGTGATGTTCTAGATGGCTACTGGATGGAAGGATTTATTTGACGGTGGGGGAGAAGTTGTTATCGGAGTTATGATAAAGTCAGACAGATGAGAACACTTCAGTCATCAATTGTGCTCTGATGCCTCTTGCAGCAGTCACTGAGGAATCCTGTGAGTGATGGACCTCCATATACTTCTGCCTCCAAGGCAGCTAGGGTTACCTCATCAGGAATCTCCATGTCCAGGCTTTATTGTCTGGTGAAGTTGTGCAAGGCAAAGAAAGCTACAACTATGCCAGGTACAGGATCCAGAGCGTATTGCAGCGCCTCTCCTGATCTTTCAAGGCGACAAGGTGATTATTGTTGTGCAATGACTAGATTTGCTAAACGTTAAATCTACAACCAGGTCCCTCTTTTGTTTCTGCCTCTCCTTGCACGTCATATGTTTCACTGAGAAGCAATCACTGAAAACCTGAATGAAACTCTTTGTACTTTCACCCCTCCCTTTTTGTTGTTCCTTGCTCCTCTCCCCCAACCCAGGGTTATCACATTATATTTGCCTTATTACTAATTTCTACTCCAATTACTCTGACACCTCCCCTTCTTATATTTCTCGGCCCCCCCCCCCCCCCCCCCCCCCCCCCACTTCAGTACCTGGTACTTATCTATTGCCACTAATGCTGCTTATCTTTGGAGCCGAATGGCTTACTATTGAAGTTCCTTGTTCTGTTCTGACGAAGGGTCATCGACCTGAAACGTTAACTCTGTTTCTCTCTCCACAGATGCTGAGTATTTCCAGCATTTTCTGTTTTTATTACTATTGACGAATGTTCTCTAACCTCTTAACTCCCTCTTGTCAATCTTCAGTTTGCAGCACATCATTGCAATTGGTGAAACGTCAGTAGTTTCCTCTTGCTGCATATCCATCTGATTTTTCATCAATTAGCATATCTGCTTATCCTGATTTGAATTTATGTTGTATCTTGAATCCTCCCTTTATCCTGAATGATAACTTTTGGCTTGAGTCAGCAGCAACCATTTCCTTTTCTAATTTTACTTCCACCAATCATGAAAGGTTGTCTTCGTGTTCTGAGCCATCATGCTAGCTTCCCAGTGACGTATACACTGACTTCACCAGTTACCTACCAGCTTACTGCTTATCTAGTATAGCTTAACTTCTGAAAAATAACATAGTTCAATAAAGTTTATAAAGAAAGACTTGCATTTATATAGCACCTTTCACGATCCTAGGACATCCCAAAGCACATTAGAACCAATGGGGGAAAAATTAGTTAGCGACCATTTTGGGTCGCTAACATCGCCTGGGCGTTAAATTTAGCGCCTGGCGAAAAATAGCGCCAGCGATCGCTAACTTCAGTTTTAGCATCCCAAGAGGGAGGTGGAGCACTAATTCAAGTGCTCCACTTCCTTCTTAGAGCGCTGACCCCGAATATCGGGGCGGTGCGTTCTGCAGCGCTACGCACTGAGCCACATAGTGCTGCTGCCTGGAAGGGCTCTTCCCCTCATTAAAGGGGAGGGCCCAAGCCCACAACTCTGCGGGGCCGTACCTGGACCACTCGGAGTGCCAGGCTGCCAGATCGCGGCACGGACCCCGCGTTCAAAGATGCAACGGGCCGTGACAAGTAAGTCAGCCAATTTTTTTCCCCCCGCCCGCCATCTCCCGTTTAGTTAGCACCCCGCAAGCCTCCTGCCACTCCGTTCCCGGCAGCTGAATTTAGCGGGAGTTGTTAGCGGCGCCACGCCCGGGTGAAAAGTTGTTTGCGCCCCGTTAGCACACCCCAGGGAGCGCTAACGAGAGGCATAAATGCACCAAATTTCTAGCCCAATGAAATACTTTTGAAGTGTAATCACTGTTGTAATGTAGGAAGTGCGGCAGCCAATCTGCACACAGCAAGCTCCCACAAACAGCAACGTGATAACGACCAGATAATCTGTTTATTTTAGTGATGTCGGTTGAGGGATAAACATTGGCCAGGATACCGGGAAGAAATCTTCTGCTCTTCTTCGAAATAGATAACGTGCGTTAGTTTTATTGTACGTGGAGCTCGGGTCTATTTGGAGTCCAGGTTTGCACCGGGAGTAGGTGTCCGTGTACTTCACATCAGCTGTGTGCAGTGACATTCACGCTGCAGGATTAATGACTGTGACATTACTGTATGTTTACTGATCAGTAATCGGCAGTTGATTACCAGGAAATGCTGTGTCTGGCACAGGCTATAAAAAGCGGAGTTTGTAGAAGATTGTGTCCTGGCCTGGAGCCCAGGAATCTTCCAGTATGAAACATTTAGTTGACATAAGAAATTTGAAGAAACAAGAAAAGTCGATTTAGATCCAAGGAAGCTGGCCCTTTTCCAGTGCTCAATTGCACCTACGCACCTTCTCACCATATCCCTCAATCTTTGTCCCCTTCAGATATAAATCCAGCTCATTTTTGAACCCGTTTATACTGTCTACCTTAATGACCTTCCTTAATACCTTCTTTGAGTGAAACAGCATGGGATCTTCTGCGTCCACCTGAGAGGGCAGACCGGGGCATCAGTTTAATGTCTCATCCGAAACATGGCACCTCCGACAGTGCGACACTCCCTCGGTGCGGTATTGGATTGTCAGCCTAGATTTTGTGCTCAAATCCCGAGAGGGGGACTTGAACCCACAACTTTCTGACACCTGAAAATCAGGAGTGGCGCAAATTGGCTGCGCTGACTTCCGAGCCTGTTCTCCACTCCACGACGGGAGCGGGGCTGCACATAATTTACTCCAGTGACTACCCGTGGGTCGGGAGAAGCACAGAAAGAGTTAAGCTCACTGTTGAGCCCCCGCCCGCAAGTGATCACTTACATCCGGCATTCGGAGATTGAAACCTTTCAGAATGAGTTACATGAACTCCCCCAGGGTACCATCAGCTGAAAGACAACCCTCATTGACTTTAAGAGATAGCGATCTCATCACTGATGGAGGCTGGAAGTGGCTGCTTTGTGAAAGGGAACCATTGTCAGGAAATTTGGAAAGAATACAAGAAAGCTCAGCAGGAAGAGCAGAGAGATCATCTACAGAAAAGGAATAAATCACAGCTTTGCTGGGTGATTTTAACGTGTATTTTTGTTGGCCTTGTTGCTTCAATTAACGGTTTTATTGCATTATTTTCTGTAGCGTTCTGTTAAAATGAAAAAAAATATTAAGTGCTGGAAATAGGAGATGAAAATGGAACATTCTGGAAATACACAGTAGGTCTGTCAGTAGCTATAAAGAGAGGAGGCAGGTGAACCTTTGGGGTGTAGACTTTGGGGTGAGAACTGGACCTATCCCGAAATGTTAACTTAACTTTTTCCTGACAGGTACTTTAAAAAAATTCATTCTCGGGCTGTGGGCGTCTCTAGCATTTATTGCCCATCCCTAGTTTCCCTGAGAAGGTGGTGGTGAGCCACCGCTGCCTTGAACCGCTGCCTTGAACCGCTGCAGTCCAAACTGATGGATTGGCGGTATATTTCCAGAATTCCCTGCTTTTTTTTTTTAACTTTCTGTAGCGTGTTTGCCGCTACCGAAATCTAGCCCGGCCAAGGAAGAATCAGTGCAAAATAAGAAAAAAAATGAAACTGGAAAACCGAACTAATATTTTGGATTAGGAAAGTGGATTAATAAAAGAAAAACCTGCATTTAAGAGAAAATTGGCCACGCAGGTTCCTCTAAGGCAGGGTTGGCTAAAACCAATCAGTGCTCAGTCCGTCCTGCCACGGTTGGAGGAGACATCTTCAGGACCTGTAGCAGAGCAGGAGAAGGCAAACAAATAGATTCTAGATGACTGGAATATTAAATCTCCTCGCACTAGCTCAGGCTTGTCCAGCACATTCTCATCTTTTCACCTGCGTGGGAGCGCAATCTGACACTCTGTGGGAGTTAGTTATATCAGTAAGCAATTATATAAGATAATCAATAAACCAAAGGAGTTAATGGGGGAAAAATAGTAGAATTTAATCGGGCTTGAGATCATCTGCCAGCGAAACTGGACTATAAAACCATGTGGTGAGAAACCGAATATAGCTGCAGTTAAAGAGAGTGTTTGTGTAACAACTGCGTCAGATTTAGTACGCAAAAGAAAGTTGACGTGCTCTGTTTGGGTGACTGCTGCCAAAGAATACTTGAACCACCAGACGGAGACAAAAACAGTCATGTCTCTGAGTAGATGAACTTGCAAAGCTGTAGAGAATAATATAAATGGAAAGGAACCTGCTTCAGTGAGTTGAGTGATGCTGTTCAGAGACATTTTAAATTTGAAAGTGAGAGTTACACGGTGGGTGCCATATGAGGAGCAGTTACCTAGGCGCAGATTTTTCTGACCTTTGCCCCATTACACTGCTCTGGGGTTTCCATAGATTTCCCTAAGGGGTAGAGCACAGCTTGGCCCTGCAATAGGGGGAGGCTATGGCTACCATGGTAACGAGGCTTTGACCACACTTGATCAGCTCCGATGGATGGGTCACATACGAGACTCCCAAAACAAGCGCTCTACTCGGAGCTCCGACACGGCAAGAGAGCCCCAGGTGGGCAGAGGAAACGCTTCAAGGACACCCTCAAAGCCTCCTTAAAAAAGTGCAACATCCCCACCGACACCTGGGAATCCCTGGCCCAAGACCGCACAAAGTGGAGGAGAAGCATCCGGGAAGGCGCCGAACACCTCGAGTCTCTTCGCCGGGAGCAAGCGGAAGCCAAGCGAAAGGAGCGCAAGGAGCGCACGTCAACCCAAGCACCCCACCCACCTGCCCCTTCAACCACCATCTGCCCCACCTGTGACAGAGACTGTAGGTCCCGCATTGGACTCATCAGTCACCTGAGAACTCATTTTTAATGTGGAAGCAAGTCATCCTCGGTTCCGAGGGACTGCCTAAGAAGAAGAAGAAGAAGAAGAAGAATGAGGCAGGAGGGTTACATTCCTGGTTCTCCTGCCTAAAATTTCTCTGCTTGCAGCCCAGGGACCCATTTATAGTAGCACCTCAAGAGCTGGCGGTGTGCCTTTTCCTGGAACCCCTCATAGAGGGTCTGAGGTGAAAAGGCAACAGGTTGAAGATAGGCCAGTAGGCAAGTCAACCTTGGCTCAGTGGTAGCACTCTCACTTCTGAGTCAGAAGATTGTAGGTTTGAGTCCCCACTCCAGAGACTGGAGAACATAATCTAGACTGACACATCTGGAGGTCCTGGGAAGTTACGGCCCTTCACCCTGCAACAGGCCAGTCTTAACATTTTCCAACAATGACCTTCTGGTTTCCAGCAAAAAAAAAGTCTCCTAGTGACGCTTAGCACTTGAAAGCATCTAAATCCTGCAGTGGCACGCTATTTCCTTCCTCTAATCAGATGAGCTCCCAATGAAAGATGATTCCAAAGCCTGGAGCCTGCCCTTATGATTCAAATTAATCTGCCCCCAAAAGCTATGGCAGGGTCAGTGCTCATGACATGAGGCCCCACCACAATTCTGACAGGAAATTGCGTCCCCACAGAAAATCTAGGCATTGGTCGGAACGCCAAAATCAATACGGAAGAGGACTATACAACAGGGAGTTTTAGAAAAAAGGCAGCTGATTAAACTTACCGTCATAAACTTCACCTTCGTTTGATTCAGTTGGTTGTATTAACAACACTGATGGCCTCCTAGTCATTTGACTCCTTAAGGAGCTAAAAATCTTGGGAGATTGGCAGGGTATTGTTGGCAATTAGTTCAAAGTTGAACAAAGTTTCCAAAATGATTGCTGCCTGCTTTCTTGGCAGCAAACAACTTGGAATAGCTGCCTCAAAACATCAGAAATCAGAAACAAAAAGAAAACTCTGGAGACATTTATTTCCTGCTTTGCCGGGAGGGGAGGAAATTTCACATCAAGCTAATGTATTTTATTCAACTTGAAAGGAACAAAGGCTTTGAACAGTCATGAACTGGCAGAGGGAAAGGAAGATTTACCTGAACTTTTGAACTCTAAGAACGATCGATCACCTGTTACTTCATATGATATTCAGGAAGTGACTTGTGAAGCTTCCTGGAAACATGAAGGATGGATTCTCTATCAGCATCAGCGATTCATAGTCCATTCTGATTAGCTCCTAGATCTCACATTGCGTACATGCAACAGACAACTGGTGGCAGGAAGTCAAAGCACGAGATCTTTACCCAGAGAGTGGTGAGAATGTGGAACTCACTACCACAGGGAGTGGTTTGAGGCGAATAACATAGATGCATTTAAGGTGAAGCTGGATAAGTGCATGCAGGAGAAAGGAACAGCAGAATATGTCGATACGGTTAGATAAAGTCAATGGAGTAGGAGGAGGCTCGTGTGGAGCATAAACATTGAATAACCGATTACTGTGCTGTAAATTCTATCTGGTGTGGAGCAGCAATACAGAGATGAAGGGCCCTGGCATCATAACATCTGTGATTCAGCAATTTCTACTGCTGTGGGTTTTTTTTAATTGTTTTTTATTTTCACCTCTTTTTATTTTTTGTAATTTGTCCTTTAAAGAAATTGCATTTTTATAGCGCCCGTCATAACCTCAGTATGCCCCAAAGCACTTCACAACCGATGAAGTACTTTTGAAGAAACAACAACAGAAAGTGCTGGAAACACTCAGCAGGTCAGGCAGCATTGAAGAGAGGAGAAACAGAGTCAACGTTTCAGGTCAAATCCTTCAAGGGTTCGACCCGAAATGTTGACTCTGCTTCTACCTCTCTTTGATGCTGCCTGACCTGCTGAGTGTTTCCAGCACTTTCTGTTGTTATTTCAGATTTCCAGCATCCGCAGTATTTTGCTTAAAGTACTTTTGAAGTGTAGTCACTGTTGTAAAGTAGGGAATCGTGGCAGCCAATTTGCGCACAGCAGGCTTGGACAACTAGCTGTGAAATGAAATAACCACATCATCTGTTCTAGCGATGTTGGCTGAGGGGAGAAATATTGGCCAGAGGGCACTTCCCTGCTCGTCTTCAAAATAGTACCGGGGGATCTTTTACATCCACCTGAGAGGATAGATTTAACTTGGTTTAACCTCTCATCTGAAAAACAGCACCTCTGACAGTGCAGAACTCCCTCAGCATTGCAATGGAGTGTCAGTCTAAATGATGTGCTCAAGTTTCCGGAGTGAGACTTGAACCCACAACACTCCAACTCCGAGACGAGAATGCTATTACTGAGCCAAGGCTGACGCATCATGACACAAGTACATAAGAGTCAGAAGTTTGGCTACCCAATAGTGATTACAGGGACAGTAAGCTCATTGAGGAATGCCATAAACAACCAGCTTATTATCATCATCTGAACCTGAAAATGAAATTATAACTCTGGAATCACTCATAGAAAGGACATTAAAGTCTTAGAGAGCTTTGCAGTGTAGATCCACCAGGATGATGCCAGGAATGAGAAACTATATTTCTGAGGAGAGATAAGACTCTTTCCAGTGGTGCAGGGAAGGCTAAGAGGAGCTTTAATAGCAGTTTCTAAAATTATGGATGGTATTTGTACGATGAATAGGTAATACTCAATGAGATCATGGCTGATCTGTATCTTAACTCCATCCACCTGCCTTGGCTGGCAAAATTCTGGTCGGGGAGTCAGTGACAAGGGTTCATCAATTTAAAGTTGTCACTAAGAGAGTGAGAGGTTAGGAGAAACTTCCTTACACAGAGAGCACAGAATGCATTGCCACAGGGAGTGGTTGGGGCAGAAACTATTGCATCTTTTAAGAGAAAAGTAGATAAATACAGTACTTGAAATGGAGGGAGATGGGGAGAGAGCGGGATATTTCTTTTTGACCAGTTTGGTTACTTTTGTAAGCAGAGACTGTCGGCTAAAAATTCGGGTGTTTTACGCCACCCGTTACTAGCATAATTGTGTGAAAACATGACGGCCGCCGCTCTCTCACCAACTGGTGGCGGGTCCCACGGTGTCTGCCATTTTCCAAAAGCTGGCAGCACGGCCGGTAAAAACGATAGGCCTGCAAATGTAAATTAGGGAGAGGGTGACTTTACGCCAGCTTAACGTCACCTCAGTGAACTTGGACCTTAGCGCTGAGTTCAACGCTGGGTCCTAAACTCGCCATGAAGACCCAGCGTTCAGCAGACTGACAGAGGCGCTGTCACACACATCTTTTAGGTAAGTTTGCATTTAAGCTTTCGGACTAGATTTTTTTATTTTACTGAAGTAGTGGCTTGCTGCAATACATGTTAAAAAGTTTTTTAAGTGTGCAGGGAGTGCTGCTGGACACTTGCAAGGCCTCGGATGGTAAAGGAAGGTCTCTGAGAAGAGGGAAAATGCTGCAAATACTCAGCAGGTCAGGCAACATCCGTCGAAAGAGAAACAGAGTTCACGTCTCCTGTCAAGATGCTGTCTGACCTGCTGAGTATTTCCAGCATTTTCTGCTTTTATTTCAGATTTACAGCATCCGCTCGCAGAGGATAGAGGAAGCCGCAGAAGAGGAAGACACAGAAGGAAGGATGCAACCCAGACGGCCCCTTTCTGGCCGGAATATCCGTGATGGAATCATCCGCCTGCGGTACCAGTAACCACAATCCCAATTCCCCTTTCAACATTAGTCCCACACCTTACCTTCCCTCTGTTATTGACTATCACAGCGTCCTCTTGGCCACAATGCTGAAATAAAAGCAACCACAAAGCAAACTTTCCGCTCCAACTTAATACATCTATCCATCCAATATGACATCAAGAAATCAACTAATCACCCTTATGCATTCCCTTAGTGACTGTCTTGTGTGTGCCTTTGCCTATCCTACTGATGTCACACAGTGCTACCCCAGTGGCTGCAGCATGGCTGGTGGAAGGCTGCTGACTTTCAGTGGGGGACACTGCAAATGGCCTTGCTGGTCGACATTGAGGAGCTGGTGGCTGGGAGTGCAAAATTGAGTGACGGTGTTTCTTCTTCTTCACTCTCGGTAAGTGTGTGTGTGTGTGTGTGTGTGTGTGTGGAATGGTGAGTCATGCATTGAGCAGTGTGTGAGGCGAGTGATTCAGTGACGGCTTTTGAAGATGCATTCACTGAACTTGACCAGTGGTCTGAGGTCGGGAAGCTTCTTTGGGCACTGGAGCCAGTGACAGCCTCGATGATCTGGTCCCACATCCTTCTTTCTGGAGGGCCTCCTAGCCCCTTTGGGTAGAGGGCCTCTCTTGCAGTGTTGACCCCCTGCGCAAAGCTGGAATGCTGCGTGCGAGACCCTGGGTGCCCCTTCCCTGGCTTGCTGAGCCATTTGTGTTAGTGCTGAAGCACTTTTCCCATTTTTTTTAGTTGCAGAAGGGAATTCAGGTTTAAGAGCTGAAGACTCCCATTTGGGAATTTTTTTTCAAATGTTAATTTTTTTTCAGAAGGCAGTTGAGCTGTAAGGGCTAAAAACCACATATTTTTACGTCATTTTTATCATTTCAGAAGTCATTGCCCCTTTCAGAACATGACAATGCATTACCCCTTTAAGATCACACAATGCTTTGCAAAATCACAGCCTCGCTTTCAGAGGCTGTGTGGGCCTGCATCGCTGCTTGTGGACGCCACATCGGGCCTGAGGTCAGGACGAACACCACCAGGAGGGTGCTACACGGTCAGTTTGGCGCTGGGCTAATAATCATTAGTCCCCCGCGCAAATTTTTTACTCCAACCCGATGCCACCATTTTCGGCAGCCGTTAACCTGCAGCTGCTGTGGCACCAGCAGCTTTCATGTCGCACTTGAATTTTTAGGCCCAAGTGTTTCTGTACCAGACGGGAGGAAGGGACAACCATAGGTAAAGTCCCACAAGGACTGCCAAGAGGCACCTTTCAGCATCCACTTACAAAGTGACACTGGCAGAACCCTGGTAACATGCTGTCAGTAAGATCGGGCAATATACAGTGAAGAGATCTAGAAGAAGGAAAAGAGAAAATAAGATAGTAATTTTATTCCAAAAAATATGTATTAAGCTTACCTGCTAATCCACTTGTATGCATCAACACTTTATCATTCATTGCCTTATTTTCAAACTCCATAATATCAGTGCTTAATTTACATATAGTTTTATTGGAATTCATCTACACTATCTTAATTTGTACAGTAGCGCAATGAGAAAACAGTAAGGTGTAGTTTAATTTGTTTGCAATTTTCTTCAACTCCCTTAGCTCATTGACTTGCGTTATTAGTCATACAAAATGTTTTGATATTATGATTAAGCAGGGCCAACTGTAATAAAATTATTTATCCCAGAGTATGTAAAGAATTAACAGATCAAATTAGGATCAGCTCTGTTTAATCCACAGCACTGCAATTTAATCAAGGATAGCGCATTATAATTGTCGAAGTGCCATTTCTCAGGTACTTGACTCAAGAACTTGAGGCCCCGAAGTTGAGCCTTGGGCCTCATCGAAATAATTTGGACGAGCTGCCGGTGCCTGATGCGCCTTCAGAGGCAGCTCGCCCATTGCCAGCATTCCAATTTGGGTTACCCTTCTCACTGGCAGCAGGATGAGGGGTTGGTAGCAAAGTCCCTCGGGAGGGCAGTGGAGCTGGGAGCAGCACACCTGTTTCTGCATCAAGCTTTATTAAAAAATAAATGTAATGTTAGGCCGCATCCACCCCAGGAAAAACTGAGCGGAGCAGGCCTGGTGCCCACTCCACTTGGCTGCCCAATTTCCCAGAGGGGTCCTAAAAAAAAAAGGGGTAAGCCCCCATTAACATGTGCAAGGGGTCTACCGCCTATTTCAGGCGACCGCTGGGGACGCCTGAAAAATCGGCTGCCCCATTACGGGGCAGGACCCATTACCGTCCGATCAATTACCGTCCGCTTTTGTGCCCCCACCGAAGTTGAATTTTACCTCCATGGTGTTTGACAAGTGTTGTCTATGCTAGCGCCATCCTAATTAGATTATGTGGTTAATACACGCTAATTTTCTAGCCTTTGGCTTTGATTAGTGGCTTGTTTTCCTAGATATAAATATCTGTTACTAAGCAACTGCTCCTTATGTATTTCATAGAATCATAGAATCTTACAGCACAGGAGGAGGCCATTCAGCCCATGGTGCCTGTGCTGGCTCTTTGAAAGAGCTATCCAGTTAGTCCTACTTCCCTGCTCTTTGCCCATAGTCCTACACATTTTTCCCTTTCAAGAATAGATCCAATTCCCTATTGAACCTGCTTCCACTACCCTTTCAGGCAGTGCATTCCAGATCATAACAACTCACTTTATAAAAAATATCTCTCCTCATCTTCCCTCTTGTATTTTTGCCAATTATCTTAATTCTGTGCTCTCTGATCACCGACCGTCCTGCCACTAGAATCAGTTTCTCCATATTTACTCTATCAAAACCCTTTGCGGGAAAAATTCGGTTGCTTTGTGCCTCCCGTTAGCGCAAAGCAACTAGTGCCCGGACACGGCGCTGCCAACACCTCTCATGAATTCAGCGGGAGGTTAGCGGCGGCGGTAACCGTTAGCGCCCCGCAGCGCTGCGCCGCCGGCAATGACATCATCGTCGTGCGCAGTGCCCCACTTGCGCCCCGGCCGCGATCTTCGGTAGCGCCCCCTGACTTACCGCCGGACGCTATGTCTGACGGGTCAGGGGGGCCTACCTGCAGCCGGGGCGGCGCTAATTAAAGGCAAGGTGCCAGGCGGCCATTTTTGTTGCTGGCCGCCTGCCAGCACCTGCCCCCGTTGCTATCCCTGGCCTCCTCTGCAGCCCCCCCGCAGAGTGCTGGCTGCACTCCGTGAGTCCGGCACTTTTCTTGAGTGCCGGGCTCTTTCGCCGGCACTCCGATCCCTGGTGGCCCAGCTGGGCCCCAGGTCGCACTGTGCAAGGCCCCTCCCCTTTAAGAAGGGGAGGAAGGCCTGCAGTACCGCGGTGCAACGTGCCACAGCGCATGGCGCTGCGGCACATAGTGCCGCAATATTCCCTCGCAGCGCCCCAAGAGGGAGGCGGGGCACTTCTAATAGCGCCCCGCTTCCCTCTTGAAGCGCTACCAATGGATTTCGGCCATGGGGGCGCTAATTTTTTCGGGGCGCTAAAAGTAGTGCCCCGCCAAAGCTAGTGCCCCAAAGGGGGTGCGACTCAATTTTTCCCCCTTCATCTTTTAGCTCTGCTTACTTCATGTAGGGCTAAAACAATATAAGCCATTCTCCCAGCATGCAGGTGCAGAAAGCATTTCTTCCTTAAAAGAACCAATTTTTTAAGCTAAGAAATGGAGTACAAACAGAAAACCCAAAAACGATGTACAAAATACCCAATTTCTGTCACACTAGCTGTATATACTTAGCACAAATTTCTTCAAAACACGAATTGAAGTATAGGCTGATTTCAGCAATACAGTTGGATGCAGAGTAATTAATTCCCTTATGGAAGCCAACAGCGAAGTCAATTGGCAAGACTAAAAACTTTGCTTTGCTGTTCCCCTACGACATGGGCCCACTTGCGCCATGACAAGTGTCCCGATTTCCTTCACTCCACCATTGGCGGCTGTGTCTTCAGCTGCCAAGGCTCTACGCTCTGGAATTCCCTCCCTAAATCTCTCTGCCTCTCCACCTCTCTCTCCTCCTTTAAGTCACTCCTTATAACCTACCTCTTTGACCAAGCTTTTGGTCACCTTTCCTAATATTTCCTAATGTGGCTCGGTATTGGATTGATAACGCTCCTGTGAAGCGCCTTGGGATGCTATACTTGGTTAAAGGCACTATATAAATACAAATTGCTGTTGTTGTGGCAAGGCCCTGCAGTGAATTCGCTTCTCCGCGCTTGAGGCAGTTGCCCCATTGGCACGCTCTCCTGCCCAAAGTATGTATATACCCCTGATCCCGGGATATGAGCTGGAGTCAGGGACACAGCCAATGGGAAGGTGGAAGTCCCGCCCAGCCAGCAAACCACCCCCCCATTATACTCTAAAAAATAAAACCTGGGTTAGAATTTCTTGTAAAGTTATATATCGCTGTCTGATTTTGATTTCCTAAAATAGATTTTCAAATTTGCACGATGCTAAACTGTAATATGGCTGTTGACAGCAGAAATAATTAATTAATTCTCTGTCGACAGTCAGCAATGTAATTACCAGGAACATAAGAGTCAGTGTAGTATTGTTTTGCAGATGTATGTTAAACCCAGATAAAAGGATTGTAGAAATAATAGGTCATATCTGGAGTGCTACAAATTGGTGGAGCTTATCTAGGATTCAAAGTTCTAGATGAGGATAATGAGTGGATCAACATTACTATCCCTGTTCACGATCACATCCGTCCTTATTACTGCTTCTGCTGGTACTTCTAATCCACTTCAGTAAAGGCATTTGGTGGATCTGAAGTACCAGTCGACACTACCTAAGGAGAAATAAACTGAAATTATCTGATTTAAAAGTGGAGATAGCAGGGGTTATTGTCCACCTTTGTTCTCCCAGTGCTGGGAACCTTCGTTCTCAGTTCCATTTGGCTCTACATGTAACACTAGTCCACAGTACATGGTTGACTAGTCAATACCCTCTGAAGTGGCCTCACAAGCAACTCAGTGTATACATGTTTGCTCAATGTTAGGATTATAATGGCCCAGAATTTGCTGTAGCGGGGCAACTCGGGGTGAGTGCTGTGGTTGGGATTTCTTCCCTCACTCTTCAGCTCCAATTATTTTTGCACCACAAATTTCTGGAAGTGCGAGCTGATAACAGGACATCTGGGTGAACGATGGGACCAACAGTCTATCCCCTTAACCAATGAAATTTAAGGATAGAGAAAGAAATAGAGCAAATGACAGCGAAGGAAATAGGGTGAATTAGAGTGAAATTAGATACAGAAAGAGAAATAAAGAGGGAAAGAAAGATTGATTAAAAGAGACAGAAAGGAAAAGTAAGAAAAAGATTAAAAATTAACAAACCTCTAGAAACAATTCACTACCTGCAAGAATGAGACTCCACAGTTTCAATTGTTCCCTTTTCTGGGCCGGAGAGGTTGAGTGGCATGTCAGGAACATAAATTTCATCATTAACTGGGTCCTTACGCTGTGAAATATCAGACCTAACTTTCTGCGGTGAGTTTAATTTATATTTCCGGCGCAAATCCAACAATTTCTTGACACTCATGAGAAGGTTGACAGCGAGCTCTGGTTTTTGTGAGGCTTAAAGAGGAGTGGCACAGATCATCCAGCAATTTGTGATGATTCGCAACTCACGACATATCTCTTTCTCACCACAAGTTGCTGGGTTATTTACGTGGCGTGCGCATTAAACTCGCTGTCATTGTCCCAGCAAATTCTGGGCCAATGTGTTCCTGGCATACAGCATCGTTATGGCGTGTGGAGGACAGATTTTAAAATGTTATTACCCAAGGGGGTCATTGCTGTTTTCCATCAAATATCACAAGACCTAAGGTTGATGCCAGGCTTGCAGCTGCTGCTTCTCTGATTTCCAGCACAAGGTCCTGCCAGGAGTTGGGCCTGCACTAGTAGATGCAGCCTGGGCCATGTCACTGATTTGGCCTTTCAAATATGGTGCATAGTGGGCTAGATAGGTGGAGCGCCTCAAGGAAATACCCGGGGATGGTTTCACATCTTTTACAATCAGGCCAAGAATGGCCAGGACGAATCGCCACAACGGGCCGGGAGGCTCGTGCGCCAGGAGTAAAGCTATGCTGCAGGTCGCGGTGAGGAGTGTCCCAGTGGTGTGGTGGGAGGTTGCACTGTGAGCCTGGCGAAGCTTCCTTCGGGGCTCACAATGGAATCAAATGCCAGGGTAAGAGTTAAATTTATCCCCAAGAGGTGGCAAAGGAAATTGCGCACGTTAAATTTAAGTGGAGATGGTGATAATTAAAGGGGAGTGTCGCAATAGCATGGGTAAAAAGTCTGGAAACCTTTAGCGAGCTTCAATAAATATCTCAGCACATTAGCAGCGTTAGCCAAGACTGAAGGAGCATGGGACAAAGAGCGAGCAGGCAAAAATGAAGGATTCGGGAATCCTAGGTGTGTGGATGAGTTTGCAGGCAAGTAGGGGATCAGCCCAGCACCTGACCCCCTGTTTGATGGCTGCAGATGTTGAGGTGATGCTGCAGGAGGCAGTTGTGAGGAGGCTTGCCCATGTGTCACTTTAGGGTACCATAACCGTAGGTTAGCATTGCACTACGCCAGCAAGGAGGTGCAGCCTATTTGCAGGCCACAAAACGGAGCCACTCCTTTCCCCGTCTGCTTCGAACACCCACCCCAGGCCCAATTGGAAAATGGAGTGGGACCAAGATTTTGTGGTAATCAAGCATGACTCCTTTTGCAGTGCGGTACACCTCGTCTGTGCCCAAACTCAGGACATACCAAACGTGAAAATCGGGCCCAAAGGCTTTGCTTACCATTAGCTATGTTTAGCTGATACTGAGAGATGTAAAATTCTAATTAATGACAGTTGTGCAAGAGAGCGAGGGGTAGGTGGGTAATAGCACAATGTATTGGCCCCACCCCTCAATGTGGTCAGACTTTTACTCCCGGATCCTGGGTTTTCCCTCCCCAGCACTCCCAGATTCTGACCCCCCAGCCCCCCCTCCCCCGCCAATACTGCCAAAGCTCCCAAGGATGTGCAGCCCCTAGTATATGCTAACCATAGGATATCGCTGGCATACCCCTCTCCCTTCCCAGTGCTGCAGACTCTGTCACTCCCCACAGTGCTTCCACACTTTTGTCATCATTACTAAAAGCCTGATGCTCTCAGATTCTGGACCTCAGCACCCCCCCCCCCCAACCCCCATTGTTCTCTCACATCATGGAACCCTTCTCATAGCCTCACAGCCTCTATTGCCCCGCAATACTATCATACCTCAAGACCTTCTGCCTCCAGTACTGATAGACCCTGCTATATTTCCCCAGTTGGACATTGGGATCTCACTCCCCTATGCTCCCTGATCTATACGACCTTACTTGTATGCCATTCTATTGGCATGTAAGTGCTTGGTGTTGTTTATAGTGTTGCTTAGAAACACACGACAACGCAAAATCATCGAGCAGAAACTGATAGCCAAGTTCCGCACTCATGAGGACGGCCTCAACCAGGATCTTGGGTTTATGTCACGATACATGACGCAGAGTCATCCAGACTCGAGTCGTCGTTGGCTTGTTCACAGATGTGATTCCCAGTAAAAAAGTAAAAATTTTAAAGTTTATCGTTTTCCATACCGACTGCAGCTTTTGACACATTAGACCCCCTGTAACCCCACCTCATTGTCTCAGTTGTATCTTGTTATGTCTTTGATGTGGTGCCTTCCTGGCTGACCTGATTGCCTTTTGTCACACCTCGGCAGATAAACAGTCAGGAGGATTAAATGTAGTCGTCTGCCATTGTAAGTTACACATGCATTGTTCTCTATCTATATATGCTTTGTCGATTTTGTATTTCTTCACTTCACCTGACGAAGGAGCTCCGAAAGCTTGTGATTTCAAATAAAACTGTTGGACTATAACCTGGTGTTGTGCGACTTCTCATTTTTGTTTATAGGAGTAAGTTAACGGCTTGGTTGCCATGACAATCCAAGAGCTTGGAACTCCTAGCCTCTGGCCCTTGGATATATATTTACTCAGATTGAAGAGCAGGCTTTAAACAGCCCATGTGAAGAAATTTGTTTTGGAGAAAGCTTGGAGCTTAACATTGTTTACAATGCAGAATGTTTGCAGGCACTAAGTAGAAGGCTTTTCACTAAGGTGGGTGATTGACGCCAGAAACAAGCTGACTTCTGGTAGGGCAGAAAGTGAGATGCTGTAGACTGGAGCTTGATGTACAGATGAAGCAACTTACCCAAACTGACATTTGGACGGGTTCTGTGGGATGTCATTTCTTCCTGAGATTGTAGCAACTGTTTATTATCGACACATTAAGAGTGAACTAGCGTCCAGTTCTTTACAGTATGGAAAATACTTCGGTTCAGCTCTGGCACAGATATTTCAGTTCCCCTTCTTGTGAACTATGATGTTCCTTGTTAACGCAGATTTGAAAAGAACAAAACATCCCCATTCTAGTTTAGATGTACAGCACTTTGAAATAGCACAATTCAATGATGCTCGTTTTCATCATATAATTTCAATTTATCTCAGCCAGACTACTATACAAAGTGCATCATTGTAGCAAAGCACCGCATTCAAAGTGGATAATGTTCACCCATCATCCCTGTGCTCGCTGCCTACAATTTTAAAATTCTCATACTTAATTTTCCAATCCCTCCATAGCCTTGCCCCTCCCTATCTCTGTAACCTCCTCTAGTCTTACAACCATCCAAGATCTCTGCGCTCCTCCAATTCTGGCCTCTTATGCATCCCTAGTTTTCATCGCTCCACTGTTGGCGGCTGTGCCTTCAGCTGCCACGGTCCTAAGGTTTGGAATTCCCTCCCTAAACCTCTCTACATCTCTACCTCTCTCTTCTCCTTTGACACTGCTTAAAACCTACCTCTTTGACCAAGCTTTTGGGCACTTGTCCAAATATCCATTATGTGGCTCGGTGTCAAATTTGGTTTTCTAACACTCCTGTGAAACACCCTGGGACGTTTTACTGTGTTAAAGGTGCTATATAATGCAAGTTGTTATAAGGAATATTGAAAGGGGGACATAAGTTGTCCCATTAACTTAACCATTTTTGGTTACTGTTGGTTGTGGAAGAGACTGGACTCCAGAGCATCTCTCCATCCAGGCTGGAGGAGGGGGATGTTTGAACAGGAAGGTGGTTAAAATGGTGGAAAACCAATTTTTAAAGGAAAAAAAAATACAGAACATTACAGGCTGTTTTCTGCCGTTATTTAACGGCAACAATGTTGGAGATGACCATTAAAACTGGTGGGAAACCAGGAGATAATTAGGCCAATAACCCCACCGGCACTACCACTGTGCGGCTGCAACGTGGGCTGGGTTCGCTGGGTAATGATGGGTCATCGAATCATAGGATAGAATCTTACAGCACAGAGGGAGATCATTTGGCCCATCGTGTCTGTGCCGGCTCTTTGAAAGAGCTATCCAATTAGTCCCACTCCCCTGCTCTTTCCTCATAGCCCTGCAAATTTTTCCTTTTGAAAGTTACTACTGAATCTGCTTCCATAATATCTGGCTGCCTGAAAAAAAAATTCTCAACTCGCCTCCAGCTCTTTTGCTAATTATCTTAAAGCTGCATCCACTGAAGGGCTGCCAGCTGCCCGTAGGCATGTGCCTGATGTGGGAGGAGAAGCTCCCGGCTGGGGACGTGCGTGGCAGCGAGCCAAAGGGCACAAGTACTCGCATTTGTTTTTAAACTATTGATGGGCTCCCCTTCAGTGCCTGTTCCAAACGCATTAGATAACAGGTGCCTAAATAACATTAGAGGTGAAGGACCTAATAAGCTTATCACAGTTTGTGCGCAGGCTCTCAGCTCCCTCAGTGCTCGCTACCTGCATCGGGGTTCGTTGGATGCCTCAAGTACACTGCCAGACTCCAGCCTATGCACCCGATGCACTTCACTGCACCAGGTGCCTACTATTGGTTTCAATTGGAAAAATAGCAGATTTATTAGTTTCAGCACTATTAATCATTTACTGCCCTTTCAAAAGAGGAAGAGGAAGTGAAAAGATTAAGAACATTTCTTGCGGAAGTCAGCTGCCCGGTCAATAGAGCCGATTAACGCCACATTAACCTGTGCTGTTTTCCACTGGTTTGTAGGGGATGACTAGCTTGCATTGCGCTCATCAGTTCAGCTGGGGTTATTTCATTGACAGGTTGCCAAGATGCAGGAACAAGCCCAGCACCCAGAGTGAATTCTCTGGGGGGTAGAGTCACGGGCACGGAGGCGGGTAGCATTCTAGTGGCAGGCTGTGCAAGCAAGAGAAATGTCCAATTCTGGTCCTGCTTTTTAATTAACAATAGAACTCGCTGAATCAGCTGGTCTAAAATGGTCAACTGAGAGTAGTCTTTAATAATAACTGTAGTTGGACACTATATGGTAGAAATTCCAGTCCTGGGGAGGGGTACGATATATGTGATGGAACCCAGATCTGCTGGGTTTCTGCCCTCTCACAGCTAACATTGGACATTGCATTCTGTAGCGGTGGGCACTTCTTAGGTCCACCTCTTAAGTTGGAAGCGTGTCTACGGCATTCCCAGGCTACCCAAGGAATTCCACCCAGCTTGCCTGGTCAGGCCAGTGGAACCTAAGCCTGCTGAGAGCAAGTGTAGATCCCATTCTGGACCTAGGGAAGTCTCTAGCAGTCAAGGGAAGAATACTAATTGGTCCCAGAAGTTAGTTTCCAAACCTCCTCTTCAGTGCCCCCCTTTCAGAGTGGCATGGGGCCACGCTGACTTCCGCCTCCTCAGTGGGACAGATGCCTCTGTTGTGCTGCTATCCTGAATATGCCAATGGTCCCATCCTAGCAATTTGGAATGGGGTCAATGCCAGGCCAACCCGGTGGGTGCACCTATGCCCATTAAAAGAGCAGCGGAGTTTGTAGACTTGTCGTCATTGTTTATAAAAGCTTTGTGCAATGATTCCTTTTGGAATTAATATGGCAATTAGGGCATGGTTCATGGTAACACGTGAAATAGGGGCAGTCTACAGAGGTGATGTTGAGATAAGAACTGGTTGTGTTACCCCATTCACTGTTGGCTGTTCAAATGTAGAATTGTCCGTATCCTAAAAGCTGGGCTTCGAAAATTCACTAGGATGTTCAATTTCCTACCGTTTCACAGTTTCAGAAAGCCTTTGACAAGGAACCACCCAGAATTGGAGAAGATTAAGGAGAATGGAATTGCGAGGGAAACAAATTGGATGAAATACTGGTTGGAAGAGAGGAAACAAAGAGTAGGAATTAAGGACAGTTTCTCGGAGTGATTGGAAGTAGGTAGTGATGCCCGACAGTTTTGGTTCACTATGGTCCTTGATGATTTGAATATAGGGCGAGAGGAAGTGGTGTCTAAATCTGCAGACGATAGAAGGCATAGAAAATAATTCTGAAGACCAAAGGTAGCTGCAAGGGGATATTGATAATAGGATGGAATGGGCAAAAAAGTGGCAGGTGGAATTCAATGTAAGTAAATGTGAGGTGATACATTTTGGTTAAAAGAAATAAATGTAATAATTATACTTTGAAAGGGGGAAAGCTGGGTGATGTGGAAGAGCAGAGGGATTTGGGGGTTCAAGTTCACGACATTAGAAGCAGCACCTCAAGTGGATAAGGCCAGAAAGCATGCTAATGGAATACTGGGTTTTATGAGAAGAGGTATAGAATATAAAAGTCGAGATGTAATGGTGAATCTATATAAAACCTTAGTATGATCACAGCTGGAGTACTGTGTGCAGTTTTGGACACCACACTATAGGAAGAATGTTGAGGCAATAGAGAGGGTACAGCACAGATTCACTAGGATGCTGCCAGGTATGAAGAAAATACAAATACAGAGAAAGACTTGAAAAACTAGGGCTGTTTTCATTAGAACCGAGGAGATTATGGGGGTGATTTGATGGAGGTGTTTAAAATTGTAAAACTCTAGACACAAAAGGGATCAAGGGGTATGGGGAGAGAGCGGGAATATGGTATTGAGATAGAGGATCAGCCATGATCGTGTTGAATGGCAGAGCAGGCTCGAAGGGCCGAATGGTCTACTCCTGCTCCTATTTTTCTATGTTTCTAATTCTGAAAGGATGGAACAGAATGGATAGAAACAGATTGTTCCCGGCAACTGAGGGGCCTAGAACAAAGACGTAGAGCTATGACAAATGTAAGTTAGGGTAGAGAGCAGGAGAAACTCTCTTTGCACAGAGGGTTGTGAAGCTGTGGGGTTAGTGACTGAAGCAGAGACTGTGTCAACTTTTAGGAAGAGGTTCGATAGGTGGTTGAAGGAAAAGGCAATAAAAGGATATGGGAACAGAGCAGGAACATGGGAGTAGGACTATTGCTCAAGAGGAGGATAAACACCAACATGGACTGGTGGGGCCCAGTGGCCTGTTGCCTTGTTGTAGGTAATGTGGAGTTTCATGTAACTCTCCACAGCTAAATGAATAACCTTGGCTTGTATGTGATGAGTTAAGTAGCTGTTTAGTCACTTGAGGGGTCTGCGATGAGCAAGTTTTGAGTGATGAAGTTAACAAATTTCATACAGTGGAAAATGGCCGACAGCAGTCATAGTCACGGGCATTGAAATGAAAATAAACATAAGCAATGCAACCTGGAAAGAAATTAGATGCACAGTAGCAGACATCTCTCCATACTTTGCATATCATCTTTATCAGTGGGACTCTGGGGAAACGCTGCTGAAGGGATAAATAGAATGCAGATAGTTTTAGCAATTTTAGAGAATTCATTGAAATGTTTCTGCTGTCAAAAATACTTACCTACATACAAGCCACCTTTGCCCTGCCGTTTATTAGAAATCCATATTAATCTAGTTTAGATGATCGACTTTATGTCCACATGCGAGTTAATGCAATATCAAGTGGAAATGCTGCAAAATGCAATTATAAAGATTTGTCACCTTTGGAGCCATGCTGTAAATCTAAATTCAAACACACGCCCATTATTTTACTATTTAGACTCCTAGGGCGATGTTAAAATGTTCTTTCTGTGGTAAGTTAATAATAGCAAGGTTTTTTTTTATTGCTAAACACTTTGAATAATGAATATTTAAATCACTTCCAATTTCTCGTCAACTTTATCTCTATTACATTGAGGTATTTGCTCAGTTGTGATAGAAACCTAGAATGATACAGCACAAGAGGAGGCTATTTGTCCCATCGTGCCTGTGCCGTCTCTTTGAAAGAGCTGTCCAATTAATCCCCTTCCCCTGCTCTTTCCCCATTGCCCTGCACATTTTTCAACTTCAAGTATTTATCCAATTCCCTTTTGAAAATTAATATTGAATCTACTTCCACCATCCTTTCAGGCAGCGCATTCCAGATCGTAACAACTCACTGCTTAAATAATGTTTTCCTCATGTCGCTTCTGGTTATTTTGCCAATTATCTTAAATCTGTTTCCTCTGGTTACCGACCCTCCTGCCACTAGAAGCTGTTTCTCCTGATTTACTCTATCAAAACCCTTCAGGATTTTGAACACCTCTTTCAAATCCCCCCTTAAATCTCTGCTTTAAGGAAAACAACCCCAGCTTCTCCATGTAACTGAAGTCCCTCATCCCTGGTACCATTCTAGTAAATCTCCTCTGCACCCTCCCTAAAGTGTGGTGCCCAGAATTTGAGACAATACTCCAGCTGAGGCCTAACCAGTGATTTATATAGGTTTAGCATAACTTCCCTGCTTTTCTACTCTGCCTCTATTTATAAAGCTCAGTATGCCTTTTTAACAACCTTCTCAACTTGATTTCCATTGATAAAAAAAATGTTTGCTGGGCAAATGGAATTAGGAGAGAGGATTAATTGGTGTACTGTATTTTTCCCAGTCGTTTTTTAAAAAATCTGAATATTTCAGCAATGATAAACTGTCTTCGAGTACCAGGATATGTATACAAATCTGGTTTTAAAGCTGATTATATACAGACTTTTGAACGAAAAGGATTGGAATCTTGTAATGGCATCTGTCATATCTCTTGCTGGTTATTTCTGATTGGTGAACAGTGGCTACACTATACCTGGCCAGTGGGAATCGTGGGGAGCAGAATAATGAAAGTGTTTGATCGGTGTATGTCAGCTCCTCCATCAGAGCGATAACTCTTGACAGTTACTCAGTAATGATGCCATCAGATACCTGTTCCACTCTTCCTTTCCTTCATGCCTTGAGATTTCATCCCACTTCGTGTTGTTGGGTTTCCTGCAGCTCCTGCCTCAGGTGCTCTGTGTTCCACCATCTCTTCTCCTATTTGATGCCCTCCCACGCTTCCTGGCGTGTTCATTTGCCAGTCACAGCGTGGCGATCTAAGCTGTGACCATCAGTAAAAAGCAAGAAGTCAAACCATTTTAAAGGGTGCTAGTTTACAGGAAAGTCTGCAGCAATTTCAAATGTTAGCATAGATGGGTTTAAAAATGGAGGGATAAAATTAAAAGCTCATGAAGTTTAATCATTAAAGGTAATGTATAATTACCTCGTGCAATGATAAAAATATAGGTTGGAGGAATAAAATTAAAAATTAATGTAAAAAAAATTGATAAAGGAAACAGCACTGAGTCTTTTATATCCATGTGATACAGCAGCTGGATTCTCCCTAAATGTGTAAGCTTTTTTGCACATAGCTAAGCTTCTCTAATCTTTGTCCTACTGCTGTACTGTGAACATGCTACAAATTGAAAAGAGCATCTTGTGCAATGGATTTGGCTTTATTTCCATTTTGTTATTTCTGCATTGTTTTCCTCTTAAAATTATTCAAACCCCGATACCTTTTTTATTTGTTCCAGGATGTGGGCGTCGCTGGCAAGGCCAGCATTTATTGCCCATCCCTAATTGCCCTTGAGAAGGTGGTGATGAGCCGCCTTCTTGAACCGCTGCAGTCCGTGTGGTGAAGGTACTCCCACAATGCTGTTAGGGAGGGAGTTCCAGGATTTTGACTCCGCGATGATGAAGGAAACGTGATATATTTCCAAGTCAGGATGGTGTGTAACTTGGAGGGGAACTTGCAGGTGATGGTGTTCCCATGCGCCTGCTGCCCTTGTCCTTCTAGGTGGTAGAGGTCACGGGTTTGGGACCTGCACTTTGGGATGCCCATCGACATCAGAGGGCTTATCCTATATTACACTATCAGCTGGATGCTGACTTGGCAATCCAATGTTATTGCTGTGTAGTATGTGGTAAAATTATACTTGTACGTATAGAGTTAACTACTCTCACTGTAACTGTCTGTATAGTACCTATAACATCTATATATCTATATCTATATCTATATATCTATATCTATATATATATCTATATATCTATATATATATATATATCTATATCTATATCTATACTGTATATATATATATATATCTCTCTATAAACTTTTTACCATGACAACATTTAAAGTGAAAAAAAGAAAGACCTGCATTTATATAGCACCTTTCACGACCTCAGGACGTCCCAAGTGCTTTGGAGCCAATGAAGTACTTTTGAAGTGTAGTCACTGTTGTAATATAGGGAAACGTGGCAGCCAATTTACACACAGCAAGGTCCAACAAACAGTAATGTGATAATGACTAGATTTTGTGCTCAAATCTTTGGAGTGAGACTTGAACCAGCAACCTTATGGCTCAGAGGCGAGAGTGCTACCCACTGGGCCAAGGCTGAACAATGTTGTATGTGAATAATTTGCAGTGTTTGTACTCTCCATACTGTAGAGATTCACGTATCTCTGGTAAACAGGATCGAGTGCAAACCAATATGGTGGGTATATTGTGTTTAATCAGAGTTTAGGACGGCATATAACACACTAGTAATACAGCAAAAACATACGACCATAACAAGCAGCTTGTACCGGACCCGATCAGACAGACGGCTGGCATGCGTGAACAGTTCTCTGGCTTCTAGCCTCCCTCTCTCTCTCTCTAGGGCCTTCGATGGTGAGCATGGGATCACTCTCAAAAGAGCGTTCGACCAGCCCAACTTCTCTTTTTAACTTCTCTTCGGCTCTCCCCTCCACCGTCTGTGGGCAAGCCCTTGGGGTGTCATTTTTTATTCTCTTTTTAGGGGTGGGCCTGAGACCAAGTTATTGACAAGACCATTTAACCTATAGAGGTTCCTCCAAAACTTCATCAACCAATGGCAGCTTAAGTTCTTTGTCTTGGTGCTTGGATGAAAGCCCTCCTCAAGAGGGTCTCATTACTTCATCCATTTATCTTTCTTGTTTTTACATTTTGAAGGTTCCTCCATTGGAATCCATCTTATCTCTTTTTACTCTCTCCCCCTTAACCCAGCAAATACAAGGCCCCAGTCAGAGCTGTCGCACATCAACCAGTCGCTATCCCGCCGTTCTGACCTTCACAAGTAAGGTCTATGATTTACTCCCTTTTTCTACTGTGAACTTTTCTCTCAGAACTTTTACATTCCCATGAATTATGGTTTCGCGCTGCTTTCAGTGTTCAATAGCTGTTGCTTTATACTTTTTTTTTCCTTTCAAAAATACATAGCAACTTGCAGCTGCTTGGGCTATCTCACCTTCATCTAACAAATCTGTGGAGATTATAATATGGTTATTAGTAATAATGGAAGAATCATAGGTTGGGCCTTTACTGGCCAAATTAAAGATACATTAACAAAGTCAAAACCCTAACTTACAAACAACAGATAACTAGCCTGGCAGGACCATCCTATGGGCCCCCGTGTGGAATGTTTATGTTTCACCTAGTCTAACTGATTAAAAAGACTGTCTCAAATTCTAATGCAAGCTTTCCAGGAAAACAAAACTTATCATTTAAACACAGTATTTTTAGGCACCCCTAGTTTCTAACAATACGTAATGCCACCTGGTATTTGAACCTTTCACCACAGTAAACAATTTCACAAGCTCGCAAGATAGATAAGAGATGAAGAAGACCATCAGCTAATCCTTCCAAATACCCTACTATTCCCCATCACAGCATCCAACTGTGTTTTAAATGATAACAGGGTAGTGTCCTAAATTTGTCTTTGACTGGTTTGAACCTGTGCTCCTTTGTCCGACTGTCATGGTTCAGTTTGAAGTAGTTCTGGGCTTACCTTTTCTATACCATAATCTAATATACTTTCAAGACCACCTGACACTCATCTCCTTTTGAAGACATAAAAGCCCAAGTATCTCCTATTGTTCCTCACAACTCAATCCCCTGATGCTAGGGATCAATCAATGTTGTGGTTCTTTTCTGAAGTGGTTCTCGTGCTTGAATGTTTCCCTTGTGTCTCAGTAACCAGCAGCAGCACACTGTACAGTTTGATCATTACTTCCTCTGATGTGTATTGTGTTGTTCTGGCCATATAGTTCAGCATTCTATTTGCCCTGTCACTTGCTGCTCTGCATTAGTTGAGCATTTTGAACAATGATTCTACGAATACCACTCTATCTCCTTTCAACTTCATCCTCAGCTAGCTCAGCACCATTCATGGAGTATTTATGCTGCTCATTTTTCTTCCTATATGCAGTATTTTGCATTTCTCCACGTTAAGTTACATCTTTTTACTCATTCTCGGGGTATGGGTGTCGCTGGCAGGGCTGGCATTTATTGCCCATCCCTAGTTGCCATGGATACAACTGAGTGGCTTGCTAGGTCACTTCAGAGCGCAGTTAAGAGTCAACCACATTGATATGGAACTGGAGTCACATATAGGCCCAGACCAGGTAAGGACACAGTTTTCCTTTCTTAAAGGGCATGAGTGAACCAGTTGGGTTTTTAACGTCAATCTGACAACTTCATGGTCACTTTTAATGGTACCAGCTTTTTATTTCAAGATTTTTTTTTTTTAAACTGAATTCAAATTTTCAAACAGCCATGGTGGGATTTGAACTTGCATTCTCTGGATGATTAGTCCAGGCCTCTTGATTACTAATCCAGTAACCTACCACTACCGAAAAAAATTCTTACCGTTATGTTTTGCCATTGTTCCATCCACTTACATATTTTGTCAAACTTATTTTGTAGTTACTGAGCTGCCTCTTCAAATTCAACTGACCCTCCTAGTTTGGTCTTGTCTCTAAATGTGACCAGTTTTCATGAAGCCTCTGAATCCAAGTTGTTAATGTAAGTGAGAAACCACAGAGTTCCAATAGCAATCACGGGGACACTCCACTCAGCACTTTCTCCCCACCCCAACAAAGCTCCTCTAACAAATAGTCGCTGCTTTCCACCCTTCAGTCAATTTCTTATCTACTCAAATGCTCTCCTGACCCACAACCAATCCTCCACCCTCTGTCTAAATCAACTCATCCAAACTCTGCTGCCCCCAACCTATCTCATTCCAAGTCCCGCTCACCCATCATCCCAGTCTTCACATTAATTTCTTGTTCCCCAACACCTCCAATTTAAAATTGTCGTCCTTGTGTTTAAATTCCTTCATGGCCTTGCTCCTCCTTACTTCTGTAAACTCCTCCAACCCCTACCCAAACTCTCTGTTTCTCTGACTCTGGCCTCTTGTGCATCCCTCCTCCCTTTACCCCATGATTGGTGGCCATGCATTCAGCTGCATAGGCCCCATGCTCTGAAATTCCCTCCCTAAACCCCTCCGCTTCTCCACCTCTGTCTCCCCCTTAATACCCACCTCATTAACCAGCTGTTTAATATCTCCAGCTTCCTAATATCTCCTTTGTCTCATTGTTCATTTTTTCCTTATGCCTGTGAAAAACTTTGGGACCTTTCGTTCTAGGCCAAAGGCATGATATAAAGGTAATTGGTTGCTATTATTCAGAGAATCCCCTGAGCCCCCACCACTTTAAGCCCAAGTATTAGTGGAGTTTTGTCA
The DNA here is from genome assembly GCA_030390025.1 of Squalus acanthias. Taxonomy (NCBI): domain Eukaryota; kingdom Metazoa; phylum Chordata; class Chondrichthyes; order Squaliformes; family Squalidae; genus Squalus; species Squalus acanthias. The sequence continues at coordinate 42,593,966 of CM059438.1, forward strand.
CATATTTCTTGGATGTCATGTTACATCATGTCATAGGTCTTCCCACAGTCTACTCAGAATGTCTCTTCTTCAAAAGAAATTAAGGAAGTTAACAAGACAGATTTTTCCCTTCTGAATCCATGTTAACTAGTGTTTACTTGGTTATCATACAAGTAATCCTTAAGTTTACTGTGTTAATTGATTTCATTATTTCTATTGAATGAAGGACTAATGGATTGAGTTGCCTGGGTCTGTTTTGTCACTCTTTATGAAAATGGACACCAAGTTAGCCCACTTCCAATCTACCAGGAATTCCCCAGCATTCATTGTGTCCCTCATAATGACCATTAATACCTAACAAATCTCATTCTCTTTGTATTCAGTGATCAATACCATCCAATTCTGGGGATTTGTTTGTTTTGAGCTCTTTCAGCCTTTCTAGGATTCCCATCACATTTATGTTGAAGTTGTTAATTTTGCTTGGATTGTTGCTCTTCATGGAGTGAATGATGCTCACATTCATCCTGGTGAATACTTGGAGGAAGTAATCATTTAGCATATTAACTATCTTATGCTCATCCTCAGTTTTGGCCTTGGTGGTCTCATTTAGGCTTCTCACCTCTTCTCTAATTACACTCTTACTGTTACTGTACCAAAAATACCGATAAAATTCTTCCGGTTATATTCTGCATTTAAAAAAAAAAGTTTTGATTCGTTTATGGGATGTGGGCATCGCTGGCAAGGCCAGTATTTATTGCCCATCCCTAGTTTCCCTTGAGAAGGTGGTGCTGAGCTGCCTTCTTGAACCGCTGCAGTCCGTGTGGTGAAGGTACTCTCACAGTGCTGTTAGGGAGGGAGTTCCAGAATTTTGCTTCTGCAGTAAAACTTTTTTCTAAGTTCCTCTTTGCCCTTCTGACCACCATTTTAATATTATTCTTCATGGTCCTACATTCTTCCCTTTGGAACCCCTCACCTTTCTCTCGCCAGAACTTTGCCTCCTTATTTCCTTCTGATTAATCCATTTAGGATCATGCTTGTTTAATCTATGCTAATCCTAAATATGTATTTATTCTGCAAGGTCTACTGAACAATCCTTTCCAATCAATTTATTTAAGTTCTTCCCTTATTTCCTTGCAGTTAGTCTTTTTAAAATGATATACCCAGGACTGGTCCTTGATATTTCCGAATGTTGAACTTGATTATACTGGAATCCTGCACACTACACACATTCTGACTGCAGAATCCCAGGAACTACAGGTCCAAGTGTAGTTGGTAACTCCCATCAGTTGACAGAGAGGCAGCTCTGCGTGAACATGAGCTCAATTCCTAAGGCTTTTGAGAGAATGCCACAATTTCCATTTTCTGTAAGTTAAACAAATTGCCCGGTTTGATTTTGTCATTGCCCCTCATAGTCTTAAAAAAAACTTCAATCAAATCAGCTCAAAGTTTCCTCTTTTTTCCAAAGAAAAGAAAACCACCTTTGTGGAATTTCACTGTGAGCGAAATTCCTGATGCTTGCAATTGTCTTCATTAGTTTCCTCTGCATCCAAACAAGGCAATACTATCTTTCTTCAATCATAACATAAGAAATAGGAGCAGGAGTAGGCCATTTGGCCCCTCGAGCCTGCTCCACCATTCAATAAGATCATGGCTGATCTTCTACCTCAACTCCACTTTCCTGCACTCTCCCCATATTCCTTGATTCCCTTAATATCCAAAAATCTATCGATCTCTATTTTGAATATACTCAATGACTGAGCTTCCACAGCCCTCTGGGGTAGAGAATTCCAAAGATTCACCACCCTCTGAGTGAAGAAATTTCTCCTCATCTCAGTCCTAAATGGCTGACCCCTTATTCTGAGACTGTGACCGCTGGTTCTAGACTCCCCAACCAGGGGAAACATCCTCCCTGCATCTACCTTGTCAAGCCCTGTAAGAATTTTATATGTTTCAATGAGATCACCTCTCATTCTTCTAAACTCCAGAGAATATAGGCCTAGTCTACTCAATCTCTCCTCATAGGACAATACCAGGAATCAGTCTGGTGAACCTTCATTGCACTCCCTCTATGGCAAGTATATCCTTCCTTGGGTAAGGAGACTAAACTGTACACAATACTCCAGGTGTGGTCTCACCAGGGCCCTATATAATTGCAGTAAGACATCTTTACTCTTTTACTCAAATCCTCTTATAATAAAGGCCAACATACCATTTGCTTTCTTAATTGCTTGCTGTACCTGCATGTTAACTTTCAGTGATTCGTGTACAAGGACCCCCAGGTCCCTCTGAACACTAACATTTCCCAATCTCTCACCATTTAAAAAATACTCTTTTCTATTTTTCCTACCAAAGTGGATAAATTCACATTTCTCCACATTATATTCCATTTGCCATGTTCTTGCCCACTCACTTAGCCTGTTTATATCCCCTTGAAGCCCTTTTGCATCCTCCTCACAATTTACATTCCCACCCAGCTTTGTATCATCAGCAAACTTGGATATATTACATTTGGTCCTCTCATCCAAATCATTGATATAGATTGATAATAGTTGAGGCCCACTCACTGATCCTTGCTTTACCCCACTAGTTACAGCCTACCAACCCGAAAATGACCCGTTTATTCCTACTCTCTGTTTTCTGTCCGTTAATCAATCCTCAATCCATGCTAGTATATTACCCCCAATCCCATGAGCCCTAATTTTGTTTAATAACCTCTTGTGTGGCACCTTATCAAATGCCTTCTGAAAATCCAAATTCACCACACCTGCTAGTTACAACCTCAAAAAACTTTAACAGATTTGTCAAACATGATTTCCCTTTCATAAATCTGTGTTGACTCTGCCCAATCCTATTATTATTTTCCAAGTGCCCTGTTACCACATCCTTAATAATAGATTCTAGCATTTTCCCTACTACTGATGTCAGGCTAACTGGTCTGTAGTTCCCCGTTTTCTCTCTCCCTCCTTTCTTAAATAGTGGGGTTACATTTGCTACCTTCCAATCCGCAAGAACCGTTCTAGAATCTATGGAATTTTGGAAGATGCATCCACTATAGCCACCTTTTTCAAAACCCTAGGATGTAGGCCATCAGGTCATGGGGATTTATTGGCTTTCAGTCCCATTAATTTCTCCAGTGCTATTTTTTTACTAATACTAATTTCTTTCAGTTCCTCATTCTCGCTAGACCCTTGGTTCTCCACTATTTCCGGGAGGTTTTTTGCATCTTCTTCCGTGAAGACAGACACAAAGACCGCAATTTTATTAATGGAGGGGGGTTGAGTGCGGGACAGCTGATTTCCGGCTTCCAGTTTGACAGCATTGAGATGCTGAAAACACTGACAATCACTGCACAAAGGTGAACTCTTGTACCCAGGCTCTCCAATGACTCCCTCTATAGGCTGGAATAGATGGCAGCTGCAGGTGAGGTGACAGAAGTGATCTGTCACTGGTGAGAGAGGTGGTCCCAATGAGGTGGCACTGGGCATGGATTTAAAAACTTGTAAGCTAAAGAAATCTTTAAATGTATTAAAAATGCAGTACCCAACATTTTCTTTGCTCTGAAACTCACCATGTGCAACATTGGATCCTTCACACCACTTCTGCAGCTGTCATCATTCCACAAACATTACAGTGGACTCACAACACGCCACACTTACCTGGCGTGGTGTCCGGATGTTGGGAAACCCGAGCCAGAAGCGGCAAAATCCAAAAACAGGCTGAAAGCTACTGGCAAGTACCTGTTAATAAGCAGGTAATTGCCTTTAATCCGCTTCCCGCCGCTAGGTGTCGGGTCTATTCGCAAATCGGGGACCCTACACTTGGGAAAACTGTTTGGAGGCAGGTTGATGGCGGGATCGGAACCCGCCGTCAATCAAATTGAATTTATGCTCTGACCCGCCTCCAAACCCACCCTCTGAGCGCCGGCAAAATCGCAGCCAAAGTATTTAATTTCTCTACCATTTCCTTATTCCCCATTATAATTTCTCCTGTCTCAGCCTGTAAGGGATCCACATTTACTTTTCGCTAATCTTTTCCTTTTTACACACCTATAGAAGCTTTTACAATCTGTTTTTATGTCTCGCGCCAGTTTACTCTCGTATTCTATTTTCCCTTTCTTTAACAATTTCTTGGTCCTCCTTTGCTGAATTCTAAAATCCTTCCAATCCTCAGGCTAACTGCTCTTTTTGGCAATATTATAAACCTCTTCCTTTGATCTAATACTATCTTTAACTTCTCTTGTTAGCCACGGTTGGACCACTTTTTCTGTGGGGTTTTTGTGCCTCAAAAGAATTTGTTGTAAATGATGTATTAATTCTTTAAATGCTAGCCATTGCTTGTCTACCATCATACCTTATACCTTTTAATGTAGTTTCCCAATCTACGTTAGTCAACTCGCCCCTCATACCTACGTAGTTTACTTTATTTAGATTTAAGACCCTAGTTTCGGATTTAACTAAATCACTTTCAAACTTAATATAAAATTCTATCATATTATGGTCACTCTTCCCTTTGGGCCCCTTTATTACAAGGTTATTAATGAACCCTTTCTCATTGCACAATACTAGATCTAAAATAGCCTGTTCTCTAGTTGGTTCCTCAACATACTGATCTAGAAAACTATCTTGTATACACTCCATGAATTCGTCCTCCACACTATTGCTGCAAATTTGGTTTGCCCAGTCTATATGCAGATTAAAGTCCCCCATGATTACTGTATTACCCTTGTTACATGCGCTTCTAATTTCCTGATTTGTACTCTGCCCTACATTACAACTACTGTTTGGGGGCCTAGAAACAACTCCCACCAATGTTTTCTGCCCCTTGCTGTTTCTTAGCTTCACCCAAACTGATTCTACTTCTTGATTTTTGAAGCTAAGATCCTTTCTCTCTGCTGTCTTTATCACATCCTTTATTATCAGGGCTACCCCTCCATCTTTTCTATTTTGCCTATCTCTTCTAAAAGTTAAGTATCCTGTAATATTTAGTTTCCAATCTTGGTCACTTTGCAACCACTTCTCCGTAATGGCTATTAGATCCAACCTATTAATTTTTATCTGTGCTATTAATTCATCTATTTTGTTGCGAATGCATTCCCATTCTCCACTCAAATTTTGGCTTAGTGCCCACGGGTGTAGGTGATAAACGTGGTGGGGAGCAAGGAAAAGAGAGTTAAGCAGCTTGAAGTTTTCAACTGACAGGCAATGCATGCTGAAATCTTGAACGCATATTTTATTTTGAAAAGGGTCAACAGCTCGTTGAGACCAATTAAGGACCAATTCCAGGTGCTCCTGTGCAGTCCTCCACGTTTTCAATCCTAAACAGTCTCGGCTGTTGTCTACACCCTTCTAATAAAAAGCAGCAGTTAGTTTTACTGTCGGCAGCAGCGCGAGTCATTTGGTCCATAGGCTGGTTGGAGGGCTGAAGAAGATGATACAGAAAAGGAGGAGAGCTGGAGGGTGGCTCTTCAGTTAGCAAAAGCCCTGCCTTCGGTACGCAAGGGGCAATTGCCCAACCTGGTCGGGCTGGCAGGGGAGCTTCACCTGCCGGGAGCACACAGCGTGACTTTCCAACATTGAAAGTGGTGGTCGGAAAAAGTTGCGCAGCAGCTTGCGAAGTTCTGACTCATGCTTCTGTCAGATGAGGTGCTTCCAGGCTGCTGCTAGGGACTTGATGGGAGTAAACCTCTCCTTCATACGGGAAGTACGTTCGTATAGTGGTTATTTTAAGCCAGGTGCTAAGCGCCTCATGACTGCTATGTGATGTTACCATATGATACCCTTCCCTCTTGAGCGTGTTGTACTCCTTCTCACTGTGGTGCCTCTCTGCGTATCACTCCATGTTCCCTCACCCAATGCTGTAGTAGAAGACGAGGCCACGGTTATTCCAGCCTGAAGGCTGGGGGATGCAGAAGATGTGTTGCCTCAATGCACCACAAAACTGAAAGGCTTGCAGGAGCTGAATTGCTTGTCTGGGTTGTGCTTGACTGGTTTTAATTAGTATCGGAGGATTGTGGCTCTAGCACTGCAGATGCACTTGATCGCAACACAGGAGTTTAGCTGAAAGAAGTACCACTCGGAACGAGCCGTGTTGCCACAGCTATGGCTTGGCACGTGCTTCAATGTGCATCTGCTGAGATTTCTACGTCCTGCAGTCCTTGCCTCAGGTGTTCTGCACTCTTTTATTCATAGAGTTTTATCTCCTCGAGATGCTTTCTTGTGCTTTGTGGCCCAATGTATCCACACATTTGTGAGAGCAAGTGTTTGTCCTGCTCACAATGCAGCTAAATGGTAAGATTTAATGGGAGCTGCAGCTACTTAGACTGGCAGCCCCTGAATGTCAGAATGTATTTGACTAAACCTCTGCTCAGGTAACCAGTGATGTGGAGATGCCGGTGTTGGACTGGGGTGGACAAAAGTGAGAAGTCGCACAACACCAGGTTATAGTCCAACAGCTTTATTTGAAATCACAAGCCTTCGTCTGGTGTTGTGCGACTTCTCACAGGTTACCAGTGGGCCTATTTTGTTTGACGTATGTGTAAGACACTTCTATAGAATCACTGGAACATTCTGATATATTTTACTCCATGAAGCTCTTTATGCATCTTGTATATGGTCCACCATCTTATCTTCCAGTGGATCTGCATAAGGTCTCTCATCCCTGAGCACCAAAGGATTGGTGATAAACAAAGGTCCCCTGGTGTGGTACAGAAGTTCGCTGGATCCACCCCCTCACTGTGCGGTACTAATCACACTTGTTGGTCCTGGCTCATCCTCTATTCTTGTGGCCCTGTGCGACTGCTGCCATTACTGATGCTGTGTGCCAATGACCGTGCGGGTGAGCCTGGTACTGCTAAGGGCCCACGCTCTGCCTTCTCGGCTTCTTCATGATGTGTGTGCTCACCTGTGGAGCAAATATAAGCGACTAAAGGTGTTCAAGGACACTGAGTGCTGTGATCATACAGGCCTTGCATGACATTTGTTGCAATCACACTGTCTACACTTACTCCAAGAGACGTCGTGGGGACTGGAGTCACGTGTTGGTCAGGCTGTGGAGAAATGGCAGCTTCCCTTCCCTGAAGGACATTAGTGAACCAGTTTGGTTCATGGTTGATTCAATTTCACAATTTACTATGATGGAATTTGAACTCACAACCTCTGAGTTATGAGTCCAATACCATAAACATTAGGCTGTTCTACTTCTTTGCCTTTTTCCTAAACATCACTCGTGCACAGGAGGTTACTGCGTTTCATTATGGGATGGTTTCTACCAGCCCTGAAGTCAGCCATTTTTCAGTCACATGCGAGCAGAGGTCGAGAACACTGAGTGACTGCTTCAACAGCAACTATGAATACAACTGATGGAGTATTACGTGTGGCTGCACATGCTCAGTGCACTTAACTTCCCATGACCACCTTATCTCTGCAGTCACCCTCATCCCAAAAGAACTGATAGTAATCTTTTGTGAACCAAAATTGGGAAAACAAATTTCCTGTGTATAATTATTCAAAGAAACAGATGGTCAGGGGATAAATTATAGGTTTTGATATATGCCTTTTACGCTTCGTCACTGACCCACATCTGCACCAATAATTTATCCTGCCACTGGTTCTATATTGGTTAGACCACACTTGGAATACTGTCTATAGTTCAGGTCTTCATATTACAAAAGGGATATAAAAGCACTGGAGAAAGTGCAAAAAAGATTTACAAGGATGATACCAGAACTGAAAGGGTACAACTATCAGGAAAGACTGAACAGGCTGGGACTCTTTTCTCTAGAAAAGAGAAGACTGAGAGCTGACCTGATAGAGGTCTTTAAAATTATGGAGAGGTTTGATGGGGTAGACGTAGAGATGTTTCCACTTGTGGGGTGTCCAAAACTAGGGGCCATAAATATAAGATAGTCCTTAATAAATCCAATTAGGAATTCTGGAGAAACTTCTTTACTCGGAGACTGGTGAGAATGTGGAACTCGCTACCACATGGAGTGGTTGAGGCGATTAGCATAGATACATTTAAGGGGAAACTAGATAAGTACATAAGGGAGAAAGGAATAGAAGGATATGTTGATAGGTTGAGATTGTGGCGGATCGCCACCTAAACGGGCGCAATCCACTTTTCCGTCCGTGTACAATAAATCGGGCACCTTGCCTTTAAGGCACATGCTGCCTTTAAGGCAGGAAAAAAGGAGTGGGCGGGGCCTCAGGGTTTGGCAGAGAAATGTGGTAGCAGCCTTTTTGACCAGAAGAGATATAATTAAAAGCTATGTGTTCCACATATTGACTCGGCCGCAATTCGTGCTTCGCGGCAGCCACAACATTGGTGACCCCGATGCTCAGAACGTATTCCGAGCACTGCAATGGCGGACACGAACGCAGTTTCCGTGAAACTGCCGGAGTTTTGGTAAAACCAGCCCGAAGCCTGGTTCCTCCAAGCCGAGTCACGATTCCGGCTGCAACTCATCACCACAGATGGGACGAAGTACGACTACCTCGTCACATCACTCGGTAGCTCCACAGTTATGAAGGTTTGGACAGCGCTGCAGAACCCACCAGAGGAAGGCAAGTATGCACATCTTAAGGCCGCGCTCCTTAAAAAAATTTACGGCCTCGACATGCCAGCGAAACTGCCACCTCCTCGACCTTCCAGGCCTCGGTGATGCCTCACCATCAGACCTCCTCTCCCACATGCTCTCCCTCACCGACGAGAGCCCACCCGGATCCCTCTTCCGCACGCTGTTCATCCGCCAGCTACCTCTCAGCATCCGCCCAGCGATCGTGGCGTCCGGCCTCACGGACCTGGAAGCCCTGGCCGATGAGGCCGACAAGCTGCTGTCCGCTCACTCCAGCCGCGACGTTACTCCGGACCTGGCAGCCACTGACTGGGCGCGCCCCTCACCGGCCACCACGCGGCCACAAGGCCCAGCCATCGGGCTCACGGGGCCTTCGCACCCCACTAACCCGGGCCACTGTTACTACCACGCACGGTTCGGCACCAGGGCACAATGGTGCACACCTCCCTGCTCTTTTAAGTCCGCCCCCGTACCAGCCCCCGCGATGGCCGTGGGCCACGCGGGCTCCCTGCTGTACGTCACGGATGACAAAACCGGCCGCCGGTTCCTGTGCGACACTGGAGCTCAGCACAGCATCATCCCGGCCTCCGCCCTCGACATCCAAAAGGGCGAACGAGGACCGGCGCTGGCTGCTGCTAACGGCTCGGACATCCGGACGTACGGCACCCGCACAGTCACCCTCGACCTCACTGGTCGCTGCTACCGATGGGAGTTCATCACTGCCAAGGTGCTCTCCCCTCTCATCGGCGCAGATTTCCTGTGCGCCCACGGCCTACTGGTAGACATCCCTCGACACCGCCTCGTGGACATGAACACCATGTCCCCCATCCTGGGCGCCATGGCCCCCCGTCAACCCGCCGACATGGCGTCACAGTGCCACGCCCGAGCCACGGATGACTACTCGGCACTCCTGGCCGAATTCCCGGCCCTTACCAATCTGACCTTCTCCGCGGAGGCCGCCAAACACGGGGTGGAACACTTCATCCCCACCACAGACCCCCCAGTGTACGCCCACGCCTGCAGGCTGGACCCGGCCAAACTGGAGATCGCGCGGACCGAGTTTGCCACCATGGAACAGCTCGGCATCATCCGCCGCTCCAACAGTCCCTGGGCCTCCCCACTCCACATCGCCCCCAAACCTAGCGGGGGTTGGCGCCCCTGCGGGGATTACCGCCGCCTCAACGACGCCACCACCCCTGATCGGTACCCCGTGCCGCACATTCAGGACTTCTCGACTAGACTGGCCGGCCGCTCAGTCTTTTCCAAGGTCGACCTGGTGCGCGGCTACCACCAAGTCCCCGTCCACCCCGCAGATGTCCCCAAGACAGCCGTAATCACCCCCTTCGGCCTTTTCAAGTTCCTGCGGATGCCCTTCGGCCTCAAAAGCGCGGCCCAGGCATTCCAACGGCTCATGGACTCAGTCCTTTGGGACCTGAAGTTCCTGTTCATCTACCTGGACGACATCCTGGTAGCCAGTTCCTCCAAGCTGGAACACCTCGAACACCTTCGCATCCTGTTCGGGCGCCTCAGCGACCACGGGCTCATCCTCAGCCCAGCCAAATGCCAGTTCGGCCTGGACAAGATCGACTTCCTCGGCCACCACATCACCCATGCTGGGGCCATTCCCCTGCCCACCAAGGTGCAGGCTGCCCAACAATTTCCCCACCCCACCACCATCAAAGGCCTCCAGGAGTTCCTCGGGATGGTGAATTTCTACAACCGCTTCATCCCCAAAGCGGCGTCCCTCATGAGGCCCCTGTATGAAGCCCTCCGGGGCAGGAGCGGCAAGATGGTGGTCGAATGGACGGCAGACGCGTCGGCTGCCTTCGAGTCCACCAAGACCGCGCTCGCCAACGCCACCCTGCTCGCGCACCCACGGCCCAATGCCAGGGTAGCGCTCACCACGGACACCTCCGACCACGCGGTCGACGCCGTGTATGAGCAGTGGGTCGACGGCGCCTGGCAACCACTTGCCTTCTTCAGCCGCCAACTACGCCCCCCGGAGGTCAAGTACAGCACCTTCGACCGCGAGCTCCTCGCGCTGTTCCTGGCGGTCCGCCATTTTCGGTTTTTGCTGGAGGGCCACCCCTTCACTGCGTTTGTCGACCACAAACCCCTGACATTCGCAATGGCAAAGACAACCGACCCCTGGTCCGCCAGGCAGCAGCGCCAGCTCGCGGCAGTGTCCGAGTTCACCACGGACATCCAACACGTCTCCGGCCGAGACAATGTGGTAGCCGACTGCCTCTCCCGCCCCGCCATCCACGCCGCACACCTGGCAGTCAACTACGCTCAACTCGCAGCAGACCAGATCACCGACCCTGATTTGCTCTCCGCACCTACCAACCTACCAGGGCTACGCCTGGCCGATGTCGCCTGTGGCCCGACCGCAGTCACGGTCAAGTGCGACGTATCCCTATGTCAACCTCGGCCCATCGTCCCAGCGTCCTGGCGCCGCTGGGTATTCGAGATTCTCCACAACCTCTCCCACCCCGGCGCCCGCGCATCTATCAAATTGGTAGCCAACTGCTTTGTCTGGCGCGGCCTTCGCAAGGATGTGCGTACTTGGGCCAACTCCTGCCTAGCCTGTCAACGGGCCAAGGTGCAGCAACACACGAAAGCACCCCTCGAGGAGTTTACCATCCCTTCGCGTAGATTCGACCACATCCACGTGGACATCGTCGGGCCCCTGCCGCCGTCGCAAGGCCACACGCACTTGCTGACGATTGTTGACCGCACCACGCGCTGGCCCGAGGCAATTCCACTGACCTCTACCACCACCGCCGACATCGCCAGAGCCTTCGTCAGCACCTGGGTCGCACGGTTCGGCGTCCCCTCCGACATGACGTCGGACAGAGGTCCGCAATTTACCTCTGAACTCTGGACCGCCGTCGCACGCAATCTCGGGGTGACCATTCACCGCACCACAGCGTACCACCCCCAAGCCAACGGACTGTGTGAGCGGTTCCACAGATCCTTGAAGGCATCTCTTCGAGCCAGCCTCCAGGACGGCGCCTGGACCGACCGACTCCCGTGGGTCCTCCTCGGCCTGCGCACCGCGGTTAAAGAAGACCTCCACGCATCGGCGGCAGAGCTCGTGTACGGTCAGCTGCTGCGCGTACCCGGCGAGTTCCTGCCCACCACCACGACACCCTGGTCAGCCGACCAGCAACGCCACGACTTCGCCTCACCGGCGCTACAGTTCGCCCCGGTGCCCATTGCCTGACACGGCGAATCCACCTCACACGTCCCACTAAGCCTGCACCAGGCACGGTTCGTTTTCTCCCGTCACGACGCCCACCGCGGACCCCTTCAACCCCCGTACGATGGGCCCTACAAGGTGCTACAGGCTGGGGACAAATTTTTCACCCTGCAAGTGGGCGACAGGATCGAAAAAGTGTCGGTTGACCGACTCAAGCCAGCACACTCGGAGCCCGGTGAGCAGGTCCCTGTAGCTCGTCCACTGCCACGCGGCCGACCTGCCCTCAAGCCAGTTCACCCGGCTGCTCCACACCCGGCCGTTCCACGTCCACCGGCGTCCTACAAGAGCCACTCCGGGCGGCCCATCAGACCGCCGCACCGTCTCGTCCACACCTCCTAAGTGGATTCTGGGGGGAGCTGTGTGGCGGATCGCCACCTAAACGGGCGCAGTCCACTTTTCCGTCCGTGGACAATAAATCGGGCACCTTGCCTTTAAGGCGCATGCTGCCTTTAAGGCAGGAAAAAAGGAGTGGGCGGGGCCTCAGGGTTTGGCAGAGAAATGTGGTAGCAGCCATTTTGACCAGAAGAGATGTAATTAAAAGCTATGTGTTCCACATATTGACTCGGCCTCAATTCGTGCTTCGCGGCAGCCACAACCAGATGAAGTAAGATGGGAGGAGGCTCATGTGGAGCATAAACCTGTTCTGTAACATTCTATGTATATGTTTAGAAACATGACAGTGTTCATTTGGAACAGCATTTTATCTTCATTGCTTGTAAAAAGTGCATGCTAAAAGTACAGTTTTGCAGCAAAACAGTCTATGTGTACATTTACAGATGCTTCAGTCACTTTCTTTATCGTATTTGAAGAACAGATTAATTCAGTGTCAGTTATGTTCTTGTACATTCGTTACCATTGCAGCAAACACCCTCTTGGAAACTACTCAGTAAGAATCTACTTTGACAGTTCTGTGCTCACTACCTTTTTTGATTTCTGCTCTATTTTGCTATTAGTTTCCTCTCCTCTTTTCTTGATGTGAGAAGTCGCACAACACCAGGTTATAGTCCAACAGTTTTATTTGAAATCACAAGCTTTCGGAGCTGCTGCCCCTTCGTCAGGTGAAGTGAAGGAATACGAATCGGCAAAGCATATATAGACAGAGAACAATGCCTGTGTAGCGTACAATGTCAGACGACTGCATTTAATCTTTCTGACTGCCTTTCATCACACCTCGGCAATCAGGTCAGCCAGGAAGGCACCACATCAAAGACATAGCAAGATACAACTGAGACAATGAGGTGGGGTCACAGGGGGTCTAATGTGTCAAATGCAGTCTGTATGGGAAACCATAAACTTTAAAATTTTTACTTTTTTTTACTGGAAATCACATCTGTGAACAAGCCAACGATGACTCGAGTCTGGATGACTCTGCGTCATGTAGCGTGACATGAACCCAAGATCCCGGTTGAGGCCGTCCTCATGGGTGCGGAACTTGGCTATCAGTTTCTGCTCGATGATTTTGCGTTGTCGTGTGTCTCGAAGGCTGCCTTGGAGAACGCTTACCCGCAGATCCGAGGCTGAATGTCCTTGACTGCTGAAGTGTTCCCCGACTGGGAGGTAACAATCCTGCCTGGCGATTGTTGCGCGGTGTCCGTTCATACGTTGTCTCAGTGTCTGCATGGTCTCGCCGATGTACCATGCTCTGGTGCATCCTTTCCTGCGAATTCTCACTTTTGTCCACCCCAGTCCAACACCGGCATCTCCGCATCTTTTCCTGATGACATTGAACCCTCGCCTGGGTTTGCTTCCATGGGCACTGGTTACACTCTTATAACTTGCCCAAGTGGCCACTCCTCAGGTGTAAGGCTAGCTAATGACAGTCAGGAGACTATTCTCCCACTGGGAGCATCACATATACATCTACTTCCATCAAAGTTTGTTGGATAATATACTAATTACGAGCAAGAATTTTCCTGATTTCCCCCCCCCCCCCTGTTGGTCAGTCCAAATATAACCAGTTGAGATTGATAATTTAATTTGTTGGTGGTATTTGTTTCGGGTAAACCATTACAATCTGGCGGACATCAACTATACCAGGTCGTCTAAGCTTTCGTCTTATGGGCCGCTTAGATGTATACAAGGGAGCATCGGGGGTGGCCACATATAAAGTATAAATCCCTCTTCCCGTTAATCTGTATATATCTCAAGTTGCTGGTATTAACAGATCCTGGTCTTCTGCTTTAAGACTTATCCACTAAAGGAGGCAACAGCAGCAAACGCACTGCTTTGCAAACCTCTGGGCCCACAAAATTCAAACCGGTGAGTGAGCGATACAAGGGCAGTTGCCAGGACTTGGACGCCACATGTAGCCTTGGTGACATCGGCTGGACACTCCTGAGCTGTGCAAAACTGTCAGTATTCCCTCAAAAGCTGCCATTTTTCAGCATTAGTAGTCACAAACGTTTGTGACCAGACTTTCCCAGTCAGGCAGAAGACAGACTTCTGATGTATTGCGCTTCTTGATTACTAAAAAAAATGATAACCTGCCGGGCAATATTTGATTTCCCACTTAAAGGGTAACTGTTTTTGAAAACTGTCATGCATATGATTGCACTGAGAAACGAATACAGAATCATCTGTACTGACAGCACTGATATCCTCCCATTTTTGAATCACATGATGGAACGGATTTGTAAAGTTTAATACTAAATCTGTAAAGCAGTTGCTAATTAAGCTTAGACCTGTTGTCGGGTTGCTTAGCTGCAAGAATTAATGACTGGAGGAACAGCAATATTCATTTCCCTTGGACTCCTATCTGACAGCAATTTTATTTTGGGTCGGAGGACTAGTTTGCTATTCCATTAGTTACTGCTGCAGATCCTTCATGAGGGGATAATAACATTAAGAATTGAAAAGTGTTCACTTCATACACTGAGACGGTTTAGTGCGACGGATTTTACGTTCGACCTTGGACTTTTAAAATGCGGCATCTTACATAAGCTGAAACAGTGCTTCTGATAAAGTACATTTTTTTGGAAAACTGACCCAAGCTGTGTCCAATAAATGTTAAATAGACAGTACGTTCGATATTAAGAAGTAAAATAAAACTTGCTTAGCTGCTGTATGATAACACAGAACTTCCTCTTGTTGATCCAGGACTGAGTGGCTATGAAATACAAGGATGTAGATGAACCTAATTCTATGAAGTAATCCTGAGGCCATGTAATTCATTTTAAAAAGGGATCTCTGTGGTATTATTGTGGTTTGCCGATGCAGATAAATATATATTACAGCAGGTATTGGTTCCATAGTTACCACACATCATGTATAAGAATGTTGGGCTAGAAGTGAGAGAAACTCAAAGCATGTACAATATAAATATTTGCGTCAGTACTTCTATAGAAGCGACTGGGATGACGGTGCCATTTAATTTGGAGAAAGCTGTAATGATCACTTGTCAATGAAAGTAACAACCTGAACAAACCAGATTGGAAATAAGGCAAACACTGAATGGGTTGTGATTTGGACTGTTTCTACTTCACTAGCATTGCCTATCTCCATCTCAACTTCACCACTACTGAATCTCTGATCCATGCTGACATCAATTTCTTCCAACAATCTCCTTGCCAACCTTCTGAGCTCCATCCAAAGCCAAACTCCTAGTCGGCTCCCTGCATCCTATCCTGTACTACGTCCAGCTCACCTATCATTCCGACTTTCACTGGCTCTCAGTCTCCCAATACTTGAGAGGAAATTTTTGTATTCAGTGATAATCCAGTGGAACACACAGTCCACTCATTGTAGAACCCGGCCACGTTGATTTCAATGGGATGGAAATTGAGTGGGTTCCACATGCATGACATGCCCATCACACAAAATACCCTGATTAACTCAAATTTCCTGGAAATCAATCAAATAACACTTACCGAAGTGTCTCTGAGCACATCTCTTGTACACTTCTTTCTAAATCCTTTCAGCAACTGTGTACATTCTAATCCATCATCCCTGCAGCCTCCTTTGAACATGGTAACCTCCGACTCTCTGAACAACATCACAGAGGATCCTCCAGTATATTTTGCAGTACTTCTTTGGGTGCGTCTTGCTACATGATTTAAAAATATCTCAATTTCTAAACGACCTCATTCAATGCAGAATAAGAAAAACAACTGGGAAAACTTGGGAATCCCACCTTTTTGTCCAGTTCAGCTTCTATCCACTGTTGCCAGCAATGGTGGCAAAGATTACAGAATGACATCAATTAGGAAGCAAGGACTCGTAATGCAACTCCAGCTAGCATGCGTTAACCAGACATACACCACAAAATGCTACGCTGCCCATAACGGGAATTTAATTGACAAACCATCAAGGAGTGAAATCTGGAAGGACTTTTTCACACAAAGGGTAGTGAAAATCTGGAAAACTCTCCCATGCTGGGACAATTGAACTTTTCAAGACCGAGATCGATAGCTTTTTGTTGGGTAAAAGCTTCAAGGGATATAGAACGGAGGCAGGTAAATGGTGTTGAGATACAGATTAGCCATGATCTAATTGAATGGTGGAACAGGCTCAAGGGGCTGCATGGCCTGCTCCTGCTCCTATGTGGGCTGTGGCAGGAAAAATTGTTTTTTTCTGGAGCATTATTTTTTCAATATCGCAGCATACTAAATAGATCATGATTCGTGGAGTGACTTGCTTATGTTTATGCATGTGTGGACATCAAGTGCATGTGTGCAAGGCAAATTTACTCTAAATTGGTAAAAGTTCAAATTATCAATGTAGTTGGCCTTCAGAGTGATTACAGTTGTTTATCGGATAGATATTGATCTGAACATTCAAAACCGAGAGACAATGGACCTTTAAATTGACACACAAGCAAACACACTCTGTGGCAAACATAGTACACTTCACAGCTTTCAGCAGGAGGCCAGGCCAATGTTTAAATATCTTTAATATACTGGGACTGTCATTTACCTGAACAGGAAATTGCAGATTGATTTAAATCATGCATCATTATATGGTATTGTGAGTTTGCTGTAAAATTTGAACCTTACAATGCAATATTGCTGCTGGTAATAGTGGTGTAATCAGTGGTGAACATTTCTGGCCAATTTTCTATCTGAGTTTTGATTATCCCTTTGAAGCAGCTTTCAACTGCAAATTATCAAAAAGTATCCTGTAGACAATTGGACGATAATTCAGCCCATCGGAGACTTTTGCCCTACTGAGCTTGACCTCTACAAAAGGTCTCCAGAGGTTTCCGATTTCTCACTAGACTGATCATCGCTGGTGTTGCTGTGCTCCTCAGTGTCCCACTGATAGTCTTGAAATGTAATCTCCCATTTCATGTTCAGGTAGATGAGCAATCATGTCTGGTTTCCACTATTCATGAGTGTTTTTTGTTCCCACCAGTAATTTTCTGTGCTAAGTCAATAACGCTTTCAATTTCATTGAAGACATTGCTATTACTCAGAAACTTCAATTTGTCCAATCCATCAACAACTCCATTGGCTTTCACTTCAAGTATTGGTAAAACCCCATGTGGAGTACCGTGTGCGCGATTCTGGTTACCTAATTATGGGTGGGATGCAATGTTCCCTCTTTTTTTTGTGCGCGATCCCCCTAACTGGCTGCGTGACCCATTCAAATTTTCGCGTTTCCATTGAAAAGCTGGTGAGCGGCCTGTGCGGGACCTCCAGTTCGCTGCATGGCCGCGCAGCTTAACGAGATCGTTGGTGGGATGTTACTGTCTTTAAAAGGTACAAAGGTGAAAGACCCAGTGATTCCATCCTCTCAGGTGGACGTAAAAGATCCCATGGAACTTTTCGAAGATGAGAGGGGAGTTCTCCTGGTGTCCTGGCCAATATTTGTCACTCAACCAACATAACTTAAAAATAAACAGATTATCTGGTCATTATGCACAAATTAGCTGCCGTGTTTCCTACATTACAACAGTGACTGCACTTCAAAAGTACTTCATTGGCTGTAAAGTGCTTTGAGATGCCCTGAGGTTGTGAAAGGCGCTGTATAAATGCAAGTCTTTCTTTCTTCCTGATGACTGGCTGCAATGGCCAGCACAAAGCTGTCTGTGACATGCACTTCTCATACTCATAATGTGGCATTAGGAGATGTGTGGATCACCTCATCATTTCAGAGGCGTTAGGTGCGAGTAGGCAGCTGGGTCTCTTACCATTACAACAAGGAAGATTAAAAGGAGATCTGATGGAGAGGTTCAAAATTATGAAAGGTTTTGAACTAGAGAGCGTAAATTTACGATCATCACCAAAAGAACAAAGGGAGAAGCTGGTAGTAATTGTTTGATGCAGAGGGTTATTGTGACATGAAATGCTCTACCAGAAACAGCGTTGGAAGCAGAATCCATAATCACTTCTAAAATGGAAGTGGATCAATATTTGAAAAAGAAAAGCTTAAAAATGTATGGAGAGAGGACACAGGACTGGGACTAAGCAGATAGCTTTTAGAGAGGTGGCACAGTTATACTGGGCCATATGTCGTCCTCCTGTGGTGTAAAATCCAATGGTTGTAGGATACAGAACTTTACTGAAAGTTGTAAAATTGTAGACTAATCTCTGATCAGTTCAAATTAGTGGTATAAGAGCGACCTGACCTGGGAGGAGGTATTGCATTGTTCGCCCTGTGCAGCGACATTTTGAATGCATTTGCAATGTTGCTACACACAGCAACCAGAGCCATTCTTCCTCCCGGAAGGGCCTCAAGTTGGGCCACTTTGGCTTTCTT
The DNA here is from genome assembly GCA_030390025.1 of Squalus acanthias. NCBI lineage: Eukaryota > Metazoa > Chordata > Chondrichthyes > Squaliformes > Squalidae > Squalus > Squalus acanthias. The sequence goes on from CM059438.1 coordinate 42,612,475, forward strand.
CACACATGCCTTGAATTTTGCTCAGTTTGGATCACTTTCAGTTTAAGGCAGCCGGTTCCTTTAAAAATGATACTGTGCACATGCAGAAACACAAAGGCCGCGATTTTCTCGATCAATGTGGCTTGGGAGCGGGTCAGGTGACTTCCGGGTTCCAGTCCCGCCCCCAACTACATCCGGCCGACAGACGTGATTTTACGTCAGTTGGTCTTGTTAAGCCCGCCCTGCGAGCTTACTGGCCAATTGAGACGAAGCCGCTCAGATGACATCATTTGATGACGCATCATCTGCTGGTTTTCTTAAAGGGACCACGCACATTTTATTTTGACAGCTGATTTTTCAGTGTTTGACAGCATTGAGGTGCTGCAAACACTGACAATCACTGTACAACGGTGAGCTCTTGCACCAAGGCTCTCCAGTGACTCCCTCCTTAGGCTAGAACAGATGGCAGCTGCAGGTGAGGTTACAGAAGCGATCTGTCACTGGTGAGAGAGGTTCTCCCAATGAGGTGGGACTAGACATACAATTCAAAACTTGTTACCTACAGAAAAGTCTAAATGCATTAAAAATGAATTTCCCAACATTTTTTTACCTCTGAAACTCACCAGTGCACCATTGGATCCTTCACACCACTTCTGCGGCTTTCATCAATACAGAAACATTACAGCAGACTCACAACACACCACACTTACCTGGTGTGGTGTCCGGACGTCGGGAAGCCTGAAGTAGAAGTGTCAAAATTGAAAAAGAGCCTGTTAACAACCTTTAACAGACAGTTAAGTGGCTATAATCCTCTTCCCGCCGCTAGGTGTTGGGTCAATGTGCAAATCGGGGACCCGACACTTGGGTAGATTGATTGGAGGCGGGTTGACAGCGGGTTTCCTGCCCGCTGTCAATCTTTGCGATTTTGCTGGAGGTCCCGCCTCCAAACCCGCCCCCTGAGCGCTGGCAAAATTCCGGCCAAACTGTCCCTCTGTTTATATGCTCCACCATTTTGTGTATCATGCCATAGATATCTCTAACGTTATGCCTAGTGGTGTGTGGTGCAAAGATAATTTCTATTTACTTCACAAAACCCTATCCAGCTGGCAGTCTATTTTGGGGTTGGGGCAGCGATTGAACTCATGGATTTAAAAAAAAAAAATTAGGGTTACCTAGCTGCAGAAATAGCTACTGTAACTACTTTCCAGCTCAACTACGCTTTATTTTAATACTGGGAATATTGACAACGCATTCACAAACAGTACAAATTTTAATCACACAATTACTTGTGCACTCGATGAAACGACTATTATTTAATTCAGAAGGCAATGGAGGTGTCATTAGTGAAGTAATACCAGGATGGCTGTAGCTGCTAATGGTATCCTTTTTGCTTCCCATGTTAATCTCCTGTACAATATTCTACCGGTGGAACGGACCATGTATCCATATATGATTGTCCCAGTTGAGTGAGTATAATTTCTTGCTCTGTTGCCCAGATTGTTTTTATTATGGGCTTTCAGCAGTTTCGACTCTGCATGTTTGTTTGGTTCTAAGTATGGGGTGGGCTAAGCAATGCGTGCAATAAATTAGGTATAAATGTTGGCGGTTTACCAGAGGTCATCAAAAGGATTAAATGATGCAGTGTATATACTCCGTGTGCACAGTTTATTGCAGAAGCTTTACGGGGATGCATTATTTGGTTTGCCAGGAAGTGGAGTGACCTTAAAAACAAGAATCTGCTGAAAAATGAAAAACTGAAAGAAAAAGAAAGACTTGCATTTATATAGCGCCTTTCACAACCTCAATGTCCCAAAGCGCTTTACAACCAATGAAGTACTTTTGAAATGTAGTCACTGTTGTAATGTAGAAAACGCAGCAGCCAATTTACGCGTAGCAAGCTTCCACAAATGACCAGATGAGCTGTTTTTTTTAATGATGTTGGTTGAGGGATAAACATCAAAGAAAGTTATGTCAAAGGATTTTCAGTGTACCGAAACGTTAATATTACACCTTTATTACCACCTTCCTACATTACAGCATCATCTCCCAAGTACCACAATGATGGCTGCAGTGATATGTAAGATTCATTTCCCAGCCTAATACCTGCTGTGTTTCTCTGGTTTCAGATAAGAGAATTAAAGCCGCTGAATAATGAGCACAGCATTATGGCTGATAAGCTGGGTCACCAGCCTTTGCCCTGCCCCATTTTTCAGCTTTAATTCATTCTTGTTCTTTTTGCTTTAAAGATGACTACTAATGTAAAAAATAAAACAGCATTGTAAATGATTCAAACATAGCACGCAAAATATCAATAGAAAATGCAAAGCAAATGACAAAAGATATCCAGCTCAAAGTATTTATTTTAAAACTAATTTGTACAACATGACCTGACAGATATTTACAGTAACTGAGACTGAGAGAAATTCTGGTCTTTTTAGCAAGATCCAAACAAAGTAAGACAGCTTTTGAATTAGTGTAAACTCACAGAGGGTGCACACGCATTCTAGAAGAGTCTGCAGTGATGAGTCATACTAACAGTCCTTTGACTTTCTGTATCTAACCAATTCAGTTCAGTTCATTTCCCCAAAGGTTTGAGAGCCTGAGGGAATCTCAAATTTCGGATGTGCTAATGTTGCTAATTGTCTTGAGTGCTGAGACTCACTTCATGGTTTATGTAAGAATTAAGAAAGAAATGTGACATGAATCTTGTCATTCATGTGGAAATGGCTTATGAAATAATACTGGGTGGCCTGCTGGTGGCGCTGTCCAGGGAGAGTATAAATACTCGGGCATGGGCCCAGCTTGCTCAGGACATTCTTTAACAGGAACTAGTGAAAGACACAACTAGATCTCCATGCTGAAAAACAGTTGATTAAAGCTTTGTTTAACGCTTAGACCAAGTGCCTAGTAGTTTTCTTACATCAAAATTTATTTAAGATGCAACTGTCCAGCCTGTATTGACAAGTGAGAAAACACATATTGATTCATGTTAGGTAAAAAGATGTTTTAAATGAACTGGCTTGGGACAGCAGTAGAACCAATGTATGGTAATGAAAAAATGTTGTGTGGTTAACTTTGGATGGTATTCTAATGTGCATGCCCTGAAATTCTGTGGGGATTCTACTGGTCTTTCACCCTAACTCCAGCAGGAAGCTTGTAGAAGTCCCATGGAATTTAACTTCATAGATCTCCTCTGGTAACACACCATTCCCTGGCTAAGCGGGTAGGCAGGCAACGCTCAATCAAAACTTTTACAGTGGGTTTTTTTGTAAACCATTCTCTAGGAGTTACACAAGAGTGGCCTGAGGTAACTCACTCTCTAACTTACCCCTTCATCTCTTTGTTGAAAGGCCTCTTATGGCAGTCTCCCTGACACGGAATAGAATCCTTATAGAATCTTACAGCACAGAAAAAGGCCATTTGGCCTGTTGTGCTTGTGTCGATTCTGTGAAAGCGCTGTTCAATTTAGTCCCACACCCTAGCATTTTCCCCATAACCCCGCAAATGAGTCCTCTAAGTACATGTCTAATTGCCTTTTGAAAGTTTCTATGGAATCTGATTCCACCACCCTTTCCGGCAGTGCGTCCCAGATCTTAATAGCCCTGTGTGTGAAGAAATTTATCCTTGTTTCCCCTCTAGTCCTTTTGCCAATTATTTTAAATCGATGACCTCTGCTTATCAACCCACTTTCCAGAGGAGACAGTTTGTCCCTACTTGCTCTACCAAAACCCTTCATAATTTTTAATACAATTCTGGTCTCCCCTTAACCTTCTCTGCTCAAAGGAAAACAATTCCAGCTTCTCCAATCTCTCCACATAACTGAAGCTCATCATCCTGGTAAGCTTCCTCTGTACCCTCTCCTTCCTAATGTGTGGTGCCCAGAATTGTACACAATACTCCAGCTGAGGCCTAACCAGAGATTTGTAAAGGTTTAGCATGACTTCCTTGTTTTTATATTCAGTGTCCCTATTTACAAAGCCTACTATCCCATATGCTTTTTTAACCACCTTATCAACTTGCCCTGCCACCTTCAAAGTTATATGGACCCCCAGGTCCCTCTGCAGTTGCACAACCGCCCCCGCCCCTCAAAATAGTACCATTTAGATTATACTGCCTCTCTGTTGTTTCTTCCAAAGTGCATCATTGCACACTTCTCCACATTAAATTGCATCTGCCATGTGCCTGCCCATTTCACCAGTCTGTCTATGACCTCCTGAAGTCTGCTACTATCCTGCTCACTATTTATTATGTTGCCAAGTTTTGTATCATCCGCAAACTTCAAAATTATACTCCCTATACCCAAGTCCAGGTCATTTATATATAACAAGAAAAACAATGGTTCTAATACTTACCCCTGGGGGACCCCACTGCATACATCTCTCCAGTCAGAAAAACTTACGTTCATCACTACTCTCTACCTCCTATCCCTTCGCCAATTATGTACCCAAGTTATCACCATCCATTTAATAGCTTCTGTTTTCCGTATACGTCTGTTATGTGGTACTTTATCAACTGCCTTTTGAAAATCCATATACACAACATCTACTGCACTATCTTCATCAACCCTCTCTGTAACTTCATCAAAGAACTCAATCAGGTTAGTCAGACACGATTTGCCTTTAACAAATCCATGTTGGCTGTCCCTTAAATTAATCCATGCTTCCCCAAGTGAGAATTAATTTGTCCTTGACAATGGTCTCTAGTAGTTTTCCTACCACTGACGTTCGACTGATTGTCCTGTAGTTACCAGGTTTATCCCTCTCTCCTTTTTTGAACAGGGATGTAATATTTACAATCCTCTAGTTCTCTGGCACCATGCTTATATCCAAGGAGGATTGAAAGATTGTGGTCAGGCCTTCTGCTATCTCTATTCTAGCTTCCCTCAGCAACCTAGGATGCATCCCATCTGAACTGGGTAACTGTTAACTTTCAGTGATGCCAACCTATTAGCCCCTCCTTTCTATTTTTATCCTATCCAATATCCCTACTGCCCCCTCCTCTACTGCGACATTAACTTCGTCCTCTTCCTTTATGGCACAATAGACAAGAAGTGAAGCGTAACCCATGTGTATTGACACGCATTGACCATACAGCGTAAGATATAATTGTTTCATTTTGAAACTTGATACTGAGACTTTTGGTTGTCAATTCACCTTAAATGTAACTTCTAGAATTCCAATAAAACACATGATTTAAAAGAAAGATGCATACGTTTGAATCATTTAGCCAATCTCCTTCAATTTTTTGCAGTGTCTGTATTCAATATCAAGAGACATAGGAACAGGAGTAGGCTATTCAGTCCCTTGAGCCTGTTCCATCTGTCTATTAGATTATGGCTGATCTGTACTGCAATTCCATTTACCCGCCTTTGCTCCATATCGCTTGATACTCTTACCAAACAAAAATCTATCGATCTCGGTCTTGAAAATTTTAATTGACCCAGCATTCATAGCCTTTTGGGGAGAAGAGAGTTCTAGATTTCCACTACCCTTTGTGTGAAAAAGTGCTTCCGTTCATTTGTACTGGGATCGTAAAGTCTTAAGAAGTCACATGGGGTCAACCATCATTTGTACTCTGGCAATCTGCTCCACTGCATTATCATTTTTATTGTGTGACAATGTCCTTTAGAGAAGGAAACCTGCCGTCCTACCCAGTCTGGCCTATATATAACTCCAGTCCCACATCAAAGTGGTTAACTCTTAATTGTCCTCTGACGTGGTCTAGCAAGCAAAGCCCACCTCCATCTTCTCATGGAAACTAGGGATGGACAATAAATGCTGGCCTTACCAGCGACGCCAACATCTGGAGAACAAATAATAAAAAGAAAAACAATTTACAGTTCTTGTTGAGCTTGTTATGGAAAATAAACTCTGTCAGTGTATTCCCCACCCCTTCGTTGCACGTCGCTGCACATTCAGATGTTTCAGCTCTTCCAGCATAGCAGCTAATTATATTTATCCGAGTGCTGTCAGGTCTGGGTATGCCAGTGAGCTAACAGGATCAAAAGCTGCTCCTGTACTTTGACTTGTAAGAATGTGTCAAAGATGAACCTGCACATATCTATGAGATCATGTTGGTCTTCAGTGTCGGCACTTTTTCAGCTGGAAAACCGACGTTTAAAGCTGGCTAATAAAGCCCCAATTTTCTTAAGTTGGTTCTCGTGTCCAAAATAGTGAAACCAGGAGGAAGATGAAAGAATGCAAATCAAACATTTAGAAGCTTTTTTTTTCCCAAGAATAAGGTTTGGAAGGTAATGAAGGATTATATTAGATAGAAAAAGAATAACAGAATCTACAGCGCAGGAACAGGCCAATGCCGGTATTTATAATCCACATAAACTTCCTCCCTTCTAATTATCTCTTCCCACTTTGCCCCCATATCCCTCCCCACTTTGCCCCCATATCCCTCTATTCCCTCTCCCTCATGTATGCATTAAGTCTCCCCTTAATGTATCAATGCTCTCTGCTTCAGCCACTCGCTGTGGCAGTGAGTTCCACACTCTGCGCACTCTCCATTCAGAAATTCCCCCTAAATTCTTTATTTGATCTGTTAGTGGCTATCTTATATTATGCCCATATTTTGGACTCGCTCAGAAGTGGAAACAGTTTTCTAGTGTTCCACTGGCCCCAATTGCCTGGCGAAAGAAAAATTCATTAAAGGAACTTGGATATTGGGTAAGAGATATACTCCTTCATGGCTCTTGTATCTGAGCTGGGACAGAGAATGATCAAAAGAGGGATACCTTCACAATGTGCAAAATTGCCAATCCAAATAGGATGCAACGGTATAGAGATATTTGACTGATGTAATCTTTACACCTACAGAACAGCATCTCTGACACAATGGGCAACCTCTTCCCTCTGCTCCATTTCATTTTGTGAATTAAAGTTTACAACATAACAGAGACACAACCGGATAAGTAGAGTTTTTATTATTAATCAAAACGATTAAGTTCTAAGTGCATTTTTTAGTTCTATAAAGTTGATGTTACTGTACTTTCAAGTACCTCAGACATTTGAGTCATTCTATTCCTGTAATATTTGTGCTAGTTTCAGTCTCGTAGGGGGAGGAATTGGTCAGCGTCTGACTACGGGCGTGAAATGGGTGACATGGCTGCAACGTGCGCCCAAAGAGGTCAGCGCAAGGATTGCCCGAAACTGCTTCTCGGGCTTTAATACCATGAAACTGACGAGCTGCAGGCGCCAACCGGACGTCCTGATGCAGCTTGCCAGTTGGGCCCACAGCAAGATTGGCCGGCTCAGACACTGGCAGTAGCCCACTGATAGATCCAGGAGGTGGGGGGAGGGGAAGGGGAGGGTGGGTGGGTGAGCGGCAGGCGCCAGTGGCTCGCAGTATTGCTGAGAAGCATTCCTGTTCCTCCTGGCTTCACGTTAAGGAAAGTGGGGATAAAAGGGCTTTAGGCCCTTCAATAATATATGCAAGAGGCCTAACACCTGTTTTAAGGCATTCTCCAGGGACGCCTGAATATCACCCGAGCCAATATGGCGTGGGTCGTATTTTAGGCGCCCTTGGGGTTCCAGGACATAGCCTCGTGCCATTTCTCCTCTCCTCCTCCCCCCTCAATTCGGAGTGAGAAATGGGCGAAAGGAGGTCCAATTTCTCCCCCAGAGTGTGTGAGCTGAAAATGACAAAACTGGCTTGCCCAGGGAGACGGTCCTGAGTTTCTGTAGAGATACTTTTCCTTATGATGCAAGTACAAATATGATGCTACCCAATGTGGAATGGAATGAGTTCACCTGTATTCGGAAACAGAGCTCTAAAGAGTAATAGGTCACATCTCGGGTATGTGAACATAAGATAAGAACATAAGAATTAGGAGCAGGAGTAGGCCATAGGGCCCCTCGAGCCTGCTCTGCCATTCAGTAAAATCATGGCTGATCTTTGACCTCAACTCCATTTCCCGCCCGATGTGGCTGAAAAGCAAGCCCTATATTTCGGTAAATTTGTTTTTCTTTAAGTTTTGTTTTTCTGCTTATTTTAAAGTTCTCTGCAATCCTTTAAATCACTTTTAGAATATCACATTGGAGGGCAAATTCAGTGCTGTGAGCCCTGCTTGGATCTGCACTTAGCTGGAGTGTAGGTCAGAGAATCAAGCCCACACTGCTGCAACCTCCTCTCCAATCCAAGTTCCCTTTGACATAGACCTTCTGCTGGGAGTGTGGGAGCATTGAAATTAATTTAGATCTCTGGTGCTTCATAGTAAGCGTGAATTAGATGTATTCACAACGCATGGCACTGCTCCCTAACAGTCCAGTCCACACGTCTCCTATAGGTTGCCGTGATTGACACCATCTCTGCGCATCCGAACACAGGTTGAATCCATTCCCCTCCACGTTGTGTAGCATCATATTTTTACTGGCCGCGTGGGAAAATGGATCTTTCTAGAAGCTCAATTCTGTTCGCAACAATTTTCTGCTGAAACCGAATCTGCAATGATCTGAGGGTGAAAGGCTGGGGAAAATCCTATTGTAACCTGCAATCAGAGCTGTGTAAGGCCCGGATGATGTTTGCGCGATTTATTACATTCAGATCAACTTGGAACGGGTACATTTAAAAAAAAATGTATTGCCGCAGTCCGTTTAATATTTCATTGTGTTTTTAATCAAAGGAGGTGTAAGTGTAGAATTACATAGAATATGCAGCACAGAAACAGGCCATTCGGCCCAACTGGTCAATGCTGGTGTTTATGCTCCACTCGAGCCTCCTCCCACACCCTCTTCATCTCACCCTATCAGCATATCCTACTATTCCTTTCTCCCTCATGTACTTATCTAGCTTCCCCTTAATGCATCGATGCTATTCACCTCAACTACTCCTTGTGGTAGCGAGTTCCACATTCTAACCACTCTCTCGGTAAAGAAGTTTCTCCTGAATTTCTTAATGGGTTTATTAGTGCCGATCTTGTATTCATGTTTTGGACTCCCCCACAAATGGAAAAATCTTCTATATGTCTACCCTATCAAACCCTTTCATAATCTTAAAGACCTCTGTCAGGTCACCCCCCTCCCCCCCTCAGTCTTCTCTTTCTTTTCTAGAGAAAAGAGCCCCAGTCTGTTCAATCTTTTCTGATCGTTATAACCTCTCAGTTCTGGTATCGCCCTTGTAAAGTATAGGACATGCACAGTACACTGACACATGTTCCATATGCAACAGCCTTTCTGAATGTAAGGCTCAACTGTAAAAGATGAATGCAAAGTACACTGGTTTGTTACTGGAGTTATGCCCAAATTGAACAGTAACGGATCTGGGGTAGTGCTGATTATTTTCTTTAATGTGTCTGCTATCTGCAAGCTGCAGCTTCTTCAGCTTCATTCCATCTTGTAAAAAAAAAAGCAGGAATTACTTTGCCAATGCATTTGAGCCTTGTATGCATAATCTATATGATTAAACATTTTGGATCTGTCATCTATCCACAGTTCATGGAAAATTGACTGTCCATCATACTTAAAAGTATCAATCATACTTAAGAGTGTCACACATGCAAAGTGTCTGTTGCATTTGCATCTGGTCATCTCAGGTGACCACTATGTGTTAAGTGCTGATTCATTCCAACACCGATAGGAAAAACAAAAACGCCCAAACCAGCATCCCACCAATCAAATCTCTCCTTTTTTCTTTCAAAGCTACCAATCAAAAGCCAGCGCTTGCCACAAAACAAACCAATCAAATTACTCATACAATTTTTTCAAACTTTCGGTTGTTATTTTCCTTCCTCATGAAGCTATGTATTAAATTCAATTTACATGGGGCACAGGTTTAGTTGAAACATCATTACAAGTACCAGGAGAAAATTAACAGCCAGTAATCCAGTGGAAAATTAACAGCCACTTGGATAAGCATGGATTAATAAAGGAAGGCCAGCACAGATTTGTTCAGGGCAAATCGTGTTTGACTAACTTGATTGAGTTTTTTGTTGAGGTAACAGAGAGGGTGGATGGAGGGCAGTGCAGTTGATGTTGTGTATATGGACTTTCAAAAGGCGTTTGATAAAGTACCACATATTAGGCTTGTTAGCAAAATTGAAGCCCATGGGATAAAAAGGGCAGGAGCAGCTTGGATACAAAATTGGCTAAGGGATAGAAAACTGGTGAATGGCTGTTTTTCGAGGGAGGTGTACAGTGGAGTTCCCAAGGTTCAGTACGAGGACCACTGCTGTTTCTGATATACATTAATGACTGGGGCATGGGGGTACAGGGCACAATTTTGAAATTTGCAGATGACACGAAACTTGGAAGTGTAGTAAACAGTGAGGAAGATAGTAATAGACTTCAAGAGGACCTAGTCAGGCTGATGGAATGGGCGAGGTGATACATTTTGGGAGGAAGAATGAGGAGAGACAATACAAGCTAAATGGTACCATTTTCAAGGAGGGTGCAAGAAGAGAGAGACCTGGGGGTGTTTGTGCATAAATCTTTGAAGGTGGCAGGACAGGGTAACAAAGCAGTTAATAAAGCATATGGTATCCTGGGCTGTATAAATAGAGGCATAGGGCTGGATTTTGCCAATGGGGAGCTTTTGGAGGCGGGACTCCCACTTGTCAGGTTTTAGTCCCACCTCCATCGACTTCTGGCCTACCCACGCTATTTTCCCTTGATTGACCTTGTTAAGCCCATCCAGCGGGCTTAGCAGGCTTCTGTGAAGCTGTCAAACACTGACATTCTCTGTAGTTTGATGAGTTCTTGTACTCAAGACTCATCAAACCTCTTTCTTTAGCAGAAATTAGATGGTTGTTGCATTGGCGAATGCAGCAGCCATCTGTCATCTCTGCCGGTGAGTTGCGAGAGTCTCCGCATCCCCAACTCTTGAAGCCTGCAGGAAGAAACAAAGTTAAGTAAACTTTTTCTAACACTTTCCACTTACCTCACATACTTACCTCTCCACGCTTGCACCCATCACTTACCTTCACAGCGCACTTTTGCACCCCTCCGACCCCCGCAGACACACTGCTCGCCTCGGTGACCCTGGCGGGGTTCGCAGCCTTCGGGAAGCCTGCACTTGTGTGGGTAAAATGGGGATAATCCTCTTATCTGCCTGTTAACTACCTGTTAACAGGCAGTTAAGTGGCTGTAATCCCCTTCCCGCCTCCAAGGTACCCACCTCCTGGCAAGATGGCACGGAGGCGGGTTGGGGGCGGGATGGGCACCCGCCCCCAGATTCTGCCATTTTCCCGGCAGTCCCGCCTCCCCAGGGCTGGCAAGATCGCGCTCATAGAGTACAAAAGCCAGGAAGTTCTGCTAAACCTATATAAAACACTAGTTCAGCCCCGAGCTGGAGTGTCCAGTTCTGGGCACCGCGCTTTAGGAAGGACGTGAAGGCTTTGGAGAGGGTACAGAAAATATTTACTAGACTGGTTCCAGAGATGAGAGATTACAGTTACGTGGATAGACTGGAGAAGCTGGGGTTGTTCTCCTTAGAGCAGAGAAGGCTTGATCGAGGTGTTTAAAATCATGAAGGGTTTAGATAGAGTAAATAAAGAGAAACTGTTTCCAATGGCTGAAGGGTTGGTAGAGAGGGCACAGATTTAAGGTGATTGGCAAAAGAACCAGAGGCGACTTGAGGAAAAACTTTTTTACACAACGAGTGGTTAGGATTTAGAATGCACTGTCTGATAGGGTGGTGGATACAGATTCAATATTAGCTTTCAAAAGGGAATTGGATAAATACTTGAAGGAGAAAAAATTGCAGGGATATGGAGAAAGAGTGGGGCTAACTGGATTGCACTTCAAAAGAGCCGCACAAACTCGATGGGCGAATTACCTCCTTCTGTGCTGTACTGTACTATGATTCTATACCTGCAGTACTAGTCAGTCCTGTAGGTGACACTGTGATAGGCTGTTTCAATGTTAAAGGTGTCACGCTATATTGTACACATTAGCTGCTATTTTATAGTGAGAATATATCGCCCTGTAATTGCACAATCTAGTCACAAGGTTCCCAAAGATTGCTCAAAATGTTGTCATCCACTATTTAAGCAAAATTAAAAATTACATCTTTCACAGTAACATGGTACATTTATCTACTTAGTTGTCTTTTAATAGAGAGAGAAAAAATGACACTTCTGATTATTTGTTGTAGTGTTTATTTTGTGTTCTGTAAGCTTTAAAAATTCTATTAGACTAAGAGAGAGGTAAGATAGACACTGAAGTCAGAGAGACAAAGTGGGTGCTTTCTTCATTTTTTGGTTCTACAATTTTCAAAAATTAACAATTAAATCTTGAAGCCAACTAATTATCTCTATCTGAGAGTTAGCAAAGATCAATGCTAAATGCATACACTTGTGAAACAGAGCGCGAGTGAAAGAGAGAAAGGCACACAGGTTGTGTTCTTCCTCATTCTAAGTTGATTGCTTTCAAAATTCAACTTCAGAGAAAATGAGGGAAATAGAAAGGAAGGGAGGGTAAGTGCGGTAGAGGGGGGTGAGAAACTGGTTCAGGGTGAGGGGCCTCTGTTCTCTCAACATCTACCATAGGGAGAGAGCAAGTGGGCTTGGGGAAAGAGTGAGTGAAGATTAGTTGTGAGGTTAGTGACCATGGAGGAAGGGGAGCAGAAGGATACAGGAGGTGAGTGGGTTGTTCAAAGAGAAAGAGATAGGAGCCGTGATAATGAGGGGTGATAGGAAAGGGAATTGGTACTGGCAGGGTGAAGGGGTAGGGAACTCAAGGGGATAGGGAAGCACAAGTGATTGGGGGAGGGCAATTGGAAGGGAACTGCTGAATGCCACATTTTGCCTGCAGCCCCCACCCTAAATGAAGGCTGCAGCTGTTGGTGGCTCATAACTTGAACACACAAAACCATGTCACCTGCCACCTAAGGATTTTGGGAGAGAAAAAACAATATTGCTGGCACATTATCAAGTTTTGTAAATAGTATTACAAATATTGGGGTAGAAATTGGACCTCGTGGCGCCTATTTTATGGGCATAAAATGGGCACAATGTGGACCGATTTCAGGGGGTAATATCTCGCGCCCACAGTACACCTGAAAGCTGCCCTGGCAGCCACCTAAAACAGGTATTAGGACCCTTACAAATATGTAAATGAGGGGCCTAACGACTGTTCTTGGCTCCCTTGCTGAATTTGGATAATGATTGGATCAGGTGTCAGGCCTCTTCTAGGGTTTCCAACTCTGGTTGGACAGAAATATATACCTGGAGGTTTCATCACATGACCTAACGCCTCGCCCAGTTAAACAGTCGTTTATCCCCATCTCCAATATTTTTTACAACTAATAAACGAAAGTGTTCAGAGAAAATGAAAAACACAATTTGTTTTAATGCCCCTATGATTTTTCTCCCGGCCTGTTCGCAGCAGAGACCAGGAGATTAACCTTTAATTCCTGGAGATTCCAGGGCAGTCCTGTAGGGAAGGCAACCTAGCCTGCTCTGCTCAGGATTGTTCGGTGAACGGTAAGTTGATAAAAAGAAATTGTAAAAATCATTGCTGTGGAACCAGGAGGAGCAGGAAGGCTCTCCCGACTCCGAAGTACCCCCCCGCCCCCACCCCCCAGTAGTTGCTCCACACCCCCGCCTTCCCGTGACTGGAAGCGGCACAATATTCATTTGCTTAAAATGGTCGAGTTGCCTGTGGAGGTGTGACAGATGCTGGCAGCTCGGCCATAAAATAGTAATGAGGACCCAGGCCCAATTTCAGGCTGGCCTCGGGCCTCCTGGTTGGGGAGCATGTTCCGTGCGGACCCCGCTTCAGACCCAAAAATGGGCCGAATGGAATTTGTGTCCCATTATATCAGTGAGGCCCAGAATCTGTAAGGTCTTCCTGGTGATCTATTACTTCAATAAATTTGCTGTTTTACAGTGATGGATGAATTGCTGTCCTGTTTAGGCGGTAGTGGGACTCTGGTAAACAGCAGAAGCTGAGCTCGAGTCTTGGACTATTGGTGAGCAATGGTCACAAGAGAACTTAGTGTTTCTTCATTTGTTTTTTTTCCCCTTCAATTTCTCTTCTGCTGATTGATCTTGTTGTGTGGCACCAGAATTGCCAGAAGCCCTCTGGTACTCCAGACAGGGGCCATTCTTCCTGTTTAGATATGGATGGTGAATGGCAGCCCCCTCCCCATCCAACATCCACACTTACGCATTTTACAGTATTTGTCACTAGTTCGGGATTGTGACTCAGAACCTTGAGCTGATTTTTTCCCTCCGATTTTTTTTGTTTTTTATTCGTTTATGGGATGTGGGCGTCGCTGGCAAAGCCAGCATTTATTGCCCATCCCTAATTGCCCTTGAGAAGGTGGTGATAAGCCGCCTTCTTGAACCACTGCAGTCCGTGTGGTGAAGTGCTGTTAGGGAGGGAGTTCCAGGATTTTGACCCAGCGACGATGAAGGATCGGCGATATACTTCCAAGTCAGGATGGTGTGTGACTTGGAGGGGAACATGGAGGTGGTGGTGTTCCCATGCACCTGCTGCACTTGCCCTTCTAGGTGGAAGAGGTCGCGGGTTTGGGAGGTGCTGCCGAAGAAGCCTTGGTGAGTTGCTGCAGTGCATCTTGTAGATGGTACACACTGCAGCCACGGTACGCCGGTGGTGGAGGGAGTGAATGTTTAAGGTGGTGGATGGGGTGCCGATCAAGCGGGCTGCTTTGCCCTCGATCACGGTCTTTCAGCTGATACATTGCAGGTTCGATCCCCAGCCTGTGCTGTATCAGCTCTGTATGTCTCAATAACCCAATAGACAGTTCATCTACTAAAATAGGGAGAACCATTTGCATAATTTTAATCTCATCCAAATGTCGTTTTATGGTGTAGGAACAGAGAATATATATTTCCTGCAATAAACCAGGTTGGTGTAGGTGCAGTGCCACAGGGGCGATTTTAACCCTACTCCCTCAGCAGAAATCTGGGGGGTGGGCAGTTAAAACCTCCCTGTTCAAAAGCCGCCATGATCGCAACATCTGCACATTTAACCTGCTCTCCTGAGCAGGCAGCAAGGACACGTGACCGGAGCCAACAGGGTCCTTCTTTACACATATATATGTTGCGGCCCGATGACATCATTGAGACCTGACTGTAATTTTAATTCACGCCTAAGCGAGGATTCCACCTGGAGTTAAAATCAGGGCCAATGGGGTAATTTTCAACGTCTCGCTGGTATGTAATGGCCAAGATTTGTAGACTGATTAGATTGGAAAATCACAGGCTGCAGGTACCCAAATCTCTGAAATGCACTGCTGGCTGGTGAGTTTCCCCATGGACAGAGAGGACTGATTAAAATTTACCCCAATTATCCGTGATCTCATTCAACGACAGTTTGATCTGATTGGTGTTAAAATATTCTTTCACAAATTTTAGAACTTGAATGTCAAATAACTTGAGCTGCAGATTGCTGCGGTCATCAAATTATCTGCTGTTTGACTATTTGCAGCAGACAAGTTTGAACAGAAATAATTAAGGAGCCATCCATAATCAAAAGAGTGCTATTTTGCTTACATAGCTTTGTAATGATATGGAGACAAATGAATCATTATACATGTACATGGAACCTTAAAGCTCTTGTAAAAAATGACAAAATTATGGAATCATGTTCTGAATTTTTATGCCGTTTTATCAGTATGTTTCCAATAACTCAATAGATGTAGCTAAATATCAGGTGTGTGCATATGCTTTTATGTGTATAATTATATACAATAAATGACTATATTTGCATATATAATGTATACCAATATATGGTAATATACACGATCTATCTGGAGTCTATGGAATATAGGGTCAATGTTGCACTTCTGCAGATGCAGGAGAATGGACAGAGAATCACGGGATGGGCATCTGCAGTTTTGCAATATATATTCCCGGCTTGCACTGGGAGTGGAGAATTGGGAAATTTGCCCTTGTATCTGTTGCATTTTCATTGGAAATACTTGAATCGTGTCGAGATAAAGCAGGAAACAACAGTGTTTGCTTTGTCGTTTCTTCCAGAGGGCAAGGTTGAAGTGACGAAAGAAGGAGTCAAGCTGTGCACCATGGGACCAGGCAAGGTGTTCGGTGAACTCGCCATTCTGTACAACTGCACCAGGACCGCCACAGTGAAAAGTAAGCTCCTCTTCAATGCAAAATGTGTTGCTGTGTGCTCCCATTATAATTGTGTAGCTCTGCTAATTTTTTGTTATGTGACCTAGGCAAATTGTATGATATATAATGCTCCAGGCTGAATTTAACACCATTCTCCTCAAACCATTGGAATTGGATCGGCCATGTTTCATATGCAGTATATATTTTGTAGCTCTCTTGTTGGACCTGATGTGGCTTTATGAATTTTGTTTGAGGAGGTGGGGAAGAAGAACGGATTTTCTAAGAGCTCTAATCTCAAATCCTCTGACTATCTTCAAATTAGAATAATATTTGTTCCACAAGGCCTGGGTTTGAACAATTATTTGCAGCAATAGGCAAACAGTACTTTAATTGCAGTCCTTAATAAGCTCTCCTTTAAATTGTATCTCCTGCACAATGTAGTTTTAATAGTAAACATTTTTATTTTTGCTGTACAATTTACAAGATTTTATATTATACAGAGAAGGTCTGTTTATTATACAGAGAAGGTCTGTTTACATACACAACAATTTAAAAAGGATTTTTTTTCAGGATTAATACAGAATTGTTTAATCAATCACTATATATGCATACACACACAATATAATGTGACAGAAGTTTACATTCAGGTCACTTGCCTTGTACACTAGGAAATAATAATATTGAGGTCAATTATCTTTGTCTCACTGCCTCATTTATACCCGAAAGTGGGGCAGTACTCGTTAGGAATTCAGAGTTCACCACTAAGAGTGGTTTGGTAGTACCGTCACAGACTGAGCCCTGAAGGACACAGCTACCAGACTGGGCTGACATCAGGTGGTGAGGTAACCTACTTGACCTAGTCCTCACCAACCTACCTGTCCTCCAATATAGTCCAGAGTGCTTAACATTGTGGTAAGCGAGATAACTTTGTACAATGGGGACTGTATGTGGAGCTACTTTTGAAGGAGGGCCTTCAGCCTTATTCGAGAGGGGGCAAAGAGGACCTACCAACATGGAGGAGGTCCAACAGTTGTCTGCCACAAGAGCTGTTTGAAGAATGTTTCAACAGATGAATTTGTGCCAGCTAGAATCAATAGTCCTTAATATCACAAGCAGCAACTACTGTCCAACTACTAAAAGAATCAACTATTCATCTCTCATCACTTGCTTCTTCAGCGTACCTATGACAAATGATGGCCCTCCTGAAAATTCATCCCTTGGCCTTTTTGGTTGCTGCTACCTGCTCATTTGTGCTTGCTGCTTCACCTGATACAGCTCCCCCCCCACCTCCCACCAAGTCACTGAGTCGCTCGGGATGGCAATTTCTGATCTGGTGCTTGGTAGTGGAAGAGCGAGTGATGCTGCCTCTTGATCAAGGCTCTGATCACGCATAGCACGCATGTTGAAAGTTCTCTAGGACCTAAAATAAAGGATTAGGATGTAGTTTGAAGGGAAAGCGTATGCTACACCTCTTTTACACCCATACCTCCCAATCAACTTCTGAGGATCTCTTCGCAAAACTGGGTCATGTGACCAGTCACGTGACTCGTTTCCCCTTACTTATTGCTATACAATTAACTATGTAAACATAAGTGATTCAATTAACAGTTGAATAAATGTTTAAGTGTATTTAATTAGATGAATTGTTTAAATAATTAGCTTGGATTGAAAGAAGAAGACAGACAGAGATAAGTGAAGTAGGGATTATTTGAGGCAAAGTAGAAAGAATGGGAGGCATGACTGAGGATTCCTACCTTAGGACTCTGTGTAGGACATGTTGACCATCCAAAGGGAAGAGGTTGTTTCTCCGGTCCTCAACCTGCTCCATCAGGATCTCCACAGTCATCTCCAGGAATCTAGGCACTATCACAGTCCCTTTGGGCTGTCCCCAGACATCATTGTGCAGCTCCTATGTTTTGCTCCTCCTGTTACTAACACAGGCCTTTATAAACCTGCAGCAGCACGCAATTTCCCACCCCTAATGGCAAAGCACCTTTCACGCTTACAGCTCGCCCACCACATGCAAACGAGGGGGATTCCAGTTAATTTGCATATCTATTTTGCTCGCCATCCAACAGGGGACTTGGGTGCCAACTGAGATCTAGGGCTGGAGAAAGTTGGGGTGAATGACCAATGATTCTTCTGGGATCTGTCTCGCTGCTTGTACTCAAATGCCTGCAGAAAGTTGCAGATTTCCAGTCTGTTTAACTTTCATTTGATTTTTTTTAAATAATGTTTTTCTACTGATTTGTATTCCATGCCCTTTTCTGTTTTCCTGTTCTGTGTGTGTGTGTGTGTGTGTGCGCGCTTTTTTTTATTCGCTTATGGGATCTGGGCAAGGCCAGCATTTATTGCCCATCCCTAGTTGCCCTTGAGAAGGTGGTGGTGAGCCGCCTTCTTGAACCGCTGCAGCCCGAGTGGTGAGGTACTCCCACAGTGCTGTTAGGTCGGGAGTTCCAGGATTTTGACCCAGCGACAATGAAGGAACGGCGATATACTTCTAAGTTAGGATGGTATGTGACTTGAAGGGGAACTTGGAGGTGGTGGTGTTCCCATGTGCCTGCTGCCCTTGTCCTTCTAGGTGGAAGAGGTCGCGGGTTTGGGAGGTGCTGCCGAAGAAGCTTTGGTGAGTTGCTGCAGTGCATCTTGTAGATGGTACACACTGCAGCCACGGTATGCCGGTGGTGGAGGGAGTGAATGTTTAAGGTGGTGGATGGGGTGCCAATCAAATGGGCTGCTTTGTCCTGGATTGACTCGAGCTTCTTGAGTGTTGTTGGAGCTGCACTCATCCAGGCAAGTGGAGAGTATTCCATCACACTCCTTACTTGTGCCTTGTAGATGGTGGAAAGGCTTTGGGGTGTCAGGAGGTGAGACACTCACCACAGAATACCTAGCCTCTGACCTGCTCTTGTTGCCACAGTATTTATGTGGCTGGTCCAGTTAAGTTTCTGGTCAATGGTGACCCCCAGGATGTTGATGGTGGGGGATTCGGCGATGGTAATGCCGTTGAATGTGTGTGCATGTGGCATAGCGTGTGTAGCCTAGTGTGTCTGTGTGTGTCCCATGTATGAGTGAAAGTGCAACGTGTGTGGAATCCCTGATTCAGTTGGTTTTCCCAAGGTCCACCTACATTGCAATAAACAATCCCTGAATGTTGTTGAAATACACTGCTTGGAGAGATTAGCAGTTGAGCCAGTGGATTTGCAGTCGGGGAGCTGCACACACGAAACAAAGGGGATTCACTACCTCCATTAGGGCTTTAGGGCTTTTCTTTCTCATTGCTCAAGATGGTAATCCTAGCTGAAGTCGATCAGGGTGGTCATTTGTAGATTCCCACAGTGCCAGTTCTCTAGTGTTAAGACAGTTGGAATGATTAAAAACAGCATCACACTGATTTTTGCTCGATTCTGTGTCAGTGCAAAATGTCATTCAAAGAAATCTCATTCAGATTCATATCGGCAGCTGCATTTATTCTGCTATTAAATATTCTCAAAGCCAAGATCATAACACTCAGCGAACCTTCAACTCAGTGAGACTGCTAGAATGCACATTTTATTGCCTTTGAAGCTTGTCAGCAGGAAGAAAAGGCATTTTAATATAATGCCTGAGCACAAAATGTATTTTTAACGTCCATTTTAAACTAATTAATTGAGTGTATACAGGAACATTTGGAATATTCACAACATTTGACTCTTTTGTAGTTTTTATTTAGTTTCAAAGTCAAATGCAAATACCCTTACATAGATTTTAGCACAGACCATTAAAATTGGTATCATAGTGCAGTATCTGTTTCAAGTGTCGGACTGTATTATTGGTACAAATACCCATCGAGTGCTCTGATTTATCATTTATTTAATAAACTATTTATTTGAAAAACTATCACTTGAATATTAATGTGGATGACAAAGAAGAAAGAAAGGACTTGTGCCTTTCATGACCTCAGTCAGGACGTCTCAAAGTGCTTTACAGCCAATGAAGTACCTTTTAAAGTGTAATCACTATTATAATGTAGGCAGGCTTTTGTTACTCCCCAAAGTCACATCAGGTCATTTGCTCCAATGTCCTGTAAGGGTTTGGCTGTCAAATTGGAATGCCCTAAATGGAATATAACATCTGGTTCACCAATCGGGTGCTCTTGGCAAAGAGTGTCCCTCAGAGAAAGTGCTGGTTGAGAAATCATTTAATCGATTCATTCAAATGGAAGGAAAATCAGGCTCGTGGGTCCCTGACCCATGCTCCCTGCGAGTGCCGTTCCAAGTCTGTAGTTACCCGACCGGCAAATCAGCCCTATAGAGGATAAAACGATGACCCAAATCTTGCTAGAAAAGTAACAGTGAGTTCACGATGCAAGCTGTTATTTGTGCACAAATCGACCAGCAAGTTTAGGCAAAGAAGAGATATGCCATGAGTTGCGAATTTCCAGAACCTGGTTGTCGATTTACACTGCTCCGCCATTTGCTTCGCACAAGCAGCATCTCGCCCTTAGCCTCCCTGTTATTTTTAAGAACTTGCTGGATTTGCACATTAAACGCGAATTAAAGTCGCCACAGAAAGACAGGGCTTATACTTAACAACATAAGTACCCTTTTAACAACGTGATAATTATTAATGCTATGCCAATCCACCTCTCCGACCCAGAAAGGGAACAAATTAAACTCTGGTGTCTCATTCCTGCAGGTCGTAAATTGTTCTTGGAGATTTTGAAAATTTAAGATTTTATATTTTTTTCTTACTTTTCCTTTCTGTCTCTTTTTTTTCTCTTTCTCTTAATCCCTCTCTTTATTTCTCTTTCTGTACCTGATGTGACTCTAATTAACCTTCTTTCTCTGTTGCTCCTCTGTTTCCTTTTCAATCTTTAATCTCAATGGTTAGGGTGATGCACTGTTGATTCCGTCATTTACTAAGGTCCCAGATGCCCCGTTGCCCTCGCCATGCTGTTATCAGCTCGCACTTCCGGCAACTTACAGGACACACAATTTTTGAGTTGAAGGGTGCAGGAAAAATTCTAGCTAATGGTGCACGCCGCGAGATGCCGAGCTCCAGCAAGATTTGGGCTATTAGCTCGTGAATTTATAATTGCTCTTTGAGCTAGTTAAAGCATTGTCTGACGTCTCACCGTGAAGTACGAGCAATGCAGATACTGACAGTGGAATGACCATCTGCATTGCTGAGCACTGAGAGTGTCAACTGCTGAAGAAGTGACGAGCTGAAGCATGCTGTGGACACGAGCCCCAATTTCATCAGCCTCTGCCAGCAGAGCGGAGCCTTGCTGGTGGCGCATGCAGGTCCTAAAATCGGGCATGCCCCACTTAGAGCGTGCCAAATTTTGCGGCAGGAAGGAGACAGGCAAGCTCAATCCGTATTTCAATAGTTAAATTCTGAATTTCACAATGTTGGACAAGGCTATGCTCAGCATGCGTCTGTCCCCTATAAAGTGGTCACATGTCTGCTCAACGGGCCTGGCCTACTTTGGTCTAATTCATCAAACAAGGCTGGTTGAATTAGCGTTGGCAGGTTTTTGGCAGTGGTCATTCATCTACTTCTGCATTGAGAATCTTGCATCATTTTCTTTCTCCCATGTGTTCATATCTTTTTGCGAAATCCTTTAGTTTGCTCAGCGATACTTTTCTGAAGTCTTAATAATTGCTGCTGCATTACAAGTTGCAGCTAATAAAGTCCCAAGAGTCCATGGTTGTATAGATGGGAGCTATGCGACCATTAGGAATCCACACATCCACCCACATGTAGACATTAGCAGAAAGTGGCAGCACTCCACAGGTTCAGGGGGTTTCTGACTACAGAAATATGGTCCTGAATGTGAACACTTTTTATCTATCGAGCGCCCTTATGCTTTAATTATGCAACAGTCCATCTTATCAGCATTATTTGAAGGTTCTACGGCAATGGACAGATGACTGTAGGGAGACCAGGACTACCCTTTGTAACCATGAGAAGTTTAGAATCCAATTAGAAGATCCAGAGCAGAGTACAATTACACTGAGGTCCATGCCACCGCCCGAGGTACGGTGGAGCACACCATTGGGATGCTAAAATAATGATTCCGTTCTTTGGATCATTCAGGCAGAGGGCTGCACTACATTCCAGCCAAAGTCGCCATACTCATCACTGCCTGCTGCATGGTATACAATTTTACTATCGAGTGAGGAGTGAACATGCAAAGGATGATGATGAGGTGCACGGAGCTCCAGGCCCACAGGAAGTGGAGAAGGGAGACATGGTGGGAGTTAATAAACAGATGTGTAAATTGGTGGGGAACTACTTGTATTAAAGGCCACGTCATGCCACTGACCACCCTTGTTTTTGCTATAAAGCCACAATGCTGTTTCACCTAAAGACATGTAGCAGATTCCCTCTTCCAGAGCTGAACTGTCAACTTTACCAGAACTTGTTACCTTTCCATGGCCGTGGACAAACAAATGCTGTACACACCAAGAATAAATAAAAATCAATATTTATATTGTGCTGTTCCCATTAGTTATGCGTTCAAAGTCCTATGTCCGTGCTTCCCATTGGTGACCCTATAAGGTGTGCTTGTCCCACTGCACAATCCATGACTGTGTCTTAAGTGCTCCCTGACTCGGAGGAGCAACTCTGGTAACAGGTTGCTATTGGATGGTGTAGCCCTATTGCTATAGTCATGGCCTTGAATGTCGAGGTGTAGGAGCATGAGATGTTCCAGCAACATTTGGAGCCGTGGCCCAACAGCGCAGTGGATGATGATGCCGGCCTGCTCTCTGGCACTTCATCATCAATCCTTTGACGTCTGGCTTGTGTGACAGGGCATCTTAAATGATGTAGAAAATGCTTCTGCCCCAGCATTAGTTCCCCTCTGAAAGCAAGGCCAGTCAGATACCAGTTTATCACCCATGCAACAGATGTAGACTGTGGACTCTCAGCCTGGCCAGATATTTCATTGTCCTCCCCTGCCACCCATACTTGCTGCTCTTCAATTTTGAATCACTTGGTGTACCTTCCTCAAACTCATGACCCACACTCGCTGGGGAAACTTTGCTGGTTCTCCTATAGGAAGCGAAAAGGAGGAAGAACCTATCGGAAGAGAAAAGGAGAAAGATTTACAATGCTGCCCCAAGATAATGCCTTCAAAGTGAGATAAGATTACAATGACATTTTGCCTCTCAGGCACCTGCTTTGCAAATGTAGAACCTATCCTGAGGATTAAGAAAGTGAGTCAGTGTAGGAAGGATAATATTAAATGGGGGAATAATTGCTGGCTGCTGGCACCGCTCCTTCAAACTTGCTCTTGAAAATCTCCTTCACAGACTCTTGGCCAAAAACCGTACGGGTTATCTCTTAATAGAGGGTGAGCTGCTTTAGGTGACTGGGCCCATGCCTGCTCTGGTCCCCTCTTTGTGTTTGCACAGTGCTTTGATCTGTAAGCGGAGCACATTTAGGAAGATGTTCGCAATTAGCTCAGCTTCCTAAACAGCAACCTATTGGCCAGAACCACCACCTTCCCTGTTTCAGGCCATTGCAAATTAACTAGTGTGGTGTTTCTACTCATTCCAGGCTGAACTTTGGACTACTATGAGCAAAGTATTATTGTGCCCCACTGCAATTGTGCCCTACAGTTGTATGTAAAAAGGTTACATGTTCCTTTGTGTGTTAAAGGAGATGAACATTTACATTGGGTCCATATCTTCTATGGCCAGAGAGTAAACATTTATATCAAGGTGGGTACACTTACCTTGAAACTTCTCCTAATTGCACAGAACTTCTTTTGCATTTACTACCTGGTACGATGGACCTGGGAGACTATTTGCCCACTCGGCTACCTCCACCCATGCAGTTTGGAACTTCGATTGAACAGGTGGGTGGCATTTGGCATCAAAGCGTGCCACGCTCCTTCACTGCACCTCCTTTGACAAGACCTCCAAGGGGTTATTACTAAGTGAGGGAATTTTAGGTGGTGCTCTTATTGCACATCATTCCGTAAAACTATACTTTCACACTTCCTTTCAGTACAAGGCAGAAAAATAGTGAACTCCAAGTTAATGATGATAAATTAGTGAACTCGCCTTTAATGACCCGCCCAAGTTTGCAGATCCCAGTTACCCAAAATGCAGGCCTACCTCCCAGAGCTACAAAAACATGTGCAAGGGAAAATCCTGGCATTGGATGAGGCTTGCTGTCTTCACTGATGGTGTGAGTGGGCCTGCACCAGGGGAAGCCGATTTTGCTGTTCCCATCAAATCAGGGTAATTATATTCAAAGCATGTTATTTCATAACCATTGAACACCACTTATGTTGTCATTCCTTCAGACGTATTAACCATGATTTGTTACTGGAAGGAGTTAAGCGACTAAGGGGCAAAAGTTGCTGTCCAGAACGGAAGTAGCTGGTGGATGCATTGAGTCGATTCAAACGCACGTACAACTTGTGCCTAGCTCTTGTGGAGTGACATCTAAGGTGCTCTTAGATGATAGAAATGCAGTCAATGCCGATGCGTGGATCTCACTGTATGCTGTACTCTAAGCCCCAGATATCAGGAACTGACTGCACCATTGCCCAATGAAAATATGGGTCTATGATTATGCTGTCGAGATAAGTGGCTTATGTCGACAAGGGGAGCCGAACCCTCGTGTTTTCACTTTGTGAGTTTCTTTGTAAAAACCAAGCCCACCGTATCTACAGAGAACAGAGTGTAAGAGCAGGAGGATGGTACGTGACACCAGGCCTCCTGCGACACGACGCAGTGCGAGCATAAGTAAACCGCCTGAAGTCTCGGGCAGTAATCTGACTGCTGATGTGATACTTGTACCGGGAATAAAACATCTCTAGTAATTAGCAGATTTTGATTTTTTTTTTTTACTTTGCGCGCAAAACAGATTAAATTGTTGAAGGAAAAAGAATGAAATTAGTGTTTTTTTTCCTGTCCTATGTGTTGCATGGAGATTTCAGACATTAGTGAAGAAATGAGCGATCCCATGGCAACATCTCCTGTGTGTTCATACAGCAGGGCACTGGGCTAATGCGCTCGTAATGAGGCAGAACATAAAAGCTTCCCAGGCACGTCTTCAATTGCCAGAAGTTTTTAATTATTCTTAGTGATAGTATACGTTCGTCTAATTGAAACCACATCAAATAAAACTAATGTACTTTTAAAATGTTTCTATCCATGGAAGATTGCACATTGTTTGTGTAAAATCATTTGAACCTTTCATTAATACAGAATAGAATCTCTATCAGTTTATTTGGTGCTTGGGCACTCTGTTCCTCTCCTTAAAATAATGGGCCATACTTTGTAGTAAGGTTATATGTTTTTGGTAGTTTGTACGAGGATGTCAGAATATTTGGTTTTAGTAATTACAGCATCCTCTGACTTGACTACAGTTACCTCTTTGCCTCATGTATTTAGGCTTCATTTACCAGTGACCTTTTCTTTAAACTTGCCCAGCTAATTATCAAAGTGTGGTAATGCTCTGGGTTTACTGTGGTTTTTGATCAATATTCTTTTCAGTTTGAATAACATTAGTACCTCATGTTTGTCCTTTTATTGCTTTAACGATATTTCTACGTCATTACCTTCGATCATTTTGTTCATCAATCTTTAAATGATGCTAGGCGTCTTTGTAGCAGTCTAGAAATGTCCTTTGTCTGCTTCCACTAGTGGATGACCATTATTTAGAGGTCCCTCTAATATTTACATTTTTCTACATCAGAATGGCTTCTGTTTGTAGTGTTACCATTTTACACAATGTTGGTCTGTGTTGTAGCGTTTTTAAAATAACATCATCACTTCTCAGCACCTTCTTTTGACTATTTCTTGTGCTGGGTCTGTAACCTGTCACTAAACCTGACTAACTTAATAGTCTATATGGCAGTCACTTTATAGATCTTGGTGCCTGACCTCTGGGACAGGCCCGAGGGGCTGAATGGCCTACTCCTGTTCCTATATTTCACATGGAAGTATAGGACATAAGGCATACTCTTTGTGAATTGAGGAGGTTTCTGTTATTTTAAAGTTTATTTTCTCTCTGTCTCCTGTGATTTCTGCAGGATGTATTGAGTGACTCACTGGATGTTTACCAGCTGCTGTTAAATCCAAAGTACCAGGTTTGACGGAGACTTAAAAGTTTCCTATTGCATGACTTAATTCATGAGAATAAGGAAGAAAGAAAGAACTTGCATTTATATAGCGCCTTTCACGACCTCAGCACGTCCCAAAGCACTTTACAGCCAATGAAATCCCTTTTTTGAAGTATAGTCACTGTTGAGTAAATCCTGCTGTTGATGAATACAATTGTTAACATATCTGATAGTTGTCTATATTCCTGTAAACCGTATTGAACTTAGTTGACCATTTTTTTTTCTAACTTATTATCAATTGCCTATTTAAAAAAACACATATTCAGAGGCTTTTGTGCTGTGACTGTAGGCTATCATGAATGATTAAAGGGACAGCCTGCTGGACAAAAACAAAAGTACAAGATCATCATAGATTACTGTGCTTGGATGATTAACAATCCCAGAACACTTTACTCATCACAGAACTAATATTTCTAGCAGTTGATAAGATGAAGCCGACAAGAACAACTTGTTATTGAATAAAAAGCAGTAACTGATTTTTACAAAATAACAAAGCTCCTCAGATGTTAAAGAAAGAAAGACTCGCTGACTGGAGGTTCCAATGCTCTTTACAGTCAATTCAATCCTTCTGAAGTGTAATCACTGTTGTAATGCAGGGAACACGGCAGCCAATTTGCGCACAGCAAGGTTCCACAAACAGCAATGAAATAGATGACCAGATAATCTATTTTAGGTGTTGCTTGAGTGATAAATGTTGGCCAGGACATCCGGAGAACTCCCCAGCTTTAATTCAAATAGTGCCGTGGGATCTTTTACGTCCACCTGAGAGGGCAGACAGGGGCCTCAATTTGACGTCTCATCTGAAAGGCAGCACCTCTGACAGTGCAGCACTCCCTCAATACTGCACTGGAGTGTCAGTCTAGATTGTGTGACCGAGTCTCTGGAGTTGGGCTTGAACCTATGACCTTCTAACTCCGAGGAGAGAGTGCTACCAACTGAGCCACAGCTGACACTTGACTTGTACTTCAGGATAGATTAGTGGAATCATTTTAAGAAGCAATGGGATGGTTATCTGTTTTTGTTACTATTGAAATGACTCAACTGATCAAGGAAAAGTACCTTAATATATACAATATAAATGTTGGCCTACATAGCATACACTCTATGAATGATGTTGAAATAGCTAAAGATAAAGTTAACTGAAAACTAGGAACCTTAGTAGACTTTACACGAAACATGTCCAACCAATGCAGAGCAGCAATCAACAAAGGCCAATAGGATGTTGAACCATATAGTCAAAACAGCAGAATATAAGTCAGAGGGAGCTGTGATCAAACTGTACAGAGCACTGATCAGACCACAACCTTGATACTGTGTCCCGTTCTGGCCACCAAGACATTTAAACACCGGAGGCAGTGCAAAGAAGAGCCACAAGGCTGATCCCTGAAGTCAAAACTCTAAATTATAAGAAAATGCTGCAGAACCTGAAAAGGAGGCATCTGAGAGTATGGGGGGAATTTTGCCAGCCCTGGGGAGGCGGGTATGGAGGCGGGACTGCCGGGAAAATGGCAGAAACTGGGAGCGGGTACCGAACCCGCTCCCGACCCGCCTCCGTGCCATCTTCCCGGGAGGCAGAAAGGGGATTACAGCCAATTAACTGCCTGTTAACAGGCAGTTAAGAGGCTTATCCCCATTTTACTCCTGCAAGTGCAGGCTTCCCGATGGCTGCAAACCTCGCCAGGGTCAACGAGGCGAGCAGTGGGTCTGTGGGAGTGAGAGGGGTCAAAAAGTCCACTGTGGAGGTGAGTGATGGGTGCAAGTGTGGAAAGGTAAGTATGAGAGGTGAATGTAAAGTGTTAGAAAACGTTTACTTACCTTTGTTTCTTCCTGCAGGCTTCAACCCTTGGGGATCCGGAGGTGCCTCATCTCAACGGCAGAGATGACAGAATGGCTGCTGCATTCTCAGATGCAGCAGCCATCTGATTTCTGCTAAGGAAAGAGGTTTGGTGCATCTTCAGTACAAGGGCTCACCATAAAACAGAGATTGTCAGCAAAGCTGTCAAACGCTGACAATACATCTGTCAAAAATTTTTGACAGATGAAACATCATACGCTGACGTCCTCTGTCACCAGCTTTCCCCTAATTGGCCGGCTAAGCCCGCAGGGCGGGCTTAACAAGGTCAATCAAGGGAAAATAGTGTGGGTTGGCCGGACGTCGTTGGGGACGGGACTGAAACCCGACAACCAGCAGTCCTGCCCCCAACGCGCCCCCATTGAGAAAATCCAGCCCTTAATCTTCTAAAGGTATGTAAGATAGTAAACTGTTTAGAAAAGGTAAATGTGGAAAATTAAACTAAATTGCAAGAGTAGAACAAGGAACATATTCAAAGTAGAAAAAGACAAATTTAGGCCTGATATCAGCAAGTTCATCGTCACACAAATTGATCACATTGGAATAGACTTCAGGATAGATTAATGGAATCATTTTAAGAATCAATTGAAATCTGAATGGGAAGACTTCAGTGTCTTTCTGGATGGATGAATTAAGGTGGGATGAATGTTATTCGTCATCCGTAATTATTTTGTGATCTTGTGGTGATAACGGCCACTGCCTTGTATGTGAAGGCCATTGAGATATTTCCGAGAGAGGTAATAAGGCTCTATATAAATGCAAGTCTTTCTGACATATTTATGTATGGAGACAATATAAATATATATATATATATATATATATATATAGATAGAATTACAAACATTTATATAACACCTTTCAGGACGTCCCAAAGTGCTTTACAGCAAATTAAGTACTTTTTTGAAGTATAGTCACTGTTGTAATGTAGGAAACATTACAAAGAATCTAAAGCTGGTCTATGCTGGTGTTTATACTCCACACAAGCATCAACCCTCCTTTTAAATACCTCAATGCTGTCTACTTCAACCACTCCATGTGGCAGCCAGTTCAACATTCTCACCACTCTCTGTGTGAAGCAATTCCTCAGAGTATCAGAATAACAATTCACCTCCCCCGCGCCCCCCCCCGCCCCGCAAAACCGTGCTCTTCAAAACATTTGATGTAGTATAAAGAACAATTGTCAACCCATTTCTGACACAAACTTGCCTCTCTTAAATATTTTTCTGTAGTCTCTTCAGTAATAACTTAAAGATCTTTAGGACCAGGAAAAGACCATAAACCCAAGAAGCAAGTCTTTAAAAAAAAAATCAGAATCTTTAATTTCAGGCAGCTCTTTAATCCAGCTAAATGTTGTTTACATGAATCAGGCATTTATCATTGTGTGTGCCATTTTGTGTGTTGCTAGCTCTTATTATTCTGTAAATAATACAAGTCTTTGAGCAACCATAGGATTTTTCATGCCATGCTATTTTGATGTTTGTGTGTGGTTTGAGAATATCAGGAGTGTACCATAGCTTGTGTTGGAGTAACCATTCTGATGTTGACTGAATATAAATCTGAATTCAGACGTAAGACTGCAATTAGGTGCCTTGATTTTCCTGCAGCAGAGATAATGGGACATTCTAGCAGCAGGTATGGAAAGATTACGGCCATTTCTGTTTTATCTTCTGTAGGCAAGTATTACTCATGTGAAATGATTTGATGAAGACAGTTGGAAACATATAGCTAATTTATTATATCAATGGCATTAAAAATAATTCCTTGGAGGTGTCTAAACGAGGCTGGGCAAAAGCTAAAATGACAACATAATTACTAGGAATTCTACAGATTGAAAGGAAACCATTATCGCCTGAGTATTCTGCGGTTGAAGTACAATACAAAAGAGAAAAAAATCTGTATTCCAAAATGACTAGAGAAAATAATCGCCTCAATGGTTCAGTTTATGTGGTGAGTGTCTGGGCCACACAGACTGGGAAGGTTCTAGGTTAGATGCCTGGTTTATGCTAACATAGTTTATCCGAATACAAAAAGAAAATACTGCAGATGCTGGAAATCTGAAATAAAAACAGAAAATGCTGGAGATACTCAGCAGGTCAGGCAGCATCTGTGAAGAGAGAAACAGAGTTAACGTTTCAGGTCAATGACCTTTCGTCAGAACTGGAAAAAAGCAGGAAATGGAACGGATTTTTAAGCAAGTGTAGGAGCTGGGAAAGGGGGGAGGGGATGAAAGAACAAAAGGGAAGGTCTGTGATATGATAGAAGGCAGGAGAGGTTAAGAGACATGAAGAGATATTCAAGGCAAAAGGAGATGGTAATGGGACAGGTTAAGAAACAAAGGATGGCTCTAGATGAAGTGTGAATTGCGCTGGCAGAATGAAAGACAGCTGCCATGTTGGAGAGAAGAAAAGAAGACACAAACAAAAAGTGTGGATAAAAAATATATATATGATAGGGGCCGAGGTTATGATCTGAAATTGTTGAACTCTATGTTGAGTCAAGAAGGCTGTAAAGTGCCTAATCGAAAGATGAGGTGCTGTTCCTCGTGCTTACGCTGAGCTTCCGTGGAACAGTGCAAGAGGCCGAGGACGGTGAGGTCTGAGTGGAGTGGAGCAGTGAATTAAAGTGACAGGCGACCGGAAGCTCGCGGTCCCCCTTACGGACTGAACGGAGGTGTTCCGCAAAGCGGCCACCCAATCTGCATTTGGTCTCCCCAATGTAGAGGAGACCACATCGTGAGCAGCGAATACAGTATACTAAATTGCAAGAAGTACAAGTAAATCGCTGTTTCACCTGGAAGGGGTGTTTGGGGCCCTGGACAGTGGGAATGGGGGAGGTATAAGGGCATGTGATGCATCTCCTGCGCTTGCACGGGAAGTTGCCGGGCGAAGGGGAAGGGGTGTTGGGGGTGATGGAAGAATGGACCGGGGTGTCGCGGAGGGAGCGGTCCCTTCGGAATGCTGAAAGGGGAGGTGAGGGGAAGATGTGTTTGGTGGTGGGATCACGCTGGAGGTGGCGGAAATGGCGGAGGATGATCCGTTGAATGTGGAGGCTGGTGGGGTGAAAGGTGAGGACAAGGGGAACTCTAGCGTGGCTCCGGGAGGGAGGGGCAGGGGTGAGGGCAGAAGTGCGGGAGATAGAACGGACACGGTCAAGGGCCGTGTCAACCACAGTAGAGGGAAATCCTTGGTTGAGGAAAAAGGAAGACATGTCGGAAGCACTGGTATGGAAGGTGGCATCGTCAGAGCAGATGCGGTGGAGACGGAGAAACTGGGAGAATGGAATAGAGTCCTTACAGGAGGCGGGGTGGGAGGAAGTGTAGTCCAGGTAGCTGTGGGAGTCAGTGGGCTTGTAGTGAATGTTTGTCAATAACCTATCCCCAGAGATGGAGACTGAGAAGTCGAGGAAGGGAAGGGAAGAGTCGGAGATGGACCATGTGAAGGTGAGGGAAGGGTGGAAATTGGAAGCAAAGTGAATGAAATTATCTAGTTCAGGGCGAGAGCAGGAAACGGCACTGATACAGTCATCAATGTACTGGAAAAAGAGGTGAGGGAGGGAACCTGAGTAGGACTGGAACAAAGAGTGTTCCACATATCCCACGAAAAGGCAGGCATAGCTAGGACCCATGCGGGTTCCCATAGCAACACCTTTGATTTGGAGGAAGTGAGTGGAGTCAAAGCAGAAGTTGTTCAATGTGAGAACAAGTTCGGCCAGGCGGAGGAGGGTGCTGGTGGATGGGGACTGGTTGGGCCTCTGTTCAAGGAAGAAGCGGAGCGCCCTCAGGCCATCCTGGTGGGGGATGGAGGTGTAAAGGGATAGTTTATCCTAGTCCGGGCAGGTGGCTGGGGCCCTACACCTGCCTCCGTGCCCCTGATTTGGGGTGGAGAAAATCAGTCGGGGTTCCTGTTCCTGTTTGTTAGCCACTGACGTCTATAGGGAATGTATGTCTGTGGATGGTGGGTGAAGAGAGGATTGGGTTTGTCTGTGGCACCCTCTGTGATGGAATAGCCTGCTAGCGCTCACCATTGAGGCTCACATGAATAAAGGCCACTTTTTGCAATGATGGGTTGGTACGCCACATTCTGTTGTAGAGTGGCAGCTTATGCCCAATTGTGTAGAAATTTCTCAATCGTGACCAGATTATGCGGCAATGGCCCAAAAATTCGGCCCTTCCCAGGTGAGTACACAGTCTGTACTCACCCGTATTGCTTCCCGAAGTGCTGGTTTCTTGCATGCACTGCGCATGCGCGGGAAACCGGAACTTCCGGTATGGTGAAGGGGGCGGTTCCTAGGTGAACCGCGTGCGCGCTAGAGGCTGCGCGCACGCAGCACACTTAGATTTTTTTTCAGGTTTCTACACGAGGGTAAGTATTGAAGATACCACGCTAATAAAAAGGAGGCGTAAGACCCCTTTTGAACAAGGTAAGTGGTTAATTAAGTATAATTTTAAAAAAATTTCAACAGGTTTATCTTTTTTAGATACTTTAAAGAAAGGTAAGTTTATTTTTATCACTTTTAAAAAGTATTTTAATTTTTTCAAAAATTTAAATTTTTGTTTAAAGTGGTTAATTTATTTAACTATAGTTATTTTATTAATGTGATGGTTTTTAAAATTTATTTATTTTAAATCTATGAATGAAAGATGGTCTGCTGCCATTGGCTCTCCATGGCCCACGTGATCCCAGGGGTCGCATCACACTAACTGCGCCCCTGGCACACACAAGCACTGCGCGCCGGCACTAGGGAGAGGCCCAGGACCCGAAGTTCCCGTGGGCCCAAAACACAACGGCAGGCACGGTAGGTAAGAGCGCGCGCGATCCTTACCCCCGCGGCAAGCCGGAGACTCGAATTTCTGGGCCATTGAGTACAGCGAAGGCTGGAAAAATCAGTTGACAACTTGCCTCAGTCACTCTGATGTATCCCTAAGCAGCTGGATCAAGACAGCCATTTTGAAAGTTCTGGGAGCAGGTCACCATCTCCTGCCAGCTGGGGAAGGTGCCTTGGCAGACAAAATGAGAGAGAGAAAAAGAATCTCAGCCTGGAAATGACTGTTGACAATAGTCGTGGACAAATGTTGAATGTGTTCTGATGCCAGTCCTCCAGTTCCTATTTTAAATAGGTTAATGTCTCCTCTAATATAATAGACCGAGAAATGTCGTACAACCGCATTAAAAATCCATCCCCTAATATCACCAAGAGTAACTTCTGGATACTGGCTATAGAACTGGTGGTTTTGTAACCACTACGCTGGAAAAATGAATCAACAAACTTAATAAGAAACACAGGAAAGTAAAACCAGCCCACCGTGTCATTTTAATTTATATTTAAAGCCAGCAGCATTAAAAAAGATAATTAGTGTTTTGTTTTATATGTCTGAAAATATACAGCACTAGCCGTACGTTCGTCAGTTTCTAATTTTGCTGCATTTTTATGGGACATTGTTATTGAGGCACTGCAAATATATTCAGCATCGAGGACAATAATATGTGATCAGGGGCACATTAATGCACAGGCCTACAGCGCAAGTAATGGGGTCTGCTGGTGAAACTCGCCATAACTTCGAGGAGCCAATGGAGCTACAGTGCAGTCTCCCGGGATGACCGAGGCTACCCTAAGACTCAGAATTAAAAAACGGAATTCATTTTGCTGTCAGCTGTGGCTCAGTGGGTAGCAGTCTTGCCTCTGAGTCAGAAGGTTGTGGGTTCAAGTCCCACTCCAGAGACTTGAGCACAAAAATCTCGGCTGACACTCCAGTGCAGTACTGAGGGAGTGCTGCACTGTCGGAGTTGCTGTCTTTCGGATGAGATGTTAAACTGAGGCCCCGGTCTGCGCTCTCAGGTGGATGTAAAAGATCCCATGGCACTATTTCAAAGAAGAGCAAGGGAGTTCTCCCCAGTGTCCTGGCCAATAATTATCCCTCAATCAACATCACTAATGTAGATTATCTGATCATTTATAACATTGCTGTTTGTGGGATCTTGCTGTGTGCAAATTGGCTGCCGCGTTTCCTACATTACAACAGTGACTACACTTCAAAAAGTACTTCAATGGCTGTAAGGTGCTTTGGGACGTTCTGAAGTCGTGAAAGATGCTATATAAATACAAGTTCGTTCTTTTCAGTCACATCAAAGTAAGAAAAAGACTTTGGCAGTGCTTGCAGTCAGTGTGCGGCCTGATATGTTTGACAGCACTGTGGTGATTTGACTAGTTCCTGGTGTTATCCTTTTTGGTTAAACTGATTGTCCCCTACTGCGTTTTTTTTTAATCAGATCGGCTGAATTATCTTTCACATCAAAGAAAAAGCAGCTGAAAGCTTATCTCAAAAAAGATTCTATGCAACTCCATACAGACCAACATCATCCACAATGAGCATCTGGTGAAACAGAGAGTACTCGGTTGTCTCCCCCAGCAAAGTTTAATAATTTATATATAATGAACCCTCTTTGTCACTTCATTGAAGAACTCAATCAAGTTCGTCAGACATGACTTGGCTTTAACAAATCCCTGTTGGTTGTCATTGATTAACCCATGTTTTTCCAAGTGAAAATCTTGTAGCACTGATGCTTCCCTGCTGAAAGGTTGTAAACACCTAAAGGAAAGTGTGACTGATGGTGCCATTAGAGTTGGTCTTTCACTTTGATGTTTAATCATATATAAAATATTTGTCTTATTAAGTGTTTTGATTAAAATTTTTAAATGAATAATTACAGTGCAAAGACTTGAAAATATGTCTTTATGAGATGCAAGTGAAAGAAACCCTGAGCCAAGCACCACAGAGCCAATTATTGTCCTCCTACCGCCCAGTTTTTAGGTGTAAATGAAGCAGTGGTGGGAAGACATTTTTTTTTAAAACCTCGTCATCTTACCACTGGAGGACCACCTGTTGAGATTTTCAGGCAGACCTCAATTTAGGCAGTCAGAGTTGACGTCGGAAACAGGTGAAGGCCTCGTTAATGTATAATAAATAGAGGTCAAATAACACAGTTAGGACCCCGATGACAATCAGTGCCACCACCGTTGCTTCCTCAATACACCACCTAAAATGAGGCATGGGCTATTTTAACTCCCGGGCTTCAGTCATATCAGTGTCAGCTGTGGCTCAGTTGGTAGCACTTCTGCCTTTGAGTCAGAAGGTTGTGGGTTCAAATCCCACTCCAGGGACTTAAGCACAAAAATCTAGGCTGACACGCCAGTGCAGAACTAAGGGAGTACTGTGCTGTCTTTCGGATGAGACATTAAACCGAGGCCCCATCTGCCCTCTCGGGTGGATGTAAAAGATCCCATGGCACTATTTTGAAGAAGAGCAGGGGAGTTATCCCTGGTGTCCTGGCCAATATTTATCACTAACACAGACTATCTGGTCATTATCACATTGCCATTTGTGGGAGCTTGCTGTGCGCAAATTGGCTGCCACATTTCCTACATTGCAACTTAAAAAAAAAGTACTTAATTGGCTGTAAAGTGCTTTGGGACGTCTGGTGGGTGGTCGTGAAATGTGCTATATAAATGCAAGTCTTTCTTTCTATATCCCTCTGGGCAACTTTCCACCCATTTCAAGCGAAAAATCGTGTGGCTCAGAGGCTGCTGGCCAACAGCAGACAAGTAAGTGGCATGTCTGGTGTCGCGCAACTTCCCTCGCGGTTAAACCAGGGGCAACCTTTTACCCACAGCGTGTCCTTCTATCTTTCTGTTTTTTTATTCGTTTATGGGATGTGGGCATCGCTGGCAAGGCCAGCATTTATTGCCCATCCCTAATTGTCTCGAGAAGGTGGTGGTGAGCCGCCTTGAACCGCTGCAGTCTGTGTGGTGAAGGTACTCCCACAGTGCTGTTAGGGAGGGAGTTCCAGGATTTTGACCCAGCGACGATGAAGGATCAGCGATATGCTTCTAAGTCCGGATGGCGTGTGACTTGGAGGTGGTGGTGTTCCCATGCGCCTGCTGCCCTTGTCCTTGTTCCAGACTCTGGAATGCTTAGACCTCTCTTTATCAGTGTCCAAACTCTCTCAAAGCCTTGCTTTACACGGAAATGTCCTGTCCTTCCGAACGATTTCTAATGGCCTCAGCAGCCTTTAACCAAGGATTGTTTTTAAATTTACTCATTTTGTTTTTAGCAGTTGTTTTGGGGCTTTTGCAGCAATTTCTGCACAGCCTGTCTTTTCATTTTAAATTCTTAATATCCTAGGGATAAGTGTTAATCCCTTCCAACTCTTCACTCCATCCTCAAGCGACTCTGTCAGATCTTCTGACTGATTCACTTTATATACCTTGAGCATTGATTATCCTTGGATTTAGGTTATTATCATTATATATAACAAATTATCATAAGAGACACTAGAATATATTGTGTACATATTAAAGCCATACTAATTAATCTAGCCTATGGGTGTTGTCCAATACTATGCACTGTCTTTCTTCACTCAGAGGGTGGTGAACCTGTGGAATTCTCTACCACAGAAGGCTGTGGAGGCCAAGCCAATGAATATATTTAAGAAGGAGATAGATAGATTTCTAGACACAAAAGGCATCAAGGGGTATGGGGAGAGAGCGGGAATATGGTATTGAGATAGAGGATCAGCCATGATCATATTGAATGGCGGAGCAGGCTCGAAGGGCTGAATGGCCTACTCCTGCTCCTATTTTTCTATGTTTCTATGTCTCTCACCATTCATGGTCTCCTAACTTTTGTACCTTATCTTCTATAAGCGCATTAGCTTGTTTCATCTTAACTAGGTGATGAAGTGAGACGCGTAACCGTGCCAGTATGGGCTTCAGACTCAGTGACCATGGAGGGATAGGGTGACCAAAGGGTACAACAGCTTGCAATGCCTCCTCCTGTAGTGTGTGATTACTGTGAATCTCCATCACATTATGTGGTTGTATTGGCATGAGAGAGTGTGTTCCCCAACCTGGGTAATATCCGTGGGTATGAGGAAGAAAGGGGAATAAGTGATGGGGCTTATGGTAGTGCCATGCTTGAATGTAACATCACTATTGGTTATGGTAGCTACCCACCGACTGATGACTCTTACCAGGCACCCAGGGTCCTCACCTTGTTAGCATCACATGCCTATCTCGAGCCATTTGCTCTTCTAGTCTAAATTTCATTTGGTTAATATACATCATGATACAGACAAAGAAAATCATAATACATTACACTGAAGGCTGCAGTGTACCATATTATTAAGAAATCATGGACTTAAAAGTTTCTCCAGTTCTTCTTTTACCCTTATCCATCTTGTGGATAATTCTTGCTAAGTAATATTTCTCCATAGCTCTCAGTTGTCCCAATTTTATTGTTAACTCAAAGGAATCCAACCCTGAATTTCAGAAATCCAAATTCTATGTCCCTCTTTACTTTAATTTTAATCCGTCTGATAGGTGCAAGTGTGTTTAACTCTATCCTGATTGTTTCATTAAAATTCTGTTTTTCTATGGAGCATGTGTCAGTGCCTTCATTAAAAGGTTTTCTCACTCACCTGAGCCACATTAAGCATTTCATGTCATTTTCAAATAACTAAGCATATCTGAGACCAGTTCTTCAGTGCATCTTCACCATGTATTTCCACATGCTAGTTGCCTCACACGCAACATATCACATTTGCGCACACACTGGTACCCCAAGATCATGCCACACTTGGCATCAGATACAAGCCATTCTTGGGCTATTCAAGCTATCTTATCAAAATATTGGGGTGTCTGGAGGTCTTTGCTTATCTCCCCCTGCATGGTCCCGATGTCTTGGGTAGTGGCCAGGTTGTAAAATGCAGTTTTCTTATTGTTCAGTATAGACAAGGACACACATCTCCTTGAGAAAGCTATCAATTAACTATTCTCACCTACAATTTCCTGACTTTCACTAGAATGTATATTGATAGCGGATTGATATCTTTTGGTGACTTGTGCCCAGGTGATTTATGTTACTCATGAATGCACTCATACATCTTTCCCTAACCCCTTTGGATTGAATCCAATTCATCCATTATCGCCTAAGAAAATGATTTTAGAAAAATTCCCATTTGGTGGTGTAGTTTTCCTATTTCTATCGTATGTCCTCAATCACTTCTCATCTCAGTTTACACATCCCAGTCATTACCATTTCATCTCATTCATGAGCCTTGGAGGAACTTTATTGTCCAATATAATATATCATAATCTTTAAAACATAGACTAAACATTCCCACTTGGTCCAAGTTATTAACACATTTTGTTTATTTTACTTAACTGAACCTTTTCTTGGGCCTTTTATTTCCCACAATAACCTGCTATATTGTGCCTGAGTCCATTTTATCATTCCAAAATTATCCTAAATCCAAAGAACAGTATTATTGGACTGACAGAACTTGGCAATGTTTAATTTTATCTCCCCCCAAAATACTTTCGTCCTTGATGCACAGCAGTGGGCAGGATCCATTTAGACTGGACTCTTTTTTTAATTAAATGAAAATTTGATCATCCCCTTAAACTTCAGGTAAATTTTCCCCTTTCATATGCTTGAAACAGCAATTCATATTAATTTATCTTATCCAATTTATCAGTTCCAATTCCAGAAACAAATGATGCCCAGGCTTGGTGGTTTTTCAGTAGAGTAGAAGTGCTTGTAATTACTTTTGGAGGCAACTCCCATATCTTCTCCCCCCGCCCCGCCGAGCACTTTGTTCTCCCCTCGGAAGATGTCAAGTGAGCTACAGAGGTGACAAAATGCCTTAAAAAAAGGAATTCAAGATTTAAAAAAAAATTCAACAACTTACATTTATATAACGCCTTTAGCGTAATAAAACGTCCAAGGCAATTCACAGGAGCGTTATCAAACAAAAATTTGACACAATCCAATTGTGTTTTCTCTTTTATTTCAACGTGATAAATATAATAAACACAGAAGCCCCTTTAATCCTCCTTGTGTTGCCCCATAAGCTGACTCACTACTCAGCAGATGTTACTGCTTTCACCAGTTAGTCAGGAAGCCAGTATGATGTAACTCATGTGTCTCATATCAACACAGCAAATTAGACTCTGCTTTCCAATTCCCCATTGCCTATTCCGTGGGGGGGGGGGGGGGGCGGGGCGGGGGAATAAAAGCTCTTTTATCATGTCAGTTCCATACTGTTAACTACAAGTGTGTCACAGCTACAGTAAGATGGCATCAAATTTATAGCACAGAAACAGGCCCTTTGGCCCAACTGGTCCATGCCAGTGTTTGGCTGAAATGTGACAGTTATTGGGTAGGGTAGAAATGGTTTCCGCAGTTATGTTATCATGCGTATGTAATTAATTGGATTCATATTCGTTATCACAGGGACTTCTATTAGATTATGTGTATAAGGGTCAAATATGTGGGATTAAACACAAAGGTTTCCTTCTTCTGGGTGTTTTTGTACCATTATCTAGGGGAGGACTGCTAGCATCAGGGCTAGAGCATCTGGCGATTTTAAGTTAGACAGGAACCGGGCCAGATACAATACAAGAACATTCCTACACAATCTCCACCTCATAAGAGCCAAGGCTAGTGCACAGTCTGCTACTTTTTTCCCACACACCGTCTAGTCTTCTAATGCCTGTGAGTGAGATAGCTGAAATAATGCCAGTTAATTCTTCACTATGGGCTGAATACCTATGGGAAACTGGACTGAGACTACCCAGAATTTAGAATCATTAATGTCGTAGAGAGACAGTTTTTAATCCTTCTATGTGAGCTGGAGTTCAACTAGGTCATAGAAGTCAGAATGTTTCCAGCCTCTGCACATGCCAGCCCTCTGCCAAAATGTTTTAAATTAACATTTTCTTATTCATTTTAATGATTCAAGAGTAAATGCTAAGAAAAGTGCGTAGGTCAGGATCAGGATTGTTACGTCCACGCTCTCTTCCTAACGCTTTAGGAGGAATTTTAACTCACTCCATTTGGCAGGAACGGCGCAGCCGCTGTTGAAACAATTGTGCAAAGACATACTGCCCCATTCCTGCTTGATTCATACGGCCGTCCACCCCCCACCATCTTAACTGGGCCCTTTTTTTAGGCGGGTGACTTAGGCTAATATATGCTAATCAGGATTCTATTAATATATGCTAATCTGGCATTTTAATGGTATACTGAACGGGGAAGATGGGGAGGCCTTCCAAGAGAAGTCAGTACTTGGTCCTCCATGGCTCGTAAAGAATGTCTAGGCCTCTGTTGCCTCTTACTAGCCCCCGTCCCACTACCAAATACCCCACCCTGCCCCTGAGACGTACTTTGATGGCGGTGGGCAGCCTCCAGGACCATGCGATTAGAAAACTAGACCTCTCTAGAAGGTTTTGTATATCTGTTTACTCTCCTGACACAAAGAAAAAAAGGGACAGTACCCATGAAATTGGATTGCGCAGCATCTGAGTATAGGCCGGGGCAGGAATTTTCCAGAGTTTTTTTCCCGTATTGACCCTTTTTTTTGCCTTTCCCAGGACATGACTTGCAAACATATGTAAATTCAAAGTAGTGTGGGCTGGGGCAGTCTGGCCCAGCTGGCTGTGTGGCACTGACGAGGGCACTGGTGGAGTGGGTGGCAGGGGAGCAGACATGCTGTTGTTCTGAGAGAGGACTGAACTGACATTGCTATGGTCGTACAGTCAACACATTAGTGTTGCAGAGAACTGTGCTTCTTTCTGCTGGGTAACTCAAGTGTCACCTAATTATCCGATCCCTCGTGTTCCTGTAGAGGAGCAAACACCACACTATGTTGAATTTACATTTTGCTTGCAATGGTTTAAATTTCCTGGTGCAAAAAAGTTTAACATCCAAGACACACTTGAGGGATGTGATTTTATTAATGGAGGCAGGTTGAGTGCAGGACAGCTGATTTCCGGCTTCCAGTCCCACCCCTAGCTGCATCCGGTCCACAAACGTGATTTTGCCTTGATTGACCTTGTTAAGCCCGCCCTGCAGGCTTGCCGGCCAATTAACAGGAAGCTGGTTTGTTGACGTCATTTGATGACGCGTCATCTGCCGGTTTCCTTAAAGGGAGCACGCTCAATTATATTTTGACAGTTGATTTCTCAGTGTTTGACAGCGTTGAGGTGCTCAAAACACTGACAATCACTGCACAAAGGTGACCTCTTGCACCTAGGCTCTCCAAAGACTCCCTCCATAGGCTGGAATAGATGGCAGCTGCAGGTGAGGTGACAGAAGCGATCTGTCACTGGTGAGAGAGGTTCTCCCAATGAGGTGGCACTGGACCCCTCAGGCGATCGAAAGCAGTCCAGGAGATCACATTGACCATGCGTGCATTAACTGGTAAATCCACTTACCTTCTATATGATGCGATGTCAGCCCCGCCAAGAACTGGTCCAGCTCGTTCTTGAAGGCACGCAGAGAGTTCTCTTATCCCAGTGCCTGAATCATAGACCCCCCACCCACTCCCCGTCAAATAAAGTGGGTCTACGAATCCACCGCTGGGATGTGAGAGTCCAGTTTAGCAATCTAGACACTGGCAGCTGGTGCTTTTCCACCAGTCTCTCACAATCCAACCTAAACTTGGGAATTGCAAACCTTAACTGAGGGATATTATAATGCGTTCATATTTCTGGCAAGGTTGTTTCAACCGGTCAGGTCGGCACATTGGCCAATAATTACTGCGTGCATCAATTGCTGTTCTTCGAGGATTTATCATTTATAAAACAGCATTGAATATGAAATGTCTTGATAATTACTCTGATTATAAAACGAAATATTCTCTACGTTTCAAATACGAGTAACATTTTGTAATACTTGGGAAACTGAGACAGTGTATATGTCCTAATTTCATGTTGGACTTACTTGTGTTTTTTTTATTCATTATTTGGATGTGGGCAAGCCCGGCATTTGTTGCCCATCGCTAGTTGCCCCAGGGATGGTGTGCCTTCTTCTTGAACTGCTGTGCTCCGTGTGGTGCAAGTACTCCCAGTACTACGAGGTAGGGAGTTCCAGGATTTCGACCTAGTGACGATGAAGGAACGGCAATACATTGTAGGGGGTGGTGTGTGGAGTCAGCCTTCACCTCTGACTCAGTGAGCGGTTCGAATCGCTCCCACGCCCCTGGTTCTCGACTTTGGACTTATTTAGGGGTTGTGAACAAAGATGCAGTAGACAACAGGTTTTGATGAAAGAATTTTGACTTTATTAAAATAAAAAGGTCACAAACTTAAAACACACTTAATGCTTAAACACAGGTTGGGGAACACACGGTACAGGCGAGGGAGAATGACAATATACAAAAACCCTTATCCCTCCCAATCCCACTGTCTAGCTAGGTTTCAATTTCAAAGGATCAGGGATAATGCTCACCAATGACAGTTCTTGACAGTTGAGGTATTTCGCGATTTCGGGGTTCACTGAGGTTTTTGGTTGTTGGGACCTGCCGTACCCCGGACGTGGTAGAAGACTCCAGCTGCACTCCAGGTCAGTTTGGGTTTGTCCTCTGATGCGGTAGGGCGCGGTTATGGATTTTTCTGCTAAGTACCCACCTTTCTTTGATAGAAATAGGGAAAGTAAAGTTTTTGTTGGATACTTTAGCTTGTAGAGTGGAAACTTTGGGTTTTGCTCTTCCAATGGTGGTCTGGTCGTCGAGTTTTGTTGCGGTTGGGGTCCGGTTGGTGGCTTTTGGTGTCGGCTCAGTTGCGGCGGCCTAGATCATTACCTGAGTGGTGGTAATGATCTGAAGGTCCTGGTGGTTGGTCGTTGCGCGGGGCCTTGGTCCCCGCGGTACTTTTAAATGGTGGTCTGCCTCGTGGAGCCCTTGGTGGCTCTGGTAGTTGAGTGGTTGCGTTGGAGGCCTGTCGGGGCGGTACCTCCTGGAGCTGGACCATGGATTGAGCGATGCCAACTCGCTCCCAGTGGTCTCAGCTCTAGCCCTTGCCTGGCCTTGTCTGTACCTGCCTCCGATCTCGTCTCGGGTCTGCCTCGTGGCCTTGCTGCTTCTTTCCTCCTCCTGCTCGTGGCTTGTGCTGTCTTGCTGGAACTGGAACTGAGACTTTCTTGGGGGATTAGGCCCACAATTATACTGTTCAGGCCCTTTGTCTTTTTCGTGCCCAAAACCCCTTTACTAAATCGGTTTCATTTAGGTTTCAGTTGAGACCTGTTCATTCCATTGTCTTAGTTTTGGCGGGCTTGTTAAGTTTTGATGACTTTAACTTGGTGTTAAATTGTCCTGATGGCTTCCGATGTCTCCCATTTAGGCAGGGCCTTTATCTACATGCCAAATCTTGTCCCTATTGTCTTAGGTTTTTGGCGGGCTTGTAAATCTGTCCCTGTAGATACTTGGTTGATTGGTTTTTGATGAAGTAATGGGGGTACTAGATGTCTTATTGTTTTCAAGCTT
Organism: Squalus acanthias; assembly: GCA_030390025.1. Classification (NCBI taxonomy): domain Eukaryota; kingdom Metazoa; phylum Chordata; class Chondrichthyes; order Squaliformes; family Squalidae; genus Squalus; species Squalus acanthias. The sequence goes on from CM059438.1 coordinate 42,655,797, forward strand.
CTGGTATCCTGTTTGGGCCTGGGAATTTCAAAAGGGGTCTTGGATTATTCATATTTGGATGTGTGTGTGAGGTTTTGGGTTTGTCTCTTCCTCCTTGGTTGGATTGCAGTGTAAACAATTCCCAGACAGCTTGACTGGGCCCCAATACCCAAAGCTGTCCACTGCCTTGCCACACCCCTCCGCAGCCTGTCTTGTGTCTGTGAAAGGTGTCTTTCCCAACAGTAAGATTCAAAAGCTGTTTTCCTCAGGGTTTTTCTTCCCTGATCTTTAAAATGTCCAAAACTGGGGGTTTTACCTCAAATCACTTCACTTAGGTCCCATCATCCCAAGTTTGTATGAAAAGTCCAAAAATCACTCCCTTTAGGGTTCTGTTCGAGTTTCTGGGGGATTTTGCGAAGCCTACACATGGCCAAGTCAGGATGGTGTGCGACTTGGAGGGGAACTTGGAGATGATGGTGTTCCCATGCGCCTGCTGCCCTTGTCCTTCTTGGTGGTGGAGGTTGCAGGTCATGGAGGTGCTGCCAAAGAAGCCTTGGCGAGTTGTTGCAGTGCATTCTGTAGATAGGACGCACTGCAGCCACGGTACACCGGTGGTGGAGGGGGTGGATGTTTCGGTTAGCGGGTGAAAGGTCAATCAATCGGATTGCTTGGTCCTGGATGACGTTTTTTGACATGAGTTGTGGTAGATTTTAATACTTAACCACCCTGTGTGTTTAATGTGAAAGGCCATTTACTTTCAGGCTGCTAATTAGTACAGTTTTATTGCTTGTCTTTCGAATTTTTTTTGTTAAAGCTTGTTTGTCATCCACAACAACAACAACTTGCATTTATATAGCACGCTTATCATTGTCCCAAGGCGCGTCACAGGAGTGTAATCAAACAAAATTTAACACTGAGCCGCATAGAGATATTAGAACAGGTGACCAAAAGCTTGGTCAAAGAGGTAGGTTTTAAGGATTGACTTAAAGAAGGAGAGAGGGGTAAAGAGGCGGAGAGGTTTAGGGCGGGAATTCCAGAGCTTCGGGCCTAGACAGCTGAAGGCACGGCCACCAATGGTGGAGCAAAGGAAATTGGAGATTCACAAGAGGCCAGAATTTGCGGAGATAATGTAAAAATTGCATTTCAAATGTCAAACCTCAATGACTGTCACATTATAATCTTTTATTGTAGGTTGTTTCCAATGTTTTGCAAAATTGCTGTCGGAAAAATAATGCATTCAATATCCTGGACACACAATTTCTGTGTTATGAAGAGCTGACTGTTTCTCTGTCAATGATTGATAATGATGGCACAAACCCCATTGGTATCCTTCTCTGAATGTCATGCTGTGGTGTTCTCAGCTCTGTTTAAATCTGCAGGGAACTAACAGTTTTGTCCTGAAACACAGAAAATGATCACAGTCCCAATTAAATGGCAGGAATTTGGTCCGTGAACAAAAGAATTAGACAATTAATAAAATTAACTCAAGGGGGAGATTTGAACCTATCCCGCCCAGCGGGAATGGGGCAGTTAGAATGGCTTCTCAAAATTTCCTGACCCATTCCCGTCGGCCGCTGATTTAATGGGGCCTTTTTTTTTAAGGTGGCCGAGGCGCCTGCCTGGCTCAGGGGGGGCTCTTGTAAATACGTGGAAATCAGGGTCCGATGATGTCATGAGGATCCCAATGGCTGCCCTGCTGAGTAAAACCTGTCGGTGAAGAAGCGGATCCGTAAGGAAAGTCTGGACCTCTGATGACCCGGGCGGCCCCCTTTCCCAACTGCAAAACCCTGCCGAACCTCCCACCGCCCCCCGCCCCCCGCCCCCGCATCATGTGCCAGCCTCTTTGTTTTTTCCGAGTGGTCAGCTGGCCGGCTGGATGTAAATTCATTCCGAGAGTTAAAATAGCCTGGGTTTTAAATTGATGCTGTTGAGGTGGGGGTTTGAAGCTGTCCCCATTCCCCGCCCGTTTGAAACTCGCTCCCAGTTAAAATCCCCCTGCTGTCCCCCAAATGTTTTCCCAGCTTCCAGAGTGACTGAAAGGGGCGGTGGAGCAGATGGTTTTTGAGGAGGTTGTTAAAGATGACGAGGGACAGATGGTAGGAGAGGATTTTAGGGACAAAATTCCAGAGATTAGGATCCAGGCGGCTGAAGGTTCTGCGGCTAGTAGTGGGGGAAGGGGATGCATAAAATGCCAGCGCAGAGGAGTGCAGTGTTTGGGGGGAAGGGTTGGGTACATGGCTGGAGGAGATTGCAGAAATATGGTAGAGTGAGGCCAATGATAGATGAGAATGAAGATTTTAAATGTAATGTTTTGCGGGAGAGAGCCAATATAGGTTAATGTGAGTGAGACTTCGTGTGGAGCTGGATTTGTGCAGCAGAGATTTGGACATGTTGGAGTTTATGGCAGATGGGGAGAAGGAAAACTAGCAAGGACAGCATTGGAGGAGTCAAGCATGGTGGTGGTAAAGGCATGTATGATTGAGCAGCAAAGAGGCTGAGAGGTAGAGATGCAGAGTTGGAGGTAAGTGTTCTTTGTTGTGGAAAGGATGTGGGGTCTGAAATTAAACTCTGGATCGAACAGGGTGGCAAAGTTACCAATGGTCTGGTTAAGTTTACAGACAATTGACTACAGGTGGGAATGGAATCAGTGGCAAGGGACCAAAGATGATAACTTCAGTCTTCCTGAAGTTGAGCTTCTGTTAAAATTTTGTTTGATAACGCTCCTGTGAAGCGCCTTGGGACGTTTTACTACGTTAAAAGCGCTACACAAATGCATGTTATTGTTGTTGAGCTGGGGGAAGCTGTGTCTCATCCAAGACTTGGTGTCGGGAAAGCAATCTGACAGCACAGATTGCAGACTACCACATTAAATGTGCTCTATAAATGCAGGCTGTTGTTGTTTGACTATTGCTGTTTCAGCTTCCCACAAGTGGATTAGAATATTCAACAATAACAGATCTGCAATAAATGTGCACAGTCCCAGCAGAGAAAACTCTAAACTACCGTTCTGTCTGACAGTCGAAATATCTGCCCCTCGATTCTTAGAAGAATGCCATTTTAAAAGCTGATTACATGACAGAGGTAGCATTGACCTCCTGCTGGTTTACATTTTCATGTCTAGTGAAGTGGCTTCTCCTCATGGTTCAATTCAAACTAATCACTTGCCATTTACAGGATTCCAACAGAAAGCCAGCACACCCCAGGGATTCTGGACCACTGCTGGAATCCCGAAAGATTCCTCTGCTGATAGGGAAATGTTTAGTGCTTAATGCTTTCCTCCCAACTGGTTGAGATAATAAACCATTATCACTAATGAAAATTCACATATACTTTTTACATGATTCAATCTGCGCAAGTAATTAATCCATGAATATGGAGCTGCAGTGACTTGCAATTATTTTATTCCCTTTCTCTACAGTGCGTACTTAAAGAACATAACCTGTATTAAATAAAAGGTGCATTTCTAATGCGATTCCTGGGATGATACTTGCAGCGTAGTCGCTGGGATTGGTAACAGGAAGCGTGGAGGTGCCGATCTTCTCCACTGTTCAGCTTTAGTTACTCTCAATCACAGAACAAAGAACTGGGGCAAGCAGCGCAATGCAGTGCTGTGCGGATACCAGTTGCAGACATAAAGTGATCAATCACAGGTTTTAAGGCTGCGATGGGCCTTCCCTATTAACAACTATACGCATTGCACCCTGCAAAAGACTAACCGGTTCAAAGAAAGAGTAGGAGCGATGACAAGACAAGACGGTTTGGTGGCGTCAAGCTTATGGGTTGAAGAGCATTCAAATGTACACTGAGATGCATCTCATCACTGATTTCTGGGGCCCATTTCCGTTCTCTTGATGTCTTAAATCAAAGGGTTAGACCATGCTTTTTCATTAGCAAGATAGATTAGCCACATAGAAGGCTGGTTAACAAAATTGAGGCTCGTGGAATAGGTGGGTCAGTGGCAGCTTGGATAAGGAATTGGCTTAAGGATAGAAAACAGCGAGTTGTGGTAAATGGCTGTTTTTCAGACTGGAGGATGGTAGACAGTGGTGTTCCCCAAGGGTCAGTGCTGGGGCCACTGCTTTTTTTGATATATATAAATGACCTGGATATTGGAATACAGTGTAGAATTTCTAAATTTGCCGATGACACCAAACTTGGGGGGGTGGCAAACAGTGAGGATGATACCAATCGACTGCAACAGGACATAGAAAGGCTAGCAGAATGGGCAGACAAGTGGCAGATGGAATTTAATACAAAGAAGTGTGAGGTGATGCATTTTGGCAGAAGGAACAGGGAGAGGCAATATACACTTAATGGCACAGTTTTAAAGAGTGTGCAGGGACAGAGGGGCCTGGGAGTTAATGTGCATAGGTCCCTGAAGGTGGCAGGACATATTGAGAGAGTGGTTAACAAAGCATATGGGATCTTGGGCTTCATAAATAGAGGTATTGAGTACAAAAGTAGAGAAGTTATGCTGAACCTTTAAAAAGCGCTGATTAGGCCACAACTGGAGTATTGCATCCAGTTCTGGTCACCGCACTTTAGGAAGGATGTGAAGGCCCTTGAGTGGGTGCAGAGGAGATTTACCAGAATGGTTCCGGGGATGGGGGATCTTAGCTACAAGGACAGGTTGGAGAAGCTGGATTTGTTTTCATTAGAGCAAAGGAGGTTGAGGGGTGATTTGATAGAGGTGTACAAGATTATGATGGGTTTGGATAGGCTAGACGGGGAAAGGCTGTTCCCACTAGTTGATGGTACAAGGACTAGGGGACACCGATTTAAGGTTTTGGGCAAGAGATACAGGGGGAATGTGAGGAAAAACATTTTTACGCAGCGAGTGGTGAGGACCTGGAATTCGCTGCCGACGGAAGTGGTGGAAGCGGAGACACTCAGTGTTTTCAAGGGGAGACTGGATAGGCACTTGAGGGAAATAAACTTGCAGGGCTACAGAGATAGAGCGGGAGAATGGGACTGACTGGATTGCTCTACAGAGAGCCGGCACGGACTCGATGGACCGAATGGCCTCTTTCTGTGCCATTATGACTCTATGTCTATGACTCTATGACTAAATTCTGGTCACTTACTTGGGTTTTGCTGCAGTGCAAATCAATCTATTGAAACACCGAGAGCATCAAGAAATAGAGAATTACAGAGAGCCACTCTGGTTTTCTGTAATCAACAGAACTGCAAACTGGGCCTTTCTCGTAATGATATTTAAATGACCTTCTAGTTATGTAAATCGCCTCATCAAAATGAGGACTATTTTAAAATGCTTAATTTAAACAAGGCTGTCAAATTCCTCTTGCTTTGGCCTCTTGGGATTCTCCCTCTCCCTTCCCCCCCATCATTGGCAGCCATGCCTTCAGCTACCTCATCCTTGCACCCTAGAATTCCCTCCCTCAACTCCTCTGACTCGCCGCCTCCCTCTCCGACATTAAGACCCTCCTTCAAAACTACCTCATTGTCACCCCTCCTAATATCTCCTGCTTTGACTTGGCATCCAGTTTTTAATTTTTTTTATTACGCCTCTGTGTAGTGTCTTGGGACAACTTTCTTCATTAAAAGCTCTATATAAATGTAAATTGTTGTTGTAATGTGTGATCTAATCATGCATGGAAACCATAGCTCCTCACTATAGAGGTCTTGACACACACTATGGCTTGGAATACGATGCACGTGGTTTATGGGTTCCTCATTAGCAGAGCAATTACCTTCTCTATGTCATGCATTCCTTACGAGAACAAGTTTTGTGCATGGCTTCCAAATGAAAGCTTCAGGAACTGATCGGTATTGCCATAATGTCTATAGGTAAGTTCACTGATCCCATGGTCCTGGTGGAGAGTTGCATTTGAAGGGAGCACAGCTCCGAGATTGGGCGCTGGTTGCCTGACCCAGGCTCCTTCCAATTATGATTCTCTGCTAGGAGCACAGTCAGTCAATTTACCCGTTAGTCCCGAAGATTCATCTTCAGACCGCACTTTATGTTGTGAGCATGAATATGGAGCTGGTGAAAGCAATTTTTCACCATAGCATTCAAACTGGTCCAATAATACATTGATTTTCACAGCCAGTTATGATTTAAAGAAGATTTTCACCCTAATGGCCACTTACTTTTCATCTACTTGTAGTTGATGACCCTCCGTATAGGTTGACTACTCCCTACCGTTTTACAGTGAGACTACAGTGTGGAGTGGCAGTCTGTGAAAAATGTAAGGACTTCTGACAGCTTCTTGCTTGTGCAGTAATTAAGGAGAGAATGGTGATGTGGTCTTGCATTTGCTGCGACTTCATTAAGGTAATTTACAGTGTAGCAAAATCTGAATAGATTGTCTCCTGAATTTAACGTTCCAATTATGTCTTTGATCACAGATTGGATGGCTTGTCGTATTAATTAGCATCATTGTGCCTTTAATCAAAAAGACCTAAGCGTGGATTTTAACTCCCTGGCAGAAGGCCGATTTTAATGACCGCTGCCTGCCCAAAATGGGTGTAAAGAGGCAGTTGGCCGGCTGGGGCAGGTGGAGATCGGTGGCGGGGGCCAAATTTGGCAGCGTTCCGTGGGTGGGAAGGGGAGGGATCCTGGCATGACAGAGACCCAGACTTCCCTTGTGGGGCCTAGAGGATCATTCCTGTGGGGCCTCTGCTGGATGTCTGGCCTGTTTCATTGTTCAAGGCAACCACCGCGGTCACAGGCTGTTAAAAATGTCTTGGAATCCTATCTGAGTGATCGGATCCTGATTAGCTTATATTAATGACTCCTGACTCGGGGAAGGTGCCTCAATCCCCCAGCGTTACAATCACTGTGGGGCAATGTCGGAGTGGGAAAAGGAGACATTTGATTTGAATTCCTGTTCCGCCTTGTTTCTGCCAGGCAAATGGAGTTAAAATGTCCCCTCTAGTTTGTTCCATTGTCATGGTTTGTATGTTTGACCTAGAATGTGCAAAGTCTTTTTATCTGTGAATGTTCTGTAGACCTAGGTATGTATTTTAAGAGGTCTGTCTTCTGTTTTTAATTGGATTCCAATCTGAATTATTGTCTGGGAAACAAAAACATTCAGGAGTTCACAGAGAGCTTTTGACTCCAAATAGAAGTAAAAATTCGTAGTTTTCAGATATTGTACTCTTGAGCAATGGTCCCGTTAAGCTGCGCAGCCACGCAGCGGTCTGGAGGTCCCGCGCAGGTCGCTCACCGGCTTTTAAATGGAAAAACTGCGCGTGCGCGGAAATTTGAATTGGCTGCGCAGCCCGTTAAAGGGGCCGCACACCGCCAAAAAATTAGAGGCAGCGTTGCTCTTGCGAGTCTTGAAAACTAGCATAGGTGAGGCTTCTGTTGCTGTTTGTTTGTAATTTGTTTCAGTGATTTTAATCTATAAATCTCTGGGCTGAATGACAACATCCACCATTTTGAAGATAATTCGGTAACCAGGTGTAAAATGGCATTAAGTCCGGTAAGCTGATTACTGCAAGCCGTTGAGGTGGATCTCTGCAAGTACAGAGTATAGAAAAGCCATGGCTTCGGGACTCCAGGAGGTAGATACTTGCTGCCCTGGCATTAAACGAATGTTGCAAATTGGTGTCCACAATAGAAACCTCCCAATTTTTATTTCCTTTGGCTGCAATCTGAAACACCAGCACAGGCACGATGGTCCGAATGGCCTCCTCCTGTGCTGTATCATTCCGTGATTTGATTTAACCTCTCAATTATGGTATGGATGAGCAGCAAATGTAATTTTGGGTGACTAATCAAATGTCGAGTTGAAACAAGATCTTCCTTTCTTACAGAAACAATTGTAACCTTGACATCCCATTGCTGTGAATGGGAACGTTTGATTTGAAGACACTGATCTGAATGGTCTGCAATATAATATTTCAACGCATGGAAATAAATTAAGAGATTAAAGTGACAAGCATTAGAGATATTTAACATCGTTAGAAAGCACAGGGGAAGAATACTTCTTCTAAATCATTCAATTCTCATTTTAACTGTCACGTAAAGAATGGTCACTTGGTACCAGAAAATTGCAGTTAAACGATTCAGAAGAAATATCTCTCCCCAATTCATTTTTTTTAACTAAAGATGGCTATTCATCTATGAAGAGCTTCGCATCTTAGCCCAATCCTGTCCTCGCAAGAGACTGTTTCAGCGGGGGGGTCACTGACTAGCAGGAAGGAACTGTCTGGTTCTCCTCACAGTCCCCGGTACACTGATGCCACTTACATTGTGCCCATTGCCATCCCCAGCTGCGACCTGCGATCTCAGCGCAGCCTAGCAATCAAACTCTGGTGAGCCACTGGAGGGGGAGTAGAGAGAGGGAGGGTGGGGCGAGGAAGAGAGGCATCTGCAGGATTTGTTTTTTAAAGTCTGTTTAATAGTTACAATCTGTAATTACAAGACTTTGTGAATAATGGATACACTTATAACAAACTGCGGTTGAATATTTATAATGCCAACAGTCACTTTATAAATATCTGGTTTTAAATTTAAAGAGGAAAAGTTGAGTCGCGCCCCGAAAAAATTAGCGCCCCCGCGGCCGAAATTCATCGGTAGCGCCCCAAGATGGAAGCGAGGCGCTACTGGAAGCGTCCCACCTCCCTCTTGGGGTGCTGCGAGTACTACAGGCCTTCCTCCCCTTCTTAAAGGGGAAGGGCCTAGCGCGACCCGGGACCCAGCTGGGCCACCAGGGATCGGAGTGCCGGCAAAAGAGCCCGGCACTCAAGAGAAGTGCCGGGCTCACGGAGCGCAGCCGGCACTCTGCAGGGCGGCTGCTCAGAAGGCCGGGGACAGCAGAGGGGGCAGGTGCTGGCAGGCGGCCAGCAACAAAAATGGCCGCCCGGCACCTTCCCTTTAATTAGCGCCGCCTCGACCGCAGGTAGGCCCCACTGACCCCATCGGATATAGCGTCCGGCGGTAAGTCAGTGGGTGCTACCGAAGATCGCGGCCGGGGCGTGAGCAAGGCGCTGCGCACGGCGATGACGTCATCGCCGGCAGCACAGCGCCGCGGGGTGCTAACAGTTGCCGCCGCTAACCTCCCGCTAAATTTCGCGGGAAGCATTGGCGGCGCCGCGCCTGGGCGTTAGTTGCTTTGCTCTTAGGGCGCTAACGGGAGGCGCAAAGCAACCGAATTTTTAGGCCAAAATATTCTCCCCATATACAAGCATATACAAGTCTGGGCATTTTAACTAATAACTTCAACTTATTTATTAACTTATTTATATAGGAATCTTGTACTTCAGTGAGAACAAGGAAGCTTTTGATATCCATAACACAAAACTAATCAATGTGGCATCACTTCATGATTTCCAGATCATGATATTTATACGCAATAAACTATTTTCAGTGTATGGTTAGTGCATTACAGATGTCTCTAATTAAAGGCTAATTGTAAGTAAGCTTATACAGGGGAGATTTAAAATTGCTTTTTAAAAATATGAAGCGTTGTGCTGAAGTGAATATGGGAGGACAATTTCTCGGGAGTCAGTGATGAGGAGCTCATCAATTTAAAACCCTCACTGAGAGAGTGAGGAGAGAAGCTAGGCGAAGCTTCTTTGTGCATGCAATGCTTTGCCAAGAGTGATTATTTGAGCAGTGTCCATTTTAAGGGAAGAGTGAATCAAAATTTGAAGCAGAGAAAGATATAGGGCTATGGGGAGAGAGCAGGGCTGTGTGATTAGTTTTAGATTGCTTCAGCAAGGAGCCGGCACAGACACAATGGGCCCAATGGGCTCGTTCTGTGCTGTAAACATCTACGGTTCCTTAGTACTGCTGGAGCAAATTTATAAAACTTTGGCAAGTCTGCCAGATAAAATGTTTTTCCGTAAAATGCCTTGTTTAACGAAATCTCCCAGAACACTAGCCTTGGAATCCGTATGAGCTACTTTCTAAATCGTTTTTCTTGTGTGTATGCGATACATGAGCAAAAGTTGAATATTAAACACAAGCCTAATTGGTTAGAAGCTGACTGCACAAGTTTCAGGAAATGGTTTGCAATTGGTATCTTTGTTCCACCTAGAGGAAAGAAAGAAAGACTTGCATTTATAGAGCGGTTTTTATGACGTCAGGTCATCATTCACTGTGAACCACTTTGGGAAGTACTTTTCAAGTGTAGTCACTGTTGTAATGCAGGAAATATGGCAGCCAATTCGCACATAGCAAGCTCCCACAAACAGCAATGACCAGATAATCTGTTTTTTAGTGATGTTGGTTGAGGGATAAATATTGGACAGCACACTGGGGAGAACTCCCCTATGCTTAGAAATAGTGCCGTGGGATCCTTTACATCCAAAAGACGGCACCCCCGACAGTGCAGCACTCCCTCAATACTGCACTGAAGTAGTTTGTAATAGTTATTAAACATTGCAAAATTCAACAAGAGTGGATGAAAAACTCAAGAAGATATTCCATTTTCATTACACAAATATGAATCTACATTGTAGGGTAAAATGATACATTAGTTGATGACATTTCTTATCTTTTCAATTATTAATTCCAAGTTAACCTTTATTTATCAAAGCAAATTCAAAATTAAATATTTTCAGTAAATCAAGTTGAAGCACATAATGTGGGCTGACCAGTGCAACACTGAAGGAGTGCTCTATTGTCAGAGGTGCCCTTGGCACTATTCGAGGAAGAGCAAGGAATTCTCCCAGTGTTCTGGCAACATTCATCACTCAACCAACGCCACCAAAACTGGTCATGTATCTCATTGCTGCTGGGAGGGCTCGCTATGCATAAATTGCCTGCTGCTTGTTTACATATCAACAGTGCGTATACTTTAAAAGTAAATACAAGAGCAAAATACTGCGGATGCTGGAAAACTGAAATAACAACAGAAAGCGCTGGAAAAACTCAGCAGGCCAGGCAACATCCGTGGAGAGAGAAACAGAGTTAACGTTTCAGGTCGAAGACCCTTCGTCAGAACTGAGGAAAAAGCAGGAAATGCAACACATGAAACTGCAAGTTTGGAGGCTGGGGGAGGGAATAAAAGAACAAAAGGGGAGGTCAGTGAGAAGTAAAGAGACATTAAGAGATACTCAAGGCGAGACGAGATGGTAACAGGACAGGTTAAGAAACAAAAAATGGCTCTTTAAAAGTAAATCATTGGCTGTGAAACGCTTTAGGAGGTTCTGAGGATATGAAAGGCAATTTGTAGATGCAATGCCTTAATATTTTAAATCTGCTTCCTGTAAATGACATTTCATTTTTTATAAAGTTATTACATTTTCTTAATAGATCTGATTCTTTGTAGGCCAGTTAATATTGAAAAATGAGAAATACAGACCGTCGATGCATTCCAATGTGTGGCACATTAAATTTTAAAAATGATTTCTTCCTCCCATCGATTTCTCATTTTAGATGAACAGAGTCATTTCTCTGTGTAACTGGAGAGAGAAATGGAATGGATAACCTATTAAAATGTTTAATTTGCAGTACATTCTGTATTCTTCTTTACTCCTTGTATACTCTACACAGCTTTATCATCAGCTTTTCCGTCTTTCCCTGACTTACCATCGCACACTGTTTACAGTTGTTCAGGTTTGTTATTCTGTTAAAGATCCAAACTCGAAGTGATTTAGTTATTTCCATGGCAACTTCTATTGAAATTCTGCAGTGCTTGACCTCATGTTATTGGGACAGATTTACAGAAGAGAAAAGGCATTAACTCGCTCTAACCTTCAGTTAACAGGCTGGCTCTGCTGCAGTGATATATTAATGCCAGTTGTGCTGCTTGCATGTAATATCCAATATTTAAAACTAACTCTCCCTGTCACGTTCTTTTCACGTATTGTACATCCCTTTCCAAATCTGCACAAATTTAATGTTAAACTAGTTAGTTTTTAGTTGCTTTAGCTAGAACCTTCTATCAGTTATAATAAAAGTGAGAACTCGCACAACACCAGGTTATAGTCCAACAGTTTTATTTGAAATCACAAGCTTTCGGAGCTGCTGCTTCACCTGATGAAGGCTTGTGATTTCAAATAAAACTGTTGGACTATAACCTGGTGTTGTGCGACTTCTCACTTTTGTCCACCCCAGTCCAACACCGGCATCTCCGCATCACAGAATCCCCACAGTGCAGATAGAGGCCATTTCGGCCCATCGAGCCTGCACCGACACATATCCCACCCTATCCCCGTAACCCCACGTATTTAATCCCCCCTAACACTAAGGGCCAATTTATCATAGCCAAATCAACCTAACCCGCACATCTTTGGACTGTGGGTGGAAACCGGAGCACCCGGAGGAAACCCACGCAGACACGGGGAGAATGTGCAAACTCCACACAGACAGTCACCTGAGGCCAGGATTTGAACCCGGGTCCCTGGCGCTGTGAGGTAACAGTGCTAACCACTATGCCACCGTGTTGCCATAGGTTGTATACTAAGGTTTAGGACTTCATAGCAATCTGACATTATGCTAAGTGTGTTGCTCCCTCTTGCTGGTCTCACTTTAACAAGACAGTTCCTGTTTGGGCCTCTACAGTAACCCATTACCTTTATTTGGGTCATTAGGTCATCTGTCTTGGCTCTTCTGCCTTTGACTGGGCCTACCTACGTGATATAGAGTTGGGTCCGCACCCTCTCCCACACTTGGCAGCTTGAGCTACAACACAGATGAAATGCAGCACAGCCCAGAGGAGTCCCAAAACATGTACTATGTGAGACCAAGAGCACTGAGAACCAGGTGGAATTACAGACCTGTTTGTCTTCAGGGATTAACAGTGGTGACAACTGCCCTGACTCCACTGGAGATGGTCTCTTCAGAACCCAGAACCCTGCAGCAACAAAACAGGTCCAAGATGCTGACTGACAGCCAAACTTGAACACTGACTACCATTGGGCAGAACCTTTCAGTGGCCAGTCAACCTCAGAATTCCAACTACCAATTGCCAGGCAATCCCTGATCTTCAACCACCAGGTAACCCCGAGACTCCAGACTCTCTTTGTCAGGCATGTTTCTAACTTTGATCACCATTCTTAAGCTCTGTTTCAATAGTTTTTATAGTCATTTCCCATTCTGAATGTACAACTTAAAGCTACTACTCCTCTTTCTCATTGTTAGCTGTTATACACCAGTTATACTCTTCTAATCTCTTGTCCACCCTTCTGATCTCTGCCATTGACACTTTCCACTTCTTTGCCCCACCTACTGCAACATGCCCCTCTTGGTCCCCCACCCTCCTAGTCATTATTACCAGCTGATCTCCTCCTGCCGCCATCATACAATGCTGGATGGGCTGAGGCTTCCCTCTGCTCAATCTCGGCATCCTTCCCCACATCATGATATCTGCAGCTGCTCTTCCACTGCAGTACACTAATTTGCCTCACCCCCTCTCCTGCCATATATTCCACTCAACTTGCTCTCCAGGGCAAACTTAACCAACTTCCCCCTTGTCCCTCCTTCCACTCTCCCCGCTACCTTCTGTGAGTCTTCAGCTATCCACTCAATGCATATCACCCTGCAAAACGTCTACTCCCTTGTGAAGAAGACCAAACCTATCCATGAATGAGTCCATTAACAACCTGTGCCTGACCAAAAGAAGACTCGCTGATGATGACACTTTCCCTTCCCCACAGCAAGGTTACCCCACCCAGCTATATATGCCGCACCAACCAGCCCTGGCGGTAGTGTGGCTTTCATCTTCATGTCCCGTCTCAGCATCTCCTTACTACTCTGGCACATTCTCCTCATTTGAGCATCTTGCTCTTTACTATTCCTCTCGCTCTCCTTCACAAGTCCTCATTGCTTCACCACACTCAGGACACTCTTGACCTTTGCACTTCGCCACTCCTCATCCATGATGACTTCAACTTGCAACTAAATTTCACTCAGTATCAACCTCACCTGCATATTTGTTCCCCTACCCACACCCATGATCATTCCCTTAACCATAGCACCTCCAATGGCTTGATTACCAACACTTACTCATCTTCATCACCACTCATATCTCCCTTCCCTTCTCCAACTCCTTTGTCACCATGTTTTTCCCTGGAAAAAGTTATCTCTCCAGCTCCCTTCCAGAGCGCCTTCTCTAGTTCACATCTTCCTTTCCTCCGGCTCTTCACCTGCTGTACCATTGCTCCCTCCATCAGCTAAACAGTTGCTTACTTCTGTGTTGGATACCTTTGTCGCCATCTGATCTGCCATTGCTCCCAGAGCACCATACTCACCTTCAAAATCTCAAATTCAAGGTGCACAGGAATGAGTGCACATGGTGTGCAGCTTTCCTGGATTACCTCAAGAAATATTCCCTCAACACCTCTGGGGTCAAATTGTCACAGTACTCCAGGATCATCCTGGGGGACAAATATAACCCTTTCCCCCACCATAAATTGTGTTCTTCAACCTCCCTTCCACATCAGCCTCCCTCCCCCGCCCCTTCAACCTCCCTCCCCTACCCTTTCCACTCTCTATTCCCCTTCAACCTCCCTTCCACATCAGCCTCCCTCCCCCGCCCCTTCAACCTCCCTCCCCTGTCCTTTCCACTCTCTATTCCCCTTCAACCTCCCTCCCACATCAACCTCCCTCCCCTGCCCTTTCCACTCTCTACTCCCCTTCAACCTCCCTTCCACATCAGCCTCCCTCCCCTGCCCCTTCAACCTCCCTCCCGTTTCCACTCTCACTTCCAATGCCAAGTGTGAGGAGAAAATTGAGAGGTCGCACAACACCAGGTTATAGTCCAACAGTTTTATTTGAAATCACAAGCTTTCGGAGCTATCGATTGCTCCTTCCTCAGGTGAAGAGGAGCTCATGGATTTTTTCACTTCTAAAACTGAGGCTATCGATTCCGTTGCAGTCTCCCTTTGCCAGCACACTTCCTGCAACAGCTTTTCCTCCCATCTCCATGTGCCTCGGGGTTCCATCTTTAGCTCTCTCCGATTCCTAATCTATATGCTGCCTCCCTGCAACATTTAACATAAGCCTAGAGCCAAGTGCCATATGTATGTTGACAACACCCAGCTTTACCTTCCCTCCACTACCCTCCTCTCCATGACTGTTGTGCTTGTTGACTGTGTGTTGGACATTCAGCCCAACATCAAGAATGCCTCTTTAATATTGACCACCTGTGTCCCTATCTTACCCCAATGCCAAAGAAACCATTGTCCATGCTTACAGCATTCCCTAATCCCAGTGTGTCTGAGCTGGGCATGAGACGAAGACCAAACTGCCTTGTCATTGGATCTGATCCTGCACATTAGCTTCTGCATAATCACGCCAAATTTCCATTCATTTAATTCTTGATTGGATCACAGCTGTTATTGGTAATTAAATGAAATGAATGCAAATACTGCATTTCAGTTTCTAAGCTGTGTCTGCTATAACCTGCTGCTTGCTCAAATATTCCCACGTCAGGCATATTGCATCCAGCTGCAGAACAATACTCCCTCTGAACCTGTGCCTTAGCCCCCATCTCAGAAGAACACCCAATTTCCTGCCATCATTGTTACTTGATGTCACAAACATACTGTCTGCATAACTGAAGCAGGCAGCACGATCTTTAAATGGAGGAGATGCAGGGACATCATTTCTTTTGTATGTCGGCCTTAGCTGATTTACTAAGCCCCTGCTGAATTTGGAATTCATTTGTTGCTCACTGTGGTGTCTTCTATTGCGTTAAATTACTTTTATGCACTACGAGCCCCAGATAATCTATGGTGTGCCTTCCCTATAAACGTGATTGCTACTTACCATCATGCTTCTGCTTGTTTTCTTTGCTTAACTTTTGTCCCGCTTTTTATTTCCTATGGGAATTGCTTGTCAGCAGGTGCTTTTCCTTCAGTAAATAGGGTGGGATGCTGTTGCTTTCGAGTAGCATTATATCTGTTGTTACTGTGATGCCTGCTGTGTTGGGTTTCTTCCCTTAAAATTGATTGTACCATCCCCCCCAGAGCTTGCTCAGGTGAGAACTAGTCATTTATCTATAATACGTCACAAAGTTAACATGGATGAAAGAAAAACACAACGTAAATTTTGTAGGATTTACAATGTTGCAGTATCGGAAGTCACAACATCACCGGATGATTAGGGACGAGGAATGCCATTCAGCCCGTTTTAGTACATCCATCTAGAGTTACCTTGAAGTCATGCAAGTCGCCAAGGCTTCTTCGGCAGCACCTCCTAAACCCGTGGCATCTGCCGCCTAGAAGAAGGGCAGCAGATGCATGGGAGCACCATTGCCTCCAAGTTCCCGACAATCCTGACTTGGACATATATCATTGTTCCTGCATTGTCGCTGGGTCAAAAGCTTGGGACTCCCTACCTGACAGCATTGTGGGAGTACCTTCACAACACTGACTGCAGCGGTTCAAGAAGAAGGCTCACCACCACTTTTCAAGGGCAACTAGGGATGGGCAATGAATGCCGGCCTTGCCAGCGACGCCCACATCCAAAGGATGAATAATTAAAAAAAAGTTGTATGTTAGACTCCAAAGTCTCTCTCAACTTCATCCTTAGCTATTTCAACACCATTTAAGTTGCCCATGTTTCCTACCTATGTACAATACTTTACATTTGTCTCTATTAAATTTCATCTGTCATTTTTCTGCCCACTTACATATTTTAGTCGACTTATTCTGTCATTTCTGAGCTGCCTCCTTTAATTCCAGTGTCTCTTATGGTTTGGTATCGTCTGAAAATTTGACATTTATTACTGGGTTTCTGATTCCAAGTAATAGATGTAAATTAGAAACAGGCGTGGTCCCCACACTGATCCCTGGGTCAGTACTTGGTACTCTCCTTCCCTATCTCGATGTAACTCCTTTGAAAAGTACCCTTCAGTTTCTTATTTCATTCCCAAGATTTACCCTGAATCCCCAAAGCTTTGAGTTTAACTAATAGCCTCAAAAATCAATTAGTAAGAAATCAGTAAGATTCTTTCTGCAACAGGATTTGGGCTGACAGGTATATTAATTCAGTCTATAATATAATATAATAATTTATTGTTTTGCAGACGAGAACAATAATTCTCCCTTGTTTTCAGACCTCTACTGCACATTGTAGGTTTTATTCCTAAAGGCAGCACTCCCAATCTGAGAAGTTGTGTCTTGTGCCAGTAAGAACTTTGCGTTGAGGGAGATGGGATAGAGCAGTAGGTTAATGCAGGAGCGTCCAGCCTGTGACCTTAGGGTCACGTATGATCCCCTGAACCCTGGAAAACCAGCCCTCAAACCTCAGGAAATGTGGTTCTACGTGCAACTTATGCCTCTTGTTTTGTAGATCTGGAGGTCAGGAAAGGGCCACAGTTAGCATCATTGCTTTATCCAAAATCAGAACATTAAAATCTGTAAGTACCAGCAACTTGAGATATATGTAAATTAAGAAAAACATGGATTTAAACACTTGTGCATCCCCAACTTCCTTTGCCCCACTATTGGTGGCCGTGCCTTCAGCTGCCTTAAGCTCTGGAATTCCCTCCTTAAACCTCTCCGCCTCTCTACCTCTCACTCCTCCTTTAAGACGCTCCTTAAAACCTACCTCTTTGACCTCTCCTAATATCTCCTTATGTGGCTCGGTGTCAAATTTTGATCAATTACTCTCCTGTGAAACACCTTGGGACGTTTTACTATGTTAAAGGTGCTATATAAATACAAATTGTTGTTGTTCTATATCGCTCCCAAGACTCCAAGGTAAATACCTATCATCATATATGAAAATAAAAGCTTGGACAACCCTGGGTTAAGATATTGTTGCTTCATCCAGTAAGAATCAGCTGTCCATGAAACCATTTCAGGCAAAAAGCTTAATCATTTGTTTCACTCAGTGTTATGTTCTTCAGTTATATTTTGTTGAACCTTTGAGGAACTAAGGCAATGATTTTATTGATGTTCACTGCAGAGTTGGAGGATATTTTAAAATAAAATTCCCTTTTGAACAAAGTGGTCAATTTTTTTTCCCATCTGCTGAAGTTTTCCCTGCGCTAACCCTGACTGAAAGAGTGACTGGTAATCTGGTCGCAGACTTTGCTTATACTGCTCTGTCAACAACGACAACAACTTGTATTTATATAACGCCTTTAACGTAGTAAAACGTCCCAAGGCGCTTCACAGGGGTATTAAAAGACAAAAAATTTGACACCAAGTCACATAAGGAGAAATTAGGGCAGGTGACCAAAGGCTTGGTCAAAGAGATGGGTTTTAAGGAGTGTCTTAAAGGAGGAAAGAGAGGTGGAGAGGTTTAGGCAGGGAATTCCAGAGCTTAGGGCCTAGGAAACAGAAGGCACGGCCACCAATGGTTGAGCGATTATAATCAGGGATGCTCAAGAGGACAGAATTAGGATGTCATCAGGAACTAGCTGCAAACCTGGCAGACGTCGATCGTAAGGAGTAATGATGACTCATTTTGGTGCAAAAAATGTGACCCGTTTTGATGACTCTGAAAAAGTAAGTGTAGCCCCATAACTGCTTTTCAATCTCTGTCACTCTTGCTGATTTGGAAAATCAGGCCTAACATTCTTCTGAAATTGATTGTTCCGAAGACTGACTCACTTTTAGTTTTTTTCTCTCCAATACCTCCCAGGTAACACCACAAACTCACCTTTGGGCAATCATTGTTGGGGAACCAGTATTATCATGCCTTTTGCATATATTTCTTGGGAGTTTCTGTCGCCAGAAGATTTAGACAAATGCACCGTGTGTTGCTGTCACAGGAGCAGACAGTTGTCATGCACTCCTGGGGGTCGATTTTGCCAGCCCTGGGGAGGCGGGTATGGAGGTGGGACTGCCGGGAAAATGGCAGAATTTGGGGGCGGGTGGCAAACCTGCCCCCAACCCGCCTCTATACCATCTTCCCAGGAGGCGGGTTGCCATCCCGCGACTGGTCCCGTCTCCTTGGAGGCGGGAAGGGATTAAAGCCTATTAACTGCCTGTTAACAGGCAGAAAATAGGATTATCCCCTTTTTGCCCTTCACAAGTGCGGGCTTCCCGACGGCTCCAAAACCCGCCAGGTCAGCGAGGCGAGTACTGGGTCTGCGGGGGTCTGCGAGGGTGCAAAAGTGTGGTGTGAAGGTAAGTGATGGGTGCAAGAGTGTAGAGGTGAGTATCTGAGGTAAATTCTAAGTGTTTTTAAAAGTGTACTTACCTTTGTTTCTTCCTGCAGGCTTCAGTTGGTTTCTATGCAGAGAGTCTCGCACCTCCGTGTTGCAGATGAGAAATGTCCGTTGCATTCTCAGATGCAACAAACATCTCAATTCTGTAAAAGAAAGAAGGTTGATGAGGTCTTGTACGCAAGACCTCGTCAAACTGCAGAGAATGTCACAGTTTGACAGCTTCACAGAGCTGTCAAACGATAACAATTCATCTGACAAAACTCGATGGAGGCGGGACTGAAACCCGACAAGCAGCAGTCCCGCCTCCAACTTACCTCCATTCACAAAATCGCCCCCCTGGTGTGATAAACTGCTTGCTTTCTGAAATAAAAAGCAAAAATGAAACAGTGGCAATGAGGAAAGTTTTTAAACATCAGCTGAAATGATACTGCAGAAGGAAAATGAGACAGAAAAACCAGAATAGGAGATTATAAGTAGATTTAATACTACTGAGAGAACGGGGAAATATTTTGAAGTGAATGGGATTGAAAATGTTTTAGAAATATTTCTGTCTTGCTGACTGTATAGCACAGATTCACTAGGATGCTGCCTGGAATGAGGAACAACAGATATAAAGAAAGACTTGGAAGATTGAGGCTGTTTTTTTTTTAGAACAGAGGAGATTACAGGGTGATTTTAAATAATGAAAGGGTGCGACAGAATAGATAGAAACAGACTGTTCCCAGTGATTGATGGGTCTAGATTGAGGGGATGTAGATGTAAGATTAAATGTAAAAGACTTTATACAGAAGGTTGAGAGGCTGCGAAATCCACTGAAAAAATAAGTATAGCCTTATTACTGGCTTTCAATCTCTGTCACTCTTGCTGATTCTATGAGAGTTAGTATTGAAACAAAGACCATGTCAACATTTAGGAATAGGTGAGAGAGGTGGTTGAAGGAAAGGGGAATAAAGGAATATGGGAACAGGTTGGGCACCTGGGATTGGGACTACTGCTCTTGTGTGAAGGATGACACTAACATGGACAGGTTGCCCTGAATGGTCTATTTCTGTGTTGTAATTTCTATGTAATTCTATATCTCTGGCTTAAACCTTCATGAAACAAACCTGGTAGTGCAAGATTTGGCGGCAAACAATTGTTTGATGGTCCAACAATCAGCTCCGTCTAAAGCCAGGTATCATTGCTGAATGCCTTCAATCCCACCAGAAGCAGCAGAAAGAGGGAGGAGACTTGACCAGTTTTTTTTACAAAATTAAGGAAACTTTCAGATATTCAGGTCCTTTCCAGATAAAGTGCTGAGACACAGCTTGATTTGCGACCTTCGTTCAAATTCCATCAACAAAAGCTTCCGACTGAAGCCAATTTGACCATGCAAAAAAAAATGGAAAAATTGCTATGAGCATGAAATCTGCTGATAAAGACGCAAAATAATTCAGACAGGACAGACAAGTGAACAAAATTTATGCTGAATGAGAAGAATAACCACTTGGTGGCCTGTTATTTTTACAAGGACTCAAAATGTCATCAGTGTAAAGGAATAGGACACCTAAGTAAAAAATGTACAAAAGCACGCCATAAATAATGCAATGAGAGGGATATGTATCAATGTTTAGAAGCCAGTCAATAGGAAGCTGAGCAAACTGGTGTGCAGGAAGCGGTGAGGAAGCATTTGCAGGGCTATGGGGAAAGCACAGGGGAGTGGGATTAATTGGACGGCTCTTTCAAAGAGCCAACACAGGCACGATGGGCCGAATGACCTTTCTGTGTTGTATGATTCTGCGAGAATGAGTGAGTGGTAAATCTTGATTATCAAACTCAAAGCTCACCAGCAAATCGTTATTCTTCTGTAAGCTGTAACTAAATATTGGGCCAGAAATTCGGCTCCCTGGCTTCCCGCGGGTGCAATGATCGCGCGCGCACCTACCTACCGCGCCTGCCATTGACCTCTGGGCCCACGGGGACTTCAGCTCCTGGGCCTCCTGCAGCTGCCGGCGCGCAGTGCTTGCGTGTCCCAGGGGCGTAGTTAGTGCAATGCGTCCCCTGGGATCACGTGGGCCATGGAGAGCCAATGGCAGCAGACCATCTTTCATTCATAGATTTGACAGGAACTGTCAAATCTATGAATTGAAATCGGCCCCAAAACAACACCTAAACTTCAAATACATTTTAAAAAAATCACATTTTTAGAATAACTATAAGTTAAATAAACTACTTTAAACAAAAATTTAAATTTTTGAAAAAATTAAAATACTTTTTAACAGTGCTAAAAATAAACTTACCTTTCTTTAAAGTATCTAAAAAAGATAAACCTGTTGAAAATATTTTTAAATTATAATTAATTAACCACTTACCTTGTTAAAAACGGGTCTTGCGCCTCCTTTTTAAAAGCGCAGCTTCTTCCATACTTACCTTCCCGGAGAAACCTGAAAAAAACCTAAGTTCGCTGCGTGCGCGCAGCCTCTCCTGCGCACGCGGTTCACCTCTGAACCCCTCCCTTCACCAGACCGTAAGTTCCGGTTTCCCGCGCATGCGCAGTGCATGCAGGAAACCAGCACTTCAGGTGGCCTTACAGGTGAGTACACAGTGCGTACTCACCCGACAAGTGCCGAATTTCTGGCCCCTTATTAAATGGAATTGGATGCAGGCATGTCCTTGTCCACTCTTCCGTAAAACTTTTATCAAGAAAAATTCAGCACTGTCCCATTATAGTGTTTGGACAAATTGATGTGTCAATGAAATCTCTGAATGAAACAGAGACATTGCCAGTGATTGTGGTTCACAATGAGCAACCAGCACTAATGGGAAGAAGATGGAGGAAGTGGGCTGACAAAAGAAGAAAGAAAGACTTGTATTTATATAACGCCTTTCACGACCACCGGACGTCCCAAAGTGCTTTACAGCCAATGAAGTACTTTTGAAGTGGAGTCACTGTTGTAATGTAGGAAATGCGGCAGCCAATTTGTGCACAGCAAGGTCCCACAAACAGCAATGTGCTAATGACCAGATAATCTGTTTTTGTTATGTTGGTTGAGGGATAACTATTGGCCAGGACACCAGGGATAACTCCCCTACTCTTCTTTGAAATAGTGCCATGGGATCTTTTACATCCAGCTGAGAGAGCAGACGGGGCCTCAGTTTAACATCTCATCCAAAAGACAGTGCAGTACTCCCTCAGCACTGCACTGGAGTGTCAGTCTAGCTTTATGTGCTCAAGTCCTTGGCGTGGGACTTGAACCCACAACCTTCTGACTCAGAAGCGAGTGTGCTACCAACTGAGCCACAGTTGACACTAGAGTCAGCTCCAGAAGATTGACAAATAGCTGGTGTTTTCAATTTTTAGTCAGAAACATGAACCAGGGAACTGTAAGCCTCATTGCTTGCTTGATATCTAGAAATTCAATCAGATTTAACTAAAGTTAAAGCACCAAGTCTAAATGGGTTTCTGAAATGCAGATCACGCGGAACAAATGTATTAATTTACTGAGGGTGTAACTGAATTGGTGGAAAATGGCAATGGATACTGTATTTCTGGATTTTTAACTATTTAACCTTCAGGACATTTGGGTCATTTATATTAAGATATAGCTGTTAAGTTAAATTCAGCTCAACAGAGGTTAAATCCACATCATACTGTTGACCAGTGCCTGTACTTTGTTGCTGACTAGTTTTGTGTCGTGTTCCTTGGTCTGGTTATGGCCTGTACTCAGCTCCAAGACTTGTGCGTGGACCTGTGCCCTGCCCGTTACATACTCCCAATCCCTTTCAGGCTGCTCCCCGAACCTACTCCCTATGAATGCTTACAGACTTCATCTTCTCCCTTAGTGCTCCCAGACCCCATCTGAAAAATATTCCCAGAGCCCCCTCAGTGTTCCCAGAACCCATTTTACCCCTAAATGCTCCCAGATCCTTTTTCCTCAGTACTTCCGGACCCCAGACACCATTAGTCCACCTAAGTGCTACCTTTCCACCAACTTCTCCCAGACCCCCATCATTCCAGACGCCATCACCCTGTGCAGTACTCCCAGACGTCAGATTCCTATTCTCTGATGCTTCTATGACCCGACACCTATGGTCCCGAACTCCAATAACTCTCCATTGCTCCAAGACCCCAGCTCCTCACATCCTGGTTCCCATGAGTACTCCCAGTCTTCAATCTACTGTCCTTGAGCACCACTGGGCCTAACACCCCCAGAGTGCTTCTGACTTCAGTCCCCACTGCATTAGTGCCTTCAGGGTCCGACCATCCAATTGCTCTCAGGTGGAAGACCATAGTGCCTCTCATCCCAAGTGCGCCCACATCTATTCCCTGAATACTCTGTCACCCTCCCCCCCCTTTCCACCATGAACTTCCTCCCATGTGCTAATCTCAGATATTACCTTCCCTGTTTCCTGTCCGTCCCAGCCCGGCAGCCATATCTTCAAGCTTCAGCCCTCGCATCCCCCCCCCCCCCCCCCCCAAG
This sequence comes from Squalus acanthias, assembly GCA_030390025.1. Lineage (NCBI taxonomy): Eukaryota > Metazoa > Chordata > Chondrichthyes > Squaliformes > Squalidae > Squalus > Squalus acanthias. Next base: position 42,679,279 of record CM059438.1, read on the forward strand.
CACCCCACCCTCCCAGTTTACACCTCACTTGCGTATGCTGCTCCATCTCCTGGCTAGCTTCTCCCTACCTGATAGTCGTAGCCACTTCTGACCTCTTGCGAGTTGATTCCCATCTTACTGAGTACCCTGGGCTTTGAAAAAAGTGAGAGAGATAGGAATTGAGTAAATGAGTAAAGAAACACATATGAGACCCATAGATAGACATAGGGAAGAGAAAGGAGACAGAAGGAAGGGGAGACTTAGAAAAGGAGTCCGAGAGAAAGACTGAGAAAAAGAGTTGGAGACCACAGAAAATGTGAGAACCATACAGAGCAAGAGAGTGAAGGACAAACAAAGACGCAGAGAAGGACATAGAATGAATTAGAGTGGGAAGGAAGCAGAGAGACAGTCGCAGGAAGAGAGACACAAATTCTGTTATGTCCTTGAGCAATGTAACCGGAGCCCAACTAATACATAAAAATAATCTTGAAGAAGATATTAAAAGCAGAATGTCTGGTTTTGCAGATGACACCAAGCTCTTTGGGGCCACAAGATGCTGAGAGGGAATATAGAACATTCAAAGAGATGTGTCGAGATTGAGCAACTGTGTAGATGAATCATGAATGGTGCTTGATATTGAGAAATGTAAGGTCATGTTGGTACTATAAATAGCAACAATGATTGGAAAATGAAGGATGTATTACTCAATAAGGTGAGTCAGGAACCAGATTTAGAATAATAGTTTACCAAATATTGAAAGTTCTCACTGTATTGGGCAGCTGCTGACAAGGAAAATAAAATAGGTGAGATGTAAATAGATCCATAGCATGTAAGTCCAAGATATGGTCGTAACATTTCAATATGCATCAATGAGAGTACATCTGCAGCACTGTGGCCAGCTGTGGGCAGTGTTATTACAAAAACGTCAAGCTGGATTCAGAAATCACAAGGGTGATTCCAGGTCATTGCACTGTTAGAGGAGGTTGAAGAAGTTAAACCTAGTCCCATTGGAAAAATAGATCTTCTTAAAATCTGATGTTGTCCCAGTGTCCCACCTCCCTTGAAGATGGCAACTGATGTTGCGTACAGTTCCACAGGTGACACTGGTCCTTCAGGCAGTGCCCTTTTCACGTGTGTGGCCCTGGATAATGGGCATCAAGCGGCCATTCAACCGCTGAAACTATCATCCTCATGCCCTTGCAGCAGAGGTCATTAAATAGTGATCAGGAACAGGATACCTAGCTCATTTTCACTACACAGCCTGTTGATAATGAAGAAGATTTTAGAGCCTCTCTTGCCATGCCAGATGAGACTGGCTGACTCGGCACAGACCCGCGATTGAACCTGGAACCTTCCTGGTCATATAACTCAATGCTATTCCACTCGGTGATTCTACCCACTGAGTCAAACATTGTGGGGAGGTGGGGATAAAGGACGTGGTTCAACTCAAGTTTTAATGAAGAAAATAAGTAAAGAAAGAATGAAAGACTTGCGACCACCGGACGTCCCAAAGCGCTTTACAGCCAATGAAGTACTTTTTGAAGTGTAGTCACTGTTGTATTTTAGGAAATGTGGCAACCAATTTGCACACAGCAAGCTCCCACAAACAGCAATGTGATAATTACCAGATAATCTGTTTTTAGTGATGTTGATTGAGGGATACATATTGGCCAGGACACCGGGGATAACCCCCCTGCTCTTCTTCGAAATAGTGCCATGGGATCTTTTACGTCCACCTGAGAGAGCAGACGGTGCCTCGGTTTAACGTCTCATCCAAAAGACGGCCCCTCCAACATTGCAACACTCCCTCAGTGCTGCACCGAATGTCAGTCAAGAATTTTGTGTTCAAGTCTCTGGCGTAAGACTTGAACACACAACCTTCTGACTCAGAGGTGAGGGTGCCACCAACTGAGTACGTAAAGTGGATATAAAAAGGAGTTTGGTGGGAGGACCAGACAGTATGATTAATAACAATAAGTTCAATTTAAAAGAAATACATTTACATGGATAGAGGTATTGATTTATAGAATAGACTTTGCTCTATACAGTAAATTCTAACACATTTGAAGGATTCAGATGGGTATTGGATAAATTCCCAATTCAGGAGGGATAAAAAAAATAATGAAAAATAGATCGAATCTAGAAATTGAAGTTGGGTGAGCTGGGTGATGGATCTTTGGCGAGGAGATCGCTGGGTGATGGGCGAACTGGGTGACGGGCGAGCTGGGCGATGGGCGAGCTGATCGCTGGGTGACGGGCGAGCTGATCGCTGGGCGACGGGCGAGCTGATCGCTGGATGACGGGCGAGCTGGGTGACGGGCGAGCTGATCGCTGGGTGACGGGCGAGCTGATCGCTGGGTGATGGGCGAGCTGATCGCTGGGTGACGGGCGAGCTGGGTGATGGGCGAGCTGATCGCTGGGTGACGGGCGAGCTGATCACTGGGTGACGGGCGAGCTCATCGCTGGGTGACGGGCGAGCTGATCGCTGGGTGACGGGCGAGCTGATCGCTGGGCGACGGGCGAGCTCATCGCTGGGTGACGGGTGAGCTGATCGCTGGGTGATGGGCGAGCTGGGTGACGGGCGAGCTGATCGCTGGGTGACGGGCGAGCTGATCGCTGGGTGACGGGCGAGCTGATCGCTGGGTGACGGGCGAGCTGGGTGATGGGCGAGCTGATCGCTGGGTGACGGGTGAGCTGATCGCTGGGTGATGGGCGAGTTGGGTGACGGGCGAGCTGATCGCTGGGTGACGGGCGAGCTGATCGCTGGGTGACGGGCGAGCTGGGTGATGGGCGAGCTGATCGCTGGGTGACGGGCGAGCTGATCGCTGGGTGACGGGCGAGCTGATCGCTGGGTGATGGGCGAGCTGATCGCTGGGCGACGGGCGAGCTGATCGCTGGGTGACGGGCGAGCTGATCGCTGGGTGACGGGCGAGCTGATCGCTGGGTGACGGGCTAGCTGATCGCTGGGTGACGGGCGAGCTGATCGCTGGGTGACGGGCGAGCTGATCGCTGGGTGATGGGCGAGCTGATCGCTGGGTGATGGGCTAGCTGATCGCTGGGTGACGGGCGAGCTGATCGCTGGGTGACGGGCGAGCTGATCGCTGGGTGATGGGCGAGCTGGGTGATGGGCGAGCTGATCGCTGGATGATCGGCAATGGATGAGCTGAATGATTTGGTTGGCCTTTGCTAACTCTTACATTTTTATGTTCTTTGATATCTTTAGTTGTTGCCATTTAGTCATTTTATTTTAAATTAAGGCCCAATTCCCTTTGACTACGACACCAATATTTCAGTATGTGGGATCATTTACCAGACAGGAGAACATTGGAAGGTAAACATTTCTTGACGCATGACAACAGATCTGGTGGAAACGTTAAACAAATGATGCTGAATGGCTGTGGTATTCTTTCATTTGCATTTTTTTCATACTACAGCTAAATGGGATTATTTTTGACAAGAACCTGACTGTATTAAGCAGGCAGCAGATGTGCCAGCTTTTCAACACTAATGCCAAGAATATCGGATGCAGTCTGATGAACCACACATATAATTGCAGACTGAATTGATTGACTTAGTGCTACGTGTGCCAAACCACTGTGCTGCTGTGATGTCTTGTGTCCAAGTCCACTGTTACAAGCCCTATCTAGTTTCTGGGTCACATCTTACCACATAGCCTGTCTAGTTTTTTGTTATCCTATTTTGCGTGTTACTCACCATCTGTCGCTCTTCATTTTCAAGTAATGAAGTCACGCTGAAGTGTGAATATTTTTGCTGCTGCATGCGAGGAGGCCCATGTCTGGTGAACGGACTTATCATTTCTTATCACTGTTAATTGTAGAAAGGGTGAAGGGAGATGCACGGTATTTGGATGGCATTTGGTCTTAACTGGGTGGGAATGAAATAGTTGTCAGTTGGCAGAATCGAGAATAGAAAAGGTCTTTAAATCACGTGGGTGGGGGAGGGAGTGGAGGGGAATACATTTGAACACACTAGCCTCTCTCAAACTAGCTAAAGTGTCCAAGTTTTAGTGTGGAGAAATAAATGATAGTTTCAGAGTGAATCACTTTCAATTCATCTTTTTGAAGCTTTTGTTAATCATGGGTGGAAGGAGGGGCGGAGTGACTGTTTTGTTGCTCTGATTACCCAATGGATCCGTGATTCACTGCATAGAGAGTCACTGGGCTCCATGTGGCCTCCATGGAGAGGTGATGAATAGAGGTTTGCGCATGTCAGAAAGGAAGAGAAGTAAAAGAAGAGCCTGTGCCAACCTATGGTGCGTGTCTGCATTTTACGGCAGTTGGTTTAGGTAATGTGGAGATTACAGACAGCTAAATTGAGAGATGTTGAAGAGCAAGAGTTCTGAGGTGCAGCAGTTAAAATAACCTGTCCTATAGCCTATGCAAATATGCTTTATTATGAGAACAGTGGCATTGCAACAACCTTTCGTGCACCTTGACTCTGCTTCTGGGGTCACTGTCAATCCTGCTCACCCATCAGAAGCCTTGCTCCAGGCATCATGAGTGTGGGGCAGGCTTGGTGTGCCAGCTGGTCGTACGTTCGTTTTATTGCCTCAGCAGCACTGGACACTAAGAATGGCATCGTCAACAGACACACCTAACACTTCTGGGTGAGGCAGACACCTTTAAATCCAGTTTTAAAGGACAATGCAGACACATTGGAGGATCCCGAATTCATTGATGAGCATTTCTCAGTGGCTTCCTTACTGTTTTTTCTGTGAACACTGCAACTTGCTCTTCTTCAGTGGTGCTGCCTGGTCCTTTTGAAGGGATATTTACTAGTCCTAGCCCCTTTTAGGGCTACCCCGGATCAGGCGTATTTCTCAGACGTTCACTTTTAACTAAAGTTTGAGGTAGCCGAATCCTAAAGACGCTTAATTGGGTCTAAAGGTCCGGGCTATCTCTCCCTAAAGGAAAGGAACAACCCGAGAATGTTACCGTCCTCCAGAGAGCGTTTTTAATAAATTTAGTTAGACTGTAACATCCCGGATATTATGAGGGTCCGGAAAACTCCCCCAGAAATGTAACTCTTCATCCAAAGAGTGTACAGAGATTGAGTTCGCGAGTTTTTGATACAGAAGACTTATGCGAGACAATTCTAAAAATATATAGAGATTTATTAAAAGAACCGACATGCAATTTACAGTTGGTGAATCAGTCAATCGCAACATTAACAGTTCTAAAAAGAGAAAAAATACTATCTTTTTAACAGAGAATCTTACTTTTAAATCTTAACTTTGCTACAGTATTACAGTTCTTAAAGTTCTCTTTACAGGATATCCATCAATATCTAATACCTTTGATCCCTGAGGTACAAAGAGTGGTAGACTACAGAGCCGCCTCTGTGGTCGAGAATCGCTTTGCCCGATTAAAGCGAGTCTGATATCCCATTTGAGAGTTCAATATTTATACCCTTTTCCAGTGGTATTTCCTTTAAGGTTTTCTGCTGATGCAAGTTAATTATCCCTATTCAACTTTCTCCTGACCTCTGCAATTCTTACTGCTACATCAGCCAGAATCTTGTCTCATCTCCAGATGTTCTAGGGTCACCATATAGAATGGTGTGAATGGCAGGTGTTCCTTATTTTATGTCATCTTTACGAGGGCAGATGTTCCTTATCTTATGTGCCATCTTTGTGAAGTTTAAATTAGAACACCTTATCCAGGGTGAGCCATTGTTTTTGTTCCCAAAGGTCAGCCTGTCGGAGTCATGCACCTTCTGTTTCAATAAGGTTATTTATTCAGGGTCAACAACTGTCTTATCTCAATAGCCAGAATGCTTTCATAGCTATTTCATAGTTAGGTTTCTAAATTTCCAAACCCAGTTTGTCATGTTTTAATAAGGCCAGAATTTTTTCATAAGATAGCGTATTTTTCTAAATAGGTTATATGGCTTATTCCTTCACACTTTAAGCTACCGCAGGTGCCATGTTCCTGTAGCCATATCCTCGGTGTCAAGTTTTGATTGATAATCTCTCCTGTGAAGCACCTTGGGACATTTTCACTATGTTAAAGGCGCTATATAAATGCAAGTTGTTGTTGCTCCTCTGGAAACCACTGTTCTGCAGTGATGGAGAATCACGGGTACGATGATATGAAATAGCTGGGGTATATTGTCTATAAGGTGCTCTCTAAAAAATACTAGTTAATTTGACTAAATGCATTTTTAAGCACTGGGCAATTATAACATGGTTACTTTTGGGACCTTCAATTGCGAACCGTTTTCCAATGTATGGAAACTTTACAACGTGGTCTGGGGGGATGTAATGGGGAAAGACATTGTGGGGGGGGGAAGAATGAAGTGGCGAGAAACTCAACTGTGAAAGGGAGACACATCATCGTAGAAACCGGCAGCTGTTACTGCCAGAAGCTCCTCGCCCCTGACCATGTCGTGCCTAATATTCTTTCATCATTTGGGAGGCGACAGTTATGCAAGGAAGGATGACCCAGATCCTTCCAGTTTAGACCCAGAGGAAAGTGACAGCAGAAATGATAAATGCTCTCCCTGCAAAAGAGCCTTCTAACCCATGATGCAGTGCCGCTAGGAGCTACTGATCTGTGAAACGAGCAATTCACCTGTTGGCATTCGAACAGTTTCACAGGTTCTTGTCGGAAACTGCATATATTGCATTTTCAGACACCACTGCTCTCCATGCAGAGCACATATAAATTGGTTTTGCCCGACTGAAATTATTTTACTTTTATTTGTTGCCCATCTTCATAGACTATGAGTGTATTGGAAGATTTTGACAGTCTGATTATTACTTTAACACAGGATGAAAAATACAGGACAGCGTGGAGTGATTTATGAGACCATAATGTGATTGAGGAGTTCCATTGTTGTAATAAACTATAAGAATTAAGCTCAAATGGTTTATAACTTGTCATCGGGAACCTCAAAATTAGATTGCATCTTTAAAACACCTCTCTCTCTCCCTCTCTCTCTCTCTCTCTCTCTCTTTCTGGTACTAGTTGTTACTTATCATTATGTATACATTTTTCTGAAGTGTTTATTTAATCCTGAGCCTTTTTTTGTGTTACAGTGCAGTTCACAGCTGACACCAGCTGCCCGTGCAGTCTGGGACACTGATGAGTTACAATATTCATGCGCAGGATTAATTCCAAGGTCATCACTGCTCTGAAATCTCATTTATTGCTGTGAATTTCTATGCTCACCATATATTACGCGTGGTAAAACTGAAAAAGCAATATCTACAGAAACTGCCTTATAAAGCATGTTGATGGAGTAGGTTTTGGAAATGGTGAAGAAACAGTCTAGCTGTAATGAGAAGTAAAGTATACACTAGGCTTGTAAATGCCATTATAAGCTGACATCTACTTTGAGCTTGGTTTATTTAACCTAAATTGTTCTGGTTTTTACTTTTGTGACATTTTGTAATGCCACCAGCTGGAAACACTCCTACTCTCTGAATAGATTTGCATGGCCTTTCTCTATCTGATATTTTAACAGCGCTAAATCATCCAGGTTAATGCCTCCATTACAGTCGTGGACAGAGGAAGGTCATAAGAACACGCTAAACGTTTGTTATCAGCAACTAATTTCTAAGCTGGTATGAAAAGTCTCCACAGGAGGTCACCTTGTTAAACTTGTTGATATAACGACACGACACGGCCAGATGTCTCAGGGGTTTCATTCCTAGTGGTCGCTGCAAGCACAAGGGGACTTGGTGATAAACATATTGAGGTGGTGCCAATCAGGAAGCCGCAGGGGGTTATTTTGGCCAAAGGGTGAAAACAGGTGCTAAATGGGTGCAGTGCTAATAAGCCTGTTTGAAAGTCCGCATTTAGCGCACAACTTTGGTCCTAATTGCTGATCACCATAATTTGAACTCGCCTGGAGGTGCTAAACCAGAAACCTGCAGGTTTAGCACTCAAGTTGCTGATTAGACGCAATTTTCGTGGAGCAGTATATGTGGGCTCCTCGCACCCACTTCCACTGAAGGTATAATGTGCGCTGGCTGGCACACAGTGGCATGTTGCAAGATGGCTCAGGGACCGAGGGAGAGGGCGCACGGGTTCTCGGATGTGGCACTGGAGGTCCTGGTGGAGGAGGTCCAGAGGAGGAGGGATGTCCTGTACCCACAGGGGGGAAGGACGCCACCTCGACCTCCTGTCCCTCTCTCCTGCAGCAGCTGGTGCTGCTCTGCCAGGCCTCGTGTCCTCCTCCTATTCCTCGTCCAGACCAAGATGCCCATGACTAAGCACTTCCTTTCTCCTGATGACTCCAATAAAGTGTCCAATAAGTGGAGTCGCAGAACACTTGCTCTTCTTAGCCGACGTCCTCAGAGAATTTCCGAAATAAATGTCGCTGGAGTGTTGGTGAAGTTTTGAAAAAGTGTCCCAGAAAGTCTCCCGATGTGTTTCAGAGGTCATAAGAAAGAACATAAGAAATAGGAGCAGGAGTAGGCCATACGGCCCCTCGAGCCTGCTCCGCCATTCAATAAGATCATGGCTGATCATCGACCTCAACTCCACTTTCCTGCCCCATCTCCATATCCCTTGATTCCCCTAGAGTCCAAAACTCTATCTATCTCAGCCTTGAATATACTCAAAGTCTCAGGATTCACTGGGGCAGAGAATTCCAAAGATTCACAACCCTCTGAGTGAAGAAATTCCTCCTCATCTCAGTCTTAACTGGCCGACCTTCTTCTTCACAGCTGCAGCAGCAAGTGAACGTGAAATGGTATCCCTTTAAGTAGCACTTGAAATCCACATCAACGCCTTGTTTACTCCCAAACAGGTGGTTGCTGTTAGGAGATGATGTCAGGACAAGCGCTAGCTTCCTTAATGAGCGCTAACAGGCATTTTAAGTTGCATCAGCCCCTTAACAAGCAGCCGTTCCTCGCGTGTGCTTCAACTCCTCCGCACGAGCCTCCTCCCACTCTTTCATATCAGCCTATCAATATATCCTTATAATCCTTTCTCCCTCATGTACTTCTCTAGCTTCCCCTTAAATGCATCTATACTCCATGTGGTAGCACGTTCCATATTCTCACCACTCTCTGGGTAAAGAGGTTTCTCCTGAATTCCTTATTGTATGTATTAGTAACTAACTTATATTTATGTCCTCTTGTGGCGGATCGCCACCTAAACGGGCATAATCCACTTTTTCGTCCGTGGACAAAATATCGGGCACCTTGCCTTTCAGGCAGGAGAAAAGGAGTGGGCGGGGCCTCAGGATTTTTCCAGAGAATTCTGGGAGCAGTTGGTTTCAGCCATTTTGGACCATGCAGTGGTATTAAAAAGCCTTTGTTTTCCACACATGGATTCAGTCTTAATTCGTGTTTTGCGGCAGCCTCAACACTCTAGTTTTGGACTCTCCCACCAGTGGAAACATCTTCTCTATGTCTACCCTATTGAACCCTTTCATAATTTTCAAGATTTTCGAGATTGCGCTGCATGATATTTCGGTGCTTTTATGTTGTAGTTCTGGTTTGGGATGGCAGCTGTGTACCTGTGTCCCGGTACCACTCTTCCCCATTTACATTCCCCTGGCTTCATTCGCTGTCAGACTCCAGGCAGAAACAGAACTGGTCAATCTGGCAGCGGCTCACAGCAAGGAAAGGTGGTACTTTTATACTCCGGAATGCAGCTAATGGTAGGAGGAGGGCATGTGTCTTGTCAGCTGCATATTTATAGACTTGAATTTATATTGCGCCTTTCATGACCTCAGTACGTCCCTGTGTGCTTTAAAGCCAATTAAGTACTTTTGAAGTGTAGTCACTTTTTTTATTGGGCATTGCTGGCAAGGCCAGCATTTATTGCCCGTCCCAAGTTGTCCTTGAGAAGGTGGTGGTGAGCCGCCGCCTTGAACCGCTGCAGTCGTAGCCGGTGCCGAGTGGTCCGTCCGGTTTTATTCTTCTTGTTTTTCGTAGCGGTTTTCTTTTACAACTGAGTGGCTTGCTCGGCCATTTCAGAGGGCAGGTAAGAGTCAACCACATTGCTGTGGGTCTGGAGTCACATATAGGCCAGACCAGGTAACATAACATAACCACTATGCTACCGTTCCCCTGTTGTAATGCAAGAAACACGGCTGCCAATTTGCGCACAGCAAGCTCCCACAAACAGCAATGGGGATAGTGATCAGATAATCAGTTTTATTGATGTTGGTTGATCAATAAATATTGGCCAGGACACCAGGGATAACTGGTGAAAGGTCATCGACCTGAAACGTCAACTCTCTTTCTCTCTCTACGGATGCTGCCTGGCCTGCTGAGTTTTTCCAGCGTTTTCTGTTGTTATACCAGGGATAACTCCCCTGCTCTTCTTCGAATAGATGAATATTTATAATGTAAAAGGCGCCAATACATTTGTGTGAAATTCCTTTGTCTGCTGTTTTGATGAAAGCTTTAACCTGTTTATTTATGGGTCATTAATTAGCAATCTCACAATGTTGAGATGCATCTGCAGCAGTCCTTCTGCTCCTGTTGTAATGTAGGAAACGCGGCTGCCAATTCATGCACAGCAAGCTCCCACAAACAGCAATGGGGATAATGATCAGATAATCAGTTTTATTGATGTTGGTTGATAGATAAATATTGGCCAGGACATGATGGATAACCATAGAGGCCTGGCTTAAGTGCCAGCAAATCATATGCTGCCATTCTGGTCGCCATCTTGGAGAGGACCTGCTGTAAAGGATGGGCTTTGTCTTTATTCACCATCAGACACCAGGCAGAAACAGAACCAGCCAATCTGGCAGCATCTCACAACAAGGAAATACAGCTGGTGATGCGGGGAGGGCATGTGTATTGTCAGCTGCATATTTATAGACTTGCAATAGATCATTTCATCTAATTCAGTGACCTGCATGATTGTGATTCTATGCAACCCATCACTAAAGGATTTTTTTTTTGAAGCCTGCCAAACAGAATTAAAGTATCCCATCATTCAGCAGTCATGAGCTATATGAAGAATGCCAAAGAATCAGGGTGACGAATAGAACCAAGCTTCCAGTCAACTGACCGGTTCTGATGTGATGTCCATTTTGTATACATTGTACCTGGACAGCGGACTGTAGTGCATAGAAGTAAGATGTGATTGCACTAGAGAGGGTACAGAGGAGATTTACAAGGATGTTGCCAGGAGTAGAGAATCTTAGCTATGAGGAAAGACTGGATAGGCTGGGTCTGTTTTCCTTGGAACGGAGGAGGCTGAGGGGAGACCTTATTGAGGTGTATAAAATTAAGAGGGGCATAGATAAAGTGGATAGAAAGGACCTATTTCCCTTAGCAGAGGGGTCAAAAACCAGGGTGCACAGATTTAAAGTAATTGGGGGAAGGTTTAGAGGGGATTTGAGGGGAAATTTCTTCACCCAGAGGGTTGTGGGGGTCTGGAACTCACTGCCTGAAAGGGTGGTAGAGGCAGGAACCCTAACCACATTTAAAAAGTACTTGGATGTGCACTTGGGATGCTGTAACCTGCAGGGCTACGGACCAAGAGCTGGGAAGTGGGATTAGGCTGGATAGCTCTTTGTTGGCCGGCGCGGACACGATGGGCCGAAATGGCCTCCTTCCGTGCTGTAACTTTCTATGATTCTATGAGTAAAATTCAACTTCGGAGGGGCGCAAAATGGGCAGTATTGGATTGGCTGCCCATTATTCACCCCTCCGATTTTCCTCTACATTGACGACATTGGGTGAGGTTCGGCGCCCTTGCCACATGGAGACCTGCCTCTCCTGCGTGCTTGCCGGCACTGGCTGCTTCAGGGCAAACCAATCTTGTTTCAGGCGTGGACACTGCACTGGCCTTTACCAATATGGCGGGCGGTGCACTTCTGGCTCGTGATGAGCGTACGCTTCCTGCCCGCCATATTGGAGTTTTAGGTTGCCCTTTAGCACCTGAAAAACCGGCGTCGCGCGGCCAAATTTCTAGCTCCGTATGCCACGCCACAGGAACTCGACCCGTATTATGTAAAAATATTTCAGGCATGTTTCTTGGCTTGACAATGCTTAGATCCCCTGGTGCTTAATGCTGAAAAATACAAAGAGACAGCTCTTAAATCAGAGCTAGAAGCTGTGCTAACTTTTAAAATTAGGAAGAATTCTTTCATTAATTTAGACAAAATGCCATTCAGGCTGTTTCATTAAATGTGTGAGAGCCACTGACTCTGTTGGTAGTTGAAGAGGCTTCAGTAATGAATCTCTTTTCCTTTGCTTTTTTGTTGTTGCACTCATCAAGATTGAAGAGGCTGATGCTGAGGAATAGACATAGCACTGAGTGCCAATACCAAGCAACTTGCGGTCAGCTGCAGGGCAGCACCCCCAACAATGGGAGCAAGGTTCCATATGTCGGAAATCTGTCCGACAATCAGATACATGGAAATTGCTCGGTTGTCCGGGTTGATACGTCTGTCCATTGCGGATGGAGATTCCGAGCTTCTAATTCGGAAACAGACCGCCGAATTGTTGGGAGCAAAACCGAAGTAAGCTCATTATCAGGAAGGGACATGTGGCACTTTTCATATACTTAGAGGGCCGGGGGAGGTGTCGCCTATATTTTAAAGCAATAATTAAAAATAAAAATGCCCTAGCAGTTGGAATAGCTTGTTGGTTTGAATAAAGTTTGCTCCCATTGATTTTCAGATGTCTTGGGTCGTGGATACCGACAGATCTTTGTGTTCTGATTTGGGGATTTATCCTCGCAACAGTACGAGAAGCAGCCCTTTCTAAGCCTGCAGGCAATCCATGCAAGACAGACTAGTCAATAAAAAACATAAACGCAGCTCGGGCTGAGTTGCCTGGGCTTCAAGGGCCAGATCGCCAGCATGGGACCCTGGGCCGCAGGTTGGACTCCTCTGCTGGAGTTTATCTCTGGATTTTGATGTGAACCTTAGATTTGATCATTAATACTAGATAGATATACATCATTCCATTGTATATATATATATATATATGGATTATTCAGAGATTGGAAGATGCCACAATCATGCCTGTTTATTTTTTCTTTAGTGCAGTGCTGAAGCTGTAATAATATTGACTTAAGCTCCAGCGCAAATAAGTCTGATGGTTTGCATCAGTACACATGAATGATGAAACGTATTAACTTACTTCTGTCTTGTCCTACTCCTGGATTACATGCCAGTACCTGGAATTACCAGAAGCTCAACTGTACAAAGGCTGACGCAACCCCAAGAATGCTTATGAGTCTCCTCCCTTCTCCCAGTTGACTGAGCCACTCCTCCTCTTCCCTCACTCCCCAGTTCACCGTCAGCCCGCTCCGCCCACTTCAAATCGTGCTGTCCTCCCCTTCTCAGTTCAAGCTGGTGTATTTCTTCCTCCATCCCCACCCCGCAGTTCGTGCTTGCGCGCTCTCCTCTCCGAAGTTCCTCCTGTCGTTCTTCTTCCCTTCCCTCGATCAGACATGTACCCTTCTCTATTTCCCTGTTAGTGTCACTCGCAGCTCCTACTCGATGGAACTCTGCAGCATGTGGGAATTCCTCACTTCACAAAACTATCGTGATCATTTTTGACAACAACAATAAATTGCATTTATACAGCGCCTTTAACATTGTAAAATGTCCCAAGGCGCTTCACAGGAGCGTTATTAAACAAAATTTGGCACCAAGCCACAAGGAGATATTAGGACATGTGCTTAAAAGATAGTCAAAGAGGTAGGTTTTAAGGAAGAGAGAGAGGTAGAGAGGTGGAAAGGTTTAGGGAGGGAATTCCAGAGCTTAGGGCCTGGACAGCTGAAGGCACGACCGTCAGTGGTGGAGCGATGAAACGCAGAGTTTCATCCGCTGGAGCAGGAGCAGGATTGGATATAAACTGGAAGCGGCACTGAACGGTGGAGCCAGGAGCAGTGCTCAGGGGAGGCATGGTTAAGAGATGGGAGCTGGGCAAATTTACGTCCCCAGATGTGGTCAAGCAGACGCCGACTGTCGGCCTGAAATGCATTTCCTTATCTATGGCCAGGAATTTGCTTGGAGCTGCTCCAGCTCCTCCGCCATCATACGTACGCTGGAAGTGCTTCAGACACCCGTATAAACAAAGTTAGCGGGAGCAGCTCCGAGGAAATTGCCGGCCTACGTGTTCTCTATTGGGAAAGGCTGCTCCCCCAGCGCAGAGCCTCGCTCGGTAGGAGCGGGAATCAGGCAAACAGACTTGGAGCCCTCCACCTCCAATCCATGTTCCCTTTGAAGGAGGCTCCTTATCGGGAGTGTACCATCACTAAATTTACACACATATTTTCCATGATGCTAATGCAGAATTCTCGCTATCGATTGCCTTCCTTTCCTTTGTAAACATTTGATTTTTATTTATTTCATGCCATTTTTCACTCTTTATTCTCCCCTTCCTCTCCTGAAGGCTTTCACCCCCTTTCTGAGGTACAGATCCATGGGCACTGGTCACCCTCTAGCCCATTGCTTGTGGCCAATGAAACTTGTCGATGAGTTTCAGCGGGGTTATTTAACCATGGGGGACTTCACAGCCAAGTCCGACCCGGCCTCCCCTAACATTCCCGCGTGCTCATCTAGCCTATAATCAGGAGCAGGAACCATGGCCAATTTATTTTGCTGCCTCCCTAAACCAGATGCACTGAATCTCCGACCAGCGTGCTTGTTGAGATGAGCTAACTCGGCAATGGCCGGGGAACACACCTGGGCTCTTACTGGTCTGTGTGGCTCAGATACTCACAAAGACATTTTTTTTAGTTGTGGGGGATAGTGGAATGAGTGGAATGTGCTCGGCCCCTATTCTGATATGTGAAGACTTGGCTGCACTTTTACAATCTGCTTAATAGATAACATTATATTGAATGCTACTAATTCTTCTTTTTATTCATTTGTCAGCTACGCCCCCTTCCTTGAGTCTAAGTGTTATATTCTGCGGTGTTCTCTCTTTTCATCTTCTGTTGATAACCTTGTGGATTTCTACAATTGTATCTGTGCTAATCACACCACTTGTGTTATGAAGATTAATGGGACATGGTTTCAACTTGGAAATGGAGAGTTCCAACAAATGATTACTTTCCAACCAGTAATAGAAACGGATGTTTGCCAATGCCATTATGTGTTTCTAATGCCAGACAGTACAGTACGACAGTGAATGGAAGTGTCTTCCCATCTATAGTGGGGAGAGTTGAGTTCACAGCTGTATTAGTTTAATGGTTTTGGATGGAATCCAAATGTAATGTAATGGAAGAGCGGTTCAGCCATATGCTTGCAGATTAGTATGTGAATGCAGTCGTGTAGCCATGAAAATTCCAGTGCAGTTCAGCTTTCCTGAAACATTTTGTTTGGAGGAATGCACTGTGAATAATGAATGATAAACACAGTGGGATGAACTTCCATAGAGCATGAAAAATGCCATTCAAGTTGTTAAGTGTATTAGTTGTTTTGTTACCAATGGTGAGCTATGGAAAGGCTGGGCCTCTGATCAGGGGCCTAGTCATTCTGTAGGCTCAAATATCTATCTGCTTCAAAGTATAGACTCATACCATTCGGCTCTCCAATGCCTCTCCTCCATTGTTCAGCTCAGTCCCAGATACAAATTCCTCCAGTCACAAATCACATCCTCTGACTGTGACTGTGACCATGATGTACTATCGCTCCTCATCCTTCTCGACCTCTCTGCAGCATTTGACATGGTCGATCACACCATTCGACTGTACAATGCCTCTTCTCCAATTCTCAGCTCAGTAGTGGATGAGCTGCAAATTCCTCCACTTAAACAAAGACTGAAGCCATCGTCTTCAACCCCTGCCACAAATTCCATACCCTTGGCACCAATTCCACCCCCCACTGCACCTCCTCCTGGCCAACGTCTCGGGTTGAACCAGACTGTTTGCAACCTCGCGTTCTATTTGATCCGAAGCTGAGCTTCCGACCCCACATCCTTTCCAATACAAAGACCGCCTACGTCCACCTCTAACATCGCCTGCCATCACCCCTGCCTCAACCCATCTGCTGCTGAAACCCTCATCCATGCCTTTGTCATCTCCAGTCTCAACTAATCCAATGCTCTCCTGGGTAGCTACCCGTCATCCACCCTCCACTACTTATACCACTACTAATACTACCACTATTACCACCATTACTACTACTGCAGTAGTACACAATGCAGCATAATTAGTTTGATATTTTAGAAATAGCACAAAAAATCTTGATGGACTGACTGAATTACGGTTGGTGGATGGGGATTGGCCAGTTAGTGCGGGATTCCCACCAATAGCCCACTCTGAAGAATGATTAATGTCTCTCTCCCCCGCCCCCGCCCTGCCCCACCCTTTGCCCCTCCACTTGGAAATCAAAGCTTATATGAAGAAAAAGAACATCCATTGACTGCAGAAGAACTTTCAATGGAACGAAAAGGAATAGGTTAAAATGAAACAGTAGAAGAGCTGACGGGGATCGTAAGCTCAGGGAGACTGGTCTAAGTCAGTGATTGAGGGAGCAACAGTATGTCCAGAGCTCAGAAACTAGGCATTAAACTTGGGAGGCGTTCTTGCAATTGGTATTGTATATCTCTATACAAATAATAAGGTTTATAAATGTTATTAGCTGGCACGGGGAGACTATATTTCAAACAGTTTTTTTGGAATAGGGAGGCACAGCAAACACTAACAAAAGCTGACAGGTTGAGAATGTGCTGGAGTAAACAAACTAATAGTAGATCACACGGGAGGAGGCTGGGAGGAAAGCAGGAACCTACAGCCAAGAGAAGATGAAGTGTTTAACAAGGTATTTTGTATAGACAGATTGGCTGATGGCAAGAACTGTAGATCTTGGTGAGATCTGTTGTAGGCAGTAAGTTGAGACAAAGAGACAACACAAATTGGGCAGAGAAATGACAAGGAAAATGTACAACTGAAATGAAAAAGAAAACCGAAGACTAAACTGATCTGAGAGGTGCTAATGATAAGACAGGAGAAATATTCAAGGAGGAGGCAGGTATGTAGTAAGTGAAGCAAGAACAGAAATAGTAACAATGATTTTTTTATAAAGCAAACGAAAGCCAAAAGAGGAAGAACGCTGAGTGCTATACAAATATAATCCACTTTTGAAATGGTGCCAAGATTAATATGTGCCTTTTGTTGCCTATCTCCCTGGCCCTTCGTGTGCCCTGTGCCTGTAGATATAAGGGTAAGTTTTGCTAAGCCCTGCTCAGTGCAGAGCCTTGCTCCCAGAGCGTGGTTGACGACAGGTTACTCAATACTGTAGGGTTGAGTTTCCGACCCCCATTCCCATTGAGTCTCATCCCGCTGGAGATGTGTTCCCAATTCCGCCAAACCGGAATATCTGGGCTGTCCAATCTGAATGAAATCTATTTCTCTCACATAAGTTATTTGTTGACCATTGATCACTGTTTTCTGCTCTTTTTACCAGCGCGAGAGTGACTTTCACACATCATTGGTCATAGTTCTCCAAGAGAAGCAATACTAGCTCCAGTTGAATATGTATATTGAATCACTTTAGAAGGAATTCATCTATGTCCCACCCCTTAGGACAGTGCGCCTCAATAGAACGGGCCAAACAATGCCCTTCTTTCCTTGCCATCTGCTGACTCAGCAAGCTGACTTCATCACCCACTAGTAGATGTCCAATGAGACCGTGGCAAGATGTTATATTCAATGGCTTTCAATAGAAAGACTCTTTCAATTGTATAACCATTGATTGAGGTGAATAATAATGAGCAAAGCTAAATTCCCGTTGTTTCTATACCGGTGAAGGAAGATGGGGACCAATATAAGGTACAAATTCTTATAATAATTTTTTTTAATTCCATCTATGTCCATTGTTTTACATCAATCTCTGGAGATGCTGGGGGATGTGGTTTGTTACGATTTTCAACTGATCGGGCAGATGCAGCATGTTTGACTTATAACAACTGTAGAAACAGTACACATTTTTTATTTGATTCAAGTAACAAAGATATTCTTCAACAAGTAAATTCTGAAAAATGTTCTATTTTAGCCAACTAGCAGCCTTCCCCTCAATCTTGACTCCTGGGTTGTCCTCTGGGTAATCACTACATTCAATGTCGGTAGGTCTGATCAGGCATGCTTATTTCCACTCTCTTCATGCCACAGCCACACTCACTGACTGCTATCCCACTCTCCTAATATAATAGATCATGCTGGGCTTCATTGAGTGTTGTCATACTGACATCACGACTGAACGCTGAGAAACTCTGATAGAAGTTGTTGCTCCAAAATAACAGAGAACCGCTTAGCAGATTTAAATAAAGCTTGAAAAGTGTATCTGACTCTAATCCGTCTGGAGTACAATCAATGTTCCCTTTAATTTTTTTTTGGGTGCGCGACCCATTCAAAATACCGCGCATGTGTGGTTTTTCCTATTTGAAAGCCGGTAAGCCGGAGCTGGCCACGCAGCTTAAAGGGAACATTGAGTACAATTTATATTTCTCAATCTCTATTTCGTTTCACTCTTTCTCTCCACTCATGCACTTGCAGAAATTCTCTGTCCCTCTCATAAACGCATTGAAAAGATGGAATGAAGTAGAAATGAACCATACACTATCTTTGCCGTGGCATATTACCCTTTCTAGAGTGACGCATTTAGCCGAGGTATTTAAATCCAGCTGTTTCTTCTTGTTCTTTGAAGATTTTCCCTGCACGCTCCACTTCTCTGAAATTCTCCTGCCTACAGCAGGCTATATGTATGGATCTATCATTGTAAAGTGGATGAACAAATCAGAGGAGTGGCAATAATTGGAGAGTCAAATCTAGATTTAGGTGCAATGGAGCAGGTTTTCATCTTCACTGCCTGATTGGTAATCTGGTGGAGCCAATGGAATGGAATGACAATCATGCAGGTGCTCTAATAACAGTTAAATGAAAAGACTTGCATTTATATAGCACCTTTCATGACTTTAGAACGTCCCAAAGCACTTTATAGTGTTGTAATGTAGGAAATGCAGCAGCCAATTTGCGCACAGCAAGGTCCCACAAACAGCAATGTGATAATGACCAGATAATCTGTTATCAGTGAATTTGGTTGAGGGATAATATTGGCCAGGATACTGGGGAGAACTCCTCTTCGAATAGTGCCATGGGATCTTTTATGTCTACCTGAGAGGGCAGACGGGGTATCAGTTTAACGTCTCACCTGAAAGACGGCAGCTCTGACAGTGCAGCACACCCTCAGTACTGCACTTAAGTGTCTGCTTGGATTAGGTGCTCAAGTCTCTAGAGTGCGACTTGAACCCGCAACCTTCTGACTTCAAGGCCCGGCATTGAGCCACAGCTGGGCAATCCACTCAGCCAGTTTACCACCAGATGGTGAAGTCCAAAATCACTCCCCTTGTCACCACAGTGTGTCATCCATACTGGGCTGCATTTTCATCTGCTATACCTCCTGAAATCAGGCAGTATAGTGGCAGAATGGAAATGGATCACAGAGGCCTACCACCCGACCCTTGCCCCTACCATTGCTGCTGGGAATGCTTCTCCACCTCCACAGTAGGGAAGTTGTCTGGCCGCCCTTAACAGTCCCACTGCACGTAAGTGACGGCAGGAAAGTGGGGCCCAGGAAACCAGCTGATTTCCATACCTGCTGCCCCAACTATCACCGACCCCACGGCCTGTCAAAGAGAGGTGGTGGTAGGCCCTGGGGCAGTGGGAGCAAGCCCACCATTTCAAATGTTTGAGGGAGTGGGCCTTGCAGTGGGCACCACTGCCTCTCTTCAGCTCCCTTCCTTTCCGATGGAGTGCCCATCACTCTATAAATGACCTTTCTTTGAAACAATTTAAAAAGCCTTTGGGGCTCTTCTGCCCCTTTAAATGCCAGCTGCCCCTGGCCTCCCCCCCCCCCCCACCCCCCGCTTTGGTGCTATAGTGGATGTCCTTTGCCACATTTTCTTTATTGGCAGTGGTGGACTCCCTCTCTGTGGCAGGCTCCCTGCTGGGATCCCACCTTGCAGGAGCAATGAGTCCTAGGAAAATGAGTGGGTGGAAATCCTCCTTCAGAGGAATATCAGGCCCTTTCTATCATGTGGGGTGAGAGCATATCTCTTTATCCAATGTGATTTAATTAAAACATGTATTTGAAACAAAACATAGAAATGAAAACTATATTGTCAGTTTTCTATTGTATATTTTTAGCTTAGTACAACAATAACAACTTGCATTTATATAGCACCTATAACGTAGAAAAATGTCCCAAGGTGCCTCAAGAGCGTTATCAGGCAAATTTGACATTTAAAATTTTAAAAGTAAGAAAAACACTGCACCAGGGCAGACGTCCAATTCTTCTGAGGCTGAAGCAAGGAAGGACACTGTTCGGACTGAGGCTGGGACTATTGCTGAAGGATAAAATGGTCACTGAACAAGCTAATAAGCTTGTGAACTGGAGTAAGATTAATCATAACGTGTGCAATACATTTTATCCAAAGGTTTCTGGAATTATTAGGTAGAGAGCAAACTGTAAATGTCACAATAAAGTGAGTCAATGAAACCCTAGCTCAAGTCCAGCAGATCAAAAGATATTCGAGCTATTGTTGTACAGTTACTGAATGTCCAAAGCAATAAGAGAATTATATGGGGCACCGGAGCGAAATACAAGCACTTCTCGAAAAATTGTCATTGCCCTCAGCAGGATTTGTAACAGTGAACAGTAAATGGGTTCATATGACATTTCTCTCTTTAAGCCATTTAAAATAATTAGATTGTTAAGATAGCAGACGGAGGAATTTCCTAGGAATATTCATTACAAGTCTTGCAAACACCGATTTCACCTCTTATTTCTATTAAGTCGGTAAAAGAGAAGAGTGCAACTCAATTTGAAAACTTATGGCAGTTATAATAGTGATAGCAGTTCAGTGACTGAGCAAGAGTGATTTAATCAGATTATTGGTTGGTGACTGTGGGTGCTGGTGGCTCGGGCTAATGTGATGCTTTGTAATGTTCGGTTTCTGCTATTTTAGTTATGTGGAGTGAGAAATAGGGGCCGGGCCATCTTTCCCAACAGTGTATTATTAGGGTTCAAGGAGAGAAAACCATTTTCCAAAAGCAGCCCTAAGTGTAGTAAGCTTTCTTCTAAAAGCGGTCGGGGAGGAACATCACATCATGAGGACCTTACATAGATGAGTTAGATACCTTCCCAAGTATCTGGGAGAGGATGCCTATGCTTTCTTTCATTTGAGGCAATGAAACTTGGGGGCAGAGGTTTAAATCCTTGATGCTTCATGATGGTACCTCATTTTTAGTGGACAACTTTTCGACAAGAAATTAGGAATAGAGTTGCATAATAACAGAAGTGACATCAATAGAGTGGAAGAGTAAAAGCTGTGTGTGGAATTTTGAGTATACCAATTGTTATAAACAACATTAAAGCCGTAGGGGGAATTAAAGCCATAGGGGGAAAAAGAGGGCGCTAACGGGGCGCAAAGCAACTAGCGCCCGGGTGCAGTGCCGCCACTGCCTCCCGCGAAATTCAGCGGGAGGTTAGCAGTGGCGGTAACCATTAGTGCCCCGTGGCGCTGCACCGCCGGTGATGACGTCATCGCCATGCGCAGCGCCCCGGCCGCGATCTTCAGTGGTGCCCCCACGACTTACCGCCAGACGCCATGTCCGACGGGGTCAGGGGGGCCTACCTGCGGCAGGGGCGGCGCTAGTTAAAGGCGAGGTGGCGAGCAGCCATTTTTGTTCCTGGCTACCTGCCAGCACCTGCCCCCGTTGCCGTCCCCGGCCTCCTCTTCAGCCCCCCCGTGGAGTGCCGGCTGCGCTCTGTGAGCCCGGCATTTCGCTTGAGTGCCGGGCTCTTTTGCCGGCACTCCAATCCCTGGTGGCCCAGCTGGGCCCCGGGTCGCGCTGCGCAAGGCCCCTCCCCTTTAAGAAGGGGAGGAAGGCTTGCGGCATGTAGCGCCATGATATTCCCTTTCAGCGGCCCAAGACAGAGGCTGGGTGCTTCCAGTAGCGCCCCACTTCCCTCTTGGGGCGCTACGATGAATTTCGGCCGTGAGGGCGCTAATTTTTTCCGGGTGCGACTCAATTTTTCCCCCATAGAGTCCATACAATGTAGATTCATCAGGATGATGCCAGGGATGAGAAACTCTAGTTATAAGGAGACACTTGAGATACTGGGACTATTTCCACTGGAGCGGAGAAGAATATAAGGTTTACTAAAGGTTTTTAAAATTCTGAAAAGTTTTGATAGGTTAAATAGGGAAAGTCTATTTCCTATGATTAAGGGATCAGTGATGAGAAGTTAACAAATTAAGATTGTCGCTAAGGAAATAAAGAGAGGGGTTAGGAGAAACTTCTTTATGCAGGGTTGTTTTAGCATGAAATGCTTTGCAGCAAGAAATATTTCAGGCAGAGACCATTGTGTCTTTTAAGGGAAAAATGGATAAATAATTGAAGCAGAGAAAGATACAACAATTTATTGGATATATTTAATCAATGTCTTTACAATCACTTTAATTCATGTAAAATGGTGTGTCTAGCCCAAAATGGACGTCCCTAATTTGATCATTTTCCCCTGAATTTTGTGGGCTGTTTACCTGGATCAGACATCGAAGGTAGTGACCAGAATATCTTCTCGATGTTTGTCAATGGAATTTATATCTGGTTGAAAGAAGGAGCAGAACCACTTAGAGGTTTAGAAAAGAGAAGACCATTGATAGAGACATTTCTTCACAAACCCACATTCCAGAAAGAAATTCCATTATATATTTAATTTACTTATTCCAACACTCAACAATGCAGGAATTGACTTTGAAGCATTCGCTGATTATGGTCCTGTTTGGGATGCCACAATTTGACATAAAAATAGCAAAGCTACAGGTAGAAGTTTAATGAGACTTTGCTCTGTGGAAGAGTGCCCACTCATAATTCAGAAAAGTAAATGATAGAATATTTTATCAACAACTCAGGTGTCAGAGATGGTACTATAGCAAATGGCTGAAGTCTGTTTGCTCCACTCATTGCAAGGAAGGATGGGAATTGACAGCGATCCTGGAATGAGATGCTAAACAATACATTAACAACAGTTGATCAATTCCAGTTCAATTGGTTTCAGAGTCCAAAAAAAAACTTAAGATTACCAATATAAGTTTGGAGCTTTAGAATATGACTAGATTAGAACTGAAGAGGTTTGCAGCACCGAACCAGCCATTCAGCCAATCGTGTCTGTGTCGGTTTTTGCTGGGTAATCCAAAACTAATGCCACTGCCCTGCTCTCTCCCTCGAATCTTGTATCTTCATCTGCTCCAAATCTACACCTACTCTCCCCTTTATAAAGGCAATGGTCTCTGTCGCAACACCTTGCTGTGTAAAAGCTATTTTCCCTAGTCTAACCTCTTTCGTCATTCTGTAGCTTGAACGTGGCTTCAGTGCTTTCCTCACGGGCGAGTGGGCTGGTTAACTAAATCACTGAAGCTGGGAATTTCCTGTGGGGTTCTCCTGATCGGCCGCCATCATTTCAGTGGAAGATGGGCAGAAGCACTATTTACGTGGGTTACCTGGGTTTTCTGCCAATCTACGGCCCCTGTGGAAGTTGTTCAAAGTAAAGGTAAAGCACTTGTTATGAATATCAAATATCCCAGGGCAACAATGGATACAGATTTTCAGGACACAACCTCAACTTTTACATTTAGAGAAGGATTTTCAAAGGAAATTACAAAAGTGATTCATTGTATAATTTTTCAGAAAATTACAAGAGATTTCTTTTATCTTCGCTGAAGCTCTTCATATTGTCTGCTCTCCCCACTCCCCCTGCTCAGGGGGATTGTCTATGAGGAGTTTTCTTTCAGCTTTACAAGGGATTTGTTTCAATGGCAGCATTTATCCTTGAAATAATGAAGCTTTCCCCAGTAAGACATTGTCTAAGTACATAGTGATCCAGTATCAACAAGTGGCGCTGTGGAGTGCCAGGATATGAATTGAATCCTCCACACTGCTAAGGTCCTAATCTCAGCCGTGCTACTGTGGAGAGGCACTTCCCCCAGAAAGGAAGGAAAAGCCAGAGAAAAGCGTTATCTCTGGGACACTTTCACAAACCACTTAGCAGCTGCTTCATCACAGCAACGGCAGGGCTACAGGCGCGAGCTGTCTGCCCAGCCACATTAAGTGTATAATCTTGAAGAACCAGACCTTGAAGAGAGAACGTAAAAGGAATTTACCCTGATATACAACAAAAATAAATGAAAGGTGTCTTGAATACACTGCTGTGAATGGTTTTTCATTTTTTTTAAATGAATGTTGTTTCCTGTGTGGCAACTACAGGCCCTACCGTATACAATCATAGAAGCTTACAGCACAGAAGGAGGCCATTCGGCCCATCATGCTGTGCCGGCTCTTTGAAATTGCTATCCAATTAGTCCCACTCCCCTGCTCTTTCCCCATAGCCCTGCAACTTCTACCTTTTCAACTATATATCCAATTCCCTTTTCAAAGTTACGATTGAATCTGCTTCCACCACCCTTTCAGGCAGTGCATTCCACATCATAACAACGCGCTGCGTAAAAAAAAAATCTCTTCCTCTCCCCTCTGGTTCTTTTGCCACTCCCCTTAAATCAAAACCCTTCACCGCTATTAAATTTTGAACACCTCAATTAAATCTCCCCTTAACCTTCTCTGCTCTAAGGAGAACAACCACAGCTTCTCTAGTCCCAACATATAACTGAAGTCCCTCATCCCTGGTATCATTCTGGTAAATCTCTTCTGCACATTCTCCAATGCCTTGACATCCTTCCTAAAGTGTGGTTTATTCTGCCATAAATACTGTTTGGAAAATCCTAACTAAAGTGTTAGCATTCTTCCTACCGTAAATGTTTTGCCATCTCTTGTGCATTCAGAATTAGGTTTAATGAAAGATAACACTCACTGGTAAGCCTTTATTAATTTGACTTTATAATTGCAAACAGAAAGCCTGTGGACTCCACAGAATTCATTCCTTTTTCTGATGAGAAGGCATCTGAAAGAGTGGGATGGCTCAATTAGTTGGATGTCTTATGCTGTTGTCATTCAGGTGGAAATTACTGGGATGGATCCAAATGCTTTCTTTTCCGATTCAAGGGCACCTGTAACTGAGGGATATTCTAATTCAACTCTTTCAGTCTGTACAGAGGAACTCAATGGGGTCAGCAATTTCTGTCTGTCCTCTGCATATATCCAGAATCATCTGGGCACTGAGAGAGTATGTGTCAGTGGTGGGGGAATCATAAAATGGGACTGTCCTCCAGCGGTTTTCTTTGGTTTTGTGTTTAATTAAATCCAAGGTCTTTCATAGATCCTACTTTAGAACTAGTAGGCATAGCTGATGGAGTGCCTGGACAGTTGAGGGAATTTGAAGTCCTAGCACAGTACAGTCTTGCTGCCCTGCACCTCTATCAGCTCTTTCTGTTCAATGGCCTCCTGACAGGATGCAATATCGGAGGATGTAAGCATGGATTTTGCTAGAAAGTGAATGTTGGAAGAAAGCCATTGCCATTGAATGGAATATGAAGCAAGATTTTTATGAAGTAGAAAGTCCCTTTTGACCTATTGCCCAGTGATGTGAAATTCAACTTCACGCACTGATTGATGCAGTTCATTTTATTGAGATCGTTCGCCACATTAATAAAGATTTTTTGAAAGGAGGTGAAAGCCCTTGTATGACATCATATAGTCTTCTTGAGTTACGGTAGCCTCGTGGTTGTGGTGTTAGACTCGAGTAACCCAGTGGTCATGAATTAATGTAGAAGCTCAGCCATGATCTTATTGAACGACGGAGCAGGCTTGAGGGGCCATATGATGGCCTACTCCTGCTCCTAGTCCGTATTTTCCTAACCACACCATGGCAAGTTAAGAGCAAAATACTGCGGATGCTGGAAATCTGAAATACGTGGTGAAAGGTCATGGACCTGAAACGTTAACTCTGTTTCTCTCTCCACAGATGCTGCCTGACCTGCTGAGTATTTCCAGCATTTCCTGTTTTTATGGCAAGTTAAGAAATTGAATTCAATAAATCTGGTGATTTGTGGGCTGGCAAAAACCAAACTGGTTCATGAATGTTTTTCAGGGAAGGGAACCTGCCTCCCTGGCCCAGTCTGGCCTACATGTGACTCCAGTCTCACTCTATGCGGTTGACTATTAATGCTGTCATGGCAACTAGTGAAGGGCAGTAAATGCTACCTTACCAATGTCGACCACATAGAATATTTGAGGAGAGTACCTTGGATACCCAGAGGTCGTCGGCTTCCAATATGTCAACCAGAAAACTTCCAGGGGACGGGGGATAGAGCCACGCATACCACCGCCCAAAATTCCTCCGTCAAACACTCCTTTAGCGCCCAGAAATTACTCCTTAACTAGATCAAACAAATGAAAAGATAAGACCACTTTATGATGACTCGTTCATCAGTTATACGACAGGCCTGACCTTCAGGGGAAAAGTTTATGGCAGAGAAATTGGCCAGCGTCACGCTCTGTGCAGTTCGCTGGTTTTATGGAAACGAAACCAGTTTAGAGCGAGCCTCGGACCTGTGGTTTTGTGCACGCATTCCAGGCCCGCCACCCACCTTGCGCTAGAAACCATTCTCTCAGCCTGGATCCCTCGATGGCCTGCTTGGAGAGGAGGATTATGCTTCTTCGGTGTCAGCCGTGGCTCAGTGGTAACACTCTCACCTCCAGGTCAGAAAGTGGTGGGTCCAAATCCTAATCCAGGAATTTGAACACCTAATCCAGGCTGACACTCCAGTGGAGTACTGTGGGAGTGTTGCAGCGTTGGAGGTGCCATCTTTCAGAAGAGACATTAAACTAAGGCCCCATCTGCCCTCTCAAGTGCATGTAAAGATCCCATGGCACTGTTTCGAAGAAGAACAGGGGTGTTCTCCCCTATGTCTTGGACAATATTCATCCCTCAACCAATCTTTGTTCTTCCCTATACTGTTCAATAATTAAGTATTTCTACCCAACTCTAAAAATTCAGAGTTAAACCCCAGTCAGTTCCTACTAAACCTTTGTCCAACGGCTGATCATGTAATTTGGAGATCTTCAGGGTAGAATTCTTGTGCATTATAATTTGTTCTGTTTATTGAACATTGAAACAGGCCAAAATATAACGGAGATGTAAAAGGAATACATTTCTTTTTCCTTTGTTCATCTGAAGTTTAATAACAAAAGGAAAATGTAAGCAGTATTTTTCCGATGAGGGGAAAGGAAGGGCATCCAAAGCGAGAGCTCCCTGGATAACTAAAGATAAATAGATTAAAATGCAAAAGAAAAAGTAAGCTTATGATAAATGTCAGGCTCATAATTCAATAGAGAACCAAACAGAATACAAAAAGTACAGAGGAGAACTGAAAAAGGAAATAAGAGGGGCAAAGAGAGTGAATGAGAATAGATTAGCGGGTAACATAAAAGGGAACCCAAAAGTCCTTTATAAACAAATAAATAATAAAAGGTTAATACAAAAGCAAAATACTGTGGATGCTGGAAATCTGAAATAAAAACAGAAAATGCTGGAAATACTCAGCAGGTCAGGCAGCATCTGTGGAGAAGAAACAGAGTTAACGTTTCAGGTCGATGATCTTTCGTCAGAGCGGTCTGACGAAGGGTCATCGACCTGAAACGTTAACTCTGTTTCTCTCTCTAATAATAAAAGGGTAGTCAACAGAAGAGTGGGGCCGATTAGGGACCAAAAAGGAGATCTTCTCGTGGAGGCAGAGGGCGTGGCTGAGGTACTAAATGAGTACTTTGCATCTGTCTTCACTAAAGAAGAGGATTTTGCCAATGTCACGGTAAAGGAGGAGGTTCAACAGGATAGGATATCAATAGGATAAAAATAGATAACGAGTAGGTTCTTAAAAGGTTGGCAGCGTTCAAAGTAGAAAAGTCACCTAGGTTGATGAACTTAAGTAAGGGTGGAAATTGCGGAGTCTCTGGCCACAATCTTCCAATCCTCCTTGGATATGGGAGTGGTGCCAGAGTACTGGAGGATTACAAATGTTATGATCCTGTTCAAAAAAAGGGGGGAGGGATAAACCCGGCATTTACAGGCCTAATGTCGGTGGTGTGGAAACTTTTAGAGACATTAATCCAGGACAAAATTAATTGGCACTTGGAAAAATAAGGGTTAATAAATGAAAGCCAGCACAGATTTGTTAAAGGCAAATCGTGTTTGACTAACTTGATTGAGTTCTTTGATGAAGTAACAGAGAGGGTGGATGAGAGTAGTGCGGTTGATGTTATGCATATGGACCTTCAAAAGGCGTTTGATAAAGTACCACATAATAGACTTGTTAGTAAAATCGAAGCCCATGGGATTAAAGGGAGAGTGGCAGCATAGATACAAAATTGGCTAAGGGACAGAAAGCAGAGAATAGTGGCGGTGAATGGTTGTTTTTCAGACTGGAGGGAAGTATGCAGTGGTGTCCCCCCAGGGGTCGGTGTTGGGACCACTGCTCTTTTTGATATGTATTAATGACCTGAACTTGGGTATACAGAGCATAATTTCACAGTCTGCAGATGTCATGAAATTCGGAATGCAGTAAACATTGAGGAGGATAGTAACAGACTTCAGGAGGACATAGACAGACTGGTGAAATGGGCAGACACATGACAGATGAAATTTAATGTAGAGAACTGTGAAATGATTCATTTTGGTAGGAAGAATGAGGAGAGGCAATATGAACTAAATGATACAATTTTATAGGGGCGGAGGAACAGAGAGAGCTGGGGGTGTATGTACACAAATCTTTGAAGCTGACAGGACAAGTTGAGAAGACTGTTAAAAAGCACATGGGATCCTTGGCTTTATAAATAGAGACGTAGAGTACAAAAGCAAGGAAGTTATGCTAAACCTTTATAAAACACTGGTTAGGCCCCAGCTGGAGTATTGTGGCCAATTCTGAGCATCACACTTTAGGAAGGATGTCAAGACCTTAGAGAGGGTGCAGAGGAGATTTACTAGAATGGTATCATGGATGAAAGACTTCAGTTATGTGGAGAGACTGGAGAAACTGGGGTTGTTCTCCTTAGAGCAGAAAAGGTTAAGGGGAGATTTGATAGAAGCGTTGAGAATCTTGAAGGCTTTTGATAGAGTAAATAGGGAGAAACTATTTCCAGTGGCAGAAGGGTCGTTAACCAGAGGAAACAGATTTCGGGTAATTGGCAGAACCAGAGGCAACACGAGGAAAGAAAAATATGCAGCAGGTTGTTCTGATCTGGAATGCACTGCCTGAAAGGGTGGTGGAAGCAGATTCAATAGTTACTTTCAAAAGAGAAACGGATAAATACTTGAAAAGGAAAAATTTGCCGGGCTATGGGGAAAAGGCAGGGGAGTGGGACTAATTTGATAGCTCTTTCAAAGAGCCGGCACAGACACAATGGGGCGAATGGCCTCCTTCTGTGCTGTATCATTCTACGATTCTATATGCTAAAAAAAATAGAATATTGGTGCTGTGGCTTTCCTTCTATATGGACCATCAAGCAGGGGGGTGAAGTGAGGTGTTTGCTTCCATTCGCATAACTGGTTAACAATAATATTTGACTATGAGATTCTAAATTGGATTCATAGTCATTTATTTCCATTATAAAGGCAGCAATGAACCTATTAATGTTGCCAGAACTAGTTGTTGGATATTTCAAACTGACAACAGAATTAATTTGAGAATTAATTATTATCATTATCTGAATTTAATTTGCCCTGCAATCTTCATTTAATCAATTGGAAGAGACTTTAAATACTCTCAAAACTTTACATTCGGAAATAAAGAAATATCTGATAACTTTTGATGATGGGACTGAAAAGGAATGTATTTCTGACACCCCTAATTAATTTTTTAACCTTGATAAAGAGGAAAAAGATTCCACAAACTTCAGGAAAGATGGAACTAGCTTTTTTAGGATTGTTAACACAGAGAAGAGTATTATTGGCAGAGTCACAAATTTACATTGTTTTCGACAATATCCTTGTTCAAATAACCTCTACATAGGGTGTGATAAACAGAGGCAGAAACAGACACCTTTCCTATATTGCTTACGTATCTGACTGCAGACGGGGCTATATCATTGGTAACTTCTATCACAGATAACACAACATAGAGTAAATTAATTAATTTGAAGTAAAGGTAGGCTCCTTGGAATGTGTGCAGATGTTATCAACAGTAGACTCTACTCGAGTGTTATCCTGAGCAGGAAGTTCAACAAAGGGATGAGATGGCTTGAACGGAATTTTCTTGTTCCTATCTTCTTAAGAAAAGGCCTTTTCTGTATCATGTAACAAAGGAACTGGAGGCAAGTGCTTCACTCATACCAAGCGGATTAGATTACATAAATGCTGCTCTTTGTTTGAGAAATTATAGTTCATAAGAAATCCCATCTGGCCAGGGCTGGTAATAGAATGCAATACATTGTCGAAGTTCACCATCAATACTTCAGTTGTGAAGCTATTCCTTTTCTTTTGTTGATAAAGCGAGAGAGAGGAAGAGCGCTAACGGGGCGCAAATGGCTTTGTGACCGGGCGCGGCGCTGACATCGACACCCACCATATTTGGTGGGAGTTTTGCAGCGGCGCTATGGCGTTGCACCCCAATCTCCTTCGCCCGGAGATCATGACGTCATCACCGTGCGCATCGCCCCGGACCTGAAATTGACTTCCGCCCCCTGCAGCAGCGTCGGTCAAAAACACCGACAGCTGCAGGAGGCGTGCATCGGGCGGCCAGCCGCTTAGGAGGCGATGATTAAAGGCGAGGTGGCCGAGGTAAGTGGGGAAAAAAACTTACCTTTCCTGTTCTAGTATTTTTCGCAGGTT
Source organism: Squalus acanthias (assembly GCA_030390025.1). Classification (NCBI taxonomy): domain Eukaryota; kingdom Metazoa; phylum Chordata; class Chondrichthyes; order Squaliformes; family Squalidae; genus Squalus; species Squalus acanthias. The sequence goes on from CM059438.1 coordinate 42,709,996, forward strand.
CCTGCCCGCGATCGATCAGCCCGGCGCTCTGCTTGAGTGCTGGGCTGATCGCGTGGGATCGCAACTGCCTTGGTGGTCCAGGTAGGCACTTTTTATATTGCAGAGCCTGCAGAGATGGCCCTTCCCTTTAAGGGAGGGAAGGAGCCTTTGAACGCGGCAGCGCTGCACGGCCCAGTGTGCAGCGCTGCTGAAGTCTCTGCCCCGCTCTCTGACGTTAACGCCCTAAGAAGGAAGTGGAGTGCCTCATTTAGCGCTCCACTTCCCTCTTGGGGCGCTAAAACTCAATTTCGCGGTCGTCGGCGCTAAAGTTAGCGCCCAGGTGATGTAAGCACCCCAAAATGGTCGATACTGAATTTTTCCCCCTATATGCCTGTACACAAACAAAAGCATATTTTTTGATAGGTAACAGTCAATTGGCTATATCATTCAACCAAGTGAGCAGTTTGAAATCTACTACATAATTGTGAAATTATTTGGGTATATTTATTTTAATATATATATACCATGTGGTAGTGTGCTCAAAAAGCTAATTCCATGAGCCAGTGGCCAGACATTTGAGTCCAAGTTAGTCCAGCACTTAAATTTACCAGTTACAGTTTACAAATTGGCCCAGAAATTCGGCCGAATACGGGAGAGTACGCACTGTGTACTCACCCGTATTCGGTCCCGAAGTGCCGGTTTCCTGCATGCACTGTGCATGCGCGGGAAACCAGCACTTCCGATATTGCGAAGGGGGCGGTTCCTAAGTGAACCGCGTGCGCACTACAGGCTGTGCGCACGCAGCACACTTAGTTTTTTTTTCAGGTTTGAACGCGAGGATTGGATATTTTACACATGAAAAAAGCAGGCGTAAGACCCCCTTTTAACAAGGTAAGTAGTTAATTAAGTATTATTTTAAATTTTTTTCAACAAGTTTATCTTTTTTAGAGACTTTAAAGAAAGGTAAGTTTATTTTTATAACTTTTAAAAAGAATTTAAATTTTTTCAAAAATTTAAATTTTTGTTTAAAGTGGTTAATTTATTTAACTATAGTTATTTTGTTAATGTGATGGTTTTTTTAAATTTAATTGAGGTTTAGTTGTTCTTTTGGGGGCAAGTTGTATTCATAGTTTTGACAGTTCTCATGTCAAAACTATGAATGAAAGATGGTGTGCTGCCATTGGCTCTAACTGGCCCACGTGATCCCAGAGGTCGCATCGAACTAACTGTGCCTCTGGGACACACACACACTGCGCGCCAGCACTAGGGAGAGGCCCAGGAACTGAAGTTCGTGTGGGCCAAAACCATAAAGGCAGGCGCGGAGTGCGATATCGCGGGGGATCCTTACCCCCGCGGCAACCATCGAAGTCCAATTTCTGGGCCATCGTTGCAATTTCTAACCCAGGCATGTCAAGGAATTGTGTAGCTATTCTTGAATACAGTGTATTGATGAGCTGAGCTGAATCAGTGAAGGCAATTACCACAGATTAAGCTTAAATCTGACACAGTTTTACATCTTCTCTGAAAACCTCTTGCATGGTTTTAGTTTTTTTTTCTTTTTAGTTGAAGGAACACCTATGAACCCTTTAATCTAGGCTCACACCTGCATGTGGAAATGGAAATATTTTACCTTTTGTGCATTGTTAAGGAATATATTCAATGTCGAACGCTGACACATAGGTGCAATTGGAGCAAACATAGAAACATAGAAACATAGAAAATAGGTACAGGAGTAGACCATTCGGTCCTTCGAGCCTGCACCGCCATTCAATGCGTTCATGGCTGAACATGCTACCTCAGTACCCCATTCCTGCTTTCTCGCCATACCCCTTGATCCCCCTAGTTGTGAGTGTTATATCTAACTCCCTTTTGAATATATTTAGCGAACTGGCCTCAACAACCTTCTGTGGAAGAGAATTCCATAGATTCACCACTCTCTGGGTGAAGAAGTTCCTCCTCAGCTCAGTCTTAAATGGCTTCCCCTTAATCCTTAGACTGTGACCCCTGGTTCTAGTTTTCCCTAACATTGGGAACATTCTGCCCGCATCTAATTTATCTAAACCAGTCAGGATTTTAAATGTCTCTATAAGATCCCCCCTCATTCTTCTGAACTCCAGAGGATACAAGTTCAGTTGACCCAATCTTTCTTGATATGTCAGTCCGGCCATCCCAGGAATCAATCTAGTGAACCTTCGCTGCACTCCCTCAATAGCAAGAATGTCCTTCCTTAAGTTAGGAGACCAAAACTGCGCACAATACTCCAGGTGTGGCCTCACCAAGGCCCTGTACAACTGCAGCATCACCTCCCTACTCCTGTACTCAAATCCCCTTACTATGAAGGCCATCATTCCGTTTGCTTTCTTGACTGTCTGCTGCACTTGCATTCCCACCTTCAGTGACTGATGTACCATGACGCCCAGGTCTCGTTGCACCTCCCCTTTCCCTAATCTGCCACCATTCAGGTAATAGTCCGCCTCTCTATTTTTACCACCAAAGTGGATAACCTCACATTTATCCACATTGCAATTAATGTGAGTTATTGTAACAAAAATTGAAACATTTTGTCTGCGGTGTGTGCAGTTTTGGGGGTGTCCCATTATAGAAAGGACATAAAATCCGTAGAGAGCATACAGCATAGATTCACCAGGATAATACAAGCTATAGGAAACTGTAGTTATGACGGGAGACTTGAGATACTGGGGGCGGGTTTGGAGGCGGGACTGCCGGGAAAATGGCAGAATTTGGGGGCGGGTACCCATCCCGCGCCCAACCCGCCTCCGTGCCATCTTCCCAGGAGACGGGTACCCGACCCGCGCTGGGTCCCGTCTCCTTGGAGGCGGGAAGGGGATTACAGCCACTTAACTGCCTGTTAACAGGAAGTTAACAGGCAGTTAAGAGGATTATCCCCATTTTACCCACAGAAGTGCGGGCTTCCCGAAGGCTGCGAACCCCGCCAGGATCAGCGAGGCGAGCAGAGGGTCGGAGGGGTCCAAAAGTGTGCTGTGGAGGTGAGTGATGGGTGCAAGTGTGGAGAGGTAAGCATGTGAGGTGAGTGAAAAGTGTTAGAAAAAGTTTCCTTACCTTTGTTTCTTTCTGCAGGCTTCAATCGTTGGGGATCCGGAGGCTCGGGCATCTCCACGGCAGAGATGACAGAATGGCTGCTGCATTCTCCGATGCAACAACCATCTGCTTTCTGCTCAGGAAATAGGTTTGGTGAGCCTTGAGTACAAGAACTCAGATACTGACACTGCGCGTAATTTAGAGGATAGCCTAGAGGTGGGATCTGTATGTGGCGAGACACCAGACACGAGTGGCCTGCAGCCAGGGCAGGGGACAAGGGTAGTGCAGGTGCCAGCTCGCTGGAGGGTGAGGTCACACACGAGTTCTGCTGCAGAGGACTCAGATGAGCACTTTGATGGGGCAGGCTACAGATGGATATGCACAATGAATTGCTTGGTGTATTGGGATGCCTGCCAGAAAGCCTGCGTGCAATGTCAAGGAGCATGGTGGAGTCCGGCACCAACTTGGCACAGGACTTTGTGCAGAGCTTGGAGCCCATCCTTTCCAACATGGACCTGGTGGCCAACTCCATTAGCACACTTGTGGACCCAACCAGGATGCAGCATCTGATGACTGATGTCTCAGCTTCCATTGCAGCACAAGCAGCAGCCACCCAATGTCTGAGTGCTGCAGTGGAAGCTCAGGCTGCTGCCATCATGGCTCTGGATTCCTGTGTTCAAAGGGGCTTGCAGGGTATCACAGCAGTCCAGCAATCTGTCCTCCAACAGATCACTAGGATTGCTGAGGTACCGCCCAGGGGAGAGGCAGTGGCTCTGTGGAGTACACACCTGCTGTCCTCTCTCAGGATGACATTGGCATTTGTTCTCCCACCACTGCCACTCCGCCAGTGCCCTTTCTGTTGCCTGTTAGCCAGCCCGCCCAGACTGCTGCCGCCCATGCTGAGATGGTGCAGTCCAAAGCCAGGCCTTCTAGAGCTGATCGAGGTTGTCCTCCAAGGCCATCTGCAGTCTCCTCCACTGAAAGTCAGCAGCCTCCCACCAGCCACGCTGCAGCCATTGGGGTAGCACTGCGTAGGAGCACTAGGACAGGCAAAGGCACACAGAAGACAGGCACTAAGGGAATGCACAAGGGTGATTAGTTTACGTTTGTATGCAATATGGCATGATTTGATTTATAAATTTGGTTTGGAATGTATATTTTGTGGTGGCTTTAATTTTGTATTGTGGCCAAGCGGATGCTGTGATGGTCAGTGACAGCGGGAAGGTAAAGTGTGGCACTCGGATTAGTTCTTCATGGACAGCCCGGGCAGAAAGGGGCTGTCTCGGTTGCCTCCTCCCTTCCCCTTCCTCCTCCTCCTGTTCCTCCTCTTCCTCCTGCTCCTCATCTTCTCGCTGTATAGCTGGTGGCATGCGCTGTGCCCTCATGATGGCGAGGTTGTGCAGCATGCCGCAGACCACCACGAGTCTTGACACCCGCTCTGCTGAGTACTACAGGGCTCCTCTAGAACGGTTCAGGCAGCGGAAGCATTGTTTCAGCAAGCCAATGGCCTGCTCTATCACATTTCATGTGTGCAGCATGGCTTTCATTGTATGCATGCTGCACACGTGTGCGTGGGTTGCACACTGGAGTCAGCGGAATGCCCTTGTTGCCCAGTAGCCACCCTTTGGTTTGCCATGGTGGCTCAAATGCAGCTGGCACAGCAGACTGCCACAGAATGAAGGCATCATGACTGCTGCCAGGATACTGGGCATTGACCTGCATGATTTGCTGCCCATGGTCGCACACTAGCTGGATGTTGAGGGAAGAGGAGAAGAGGAAGAGGAAATACAAGAGAGGAGGCAATCTAGACAGGCCTTTCTGCCCGGGCTGTCCATGAAGAACTGATCTGAGTGCAACCCCAATTTCCCATTCACCAACAATCCCACACCTTACCTTCCCAGTGTCACTGACCATCACAGCCACAATACAAAAATAAAAGCCACCACAAAATACACATTCCAAACCAAATTTATAAATCAAATCATGCCATATTGCATACAAACATAAACTAATCACCCTTGTGCACTCTGACACACTGTTCTTCGCTGAGGTTCAGGTAGGGGAATTGCTCTCTGAACATCCTGGGTGGATATGGCCTCCTGCTGAGAGCCTTTCTCCTCCCCCCCCACCCCCCAATCCTGTTCTGCGTACCCTCTGTTCATTCTTCAAGTCATGCTGTATTCCAAGGGGAATTCCTACTAGTGCACTCATGTCTGGCAGCAAGTGGTTTGTGCAGAAGCCTTGAACTCAGGAAAAAGTTCTTCAGCACCTCCCACACCCTCCCTGTAGACTTTAGCAACTTTAAACAATTATAGAAAGCACTAAACACTTGTGGAAACGTAACAACAGCCAGAAGAAATCAACCAGCAACTAACCTGTAAGTAGTTGATGATCCCTTTAAATAGCACTGGTGGGGGCTCCTTCCTGCTGCTGAACGCATGTTCAGCAGCAGGCATTGGCTGGAGCGATGAGCTCCAAAATAGCGCACTTTTGGCAAATCAGCACTGCAGGCCGATTGACATCATGATCTGCCTACTCTGCATACTTCCGGTGGGCGGTCACTGCGCACGCGCTAATGCCCTCACCAATATCACATCCAGCCGGATTCGCTCCACAAGTGTACGTGCACGCCGGGGACACAATTTTGGAGCACTAAGGGCACTCGTAGCACCCAAGAAACGGGCGTTACGGATACAGATTTGCCACCCTAAGTCCCTTTCTTTGTCATCTTCAAAAATTGTCAATTCAAATACAAGCATCCTGTTGGTCTGTTTATAGTACACGATTGTTTCACAACTGTCTTTGCGTGGGCAAAGGTCATTTTGAATCTTGGAGATTGCGGGCTATCTAATCTACTTATTTACAGTTATGAAGAGATTTGGGGATGTTTTTTATTCGTTTATGGGATGTGGGCGTCGCTGGCAAGGCCAGCATTTATTGCCCATCCCTAATTGCCCTTGCGAAGGTGATGGTGAGCCGTCGTCTTGAACCGCTGCAGTCTGTGTGGTCCGTCCGGTTTCATTCTTATTATTTTGTTTCGTAGCGGTTTGTTACAACTGAGTGGCTTGCTAGGCCATTTCAGTGGGCAGTTAAGAGTCAACCACATTGCTGTAGGTCTGGAGTCACATATAGGCCCAGACCAGGTAAGGACGGTAGATTTGCTTCCCTAAAGGACATTAGTGAACCAGATGGGTTTTTACGACAATCCGATAGTTTCATAGTTACCATTACTGATACTAGCTTTTTATTTAATTAACTGAATTTAAATTCCACAGCTGCAGTGGTGGGATTTGAACTCATGTCTCTAGATCATTAGTCCAGGCCTCTGGATTACTAGCCCAGTGACATTACTACTATTCTACCGTTCCCATGTGTGGAGGGGTGGGGGGGCATAGAGGATGCCAAGCAATATGTTACTAACCGTGTCAATACCATCTCCTTTATTTGGAGGATCTGAAATGCCCAGGTATCAGGCTCTATTGCAATAGGCTCACTGGTGCAGTACCTGCTGCTACTCAGGCACTCTATACTCCTTAACCTCCTTATCCTCCTCCAGTATGATATGCCTGACTATGTCATGCTCCTGGTAAGAAAACTCCTCCACCAATCAAATCTACTGACAGCTATTTGGGTTCATGACCCCACCTACACGATTGCTTAGCTTCCACCATTCGATCCACCTCCGTGGATGTAGAGCTGTCCCCTCATGACATTTTCAAGGCACTAGAAATGTCAGTTGGCCTTTTATTCCCAATTTTCAAAGGCATTTTCAACATCTTTTTGAGGGATAGGAGTGGTCATTTACCCATTGCCATGTTGTCCTGTAGTTCCGGCACTCTTCAGGTACATGTGAACAAATGTTTGCCCCCAAGGTCTTGAATGAATGCTTATCTGCCAGTAAGAAATCTTTTGTGTTTCGGTTTAGCAAGGGCATAGGTGGTTATGAGAAAATTGATGAGGAGAAAAACCTTACAGAAGAGGCTTCAGCTATGCTGTATTGCAGTAGATAAAAGCTTTGTTTACAGTCTAATTATACAGCTGCAGTCAGCCTAGCTTTTGAAAAGTTCAGACAGTTTTCAGCTATCGCAGGCTAGATTAAACACAACGCCCCCAGGGGCAAGTCACAGTGCTTTTTCCTCTGTGAGGGCAATACTATTTGTCTATTTAAAATTTCATTTTAATCTGGCAGCAAGTCTATTGGGTTCAAAAATAGCACATCTCAGACCAGAATGTTAAACAAATGCTGAGAAATAACTGTTTCAGCAGACTTCATCAGCTTCATTGTCATTCCTGACCTTACAGGGTAGGAGAATAACAGCTAGGTTTGTAGTCGTTCATGTATTCTAAAATCACTTAGGCATCTGACTCAATTTCTACTTACTGTTGCTTCCATATCTCTGAATGATCTGCGTAATATCTCTGAATGATCTACGTCATACCACTAAAGTTGGTTGAGAGTTAAATGACACCAGTGAGAATTCTCCTGCTCTTCTTCGAATAGTGCCGCAGGATCTTTTACGATCACCTGAGTGGGCAGACGGGCCTTGGTTTAACGTCTCATCCAAAAGATGTCACCTCCAAAAGTGCAGCACTTCCTCAGTACTGCACTGGGGTGCCAGCCTAGATTATGTGCACCAGTTTCTAGCTTAGAACATGGCCTTGTCATAACCAACACCTTGTTCCGTCAGAGAGACAAGTACAAGGCTTCATGGCAACACCCTCGCTCCAAGCACTGGCATCTGCTGGACTATGTCATCGTCCGAGTGAGGGACCGTAAGGACGTCCGCATCACCCGCGCCATGACAGGAGCTGACGACTGCTGGACAGACCACCGCCTAATCCGCTCTGTCATCTCCATCAACGTAGCCCCAAAACAGCGGCGGCAACAGAAGCAATGCCGCAGGAAAATCAACGCTGGAGCACTCAAAGACCCTGCTAAGAAAGCCCTATTCAGCCTGCGCCTCACAATCAACCTGATGATTCCCAGTGATGCAGAGACACAGAGTGTCCACAGTGTCTGGTCTGCACTCAAGGCCTCCATAATCAGCACCTGTGAAGAGACGCTCGGTCACTCGACCAGGAAACACCAAGACTGGTTCGACGAGAACGACCAGGAGATCCAGGAGCTAATAAGCCGCAAGCACAAGGCATTCCAGATCTGGAAACAGCAACAGAACTCGAGAGCAAGAAAGCAGCTCTACAGACGCCTGAAGGCCGAGGCCCAACAAAAACCTCGCGAACTAAAGAACAGATGGTGGGTGGAGAAAACACAGGAGATCCAGCAGCTAGCCGACAACCACGACGTGCGTGGATTCTTTAGCGCAGTCAAGACCGCCTATGGCCCAAGCACCCAAGGTCCTACCCCACTGCGGGCCAAGAACGGAGAGGTACTCATCAAGGACAGAGAGGCAGTCAGTGCCCGCTGGAAGGAGCACTTCGAAGATCTCCTTAACCGAGACTCTGTCTTCAATGTGAGTGCACTCAACTCCATCCCGCAGCATGCTACCCGCCACCACCTCAGCACAACCCCAGCCCGGCATGAGGTTGAAAAGGCCATCCGACATCTGAAGAACAACAAGGCCTCAGGAGCAGATGGAATCCCCGCCGAGGCGCTAAAACATGGCGGAGAAGCACTATTGGTGCGAATACATGAACTCATTTATCTTCTTTGGAAGGAGGAGAGCATGCCAGGGAATCTCAGAGACGCCGTAATCGTGGCCATCTTCAAGAAAGGTGACAAGTCCGATTGCAGTAATACAGAGGAGTCTCCCTGCTGTCTGCCACAGGGAAAGTCATCGCAAGAATCCTCCTCAATCGCCTTCTCCCAGTGGCTGAAGAACTCCTCCCAGAGTTGCAATGCGGATTCCTCCCACTGAGGGCCACAATGGACATGATCTTCACCGCGCGTCAACTTCAAGAGAAATGCAGGGAACAGCACCAACCGTTGTATATGGCCTTCTTTGACCTCACAAAGGCCTTCGACACTGTCAACCGTGAGGGATTATGGAGTGTCCTCCTCAAATGCGGCTGCCCTCAAAAGTTTGTCACCATCCTCCGCCTGCTTCATGATGACATGCAAGCCGTGATCCTGACCAAAGGATCCACCACAGACCCGATTCACGTACGGACCGGGGTCAAGCAAGGCTGTGTCATCGCACCAACGCTCTTCTCCATCTTCCTGGCTGCAATGCTCCATCTCACTCTCAGTAAACTCCCCGCTGGAGTGGAGCTAATCTACAGAACAAACGGGAAACTGTTCAACCTCCGTCACCACCAGTCCAGATCCAAGGTCGCCCCATCCTCTGTCATCGAATTACAGTATGCAGATGACGCTTGCGTCTGCACACACTCTGAGGTCAAACTCCAAACCATCGTCAACACGTTCACCGAAGTGTACGAGAGCATGGGCCTTACACTAAACACCCGTAAGACAAAGGTCCTCTACCAACCTGCCCCCGCCACACAGCACTGCTCCCCGATTATCAAAATCCATGACGAAGCCTTGGACAACGTGGACCACTTTCCATACCTCGGGAGCCTACTGTCAACAAGGGCAGACGTCAATGACGAAGTCCAACACCGCTTTCAGTGTGCGAGTGCAGCCTTCGGTCGCCTGAGGAAGAGAGTGTTTGAAGACCAGGAACTCAAACCCAGCACCAAGCTCATGGTCTACAGAGCAGTAGTGATACCCGCCCTCCTGTATGCTTCAGAGACATGGACCATGTACAGCAGGCACCTCAAAGCACTGGAGAGGTACCACCAACGCTGCCTCCGCAAGATCCTGCAAATCCATTGGCAGGATAGGTTCATCAATGTCAGTGTTCTCGCTCAGGCCAACATCCCCAGCATCGAAGCTTTGACCACGCTCGATCAGCTTCGATGGACGGGCCACATCGTCCGCATGCCCGGTACGAGACTCCCAAAATAAGCGCTCTACTTGGAGCTCCGCATGGCAAGAGAGCCCCAGGTGGGCAGAGGAAACGCTTCAAGGATACCATCAAAGCCTCCTTGAAATAGTGCAACATTACCACCGACACCTGGGAATCCCTGGCCCAAGACTGCACAAAGTGGAGGAGAAGCATCCGGGAAGGCGCCGAACACCTCGAGTCTCTTCGCCGGGAGCAAGCGGAAACCAAGCGCAAGGAGCGCACGTCAACCCAAGCACCCCACCCACCCGCCCCTTCAACCACCGTCTGCCCCACCTGTGACAGAGACTGTAGGTCTCGCATTGGACTCATCAGTCACCTGAGAACTCATTTTTAATGTGGAAGCAAGTCATCCTCGATTCCGAGGGACTGCCTAAGAAGAAGAACTTGAACTCACAAGCTTCTGACTCAGATGTGAGAGTGCCACCACTTGAGCCGATGCAGAAACTTGTGTTGAGTGAGGACACAAACTGATTTGACTGTGTTACCTCTTCGGGAGGATTCCTCAGGGGCCAAGAGGAGCTGGAAGGATTCCTTGGGCCTCTCCAGCCCCTGCCTTCCCTCTCCCTCACCACACTGGCATCTGCCTGGGAAACCGCACCTCACTCACCTAATGCCGGAGACCATTTCCTTGAGACTGCAGCTCCTGCCCCAATTCCCACTCCCACCCTCCGGCTTCGGGCGGGAGACTGATATGAAAAGTTAAAATGAGTTCTGGCCATTAAAATTGGCTGGGCCTTGCTTCCTTCCCGACTTCTGTGAGCACTGCCCGTTTTGAGCTCCCCACTCACCCATCCTGCCCCAAGTTAAAATGGACCCCAGAGCTTCTGCAGGACTGTGCACTATAGGTAGACACTTCCGATCTAAGGGCATCACTCCAGGGAGAAATGCTAATCAGTGGATTCCCTCGGGAGATGTGCTGTTCACAGTGCAAACGGCAACTGGTATGTACCCAGCAGGTTAGTATTTGAAAATAACTGGGTCAGTGCAAAATGTCTGGCTAGTTGGATTTGCACATGAGCAGCCATTGTGTACCCAATGATTCGACTTTCAGAAAAAGAGAAACAAAATCTGCAGTTAATGAATTGCTAGTTAGTTTGCAGATTTTAAAATGCTTGCTCATACAGTGTATACTTGTTAACTGTGCAGTGTTAAGTCTGAGAGTAGCCTCTGCACTTTTTAATTGGTTTTCATTTTTACTGCGGTAAAACCTGGTTGATCTGAAGGATAAAACCATGCTAAAGATTCTTGCAAATCAGGACTCAATTATAATTACATATCAAAGATCACAGAATTTTAAGCACAAATTGCATTCTGCGCAAATTGGGTTTCCACGATCATTTGCGCTAGAAGCCAGCCCCGCCCATAAAACTGGCCACGCTCCCCAAATTGAATTAATCACCATTGCAAGTTTCTGCTAATTGCGCTTGTTTACGGGCCTTTGAGGAGGCTCTAAAAATTAAGCTTTTTTTTAGGCGCAAGGACATTAATAGGCACGTTTTAAAAGCTTCTGAATGTAAGTTTTTTAAAATTTACTAAGAAGCTAACTGCTGTACCTCAAAATATAACTAGCAAATGGTTCTGTATGGTTGTTAAAGTCATTTTCAGTTATTTTAAATGGGGTTACTCACAGATGGTGGACTAGCCATTCTGATTAAAATGCTTATTTTATGTGATAAACCCATTTTCAGCTGTATTAATCAAATTGCATCAAAATACCACACAATTGGAATTTTTAAAGCAAAACTTTTTTTTTAAATTGCGTTCTAAAACACTGCCCGGTTGCGCTGGTTCATGGCAGAGTTCACTTTCGGTGCTATGCAAATGAGTTTGAGCGGAAGCGCAAGGGAAAAAAAATCACTTCTCAAAACTAATGCAATTGTGGCCGGATCGCCGATTGTGCCTAATACGGAAACTCTACCCCATTATGTTTATTTGGGTGAGAAACCAACGGATCATGTCTTGGTGTTTAACAAATTGCTCAGTGATTATTACTGTGTGCACACCATGAATCTTATGGCTTAATTAATGGACAAGACAACCATTACTCAGCTAATTAGCTTTTTCTAATTTGTGTTTTAAAAAGTCCTCTTTATCTTTTATCTGTTGTGGTCTGAGTCTTTATTCTCATTTAGTCTCCTCATTGGTGACTTCAATCTGTTCCGAAGCTCACCCTGTCCCCCCGCTTCTGACTTTTCTTACCTCCTGTTCTCACTCACCCTGCCCATAAATTTTCTCACCTACAGTCACCCCTTCAACCTTGGCATTACGGAAGGCATCTTGACCTCTGAGGTTATGATCATCAACCAGATCATGTCTGACTATTTTCTCATCTCATTTCCATCCACACATTCATTATGTACTCTGGGCCTTGTGCCATCACTGTCCACCCCTGGAAAAAAATAGCTCTACCTCTCTACTTTCAACTCTGATTACATTACATCAATTCCTGGATGAGCCACAACTCTCTTGAACTCAACATTAGAAAAACAGAAGCAATTCTGTAGAGTCCCTGCCAGGAACATTGTACCTTAGGCACCAATTCCATTTCTTTCCTCACCTGGTCACTCCAACTGAATCTATAGGTGCATAGCCTCGGTGTCCTCTTCAACCTTCAGCTCAGCTTCAAAGATCTACATCTACATCCGATCCATTACCAAGACTGCTTAGTTCCATCGCAAGAACACATCTGTGCTCCTACCTGACCCCTACTGCATCTGAAACCCTCCTCCTTGTCTTCATCAACTCATTGCTTGGTTTTTCCAATGTTGTCCAACCTCACCCCACACAAACTCCAATTCAGCCAGAACTCTGCAGTCCATATCTTAGCTCTTACAGCGTTCTGCAGCCCATCACCATTGTACTTGCTGACATCCATCAGCTCGCTGTCCCTCGTTGGACCAGCTTTAAGATCATCATCTTCAAATCCCCCCATGGCATCACTGCACTCTACCTCCGAAATCTTCTCCAGCCCTACTTTCTGACGAGCACACTTTGTTCATCCGATTCTGATCCAAGGTACAATCCCAAACCATCATGCTCCAGAATTTCCTTGCTCACCCTCTTTATCTCTCTTTCTTCAAAAGTCATCTTCAAAACTTACCTCTTTGACCATACCTTAAGCCTGCCCTCTTAACTTCTGCTCCATGATCTTTGTCCCCCTGTAAAGCACCTAGGGACAGTTCATGAGAGGTGCTACGATAGTTGTCGTTTTTAATTACTTGTAAAACTTATTGTAAGCGCAACTAGTTATTTTGCATCAGAGCATTGCACAATAGTTAAGATGTCCGTATATCAATTTTACAGCTAATGTTAAAACACAGTTAAATTATCAGGGCCCACCAAGCAAGATATTATTTCAAGCTTTATGAGGGGAGATTTTCCTGGGTCTGCAGAAAATTAGTTGGGCTGATTTTCCGATATTTCCTGTGCCCAGTCATCCAGTGTCCAGGAAAACTTCCCCCATGAGCCTATACACAGGACTGATGCTGCAATAGCAAAATATTGTTTACTTTGCGGGGTATTATCTTGTTAAAAAAAAATTTTTCTTGGTCCCATTTTACTGAATTTCCCACTGGAATTCTGCCGGCTCCCCGATGCAACTCCAGCAGGACATTTTCTGGGAGCCATTCCTTTGGTTCCCTGCTGTCTTCTGCCACTTCCAGGATTTTCCTGACAGGAGACACACAATACATCCACCTAGATATGGGGTGAGCCTTATTGTAATGTATTGCAAATGATGGGAACACCTCATTCAACATATTTTACGTCATTTGCGCCCTGGTAAGGCTGGGCACTGGGGACACTTGGTGTGTTCCTGGCGCCCAGGGTTGCCACGGCGGAAGGGAGAGGCGGATTTAAAAATGGAAGGCCGTGTTAGCCTGCCGAAGATATGCAAAAGAGCCTGAGCTTGGAAAATCGCTGGGGTCAGGTGCTGGTAGAAATCTCACTCTGGATGTGCCAGGATTCTGCCAAAGAGGAACATCCCAGACGTGACATCACGAGATGTGGCTTTCCATATACATTCTACTGGAGCTCAAGGACTGAGAGTCGAAAGCATTCCTGATGATTTTATTGCACGAACGCCTCGCTCTGCCTGCGACATTCTGACACACTCTGCCGGCAGGTGCGGTCCTCCCATCGTCAACGTGTAGTCCGAAAACCGGCCATTGAGCTTTACTGGATGAGGCAGAGAGAGAATTATTTTTACAATAAACTTGAAAAGGAAACATTTGTCGGGCTATGGGGAAAGAGCAGGGGGAATGGGACTAATTGAATATCTTTCAAAGAGTCAGCACAGGCACGATGGGCCAAATGGATTCCTTTGGTGCTGTAAGATTCTATGAAAACTGCTGAAAACAAACAATATTTTGCTTTTGCAGCACCATTCATCTGTATGAGCTTATATGTTAAAAATAAATCTCGAGAGCTGGGCCCTGATAATTTTATTGCCTGCAGCACTGGCTGTATAATGATCAATGGTGGAGAGGGGATTTCGGAGTGAGTGGGCTATGCACTTGTATAATCACCTCACTCCCAATGACTTCTATCCTTATTCCCAAGTTATTTTTTTCTTTCCCAACCACGATCTGTGATGGAATTTATGATATTAGTTTATTTCTGAGATTTGAAGCATATCAGGGACTGATTCTTGATGATTAGTTTTCTTGTCTTGTCTTCATCTTACTGCCTGATCAATGATAGAAACTGTGCTCACTGTTAATTGTGAGCCTGCGCTCAGTGGTAGCTGGAGTGCTCCTCCAGGCTCCAAAACAACAACCTGGGTTGCTGCCACACCGCCCCCCCCGCCACCACACCTCTGAGTCAGAAGGTTTTGGGTTTAAGCCCCACTCCAGAGACTTGAGAACATAATCTAGGCTGACACTTCAGTGCCGTTTTTCAGATGTGCTGTTAAGGCAAAGCCCGGACTGCTCTCTCAGATGGACATAAAAGATCCCATGGCACTATTCGAAGAAGAGCAGGGGAGTTCTCCCTGGTGTCCTGGCCAATATTTAAACCTCAACCAATGTCACCAGCAAACCAATTATCTAGTCATTAACCTCATTGCTGTTTGTGGTACCTTGCTGTGTGCAAATTGGCTGCTGCATTTCCCTGCACTTCAAATCTACCTGATTGGCTGTAAAATGCTTTGGGTAATGCTGAGGTTGTGAGAGGCAGTATAAAATATAAGTTCTTTCTTTTAGTTTTTCAATTTGAGTTTTGTAATTTGCTTTTCTTTAGTCTCCTGATTTCTAATTGGCTTTATGAATTCTAATGTGAACACTTTTAAAGAACCAAAGGAAACCTTTTGAGGCTAAGTCCCCAGCAATGTTTTTCCATATTACTTTGGGGGCTTTTGTCATATTGCATAATGGGGATTTGCTACATTCCATTTCAGTGGATTAAAATATGGCAATTTGTGCGTTTCTAAATAGCTGCTGTATAATGGCATTAGTACCATGGGGTACAAGCTCTCTTTACTGTCTCAGTGCAAGTATAAAACATTCTGCATCTAACATTATGTTGAATTATCTAATCTATGTGCAAGATGATTTCTGTATATACAGAGCTCTAATTTCTCAATTATTGGTAGTACACGTGGTAACGGTACACTAAGCAGGAGCAAACGGGAACGGTAGCACAGTGGTATTGTCTAGTACGGGCTAGTAATCCAGAGGCCTGGACTAATGATCCAGAGACATGAGTTCAAATCCCACCACGGCAGCTTTAAATAAATCTGGAATAAAAAGCTAGTATCAGTAATGGTGATGATGCGGAGATACTGGGGTGGACAAAATTGAGAGGTCGCACAACACCAGGTTATAGTCCAACAGTTTTATTTGAAATCACGAGCTATCGATTGCCCCTTCCTCAGGTGAAGTGAATAGATACAGAATCGCCAAATTCACCTGAGGAAGGGGCAATCGATATCTCCGAAAGCTTGTGATTTCAAATAAAACTGTTGGATTATAACCTGGTGTTGTGCGACCTCTCAATTCAGTAATGGTGACCATCAAACTATCGGATTGTCGTAAAAACCCATCTGGTTCACTAATGTCCTTTGGGAAGGAAATCTGCCGTCCTTACCCGGTCTGACTCCAGACCCACAGCAATGTGGTTGACTCTTAACTGCCCTCTGAAATGGCCTAGCAAGCCACTCAGTTGTAACAAACCGCCACAAAACACAATAATAAGAATGAAACCTGACGGACCAGCCGGCATCGACCTCGGCACCGGCTACGGACACGGCAACGGCACATCCAGCCCAGTCGACCCTGCAAAGTCCTCCTCACCAACATCTGGGAACTTGTGCCAAAATTTGGAGAGCTGTCTCACAGACTAGTCAAGCAACAGCCTGACATAGTCATACTCACAGAATCATACCTTTCAGCCAATGTCCCAAACTCCTCCATCACCATCCCTGCCGGTGGGACAGGACATACCCACCAGGGGTGGCGGCACAGTGGTCTTCAGTCGGGAAGGAGTGGCCCTGGGAGTCCTCAACATTAACTCCGGACCCCATGAAGTCTCATGGCTTCAGGTCAAGCATGGGCAAGGAAACCTCCTGCTGATTACCACCTACCGCCCTCCCTCAGCTGATGAATCAGTACTCCTCCATGTTGAACACCACTTGGAAGAAGCACTGAGAGTAGCAAGGGCACAGAATGTACTCTGGGTGGGGGACTTCAATGTCCATCACCAAGAGTGGCTCGGTAGCACCACTACTGACCGAGCTGGCCGAGTCCTGAAGGACATAGCTGCCAATCCGGGCCTGCAACAGGTGGTGAGAGAACCAACACGAGGGAAAAACCTACTTGACCTCGTCCTCACCAATCTACCTGTTGCAGATGTATCTGTCCATGACAGTATTGGTAGCAATGACCACCGCACAGTCCTTGTGGAGACGAAGTCCCATCTTCACACTGAGAACACCCTCCATCGTGTTGTGTGGCACTACCACCATACTAAATAGGATAGATTCAGAACAGATCTAGCAGCTCAAAACTGGGCATCCATGAGGCGCTGTGGGCCATCAGCAGCAGCAGAATTGTATTCCACCACAATCTGTAACCTCATGGCCTGGCATATTCCTCACTCTCCCATTACCATCAAGCCAGGGGACCAACCCTGGTTCAATAAGGAGTGTAGAAGAGCATGCCAGGAGCATCACCAGGCGTACCTAAAAATGAGGTGCCAACCTGGGGAAGCTGCAACACAGAACTACATGCATGCTAAAGAGCGGAAGAAGCATGCATACAGGGCTAAGCGATCCCACAATCAACGGATCAGATCAAAGCTCTGCAGTCCTGCCACATCCAGTCGTGAATGGTGGTGGACCATTAAACAACTAACAGGAGGAGGAGGCTTCATGAATATCCCCATCCTCAATAATAGTGGAGCCCAGCATGTGAGTGCAAAAGACAAGGCAGAAGCGTTTGCAACCATCTTCAGCCAGAAGTGCCGAGTGGATGATCCATATCGGCCGCCTCCTGAGGTCCCCACCATCACAGAAGCCAATCTTCAGCCAATTCGATTCACTCCACATGATATCAAGAAACGGCTGAGCGCAATGGATACAGCAAAGGCTATGGGCCCCAACAACATCCCGGTTATCATGCTGAAGACTTGTGCTCCAGAACTAGCCACACCTCTAGCCAAGCTGTTCCAGTACAGCTACACCACTGGCATCTATCCGACAATGTGGAAAACTGCCCAGGTATGTCCTGTCCACAAAAAGTAGGAAAAATCCAATCTGGCCAATTACCGCCCATCAGTCTACTCTCAATCATCAGCAAAGTCATGGAAGGTGTCATCGACAGTGCTATCAAGCGGCACTTACTCACCAATAACCTGCTCACTGATGCCCAGTTTGGGTTCCGCCAAGACAACTCGGCTCCCGACCTCATTACAGTCTTGGTCCAAACATGGACAAAGGAGCTGAATTCCAGAGCTGAGGTGAGAGTGACTGCCCTAGAGATCAAGGCAGCATTTGACTGAGTGTGGCATCAAGGAGCCCTAGTAAAACTGAAGTCACTGGGAATCGGGGGGAAAAACTCTCCACTGGCTGGAGTCATATCTGGCACAAAGGAAGATGGTGATGGTGGTTGGAGGTCAATCATTACAGCTCCAGGACATTGCTGCAGGAGTTCCTCAGGGCAGTGTCCAAGGTCGAACCATCTTCAGTTGCTTCATCAATGACCTTCCCTCCAACATAAGGTCAGAAATGGGGATGTTCGCTGATGACTGCACAGTATTCAGTGCCATTCGCAACTCCTCAGATAATGAAGCAGTCCATGCCCGCATGCAACAAGACCTGGACGACGTTTAGACTTGGGCTGATAAGTGGCAGGTAACATTCGCGCCACATAAGTGCCAGGCAATGACTATCTCCAACAAGCGAGAGTCTAACCACCGCCCCTTGACATTCAACGGCATTACCATCGCCGAATCCCCCACCATCAACATCCTGGGGGGGTCACCATTGACCAGAAACTTAACTGGACCAGCCACATAAAAACTGTGGCAACAAGAGCAGGTCAGAGGCTAGGTATTCTGTGGTGAGTGTCTCACCTCCTGACTCCCCAAAGCCTTTCCATCATCTACAATGCACAAGTAAGGAGTGTGATGGAATACTCTTCATTTGCCTGGATGAGTGCAGCTCCAACAACACTCAAGAAGCTCGACACCATCCAGGACAAAGCAGCCCGCTTGATTGGCACCCCATCCACCACCTTAAACATTCACTCCCTCCACCACCGGTGTACTGTGGCTGCAGTGTGTACCATCTACAAGATGCACTGCGGCAACTCACCAAGGCTTCTTCGGCAGCACCTCTCAAACCTGCGACCTCTTCCACCTAGAAGGACAAGGGCAGCAGGCGCATGGGAACACCATCACCTCCAAGTTCCCCTCCAAGTCACACACCATCCTGACTTAGAAGTATATCGCTGATCCTTCATCGTAGCTGGGTCAAAATCCTGGAACTGCCTACCTTTCAGCACTGTGGGAGTACCTTCACCACACGGACTGCAGCGGTTGAAGAATGCGGCTCACCACCACCTTCTCAAGGGCAATTAGGGATGGGCAATAAATGCTGGCCTTGCCAGCGACGCCCACATCCCATAAACAAATTTAAAAAAATTAATGAGTTGCATTGAAGTACTATACATTAATTTCAACGTCAAAACTTCCTCCTGGAATAAAATAGTATCATACAGAGATCGAGTCTTGGAGCTGTTTTTCCATGTTAATTGCTTGTTAATGAGAAATGTGCTACTTTGTCTTCACTACTTTCTCACATTGAATCAATGACTCCAATTGCAATCTGGAGTTGAAGCAGCTGAGGGAACAGGCAGAGTTTGCATTGTCGAACGGAGCTACACATAGTTTATGGTTATTGGAAACTCTAGGCACTGAAGCTTCTCCTCTGGCCATGCTTGACCTCCTCTCAGCAGCAGCCTGTCCATCAGTCTCCACTCTGGCCCATCTCACCTGTGCCTAAATACTACCCCTGAAGCTCACAACGACCGTCCAAGATGTACATCACTGGATGGGTGTCTGACTTGAGCGATGTGGATAACTCACCTGCGGACCTTCTTTCTGCAAGAAGAAAAGAAAAACATGATTGGCAACAAGGCATTTGAACGCATTTAGTTGTTGCAATAATCGTATAAGTTGCGTTTGCGTGACGACTGGACACATGATTCACATGGCAATCATTGACGCAGTGAATTTATGCGATTCACTCAGCACAAACCTTTGAGTGTTATGATCCACACAAGCTCCTGTCCCTGCACTGTCTCCTACCCAATGATCTCCATTGTGGTGTTCTCATGAAGGGAGAGGGGCTTGATGTTTTGCAACTCTACATCAATGGATGCCTGCTGCTTCTTTTCAAAGATGTCTTATTTGTGTAATGACAGTACGCATTGCACGAGGTGAAATCACACAGAGTAAAGTGAAGGCTGCAGCACATTTGATATATTGCCAGGCGTTGTGAAATTGCAAAATGAAATAACCTGCTTGCTGCAGATCCTGATTTAGGTTCCTTTCAAGTAGAGAACAAACTGTGTTGAATGCAATTTTTCACTGAAACAATTGACTGCAACTGCTTACTGAAACTGTGCACTTAACCAGAGCTGACACCTATAATCTCCTTGGATTGCCAGTGACATCGAGGTGAGACAAGTATGCATAATACCCATATTAGGCTATGGAATCAAATTGCAAATCAGACCCGATATTACATGATTGTCCTTCAGACCTATGTATTGTTAGACAAGGTAATTGCGACTGATACGGTGTTTAGTAGTGTAAGTAACTGATGGTCACATTGGCCCGGAATTTCCTGAAAACTTGCACCATAGTAACGGCGTGTCTCTGGCATACGCCATTATTATGGCGCAGATTTTCCAGGAAATGATGGAGTTAAGTTACTCACGCCAATACGTACGCCACTCCAAAATTTCCTGGGACCTTCTGCGCTACTCCACCGTTATCCTTGCCGAGACGGTGAGAATTTAATTATCGTAGCTCCACGCCCCCCTCCTATAAAATCAGTGGCGATCACGAACTTGCTGGGTTAACGCTGCTTTGATCGCCACTGACACTTAGACTGAACCTGGACGGCGCTGGTGAATTGGCAGCGGCGTGATTTGTACTAAAGGAAGAGAACTTTAAAATTCCATATAGGATGTCAACAAGCTCGAAAACGCACTGCCTTAGTAAGTGTTAAACTAACTGCGTGGCAATATCGATTGGCAAATTATCGATGGAAGGCAGAAAAGCTGATGACTATCAGGGTAATACAGTCAACTTTGGATTGTGAGCTTCAAGGTTCTCCGGGACTGGTAATGAACATGACATAGGACTTTCCTTCCCAAACTCGCCAACAAAAAGTTTGCTGGACACTCTTTCGGTAGCAGCAGCAGTACCTGCTGTACGGCACATTCTCCCGGGTAGAGTAGACGCCGGTATAGATGGCGCTTTCTTGGTTGGAGTTAGCCAGTTGACCATCCTGTAGTTGAAGACACATGGTGGTAGTAGGACTCCAGCTGTCTCCTGGCTGCTTCCTGGTTGCTTTTTCTAATCAGACCTGTGGTGGACCCTCCATCCTCGACTTTGGGAGTCGGTACCCAGGTGGAGATCTTGGGCGCATCATGGCAGCTCCCTTTGTCACTCTGATCGTCCAAGAGCTCGTCCTCTGCATCTTTCTTGGTAGGGCAGCAGCGGGTCCGTGGGCATGGAGGCCGCCTGGTGCAACCCGTTAGCCAGGACGATGGCAGCCACGCCTGGCAAGCAGATGGCAGGTTCGATGGCTATCGGAGGGGTGTCTCCCAGAGTGTATCTTCTGACTCCAGATATCGTGAACATAAAACCAAACACCAGGAAGATACCCAGGATTGATGTTGTCGGTTCTCATTGTGAATTCCCAGATCGGTAGTTATCTGTCCAGGTGGCTTAAAACTGCAAAGGCTTGAGAAGAGCGTTCGAGTCATTACAAACCCTTCCTATAGGGCCATCAGAGAACTCAGTCACTGAGTGCTCTCTGCAGTTGTACCCAGTTAAAGAGGGTTAAGGAGGAAAGAGCAGAAAGGGCTGATTTTAACTCAGGATGGGAATTGGGGGTACGGGGGCTGAAGCGGGCGGTGGACAATCTGGCCTCCTGGAGAGTGAGGCCTGGGAGATTTTAAACTCCTGAGCCTCATTTGAATGCCCTGACTAAACTTCCACCAGAATCCAGCGAGAATGATGTTACTGCCGGCGGACGGGAGTCAGCATTGGTGGGGGGGGTCAAGCCGCGCCCGTGGACTGACTGAAATGGTCCCTGGCAAGGTAAGTAACAATTTGGGGGGGAGGGTCGGCAAGTCCGTGTTTAGTGCATGGGGAAAGCCTCAGGGCCTGGGGGAACACTCCTGCTCCTCCCAGCCCCACTCGCAAACCTTTAAAAATGAGGGAAGAAAAAACTAACCTGAGCCTCCTGCCGATGATGTCATTTAAATTAGGCCCCTGCTCCTCTTGGGTGGGTGGCCTTTGCGTGCCTGAATTCAGGCAAGTAAAAATGGTGTAGGGCGGGAATTGGAAACCGGCGGGGGTTAAAATCGTCCCTGCAGCGTTAATCAGCAAGAAATTGCAATGATAAACTGAGAGGAAATTCTTACTGCTCCATTCTAATGACATGTATTATTATGGATTTATGTATAGTATGTATGAACATATTGATGTAACAAGATAAACCAATTATGGACTTTATGCTTAGTATGGCACGTACAGTAGTTCCGCATACCCCTCCAACTTCTGTGTTCCTGCACCTCTCAGACTTCCTGAATAACTTTTTAATTGCTTCCTGGTATGTTGTGAGTTTTGTCTGGTCGTGTGGTCCACAACCTGATGCACTCTGCCCTCTTGTCATGTCCCAGTTTTGCAGCAGTGATTCGGACTGTGGAAACTTCTTCCTGCGATACATTTTTAAAATTCATTCATGGGATGTGGGCGTCGCTGGCAAGGCCAGCATTTATTGCCCATCCCTAGTTGCCCTTGAGAAGGTGGTGGTGAGCCACCTTCTTGAACCGCTGCAGTCCGTGTGGTGAAGGTACTCCCACAGTGCTGTTAGGGAGGGAGTTCCGGGATTTTGACCCAGCGACGATGAAGGATCGCCGATCTATTTCCAAGTGAGGATGGTGTGTGACTTGGAGGAGAACTTGCAGGTGATGGTGTTCCCATGCGCCTGCTGCCCTTTTCTTCTACATGGTAGAGGTTGCGGGTTTGGGAGATTCTCTTTCCCATGTCAGGACTGAGTTATTTTTTTCATATATCACTTTACTGCTTCCACCATGTCCATATATGTCCTGTGCTGCTACTTTACAAACATATTCACAACTTATCTTGATGCTGTTTAAATTGTGCAACTTCTTCCTGATCTTCTGCTGAGTTCTCAAGATTGTTAAGATAAAGCTCCCTCTTTCAGTGACATATTCACATACTTGTTGCCTCCTCAGCATATTTTCGGACTATTCCACCCCATTAAAAATCTCAGTGTGATGCTCTGTTACAGAGGTTACCAGTGTGGAACCTAAGTGTGGGCCCAGAACGAAGAGAAACAAAGCTGGAAGTGAAAGTTAGAAAAGTAGTCAGCAAAACTAGTAGGGAGCAGAAACAAAGGCCAACAGTAAAGAGGGTCAAAGTGCAGAAAAATATTAAACAGGCAAAGTTGAAGGCACTTTATCTAAATGCACGTAGCATTCGCAACAAGGTGGATGAATTAATGGCACTAATAGAAGTAAATGGGTATGATGTAATTGCCATTACAGAGACATGGTTGCAGGGTAACCAAAGCTGGGAACTGAATGTTCCAGGGTACTCAACATTTAGGAAGGACAGACAAAAAGGAAAAGGAGGTGGCGTAGCGCTGTTAATAAGGGATGAGATCGGTACGGTAGAGATAAAAGATCTTGGCTCGGCAGATCGTGATGTAGAACTGGAATCAGTTTGGGTGGAGCTAAGAAACAGCCAAGGCAGAAAACATTGGTGGGAGTTGTGTATAGGCCACCAAACAGTAGTGGTAATGTAGGGCATAGTATCAATCAAGAAAATATAAGTGCATGTAACAAGGACAATATGGTAATCATGGGGGACTTTAATCTACATATTGACTGGGCAAATCAAATTACCACTAATGGTGTGGAGGACAAATTCTTGGAATTCATGCAAAATGGTTTCCTGGATCAGTATATGGAGGAACTAACCAGGGAACAGGCTATTCTGGATCTGGTACTGTGTAATGAGAAAGGGCGAATTAATAATCTTGTGGTAAAGGGGCCTTTAGGGACAAGTGACCATAATATGATTGAATTTTACATTAAGTTTGAGAGTGATGTAGTCCAATCTGAAACTAAGGTCTTCAATCTAAACAGAGAAAACCACAAGGGTATGAGGGACAAGTTGGCAATGGTAGATTGGGAGACTACACTAAAAGGTATGAAGGTGGATATACAATGGCTAACATTCAAGGAAATAATGCATAATTTGCAACAAACATATATTCCTCTAGGGCATAAAAACCCAAAAGGAAAAGTGATCCAACCATGGCTAACAAACAAAATTAAAGCTGGTATTAAGTCAAAGGAGGAAGCTTATAAAGTTTCCAGAAAAAGCAGTCAGCTTGAGGATTGGGATCTTTTTAGAAATCAGCAAAGGGGGACCAAGAAATTGATAAAGAAAGGGAAAATGGAATATAAGCACAAACTAGCGAAAAATATAAAAAAGGATTGTAAAAGCTTCTATAGGTAAAGGAAAAGGCTGACGAAGATAAATGTAGGTCCTTTACAGTCAGAGATGGGAGAATTTATAATGGGGAATGAGGAAATGGCGGAGAAATTAAATAAATACTTTGTTTCTGTCTTCACGGAAGAAGACACAAAAAACCTTCCAGAAATACGAGAAGCCCAAAGGTGTGGCGAGAATGAAGAAATTATTATTAGTAAAAAAACAGTACTAGCAAAATTAATGGGACTAAAAGTCGATAAATCCCAAGGGCTTATCATCCTAGGGTTTTGAAAGAGGTGGCCATTGGGATAGTGGACGCATTGGTTGTCATCTTCCAAAATTCTATAGATTCTGGAACGGTTCCTGCAGATTGGAGGATAGCAAATGTAACCCAGCTATTTAAGAAAGGAGGGAGAGAGAAAACGGGGAACTACAGACCTGTTAGCCTCACATCAGTAGTTGGGAAAATGCTGGAATCTATTATAAAGGATGCAATAACTGGGCACTTAGAAACTAATAGTAAGATTGGGCAGAGTCATAATGGATTTATGAAAGGGAAATCCTGTTTGACAAACCTATTGGAGTTCTTTGAGGATGTAACTAGTGGAGTAGACAAAGGGAAACCGGTAGATGTGGTGTATCTGGATTTTCAGAAGGCCTTCGATAAGGTCCCACACAAGAGGTTGGTGAACAAAATTAGGGCACATGGAATTGGGCGTAATATACTAGCATGGATTGAGAATTGGTTAACAGACAGAAAACAAAGAGTAGGGATAAACGGGTCTTTTTCAGGATGGCAGGCTGTGACTAGTGGGGTACCGCAAGGATCGGTACTTGAGCCCCAGCTATTCACAATCTATATCAATGATTTGGATGAGAGGACTAAATGTAACATTTTCAAATTTGCTGATGATACAAAGCTAGGTGGCAGAGTCAGTTGTGAAGAGGATGTGAAGAGGCTTCAAGGGGATCTCGACAGGCTCAGTGAGTGGGCGAGAACATGGCAGATGGAATATAATGTGGATAAATGTGAAGTTATCCACTTTGGTAGAAAAAACAGAAAGGCAGAGTATTTCCTAAATGGTGAAAGATTGGGGAATGCAGATGCTCAATGGGACCTGGGTGTCCTTGTACATGAGTCACTGAAAGTGAATGTGCATGTGCAGCAAGTCATTAGGAAGGCAAATGGTATGCTGGCCTTCATTACAAGAGGATTTGATTACAGGAGTAAAGAAGTCTTACTCCAATTATATAGGGCCTTGGTGAGACCGCACCTGGAGTACTGTGTACAATTTTTGTCTCCTTACCTAAGGAAGGATATACTTGCCATAGAGGGAGTGCAACGAAGGTTCACGAGATTGATTCCTGGGATGGCGGCCCTGTCGTATGAGAAGAGATTGAGTAAACTAGGCCTGTATTCTCTTGAATTCAGAAGAATGAAAGGGGATCTCATTGAAGCATACAAAATTATTACAGGGCTTGATAGGATGGATGCTGGGAGAATGTTTCCCTTGGCTGGGGAGTCTAGAACCAGGGGCCACAGCCTCAAGATAAAGGGTAGGCCATTCAGGACTGAGATGAGAAGAAATTTCTTCACACAGAGGGTGGTGAATCTTTGGAATTCTCTACCCCAGAGGGCTGTGGAGGCTCAGTCATTGGGTATATTCAAAACAGAAGTCGATAAATTTCTGACTAGTAAGGGCATCAAGGGATATGGCGATAGGGCCGGTGAATGGAGTTCAGGCAGAAGATCAGCCATGATCTTATTGAATGGCGGAGCAGGCTCGAAGTGCTGAATGGCCTACTCCTGCTCCTATTTCTTATGTTGGGCCGCTCAGTAAAGTGGGCTTGCCTCTGTTTGCATTGAGCCATTGTCCACAACTATTGCATACATTCTAGCTGCATTAATGAACTTCACACCAGTAAAATGGCTAGTTAGCAGCTTGAGAAGTCATAATGGATTATTATTGTAGGTACCTGTAGGCTGCTATTTTTTCATTATCATTATTGAAATTGCATTGTCAAAGCACCTGTTTGAAAATTGTGCGATCCAGTGATGTTAATGAATCGAAGTTGTGATGAAAATCAGACGTTTTTCCATAAAAAAAAAAATCTAGCTCACTATGTATAAGGGGGGAATAATATAAAGAGCATTTAGGTTAGCAATATCAGGAATATTTAATGGACAGGCCATTCACCTTAACTCTCTGATTGCTTTCATCCCCTTTTTTAACACAAGTGCCAGACAATGACTATCTCCAACAAGCGAGCATCTAACCATCGCCGAATCCCCCACCATCAACATCCTGGGGTTACCATTGACCAGAAACTTAACTGGACCAGCCACATAAATAATGTGGCAACAAGAGCAGGTCAGAGGTTGGGTATTCTGCGGCAAGTGTCTCACCTCCTGACTCCCCAAAGCCTTTCCACCATCTACAAGGCACAAGTCAGGAGTGTGATGGAATATTCTCCACTTGCCTGGATGAGTTCAGCTCCAACAACACTCAAGAAGCTCGACACCATCCAAGACACAGTAGCCTGCTTGATTGGCTCCCCATTCACCATTTTAAACATTCACTCCCTCCACCACCGGCGTACCGTGGCTGCAGTGTGTACCATCTACAAGATGCACTGCAGCAACTCGCCAAGGCTTCTTCGGCAGCACCTCCCAAACCCGCGACCTCTTCCACCTAGAAGGACAAGGGCAGCAGGCACATGGGAACACCACCACCTCCAAGTTCCCCTCCAAGTCACACACCATCCTGACTTGGAAGTATATCACCATTCCTTCATCATTGCTGGGTCAAAATCCTGGAACTCCCTCCCTAACAGCACTGTGGGAGTACCTTCACCACACGGACTGCAGCGGTTCAAGAAGGTGGCTCACCACCACCTTCTCAATGGCAACTAGGGATGGGCAATAAATGCTGGCCTTGCCAACGACGCCCACATACCGAGAACGAATTAAAAAAAATCTGAAAGTGCTTTATTCTAGTTGTTAGAATTGATTCGGACTGTTACAGTTTCCACAACTGGCCTAATTCATGCAGCTGGTTGTAGTTCAGCTCCAGCATCCGAAACCTTTTAGTCCATCTGGGATCCTCACTTGAAACGTTTAAGATTCTCACCAGCATTTTCCAAAGACCAGCATGAATTTTACATGTCTGGCTATGTGAATTCTTCAGTGCTATCTGGTTTTTAAATCATCTATTATCTCTTAACTAAGTTAACACCTTGACATATCCAGATATTTCCCCAACTGTGTGAGGATTATAGTATTGTGATTATGATCAATGTCCAGATGAATAAGGCACTGCTCCTATATCAGACTTATGTTGTGTTGTACAGAAATGAGCACCTCAGAATTGATCAGAATCTCCTCTCTTACTACAGAATCAGACATAAGTTATTGAGCAAATTAATCCTTATTCACATAGATTGTCTACAAACAAAAGTGTCAAACTGTAAGAAGTATAATTCTGGATATCTGATCGAGGTATCATTTTAATCTCTCCCTTAACATTTCCATTTACTCCATGTATTCCTTGGAAAACAATTGATAAATTTACAGTTTTTAGCTGGATAAGGATTTTTACTGTAGCCCCGAATTACCCTGTATAGCAACTTACATTGATGTCACCTTTCATCTAATGACATGTCCCAAGGTGCTTTACAGGAGGGAGGGGAAACAGAGGACTTGAGCAGAAAGTAGGACAAGAGTTAGGGAGGGGGTGATTGATGGCATGGCCAATGAGATACCTTTTAAGGAGACTTTTGAAGGTGGGGAGGGAGGTACTGAGGGAATAAGGAGTAGGAAGAGAATGTCAGGGTGCAGGGACATGGAAGTTGAGGGCTGGATAGAGGCAGAGACTTGCCGTTGGCCAGAGTCAGAGAGTGGAAGGTACAAACTGGGAACAGAGGGCTGGAGAAAATTGCAGAGCTTTAGGATAGAGCAAGGCCTTGGAGGGATGTAAAGATGACCAGGAGGATTTTGAAGTAGTATACCTAATTTGCATTGTAAATCACAATATAATCTTTCTTTAATCAGCTGGCTGCATTAAATAGCTAGTGGTTCCATCGCAGCCTTTTGGCAGTGTCACAGAGGGGAGCGCTTGCCCATTGCTACTTTATTCCATTAACCATTATACCAATTTTAAAAGGATTAAACACTTTGGATTATAATAAATCATCATGATCAACAAGAAACCGTTAACTGATCTCTGTTGCTCTGAAAATATGATTTAGGGTGTTGCCAAAGCAATTTCTTTATTCTATTGGCAGTACATCTATGAAAAAATATTTTTGGTTGCTGTTTATTTATGAAAGTTTGAGATGTAAACATAGTGCAAACTTTCAATTGAGCAGGCTGAAGTGTATCAACAGTACGGAATAGAATGAAGAGCTGACAACAGTTGTAAATAACTCGCGTCAATGGGAGCTGGACCATGCCTTACATAAGGGGCTGGAACATGATCTTTGTGCTTCTGTGGAAGATATGAGAATACAGTAAACGTATGCTCCCCATAGTGCCATAGTGTCCAAAGAGCATTATGAAAATTATTTTAAGAGATGTGGTTTTTTTTGCGTCAATCGCTTCCGCACTGGTCGTTCAAAGGTAACGACGCGGGACTGGGGTTGCAGTGACAGTAACGCAGTGATGTGCGACTGTGGTGATGAGCCACAACCGATGGACCATTTGCTCTGCTGCCAACTCCTGTAATGTTACTGACCTTGCCAAATACCATGCTCGTGCCAAGGCATGTGTGGCAGGGAAGAGGGTGAAGATACAATACGAAAACAACCTCCAAGATGGAAATGGCAGTAGTAGCAAATTGATTTCTTTCCAGGTGCCCTCTGGAATCCAATTACACACCTCAAAGTTGTGCTAAATTCTTAGTATTACATCAGTGCTGAGTAGGTGGTTTGTTGACCGTACGAACACAAATTGAGAAAATGCAGCTCAGTCCTTGGTATTCAGTAGAGTTATACAGCTGTACGTGGTAACACTAACCCTACATTGGCAGTGTTGAAATCTGTCATCACTCTGTAAATTCTATTAAGTAGATGGCGAAAGATTGATATACAACTACTGTGTACCAGGCTATAAACATATCGGGAATCTGTGGAATAACAATGTCATTAAAATTGGATAAGATTTTCCTGCTCCTGCAATGCAGTCACAAATGACTCGAGTAGGGATTTGCTAATCCTACTTTGGATAACAAGGGAGACACAGTAATACAGTACAGATTCACACCCATTTTCTGTTTCTGTTTTGATGCAATTTTTCTTCTTTAATGTTATCAATCATAATTTGTCCTTCACAAATATGACCCACTCCTGTTATTTGAAGATTCATGCATTTCTCTGCCACTGGATAGGCGCACATTGATTTGTTTTACTCTCCCTTTTCTAAATTAGCCTTCAAAGACGAAATGCAAAGTGCGCAGCACCTGTATTAAGACCATGCTTATAAACGTTTCCCTCTAGGAATTGAAGGCCCAGAAAGGCCAACATAATACAGACTTCCTGGTGCCTTTGGTTTAGGGAACTGACAGTAAGTTTATCCAACCACATGACTCAGAGTCGAGTGGAAATGATCCAAATAAAACAAGGGATAGTAGATGTATTTTTTGCATTTACTGTGCGTAAACTGCCAACTGCTTATTGTAAGCAATGCTCATAGCTGCAATAATTCAGAATTTTAGATGTCTTCGCTTCACGACAGCGCTCCCCTTGTAATTGTATCTATTTATGTGTGGAGTGTTGATACAGTGACACCTACATCAAGCACATCTGAATGAGAACCCATTTATAATCATAATTTTCATAGGAAATGCTCTGGGGAGAAGGGGAGGTGGTTATTGCTTTGTGTATTCTTTAACTGTGACGAATTGCCAGTTGGTTTTGCAATATGCTTTTGGGAGATGGGAGAAGTGTATGTAAAAGTAATATGCATGTAATACAATACATTGCTTTTGTATGTTCCTGCAGCTATTTTATTGTTGCTTGTGTGTGATGCTTGTCATTTATTTTTAAATGTTCCAACGCTTAAAGACGAAAAATTGTTATGAGATTTCTGATGAATTATTCACAAGTTCCATCTCTTTTCAATAATGCAGAGTGCTCTCGTATCGTCTCGGTCTTACTAGTTTATTATCTAGCTTGTTAATATCCTGCTGATACATTAAAAGTCTATTGGAACTCCATCTATGGTTGTCTCTATTATCAGCTGATTCTTCAGCAATAATTGTTTATTTCAGTTGGGTTTTTTTGTTTAATAATTTTTAAGCATTGAACCCTGGAATCTGAATCTGAATTCTGCCAAAATGCAGACTTTACAAAAAAATAAATCTTAATTCAAATTGTTTGAATTCCAAACAGCCTGTCTGATAAATAATGACATGTACAATTTTGGGATTCTAGTTAATCATTTGCTACTGGGGAATGTGGCTGTTTTTAGGCAGTTGTCTAACTTCGGTATGTGCTGCTTTCTACCCAATAAACCTAACAACTTAAACTCTTCACTCTAGTTAGGCAAAAGGAGTGGGCCTGTTTGTATTTATTTATTCTTGTCGAGTTCTTCATACGTACCATTTAATCTTAACTAAAGTTAAGAAACAATCTAGTTTTTAATCATTTTAGTTGTCTCGCAGTTCTGTGTAACATAGGAGGTTGTTGCACTTACACTCCCAGGGCCTCTCCTGAAGGGGCAAAGAAAGAACTTGCATTTTATATAGCTCCTTTCATGACCTCAGGACATCTCAAAATGCTTTACAACCAATTAAATACTTTTTAAAGTCACTGTTGCAGTGTAGGGAAACATGGCAGCCAATTTGCGCATAGCAAGATCCCACAAACAGCAATTAAATAAATGACCAGGTAATCTGTTTTAGTGATGCTGGTTGAGGGATAAATATTGGCCAGGACACCAATATTTATAATAATAAGTAATGACAACAACAACAAATATATATGCACCTTTAACGTAGTAAAACGTCCCAAGGCACTTCACAAGAGTGTTATGAGACAAAAAAATTGACACCGAGCCACATAAGGAGAAATTAGGGCAGGTGATTGGTCAAAGAGGTAGGTTTTAAGGAGCGTCTTAAAGGAGTAAAGAGAGGTAGAGAGGTTTAGGCAGGGAATTTCAGGGCTTAGGGCCGAGGCAACAGAAGGCACGGCCACCAATGGTTGAGCGATTATATCTAATTTACTTCACCTGAGGAAGGAGCAAATCGATAGCTCCGAAAGCTTGTGATTTCAAATAAAACTGTTGGACTATAACCTGGTGTTGTACGACCTCTCAATTTTGAGCGATTATAATCAGGCATGCTCAAGAGGGCAGAATTAGAGGAGCGCAGATATCTCGGGGGAGGTGGGGGGGGCGGTGGGGCTGAAGGAGGTTACAGAGATAGGGAGGGCAAGGCCATGGAGGGATTTGAAAACAAGGATGAGAATTTTGAAATCGAGACGTTGCTTAACTGGGAGCCAATGTAGGCCAACGAGCACAGGGGTGATGGGTGAACGGGACTTGGTGCGAGTTAGGACACGGGCAACTGAGCTTTGGATCACCTCAAGTTTACATAGGGTAGAATGTGGGAGGCCAGCCAAGAGTGCGTTGGAATAGTCAAGTCTAGAGGTAACAAAGGCATGGATGAGGGTTTCAGCAGCGGATGAGCTGAGGCAAGGGCGGAGACGGGCGATGTTATGGAGGTGGAAATAGGCGGTCTTAGTTATGCTGCGGATATGTGGTTGGAAGCTCATTTCAGGGTCAAATATGACACCAAGGTTGCGAACAGTCTGGTTCAACCTCAGACAGATGTTAGGGAGAGGGATGGAGTCAGTGGCTAGGGAACGGAGTTTGTGGCAGGGACCGAAAACAATGGCTTCGGTCTTCCCAATATTTAGTTGGAGAAAATTGCATTGTAGCAAATGATTAATTAGGATCTCAAAATTGTACAGGCCATTTATGTATCAGATTTTGGCTTAATATCAACAGATATAAATGAAGGACAGACTGGGTGATATGCTGCATCGTATACAGTATGTGGATCAAATTACAGTTTTAATCTCACAAGCAAGTGAGGATGCTACACTCTAGTGGTTGGGTTATCTTCTTGTGCAGTCCACTACGATTAACTTCAAGTTATGTTTTGCAAATAAATTGAATTACCTAGTAATCCGAATTAAGCAATGCAGATGAAATTCAAATTAACAGCTAATTTGAATTAAGCGACTTTGAATTTCGAGTAGACTGCACCCAATATGATTTATAGGAATAAATAATGTCTGCTTTTAGCATGAGTTGCTATGAATATCATATTCAAAATCTCCATTTCATTGGAACTACAGTACGTCTGACAATTTTTAAAAATGTAATTATTAATTGAAGCTCATAAGGTGAAATTGACCAAACTGATGAATGATTTTTCTCTATTTTTCAATCAGTTGCAATCTCAATAAGTCTTCCCAGGTCAGTTTATGACCCGAACACAAGGAATATTGTAAAGCCTGCCCTTCACTGCAGTGTCACTGTGATCTGAAATGTTCTTCATATTTTCCGCTGAAGAACCTGACATTGAAAGAATGAGGCAGTTTTGACAGTGAATACATGCTGTTCTCAATATACGGCGAACCTGTGACCTTTAATTCATTGGATTGCTTGCAGAGACATGGTTCACTGAATTGAAGGCCTAAAATGCCGAAGATCACCCTGATAAATCACTCTGCTGCCCTAGCGTTTGGTTTAGGGTTCACTTGTGATAGTTTTGGATTAAATATTCATCAATTGTGCCAAAACCGTTGTATTCTCTACTATGCAAAATGCACACGTGAATTTATGGACACCAACTGCTACCTCGAGACACTGAGATATCGATCTTCTTCGTCACTGGCAAACGATGCACCCGCTCTGAAGTGTTGCGCAAGTAACGATTGCAGTTTTTTTCTCCAGTTTCATTTTTTATTTCTCACTCTCTTTGGTTCCCACTACCTCATTTCCCAGTTGAGAAGATGAGCTAAAAGCCCCAAATTTTCCTGCCTGACCTTGGGGTAGGGTAAGCGGGCAGCCGGGCATGGAAGATGGGTGGAAGTGCCACCTGTCTTGATTGTTTGGAAGAAGTGGAGAACCTGCCGAGTGATGCCAAGCAGGTCAGGCTGCCTGAGAGATGACCTGTGGCCGTCCGCTGGCACTCACACACCCGCATTGGCAGACAACATACTTCATTATGGCAGAGGCTCTCTCAGATACACAAGTGTATAATATCTTGAGTCAGTCAGTGATATAATGCTTCAATAAGTTTGCTGTCATGTTTAGACTGTAATAAGACTGTGGTAAACATCAGAAACAGCACTCGAGGTCTTGGAAGGTGCTACCTATATAATATCATATGAGCGTGTTGACTTGACAGCTTGGCATTTTTATAGTTAGCAGAGTTGTAGCGCGATCAATAACAAATTTCAGGTATTATCTTTATTCCTGAAGCTGCCAGCAGTAAACGAGGCTGATAATTACAGATCGTCTGAGGTATAATTTAAAATTACAATGTATTTATACAGCACCTTTAATGTAGTAAAACATCCCAAGGCGTTTCACAGGAACGTCATCAGGCAAAAATTGACACTGAACCAAAGAAGGAGACATTAGGTGACCAAAAGCTTGTTCAAAGAGGTAGGTTTTAAGGAGGGTCTTAAAGGTGGAGAGGCAGAGAGGTTTAGGGAGGGAATTCCAGAGCTTGGGGCCTAGATAGCTGAAGGCATGGCCGCCAATGGTGGGGCGAAGGAAGTCGGGGATTCACAACAGGCCAGAATTGGAGGAACGCAGATTTCTCGGAGGGTTGTAGGGCTGGAGGAGGTTCTTGAGATAGGAAGGGGTGAGGCCATGGAGGGATTTGAACACAAAGATGAGAATCTTAAATCAGTCCAATTCACACATTGTCAATCAAGGCCACTATGTATACATTCGCAGGATAATTGCAGTGGCATTTCAAGAAACATCACACAAAATACACCACATTTTTTATTATTTTTGGTTAATCCATTTCTTTTTTTTTGCCCTCCTCTGAAGGTGCCGATTCATGCTGTGGTGTGGTTCTGGGGTTGCCAGACACACTATGGTACCTGGCCCAAGTACCCATTCTTCAAATGCGAACCTAGAAAGTGACCGTTAGCAGGCTATTCAAATGCAGGGGGCGTCACAGCTGAGCCTGGTTGTGCCCCTCACCCGACGGGCACACTTTCCAGCACACTAACTGGATAACGGTCAGGATGGGACGCTAGCTGTTTTTTTTTTTCCCCCCTTTCATAGCGCACACATCATTTAAACGAATGGAAGGCGAGTGAGGCGGACTCTGTTATGGGCATGCAATCTTCCCAGCCCAATTTTCCTTCCGGTCTTCTGCCCGGGCGATACTTTACGGCCAGGGAATAGAGCCCAAGGTCTAGCCAATCTAATTTAATTCAGTCAAATTGTTTGAGTTGCCACGCTTCTCCTGAAAGAAGTGAAGTGACGTAATTTTCATTGTACCAGGAGGACGATTAGTTCCCGGGCAGAGTTAAGAGGAAATGGGAGTCATGCAGAGTCAGGTGGCCTCCCCGGCATTTCTGGCACATCCACATGTTCATGTACCGGCAGCTGGAGTAGTGAGGCACTGAGGTGAGAGCAGCCTCCCACCCCGTATAGAGGGGTCAAAGTGCGTCTTGCAACAGGATCGAAGGGTTTGTGGGGCGGTCGCTGGAAAACCTAGAAGCAAAATGTTAGCATGGTATTTTAAATTCTCTCATTTCCCAGGACAGTCACTGGGCCTTGGAGCCTTCTGGCAGCTGCTGGATAGTAGCAACCAGAAGGCCTCAATGCTGGTGGCCAAGAGTATAACTGCAGGCCTCTTGCTGCTGATTCCCCGTCCCCCCCCGACTGCCCCATCATGGGACGGGCCGACAAAATGCAGTGCACCTCCCCCCTCACAGACGCAGCACACCTCTGGTACGCTGCATCTGTTGGGGGCCCATCCGGAACTTGGGGAGGATTATATGGGCTAAAAATTCGTGGCCGCCACGAGAGTTGCGGGTGTCGCCGCAGCCTCGAGTTAACGGCCGCTGAAAATGGACGAAGCGCTACTGGAGAAAAATTCGCACTGGGGGCTAAAGATTTTTAGCCCAGCGTTAACTTACCGTGTAACACCATTCTGGTGAAGTGAGTGCCGGCACTAAGTGAGTGAGCAATAAGGTGGCAGTTGGAGTATAATGTAGGGAAATGTGAGATTCACTTTGGTAGGAAGAATAGAAAAACAGAATATTTTTTAAATGGTGAGAAACTTTCGAATGTTGGTGTTCAGAGAGATTTGGGTGTTCTCGTGCAAGAAACACAGAAAGCTAGCATGCAGGTACAGCAAGCAATAAGGAAGGCAAATGGCATGTTGGCCTTTATTGCAAGGGGGTTGGAGTATAAGAGTAAGGACGTCTTGCCACAATTGTACAGGGCCTTGGTGAGACCACACCTGGAGTACTGTGCACAGTTTTGGTCTCCTTATCTAAGGAAGGATATACTTGCCTTTGAGGCGGTGCAACGAAGGTTCACTAGATTGATTCCTGTGATGAGAGGGCTGTCCTATGATGAGAGATTGTGTAGAATGGGCCGATACTCTCTGGAGTTTAGAAGAATGAGAGGTGATCTCATTGAAACATGCAAGATTCTGAAGGGGATTGACAGGGTAGAGAGAGGTTGTTTCACTGGCTGGAGTGTCTAGAACCAGGGGTCACAGTCTTAGGATAAAGGCTCGGCCATTTAAGACCGAGATGAGGAGAAATTTCTTCGGAGGGTTGTGAATCTTTGGAATTCTCTGCCCCAGAGGGCTGTGAATGCTGAGTCTTTGAGTATATTCAAGGCTGAGATAGATAGATTTTTGGACTCTAGGGGAATCAAGGGATATGGAGATCGGGCGGGAAAGTGGAGTTGAGATGGATGATCAACCATGATCTTATTGAATGGCGGAGCAGGCTTGAGGGCCGTATGACCTACTCCTGCTCTTATTTCTTATGTTCTTATGGGAGTCGAAGTTCCCATCCAGGAGCGGCGTTCCAGCTTCCAACAGCCTCTGGAAGCGAGGCAATAGAGTTCACTAGGCATTGTGGGAAATTAAAAGGGCAATGCCTTCTGAACTAATAAAAATAAAAATGAAGTGAAAAAATGAAGTTTTCAGCCCTTACTGCCCTTTAAAAAAACATTAAAAAGAATTCCCAAATGAAAGTCTACAGCTCTTAAAGCTGAATTCTGTCCCGAACCTCAAAAAATGGGAAAAGGGCTTCAGCACTAACACAAATGGCTCAGCAAGCCAGGGAAGGGGCACCCAGGGTCTCGCACGCCACACTCCAGCCTTGTGCAGGAGGTCAACACTGAAAGACAGGTGCACTACCCACAGGGGCAGGAGACCCTCCAGAAAGAATGATGTGGGACCAGATCACCGAGGCCATCACTGCCAGCAGTGTCACCCCCACCACCTGGCTCCAGTGCCCAAAGAAGCTTCATGACCTCAGACCACTGGTCAAGGTCAGTGAATGCATCTTCAAAAGCCGTCTCCTACCAGCTGCACCACTAGCCTCACACACTTCTCAATGCACAACGTCATCCCCCCCTCCCCCCCGCAATCACTCACCTACCAACAATCTGTACCAATCACGAGACACATCTCCCATTCCTAGCCTCACCTCACCCCCCTTGGAGGAGACGGTGCTGGCCATTCTTGGCAGGGGCATGGCTGAGCGCTTGGCCAGTGGTGGGGCTGAAAGGATACAAGATGCTGGTATCCTCATACGTTATCCTCCTTCTGACATGCACCTCTTCCTTTCCTGCCCTCCCCTCAGCACAACTCCACCCTTGTGCCTTCCTCATTTCACACACCCAGGAAATGCAGCCTGCCCAGCCAGTGGTTGACCAAGAAGAGGGAGAGGAGAGAGAAGAAGAAGAAGAAACACCATCACTCGATTTGACACTCCCAGCCACCAGCTCCACAAGGTCAACCAGCAAGGCCATTTGCCGTGTCCCCCACTGAAAGTCAGCAGCATTCCACTAGCTCTGCTGCAGCCACTGGGATAGCACTGCGTGACGTCAGTAGGATAGGTAAAGGCACACACAAGACAGTCACTAAGAGAATGCATAAGGGTGATGAGTTGATTTCCTGATGTCATATTGGATGGATAGCTGTATAAAGTTGGATTGGAAAGTTTGCTTTGTGGAGGCTTTTATTTCAGCAACATGGCCAAGAGGACACTGTGATGGTCAATAACAGAGGGAAAGTAAGATGTGAGACTAATGTTGAAAGGGGAATTGGGCTTGTGGCCACTGGGACCGCAGGCGGATGATTCCATCCTGGATATCCCAGCCAGAAAGGGGCTGTCTGGGGTGCATCCTTCCGTCCGCTTCCTCCTCTTCCGCTTCCTCCTCTTCCGCTTCCTCCTCTTCAGCTTCCTCCTCTTCAGCTTCCTCCTCTTCGCTTCTTCCTCTTCTGCATCTTCCTCTCCCCTCTGCGAGCGGATGCTGTAAATCTGAAATGACAGCATAAAATGCTGGAAATACTCAGCAGGTCAGGCAGCATCTCGACCTGAGACATGAACTCTGTTTCTCTCTCCACGGATGTGTGAGCATTTGCAGCATTTTCTGTCTTCTCAGAGGCCTTACTTTACTTTCGTGCCACAGAAGTGCCAGGCAATGACTATCTCCAACAAGAGAGAGTCTAACCACTGCCCCTTGACATTCAACAGCATTACCATCGCCGAATCTCTTGCCATCAACATCCTGGGGGTCATCATTGACCAGAAACATAACTGGACCAGTCACATAAATACTGTGACTACAAGAGCAGGTCAGAGGCTGGGTATTCTGTGTATCACCTCCTGACACCCCAAAGCCTTTCCACCATCTACAAGGCACAAGTAAGGAGTGTGATGGGATACTCTCCACTTGCCTGGATGAGTGCAGCTCCAACAACACTCAAGAAGCTCGACACCATCCAGGACAAAGCAGCCCGCTTGATTGGCACCCCATCCACCACCTTAAACATTCACTCCCTCCACCACCGGCGTACCGTGGCTGCAGTGTGTACCATCTACAAGATGCACTACAGCAACTCGCCAAGGCTTCTTCGGCAGCACCTCCCAAACCCACAACCTCATCCACCTAGAAGGACAAGGGCAGCAGGCGCATGGGAACACTACCATCTCCAAGTTCCCTTCCAAGTCACACACCATCCTGACTTGGAAATATATCGCCGTTCCTTCATTGTTGCTGGGTCAAAATCCTGGAATTCCCTCCCAAACAGCACTGTGGGAGTATCTTCACCACACAGACGGCAGCGTTCAAGAAGGCGGCTCACCACCACCTTCGCAAGGGCAATTAGAGATGGGCAATAAATGCTGGCCTTGCCATCGATGCCCACAACCTAGGAAAGAATGTTTAAAAAAGTCTGAGGCCTTCCAACCGTCCAGCAGCATTCCCTACACACATAAAAAAACTTTTAACATCTATTGTAGCAAGCCTCTACTTCAATAAAGTTTAAAAAAACAGTCCAAAAGCTTAAATGCAAACTTACTTGAAAGGTGCTGACAGAGCCTCTGTCAATCTGCTGCACGCTGGGTTTACCTGGCGAGCTTAGGACCCAGCGCGGAACTCAGCGCAAAGGTCCAAGTTCGCCATAGTGACGTTAAGTCGGCGTTGCACGCCCACTGACATCAGCTCTCCCTCATTTTAATTTGCAGGGCTCAGGGTGATGGATCTTACCGGCAGCGCTGTCTGGCCCAGGAAAATGAAGGATGCTGCGGGATCCGCTACCAGCTGGTGTAAAAAATAATTGAAGTATTTTACGGGGCTAAAAATAAACTTACCTTTTTTTAAAGTATTTTTAAATGATAAATCAGTGAAATTTTAAAAAAAAACTTTTTTCAACTCTTATCCTGGTAAAAGCAGGCCTTACGCCTGCTTTTACCAGGCGTAAGAATTGTAAGTGTTTTCTGCGGGCGGAGGGTCTCCAAAAGCGGAACTCTCCGTCTGCAGAGGCCCTGCTCCCGGGCAGCCGGAGGATCTGTCAAGAGCTTTCTTGACAGATCGGAAATGCCAGGTTTCCAGCGCATGCGCAGTGCATGCCTGAAACTGGCATTTCCGATGTCCCTACGGGTGGGTACACAGCGCGTACACACCCGTAGGGATCGGAATATCCGGCCCATTAAATCTAATGCCCCGTCTGCCCTCTCAGGTGGACGGAAAAGATCGACGGCACTATTTCGAAGAAGAGCAGGGGAGTTCTCCCCGGTATATTGGCCAATATTTATCCCTCCACCAACATCACTAAAAGCAGATTATCTGGTCATTATCACATTGCTGTTGTGGGAGCTTGCTCTGCAAAAATTGGCTGCCGCATTTCCTACATTACAACAGTGACTATACTTCATTGGCTGTAAAGCACTTTGGAATATTCTTTTTTTCTCTCTATCTCTTTCTCTCTTCCTCCCTCCCTCCCACTGAGCTTTCTGTACAGTTATATTGGTCATATGTAATATTGTGATGATTGCATCATCAAAATTCTAAAGTGAAGACATTTTTTCAGCTTACTAGAGAAATACCACAAATTAAAAAGTGGTGGTTTTCAGTAGCTCGATGTTTCGGTACATTGGCATGTCCAGTTGATGTATTGTACAACTGTAGGACACAGCTTCACCCATGTGATTGG
The DNA here is from genome assembly GCA_030390025.1 of Squalus acanthias. Taxonomy (NCBI): domain Eukaryota; kingdom Metazoa; phylum Chordata; class Chondrichthyes; order Squaliformes; family Squalidae; genus Squalus; species Squalus acanthias. The sequence goes on from CM059438.1 coordinate 42,749,948, forward strand.
CCACATGATGAACTCCTATCGACCTCAGCCTTGCTGTCCATAGTGCCAGTGAGGTTCCCCACACAGAGGAAACATTGGTAAGATGACTGAACAGATGTTTTTCTCTGATACTTCCTAATGGTTGGGTTCATAGGAACATTGGATAGCCGAGTATTTAATGCCATGCCCAATCTGTAGGATTTGCACATTAAGGGGATATTTTAACTTCTGGCTGGCTGCCCGCCCGATACCTGCGGTGGGAGGCTCCGTCCATTTTGAGGACCGGGCCTCATTAGCATACATCCAGCGAGCTACACGCCCCCAACGGGTGTTCCGCTGCAGCTCACTGGCTCCGGGCTATTTATCTCTATCTATCTCTCTATCTTTCTACTTCCCTACCCCTCTACCTACCTCTCTACCTGCTACCTATCTACCTACCTATCTACTTATCTATCTCTATAGCTATGTCTGTCTGTCTGTCTACCTCGCTATCTCTGTCTGTCTACCTCGCTATCTCTGTCTGTCTACCTCGCTGTCTCTGTCTGTCTACCTCGCTATCTCTGTCTGTCTACCTCGCTATCTCTGTCTGTCTACCCCGCTATCTCTGTCTGTCTACCTCGTTATCTCTGTCTGTCTACCTCGCTATCTCTGTCTGTCTACCTCGCTATCTCTGTCTGTCTACCTCGCTATCTCTGTCTGTCTACCTCGCTATCTCTGTCTGTCTACCCCGCTATCTCTCTCTGTCTACCTCGCTATCTCTCTCTGTCTACCTCGCTATCTCTGTCTGTCTACCTCGCTATCTCTCTCTGTCTACCTCGCTATCTCTCTCTGTCTACCTCGCTATCTCTGTCTGTCTACCTCGCTATCTCTCTCTGTCTACCTCACTATCTCTGTCTGTCTACCTCGCTATCTCTGTCTGTCTACCCCGCTATCTCTCTCTGTCTACCTCGCTATCTGTATGTCTGTCTACCTCGCTATCTCTCTCTGTCTACCTCGCTATCTCTCTCTGTCTACCTCGCTATCTCTCTCTGTCTACCCCGCTATCTCTCTCTGTCTACCTCGCTATCTCTGTCTGTCTACCTCGCTATCTCTGTCTGTCTACCTCGCTATCTCTCTCTGTCTACCCCGCTATCTCTGTCTGTCTACCTCGCTATCTCTGTCTGTCTACCCCGCTATCTCTCTCTGTCTACCCCGCTATCTCTCTCTGTCTACCTCGCTATCTCTGTCTGTCTACCTCGCTATCTCTCTCTGTCTACCCCGCTATCTCTGTCTGTCTACCTCGCTATCTCTGTCTGTCTACCTCGCTATCTCTCTGTCTGTCTACCTCGCTATCTCTCTCTGTCTACCTCGCTATCTCTCTCTGTCTACCTCGCTATCTCTCTCTGTCTATCCCACTATCTCTCTCTGTCTACCCCGCTATCTCTCTCTGTCTACCCCGCTATCTCTGTCTGTCTACCCCGCTATCTCTCTCTGTCTACCCCGCTATCTCTGTCTGTCTACCTCGCTATCTCTCTCTGTCTACCTCGCTATCTCTCTCTGTCTACCCCGCTATCTCTCTCTGTCTACCCCGCTATCTCTGTCTGTCTACCTCGCTATCTCTGTCTGTCTACCTCGCTATCTCTCTCTGTCTACCTCGCTATCTCTGTCTGTCTACCTCGCTATCTCTCTCTGTCTACCCCGCTATCTCTGTCTGTCTACCTCGCTATCTCTCTCTGTCTACCCCGCTATCTCTGTCTGTCTACCTCGCTATCTCTCTCTGTCTACCTCGTATCTCTCTCTGTCTACCTCGCTATCTCTCTCTGTCTACCTCGCTATCTCTGTCTGTCTACCTCGCTATCTCTGTCTGTCTACCCCGCTATCTCTGTCTGTCTACCTCGCTATCTCTCTCTGTCTACCCCGCTATCTCTGTCTGTCTACCTCGCTATCTCTCTCTGTCTACCTCGCTATCTCTCTCTGTCTACCTCGCTATCTCTCTCTGTCTACCCCGCTATCTCTCTCTGTCTACCTCGCTATCTCTGTCTGTCTACCTCGCTATCTCTGTCTGTCTACCTCGCTATCTCTCTCTGTCTACCCCGCTATCTCTGTCTGTCTACCTCGCTATCTCTGTCTGTCTACCCCGCTATCTCTCTCTGTCTACCTCGCTATCTCTCTCTGTCTACCTCGCTATCTCTGTCTGTCTACCTCGCTATCTCTCTCTGTCTACCCCGCTATCTCTGTCTGTCTACCTCGCTATCTCTGTCTGTCTACCTCGCTATCTCTCTGTCTGTCTACCTCGCTATCTCTCTCTGTCTACCTCGCTATCTCTCTCTGTCTACCTCGCTATCTCTCTCTGTCTACCTCGCTATCTCTCTCTGTCTATCCCACTATCTCTCTCTGTCTACCCCGCTATCTCTCTCTGTCTACCCCGCTATCTCTGTCTGTCTACCCCGCTATCTCTCTCTGTCTACCCCGCTATCTCTGTCTGTCTACCTCGCTATCTCTCTCTGTCTACCTCGCTATCTCTCTCTGTCTACCCCGCTATCTCTCTCTGTCTACCCCGCTATCTCTGTCTGTCTACCTCGCTATCTCTGTCTGTCTACCTCGCTATCTCTCTCTGTCTACCTCGCTATCTCTGTCTGTCTACCTCGCTATCTCTCTCTGTCTACCCCGCTATCTCTGTCTGTCTACCTCGCTATCTCTCTCTGTCTACCCCGCTATCTCTGTCTGTCTACCTCGCTATCTCTCTCTGTCTACCTCGCTATCTCTGTCTGTCTACCTCTCTATCTCTCTCTGTCTACCCCGCTATCTCTGTCTGTCTACCCCGCTATCTCTGTCTGTCTACCTCGCTATCTCTCTCTGTCTACCCCGCTATCTCTGTCTGTCTACCCCGCTATCTCTGTCTGTCTACCTCGCTATCTCTCTCTGTCTACCTCGCTATCTCTCTCTGTCTACCTCGCTATCTCTCTCTGTCTACCTCGTATCTCTCTCTGTCTACCTCGCTATCTCTCTCTGTCTACCTCGCTATCTCTGTCTGTCTACCTCGCTATCTCTGTCTGTCTACCCCGCTATCTCTGTCTGTCTACCTCGCTATCTCTCTCTGTCTACCCCGCTATCTCTGTCTGTCTACCTCGCTATCTCTCTCTGTCTACCTCGCTATCTCTCTCTGTCTACCTTGCTATCTCTCTCTGTCTACCTCGCTATCTCTCTCTGTCTACCTCGCGATCTCTGTCTGTCTACCTCGCTATCTCTGTCTGTCTACCTCGCTATCTCTGTCTGTCTACCTCGCTATCTCTCTCTGTCTACCTCGCTATCTCTCTCTGTCTACCTCGCTATCTCTGTCTGTCTACCCCGCTATCTCTCTCTGTCTACCCCGCTATCTCTCTCTGTCTACCTCGCTATCTCTCTCTGTCTACCTCGCTATCTCTGTCTGTCTACCCCGCTATCTCTGTCTGTCTACCTCGCTATCTCTGTCTGTCTACCTCGCTATCTCTCTCTGTCTACCTCGCTATCTCTGTCTGTCTACCTCGCTATCTCTGTCTGTCTACCTCGCTATCTCTCTCTGTCTACCTCGCTATCTCTCTCTGTCTACCTCGCTATCTCTCTCTGTCTACCTCGCTATCTCTCTCTGTCTACCTCGCTATCTCTCTCTGTCTACCTCGCTATCTCTCTCTGTCTACCCCGCTATCTCTCTCTGTCTACCCCGCTATCTCTCTCTGTCTACCTCGCTATCTCTCTCTGTCTACCCCGCTATCTCTCTCTGTCTACCCCGCTATCTCTCTCTGTCTACCCTGCTATCTCTCTCTGTCTACCTCGCTATCTCTCTCTGTCTACCCCGCTATCTCTCTCTGTCTACCCCGCTATCTCTGTCTGTCTACCTCGCTATCTCTCTTTGTCTACCTCGCTATCTCTGTCTGTCTACCTCACTATCTCTCTCTGTCTACCTCGCTATCTCTCTCTGTCTACCCCGCTATCTCTCTTTGTCTACCCCGCTATCTCTCTCTGTCTACCTCGCTATCTCTCTCTGTCTACCCCGCTATCTCTGTCTGTCTACCTCGCTATCTCTCTCTGTCTACCCCGCTATTTCTCTCTGTCTACCCCGCTATCTCTGTCTGTCTACCTCGCTATCTCTCTTTGTCTACCTCGCTATCTCTCTCTGTCTACCTCGCTATCTCTGTCTGTCTACCTCGCTATCTCTCTCTGTCTACCTCGCTATCTCTCTCTGTCTACCTTGCTATCTCTCTCTGTCTACCTCGCTATCTCTCTCTGTCTACCTCGCTATCTCTCTCTGTCTACCTTGCTATCTCTCTCTGTCTACCTCGCTATCTCTCTCTGTCTACCTCGCTATCTCTCTCTGTCTACCTTGCTATCTCTCTCTGTCTACCTCGCTATCTCTGTCTATCTCTGTCCATCTATAAGCAAATGACTTTAGCACTTTTTCTTTACCAAATGATAATGATCACATTATATATTTATTGTCAACTATTAGAAGTCCTAACTTGGACACTAAAAGGACAATTTTCCGAATGCCACTACCTGTGAGGAGCCTGAGCCACCAGTTGTAACTATCAATGAATTGTGGACAGCCCAGCCGTGATTTCTTGCTACATATGGCCGCTGGGCCAGGCTCCATGCCACTTGTGAAATTGGCCCCAAAATAACTGTTCCTCGGCTGCCTTGAGACAATAGTTTTAAAGCACAGAATATCAGATAAGAGAAGAAAAAGTAGGGGAACATCTAGGCAATAGTGACCATAATACATTACGCTTTAAGATAATAATTGAGAAGGACATAAGCATGACAAAGACCAGGGTAATAGATTGGAGAAAAGCTGATTTTGAGGGTTAGAGAGTTCAATAACCAGGGGGCATAGATTTAAAGGAATTGGTAGAAGGATTAGAGTTGGGTTGAGGAGAACTTTTTTCACCCAGAGGGTGGTGGGGGTCTGGAACTCACTGCCTGAAAGGGTGGGAGAGGCAGAAACCCTCATCGCATTTAAAAAGTACTTGGATATGCACCTGAAGTGCTGTAACCTACAAGGCTACGGACCAAGAGCTGGAAAGTGGGATTAGGCTGGAGAGTTCTTTTTTAGCTGGCACAGACACGATGGGCCGAATGGCCTCCCTCTGTGCTGTAAACTTCGATGATTCTGTGATTCTATCACAACAAAATATAACAACTGAGTTAGAGCAGTAAGTGTACAGCCATTTCCCTGCGAGACATTTGAAATGATGTGACAATTCAATAGAGCACACTTCCTCTTTAAGTAGGCTTCACTAAAGAATTGTTTGGTCCAAGTAGTGTGGCCATTACATTTTTACGTTTAATAACCAATCTGAAACTGACCTTGAAATGAGAATGGCAGTTTGAATGGCTTTGCGTAGGTGAAACCTTTATATTAGGGTTCAGAATTACAGTATTAATGTCTTCCTGATGCTACTGAGGGTTACGAACATGTTGCCTGGCAACCACGACAAGGTATCACTAAAGTACCCTGAAGAAGAAAGATCCAGTCAGATGATTCCAGTCAACCAGTTTTGCAAAATACATTTAGCCTTAGACTCCTGTGTGAGCACAGGCAGTTAAGGACTGTGAGGCTCTATTTATCTGTCACAACTCTAAAATATATATTTATTAAAAGAACTATCATGCTGAGCGTGATATGAAGGTAAACGCACAACACCGAAACTACATGTTTTTAAAATATGATATTCTGTGATGTATTAGAGGCTGTCATAATCTTTAAATAATTACCCACTCCTACCAGGTTCATCGAAGGTGCATTGAATCCAATAGCTTCTAAACAGTGGAGAATGGGAACAGGATCAACAACAAAAAAATAGTTATTTATCACGATAAGCATAGTGGAACCAGGCCATAAGGAATAAAGAATATCCACCTGTTTAGTGGGTTATGCTTACCCCAAAGGTAAAGGCCAAGTGCCCATCAACATGAAGATTGTCTGATTTAACATGCACATCTGTGGCAGTGAATTAACATAGCTGCTGCTAGCACTCCTGCTTCTGTCCCAGCCATCCTTCCAGTATTTTTAACTAGTCTTCACTTATACATAGCACCTTTTTTTTTTGCATACTCCAATGAGAGAGAGTGCACTTAAGTTATTTGTGTTCGTCTGCACAGTTTTAGTATTCCAGTCACTCAGCATCGACATCATTGAGATTTAGGCCCTAATGGCATAGAGGTGATGGGAAACGTTTCTCTTTCTTGCACGTGCTGATGCATTTCTCTGAGTCTGATTCATGAAATCAAAACATATGTGACGTTATTCTGAGCGACATGCTGCATGAATCAATTAGGCTCAGCAATTAGGCAATGTGCAGTTCAATGCAAAAAATGGCATCTGGATTATGCAGTGGAGCTGTGTGTTGGCAGAGTGTTCCTTCCCTGAAGCGGCACTCTGCTGTGCCCCACCTCCCAACGCTGGCATCGTTCCTTCCTGCGGCTCCTGGCGTCTTAGTCATGAACGAGGAAGAAAAGCCATTTGACCAATGAGGAAGAAGATAACAAACAGTGGTCCAAAGCAGAAAATTGAGAGTACAGTCATGGATTGGAGTTATGCTCCATGCACTGCCGTGCCCAGACAGTGTAAGATGGCCTTTTGAAGGGGTCTCACACCATCTGGCTTTAGTGCTGTCTGTAGTCAGATTGAGAGTTATACTGGCTTTTTTGATTCCATGTGGACCAGAAACAGCTTTGCATGAACTCAAAAGTGACAGTAATTGCAGCCTTACATTCATCCTGCCAAAGCACTTCTCACCACTCTTCCTGTTCTTTAAAGCTTTTGTTTTTCCATTTCTGTTCCCTACTTCGCTGATTTTTGGTTCTATATTTTTAGAATTTTCATTTTTACCCCTGTCTTTACTTTTTAATTTGCGTCGTCTTAAACCTTTGACTTTGTTGTCTAAATTCCTTCTTAATTCTGCTAATTGACTTCTGCTCTATCTTCTCCTCTTTCTCTCTTCAGTCCTGCTGGTTCTATTTTCTTTGTCTACTTGTCTTGTGCACCTTCCTGTGCATCACTGGAAATGCCAGTCGCATCATTGAGGTTATGGTCCAAGAGAATCATGCAGCACAGAAAGGTTGGGTGTGTATGGGGGCCTCAAAAACATCGCAAAGCAAGGCCTAAGCAAAGATTGGGGGTTCTGGGAAGAGAGAAAAATGTACTGCTGGAGGGAGGAAGGCATTCACAAGTTTAGGAAAGATCCTGATGAGAGATGAAAGCAGGGGCAGGAGGAGATCCAAAAATGGTAGAGAAGGAGGCAGAACTAAAAGAGGAGGAAATTAAAAACTTTTAATGGTGTCTCATTTTTCTTGAGGGAGGCGTTTGGTTTTACTTTTTGTGAATAGGCATTTTTTGAAAGATGGTAAAACGTAGTGTGGGTATTTGTGAGTACGATTGATTGGCGATGTCGATCATGTGACAGATACAATCCTAGCTCAGCCTATGATGTTGGCTTGTTCCTACTAATCATACAATAATTTCTAGTGATATAAACAAACTTGGTGAATACTTCAATTCAATTCATTTTACTCTGTTTTAGAGTCAGAAGTTGGTAGATTGTCCCCATATTACTGTTGAGCATAAAGATGTCAATTAAGGCTTCATGTCGACTTCTAATTACAGCTATGGCCCAATTTACATGAATCTGCCAAAGTCACCTAGTCAGGAGCGCCATGTCAAATTATTCTTCAGTGTTTTGTCTTACATGTGCTACACTCTATACAGATTATTTTCAGATGGAGGTTTTCTGTTTGAATTAAGTTAACATAATCCTGTATGCTATCCCTTGGCGACATCATTGGGAAGCATGAGGTCAGCTTCCTCATATACAAGGATGACGGTCAGCTCTACCGCTCCACCTCCTTCATTGATCCCGGAGCTGTTGTCTCTCTTTCTCTCCCAATTGCCTGTCTGACATTACGACCTGAATGAGCTGAAACTTCCTGTCAGCAAAAGGAAAGCTATCCTCTTGGCTCCCGCAAGTGTCTACACTTAATTCAACTATTTCAGAATCTTGAATGCTTCGTTGGAGTGCTAGGAGCAAGGCGACTCATCTGTTTAAAACGGGGCAAACACCTGGTGGTGACTGGGAGGTTAATTGATCTGTAAATTGACAGATCCCATTATCAGCAATCACGTTCTGCCTTGTATCACAGCAATATATGGAATGGCTCCGCTGTGTTGGTTCAAATACGGTAACCTACATTTATATAGCACTTCTCATGGGGAGAATAGCATCACAGTGTGCTTCACAGGGCAGAGAAAATAAAATAGAGCAGTTTGTGGAGGAATCTTGTCAACAGAATTATTCATATGATGCATGAACTTTTAAAAACAATAAGCAAGCTGGTATCAGTAAAAGTGACCATGAAGCTGTCGGATTGTCCTAAAGAACCAACTGGTTCACTCGTGGTGAAAGATTGGGGAATGCAGATGCTCAAAGGGACCTGGGTGTCCTTGTACATGAGTCACTGAAAGTGAATGTGCAGGTGCAGCAAGCCATTAGGAAGACAAATGGTATGCTGGCCTTCATTACAAGAGGATTTGAGTACAGGAGTAAAGAAGTCTTACTCCAATTATATAGGGCCTTGGTGAGACCACACCTGGAGTACTGTGTACAATTTTGGTCTCCTTACCTAAGGAAGGATATACTTGCCATAGAGGGAGTGCAACAAAGGTTCACGAGATTGATTCCTGGGATGGCGGGACTGTTGTATGAGAAGAGATTGAGTAAACTAGGCCTGTATTCTCTTGAATTCAGAAGAATGAGAGGGTATCTCATTGAAGCATACAAAATTATTACAGGGCTTGATAGGATGGATGCTGGGAGACTGTTTCCCTTGGCTGGGGAGTCTAGAACCAGGGACCATAGCCTCAAGATAAAGGGTAGACCATTCAGGACTGAGATGAGAAGAAATTTCTTCACACAGAGGGTGGTGAATCTTTGGAATTCTCTACCCCAGAGGGTTGTGGAGGCTCAGTCATTGGGTATATTCAAAACAGAAGTCGATAGATTTCTGACTAGTAAGGACATCAAGGGATATGGCGATAGGGCCGGTAAATGGAGTTGAGGCAGAAGATCAGCCATGATCTCATTGAATGGCGGAGCAGGCTCAAAGGGCCGAATGGCCTACTCCTGCTCCTATTTCTTATGTTCTTATGTCCTTTAGGGAATGAAACCTGCTATCCTTACCCAGTCTGGTCTTGTTGTGATTTCAGTCCATACCAGTGTGGTTGACTCTTAATTGCCCTCTGAAGTAGCCTAGCAAGCCACTCAGTAGGGCAACTAGGGAATGGATTACAAATGTGGCCTTGCCAGTGACGCCCACATCACGAGAATGCATTTAAAAGAATAAGACACAGAAAGATTGGTGGCCAGCGCCAAGGGATTATATTTCTGTAGAACGATGGCCTCCCTCATTTGTTCTTATCATTGTAATCTTATTTCTGCTGACATTTAATTACTAGAAAGTCAGGAGATGAGTTGGTAATTCCACTGCCCGCCAATCATAACCATTCGTCGACATTGAAGGTCACGGTAAAATTCTTTCATCTGATATTTTCCATTAGAGCCGAGTAAAAATCAGAGTGGAAATCAGGCCACCAGCTGACCACTGAGCAAATCTAGGTGAAGTTCAAAAGCTCAGCATTCAAAGGGCCCTGTGTATAAAGCAGTTAGTTATCATCATATCATCCTAGATGAAACCACCTCAGCCAATTCCGGCCTATCATTTGCGATATGAAAATGCATCAGTATGCAAATAATAATGATCATTGTGTTAACGTTTCATAGTCTTTTGATCTCTCTTTTAGCAACCCTCACTTTTTAATTTGATCTCAGACCAATATATCGACACATTATTTTGTTTCCTTTTTCCTCATTGTTATAGTTTAAGTTCAGTCTGTAACCTTCGTGTGGTTTTGTATTGGATTAATATTGTAAATTCGAGGTGACAATGTGGGTGTAATAACAGATCGCTACTCTGTTACGAAGGTGCATCATCTGGGCGAGTGCCTTCTGGTCTCCATCCGGAACCTTCTGTAATAAAATTCCGGTCACCGCAACAAGCTTTCATCACACTGGGAGCCGGCTAATTGAGCTGCACGTGACCCGTGAGACCTGCATTAGAGACAGACAGGGAGGTCAGAGCTAGGTCAACACTTACCCAATAAGGACAACCTGTAACTCAAGGTTTGTGCAGGAAACACATTCAGTGTTGTGGAAAGTTAAAATCAATGAGCTGTATCAGAAATTAAATGTAAGTAGAAAAGAAAATCTGACTGAAATTTGATTTGAATGAAACGAAGCACGATGGAACAATAGAGCTTGTAAACCAAGTTACAAAACTGAAAGCTCGCTGTGGTATTGAGGTGGAATTCTTAGCAGTCGTTCATGGACTCTTCCCTGACACTCGCATATATGCTCGATGTGTAGATCATTTCACTATAACAGGGATCTTACTTCATTCAGTTACTTGGCATGAAAAGCCTTTAAGATGGTAAATTCAGATTGATAAGTTCACAAGATAGTTCCACTGCCGTCTACCTGTAAAGCACGACAACTGAAATAAAAAGGAGCAAAGCTTCAGGAGGTTTCTTAAAATGCATCTGTGGTGATTGTTTTCCTCTATTTGTAATAATGTACTTTGCATCATTTCACATATTACATTTCAAAATGCCATAGAAAACATTTCCGTTTTAACTCTTTAGAATTCATTCTAACCAAGCAAGTGGACTTGTTTGCTTAACGTTAGTTCCAATCCTCGCCTGCCAAACCAATGTCATCACATGACAAATTTAGGTGAACAAGTATTTTCAGGTTGATTTGAAAGCCAGTGGTGATGTGAAATGCTGCGATACTGTCGGATTGCAGGCTGAGGTTATTTATTGTCCTGCAGTCAGCAGAACGAGAAACAGTGATTTTTTTATTCAGTCTGAATAGTTTGTCAGGTGCCTGTTCTGTCACCCAGTGGGAGGCTATTCTCAATACTGTAAGGTTTGCCCGGCAAGATTTTTTTTTGTGATTGCATGGAATCTTCCAAGAGGTTTAGGTAAGGTTTTAAGTATGTGACCGTAAAATATGATCATACTTGACCTCAAAATGGGAAGGAACAAAATAGATATGGGTGACCATATTGGCTTGGATTGTGGTTTTAGGATATTGTGAGGGAGCCTTTTGCTTGAATCAGCTTTAGAATGTTTAATTCAGCAAGCGTTGAGTTTTTAGAACAGAACTATTTGAATTATGGTCAACAAGTTTCCTTGCAATAATGAAATGAGTCAAAAGATAACTTGGAAACTGAATCATTTCACTCTTATCTATTTATTTGATCCTTTTACTGCCTGTCTGACATAGATAGGAATGTAGACAATCTCACCATCCTGACTGGCTAAGAATCTGCTTTTCTAAAGCCAAATGTGCGATATATTTTCTACCTGTTTTGTGTGAATTTGAAGTCTTGAGTATTTGGGTAAATTCTGACTTTAGGTTTCAATTTGGACTGTTGGACAAATTATTCACATTTGCATCCTAGACCAATACTGCTGGGAATGTGTGAAGACTGCAAGGAATTTGGGTCATAGATCCTGGATCACAAGGAAAATCACCTCCATAAATCTAGCAGACCATCGGGAAAGTTGGACACCATAGGTAACCGCCTGAATCATCGGGGAATTAGAATGCCAAAGGCAGATAGGCCATTAAAATCTGATGGTCAGGACTTTTGACTGTGGATGTACTCATGCAGCTATTAAAGGTACATAGTCGCTAGGTAACACAGTTTCAACTGGGGGGGAATAGTTGTCCCTATTTACCTGTCACCACCACAAAACTATACAGCAAGATGGAGGAGCACAAAGACCTCTCTGGTATACTACAACGTGCATAAAATGGTGACGTGTCCACTTTTGGTGCACATTGCTATTTAAGTAGAGACCATTCCGAATATGACCAAAATGTGGGTATATGCCAAGAAATCGAATTGAGTCCAGATGCAAATCAGAATAGACTTTGCCGTTTAACCCGACTGGCTCAATTAGAGTTTTTTTTGTTGTATTTTTAGTGAAGCTTGTCTTGGCTTTCTCACGGTTATCGTGAGCCATCAGAGCGAACTACATGAATGACATTTCATGTCAAAGGAAATTCAAGTCTGAACTTCACAGGAATTTAATTTTCGCAAAGGTCAAAATGAAATGTGACTAAACGGCACTGCAGATTAACAACGGTACAGGGTACGTCGTGCAGTCAGCAGAGCTTCCTTTGTAGGCAGAAATGCATTGTTACTGTACCCAGCCCAACTACATTGTAGTAATTGTCTCAGGAACATCAAGCCAACTTATTAAGGCACGTCCATAATTGTAGATGTCCAAGTTTAAAAAAAAATGATTTCATAGCCACATCTTGTGTATTTTGTTATGAAAAAGTTTTCAATTTACCTTTTTTTTGATTCTGCTTGATGTGAACCACGCTCTTTTCTCCCTGCACCCCCTTAATATTCCAGGGTCATGCACCACTCACAGCCAAGGAATGCATGACCCTGGAATATTAAAGGAGCACGGGGAGAAAGTTGCTGCTCGTTCGGACCTGTGCACCAGCTATCTGAGGGTTAGCATCTCTCTGCTTTTTTTCCCCCTCTCCTTTTCCCTATTCCCTCACTTGGAAGGAGCCTGATTCTATTTGATGGGACCCACCACGGGTAAGGCAAGAGTACCGAATGACGGCACTAACAGAACGTATAAACTCAAACAACGGAACTCATCAAATATCTGAAAAAATGTTTTAAGAAGGAGCAAGGAAGAATAAACAAATAAATAAAGTACTTACATCTTAAGCAGATATTGCAAATTCTGCATGGGAGATAAGGCAGAAAATATATATTTTATAATGTGAATAACTGGGAATAAGAGTTATTTGTGGAGGGAAGAGCATAGTTACTTGCATCTTAAAGCAACCTTCGTAAATTAGTAGATAAATAGTTAAATAATTCAAGGTAAAAGTTTAGTTAGAGAGGGTAAGCCTACGCAGGGATAAAGGATGTGGTGTGGCGAATGAAGGTATGGTGGAGTTATTAAATAAAGATTTTGCACTGGCTTTTACAAATGGTGGTGGAAGTGAGAATGTAGGTGTGCTCGAGGAGGATATGGAACAATTGCTCGAGATAACTGTAGCAAAGGAATTGCTTCTGAAGCAAATTAGCAGAACTCAAGGTGGATGAGTCACTGGGCTTGATGGGATGTACTCTGGGTTGTTGAAAGAAGTCAAAGACAAGATAGCAGAGGTTCGGGCCACAATTTTTCCAATCTTTCGTAACTATACAAATTACGCTGTGGGACTGGAGAACAGCCAATTTAACACCTTTGTTCAAGAGGGGAAACAAGGATAAAACCAGGTAACTATAGAACAGTTAGTCTATTGTGCGAGCAAACCAGTAGAACCCATAATTTGAGATGAAATTATTGAGCATGTAGAAATGCATGGTTTAATCAAGGCCTAGCTAGCACAGATTCGTTAAACACAAGTCATGTTTGACAAATTTTAGAGTTTTTTTTTGAAGAAGTGGCCAATTAGGTAGATAAAGGAAATGCAGTGGATGTAGTGCATATGGATTGTTAGAAGGCATTCAACAAGGTGTCTTACAAGAGGCTTTTTAGAAAAATTCAGGCATATGGTTTGTGGTATGTGGCATGTGGTATGCAGAAAATGTAGAGGCAGGGTAGGAGGTTGATTGATGTACAGGAAACAAAGTGTTACCTTAAATTTTTATTGGAGCAGCGTTGAAGTGGTGAATCGCAGGGGTCAGTGCTGGGTCCATTTTTTTACTTGATACTTAAAGATAATTTGGACTTGGGTGTAGGGAGAACAACCTTGAACTTTGACAATGACACCAAATTAGGGTTTGGCAATGAGTGAGGAGGACTGTAAAATACTTCAGGAAGATATAGACAGGTTAGTGGAATGGGCAGGCAGGTGGCAGATGCCATTTAATGTGGATAAGTGTGAGATAATGGCCCGGATTTTCCGATCAGAGGCTTCCTGCGTGCGGAGGACTCCGATCTGGAAAAAATCTACGGACTTACCTGAGGGCTCCCGAGGTGCGGATACATCTGCTCCTGGCCCTCTCCAACTTGAAATGTGCAGGGGCCACGTATCCCAGAGGTGCACGTGGTTCGCAAGCATCCCTGGGATCATGTGGGCCATGGGGAGCCAATAGGAGAAGGGAATCTCCCTTCATACACTTGACAGATAGACCTGTCAAATATATGAATGGAGATCACCCCAAAAGCACTGTAAAACATTAAATAAATGTTTTAAAAAATCACATTTTTAAAATGAGTTGAAATTACAATAAATTAAATATTTTAAACAAAAATTTAATTTTTTGAAAAGAATAATTAACGTTTTTTACGGGGCTAAAAATAAACTTACCTTTTTTAAAGTATTTTTAAATGATAAATGAGTGAAAATTTTTCTTTTTTAAACTTTTTTTCAACTCTTATGCTGGTAAAAGCAGGCCTTACACCTGCTTTTACCAGGCGTAGGATTTCTAAGGGTTTTCTGCGGGCGGAGGTTCTCCAGAAAGCGGAACAATCTGCCCGCAGAGGCCCTTCTCTAGGGCAGGCGTCCGAACTGTGAAGAGCATTCTTGACCGATCGGAAATGCCGGTTTTCAGCGCATGCGCTTGGCATGCCTGAAACCGGCATTTCCGATGTCCCTACGGGTGTGTACACAGCTCGTACACACCCGTAGGGATCGGAATATACGGCCCAATACATTTTGGGAGAAAAGCAAGTAATGGGAGTATACACTTAATGAAAGACACTGAAGGGTGTGGATGAACAGAGAGACCTAGGAGTTCAAATACATAATTCCTTGAAAGGAGAAGCAGTGGGGGAAGCGTGGAGCTTCTATCATGACAGAAAGTGAGGCAAAAGGGCTTGAATGAGGACCTAGAGTGGATTGAGCAGAGCCCGGAAGTTGGGAGCAAGAAATAGCCAAGTTGGGGATTTTACAGAGAGGAAGCAGCAAAGTATGAGCTTGGGGGGTTGCTGTGGGACAGGGAGTGCTGAAGTATGGAGAAAATAAGAAATAGGAGCAGGAGTAAGTGCAGGTAGAAAAAACCCAGTAGAATTTTGGGTTTATAAATAGGGGCAAAACTAAAGAAGCAATGATTCATTTACAAAACATTGGTTGGGCCACATTTGGAGTCCTGCATGCAAGACAAGTGCTCTGCTATAGAAAAGACATTAAAGCCATAGAGAGCATACATCATAGATTCATCAGGATGATGCCAGGGATTATTATATAATAGTGTTACTTTATTTTTATAATTCCTTTATTCTCTATTCTTTGGCTTGTGATCTGCAGTTTACTTTGTTCACTCAATATTCTTCTTCTTTTGTTATTACATCTCTGCTTTAAAATTAATTTAACAATCTGAGTGTGTTTATAAGTTCTGTACTTAGCCCTAAACAGCATAAGTCCTGATTAAGTCTCTTTCTATTATTATCAATAAACCAATCAATACGCCCACTGTGCTAAAATAAAAGGAGTGAAAAAAAACAAAGTGTGAAATTCAGGGTTGTTGGTGCCAAGAGAAGGGAAAGGGGCAGTGAAGCCCTGGGGCTGAAGTGGGGCCTGAGGATGGAGCAGGGATCGATGCTGAGGCATGACCATTGGGAGGCACAGAATGAGGGCGGAAGACCATGTAAAGGAGATGCCTGTGGGGGAAGCGTGGAGCTTCTGTCAGGACAGAAAGTGAGGCAAAAGGGCTTGAATGAGGACCTAGAGTGGATTGAGCAGAGCCTGGAAGTTGGGAGCAAGAAGTAGCCAAGTTGGGGATTTTACAGAGAGGAAGCAGCAAAGTATGAAGCTTGGGGGTTGCTGTGGGACAGGGAGTGCTGAAGTATGGAGAAAATAAGAAATAGGAGCAGGAGTAGGCCATTCGACCCCTCGAGCCTGCTTGATGAGAGATTGATGCTGCATGATAGCTTCTGAGAGTTGTAGACTGGTTGCTGAGTTGCATTGCAACTGGCCTCACGGTATAACTGTGCCGGTGGTGCATGCATTATAATGGGGACGGGTTGCGATGTGGGCTGTGGGTGTCAGGCCTCAGCTGAATGGGCTGGCCTGTAAGGTATTTCTTTCTTTCTCATTCCTCCCTTCCTTCATTTCCTCCTTCCTTTCTACTTCCCTCCCTTCCTTTCCTAGTAGAGACAGGAGTGAAATATTGGGAGTGATTCATGTTGGTATATTTTGGAACAATTTGTTCATTCCCAAATTTTGCTTCATTCAGATCACTTGAGGTTTGAGTTAACCTATCCCTTTACAAATGGCACACATAGCGAGACCAAATGTACAAACCCCATGATTAGTTTTATGCTGTGATTGTATTTGCTTACAGTATATGGCTCACGTCTCACCATAGAGTTAGAGCGGAGGACATTTTTATTACCCGAGAGTGGATCGGAAACATCCACTCGCTGGGTTGAAATCGAGCCCCGATTTCAACCCAGCCCACCTGGCGGGAACGGGGTGGGCGGGTAGTTAAAATGGCGGCCGGGTGAACTCATGCCTGCGTTCCCCACACTTTCCTGCCTGACGCCATTTTTACTGACAAGTGAAGTGGTATGAAATTTCTAAAAGGGAAACTTGCAGGATATCAATCCAATCTTCATAATCTGCCATAGTCAACTCTGGCCAGTTGCTTTCCACAAATGAGACATCCAGCAATGTAGGAACATTACATTATATACAGGATGTGATTATCTTTGTCTAATATTTTCCTTATAATTTTTAAACATATTCTTCAACAATACTTTATCGGTCTCTGTAGGCTAATACTCCAGTACAGTCCTGTTGTGAACAGTATGCAAACTTATATGAAGGTGAATAGCATTTATAGATTTTCTTAAGGGCACAAAAATAAAACTAGTTATTTGGCAGCAATTAGCCTGTATGATTTAATGGACTGTACCAGTCAATTTTTATTCCTACAGCTAAATCACCTTATCACATAGATTTTTTTTTACCAATTGCCACTGCATAAGAATTGTGAATGTGTTCAACTGCAGTTACGTAGAATTACATAGAGGGGTAGAGTTTCCACTTTGGGCGCAATTGGCGATTCCGGTGCAAATTGCGTCCGTTTTGAGAATTTTTTTTCCCTCAAGTTTCTATTTGCTTATCGCCGAACGCAAAATCTGCCATGAACCTAGCGCAATTGGGCAGCGATTTAAAACGTAATTTTGTTTTAAAAAAATGTGCTTTAAAAAATATTCCTTGATATATTGAAGAGTGGTAACTTGGTGCAGTTTGACTAATTCAGCTGAAAATGGGTTTATCACAAAAATAAGTATGTTTAATCGGTGTCAATCCACCACCTGTGAGTAACTCGATTTTAAATTACTGAAAATGACTTTTAAAAATATACAGAACCATTTGCTAGTTATATTGGGTACAGTAGTCAGTTCCTCAGTAAATTTAAAAATATTTTCATTCAAAACTTTCAAAACGCAGCTGTTAGTGTCCTTGCGCCCAAAAGAACCAGCTTAATTTTTGGAGCCTCCTCGAAGGCCCGCACCGTCCAATGGTGATTAATTCACCCTGATGGGCATGGCCAGTTTTGTGGGCAGGGCCGGCTTCTAGCACGATGTTTTTTAAACTAGTGCAATAGATCGCGGAAACTCAGTTTGCGCTGACCGTAATTTGCGCTTAAAATTCCGTGATTTTTTTGCGCTGGTCACACCAATTTTAGGCGAACTGTGCCGAAGAATCCACCGCAACTGAACAGAATCTCTACCCCAGAATTTACAGCACGGAAACAGGCCTTTCGGCCCAACTGGTCTGTGCCGGTGTTTATGTTCCACACGAGCCTCCTCCCACCCCTCTTCAGCATAACTTTCTATTCCCTTCTCCCTCATGTGTTTATCTAGCTTCTTCTTAAATGTTGAAGGCGATGGAGCAAGAACCTATCTTGGTCTCTTCATTGACGGAAGCACCGCACTGCTGTGACTGCCTGCGAATTGTCTTTCACATTCTAAGAGATGTGGCTCTGATTACTCGTGTACAGGCCACATACCAAGGCTTCATGAAAAGCCAGCAGCCGCAGGATTTTCCAGCTGATAAATTATTGGTTCGTTTGTTCCATGCTGCCGGTTATTATTCTCGAGATCCTTCGAAGTGAGCAGCCCTCCTGCAGGCTTGTCCTTGTGTGTCAGTCAGCATCCACATATCAAATCACAAATGCGCCTGCCACTCATGCCCCTTTACTTCAGAAAATGAAAACAAGTGTGTTACATCCCATCGTATGTGAATTTCTGTCACTAACTCCATAAGACTGGTGTCTGAGTCACCCCCCGTGTCTTTTGCATTGACTAACCAAAAGGATATTTTTAAACACTGTTTCCCTTTAAGCAGTGTGTCAGGCAATGCATGTGAGGCCACCCAGCTGCCATTTTAACTAACCGTACACCCGGTTGTGCGCCATTTGTAAAGTGATAGGTTAACCCAAACCTCAAGTCATCTGAATTAAGCAAAATTTGGGCAGTCATAAATTGTTTCAAAATATACCAACATGAGCGAGTTGTATCCCATGTGATCCAGGAATCTGTATCTTCAGTAATGTAGCCCAGTTTTAAAAACACTTTGAGATCGGTTTCTGCAACAAAACATCCCTCTCCTACCCACCACCCCCAGCTCTTTGCACAGCCCCACCCCCAGCAGTAACCTTATGCCGTGGACCGTTCCTTTGGGTTCCCAGACACGTTACTACCGTCCGCCAAGACGTTACTCCTGCCGGTTTTGGATGGGAGACTGATCTGAACAATTCAAATGGGGCCCAAGAGTTAAAATGGCCCGGGCCTCAGGCTGAGGAGTCCGCGAGGAACTCCTGCCCTCAACACACTCCACCCGCCCTTAGCTTAAATCAGGGCTAAGGTTTCAGGAAATCTAGTAAGGGTTACAAAAACTGGCCAGCTCAATCCAATTGTGCCCCCATTTCCCCTGGAGGTCTGGGAATCAAATCATTGCTGGTTTAGTGGTGAGTATATGCCAGTTTCTCAACTGTTAGTCCAATGAGAGGCAGACATCTGATCCCTACCAGCCTAATGGTGGATATGGATTGGTGTTCTCTGCCACTGAAACCCGATTAGTTTAGTGGGGGACAATGCATCTCGTTTCCTCAGTATAGTTAATGGGCTGATTGATTTGAGGAGCGAGTGCATGTATCCAAACATAGGGATGTAGAGGTGAGCATGTATTTGAGTGTCAGCCGTGGCTCAGTGGGTAGCACTCTCACCTCTGAGTTAGAAGGTTATCAGTTCAAGTCTCACTCCAGAGACTTGAGCACAAAAATCTAGGCTGACACTCCAGTGCAGTACTGAGGGAGTGCTGCACTGTCAGAGGTGCCATCTTTCGGATGAGACGTTAAACCAAGGCCCTGTCTGCTCTCACAGGTGGACGTAAAAGATCCCATGGCACTATTTCGAAGAAGAGCAGGGGAGTTATCCCCGGTGTCCTGGCCAATATTTATCCCTCAATCAACATAACAAAAACAGATTATCTGGTCATTATCACATTGCTGTTTGTGGGAGCTTGCTGTGTGCAAATTGGCTGTCGCATTTCCTACATTACAACAGTGACTGCACTTCAAAAAGTGCTTCATTGGTTGTAAAGTGCTTTGAGACGTCCGGTGGTCGTGAAAGGTGCTATATAAATTCAAGTCTTTCTTTCTTCTTTGAAGTTTCTTAGTAAATGTCCACCGTGCAGCATCATGTATTGGCCCTGAATTTCTGAACATGCTGCGGGCGGATGCCTCCAATCTGGAAAAAATCTACGCACTTACCCGCTGGCTCCGTCGGTCCCGAGACTTCCGATCCTGGGCCTCTGCTCTACGAAATACGCAGAGGCCCAGGTATCCCAGGGCACAGGCGGTTCGCAAGCGTCCCTGGGATCACGTGGGCCATGGGGAACTAATCAAAGAAGGGAATCCCCCTTCACACTTTTGACAGTTGTCTACGCACAGATCTGTCAAAAGTATGAATGGGGATCACTTAAAAAACAGAGATAAACATTAAATACATTTTTTTTTTAAATCGTGTATTTAAAATTAGTTAATATTACATTAAATTAAATATTTTAAACAAAAATGTAATTCTTTGAAAAAAATAATTCAAGTTTTTTACAGGGCTAAAAATAAACTTACCTTTTATAAAAGTATTTTAAAATTATAAACGAGTGAACATTTTTAATTTTTTTAAACTCTTATGCTGCTAAAAGCAGGCCTTACACCTGCTTTTACCAGGTGTAAGGTTTTTAAAGGTTTTCAGCGGGCAGAGGTTGTGCAGAAAGCGGAAATCTCTGCCCGCGGAGGCCCTTCTCCCGGGCAGGCGGAGGATCTGTCAAGAGGATTCTTGACAGATCGGTAGTGCCGGGTTTTAGCGCATGCGCTTCGCATGCCGTGAAACCGGCACTTGCGAGGCCCCTACGGGTGCGTACACACCCGTGGGGGGTCAGAATATCCAGCCCAATAAAACTGACTTTACAGTGCTTCTGAATATCTTTCTTGCTCAGATCTTTGCACTTCAAGACTCTATTCATTTGACTGGAAGCTAACCAAGCCTCATCTATTCTGGAGTTGATATTCTTTTCTGTTGTTCTAATCCATGATCCCAAGTATTTAAAGTTTATGATCTCCTCTAATACTTCATTTGTATAGTTCTCAGTTCTCTAGTTTCTAAGTTGATGGTTAGCGTTATACATTTGGTTTCCTCTGCATTCATTTGAAGACCAGCTTTACTTCTTTATCCACGTTGTTTAATAACTTGTATCCATCTTCTGCTGTGTTACTGCAGAGAGAAATGTCACCTGCAAAATCAAAGTCTATGATCTTTCTTGCCAGACATCTTCGTCTGCTTTCCATCTGGATGGTAAAAACATATTTGCTTTGCTCGGAGTCTGCTGCTTTCCTCATTACATTCTCCAGCACAATGATGAATAAAAAGGGATGGCAGTGCATCTCCTTGAAGAACTCCTGCTTTAATCTGTATCACCATCCAGACATTGTTCTATTGCTGTGGTATTGTCATACATCACTGAGATGGCTACAATGATTTTATCTGGAATTCCGTATGCCTTCAGAATTTTGAACATTTCACCGTGATATATAGTGTTCAAGGTCTTCTTAAAATCCACAAATGTAGTGACACAGGATAGTCCATTTTTTTTCCCACTTCTTCAATAGGTCTTCTCAATGCTTGTGTGTTTTCGTTTATTCATTCCTGGGATGTGGGCGTCGCTGGCAAGGCCAGCATTTATTACCCATCCCTAATTGCCCTTGAGAAGGTGGTGGTGAGCCGCCTTCTTGAACCGCTGCAGTCCGTGTGGTGAAGGTGCTCCCACAGTGCTGTTAGGGAGGGAGTTCCAGGATTTTGAGACAGCGACGACGAAGGAACGGCGATATATTTCCAAGTCAGGATAGTGTGTAACTTGGAGGTGGTGTTGTTCCCTTGCGCCTGCTGCCCTTGAGGTGATAGAGGTCGCGGGTTTGGGAGGTGCTGTTGAAGAAGCCTTGGCGAGTTGCTGCAGTGCATCTTGTAGATGGTACACACTGCAGCCACGGTGGAGGGAGTGAATGTTTAAGGTGGTGGATGGGGTGCCAATCAAGCGGGCTGCTTTGTCCTGGATGGTGTCGAGCTTCTTGAGTGTTGTTGGAGCTGCACTCATCCAGGAAAGTGGAGAGTATTCCTTCACACTCCTGACTTGTGCCTTGTAGATGGTGGAAAGGCTTTGGGGAGTCAGGAGGTGAGACACTCACCATAGAATACCCAGCCTCTAACCTGCTCTTGTAGCCACAGTATTTATGTGGCTGGTCCAGTTAAGTATCTGGTCAATGGTCACCCCCAGGGATGTTGATGGTGTGGGATTTGGCGATGGTAATGCCGTTGAATATCAAGGGGCGGTGGTTAGACTCTCTCTTGTTGGAGATAGTCATTGCCTGACACTTGTATGGTGCAAATGTTACTTTCCACTTATCAGCCCAAGCCTGAATGTCGTCCAGGTCTTGCTGCATGCGGGCATGGACTGTTTCATTATCTGAGGAGTTGCGATTGGAACTGAACACTGTGCAATCATCAGGGAACATCCCCACTTCTGACCTTATGTTGGAGGGAAGGTCATTGATGAAACGGCTGAAGATGGTTGGATCTAGGACACTGCCCTGAGGAACTCCTGCAGCGATGTCCTGGGGCTAAGATGATTGGCTTCCAACAACCACAACCATCTTCCTTTGTGCTAGGTGTGACTCCAGCCAGTGGAGAATTTTCCCCCTGATTTCCATTGACTTCAATTTTAACAGGGCTCCTTGATGCCACACTTGGTCAAATGCTGCCTTGATGTCAAGGGCAGTCACTCTCACCTCACCTCATCTCTGGAATTCAGCTCCTTTGTCCACGTTTGGACCAAGACTGTAATGAGGTCTGGAGCCGCGTGGTCCTGGCGGAACCCAAACTGGGCATCAGTGAGCAGGTTATTGATGAGTAACTGCTGCTTGATAGCACTGTCGACGACACCTTCCATCACTTTGCTGATGATTGAGCGTAGACTGATTGGCCGGATCAGGTTTGTCCTGCTTTATGTGGACAGGACATACCTAGGCAGTTTTCCACATTATCGGGTAGACGCCAGTGTTGTAGCTGTACTGGAACAGCTTGGGCAATTGTGTGACCAATTGTTGATCTTCCTTTCCTGAAGCCATTCTGGTTCTATCTGAAGAGATTGTCCATTGGTAGATGACATCTATTCAACGCTAGTCTGTTGTAAATCTTTGCAGCTCCTAATGTAAGTGATATTCTTCTTGTAATGCTTAAATTTCCTTTCTTAAGTAGTGGTATGATACAACTTTTGAAGAATTCTTTCAGAATCTTATAGTGCCTGTGCCAGCTCTGTGAAAGAGCTATCCAAATAATCCCACTTCTCTGCTCTTTCCCCAGAGCCTTGCAATTTTTTCCTGTTCAAGTATTTATCCAATACTTTGTTGCAGAATTCTCTGGTAACCCATTGGTTAACATGGGTTACAGCCTGCTACAGCCCAACAAATGCAGTCCTTGTGCAGATGTACTTAAGTTTCATGAACAACAGAGTCTATCTCATCCCATAACTTCCGTATTGTCGGAGGTGATGCGAATGCAGGGCTGAGTAAAGAAATAGTTTGCTACTCATTTTGTGATGATACAAATGGAAGCAGAGATTTATAACATGGAATTCAACCCCTGGTCTACAAATAAATGCCTTGCAATGAAAAGAGAACTGTGGACATATAAATACCTCAAATAGTAAGAAAGCCCAGCTGGATTACATCTTTGTATGGGAAAAGTGAAAAAACAGCATCGGGAATGTTGAGTGTTTACAACTTCTTTTAACACCGTCAGGTTAGACCATAGAATAATGACAGCAGACATCAGTCTTAGCTTAAGAACAAGTAGAAGAGTGCCAGGTAGGAATTCAGACTGAAGTAACTTGAATAACGATAGTAATGTGAGAAGCCAATTTACTATCAAAGGTTCAGACAGATTTGCTGAACTTTCCAATGAAGAAGAGTGAACACCATTAGAGGAATACTCCTGGTAAAAGCAGTCGCCACAACTGCTCCCCAAATACTCCCCAAGAAGGCAAAGCACTTGACGAAATCTGATCTCAAAAAATCATCCCTTAGTTATAGAAAAAGAGAGGACACTTGAAGCAATCATATGGCAAACATAATATTAGAACCATTAAGACGAGAATTCAAAACTGCACGGGACCAAGCTGAAGTCGACTGCGATCGTAGCCAGTTCCACAGCTATAAAGATAAAATGTGGATCGACGACAGTAGATCTGGTATCAGTAAAAGTGATCATCAAGCTGTTGGATTCTTGTACAAACCCAACAGGTTCACTACAACAACAACAACTTGCATTTATATAGCACCTTTAACGTACTAAAATGCCCCACGGTGGTTCACAGGAACATTATCAAACAAAATTTGACACGAGCCACCTAAGGAGATATTAGAACAGGTGACTAAAAGCTTGGTCAGAAAGGTAGGTTTTAAGGAACGTCTTAAAGGAGGAGAGGTAGAGAGGCGGAGAGGTTTAGGGAGGGAATTCCAGAGCTTAGGCCCGAGGCAGATGAAGGCACGGCCGCCAATGGTGGAGCAACGAAAATCGGAACGCGCAAGAGACCAGCATTGGAGGAGTGCAGAGGGAATCAAGGTATATGCGGATAGGGCAGGAAAGTGGAGTTATGCAGAAGTTCAGCCATGATCTTATTGAATGGCGGAGCAGTCTCGAGGGGACGTATGGCCTACTCCTGCTCCTGTTTCTTATGTTCTTATCTCAGAGGGTTGTAGGGTTGGAGGAGGTTACAGAGATAGGGAGGGGGCGAGGACATCAAGGGATTTGAAAACAAGGATGAGAATTTTAAAATTGAGTCTAATGTCCTTTAGGGAAGGAAACATACCGTCCTGGTCTGGTCTACATGTGACTCCAGTCCCACACCAACGTGGTTGACTTTTAACTGCTCTCTGAGGGGACCTAGCAAGCTGATCTGTTGTATAAAACCTCTCAGACTGCAGCAGTTCAAGAAAAAGCCCAGTACCACCTTCTAAGTGCAACTGGGGATGGGCAATTAATGCCAGCCTTATCAGCGATGCCCACATCCTGAGAACGATTTCTTTTTAAATTCATGGAAACTAATCAATTATACAAACTGGACACAAGAAGACCCCAAAAGGAAAATTAAAAGGAAAGAATACAGAAACAAGGAAACAACAGTGGAAAGATCACTTTGAAATGTTATTGGATCAAGAATCAGCACTAATAGATGAAAATATGTCAATTCAACAGGTTTCAGTAAGATCCTGACATCAGCACAGAGCCATTTGCTCATGAAGAACTAGAAAAAGCGATTGCACAAACCAAATCAGGAAAAAGCCCTGGACTGCATATGATTCCTGCATAATTCTGGAAACTGCAAGACTTCCAGGGCTACCTTCAACTGCTATAAGATGCAAATTTAGATCAACTTATTTTAGTTCTTGATGTTGTGTATATGAACTTTCAAAAGGCGTTTGACAAAGTACCACATAATAAACTTGTTAGCAAAATTGAAGCCCATGGGATTAAAGGGAGAAGACAGTGTGGATACAAGATTGGCTAAGGGACAGAAAGCAGAGAGTAGTGGTGAACGGCTGTTTTTCAGACTGGAGAGAATACAGTGGTGCTCCCCAGGGGCTGGTATTAGGACCACTGCTCTTTTTTGTTTGCAGGTGACACGAAACTTGGAAATGTAGTAAACAATGAAGAGGATATTAACAGACTTCAGGAGGACATAGACTGGTGAAATGGGCAGACACGTGGCAGATGAAATTTAACGCAGAGAAATGTGCAATGATACATTTTGGTAGGAAGAATGAGGAGAGGCAATATCAACTAAATTTTAAAGGGAGTGCAGGAACAGAGCGATCTTGGGGTGTATGTACACAAATCTTTGAAGGTAGCAGGACAGGTTGAGAAGGCTGTTAAAAAAAAAACATATGGGATCCTTGGCTTTAATAATAGAGGCATAGGGGGCGATTTTGCCAGCCCTGAGTAGGCGGGTATGGAGGCGGGACTTCCGGGAAAATGGCAGAATTTGGGGGCGGGTGGCAAACCCGCCCCCATGCCATCTTCCCAGGAGGCGGGTAGCCGTCCCACGCCAGGTCCCGTCTCCTTGGAGGCGGGAAGGGATTAAAGCCTATTATCCCCTTTTTGCCCTCACAAGTGCGGGCTTCCCGAAGGCTCCAAAACTCGCCAGCTCAGTGAGGCGAGTACTGGGTCTGCGGGGGTCGGGGGGGGCAAAAGTGTGGTGTGAAGGTAAGTGATGGGTGCAAGAGTGGAGAGGTGAGTATCTGAGGTAAGTGCTCAGTGTTTTTAAAAGTGTCCTTACCTTTGTTTCTTCCTGCAGGCATCAGTCGGTTTCTATGCGGAGAGTCTCGCACCTCCGTGTTGCAGATGAGAGATGTCCGCTGCATTCTCAGATGCAACAAACATCTCATTTCTGTAAAAGAAAGAAGGTTGATGAGGTCTTGTATGCAAGACCTCATCAAACTGCAGAGATTGTCACTGTTTGACAGCTTCACAGAGCTGTCAAACGATGACAATTCATCTGTCAAAAATTTTTGACAGATGAAACGTCATGCGTTGACGTGCTCTGCAACCGGCTTTCCCTTAATTGGCCTGCTAAGCCCGCTGGGCAGGCTTAACAAGGTCAATCAAGGGAAAATAGTGTGGGTTGGCCACAAATTGATGGAGGCGGGACATCGACCTGACAAGCAGCAGTCCTGCCTCCAACGCGCCCCCAGTCACAAAATCACCCCCAGTGAGTACAAAAGAAAGGAAGTTGTGCTAACCCTTTATAAAACACTGATTAGGCCTCAGCTGGAGTATTGTGTTCAATTCTGGGCACCGCACTTTAGGAAGGATGTCAAGGCCTTGGAGAGGATGCAGAAGAGATTTACCAGAATGGTACCAGTGATGAGAGACTTCAGTTATATGGAGAGACTGGAGAAGCTGGGTTTGTTCTCCTCAGAGCAGAGACAGTTAAGGGGAGATTTGATAGAAGTGTTCAAAATCATGAATGGTTTTGATAGAGTAAATGAGGAGAAACTGTTTCCAGTGGCAGAAGGGTGGGTAGCCAGAGGACACAGATTATGGGTGATTGGCAAAAGAACCAGAGGCGACATGAGGAAACATTTTTTTTACACAGGAAGTTGTTGTGAGCTGGAATGCACTGGCTGAACAATTCTGCAACAAAGGGATTTGGATAAATACTTGAAGGGGCAAAAATTGCAATGCTATGGGGAAAGAGCAGGGAAGTAGGACTAGTTGGTTAGCTCTACTAAAGAGCCGGCACAGGCACGATGGGCCGAATGGCCTCCTGCACTGTATCATTCGGTGATTCTTTGAGAAAGTTGTACAGGAAACTCTTTATTAACCGGCACCGACGGGACCGGCGTGGTGCCGGTTTATCGAAAGTACCGGATAACAGAGAGTTATATCTACCGAGGCTATTTTTAACAAAGAAAAATAAAGAAATCAAGAAATGTGCAGTATACAGTATTTGGGTACTCACCTACAGAATGTTGTGTTAAATGGATAGTGGAAGATGCTTGATTAAGTACAGTACTGCCAGTTGAGAGTAATCCATAACTCTTTAATTACTTAACAGTAAAATAAAACTTATAAACGACTGTCTACAGTACTGTAGTTGACTGTACACTTATTCCGAGTCATCTGGTTCATCAGAAATATCCGTATCTGTGCCAGCTGGGTCATCAGGATCACGCAGTTCCACCGATGCCACAGATTCTTCAGGCACTTCCGCTGCTGCGACTCTTTTGGAAGCTTTCTTAAACATGTTGCGGATGTCGGTTTGCTTAGTGGACTCTTGCCTTTTCTGTAGAAAGGTGGAATGCAGAATATGGAGTTGCATAACTTCTTGTGCAGAGTAGCAATTCTGCCTTTCAGCAAATTGGAGGATTGTAGAAAATCCTTCTGCAGCTTTAGCCCAAGAAATCTTCTCTTCTTCAGAAATCTCATCCTCTTCACTTTCCATCTCGCTTTCCTTTTCTTTCTTTGGATTCAAAACATTCTCAATTATTTCATCATCACTTAGCATATGCACAACACCAACTTCTCTATCTGCATCAACCCACTGCTCGATATCACTTTCACTGAGGTGACGTAGAGGGTTTGCTGGGCCTGCATTTTTCACCATTCCAGCCATTTCCATTATTGTACTCTTCTTGGGACGAACACTGAACCCATGAAATTCCTCCTCTGAAGAAGAACCTTCAGCAAACATTACAGAAGGCCACAATTTGCGCCAGGCTTGCCTCAGAGTGTGACCTTTCACCAATTTCCAGGAACATGCAACATTATAGATGGCATCTTTAATATTGTATTCCTTCTGCAATTCTTGAATATTGTCATCTTGGCTTAGCAGTTTACGTAGGAAGTCTTTCTTGTAATGACACTTCAGATTTTGGATAACGCCCTGGTCCATGGGTTGGATGAGAGAAGTTACATTTGGTGGCAAATAAATGGTGAAAATATTTCCCGAAACCAACTGGGATTCATGCGGATGGGCTCTGCAATTATCAAGCAATAAAATGCATTTGCTATCTTCAGGTTTCCCTATTTTGCGGAAATGTTCCCTCACAGATGGAACAAAAATATGATGGAACCAATCGGAGAAGATTTCCTTATCCATCCAAGCATTTTTTTGAGCTTTGTACTCAACAGGTAAGTGCCTCACATTTTTAAATGCATGGGGATTTTTATACTTCCCGATAACAAGAAGTTTAACCCGGTGTGATCCAGCAGCGTTCGCACATGTTAGCACGGTTACACGATCTTTATTTTTCTTGTAACCTGAAGCATTAGCCTCACTAGCCCCAGCAAGCGTTGATTCTGGCAAAAACCTCCAAAACAAGCCAGTTTCATCGGCATTATATATCTGTGCTGGCGACAAATCATGTTGCTGCACAATCCGATTGAAATAATCGCAGTATTCTTCTGCGGCGTCGTGATCAGCTGATTTCTTCTCCCCGGAAATATCGAGTCGTCGTATCCCGTGCCGTAACTTGAAGCACGTTAGCCATCCATCGGAGAAAGCACACTTGTCAGTGAGCTCCATCCTTTCATAGAAATCCTTTGCTTTCTCGATTAGCATGGGTCCGGAAATTGGAACACCCTCTGAACGCTTAAGAGAAAACCATTCATAAAGCACGGTATCCAGCTCTTCAAGCTTAGGCTTATGAAGCGTACGCCGTTTCTCTACACTCTTAGATGTCTCCGAGCTTGAATAAAACTTGAGCAGCTTATCCTTCTGCGATTTGATGTCGTAGATTGTTGACGAACCGATTTTGAATTCATTCATAATGTTGATACGCTTCTCTCCCCTTTCTAGTCGTTGGCATATCTCGATTTTCTGTTTTAAAGTTAAGACCACTCTCTTCCTTTTGCTTGGACCAGCTTTTGGGAATTCCATAATGCAAGATGGAGGAGATAATTGCCGATGAAGATGGAAAGACACACAGAACAATGGTGGCTAGGAAGAGACTACCAGCAGCATGGCAGACACACAGTAAAATGGTGTATCAGAAGAGACTACAGTACCAGCAGCATGGGAGACACACAGCAAAATGGTGTATCAGAAGAGACTACAGTACCAGCAGCGTGGGAGACACACAGCAAAATGGTGTATCAGAAGAGGCTACAGTACCAGCAGCGTGGGAGACACACAGCAAAATGGTGGATCAGAAGAGACTACAGTACCAGCAGCATGGGAGACACACAGCAAAATGGCCGATCAGAAGAGACTACAGTACCAGCAGCATGGCAGACACACAGTAAAATGGTGTATCAGAAGAGACTACAGTACCAGCAGCATGGGAGACACACAGCAAAATGGTGTATCAGAAGAGACTACAGTACCAGCAGCATGGCAGACACACAGTAAAATGGTGTATCAGAAGAGACTACAGTACCAGCAGCATGGGAGACACACAGCAAAATGGTGGATCAGAAGAGACTACAGTACCAGCAGCGTGGGAGACACACAGCAAAATGGCCGATCAGAAGAGACTACCAGCATCATGGGAGACACCCAGCAAAATGGCCGACCAGAAGAGACTCCAGGCAGCGCGGGAGAATCTATTCCTGCTACTGCAATGTTTCGGACTTCCGACAGCGCCAGGAGGCCGAGTAGCGGCACTTTTGAAAAGTACCCCTACTGACTAAATCGGCGTTCGCGGGCTCGGACTCGGACTCGGGATCGGCAACATTGCCGGTTATTTGAGAGGAGTTTTCGGAGCACTCGGCGTTCGCGGAGACTCGACTGCGACTCGGCAACATTGCCGGTTATTTGAGAGGAGTTTTCGGAGGATGATTTTTGCCGGTTAAGCGAGAATTCCGGATATTTGGGTGCCGGATAAACAAAAGTTTCCTGTAGTTAGTAATTGAAGATGTATAACGCTAGTGCGACCTCATTCAGTAAAACTGTAGATAACCATCCTGCAGTTTAATTTGTGGCCCATCAAAAACTGATGTTGCAGGCGAGGATACATAAGTGTAAAGAAAAAAACTCGGCATTATTATGGTAATGATCTCCAACTGGCTTCCAGAAATGCAGAATCGTTAAATATATAAATGTTTGGCTGGTTTGTGCTCGCTGTGTCAGCTGCCCGTTTTGTCTCTGAGAACCAGCCCGAGAAGTGTTTTTAGTGGAATTATTTTTTTTCTTCTTTGAAGTACTTTTCTCTTCTCTTTTTCTTGGTACTGAAGAGAACTGCAATAACAGTTTATTTGTGTATGACCAGCTTTTATCAAAGATGTAACGATTAATACTGCTTAAAATCCTTTTTAATCTCAAATATTCAGTGGACTGAAATGCAAGTTTCTATTGAACCGGATTAGCAAGTCTTCAAAGAAAAGATAAAGCATAAAGGGTGCATATTTACTTCATCTTTATTTCTTAAATAAAAGCTGAAAATCAATATTTAGGACAATGTATTGGAATTATAATCATTATTTACCTGAGAAAGCTGCAATCACTGATGTATATTGAATGTATAAAAGAGCAAAGGAAACGAAAAACTTGCATTTATTTAAACGTTTACTGCAGCTCTCGCAAACATGGTAAAGAACATAAGAAATTGGAGCAGGAGTAGGCCATATGGCCCCTCGAGCCTGCAAAGCCATTCAATTAGTCCCAATCCCATGAGCCCTAATCTTGTATACCAGAAGCTTGAGCTTATGATCTAATAAAGTAGTTGAAGACTGTTGTTCCATAGGCAAATGTGACCACCATTTTGTGCACTGCAATGAGGTAAATGGTTAGTTAGTATGTTTTTGGTTGCATTAACTGAGGAAAGGATACTAAAACTTGCTCCTTGTCTTCACATACTGCCATGGAATCTTTAATGAAGCAACTGTTTAGTGTATCATCTGAAGGAGGCACCTTCGACTAGAGTGTCATATTAGGCCATGAGCTCAAACTTCTGGTATAGGCCTCAAGCTTTGAACTAAAAGAGAGGCCTACAGAAACGGGGAGAAAGAGTGAGAAGCAATTGCAGACAAATTGGGAGATTCAGACACAACAACAAGGAATAACGGGGCAATTTTAGCATTGGTGTAAAACGAGCGATATTGGATCGGCCGCCCAATATACAGCCCACCCCATTATGTTTTCTGTTGCCTTCAATGGAAAGGAAAATCAGGCAGGGTGTATTATAGGCAGCAATTCCAATATCACCCATTTCACACCATCAGCAAAAGATAAAATTACCCGCCAAAGTGTGTGAGAGGCACACAGAGACAACGAGCAAGAAGCAGAACCATGACTGGAAAAGAAACAGAAAACTGAGAGGGAAATCGGAACAATCACGAGTATGAAACAAGCAGAGACAGTTGCAAGAAGAGAGACACAATTTTTTTTACTGTTGTCTATGGGCAGTGCTAAACCAGCACAACTAGAAGGTATATTTCAAACAAAAAGCACGGGTCTCATACTGACCTCTGGAGTACCTCACTCCTAACTTCTTTCTCTTCCGAAAAGTTAAATGCAGCAGAATGTTGCTTAGCAATGCGTAGATTTAATGTGACAGCCTGAATGCTGAAAGGTCGTGGATTAAGTAAGATAGATGTACCTGTGGCCCTTTCTCATTTAGTTTAGATTCAGGTCTCCATTTGTCAGTCACTTGTCTTGGGATCCAATGCTGCAATATTTTATATTTACAGTGGAGATGGTTTTACTTGCTTTACCTTTCCATAGAGTCATTTAACGAGGTGGCCTTTTATGGCTCTGTTTTTTATTTTACCTATTTCAGTTTGTGGATGGTTTGTGCACTCAGTGATTTAAAAAAAAATCCTTTGAACGTATTAAAATCTGTCTAAAGATAAGCATACTTAAAATATGGGGAAGGAGTGGCCCCAGGAGGCACATTCTTGTTTAAAAAGTTACCTTTGGACCGCTTGATTTTTTATTCACAGTGACATCTTTAAAGACCGCTGGTTCAGCCGTTCAACACTGGTACCAATGGGCTGAGCCGGTCGAATTTCTCACCATGGGTCCTCAAACAGGGGTCAGGCCCCTCGTTAACATAGTCCAAGGATGAGATGTTAAACCGAGGCCCCGCCTGCCCTCTCAGGTGGACTTAAAAGATCCCATGGCCACTATTTGAAGGACGGCCTCAATCGGGATATCGGGTTCATGTCACGCTACAGAACGTGACTTGACATCGTTGCCGGTCTTTCCAGCTTTTAAAAAAAACAAACACAAGAAACAAACCCAAATGGAGAGGATATGCAGCCAGCAGGTGTTTTGACACGTTGGACCCCCTGGGACACATCTCATTGTCTTGGCTGTGCTCTTAGTGTGTCTTTGATGTAGGGATAGATTGAATCTCTGCATTTTCTCTGTGTTTATATTCTGTGAATTCTGGTAGATTGTCTCACAGTAACTCTACCTGAGGAAGGGGCGACAGCTCCGAAAGCTTGTAACTTTGAATAAATCTGTTGGACTATAACCTGGTGTTGTGCGACTTCTCATTTTTGTCCACCCCAGTCCAACGCCGGCATCTCCACATCATGACCACTATTTGAAGAGCAGGGGAATTCTCCCCGGTGTCCTGGCCAATATTTATCCCTCAACCTACATCACTAAAAAAAACAGATCATCTGGTCATTATGTTATTGTTGCTTGTGGGACCCTGCTGTGAGCAAATTGGCTGCCACGTTTCCTACATTCCACTACATTGGCTGTAAAGCACTTTAGGACGTCCTGAGGTAATAGGCGCTCTATACATATAAGTCTTTCTTTTTTTCTTATATAGACAACTATATGATCTGGAATGCACTACTTGTTGTACAGGGCCTTGGTGAGACCACACCTTGAGTACTGTGTGCAGTTTTGGTCGCCTTATCTGAGGAAGGATGTTCTTGCCATGGAAGGAGTTCAGCGAAGATTCACAAGGCTGATACCTGGGATGGCAGGAATGACGTATGAAGAGAGATTGGGTTGATTGGGCTTATACTCGCTGGAGTTTAGAAGAATGAGAGGGGATCTCATTGAAACTTATAAAATCCTGACAGGACAGGACAAACTAGATGCAGGAAGGATGTTCCCGATGGTTGGGGAGTTCAGAACCAGGGGTCACAGTCTAAGGATAAGGGGTAAGCCATTTAGGACAGAAATGAGGAGGAATTTCTTCACCCAGAGAGTGGTGAACCTGTGGAATTCTCTGCCACAGAAGGCAGTAGAGGCCAATTCATTAAATAGATTCAAGAAGGAGTTGGATATATTTCTTAAGGCTAAAGGGATCAAGGGATATGGGGAGAAAGCAGGGACAGGGTACTGAATTTGGATGATCAGCCATGATCGCATTGAATGGCGGAGCAGGCTAGAGGGGCCAAATGGCCTACTCCTGCTCCTATCTTCTATGATTCTACTTAAAAGGGTGGTGGAAGCAGATTCAATAATAACTTTCAAAAAAGAATTGGATAAATACTTGAGAAGGAAACATTTGCAGGCCTATTGGGAAAGGACAGTGGAGTGGGAGTAGTTAGATAGCTCTTTCAAAGAGCCAGCACAGGCACCATGGCCCGAATGACCTCCTTCTGTGCTGTAAGATTCTATCATTCTATAATTCTTTAAAAAGCTTTCTCATCTCTTGTGGCTGGGGGGAGGGGGAGGGATAAGTATTACTGTCAAAATTGAGTGATTTATAGGAGCGAGATTTCTAGTCATGAATTAACTATGTAACCAATGCTTCATCTTACACCCAAAACATAAAAGCGAAAAGCTGTATTAAAGAAAGCAATAAACCTAAAAATGATTGTATACCTTAGAATTTTCATTATTGTAGATTATCGACAATAGCAAGTGGCATTTTGAATAAAAGGTCACATCAGATTCCATTTAGCTGAACTAAGGATTTTTTCTAGTAATCAATTTTGCATCGAAATGTCGCAGGTTCAAATATTTTTTTTATAATAACCCTATTGAAATTCCTATGATGTTAATGGCTTAATATTAAAAACAACAGTGACATTTTGCAGAAAAACATGTTCCCAGAATACATTTTCAATTGTAATGATACGCAGGACATTAAGGCCCTTAAGCCAAGCCGTGACTTGTGAGTGTAGGGATGCTTAACACCTTGCTTTGAACTTCCTCTGCTCTTTCAGTGGAGGGGGTGGGGGTTAAATTGGATAACTCCCGAAAACGGGTGTGGGGATAGCGGTCCGCGATTAACCCGCGCCCATTCATTGCGTTGCAGGCCGCACGTTAACTTTGTGCTGCCTGCTGTTTTACATGATTGCTGCGTGCAGCCAGTGCTCCCCGCGCTGGTCATTGGCTGCATGCGTCAGCAGGGGGCCTCGATATCATGGGTGGCTAGCACTACTTAAAGGCAGCCTGCACCTCTTAAAGGGGAGGTGCATTGTGGCTGCAAAAAGTGGTGGGAGTCCTTTGTGAACTGAATCTGTGCGGTAATATATTGAAGAATGGCTGAACATGTGAGAGAGCCAAGTATAGGAAAGCTCCAAAAATGCGTACAATTGTACCTGCAGCAAAAATAAATAATCCAGCAACTAACCTGTAAGTACTTCATGATCCCTTTAAATCATGCTGATGGTGGAGGGGGGTCCTTCATTCTCTAACGTTGTGTTCAGCTGTGCGAGGTTGGCTGGTGTGTGGAATTAGAAAATGGCAGCAGTGGCTTCAAATCAGCGTTGCACACTGATTCGAGTCATGACCTCGCTGCTCTACATGCTACCGGCAGTCATTAGGCGCACACGCGCACCCCTTTACCATCAGAAGTGCGCCCCTCGGACCCCATTTTTGAGTCTTAGTTGGCCACATAGCGCCTACAAAATGGGCGCTGCATGGCCCAATTTAGCCCCCGGGGATTCCAGACAAACATATCAAAGTACAATACACCAGTATTCCACGGCGAAAATTTAAAGCCTATCTATACATTTACGGATTTAAAAATCAAATCTTAAAATCTGTAAGTGGTGCGTCCTCTGTTTAATCATTTGCTGCACCTGGCTGATTTACAGCAACAGTATAGAGAATAAGAGCCCATAATTGAATGTAATCTTGCAAATCTTCTACAAGGCATCAGTCGAAAGCGACATACTGCTGCTAAGTGACATGTCTAATAAGCAGGGCCACTACTCGAGCTTCTGAACTTCCTATCCTGACGCATCAGGTGAGGGTTGCATTTGGTGACGGTAGTAATTGCTGTAAGATTAGCACAGGATTTGGCAGAATTGTTTTCCTCCTTACCCCAGCGATACTGGTGGTTCAGGAATGCAAACCTCTGAATACAATCTACTGCCTCAGGTGGCATTTCATTATCTTAACCTCTCAGAGCTGAAACGGCATAGTTACACTAACTGCCAGAGCTCCTTTCATTTGTGACTGTTAGCAGCCATCACATGAGTCGATACAAATCAGGCCCAGATCTGTTAACATTCAAAGGGTATTATCTGAAACCACTTCTGGGTTGGCCAACGCAAGTAGCAACGCTTAAAACATAGTGCTTTTGTTCAAATTCATAATAGCTGCACATGCGCATGGTAGATGAAAATAGGGTTCAAAACATACAGCTCTTTCATTCGACTACAGTGCTTAATGATGGCATGGAGGTGTTACGATTGTGTTCAAAATGGACTTTTTCCATACCGATCGCTATGGTGTCAACTCATTCTGTTCAGCATGATGGATGTGCCGAGTGCAGCAGGTAGTATCTGAGGAGAGACTATCTTTTTATTGAATTCCTCTTTTAAATGACAACCTATTATATTATCACATTCATTTCTATGATTGAAATAGACTTTTGTTTCCCTGGAAAATTATTGCAG
Organism: Squalus acanthias; assembly: GCA_030390025.1. Taxonomy (NCBI): domain Eukaryota; kingdom Metazoa; phylum Chordata; class Chondrichthyes; order Squaliformes; family Squalidae; genus Squalus; species Squalus acanthias. The sequence goes on from CM059438.1 coordinate 42,785,871, forward strand.
TCGGTTTCTTTCTTTTAGATCTACTTAATAGCTGTAAGTGGAGGTGGTAGCTCCTTAGAGTGAGAGATAGTGGTGCTGTATGGCAGCTTCGTTGATGCTATCTGTAACTCCGCTGTTAGATTGTTAAGATAACGTGCAGTTAGCAAGTGGTAGTTATCAGTGGCATTAATAAATGTAACATTTGACATTGCTGCCTCTGGCCCTAACTCGATTCTATATTTCCCTCCAATTAAATACAGAACTCTTGTGTAACTGAACAGATGTCACTAGGGCCCGCTCCCCCACCCCCTACCTCCCCCCCACTCCCCCAGGATGCCGGCAGCGGCTCAAAATTGATTTCCGCTTTGCCGGGGAGCTGTCTGGAAACGCGCAGCAGGCGTTCTAATTTAGATGAGGCCCGAGGTCCAAGTTTGATCGGGCCTCGGGCCTACGTGGTCCGGCCCAGGGATCATTATGTGGCCCAGTTCACTCTGCGGCAGGCCGGCGATATCCAACGTCACACCCCCCTCCCCCCCCACCCCCCCAGAAAATCAAAAATACAGGGTGAAAACCCAAGGTGAAAGGTAAACCAAGAATAACACAGTAAAGTCTAGGAGCAAAATATATGGGGCCATAACTATAAGATAGTCACGAATAAACACAATACAGAATTCAAGAGAAACTTCTTTACCCAGAGAGTGGTTAGAATGTGGAACCTGCTACCACACGAAGTGGTTGAGGTGAATAGCATGGATGCCTTTAAGGGGAAGCTGGATAAGTACATGAGGGAGAAAGGAATAGAAGGATATGTCGATAGGGTTAGATGAAGTAGGGTGGGAGGAGGTTCGTGCGAAGCATAAACACCGGCACGGACCAGGTGGGCCGAATGGCCTGTTTCTGTGCTGTAAATTCTATGTAATCTACGTAAAATATCTTGACAATTTCTACACTTTACTACCTCACTCCTATAGTGGAGAAACATCAAGGGACTATAACAGAAAAAGCCCTGGTTACAATCTGGGAATACCGCCGTGAATAGATAAGTGTCAGTGTGGAAGAACTGGCGACTATAATGTGATCACAGTTACATTAAACAGCTGCTTACTATTTGCAGTGTGGCAGGTTTGATCTCCATTGAATCAAAATAAACCAGAAAATGACATGATTTGACAGCCTACTCCTTACTGCACAGAGCAGCAGCTTCAAACTCTGTGAACTTGTATTATGTTATTTTTGGGCCTACTGACAAGGACCCAGGTGGTCTAATGGGGTGGGCATTTATTAAAGCAGCTTTTAACATTAAAGAATTCAACCGCGAAGAAATGCAATAATTATATTGCTCAAAGCCTCTGTCAAAACTGCAAGTCTGCAAGGTTGAATTGTAAAAACAAATTAAATCTTCACTAAATATTCATTGACACATTAGCATGAGCACAAAGCTGTATTTCATTAATCCGTGTTTTTTCCTTTTAATGCAGAGTATTTTTCACAGATCTTTGGAAGCTGTTGGTTTTGACGTATTTAGTTGGCGCCACTTTCTAGATGAGGGGGGTTGTCACACATTGTTTTCCCTCTCCCTAGCCGAGGGGTTCGGAGGCCAATTGCTGCACTCATGCCGAGTCCTTAGCTGAGGTCAGCTAACTCGGCACAGGCCTGGGGTTCAAAATTGGGACCGTCCCACATCCGAGCTCCACATCCGATGGTGTGCTTCCACTAACTGAGGCATCGGGGCAGCCCCTTGCTTCCATTTGCATTGTTGACTGTTGTTTTATGGAAGAGTCTCAGGTGGGGGGAAATCACAATCTCCCAACCCTGCCACTGGAGGATAAGGACAGTGCTGGGATTTCATAGGAACTCATGGGGAACACTCAGATGTCAGCCGTGGCTCAGTGGGTAGCACTCTTGTCTCCAAGTCAGAAGGCTGTGGGTTCAAGTCCCACTCCAGAGATTTGAGCGCATAATCTAGGCTGACACTCCAGTGCAGTGCTGAGGAAGTGCTTTTCGAATGAGATGTTAAACCAAGGCCCTGACTGTCCTCTCAGGTGGATGTAAAAAATCCTATGGCACTATTTGAAGAAAAGCATGGGAGTTCTTACCGGTGTCCTGGCTAATATTCAACAATGCCACTAAAACAGATTATCTACGGCATTTCCTTCATTACAACCGTGACTACATTTCAAAAATATTCCATTTAAAAAGCAAAGCTGCATTTTATGTGGAAGTTTGTGTGTGAGGGAGAGTCTCACAAGGATGTGTAAAGGATAGATTGATGTTGTACGAATTCAAAAATAGTCTGAACATTTGCTTTAGATTTCAAAGCTAACGGTTATTAAACTGAGGCTTTGTAGACTAAACAGTTTGATCATGTATTTTGAAGGGGGAAAAAAATCACAAAGTGTACTCTGTTGGAGACCAAATGGAGGAGGATAATCTCATTCCTTTACAGACTAGCAGAAAAAATAATTAAAGCAAGGTTGTTCCAGTAAATTCAATCCCAGACACCGCTATTATTGTAATAATTTATTCAATCATGTTTTCAATAAACTCAATCATCAAATTCATATTAATTGTGCCTAATGCCCTTGTCTATTTTTGATTTGGCAGTAAGTGTCCTCTCCTCTTATAACCCTGAGTATTGAAGTGACTAACCTCATGTAAAAAAACAAGTACCAATTTACATTAAATATCATCCAATATGAAATTTAAAACGGTTCTTAACTGAACCAGAATGCGCTATTTTAATCTAAAGTTCAACATTTTCGATGGGAAGGTAGGCCCTGGCCATTCAAGGAGTGGTCATGATAGCACAAAGCAGGGAGAAGTACACTTTTGAACTCAGTGCTAGACCTGTCTCCACGAATGGATCTCTCATTCGCAGGCTATAGACGACAGCAAAAGAAAGCATTTGTAAATCCTGCAGCTGCGGTGACTTGGTGACAGAAAGAGAAATACAAAGATGGAGAAAACGATAAATACCGGGGAAAATGGTTGGAAAAAGAGAGAGCGACAAAATGTATTAATAGCACGTGGTTATTTACCGGAACCAGGAGACGGATTTCTGCTTGCTGCTTTTAACCACCTTTATTTGTTTAGTTTGGTGGGATTGGAAGGCTCATAAATGAGAATCTCACACCGAGGATTGTCCAGTGTTGACACGTCTGAGGACAGGAGTCAACTGAAGCCCATCCTCTGATTGGGCATCTTTCTGTTCATCATCACTGTAAACATGTCGGTCCCTTTATAAACTAGAGAGCAATGGACTCACTACAAATATCATGTCATGATGTTCACTTCTTATTAAAGGCGTAGGCCTGGAATTTCCTGAAACTGGGTAATCGGCGATTTTCCTGAAATGCTTATTAGCATACGCTGGAAAGTATAAGCTAACAGAAAGCTAGTGGAAACAATCTGGGCTTGAGGAAAGCACCACACATACACCACATTCTTTTTTTAAGTCCCTCTTTATGCATGAAATGTAAAGTTTGAAGCCATCATTCATGCACATTATTCAGGCACAACATCTTTAAGAAAACGCAACCATGGAAGGTTTTTATTTTTTAATGTTAATCATTCTGTTGCCATAAAAATGCATTCGAAGATACAGAAAATATATTGTAGGTCTCAGTGAGGAAAAATTATAAAAATTGCCTTAAAACATCTGAAGTATGACTTTGTGTCATGTTGAGCTTAAAACTTTAGGTGTAAATTTACAGCTCATTCAGAACTGGTGCCAATTCAGGTAATTTGCATGAAGGGGTGGAGATATGTTAATGAGGGGCAGACGGTTTTGGCAAAGTTTAGTGGAATCAGCATAAAAGATTAAGGCTACTTGGTCGAGGCATAAAAACGGGCCTCTTGCGCCTGAATTGTCTTAATCTTTTGTGTCAAAAATTGGCACTACATCGTACTAATGCCATTCTTATGGTTCAAGAATCCGGGAAATTCTGTGCGATTTTTAACGGTGACAGAAGCACCAAAGCGTATACTTCCAGCATTTGCTGTTTTCTTTTTGCCTCTATTAAATGAAGTCAAGACATGAGATTAGAAATTAACGTGTACATTAGTCGAACAAATACGTATGAGATTACTTTGTCTCCTATTTTAATGTTTAAAACAAATGGATTCAGCTGTTACTGTTAATGCCACTGTTAAAATAATGAATAAAGCAGTGTCATGCAAAAGCATAGAAACATAGAAGATAGGAGCAGGAGTAGGCCATTCGGCCCCTCGAGCCTGTTCCGCCATTTAATGAGATCGTGGCTGATCATCCAAATTCAGTACCCTGTCCCTGCTTTCTACCCATATCCCTTGATCCCTTTAGCCTTAAGAAATATATCTAACTCCTTCTTGAATATATTTAATGAATTGGTCTCAACTGCCTTCTGTGGTAGAGAATTCCACAGGTTCACCACTCTCTGGGTGAAGAAATTTCTCCTCATCTCAGTCCTAAATGGCTTACCCCTTATCCTTAGACTGTGACCTCTGGTTCTGGACTCCCCCGCCATCGGGAACATCCTTCCTGCATCTAGTCTGTCTAGTCCTGTAAAATTTTATAAGTTTCAATGAGATCCCCTCTCATTCTTCTAAACTCTAGCAAATATAAGCCTAAACGACCCAATCTCTCCTCGTACGTCATTCCTGCCACCCCAGGTATCAGTCTGGTGAATCTTCGCTGCACTCCCTCCATGGCAAGAACATCCTTCCTCAGATAAGGCGACCAAAACTGCACATAATACTCAAGGTGTGGTCTCACCAAGGCCCTGTACAACTGCAGCAAGACATCCTTGCTCTTGTACTCGAATCCTCTCGCTATGAAGGCCAACATACCATTTGTCTTCTTAACCGCCTGCTGCACCTGCATGCTTACCTTCAGCGACTGGTGCACAAGGACACCCAAGTCTCGCTGCACTTCCCCTTTTCCCAATCTATTGCCATTCAGATAATAATCTGTCTTCCTGTTTTTGCCACCAAAGTGGATAACCTCGCATTTATCCACATTATACTGCATCTGCCATGCATCTGCCCAATCACCCAACCTGTCCAAATCATACTGGAGTTTCTCTGCATCCTCCTCACAGCACACACGCCCACCCAGCTTTGTGTCGTCTGCAAACTTGGAGATATTACATCTAGTTCCCTCGTCTAGATCATTAATATATATTGTGAATAGCTGGGGTCCTAGCACCGATCCCTGCGGTACCCCACTAGTCACTGCCTGCCACTCGGAAAAAGACCCGTTTATTCCAGCTCTTTGCTTCCTGTCTGCCAACCAGTTCTCTATCCAAGTCAGTACCTTACCCCCAATCCCATGTGCTTTAACTTTGCACGCTAATCTCTTATGCGGGACCTTATCGAAAGCCTTCTGAAAGTCCAAATACACCACATCCACTGGTTCTCCCTTATCTATTCTACCAGTTACATCCTCAAAAAAGTCCAGTAGATTAATCAAGCATCAAGAATGTGTAAAGTAGAATCAAATATTCATATGTTAATATTGTACATAGTAATTTAAAGGCTATAGTTCCTTTACTCCACTTTTTATTACATATGCAGGGTGATCTTTTGAAGTAAAAATTCCCATTCTGAATTCTACCTTCCCTTTTAATTGAATGTTGAATGCAGGTCTTATTTAAAGTTTGAATACTGCGAGGACAGTTGATAATGTAGCACCAGATACGTTGGTGAAAGTGTTTATTGTGTTTTAAGTTGTGGATGTTTCATATTTGTATATGTCTGTATTTGACTTTCATTGTTTTTAGGTGCGTGTTGATAACGCCCCTGTAAAGCGCCTTAGGCTGTTTCAGTTGAAGGCGCTATATAAATGCAAGTTGTTGTTGTGTGCAACCTCTTGGCTGATTCCTCTTCAATCAATCCCTTAGACCAAATGGCAAATCAGAATGCACCTTAAAGGGATGATGTCATCTGGAGCTTTTCACCTGTGACTCAGATGTTATGCTGATATCACCACCTCAGGATGTTCCCATTATTTGCCAAAGAACAGACGGATTAGTTGCACTGAGGGCGATAATATAAAGTATGAATCTTGTGTGACCATTTTACTGTTTTATTTGCAGAAGATGAAATAAGCTAATAGAATGCTAGGCTTTAGCTCAAGATATAGAAGCCAAGCGGTAATGCTGAGCCTATATAAAACCTTAAGAAGACCTCAGTTAGAGTATTGTGTGCAGTATTGGACTCCACACTACAAGAAGGATATTGAGGGTTTATATAGAGTACAGTGCAGATTCACTAAGATGCTGCCTAGTATGAGCAAATACAAATATGAAGAATAACTTGAATAATTGGATTTTCTTTCCTTAGAACAACACAGATTATTGGGCAATATAATAGAAGTGTTTAAAATTATGAAAGGATGGGACAGGGTAGATAGAAGCAAACTGTTTCAAGTAGTTGAGGGGTCAAGAACGAGGGGACATAGATATAGGATTAAATGTAAGAGATTTAGAACAAAAGGCAGGAGAAACTTCTTTTACACAGAGTTTTGTGAGAATGTGGAATTTACTTCCAGGGTTAGTGGTTGAGACAGAAACTATGACAACGTTCAAGATTAGATTGGTTAGCTGGATGAAGGAAAGGGGTTGGAAAGGAAATGGGTGGATATGGGTTGGTAAATGTGATAAGAATTGGAGAGTAAATTTCGACGTGCTGGTTGGGTTGAATGGCCTGCTTACATTTGAAACGTGACAGTAAAATGTATTTCATACTCTCAAAGTTTACTGTGTTTTTAAGTCATTTGTCAGCTGTTCAATTCCGGCATGTTGCTGATCAGGTGGAGCGACAGATCTGATAGGAAGCCCTTTGCATGTGTCACTGTATAATGTCCACTGCATAATGAGCGGAATACCCAGCTGCAGACTAAACAACGCGCTCAAGGAACTTTCTTCCTCAAATAGAGCAGGACATCGTCTTAATCTTTGAAAAATGCTGGTTTTTGACAGAAAGAAGGAACCGGCATTTATATTACACCTATCACATCCTCAGGGACTCCCAAAGTGCTTCACCTGACAAGGAATTATTTTTGAAGTACAATCGCTGTTGTTATGTAGGCAAATGATGGCAAATGAGATGAATGACCACCTTACCTACTGTTGGTGGTTTTGTTTGAAGGAGGACTCTTGGTCAGGATGGGCAGGACTCCTTGTTTTTCTTCATATAGGACCATGGGTTCTTTTATGCCCACTAAAATTGGCAGATGGAAGCTTTAGCATTTCATCTTTAAAGAAGGAACCTCCATCAATGCAGCACCCACTCCACAGGGCACCGCAGTGTCGGCCTAGGTTAGGTGCTCATGCCCTGGAGTGGGGTTTGTACCTATAGGCTCCTGACTCGGAGGCAAGGTTGACTCCAATTGCATCAAGAAGCACTTAGAAGACAGATTTCAATCTCTTAACATCAAGAAGAACAACTTGACAACTTTATTTAATCTAAAAAATAATTTTGTGACTAAACTGAAAAATCTAAATCTGTTAAAGCATTGAGAATTCGAACTCAATGCCCGCACCCCATTAAAACAGTTAGATTTGCTCCATCGGATATCTCAGCTCATGGTATGTGGAGATACCAGCGAGCAGATTTTTCTCAGGGCCGCAATGGTGACAGATCTTCGGTGGGGCAGGGCTTCCGGCAACTCCTTGCCTGGGGCTTGACTCTGAGCCATTTCCTGGAGTCACAGTGATTTAAACAATTATGTTGAGCACCGGGGCCACTTAGGTAGGGTTGTCAACCCTCCAGGATTGTCCTGGAGTCTCCAGGAATTGGGGATTAATCTCCAGAACACTGCTGCGAGCGACCTGGGAGAAATATCATCAAGGCATTAAAAAAATTGTGCTTTTGCATTTTCATTTTCTTTGAACACTTTAATTCATTAGTTGTGGAAATATTGGAGATGTGAAAAATAGCTGTTTGAGAATCATCCAATCGGGTATTGAAGTTCATTTACCAATTGGCATTAGAAGGCAGTGCTCCACAAGGATGAACGTGTCAGGTGACCAATGGCAGGAGCTGGGGGGCGGGGTGTTTGTGGGCAGGTGGTCATGTGATGACACCTCCAGGAATCTGTCCAATCAGAGTTGGCAACCCTACAATTACGGTGTCACGGGGGTGGGCGGAAGGGTGCTGAAGGGAAGCTGGCCTCAGGTGAAGGGAGGGAGATGGTGATGGTGATGATGTCTCACCACAGCACCATGTGTCGGCTGAAGATCAGTAAAAAAAAACAAATTCTTGCACTGTTTAAATTTTGCCTCCTGACAAGTGGAATCGATCACTCTGCAATCAACTGTCTCAAGTGTATTTGTTTAAGTAGTTTGTCGATTGTTCAATTCTGGCTCCTGGCTGATCAGGTAGAGTGACAGATATGATGGAGAGCTCTTTGGACATGTATAATGTCCACTGAGGCAATGAGCTGGATACCCAGCTGTAGACAGCTGAACCTGAGTCATCATGTTGGGCCTGCATGAATAGCGGGAGGGCTACCTTGCCTGAAATTATAATTGGCAGTATAAAATTGGAATATCAGGAAGTGTACCTCCAAGTAAAGAATACTGTTGTCTTCGCTATGCATTTGCTGCCTTTTTAATGGATTCAAATGTGCTTTTTTTTTATTTTAAAAAGAAGCTTTCTTTTTCACTTGTTGGTTAACAGTGTTTCTCCTTTTTGTGGTTTGGCAGCTCTTACGAATGTAAAACTCTGGGCCATCGATCGACAATGTTTTCAGACTATAATGATGAGAACAGGACTAATCAAGCATGCGGAGTATATGGAATTTCTAAAGAGGTTCGTTATTTTTGTTGCATTCGTTTCCTCCCTGTTTGAAACAACATAAAAGTCATTTTCCTCCCACTCCCTGTCTCATACATCAGAACGACTGCTATTAACCAACTTGTTCCTTTGCTCGCTCCCACAGTTCGTGCGCTGCTCCCCAGAAACGCCGGCTGTTAAATCTTGCCTCTTCATTTGATTTAATTAGGTGCGATGCTCATTTGCATCAGAGTTTACAGTTTGAAAATGTTGTTGTGAAGCTCCAGATGTATGTGTGGATAACATGAGCGAAAAAGCAACTTGTTTATCTGATTATAGATGTGTGGGACTGTGTAAATTATAATTTACTTGTTTCTCATTACGGCAGTCCAAAAACACCAAACAGATGGGCAAATTGTAATTTTTCCTTTTAAGATCTAATGGGGCATGTTGACGAGATTGTATCATTTCATAATTTGCATACAGTGATATGAATAGGAATGATTATTTTAATTTATTTATTTGAGAAACATTTGATGGGCAAGCTCTTGTCAATTAATATTTCATTTTTAAAAATCGATCATTTGAAGATTTGTACAGCCAGACTAATAATGAATGTCATATGAAAGGTGGCTCACCGGCCAACCTTTCCAGTGGGGCACTGGAGAGTGCATTGTGGGAAATCACAAGCGATTTGGACAAGACAGCCACTTCCGACAGTCAAATAATTTAATCTCCAGAATTTTGCAAGGAACAATATTTTTCAAGTGCACAGCACAAAATTGCGTGCCAAAATTAATCTTTTTAATTCAACACAAGTCTGAGCTGCAAAGAAAAGTCCCTGCTCGCTGTTTATCTTGGCAAACTGCGATTGCTTTGAGTTTCAGTTGGGAACAAAATAGGACTGTGGAAGAGAATGTAATGGGGTGATAAATAGGGCATGGGAATGATAGTGTATCACACACAGTAATATTTCCCTGTGGACTTTTCAAAATTTCTGCTTCCTTAGAATTTAGGTTTAATTTCAGTTTTGAAGATCTCATTATTTATATACATGTAAAACAAAAAAATAATCTCGGATATATTTCCTCAAAATGGTACCCAAGACACCGCCATTTGTGATTTACCTGAAATTGCCTATATTGAGCAACATATTTTTTGAATTTGATTCATTTCGTATAAATAACCAAAAGAAAGTAATTGAGAGAACGAGAATTCCTCTTGATTTTCACAGTATTCTGCATGTTTAAGGTACATTGATACTGTAGTTACTGGACTGAGACCGGGAGGCATTGGGACCAGTTTTGTGGTAGGTGTGACCTATACAAAAGGGACGGTCTACACCTGTGCAATGATGGAACTGATGTTCTCGGGGTAAATTTTGATAAAGCAGTTCGGGAGCATTTAAACTAGTATGGCAGGGGGCTAGAAACCCATGTAGTGAAATAGAGGAAAGTGAAAGGCAGACAGAAATAAATGGTAAAAAGGAGAGGAACAAAAAACAAAGGGCCAAACTAATTCATAAAAAATGTGAGCATAAAAAAAGCCTGAGGGTTTTATACCTTAATGCGAGAAGCATCAGGAACAAGGTAGATGAATTAGCTGTGGAAATAGAGGTTAATAATTATGATCTAATTGGGATTACGGAAACATGGTTGCAGGGTGAGCAGGGCTGGGAGCTTAACATACAGGGGTATTCAGTATTTAGGAAGGATCGACAAAAAAGAAAGGGAGGAGGGGTAGCATTGCTGGTAAAAGAGGGGATAAATGCAATTGAAAGGAAGGATATTAACTCAGTTAATACAGAATCTATATGGGTGGAGCTAAGAAATAGCGAGGGGCAAAAAACATTAATAGGAGTGGTATATAGGCCTCCAAATAGTAAAATAGAGGTTGGGGAGGGCATCACGAGGGAAATTAGAGAAGCGTGCAATAAGAGCACAGCTGTCATCATAGGTGACTTTAACTTACATATAGATTGGACTAGCCTAATCAGTAAAAATAATGAGGAGGAGGAATTCCTTGAGTGTTTAAGGGATGGTTATCTGGATCAATATGTCGAGGAACCAACTCGGGAACAGGCTATATTGGACTGGGTACTGTGCAATGAGAAGGGACTAATTAGTAATCTTGTTGTACGGGGACCCTTGGGTCAGAGCGATCATAACATGATCGATTTCTCACTCGAAATGGAGAGCGAAGAAATTGACTCAGAGACTCAGGTCCTGAATTTAAACAAGGGGAATTATGATGCCATTAGACGGGAACTGAGTAGGTCTGATTGGACAACGTTCCTGGGAGGACTGGAGGTAGATAAACAATGGCAAGCATTTAAAGATAGAATGACAAAATTGCAAAAATTGTTTATACCAATCTGGCATAAAAGGAAATCTAAAAAGGTGACTCAACCGTGGATAACAGGGGAAATTAGAGACAGCATAAAATCCAAAGATAGGGCGTATAAAATAGCCAAAAAACGCGCCAGAGCGGAAGATTGGGAACAGTTTAAGATAGAGCAAAGGAGGGCAAAGGGCTTAATCAAGAAGGGCAAAATAGCTTACGAAAGCAAGCTGGCGGAAAATATAAAAACTAACTCCAAAAGCTTTTATAAGTATATCAAGAGGAAAAGACTGGTGAAAACCAAAGTTGGTCCATTGCAGTCAGATACGGGGGAATATATAATGGGAAATAAGGAAATGGCAGACCAACTAAATGCATACTTTGGGTCAGTCTTTACGAAGGAAGACACAAAAAACCTCCCTGGGATATCGGGAAAAATAGGGACATTGGCAAAGGAGGAACTGACGCAAATCAATATCTCTAAGGATATGGTGTTAAGGAAGCTAAAGGGATTGAAGGCGGACAAATCCCCAGGGCCTGATAACATGCATCCTAGGGTACTGAAGGAGGTGGCCCTAGAGATAGCGGATGCACTAAGCATGATTTTTCAGAATTCATTAGACTCGGGAACAGTGCCCATGGATTGGAGGGTAGCTAACGTTACCCCACTATTCAAAAAGGGGGGTAGGGAAAAAGCAGGTAATTACAGACCTGTAAGCCTTACATCAGTTGTGGGCAAAATGCTGGAGTCCATCATTAAGGATGAAATAGCCGAGCACTTAGCAAATGGGGACAGGATAGGACAGAGTCAACATGGATTTACAAAGGGTAAATCGTGCTTGACTAATCTATTGGAATTTTTTGAGGGAGTAACTGGTAAAATAGATGGGGGAGAGCCAGTAGATGTGGTGTACCTGGACTTCCAAAAGGCCTTCGATAAGGTCCCACATAAAAGATTAGCATGGAAAATTGAAGCTCATGGGATAAAGGGGAAAGTATTGACGTGGATAGAGAACTGGCTGTCAGATAGAAAACAGAGAGTCGGAATAAACGGCTCATTTTCTGAATGGCAGGCAGTAACAAGTGGGGTACCACAGGGATCTGTCCTGGGTCCCCAGCTGTTCACAATTTATATTAATGACCTGGATCAGGGAGTCGAATGCAGCATTTCCAAATTTGCAGACGACACTAAACTAGGAGGGGGGGTGGGCTCAGAGGAGGAGACCAGGAAGCTCCAGAGCGATTTGGACAGACTGGGTGATTGGGCGGATAAATGGCAGATGCACTATAATGTGGACAAGTGCGAAGTTATCCACCTTGGGTGCAGGAACGGGAGGGCAAATTATTATTTAAATGGCAATAAATTGGGAGAGGGGGAAGTACAGAGAGACCTGGGTGTTCTTGTACACCAGTCACTGAAGGCGAGCATGCAGGTGCAACAGGCGGTCAAGAAGGCAAACGGTATGCTGGCCTTCATAGCAAAAGGGTTGGAATACAGGAACAGGGATACCTTGCTGCAGCTGTACAGGGCACTGGTGAGACCACACCTCGAGTACTGTGTACAGTTTTGGTCGCCTCATCTGAGGAAAGATGTTCTTGCCATGGAGGGGGTGCAGCGGCGATTCACCAGGCTGATACCAGGAATGGCGGGATTGACCTATGAGGAGAGACTATGTAGTTTAGGGATGTACACACTGGAGTTTAGAAGATTGAGAGGGGACCTCATAGAAGTGTATAAAATTCTGACAGGTCTAGACAGATTAGATGCAGAAGGAATGTTTCCCTTGGCGGGTGAGAACAGAACTAGAGGACATAATTTAAGGATAAGGGCTAAACCATTTAGGACAGAAATGAGGGGGAATTTCTTCACTCAGAGAGTGGTGAACCTGTGGAACTCATTGCCACAGAGGGCAGTGTACGCCAGCTCATTAAATATATTTAAGAGGGAATTAGATATATTTCTACAGGCAAAAGGGGTTAAGGGTTACGGAGAGAAGGCGGGGACGGGATACTGAATTGAAGGATCAGCCATGATCTCATTAAATGGCGGAGCAGGCTCGAAGGGCCGGATGGCCTACTCCTGCTCCTATCTTCTATGTATCTATGTATCTATGTATACTATCAGTTTAATTTATATTCCCTGGTTTCGAATTCAAGAGAAGTGTGTGGATGCAAACATAAAGGCGTGCACAGTGTCAGCTGTGGCTCAGTGGCAGCACCCTTGCCTCTGAATCAGAAGGTTGTGGGTTCAAGTCCCACTCCAGAGAATTGAGCGCAACATCTAGGCTGACACTCCAGCGCAGTGCTGAGGGAGTGCTGCCTGTTGTTTTTCGGATGAGATATTATACCGATACCCCATCTATTCTCTCGGGTGGACTCCATCTTCCCCCCCCTCCCCCACCCCTCCCGATCGCTGTCTCCCCCTCCCCCGATCACTGTCTCGCCCTCCCCCGATCACTGTCTCCCCCTCTCCTGATCACTGTCTCCCCCTCTCCCGATCACTGTCTCCCCCTCTCCCGATCACTGTCTCCCCCTCCCCCTCCCCTGATCACTGTCTCCCCCTCCCCCGATCGCTGTCTCTCCCCTCTCCTGATCACTGTCTCTCCCCTCTCCCGATCACTGTCTCCTCCCAATCACTGTCTCCCCTCTCCCGATCGCTGTCTCCCCTCTCCCGATCGCTGTCTCCCCTCTCCCGATCGCTGTCTCCCCTCTCCCGATCGCTGTCTCCCCTCTCCCGATCACTGTCTCCCCCCCTCCCAATCACTGTCTCCGCCCTCTCCCGATCACTGCCTCCCCCCCTCCCGATCACTGTCTCCCCCCCTCCCGATCACTGTCTCCACCCTCTCCCGATCACTGCCTCCCCCCTCCCGATCGCTGTCTCCCCCCTCCCGATCACTGCCTCCCCCCTCTCCCGATCACTGCCTCCCCCCTCTCCCGATCACTGCCTCCCCCTCCGGGAGTAATCCGGGGATTACTACCTTTGAGGTCCTGTTTTTTAATCTCTTTCCTAGCTCCCTATAGTCTGCCTGCAGGACCTGAGCCCTCTTTCTACGTATGTCGTTGGTACCGATATGGACAACGACCTCTGGCTGTTCACCCTCCCCCCTCAGAGTTCCTGCAGCCGCTCAGTGACATCCTTCACCCTGGCACCAGGGAGGCAACATACCATTACATATAAATAAAGTTAATCATAAAATATAGTTCAGTATAGACTTTATGAGCCATTTATTATTTGTCTTAAATGAGCAGTGAGCATAGTCTAACAATTACTATATATTAGATTGGGCTTGATATTCTGACCCCCACGGGTGCGTACGAAGTGTGTACACACCCGTAGGGGCCTCGCAAGTGCCGGTTTCAGGCATGTGAAGCGCATGCACTAAAACCCGGCATTTCCGATCTGTCAGGAACTTTTCAAAAAATTAAACTTTTGTTTAAAATATTAAATTAATGTAATTTTAACTAATTTTAAATACGTGATTTTTAAAACATTTATTTAATGTTTAACTTTTTTAAGTGATCCCCATTCATACTTTTGACAGATCTGAGCGTAGAGACCTGTCAAAAGTGTGAAGGAGGATTCCCTTCTTTGATTAGTTCCCCATGGCCCACGTGACCCCAGGGACGCTTGCGAACTGCCTGCGCCCCTGGGATACCTGGGCCTCTGCGCTCACCAAGAGAGGCTCAGGAGCGGAAGTCTCAGGACCTACGGAGCCAGCAGGTAAGTGCGTAGATTTTTCCAGATCGGAGGCATCCACATGCAGGAAGCCTCTGATCGGAAAGTCCGGCCCAATATTGTTATTTATTGAGTTGTTCAGTGATTGTTTAATAAATTTGCTGGGAAATTAAAGCCCAACAAACAAAGTCTAGTGTAGTGCCATTCTCTCACTTCTCAAACACATGAGGAGGATCTTGTGCAGGGATTGGATAGAACCAGTCAGTATAAAAACGGTTTTCTGTTCATTATCCTGGGTCATGTACTTAACTAAATATTGGAGAAGTGTGCACATTCTTGAGGATGTAAAGGGCAAGGGCTCACTTAACAGAGTGTTTGAAACGCAGTAGCCAAAAACATATCTGGAATTAAAATGGCAAAAAGACCCAAAAATATAGTAGTAATGTGTAACAATGCCAAAATATCAGAATAATTGATTAGAAGAAGCAACACTATTAGTGCTTATAGATTCTATATCTTGCAAGTGGGTGCTAACTTAATGGTTCACTGTGATTTGCACATTTTATCAGCAAGACACATGGGCCCTGAATTCTGTAGGGGTTCTGGTCACCCACCATGACTCTGGCAGAACCGCCAACTACTGCCTTCAGCTGTTTACGTCATTTCTCTCGGAGGTTCCACTGGTCTCCCATTGAAGTTCCGATGGGCGACTGGGAGAACCTCCCCATCACCCAAGGAACTTCAGGGCCACAATTCTCAGTGGAAACTGTTTTTCTAGTTATGCTTTAGAGGGCAGGAGCCCAGCTACTGGTCCAAATTTCCTGAATTGGATTTGTGGTGTGCAATGGAAACACTGGCAGTCCAGATCTGGCTCACGGTCCAGTTTTTTGGCATCTGGAATTGGCCTGACTAAATGCAAATTGCAACGGTGAGAGATCCGTTATTGACCACAAACTTTCAAACCCTCTTCCATCCCAGAAGAACTACTGCCAAGCATTGACCAACTTCATGATGAATTATCTCCATCAACACTGAATGAACCAAAACACACACTATTTCACAGCGTCCTTGCCCATATTGTCCAGAGCTGACCCAGTGTTATCAAATGGGTTATGTCGGGCAAATTGTTTACTATATATAAAACCCTGGTGGATCTCTTGTGGAGTCCTCACGGTAAGTTGGGAAATGCAGTGTTTTATGTTATGTAATGCACAATATAGTCAGAGACACTCATTCATGGTTATCTGTAGGAGTGTTAATGATATTTTTAGGTTCAAATTGGTACAATTTTAAAGTGGGTGCAGGAACAGATGTGGGGATTTACGTACACAAATCTTTGAAGATGACAGGACAAGTTGATAATCATACGGGATTCTTGTCTTTGTTAATGGAAGCCTAGGGTACAAGAGCAAGGAAGTTATGCTAAGCCTTTACAAATCACCGGTTAAGCCTCAGCTGGACTACTGTGTCCTATTTTGGGCAACAGACTTTAAGAAGGATGTCAAGGCTTTGGAGAGGGTGCTGAGGAGATTTACTAGAATGGTACTGGGTCAGGGACTTCAGTTATGTGGAGAGACCAGAGAAGTTGGGATTGTTCTCTTTCGTGCAGAGAAGGTTAAGGGGAGATTTAATAGAGGTGTTCAAAATCATGAGGGGTTTTGTTAGAGAACATAAGGAGAAACTGTTTCCAGTGGCTAGATGATTGGTGACCAGACTTAAGGTAATTGGCAAAAGAACCAGAGGGGAGATGAGGAGAATTTTTTTTCACGCATCTGTGTTACGATCTGGAATGCACTGCCTGAAAGGTAGCAGATTCAATAATAATTTTCAAAAGGGAATTGAATAAATTCTTGAAAAGGAGTAATTTGCAGGGCTATGGAGAAAGAGCAGGGGAGTGGACCTAATCGGATAGCTCTTTCAAAGAGCCAGCCCAGGCACGATGGGCAGAATTACCTCCTTCTGCACTGTACAATTCTATGATTCTATGAAATTAATGATTACGCACATTTTTGATGACTGTAAATCAATGGTCTTTACTATTAGAAATTATTTTAATTATTTAGTTAATTTTACCTTTTGAACTATTTTTTAAGACTGGGATGCAGAGGAAGGCAGTCACAGGTAGGTAGCTTGTAGGAAGTGTGTATAACAGTAGTGGGTTGTTAGAAGGCATCATGTGGATTGGTAATGTGTGGAGAATGACCTTGAGGTTTGGGAGCAGGAATCATGAGGTGCGAAAGCATTGGGGACTGTTGAGGGTCTGAGAAAATCAGGAAGAGGGGGTGGAATACTGAGGGGGTGGTGGTATTTGGGATCATTGGAAAAGGAGTAGCAGGGTCATATGGGAGTGGGAAAGATGTGTCTGGGTGCGGAAACACTGGAGTAAAGGTCTTTGATATGACAGCTGCACAAATGTCCCTTGCTGCCAGTGAAAGGTTCTCTTCTGCAGGCTCCTCCTGTTGCTCCAGCTCTTGTTGCTGGTCCATTTGCTGCCTCTGGGGGGCCACCTTCATACACAGTGTCCATGAAGGTGCCTCTGTGCAAAATGCACCCAATACTGAGCTGCTTGGCTGTAATTATGTCAAACATTCCATATAAAACGTTGTATTCAGAATGCAGCTTCTATTACAGGCATTGATGTTTGTTTATTTCAAAGCTTTCTCCCCTCTTCAGACGGTGCCTCACTTTGTGCGCGTGTCCAGGCAGAGAGTATTGACAGGCCATTAAACTGTGATGGAACTTAACAGCCAGGTCTGATCTTATCCATGCAAGAACAGTTTCCACTCAGCATAATGATCAGGAGGGGAGGATTCCAGCTATTTTCCCCTCCCTTGTTTGGGGCTATGGAAGTTAATTGTAGACTTGCCAATGTAGCACAAGATGAGAATGGCCAACTCAGCATAGATCAGGCACTAAGCCCGAGACCCTCTGAGACCGCATGGCTCAGAACCACCCAGTGACCCAATAGGTGAAATACAACATCATAGTTTAAAACCTTTCTAATTCAACTAAACAATGCACTCGAGGAACTTTCTTCCGCAAATAGAGCAGGACAACTTCTTAACCTTTGAGAAATGCTGCTTTTCGACAGAAAGAGGGAACTGGCTTTTGTGTAACACCTATCACATCATCAAGAACTTCCAAAGTGCTTCATAACCAATAACTATTTTTGAAGTACAATCGCTGTTGTTATGCAGGCAAATGATATGAATCTATTTTTAGTGGTTTTGTTTGAAGGAGAAATCTCGGTCAAGATGGGCAGGACTCCCTGCTTTTCTTCAAATAGTGCCATGGGGTCGTTTATGCTCCCCTTTTTTTTTAATATATTCATTCTCAGGATATGGGCGTCACTGGCAAGGCCGGCATTTATTGGCCATCTCTAGTTGCCTTGAGGGAGGGGTTGATACAAATGAGTGGCTTGCTAGGCTACTTCAGAGAGTAGTTAAGAGTCAACCACGTTGATGTGGGTCTGGAGTCACACATAGGTCATACTGGGTAAGGACGGTAGGTTTCCATCCCTGAAGGACATTAGTGAATCATTTAGGTTTTAACGTCAATCCGACAGCTTCATGGTCACATTTGCTGATACCAGCTTTTGATTTACTGATATTTTAAACTGAATCCAAATTCTCAAATTAAATGAACCACCAAAAATGGCAGATGGAGCCTTTAAAATCTCATCTGTAAGATGGCACCTCCAGCAAGTGAAGTGGAGGATCCTGGAGTGGGGTTTGAACCCATAGTCTACTGACTCGAAGGCAAGGTTGACCTGAGTCAAGTAGCACTTAGAAGGCAGATTTCAATCACTTAATATCAAGTAGGACAGCAATAATGTTGTTTAATCTTAAAAAAACAAATTCAGTGTGACTAAACTGAAAAATCAAAATCGATTGAAGCAATAAGAATTCTACCTCAATAATCGCGCCCCATTAAAATAGTTAGATTTGCTCCGTCGGATAACACAGCTCGTGGTATGTGGAGATACCACGGAGCAGATTTACCTCGGGGCCACAGTGGTGACAGATCTTCGGTGGGCCAGGTCTTCTGCCCACCCCTCGCCTAGGGCCTTGACTCGGAGTCATTTCCTGGAGTCACGGTGATTTAAACAATTATGTTGAGCACCGCACTTACGGTGTCACGGTGGGGGGAAGGGAAGCTGTCCTCTGGTGAATGGAGGAAAAGGGTTTCTGTGCCTCACCACAGCATCGTGCGGCTTATTATAATGGCCCAGAAATTGATCTCGCTCTGTTCCCGCGGGGGTAAGCCTTTCCCGCGATGTCTCACCTCGCTTATGCTTTTTCTGATCCAGCTCGCACGAAATTGATGTTCCAGACATCAGCTGTGCTGGGCTTGCGTATCCCAGCGGCGTAGTTAATTCGTGCGAGCTGTGGGATCACGTGACTCAGTTAGAGCCAATGGCAGCACACCATCTTCCATTCATAAGTCTCACAGCATGGCTGAGAGACTTATGAATCTTACACCCCCCCAAAATAACAGCTAAACCTCAATTAAATTTAAAAAAAAAAAACATCACATTAATAAAATAAGTATAGTTAATTAAATTAACCATTTTAAATAAAAAATTAAATTTTTGAAAAAATTTAAAATCTTTTAAAAAGTTATAAAAATAAACTTACCTGTCTTTAAAGTCTATAAAAAAGATATACCTGTAAAAAAAAATTCAAAAAAATACTTAATTCACTACTTACCTTCTTAAAAGCGGGTCTTACTCCTCCTTTTTACATTTCCAAAATCTTCAGTACTTACCTGCGCGTCCAAAGCATGAAGTGCACAGCGTGCGCGCAGCCTGTAGCGTGCACGCGATGCACCCAGGACCCGCCCCCTTTTCAGAAGAGCAATTGCCGGTTTTCAGCGCATGCGCAGGGCATGCAGAAAACCGGCAATTGGAGTGGGAATACGCGAGAGTACGCAGTGCGTACTCTCGCGTCCCGGGATCAATTTTCGGCCCATAATGTCTGTTTATTTTTCTGGGCGGATACATTATATTGAAATAAGGCACTTCTGATGGGAAATCCCGGGTGATGGGGAGTCAGCGGAACGTTTCCAACCAGGTTTCTTCCCCCACCTGCGCACGTTACACTGGTTCACCATTATAATTGGGGAAGAAAATCGACCCTTGGGTGTTTATGGAGGTATATTTAAGACTGAAGTTTGCAAACAGCACCACCTATGGTTTTTGTCAGCTCTTCACAATTGGAATTATCGCCTGAGATCAGCAGTTACAAGAACCCGTACTGTGGGACAGGAGCTAAAATAGATTGCATTACTTGCTGGAATTTAAATTGTGTAGGAAAAGCTGGACCAATATGTGGCTCCTTTTCACTTACATTACAACACTGCAAATCGGTAGACCTGAATTCTGCAGCACTTAGAGTGCAAAAAACAAAAGCGTGTCTGTGCTTTAAATAACTTTGTATCTCTCATGCAACCTGAAAGACATGAATGTATATTTCCTGCTCTGAATGACGCCCAATTTTTCTTTGTATTGCACTGGCCAATTCATGGCTTGTGATTTGGATGACAGCACTGTCAGAAGATGGTAATTTTTAATGGATAGTTTGCTCCATGCACTTTAAAAGTTTAGAAAAGTGCAAAATTAATGTAAATAAAGGTTTATAATCTTGTTTTTTTTATTAGTTACCTGAGTATCAAACCTGGTAGATGTGAGGGATTAGGTGGTACAGTGAATCGGGACTGGGTGACACGGTGAATCGGGACTGGGCGATACGGTGAATCGGGACTGGGCGATACGGTGAATCGGGACTGGGCGATACGGTGAATCGGGACTGGGCGATACGGTGAATCGGGACTGGGCGAGACGGTGAATCGGGACTGGGCGAGACGGTGAATCGGGACTGGGCGAGACGATGAATCGGGACTGGGCGATACGGTGAATCGGGACTGGGCGATACGGTGAATCGGGACTGGGCGATACGGTGAATCGGGACTGGGTGATAGTGAATCGGGACTGGGCGATACGGTGAATCGGGGCTGGACGATACGGTGAATCGGGGCTGGGTGATACAGTGAATCGGGACTGGGCGATACAGTGAATCGGGACTGGGCGATACGGTGAATCGGGGCTGGGCGAGACGATGAATCGGGACTGGGCGAGACGGTAAATCGGGGCTGGGCGAGACGGTGAATCGGGACTGGGTGATAGTGAATCGGGACTGGGCGATACGGTGAATCGGGTCTGGGCGATACGGTGAATCGGGACTGGGCGATACGGTGAATCGGGACTGGGCGATACGGTGAATCGGGGCTGGGCGAGACGGTGAATCGGGACTGGGTGATACGGTGAATCGGGGCTGGGCGACACGGTGAATCCGGACTGGGCGATACGGTGAATCGGGACTGGGCGAGACGGTGAATCGGGACTGGGCGAGACGGTGAATCGGGACTGGGCGAGACGGTGAATCGGGACTGGGCGAGACGGTGAATCGGGACTGGGCGAGACGGTGAATCGGGGCTGGGCGATACGGTGAATCGGGGCTGGGCGAGACGGTGAATCGGGGCTGGGCGATACGGTGAATCGGGACTGGGCGAGACGGTGAATCGGGACTGGGTGATACAGTGAATCGGGACTGGGTGATACTGTAACCGGTTTTTGCAGTGGCCAATTTCCTATGGCCCCTGCCGCAATCGCCAATTATTGTAAGTGGTTTCGCCCCGCCCGTAGCGAGCACACAAACCCCCTTACTACAAGTTCTGGATGATAGGGATTACTGAAGATAGATTTCAACACGGACAGCATTTTCGGGGCTCACCCGTACAGTGTTTATTAAGGTTGACAAAAACCAATCCACTCGCATACAGTACGAGCGGTGTGAACACAACAGTACAGTTTAAAACAGTACAACCCTGACTTGTCCAACAAGCCCCTGCCGTACTGACTTACCACGGCCTAAAAACACCCTCCCGTGAACTAAACTATCACAGGACCCTTCCAACGCTAAACCCCCTCTGGTTTGGTAGGAACATACAGGCACCCCTCACACAGCTAAGTGATCTTGTGGGTGTGTAGACTTGGCAGTGCTCACCTAGATTGCCCTTTGATCTTGCTTGCAGCTTCCTCCCGTACGTCTAGGCTACCTGGTTCCGTACCGGCCTTGCGGCATGCGAGTCCCAGCTTTAATCGAAGTCCGTCTTGGTTAGAAGAGCAAGGCTCAGCTCCTCTTGACGTTCCGTTGTGTGGAGGGCAGGAGATAGAGAGAGAGCTATCCAAACTGCTCTCTGATATACCCCTCTAATGGACACATGGCCTCAGGGAAATGGTTTCCAGGCTTCCTCCCAAGTTTGGATGGTTCAGCTCGTTTCGATCTCCCAGCCGATTAACTTAACGAGCTCATCTTCTCCAGAAACAATGAGTCGCCAGCCTTGTTATTCAAGACTTGGTAGTGGGCCTCTCGGGCCATTGTTCCCAAGGACAGTTCGTTTCCATACGAATGTAACCTGGTTACGTCAGCCACCTTCAGCTTGAGTGGTTTTTCACTGCTTCCCCCCCCCCCCCCGCAAACAGCCTGTCCAGTTTTTAATAAGGGTATATGTTCATAATCTAAAAATCCATGGAGTCTGCGCCGACTGCTACAATACAGTGATACAGTGAATCGGGACTGGATGATAGTGAATCGGGACTGGGTGATATAGTGAATCGGGACTGGGTGATGCAGTGAATCGGGACTGGGTGATACAGTGAATCGGGACTGGGTGAGATAGTGAATCGGGACTGGGTGATGCAGTGAATCGGGACTGGGTGATGCAGTGAATCGGGACTGGGTGATACAGTGAATCGGGACTGGGTGATACAGTGAATCGGGACTAGGTGATGCGGTGAATCGGGACTGGGTGATACGGTGAATCGGGACTGGGTGATATAGTGAATCGGGACTGGGTGATGCAGTGAATCGGGACTGGGTGAGATAGTGAATCGGGACTGGGCGATACGGTGAATCGGGACTGGGTGAGATAGTGAATCGGGACTGGGTGATGCAGTGAATCGGGACTGGGTGATGCAGTGAATCGGGACTGGGTGATACAGTGAATCGGGACTGGGTGATACAGTGAATCGGGACTAGGTGATGCGGTGAATCGGGACTGGGTGATACAGTGAATCGGGACTGGGTGATACGGTGAATCGGGACTGGGCGATACGGTGAATCGGGACTGGGTGATACGGTGAATCGGGACTGGGTAATACAGTGAATTAACATCCTTTTACTGTTAGGATTTGTCTCTGCTCTCTGCCAGCTTTACATGGAATGATTTTGGACAAACTCAACCAGTAGCTGCAATTCCACAGTACAAATTGCAATATATTAGCAAGTTTTCCTCACCAAGGTATAAGGATGTCGAGTGTGCAAATGGAGAGGTTTTGTGTGGCTACTGTAGGAGATATTCCTGGAGAAAAAGGGGGTGTGAAGAAAGGGAGAACATGATGAACACAATTCAAGGGTTTAACATTTTTTCCATAACTTAATTGTATTATTGTTGAGGCTGCCGCGAAACACGAATTAAGGCTGAATCCATTTGTGTTAAACAAGAGATTTTTTAATCACAGCATGGCCAAAATGGCAGACTGAAAAGCTCCCCGAATTCTCTGGGTAAAACCTGAGGCCCCGCCCCCTTCTGCCTTAAAGGTAAGGCGCCTTAAAGGGAAGGTGCTGGAAATTTGTCCACAGACGGAAGAGTGGATTATGCCCGTTTTAGGTGGCGATCCGCCACATTATAAGTGTTTATTTTAGCAGTTTATAATGATTAAGTGTCTCCTAACATTTGAGTATCTTTACTGTTGTGACATTTAAGGGCCTGAATTTCCTGGACTATAGGTCGGTACTTCACTGTAACTTTGCCGGAGGTATGCTGGAAGTATGGCGGAATCCCCGGGTTTCGGTTGTACATCTGGCAGAAAATCCAAGGAAATTTACCCAGCATTCGCAGTGTTTTGGGGGAGCGAGTCCCACATTTCCACTGCTGTTTATGTGATGAAGTACTCTCTGATTTCACCCCTGAACGGCCTAGCTCTAATTTTAAGATTCTGCCCTCTTGTTCTGGACTCTCCCACCAGAAGAAATCGTTTTTCTGTATCTTCCCAATCAAATTCCGTTATCATCTGAAACACCTTGATTAAATCACCCCGCAACCTTTCACACTCAAGGGAATACAAGCTAAATTTGACAACATGCCCTCACAATTTAACTCTTTAAGCCCCGGTATCATTCTGGTGAATCTGTGCTGCACCCCCTCCAAGATCAATATATCTTTCCTGAGGTGTGGAGCCCAAAACTGAACGCAATACTCCAGATCGTGTCTGACTACGGCTCTATACAACTGAAGCATCACCTACTCCCCTTTGTATTCTAATCCACTTGAAATAAAGGCCAATATTCCACTAGCCTTTTTGATTACTTTTTATACCTGTGCACTAGTTTTTAGTGATTTGTGTACATGGACACCTAAATCCCTTTAATAAAAACCGAAAATACTGGACATACTCAGCAGGTCAGGCAGCATCTGTGGAGAGAGAAACAGAGTTAACGTTTCAGGTCGATGACCCTTCGTCAGAACTGGAAAAAGCTGGAGATGGAACAGGTTTTTAAGCAAGTGTAGGAGTAGGGAAAGGGGGGAGGGGAGGAAAGAACAAAAGGGAAGGTCTGTGATAGGATGGAAGGCAGGAGAGATTAAGAGACAAAAGGGATGATGGTAAGAGACAAAAGGGATGATGGTGCAAGGCAAAAGGAGATGGTGATGGGACAAGTTAAGCAACAAAAGATGGCTCTAGATGAGGTGTAAATGGCAATGGCAATGACAGAATGAAAGACAGCTGCCATGTGAGAGAGAGAAAAAAGATGGAAAAAAGATAGGGGCAGAGGTTATGGTCTGAAATTGTTGGTCTAAATCCCTTTGCTCCCTCACAGCTCAGAGTCTCTCCCTATTAAGAAAATATTCCGATTTTTGACTTTCTTGGATCCAAAGTGGATGATATCGTACTTCCTCACATTGAACTCCATCTGCCACAGTTTTGTCCACTCACTTAGTCTGTGTCCCTTGGTAACTTCAATCACCCATCTGCACAACTGACTGTGTCTCCTAACTTAGTGTCATCTACAGAACTGTTCCAGCGTCCTGTGGGATTAACGCCAGAAAATTGTGATGCATGAAAAAACGGGCGGGAGTTGCCATACGTATCCCCCCCGCCCCCGCGATTACCCACCTCCACCCATTGCTTTAAAGTGGAAATTCCTAACATTGATTCGTGTAAAGTGATATTTAAAAATAATTTTTTCTCCTTCTAATGTATAAATACAATTTAATATGGGATTATTTTATATTCAATGTCAGTTTCTTAATTATTTCGTAGCTGGAACACTGAGGTTAAAAATTCCATGGTGCTTTTCCTGATGGAATATCATGAGCTGGGAGTGCGCAGTTTCCCAATATCCATTCCCAGTCTGCACTAGGAGCAACACAGTCAAACCTTTACCCCACTGTCATTTGTTTTGAACAGCACAGTGAATAAAGCAATTGTCTTGCACTACATCACTTGATAAACCGAGTGATATAGAATAATGTTTAAAAGAGTTTGCGTGTAGATGTACCTGAGGGTGTAACTGGTAAAATAGA
Source organism: Squalus acanthias (assembly GCA_030390025.1). NCBI lineage: Eukaryota > Metazoa > Chordata > Chondrichthyes > Squaliformes > Squalidae > Squalus > Squalus acanthias. The sequence continues at coordinate 42,811,267 of CM059438.1, forward strand.
TAAGGGAAAACCAGTGGATGTGGTGTATTTGGACTTTCAGAAGGCTTTCGATAAGGTCCCGCATAAGAGATTAGCGTGCAAAGTTAAAGCACATGGGATTGGGGGTAAGGTACTGACTTGGATAGAGAACTGGTTGGCAGACAGGAAGCAAAGAGTTGGAATAAACGGGTCTTTTTCCGAGTGGCAGGCAGTGACTAGTGGGGTACCGCAGGGATCGGTGCTAGGACCCCAGTTATTCACAATATATATTAATGATCTAGACGAGGGAACTAGATGTAATATCTCCAAGTTTGCAGACGACACAAAGCTGGGTGGGCGTGTGTGTTGTGAGGAGGATGTAGAGAAACTCCAGTATGATTTGGACAAGTTGGGTGATTGGGCAGATGCATGGCAGATGCAGTATAATGTGGATAAATGCGAGGTTATCCACTTTGGTGGCAAAAACAGGAAGGCAGATTATTATCTGAACGGCAATAGATTGGGAAAAGGGGAAGTGCAACGAGACCTGGAGTCCTTGTGCACCAGTCGTTGAAGGTAAGCATGCAGGTGCAGCAGGCGGTTAAGAAGGCAAATGGTATGTTGGCTTTCATAGCGAGAGGATTCGAGTACAGGAGCAAGGATGTCTTGCTGCAGTTGTACAGGGCCTTGGTGAGACCACACCTTGAGTATTGTGTGCAGTTTTGGTCACCTTATCTGAGGAAGGATGTACTTGCCATGGAGGGAGTGCAGCGAAGATTCACCAGACTGATACCTGGGATGGCAGGAATGACGTATGAAGAGAGATTGGGACGATTGGGCTTGTAATCGCTAGAGTTTAGAAGAACGAGAGGGGATCTCATTGAAACTTATAAAATTCTAACAGGACTAGACAGACTAGATGCAGGAAAGATGTTCCCGATGGCGGGGGAGTCCAGAACCAGGGGTCACAGTCTAAGGATAAGGGGTAAGCCATTTAGGACTGAGATGAGGACGAATTTCTTCACCCAGAGAGTGGTGAACCTGTGGAATTCTCTACTACAGAAGGCAGTTGAGGCCAATTCATTAAATATATTCAAGAAGGAGTTAGATATATTTCTTAAGGCTAAAGGGATCAAGGGATATGGGGAGAAAGCAGGGACAGGGTACTGAATTTGATGATCAGCCATGATCTCATTAAATGGTGGAGCAGGCTCGAGGGGCCGAATGGCCTACTCCTGCTCCTATCTTCTATGTTTCTATGTTTTACCTCCTTTACAACATGGTAAGCATCCATCATTGGCGCTCGCGTCACACTCTAGTTCCCTACATACCCTCCCGGTGCTTGAAGCTATATGGCAGGTGAGCTGAAGATAAACAATTGCCCCCACTCCTACACCACCGATTCTCACCTTCTCCACCTTGGGCTGGTGGCCACTGGACTTCAGTTGTGGGGTCACAGGGTTTCAGGGTAAGCAGCTCCATTTACTACTGACTCGAATCAACTGGAGAAGGTTAAGCAATGACCTTTTGTGGATGGTATAAATCTTTCAACTTTCCCCTGTCAACTGGAAGATTCCTATCTTTAGTTTGTTTTTAAATACAGAGCTGCTGTAATTGGCTGTGTGGTAGCATTCCAAATGGCAAGCCTGGATTTCCATCAAAGATTAATTACTGACACCGATTGAAGAATACTTCATGACTGAGAGCAGGGTGACCCTCCTGACTGATTACTCTTCAGAATTATAATGCAAATTTGGTCGCGGGCCCACAGTTTTAGCACCTGATTTTGTAATCATGGGAGATTGTGCTATACAAGCAGTTAATGTTCAAATTTAATAAGAGTTGGATTTTAATGAAAAGCAAGAGTTTTACATAGTTGATAACATCGCATATGAATTTTGATGGACATGTCGTTAAATATTGAAAGCTAGGTAAATATGATGAGATGATCGCCACGTTGGAATGTTTAGGTATGCATAATTAATTATCCAAACTGGGAATTTGCTCCATTTTTTCCTGCCCATAGAAATTTACAGCACAGAAGGAGGCCATTCGGCCCATCTTGTCTGTGCCGGCTGACAAAGAGCTATCCACCCTAATCCCACTTTCCAGCACTTGGTCCGTAGCCTTATAGGTTACGGCACTTCAAGTACACATCCAAATACTTTTTAAATGTGATAAGGGTCTCTGCCTCTACCACCCTTTCAGGCAGTGAGTTCCAGACCCCCACCACCCTCTGGGTGAAAAAATTTCTCCTCAAATCCCCTCTAAACTTCTGACCAATTACTTTAAATCTATGCCCCCTGGTTATTGACCCTTCTGCTAAGGGAAATAGTTCCTTCCTATCCACGCTATCTAGGCCCCTCATAATTTTATACACCTCAATTAGGTCTCCCCTCAGCCTCCTCTGTTCCAAAGAAAACAACCCCAGCCTCTCCAATCTTTCCTCATAGCTAAAATTCTCCAGCTCAGGCAACATCCTCGTAAATCTCCTCTGTACCCTCTCTAGCGCAATCACATCTTTCCTGTAATGTGGTGACCAGAACTGCACGCAGTACTCTAGCTGAGGCCTAACTAGCGTTTTATACAGTTCAAGCATAACCTCCCTGCTCTTATATTCTATGCCTAGGCTAATAAAGGCAAGTATCCCGTATGCCTTCTTAACCACCTTATCTACCTGTCCTGCTACCTTCAGGGATCTGTGGACATGCACTCCAAGGTCCCTCTGTTCCTCTGCACTTATCAGTTTCCTACCATTTATTGTGTATTCCCTTGCCTTGTTAGCCCTCCCCAAATACCCAGACATCACTGTCTAGATGTCTCACCTTATTGACTTGTGCCCCACATTCTTCCCTGAAGAAGATGGTTCTACAATGATGCAGATTGGGCTTGCTACTTCCTCCAGGATCCTTAGGTTAAAGCCTCGTTTCTCTAAGTGGATGAACGTGATTCTCCAGGGGTAATTCTGCACCTCGCGCTCCCAGTGGAGACTTGGATCGCATGGAGTGTGGGTTAGAGAACCGGGGCTCCCTCTGAGCTCAGCTTCTCCCAGGATGTGGGATCATGGGATTACTCTTTTGGTCCCAACTTTGGTATGTCTACCTTAAGGTATTGGCACTGCATCTTGCTGAGGATGACGGGCTCAATATTTCTTGCGGTGTCCTTTACTCAAAAGAGGCAGCAAGCTAGAGTTATACTGCACTCAGAAGGAGTCTCATGCCTCGCACCTTTAGCGTGTGTGGTAGTCTCCTGTGTTTTACTGCTACTTTGGCATTGATGTACATTTAAAACTGTTTCGCACCAATGTGAAAGTGGCAGTATAACTGCACCCGTAAGTGCAGCTTAGTTTAAAAACAAATACTCATTCACTGATTAAGCAAATAGAATTGGGACTTCAGAATTAACGTGGGTTCATTCTAAATAAATAAAGCCAAGTAAAAAGAAAATCTTGAGGAAAATATTTTCTGTTTAAAGTCGGATGAGTTGAGTTCCTGCCCTTAAAATTAGAATGGAGATCCGTAAACAACCATTAACACCAAGGTTCCAAACAACAGGCTGAGTAGAGCTTCCTACTGAGACTATAGCTACTTTAATATTGTGCCAGTGATGCCAACTGTGAGTCCTAACAGTCAATGGCAAAGCCAGAGGTAAGGGAGCTTGCAATAATCAATGCTTTATCATCTTATCACTTAATGAACAGCATTGTGTCAATCCATTTATTGCATTACCCCGGCACCTTTACAGTGTATATCTACGTTTCGCTAATGGTGAGCGGTTTGTAGGCTTGTTTAACGTTTTCTTGTAGATAATGAAGGAACCTTCTCTTATTTACGAAATATTTTTCTATTCCATAGCGTTCCAACATTCCAGAACCTGTCAGAGGAAATACTCAGCAAACTAGCTGATGTACTTGAAGAGGTGAGTGATGGCATCTACAACACGTATCTGCTAATGCTTCAATTATATCTTGTGTGACATGCTTTCTGGTTGATAATTAAATTGTAGAACTGTCAGTCTGCTAACAGTTGCCAGAGAGTATTACAATCTATCAAATCTAATACAGTTTTAAGCATAGACATAATGGAGGAGACATCCATTGTTTGTTATGTATAAAAGAAAAGCTATAAAGAAGACATTTACAATTTTGTTGTGAATAAAACACAGAGGAACTATTCCCCTAATGTGTTGTCTTACGGGATGTAATTGTTGAACTGTTTGAATTCAATGGCCAGTGTTTCCTACTTAAGGGTAGACTTTTCAAAATATGAGCCTAGAAATTACTGTTGCTGACAGTGAACGAACATGATATTCCTCTGCTATTTTAGTGGCGACACTAACCCTTTTAAAATAAATGGCTTAATATCTTCATTGCTCTGTTCAAATAGCGGCCCGAGGAATGTTGTATGAAAGTGTTAAGCTTTCATCAGCTGTCACCACCCAAATTTCTATTCAAGTGTATTGTTTGTTAAAAATAAAATCATCCAATATTTCTGCAGAAAAGTGCTGTGTTAAACTGATAAGGGCCATTTTCTTTTATGTGTCAATATTTCAGCCCATGCTATCATTCCCATTAGCAGTGGACCTGATTGTCAAGTTTTGTAAATATCGTACTAGAACCTCTTTAAACTGTCCAAAATTGTCACATTGTTTGAAATATAAGAGAATCTTTATCAATGAGGTTCTATACTAAATCCTGCCATGCTTCCTACATTACAACAGTGACTACAGTTCAAAAGTGCTTCATTGGCTGTAAAGCGCTTTGAGGCATCCTGAGGTTGTGAAAGGCGCTATATAAATGCAAGTTATTTCTTTCTTTTGTATGTACTCCACATATGTGTATTCAAATTGTGAACGATTAGCTGTACACTCGCAGGAATACCATCTAAAATACTGTAAGTATTTGAGGAGACTGAGAGAAGATATAAGATGGCCAGTGATTGGTCTGCGAGTAAATAGGTGACACGGACACAATGAAGAGGATCAGATTCAGTTTAAGGGGGTCCCTTACACAAGGGTCAGCTACAATATTATGACATGGAGGATGTACGTGACACCATGGGGGGGGGGGGACTTGTAAATGGGAATCTTTGGAGAACCAAATATAAAAAACACGTACGGATAAGTGAAAGAAAGAATGAACTTGAATTTATATAGCGCCTTTTACGACGTTTCAAAGTGCTTTAAAGCCAATGAAGTACTTTTTGAAGTGTAGTCACTGTTGTAATGTAGGAAATGCCACAGCTAATGTGCGCACAGCAAGGTCCCACAAACAACAAGTGATGACCAGATAATCTGTTTTAGTGATGTTGTTTGAGGGATAAATATCAGCCAAGTCACTGGGGAGAACTCCCCTGGTCGTCTTCGAATAGTGCCATGGGATCTTCTATGTCCTGAGAGGGTAGAAGTCTCATCTGAAAGACGGCACCTCTGACAGTGCAGCACTCCCTCAGTACTGCGTTGGGAGTGTTAGCCTAGATTTTGTGCTCAAGTCTCTGGAGTGGGGCATATATCCACAACCTTCTGACTCAGAAGCAAGGGTGCTACCACTGAGCCACAGCTAGCACCCAAGTACCTGAGACTCACGCAGGAAAAACCATTCCTGTTCATAGTGCTTACCACTAGATCATTCCTTTCAGTAGTACATATTGGGCAATAGCATTGAAGCCCAGCACAGTAATAAATACAAAGAAAATCAAAGAGTCACGAGCAACTGAATAGTACAATTTTTTATGAATTTGATTTCCATATCTTACATTCAAAGTTTCTTAAGTAAGTCATTTTCACTTGGGAGTAAATGGACATGAAACACATAATTAGCAAGTCACACTAACTCGCTCCTTAGTATTTCATTAACTAAGGTCTTTAGTGGATCAAATACAAAGACCTGAAAAAGGTATAATTTTCTCTCGCCTAGTTTGATGAATGTTCAAAATGAAACAGAGGCAGAGCCGAATGCTTCTAAAAAGGGATGCACCAGTCGTTTGTTTATTCATTATGTGCAGTGCATTAAAATACAGTTTATATCACGAAGGGCCAGATTTGTTATGTGCATTTTTATTCAATACATGTTAAACAATAGGTACCTTTTTATGAAGAAAACTATATTAATTACTGAGTTTAGATTTAAAATGGTTCCATCAATTCTTGCCTCCATTCAGATGTAGATTTGAAAGGCTGCAGTCCCAGTCCTTTATGAAAGGAAGGACGTGCATTGATATTGCACCTCGCACCTCCTCAAGACACACTGAAGCACTTCACAGCCAATGAATTACTTTTCAAGTATAGTCACTGCTGTTCTGTAGGGAAAAGAAAAGATGCAAAGTTGAGAGAGGATTTTGTTGGCTCTTATTGTACTTGAAATCCAGATTTTAGGTACTGTATTGTATCATTATCATAATTGAATTGAAAGTTATAATATTGGGTATTAACTAGGACTGCTAATATATTGGCTTTACCGTTGTGTTGGTCCTTTGGCTTCAATGTTTCAGTCTTTCTGAATAAGAAACTTCTTTTTCTGCCACTTGGGGTGGCATTGAATGGTCTGGACAAGCCACTACCTCGAGGCTGCCTCCCATCCTTTCCACTAACTGCTCAGGGTTGGAATGATGCAGCGTGGATACAGAGGGGTCGATTTTCACGTTTGGTGACCGTTCCCCCGCCTCGTCGAGGAGCTATTTTGAGCGCAGGCCTCATTTTAAGTCAACCCGTGAGCTGCACTCCCGAACTGACATTCCGCCGCAGCTTGCCAGTTCCGGGCTGGCGCAATATTAGCGGCTTGGAACCTGCGCCGGCCCTCGGGTAGGTCCTGGAGTGAGGGGTGGGCTGGGGGTGGTGGGATTGGAGGTGAACACAGAGGAAAGCAAGACCGGGCCGGCAACGACCTGCAGAGTTTTTTGTGGAGCCAGGAGGAGCACTCCTGGAGGACGAGCCTGCTAGTGTCTCAGAACAGGACAGCACCTCATAGCACCCCGTGTCCCGCTCATTAAATCTTGTAAGCTCTACGTGGCTGCACACAGCCTATAGGATGCGGTTAGTGAGCATGAGGAGGTGGTGCCAGGTGATTCACAATGCACAGGTGAGGAGGAGCGAGTGGTGGTGGTAAGAGAGGATCAGATACCTGCCAGATTGCCACATGGCTGTCACCAGTGACTGGTCATACCTTCTCAAGTACAGCATCAAGTGCAGTGAAATATGGAAAAAAAGAAAAGAAAGACTTGCATTTATATAGCGCCTTTCTCGACCACCGGACGTCTCAAAGCGCTTTATAGCCAATGAAGTACTTTTGAAGTGGAGACACTGTTATAATATAGGAAACGCGGCAGCCAATTTGCAGCAAACAGCAATGTGATAATGACCAGATAATCTGTTTTTTGTTATGTTGATTGAGGGATAAATATTGGCCAGGACACCGGGGATAACTCCCCTGCTCTTCTTCGAAATAGTGCCATGGGATCTTTTACGTCCACCTGAGAGATGCTGCCTGACCTGCTGAGTCAATTTATTACCCTGCGTTGGACTGATGCAAAGGTCATAAATATTGATAACCTGTTAGAACAAAATAAAAATGAAGATTACAGTACACAGGCTGAGCTCAAATAGAATGTGATTCAATGTCACAAAAGCTTTAAGATAAGCTTCTTATGCAATTTGAACAATTCCAAGTTCAGCCTGTTAATAAGCAATATAATGGGAAGAAAAATTACTGATTTACAGAGATATAGGATCAAGGTTTACAAGTATGAGAACAAACTAAAGTTAAGAAAAGGGAGAAGCAATATGCAGACTTGGATGATTCAGCCCTTAACAAGGAGATTATACAGGGTCCGACCTCGTAAGATAACAAAGACACCTATTAAAATGGGCCAATTAGCAAGCAATGAAGAGGACATGCAATTCCTATTCATTAAAGAGAAAACTGGGGATTGTGATTCATTTTTGAATCCAGCGTTGTGAAAAGATGAAAGTACTGTATGATTTCTCGAGTCTAATGGAAGAGTTAATATAAGGAGGAAGTGGACTGAAGAATTCACCCAAAGGAGCTGTTGTTTGCTCCTTTTGTCTGCTGGTGTATGATGGTACCGTGTGCATTTGAGAGATAGCATGTAAATGCTGAGCAGCAATAGGGATAAGGATTCCAACAGATTTCTAAAGCGAACCTCTGAGATATCATCACGATGAGGCAGTGCGGCAAAACTCTCAGAGAATAACCGCCATGTCAGTGGAGGATGATCCCCAATCGTTCTTGTTATCAGATAACAAATGCAATACAGGGCGAGGTTTACCCTGTACTGTAATTATGTTCTGAGATTACACGTGAAAAGGGGTTTAAATACAGTTGAGTTATAGGCCCGTCAATGAACACATGGGTGGGGGCTGGGACGTACAATGATAAGACACTGACCTTTCACCTCTGGGCTGAAAGTCCTTTCTGTCTCCTGGCTGTATAGCGCCTACAATCAATTAATTTGAACGGGTGGTGTGGGGAAATGGAAATATGTGGAGAAGTGCTCTTTTGCGATGGGAGTTGAGTCACATTGTTAGGGCAGTGTAGTAGGAGCTTTACAGAATCACAGAATCCCCACAGTGCAGATAGAGGCCATTTCGGCCCATCGAGCCTGCACCGACACATATCCCACCCTATCCCTGTAACCCCACGTATTTAATCCCCCCTAACACTAAGGGTCAATTTATCATAGCCAAATCAACCTAACCCGCACATCTTTGGACTGTGGGAGGAAACCGGAGCACCCGGAGGAAACCCACGCAGACACGGGGAGAATGTGCAAACTCCACACAGACAGTCACCCGTGGCCGGATTCGAACCCAGGTCCCTGGCGCTGTGAGGCAACAGTGCTAACCACTATGCCACCGTGTTGCCCTCGGCATCTAACTCATACTATACTGACCTGAAAGAGCTTGAATAGTTTGGACAGTTTTAAAGTGTCGTCCTAGGGATGCCAACCCTCCAGGATTGCCCAGATTTAATCTCCTGCACACTGCTGTGAGCAACCCAGGAAAAAAATCATAGGGCATTAAAAAACATTTTTTTTTCAATTTCATTGAACAGTTCTGTTTATTAGTGATAAAAATATTGAAGATGTTGAAAAAAGCAGTTTAACTGGGCAGGGTGGTTGGAGACGGGAGGCCATGTGATGAAATCTCCAGGATTATGTCCAACCAGAGTTGGCAACCCTATGTCATCCTCAAGTGAAAACTCTTTTGAGGTTAGCTACAATCTACACTTGAGAAGGCAGTCATTTCTCGGTCTATAAAAAGTTGAATTATCTAATAATTTTAATCACATGACTTTGAATTAAGAGGAGCAGACTGTATTCCAACCAGCAGCTCAGGCACTGACTGAGAAAGCAGGGTCGGAGAATCTATGAGTAGGCAGTAGGCCTCTATCTTGCCTGATTAGTATGGCACACCACTTGCTGTTGGCAGAAGTTAATAGATTGCAAGCTGCTCTCTCACAAAGTGTGTAAGAGCCTCACTGAAGTCTAGGTTGCAATGTGAATTTAGGTAAATAGTTCCCAGTCACAATTCCCCGAACTCTTTGCCAGGAATGTGCTGACAGCTTTGTGCACCCGTATAAAATGGGCATTGGAGGGAAGGCCGAGAACAGTTGGATTCTTACAGGTGTGCTGTGGTCTTTCTTGCACTTTCTGCCACTGTTTGCTGCTGGCTGCAACTTTAGTTGCAGGGATTTAGAGGAGGAAGAGGAGTTTCTGAGGAGGGATCAGAGAGTGGTGCAGTCACGCCAAAGATTTTCTCACACTATAGTCACCCTACCTTAGGAGCCAGGTCTATAAACCAAGTCAGAACTACATAGGCATAGCAGAACAGATCTGCCTTTGCCATCTATGCTTCACAAGGGAGTCAGTAATTAAGTTATGCCAGGCCTTCAGACGATGCCAACCCAAGGGACGGATCTGTGCCACCTGATCATTCCAAACCACCACTGGTCATATCCGTGAAATAAATCAGTCACCAGGAGAAAGAACAAAAAAACTTGCATTTATACAGCGCTTTTCACAATCTCAGGATGTCTCAAAGCGCTTTACAGCCAATGAAGTACTTTTGAAGTGTAGTCACTGTTGTAATGTAGGAAACACAGCAGCCAATTTGCGCACAGCAAGGTCCCACACAATGAGATAATGACTGGATAATCTGTTTTAGTGATGTTGGTTGAGGGATAAATATTGGCCAGGACACCGGGAGAACTCCCCTGATCATCTTCAAAATTTTGCCACAGGATCTTTTACATCCACCTAAGAGGGCAGACAGGCCTTGTTTAACGGCTCGTCCTGAAGAGGACACCTCCGACAGTGCAGCACTCCCTCAGTACTGCACTGGAGTGTTGGTCTGAATTATGGACTCAAGTGTTGTCTGCCAGGTGTATTCTTTCATCACGTTTCCTATGGAAAGATAGTAGGTTTCACTCAAGCACAGTGCAACATTGAAGCCAGTCATGAGCCATCTAAACCCTTACCACTAACCTCAAGCTCCTCATGAACAGAAAAGGCAAGTAATGTGCAGGTGGCCTGTGACCCCAGGCACCCAATAATGTAAGTCGATGCTCAATACCCTGGTAGAAGATGTGGGGGGTTCAGTTTTTGAGGGCCAGCTGCCCCATTTGCCAAGCATCCTGCAGTTGAAAACGGCAGGGAAGTAGCGTCCTTCCTTCGGACAGCCAAGGCCCATCCGATGTGATTTTCAGGTAGCTCTGTAAATGGCCATCTTACACTCCTGCCCGAAGCAGGCGGAAGGCTGCTTACGTGTGCACATTGGGGTCCTACGCCGGTTGTAAGACACCATTTGCGATTTTTAAGTACAAATGGGCGGAGCATCATCACACACACTCTTGCCATTTGTACCAGGTGGTGAGTGACCTAATCAGCAGTCCTTAAAGGCTGCTATGGAAACTGCCTTCCCGTTTTTTGTGGGCCAGGAGGAGCATTCCACCCACTGCTGGCCTCTGGGTCAGCACCTCCACCCCCACCCCCGGTTCATTCCCCTTCCCTCAACCCACCGCTCCCCCCCAACTCCTGCTTCTTACTGCCAACTCCTGCCTCAGCTTATGCATGGAGCTGCTGGATTTCCCGCCCCTCCCCCCCCCCCCCCCGGCCCCGCCCATCCGGTTCTCCTGCTAGCGGTCATTGTACGTTGGGCGGCTCATCGACTGCATTCTAAAGAGGCCCGAACCTGACAGGGCATGTGCAGTGGATCCAATGGCCGACTTGGCATCCGTTGTGGGTGAGGGTTGAAAATCGCCCCCGTGATGCTTTTATTTGATGCCAACCCACGGCACTGGCATCACCTATCCTGGCAAAAGGCGTGCAGCGTTCGTGCTGCCACCCATTCCTGGCGGCACTGTGCTGGGACCAGAATGTCTACTCTTTAGTCCCCATTTTTTTTTTTTAGTTATTTTCTCCACTCTGTTAAAGGCCCGTGCCTTTGCCAGCCACGCTATGTTGCCAGCTGCATCTCAGAGTATGAAAGGCTGACTCATTCTCTGGTTTCCCCCCCCCCCCCTCAACCTTCCCTGTGGGAAAAAAACATCAATGCTCCACTTAGTGTCTTCTCCGGATGTCTCATACAATGCTGGGAACTTGTCACGTGATCTAGATTGAAAATTTATATAAACACTGGCATATTTCATAGTGCCAAAGACCTCCGTAATTAAATGAATAAAAAAGTTATTACCATTCAACAGCTTACCCAAGCTAATGCATTTTCTGTTCTATAAATTAGATACTGTGACTGGAGAAGCAGTAGCTTAGGACAGTATCCTCTTGCCTCTGGGAACTAGGTTCGAATTGAATCCAGAATCATTCAGTGATAAACTCGTCACTGTTTGGATGCGAGGAACCTAAGTGTTTTGATATTCTCGGATCCTGATGTGTGTGTGTATGTGCATCTGCAGCACAGAACAATCCATAATTTAGCACGACCTGATGCTAAATTGACAATCTGATTCACAGGATAATTCTTGGGCAAGGCCGGCGTTTATTGCCCATCCCTTGTTGCTCTCGAGAAGGTGGTGGTGAGCCTCCTTCTTGAACCGCTGCAGTCCGTGTGTGAAGGTGATCCCACAATTCTGCTTTGTATCGGTTTGAAACAACTGATCCGCTTGCTACTTCAGAGCGCAGTTAAGAGTCAACCACATTGATGTGGGACTAGAGTCACATATAGGCCAGACCAGACCGAGTAAGGACGGCAGGTTTCCTTCCCTAAAGGACATTAGTGAACCAGTTTGGGTTTGATGGCAATCTGTCAGCTTCATGGTCACTTTTACTGGTACCAGCTTCTTATTTCCTGCTTTTTTTTAAACTGAATTCAAATTCTCAAACTGCCATAATGGGATTTGAAAACACGGGGCTGGATTTTCTCAATGGAGACGAGTTGAAGGCGGGACTGCTGCTTGTCATGTCAATGTCCCGCCTCCATCATCATCTGACCAACCAGAGGGATTTTCTCCTGATTGACCTTGTTAAGTCCGCCCTGCGGGCTCAGCAGGCCAATTAGGGAGGAAGTCACTGACAGAGCACGTTGACGTGCTATCTGTCAAGACTTCTTGAAAGAAGAAATGTCAGTGTTTGACAGCTCTGTGAAGCTGTCAAACACTGACATTCTCTGTAGTTTGATGAGTACTTGTGTTCAGGACTCATCAGACTTTTCAACTTTGTCGAGCTCAGATGGCCGTTGGTTCGGAGGATCCAACAGCCAGTCTGTGAAATAGACAATGAAGATGTTGGGTCTCCCGATCCAGGGTGGATGAAGGCTGTAGGAAGAAAACAAGGTAAGTGAACATTTTTTAGCACTTATCACTCACCTTACATACTTACCACTCCATACTTGCACCCATTACTCACCTCTACATCTTACTTCCAGGTGCCTCCGACCCCTGCAGACCACCTACTCGACTCCTCCAACCCGGCGGGGCTCTCCGAGGTCGGGAAGCCTTCACCTGAAAAGGTAAAATGGCACTAATCCTTTTTTCAGCCTGTTAACTACCTGTTAACAGGCAGTTAAAAGGATTGAATCCCTTTCCCGCCTCCAGGAGACGGGACCCGAAGCAGCACATCTTCCCGCCTCCTGGCAAAAGGGCACTGAGGCGGGATGGGGGCGGGTTTGCCATCCGCCTCCACTTTCTGCTACTTTACCGGCTGTCCCGCCTCCATGCCCGCCTCCTCGGGGCTGAGAAAATCCAGCCCACGGCCTCTGGATTACTAGTCCAGTAACCACAGTACTACTTCACCCAATGGTTTAATGGATGGACATCTGGAACTCTCTCAATTGAAAATTTCAAAACTGAGATTGATCAATTTTTTGTTTTGAAAATTTCAAAACTGAGATTGATCAATTTTTTGTTTTGAAAATTTCAAAACTGAGATTGATCAATTTTTTGTTAGTTATTAAATGTTATGGAACCAAGGTGGGTAAATGGAGTTAAGATACAGCTCGACCATGATCTAACTGAATGTTGAAACAGGCTTGAGGGGCTGAATGGCCTATTCCTGTTCCTCTGATTAGTGTCGGGGAAGTTAATAAGACGTTAGTGTAGCAGGAGCTGCTCTGTCAAAGGGTGGTGTTAAGGCACATCGTTGCGGCACAGCTAGAGGGATCTTGACTCTGTATCTGGCGGTACGATACCTGACCTGGGTACAGACGGATAATCAGCAGCGCTGCAAATTGTGCGAGCTGAGCTCGACACCTGATTCTTTGCCCGACGGAAACACGAAGCGAGAGTCCGTCCTGGGGAGCAATTTCACGTCTCGGTTGGCAAAACTGGAAAGTTTTCCACGGTCCAGTATTAGCAACCCTCACCTCCATGCTCAGGATTCACTCTCAATTATCTTTTCATTAGGTGGAAATGGTGCAGGAAGAAATAATGCTGTCGGACAAGAAATGCTAAAATTAATCTTCAGATACAGCATACCAAATTATCACGCTGTGTTACTATTTCAGCGGCTGCATTTTACAGCAGTTTATTTGATTGCAAAATTCTTAGTAAAATAATTATTAAATTACCAAAGCCCTTTTAAATGATGATTTGTGGGTAAGTACTTAGTCAAATGATCTCAGAATCATTGCATGTCTAAATGGGCAATTTCGGCAAAGGATCAAAGGTCCTGTGAAAGTAAGTCTGTGCCAAGAACAACTTGAGGGAAGAGCTGCAGGATTGTGACAGATTGGTTTCCCCAATGATACATAAAATACTTCTCTTAATCTTTTATTCTAATGCCTGACATCTGTTCAGCGTAACTTAAAATGTAATAAAGATGGTCAGAGCATCTGACTGTCTACCACTGTTTGCAGCAGAGCCACTCCAGGAAGTGCAGCCATTTCCTGTAATTCGAGTCGCTGAGCTGGGCCCAGCAGACAGGGAGGCCCCACTTGATGATGTCCCTCAGCTTATCCACCGATCTTGTGGGTGGCAGTGAGCCCTGTGAAGCTTTCTCTTAATTTGATCCCCCAGATATTGCGTCAGGACAAGAGTATGGTGGAGCCCAAGGCCTCTGTAGCAGCAGGGTGAGCATACACAAGAGAGGCTCTCATTGCGTTTAGAATCTGCGCTCCCATCGAGCGAGACTCCAGGCTGAAAGTGGAGTCTTCCTAGTTTGGGGAGCTCTTGTCAACATCAAGCATTCCCAGATCAGGTACGGCGCAGTTAGATGCGGAGTCAAAATCTCTCTACTCTGCTCCAGCAATGTGCCTTAACACCAGCTGCTGCTGCACTTTCCCATAATTATCATCCTGCGCCTGCTGTGAAATAGATTGCATAGGATTACATAGGATATACGGCACAGAAACAGGCCATTCGGCCCAACCAGCCCATGCTGGACTGTCAAATTAGCATCGGGTAGTGCTGAATTCTGGGTAGTTCTGAGATGCGGACTCATGTACATTAGGAACTGGAAGGCAAGGTACCGATGCTGGAGGCTCCACCAAAATTTAACACAGAATTGCCATAAATTCCATGACAGATTGTTGCAGTACAGACACTCATGGAGTAACCATGCATTCCACGGCAGATTGTAATACAGTCACCCATAGGGTAACCTTGCATCCCATGGTAGACTGGGGCAAAGATATTTTCCTCTACAACTGCAGAAATATAGCTAGTGGACTCTCTACACTATCAAGACCTCGTAAAGTGTCATGAACAGACTGAAGTGGCTGCTGTACACAATCTGCTGAGGCAGAAATCTCCTTTTATAGCAGGCATGTGAGGTTGGAATCCCGAGGCATTGGACTGAGGTAAGAAGTGAATGGGTTCTCTAACCAGCAGGTTCCTACTTCTCCTCTGACACCACTATTTGCTCCTCCTCATGTGTGCAATGCAACCCGCCTGATAGCTTGCTATCTATATCTTCCAGGATGGCTGTAGCTGTGGCAGTGAATGACACCCAAAGTGCTGAGAGATTGTTCAGGGCTACTAGCAGTGCAGAACTGGCTGATCTTCCAGGTCTATAGAAACGGAACAGGAATATATGTTACAACACTGGCTGTAAGGCACCTCTTCAAACAGGGCTTACATGGCAATATACTGTGTGACAGTGTTATGGTTGATTGTATGTCTATGTGAGAATGAATGAGTGAGTGAGGGAAAGATATATGAAGACGAGGATGATACTAGCACTGTGCTTGGGGGAAGCCTCTGGTTTCATTCTCCGGCTATGCTCCCTCTGCTCTCAATGCCGACAATCTCCAATGTAGCCTCTTTGAATGTAAGTTGGCTCCCTCCTGTTATAAGCCATCTTGTCCTGCACATTTTTGCTATTTTCAAGAGCACAAACAGCAACACCCAAGTGCCCATGTACCCACCCATTGTGTGTATGAGTAAATGATGCATCGCGCAGCTGGGTTGTGTTGGAAGGATTTACTGTGTCCAGCCCCTTTATGGTGTTAGTGTGACAAGCGATTCTGTTGTAAATTGCAGTTTGAATTTGTGCCATGCTGCAGTATGGCCTTGTATGGTCAGAATTCAAATGGCTTTAAGTCATCTGAGTGTTTTACATGGGCCAGCATTAAAAGCGTTAAGAGGTTGTAAGGAAACACTCCGTGTCATGCAGATGTCTAGGAAGCTGTTAAGTAGCCTTACCTTGGCAGCTTTCATCAAGTCTACAATCATCATTTGCAGCCAGATACTCTGGGAGTTGCAGACAGCGTTCACCCTGTCTGCTATCTGTTGCTAGGTGTTTGTGTGACACTTCTGGGGAGGGTGTCCCGGTACGTCAATCAGGGCAAGTGCTCCTTCGCCTCACTTCATGGAGCGCGATCTCAAGTGCTTCTCTGTAAGTTTAGGAGCACGCTGTACGGCACCTTCCAATTCACTTTAGTCATTCACCTTCAGTCACCTAAGGCTTGTCGGTCAGCAGAGAATGCAGCCTTTAAATAGCTGCAGCAGTGCGTGAAAGTTGCTGGCAGCTGTGTGCATGGTTAGATCGGCAGCCCACTCTGTGGGTGCAAATTGTGAATTCTAGATGAAAAAAGTCAACAGTATCTCTGGCATTGCCTGTCAGAATTGTGCCCAATAGGAATTTCTATCCTAAAGTTTGCACGGCATACTAAGTGATTAGAAATTGTAATGGAGTGTACTCTTATTGGACCTATCCTCACTTAATAAGCTAATTTTCACAACCCTATGTTTGAAACTAGCAACCAGTGTACATCATGATGGGAAAGTGATTCGATGCATGTAGCGCTAATCAGCTGCAATTTTGTCAGAATCCTTAACTGATACCTGGAAATTTGCCCTCATACAGTCTTTCAGACATTTTATAAAGAAAACAAAGAACTTGCATTTACATATCGCCTTTTATATCCTTCGGATAGCACAAACTGCTTCACAGACAATTACTTTTGAAGTGTAATCACTGTTCTGTAAGCAGCCATGACAGCTAGTTTATGCAAAATAATGCCCCACAAACAGCAATGAGATAAATGCCCAGTTAGTTTTGTTTTGGTGATTTTTGTTGCGGGTCAATGCTCGCCACGACGCTGGGAGAACTCCCCTTTTCTTCAGATAGTGCCATGGGATCTTCTATGACCACATAAACAGGCGGATGGGACCTTGGTCTAACATCTCATCCAAAAGACAAGTGAAGTGCAGTGCTCCCACAATACTGCACTGAAGTAGCATCCTAGATTATGTGCTCAAGTCCTGGAGTGGGGCTTGAACCAACAACAGTCTGATTCAGAGGTAAGAGTGCTACAATTGAGATGAGCTGACACTTGTTTGAGCACATTACCGTCTCATAGAAAATGACCTGTGTGATTTGTTTTTTTGGAGGGGTTTGTAGCATCCTAAAATCTTACAGCACGGAAGGAGGCCATTCAGCTCATCGTGCCTGTGCTGGCTCTTTAAAAGAGCTATCCAATTAGTCCCACTCCCCTGCTCTTCCCCATAGCCCTGCAAATTTTTCCTTTTCAAGTCTTATTGGGTTTCATTTTCCCATGGTGCTATAATTTGTTGCCTTCAGTTACAGACGTAGCAGCGACAGAAAGTATCATCGTCCTCAAACTTCTCATTACATTTCTTGTGGTGATTTACAGATCTTTGAGAGATTGAACAACAACTTACATTTCAATAGTACTATTGTATACAGAGAGACATCTCCGAGAGCTTTTCCAGGCAGTGGATAGCGAGTGGACACCAAGCAGAAGGTAGAAAGGGAAGAAGGTCAGGAGCGGGCAAGTGCGCATTCAAAGAGAAGTGTCTTCAGGAGACATTTAAAGGCAGAGAGGAGGTGGCAAGGTAGAAGGAGGGCAAGAGATTCAGAGGAAGGGCATGCTGACTGATGATGCAGCCACTGATGGTAAACAGAGAATGAGAAGTAGGCTAGTATTGGAGGAGCAGAAGTAGGGAGGCCACGGAGGGATTTGAAGGTGAAGGTGACAATCTTAAAGTTGTTTCCCTGGGACACATGAGGCCAGTAGGACAGGAGTGATGAGGATGTTGGTTTTAGTAGGGATGTGAACTTCAGCCATGGCATTTTAGATGACTTGTAGCAATGTATGGCTGAGGCTGGAAGACTGGCCAAGAAATTGTTGTAGAAGTCCAACTATGAGATTATAAAGACATGGATTCAGGTTTCAGTGGCAGACAGAGGAGCACTGAGGCACTTCAAACCTCTGTTGTCAATGGCAATGTTTCCATGTTTTTCACAATTTGCATTCACTATCTTGGCTGTGAATTCCTTCTTCTGAGCAGGTACTAGCTGTTGATTGGCAAGTCGATTTGCTAGTGTTTGACTTTTTCATGGATAGACAGCAACTTCCAAATGCAGACCAAGTCTCCTATGCACCAAAACCTATTATGTGCAAGTATTGGTTTTGCATGGCTAGGCTTAACAATTAACCTCTATGCGCAGTTTAGGACTCACTGCAGAAGACAGAAAATCATGTGCCATATGACAGTTGTATACAGGCTGAAACTACATGGTCAGATTTATTTACAAGGTAAATAATACACAGACGCCAAAAGACAGAGCAAAATATTCAGCTGCACATCAGTTTAAAACATTATGAAATCAAGATCAGCGCACAAGGGGTTAACATACTCTTTCAGAATGGTGATTTTTAGAATCTGATTAAGCAGGACTTGTAGATGAAATAGATGGATTTGTTTCCTGATAGACCTTCAAGGTAAGACATTGTACATGGCCAATGCAAATTCTAGTTTACCCCAAGAGTTTCTTCTGCCAGAACTAATACTTCGCAATGCACATTCTGCTGATGTGATGAGACTTTTTTCATATTACAGATACAGGAAACTCTTTGGTATCCAGCACCGACGGGACCGGCGTGGTGCCGGTTGATCGAAAGTTCCGGATAACAGAGAGTTATATCTACCGAGGCTATTTTTAACAAAGAAAAATAAAAAAATCAAGAAATGTGCAGTATACAGTATTTGGGTACTCCCCTACAGAATGTTGTGTTAAATGGATGGTGGAAAATGCTTGATTAAGTACAGTACTGCCAGTTGAGGGTAATCCATAACTCTTTAATTACTTAACAGTAAGTGAGACTCCCGGCAGCGCGGGAGAATCAACTCCTGCTACTGCAGTGTTTCGGACTTCCGACAGCGCCAGGAGGCCGAGTAGTGGCACTTTTGAAAACTACCCCTACTGACTAAATCGGCGTTCGCGGACTCGGGATCGGCAACATTGCCGGTTATTTGAGAGGAGTTTTCGCGGGAGACTCGGACTGTGACTCGGCAACATTGCCGGTTATTTGAGAGGAGTTTTCGGAGGATGATTTTTGCCGGTTAAGCGAGAATTCCGGATATTTGGGTGCCGGATAAACAAGAGTTTCCTGTATTTCTTTTCAAGTGGACAAAGTGAAGGTTTAAGATATTTTGCACCTTGTCTGGATATTGTCACTTCTTGCATATATTTTCCCTTGATGTGTTAGTGGTATAACTGACTGGGGCAAAGATGGGCCTACCGTAATACCTTAGGCACCTCATCAATTCTAACTAGAGATTTTTTTTTGGGTGAGGATGCAAAGCAGCTGGCATCGCATCTGCCGCCCGTTAAAGGAACTAAATATCAGGTATAACTGGCGAGAGATGTGTTGTGCCAGTTTTGCGTCCCGCCCGAGTCAAATTTCAACCCCTGCGTCTGTAGACAAAATAGTAGAAAACTCCAATTATACTGAGCCGTTTCCCTAGGGAAAATAATAGAGATCTAAAACAACACAAAGTCCCACTTACAGCTCAGTTTATTTGGCAACACAATAGGCCACTATGTTTAAAGTCCATTGCGAAAAAATTAGAAAAAAAGAGTTGTGTTTATGTAGCACATATCACATCTTAAAGTGCTTCACATGAGTTACTTTTGAAGTGCAACCACTGTTGTTATGTCGGCAAGTGTTGGGCACATATTACCTCATTTAATTGCTGCCAGAGGTAATACCAGCTCTGGTTGGCAAGAGTATTTGGTCATTACCAGGTGTGACTAAACCCAGCTCTAGGAAAATTGCAGACCACATGTATAAGTGGCAAAACCACAAGATCTTCCACAAGCCTAAAACTGGCAACGGTCTCCCATAGACCCATAAGGCCTAACTTTTCAAGCTGAGGATCACAGGCAGTTCACGAGGTTGTCAGACTTCTGACCATCTGGTATCTAGCATCCCGTGCATAGGAGCATGGTGTCTTGAGAATTCTACGTGCTGTATCTTTTATGTGCTCGTTGAGTAAGTTATTTCTGTTGCTGTTCACTAATAACATCCCCTGCAATCGTAACACACAGTATTCCTTCGGGTGGCTGACTCTGTCTTTCAGACGTTGGAACAGAAGTGTGACAAATTTGCTGGGAGCCCTCCCACACGAAAACGTTTTGAGAAATACTGATGTGCACCATCCATTATCCACCCTTTATATTAGATTATTCTTGCACACACTTCCTGACCTCTAATTGAATGCACTGGTGGTCTCAAATTTCACTGCGAATTGAGGACAGGCCTGATGACTGGCCACAAGGTGATGGTGCCTGCGACAGCTTGCTACGTTTATTGATGCTACCAGCAACTTGCTGTGAGGCGTTTTAAAAAAAACAAACTTAACGGCAATTACTTGCAGCGTGAATAGTGTCAGAATTTCACGCTGTGGCCTCTGACCCCACTAATCTGCCTCAGTGAGAACCACAGCCTGAAATTCAGAAGGACCTTTTAGCTTTCTTGAATGTCCGACCAAGTATTTGTCCAAATGTTCTTTTAAAGCCCATTTAATTGAATTGAAATAATGGGGAGTGCAGTACATTATAATTTGACGACCGGTATGTCCGACAGATACAATGGCTATATTCCCTAATCCACCATACTTCACCTAGTGCTTAACTATAACCTAGCTTTTACATTAGAATCTATAGGGGGGATTGTAACTCCTGGACTAAGCCAGCGAAATGCCTGGTCAATTTTAACAAGCTGGGCATCATTGAAATGCAGCAGGCGAGCTGCCCACCCGAACCAGGCCCAATCAGGGGCAGCTCGCCGGGTTCCGGCTGACAATTACAGGGCGGCTCAAAGGCTGGCCAGCTGGCACTCGGCTAAGTTGTTTGCGGGGGGGGGGCGGGCGTGGGTGGTGGGGGTGGACTTTTGCAAGGGTACCAGGAGCAAGGAAGTTGTGGGGAGGGTTGCCCTGGGTGGCCACGGCCCAGTGTAAGTGATAGGACCACGATTTGCATATCTTTCTGAGGTGAACACCTGAGTCAGGTGGGCACATCAACTGCCCAGTTGAACACCGATGTAATAAAGGCCGCGGGGCGGAAACAGAACGTGTGCCACTTTCATTTTAAGTCCCATTCTGCCCGGTCAAAACCGGGCGGAGGTAATTAAAATCCCCCCCCCCCCCCCCCGGCCTTATTTATTTGAGAAGTCGCACAACACCAGGTTATAGTCCAACAGCTTGATTTGAAATCACAAGCTTTCGGAGCGCTGCTCCTTCGTCAGGTGAAGGAGCAGCGCTCCGAAAGCTTGTGATTTCAAATAAAGCTGTTGGACTATAACCTGGTGTTGTGCGACTTCTCACATTTGTCCACCCCAGTCCAACACCGGCATCTCCACATCATGGCCTTATTTATTGAGATGGTTGAACAGTGTGGGTGAATTGATTGCACTGCTGAACTCGTATATAATGAGCAAAGGAATGTGACATCAGAGGTGAAGCATTATAAAGCACGAGGTGCAGGAAGTGTGTTAAACATCCCAGCATACAAGCACTTGTATGAAAAGGATGCAACTTGCAGAAAATCCCGGAGTTTTCTATCGACACTCCGATAGCTGGACCTGTACAGTAGGCTCTGAAACGGTCACTGTTACATCGTACACGACAAACTCTCCTAGTTGGCATGAGTGTCTGTGTGATGTTGCTACTGTGGTGCTGAATTGTTAATCTCACTCAAAGAGGCCACAGGAAGCTGCAGAGGGAAATGGAACAATTCGCGCTGATTATCTGGCTTCTTTAAATTTAAGATCCTTATTCTCATCTTCAAATCCCTCCATTCCCTCGCTCCACCTTACCTCTGCAACCTCCGCCAGACTTATTTCCCCTCTGTACCCCATGACCTTCCAACTCTGGCCTCCTGTGTACCTCTGCCCCAACATTGATAGCAGAGCTTTCAACCATCTAAGTCCTGCTCTTTGGAATTTGTTCCCTAAGCCCCTCCGTGTCTCTCCTTTCTCTTCTTCTCAAAACTTATTTGCCCGCCCAAGTGTAGACTCTCTCCCCGGTTCAGCATAGTGTTCCTCTTACTGTTGCATTGTAAAGTGCATTGAGATGCCTTGTATTTTAAAGGCGCTATATTAATGCAAGTTGTTGTTGATGCGGTAACAGGAGGTAGTCCTCTGAGATTGGAGTGAAGGGGCCTTTCGGGGCGGAGTAGAAGGATCTTCACTCCATACCTGCCCATACTATACTCAATCTGGGAGTGTTTGATGCTGACACTGGACAAGCAAAATAGAGAAGTGATCCATTCATGAGGGCACAGAAATAGAAAAATCCCTAAACTTCTTGTTTTAATTGATGCCGCCCTCCATTTGCTTCATTTCACAAGTTATAAAACATAGAGACATTGGGGTAATTTTGAAAGTATGCACCATACCTTTTAAAATTGTAATTGTGTCTGTTGAAATCAATGATACAGTTGCGAGTTTTCAAAACTATGCTGGCGCTGGGTAAGATTTCCCACCACTAACGTATACTCAGAAAACTACCTGTATTGTTACTTTAATATAGTTAGAGAGCAAAAGCATGCAGCTTCCATGCTAGACTTGGGGCTAAACCTCTTCAGCTCTACTTCAACACTACCTTGAGAATGTTGCTTGGACACTGCCTTTAACAAATGTTGGTGTTAATGCTGCCTCTCTGACTCCCTCTTGTGTTAGAAGTGCTTCAGGGTTACAGAACATAAGCCGAAGTTGAGAGTTAAATGTAAAAAATGTTTCAGTAAACAGTTCAGCACATGGTTGGGGGTTTAGAGCACGTATGGCATGCACTTTCCCTTATTGCCTAGTGAGTAAAGGCACCACCCAACGAGACTAGAAAATACAAGGTTGCATTTATGGTCTGTGCTGAATTAGCTGACCTCTGCCGGGGCACGATTAACGACCTCAATACCGAGTGCAGGGGGAAATAAACCAGGGTTCGCAGTCTTAATTGTGACCCAGTGATCTCTACTGGAACGTGCACGTTGGGCAAGAACGGGATCAGGCTGGACCGCGATGCACTCAGCAGTTGAATAGCCTGGCGATACTCACCATCGAGGCTCACTCGGGTAAGGTGCTGGCGAGGTTCAGGAGAGGAAAAGGGGAAACAGAATGGGATAACGTTGGCAGAACCACATGAAGCTGCTTTTGAATGTTAAATGATTTAGCATTGTCGGCTTTTGATTTGATATTCACGTCCATTCATCAGCCATTGAAACTGTCCTATCTCAGTGAACCAGATATTCATTCAATTCGCTATTGAAAATCCAGGAGAGGTTGTGATGGATTTTGCTTTCTTTTTCTCACAGACATACTATGAAGATGGGGAGTACATTATTAGACAGGGAGCTCGAGGAGACACTTTCTTCATTATTAGCAAAGGAAAGGTAAGTTATCTCTGGATATCAACCTTATTGGGAGGCGGTACTAAGGAATTCCAGTGAGGATGCAATGACAGCCAAGCTAACCTGTGTAGGATCTTTAAGGCTGCTGGAATTGATTATTCCGTATAGTATTACTACTGAGGTATTCAAACACAAGAGAAAAAGGTAACAATACAATTTTGTTTGAGATAAGAAGAACAAATTCTTCCTTCACAAGAGGAGTAGGACACAAGCTGAACTGTTGTTTAAAGCTTCATCATACTTCCAATTCACAACAGTATTTGACCAGCTATTGCACAGGTGTCACGCCTACAAGTTATGTAAGAGCAGGACGAGGTTGGATGTTAGGCGGTTCTTCTTTTGCCAGAGAATAGTCGACCTGTGGAACAGGCTGCTGCTCATGCGGTGGATGTCGATTCACTGAATTCCTTGGAGATGGCTGGACCTGCTTCTGGCTGGGGCGGTGATCGCCTCGCACAACTGAATGACCTGGCTTTTGATGCACTCATCCAAATATATATATTACAGATAACAGGGGCCTCTAGACTGTTATATGCAGATACTTAGTGCTGGTTTATAGTGTCGCTGATACCCTCTGTCATCCTTATTATGATGGAAATTAATTTTAAATATTTCATTCCTTATATTCTCCAATCTACCAGCTAAGCTGGTTTCCCAAAGCAGCTTCTGTATTGACTAGAATATCTTGGCCTTTTGTAAGAATGAAATATAAATATCGAAATTGTTTCTGACAGTTGTACTGATTGGCATTTTTGGAGAAATGACTCATTTATCATCTTCGCAGCATATGAAGCCCTGCTAACTTCAGCAAAGAGCAGTTGCAGTTTTGGAAAAATTGTACTAATAAAAAAAATGCAGCACTCAATGCATGGAGGTTACTTTTTAGTTCCAAAGGGGCGCTTGTCAAAATTGTTTTTCAGCTGCTATGGAACTAGAAAAGTAATTATTCAGCCAAGTAAACCTTGTTTAGCCTACGCTCTGCAAACACAATAATTTTCTAACCACAGAGAACTATTAATGGCCATTGTGTTCTCGCTCAATTTAACCTGAATGTTGTTGAATTGTTTAATAATACCGTGGAACTTGTTTCACGTTGATGAGGTTATAACCACTTTTGCAGTTGCAATCTCACCGCCTCCACCCCGCTCTTTTTCTTGGAGGATTGTTTGAGATAATTAACATGACACAAAGGAAGATACAGGGCCATGGAGAAAGAGTAATGCAGTAGGATTAGTTTTGGATTGCTCCAGTAAAGAGCCAGCACAGACACGATGGGCTGAATGGTCGCTTTCTGTGCTGTGGTCGTAGGGACACATCCATGCAGTACTAGCAACACAAATTTTCCTCTCCCCGGTCCTATGTGATGATTTGCCCCCAAAGTTAGATTCAAACTCACCTGACTTGTATACAAGTCACAGTTCTACACCTGGCTACTGTGGACAAAGAAAGAAATCCTTTAAAATTAAAATGTCTGACTGCTGTAGTCATGTCTATATCTGCACATAATGGGGCTGGGCTCTGTGCACATGAACATTTTCCCCACTCTACCGAGAAGCTCCTCCCTTCATGCCTTGTCCCAGTGGCATCGACTGGGGATCCTGACCGCACCGTGTGCAGTGCAGGGGGATTCTGGCTATGGTTTCATGGTGAATATTCTTACAGGGCTTGTCAGGATAGATGCAGGGAGGATGTTTCCCCTGGCTGGGGAGTTTTAAACCAGGGGTCACAGTCTCAGAACAAGGGGTCGGCCATTTAGGACTGAGATGAGGAGAAATTTCTTCACTCAGAGGGTGGTGAATCTTTGGAATTCTCTACCCCAGAGGGCTGTGGAGGCTCAGCCGTTGAGTATGTTCAAGACAGAGAACGATAGATTTCTGAATATTAAGGGAATCAAGGGATATGGGGATAGTGCAGGAAAGTGGAGATGAGGTAGGAGATCCGCCATGATCTTATTGAATGGCGGAGCAGGCTCGAAGGGCCAAATGGCCGACTCCTGCTCCTATTTCTTATGTTCTTATATGACATTTTCTTCCTCCTAACTTGTTTTCGAAGAGTATACAAACCTACGGATAGTGGCTTGAGTAGAACTCCAGATATGTCATTCGATTTCCAATGTATTTCTCACAAAAGAATTTGATTTTTAATATATTTCTTACATTTAACTAGCGCAGTGATTCCATTGACTTCACACTTTGGGGGGAGCTGCATATCGGAATTACAATTCTGAGTTATAGTTTGGGCTCCATTCCCTCTGTGACCACATCTGAGCAGTTTGTGGTAGTGGAAAGTTCTGTTTCATGGGAACTCAGTGGATCCATCTGAGTCCAAAGTATTGTGTGCCTTCTCACTGAGTCATCAGGCGGTAGCAATACTGCTTGTGAAGAGGCTCATGCCCTCTGGGTGTGGGGGAATGAATAGCAGATTTAGGCGTTGGGAGGGGGAGTTCGGTACAAACAAGACCCAGAGAAAGCTATTTCCATATGTGTTTCCATGAATTCCTCTTTTAAAATGGGTTCTTGCTGCCTGAATGGATTAGAGGGTAAATGTATCGTTTAATATGGGACTGGGCTACACGTAAAATTCGAAGCTCCATTCTTGGACTGTGCTGAATGAGCTGACCTCAGCCAGGAATGCAGTCGGGTGTGACATTTTGGCCACAGCATTCACGGCCTGGGGTTTGGGAAATCAGTCAGGGCTTGTGCTCCGCATCAGTATCCACTGACCCAAGTGCTGATGTGTGGACATAAGATAATGATGGAATCGGTTGTGAGGCCCCTTAAGGTCAAATAGCCAGATACGTCTTACTGTCCGGGCCAACGTGTGAAGTATAACCATGTGGGCGAGATATCGGGGGGGCCTGTCAATCTCCGCAAGATCATCTCCCAGCAGGAGACTGCGCCTTCGGGAGAGGAGGAAAGGAAATTCAAATTCAAGAGAAACGGCCTCAAGTCCCATATCTAAAAATGACAATGTGATTGGTTTGTTGGCAGGTGAATGTGACGCGAGAAGAGTCGTCAAACGAAGAAGCTGTATTTCTTCGCACGTTAGGAAAGGGAGATTGGTTTGGAGAAAAGGCTCTTCAGGGGTAAGTCCAATGGAAAATGGCCTGCTTGGCTACAGAAAGTTATTATGAACTCATTTTCCGTTGAAAACGATGTGACTATTTTTCTTGTAAAGTGAGGGCCAGTTTGCACACACACAGACACAAAGCCAAACCTCTCGGGTGGCTCTTTCTGTGAGAGGCT
The DNA here is from genome assembly GCA_030390025.1 of Squalus acanthias. Classification (NCBI taxonomy): domain Eukaryota; kingdom Metazoa; phylum Chordata; class Chondrichthyes; order Squaliformes; family Squalidae; genus Squalus; species Squalus acanthias. The sequence goes on from CM059438.1 coordinate 42,838,091, forward strand.
GAATGTCACTGTGTTATAGGAGCCACCACAGGCAAACCTGATTCTGTTGTCACCCAGCGTCTGCCTACAGATACTTCGAGCAATGCTGGGGCATATTGCAATACCCTCCGGACAGAGGTTGGCTGATTCACAGCATAATACAGGGACCAAACCGCAGATCTCCGCGTGGCTCAGTTGCTACATACACTCGCCACTTATTGATTCCTTGCTTCTGCTGTTCTGCAATCTGCATCGCTGCAAAAATATCAGTACAAATACCCCAGGAAAGATTCAAACCCTACTTCTCCTGCGTGTGGAACTTTTCTCCAGATAGTGTCATACCTGGAGCTCTGATATAACCATCACTTGATGAACTAGTGTAGTGAGAGTTTGGATTAGGCTGTGGAAGATCTTTGACTTGCCCTTGGGTACTCCAGTACAGTTTCACCAAGTCGTTCTGTGCTCCAAACAATTGTCAGGGTCCTTGATACAGTTGCCTCTGCAGTTCTTTTATTATCCCAAGTCTGTTATATATATTTTTTTAAATGAGTGATTATCCACCTGCTATTGTGCCTGTAAGTGGCTATGTGAGGGTCACGTTATGTGACCTAATGTTACTGTGACTGGCCTACTGTAAGTCCCCTCAACTCCCCATCATTGCGCACACAACCCATGCTGGGCATACCGCATTGCCTGCCTATCGAACCAACCATCCCCTTTGTCACCGCCCCCCTCCCTTGTGAATTTGTGCTGTGTGTTCTGTCAGTAGGCCGAGAGGAGGTGGATGTGGTGGCTCAGAGTGCCCAGCGGGAGGGAGCAGGGCAATGCACTCTTTAATTTTTTTTTTTGGGTGCGCGGCTGCTTTAAGGGGCTGCACGGCCCATTCAAAATACCGCCCATGCGCGTTTTTCCCTTTTTAAAAGCTGGCTGCGCGGGAGCTGCAGAGTGCTGCGTGGCCGCGCAGCTTAAAGGGGGGCTGGGGGGGGGGGGCCAAGCACAGTTACCATCTGGAACCAGTGAAGTGGCCATCCCATACAGAGAGGGCCGTTCGAATGTTCTCGCAGCGCGTCGCAAGCTTATCATAAGCAAAAGAACTGTTGAGCTGGCAGTGAGCATAGCGTGGTAACAAATGAAGGACCAGAGATTGTAATGAACAGAACGTGGAAAGCATGAGTTGCCCCCATGTACAAAGTCTCAATAAATTCTATGGATCCAAGGTATTGAGCTTGTTTGCCCAGCGCCCCGTTCCAGCCAGCAGTAATCACAAACCGTACACTAGGCAGCCAGGCTTACTGTAGTGTGATCTGATTAACAGCTTAGCTGCCTAATATTTGGCTTTTAACTTGTTAAAGGTTGAAAGACATTTCCACTATGTGGTTCTTCACAAATTTGTATTATAGGACGAGGTTGCATTATCTTTTGGTGAACTGTTTGTGTCCTAAGACAGGGGGACCTGACACGAGTCCATGGGATAACACTATACAAACATCAATGTGCTTGTCTGAAACTTCCCTTTGTGCTATTTCAGTGGATGTGTTAGCCCATTTGTTAACTCCTCTTAAAATAGTGCAGGGAGGAATCCCAGAAGAATGTGCTAGGCATTCGTCCATTGCTATCCCACGGTCTAATTCCAGGGCCCGGCGTGAGAGGTTAGCCAATCACCAAGAAGTGTTGAGCCTCACCAGTATTGGCTGCCTGCTTCCTGTTTGTATCTATTAGCAGGAGGACCTGCTTCAAGGTCAACCCATGACATTTCCACTTGGGCTATGGGCTGCAAGCCATGTGTACAGTTGGACTAGTGCCCACAGCCCATGACACAATGCTGCCTTCATTTCATTTAGATGTGTGTGGAAGCCTTCAGTGCTGTTTGTTTATGGTCCAAGTCTTACCAGCAGCACCCCTTTTAATGTGTTATGAAGGTATCCACCTGAACTAACACTATTTGCAGGACATAGAAACCAGCAGCAATCTGTGGCAATGCCAGTCGCTCTACGCAAATTAAAATAATGTTGGAAAGAACTCTGCCCCTGTATCGTTACTTTATCCTGCCGCCATAATGTCATGTTGCAAGAAATCTCCATTCCAATGATATTCTTCATCACCTTTAGTTGTTAATTTTGTTCTAGCTTTCGTGTCAATTCTTTTCTCATCAGCAACTCTTTAACCAGATGTGGGGACAACTACATTTGTGAACGGTCCATTATTACTGGTTGGCGATGCCGGACAGGGAGGGTTGTGCGGCCTGGTTCCTTTCGGTACTTCAACTATTGCTGTGACGTAAATATGATGGCTGTGGTGGCACAGCTTTTGGCATTCCAAGAACAGGGCTGTGAAAATGCATCCTGGGATACTAGCGTACGAACGCTTAACGCTTAGCCTGTGCGATAGGTGTATGAAGTTGTTAGGGTGTATGTTCACACTGGTAAGTGTCTTCACCCTGGGAGGAGGAAAGTCAAGGGCAGGTTGCCCCAGGTTGCTATTATGGGGAGGTGGTCACAGTGCCGTGTTTCTAAAGAAGTGGGAGTGGGTTACCCTCACCTCTCTTTGATCAGGGAATGACGCGTGATGGGACAGCAATAACAGTCAAGGAGGCTAACAGTGAATGAATCGAAGAGGTGAAAATCAGCAATGTATAGTCACAGGTTTTGTTACCGTGTAACTGAGTGGAGATCTTGTTGTTTCTGAGATTTCACGCTAACACAGATTTGACTTGATTCGGATTTAAATGACTAATGGGATATCACAGTCAATCCAAAAAGTGGATTCTGTCGGAGGAAACTGTTGAGATATGGCTCATTTTATATGTATTTATGTAAAATAAGTGCCCTGCATTACAACGTAGTCCCTGAAACTGTGATGTTGGCAATTTTGGGGTAGTGCTGCCCCAGGGTGCAGCCACGCCCACACCAGCAGTGGGGAGAGCCGGGCCTGCTAGAAAATGTCATGGCAAGGGGCTCCCAGAGGCGGGGGAATGGGCACTGGGAACTGAACGCCGTGATCCACAATCCTGTAGGAAAGGTTGTGAGAAAAACTGCAGAAGTATACAAAAATGGCAGCCTTCCCATCAGAGATAGCGGTAGCTGGGAGTAGAATGTAACTCAGTCGGGTTAATGTTGGCCTTCACCGCCTGGGCTGCAGTCTGGTGAGCGGATCGCCCGTCCGTTATAGATCCCGCCTGGTTTTTATCCCATTAAAGTCAATAGGGTGAAAATCTGGCGGGCGGGTGATGGGCTCCGCCAGATTAACACCTACGTGGTGAAGGTGAAAATTGCCCCCTAACAGTTCTGCTTCTATTAAAAAAAAACCCAAAGGTTTCAATGTACTGTCAGAATGGAGCGATAGCTTTAAAAATCCAACCACAGCCAGCCTGGCCACTGGGTTTAAATCCACCCGTTTCATTTTGGCACGGGGCCTCATTAACATAACTCAGACTCCACAGTGCTGGTCGGCAGGGCAACCCGCCTTTGCCCCACTTTCTTTCCTGCCGTGAATTGCACCGCACCACAGGAAGGGTTTCTTGGCCTTGAAGCGGGTGCAGCGCAGATTCACCAGAATGATAGCGGGGCTTAGAGTGTTAAATTATAAGAACAGGCTACATAAACTTGGTTTCTATTCCCTTGAGTGTAGAAGATTGAGCAGTGATCTGCTCGAGGTGCTTAAATTGATAAAAGGATTTGATAAGAAGATACAGAGAATCTATCTCCTCTGAAACATAGGAACATAGAAAAATAGGAGCAGGAGTAGGCCATTCGGCCCTTCGAGCCTGCTCCACCATTCAATATGATCATGGCTGATCCTCTATCTCAATACCATATTCCTGCTCTCTCCCCATACCCCTTGATGCCTTTTGTGTCTAGAAATCTATCTATCTCCTTCTTAAATATATTCAGTGACTTGGCCTCCACAGCCTTCTGTGGTAGAGAATTCCACAGGTTCACCACCCTCTGAGTGAAGAAATTTCTCCTCATCTCGGTCCTAAATGTCCTACCCCGTATCCGGAGACTGTGACCCCTCGTTCTAGACCCCCTCCCCAGCCAGGGGAAACATCCTCCCTGCATCCAGTCTGTCTAGCCCTGTCAGAATTTTATACGTTTCAATGAGATCCCCTCTCATTCTTCTAAACTCTAGTGAATACAGGCCTAGTCGACCCAATCTCTCCTCATACGACAGTCCTGCCATCCCAGGAATCAGTCTGGTGAACTTTCGCTGCACTCCCTCTATGGCAAGTATATCCTTTCTTAGGTAAGGAGACCAAAACTGCACACGGTACTCCAGGTGTGGTCTCACCAAGGCCCTGTATAACTGTAGTAAGACTGTATGTTTCTATTGTGAGGGCCAAGAGCCTCTCCACAGTTTTTTGCATCCTGTGGAGTGCTGACACCTAGAGGATAATAAACTGCGATTTCTAACAGACTAATGGGGCTTAATCATGCCAGAGGGATTGCAATCTGTCTCTCTAAAGCATCGACATAATAGCTGCAGTAAGCGGTAATTCAATTTCTGCAGAGGGTGCATTGCACAGTCAGTTTGTTAATGGGACTTTAATCGTACTGGAACTCAAACACAGAACATCTGATTCGTCCTGGCCTTTTGATTTAGTAAGGAAATGAAATTAGCCGAAGTGCATGCGTCTGAAGCTTTTAACAAAAAAACAACCTTTTGTTGATATTAAACTTCTGCTGGGTTTGGCGCCTGTATCTGATTGAAGTTTCAGGATGTGCATCTATGCATGGTAAATGCTGAAGGAAATATATATATATGTAACAAATATAACGGATGGCTGGTAATAAAGCAAGGGATTCTGGTGACATAAGACATAAACTTGAATCTTGAGCAGTTTTCAACATCGTCAGAAAGCTGTGATTGATTGCTCTTAGCTAATGTTCAACCTTTATGATGCATACCAGCTAATTTATTGCTAAAGCTTGTTTTAGTTGTTTATTGATGCTGCTTTCCATTTATTGACGGTATTACGCTTCAGATGTTGTGAGGTGTTGTTCGGAAATCACCTCGGTGCCAGGCCCATGTTTAAAATTTATGAAAGGATGGGGCCGGGTAGATAGAAGCAGACTGTTTCCAGTAGTTGAGGGGTCAAAAACGAGGGCCCGTAGATATAGGATTACATTGTAAGAGCTTTAGAACAGAGAGCAGGAGATACTTTGTTGCACAGAGAGGTGTGAGGCTGTGGGATTCACTTCCAGGATGAGTGGTTGAGGCAGGAACTATTGCCCCAATTTTAACCTAACCCGGCTGGGGTTCGGGTCAGACCCCCGATTTATACCCCGCCTGGTTTTACGCTCTGTTGACTTCAGTGGAGCTGACGTTCAAGCGGGATGTAAATCGGGGTCTGATTTGTTCTCCGGTTTATATCAACATTCAAGATTAGATTCTAGATTTTGGTATGGCTAACTTTAATGGGGTGAGGCAGAGACTGACGACCGCAAACTGGTCAAAACTGTTATCGGGTAAAACTAAAGATGAGCAGTGGGAGGTGTTCGAAAGGAATTTAGCTCAATGCAGGACCAGTATATACCCCTAGGCGGCAAGAGCTCTACTTACAAAATATAACAGCCATGGTCGACAAAAGAGGCAAGAGATAACATAAAACTAAACGAAAGAGTATACAAAAGTGCACAGAATTGTGTAGATCCAGGGGACTAGGAGAGATATCAAGGGCAACACGGTGGCATAGTGGTTAGCACTGTTACCTCACAGCACCAGGGACCCGGGTTCGAATCCGGCCACGGGTGACTGTCTGTGTGGAGTTTGCACATTCTCCCCGTGTCTGCGTGGGTTTCCTCCGGGTGCTCCAGTTTCCTCCCACAGTCCAAAGATGTGCGGGTTAGGTTGATTTGGCTATGATAAATTGACCCTTAGTGTTAGGGGGGGATTAAATACGTGGGGTTACGGAGATAGGGTGGGATATGTGTCGGTGCAGGCTCGATGGGCCGAAATGGCCTCTATCTGCACTGTGGGGATTCTGTGAACAGCAAAGGAAGACAAAAAAGATAGTAAGAGCTGCAAAAAGGGAATATGAAAGGGAAATAAAAACAGAAAATGCTGGAAATACTCAGCAGGTCAGGCAGCATCTGTGGAGAGAGAAACAGAGTTAACGTTTCAGGTTGATGACCCTTCGTCTGCCAGTTCTGACGAAGGGTCATTGACCTGAAATGTTAACTCTGTTTCTCTCTCCACGGATGCTGCCTGGCCTGCTGAGTGCTTCCAGCATTTTCTGTTTTTATTTCAGATTTCCAGCATCCGCAGCATTTTGCTTTTGTAATACGAAAGGGAACTTGGGAGGGATATCAAGATTAACACACAAAGCTTTTACAATTATATTAGAAGAAAAAGGGCAGTCAAGGGTAATGTGGGCCCTTTAAAAGCAGATGCGGGTAATATTGAAAATTAAAATAAGGAAATGGCAGACTTGTTGAATAATTACTTTGTGTCAGTCTTCACAGCAGAGGAAGAGGATAATATACCTGACATTCCAGGGAAACTAATAATGAATCAAGGACTGGAACTCACTAAAGTTAACGTAAGCAAGAAAACAGTATTAGAAAAAATAAAGGCACTCAAGACTGACAAATCCCCAGGACCTGATGGTTCCCACCCCAGGGTTTTAAAGGAAATAGATGAGAAAATTGTAGCTGCTTTAGCCATAATCATCCAAAGCTCTCTCGATTCAGGAATTGTCCCTTTAGATTGGAAAATTGCAAATGTGTAACTCCATTATTTAAGAAAGGTGAGAGAGAGAAACCAGGAAATTTAGCCTGTTAGCCTGACATCTGTTGTGGGGAAGTTATTGGAATCTATAATTAAGGACAGATTGACTGAGCACTTCGAGAAATTTGAGTTGATTAGAACGAACCTCATTGATTTTTTTTGAGGAAATAACTAAAGTAGTAGATAGGAGATTATCTATGGATGTAGTTTCTATGGACTTCCAGAAGGCACGGTAAGGTTCCACATAAGAGAATGTGAGCTAAAATTCAAGGTCTTGGAATTGAAGGTAAATTATTGACCTGGTTAGGAGATTGGTTAGGTGGTAGAAGACCGAGACTAGGGATAATGGGTATGTACTCCAATTGGAAGGAAGTGACTAGTGGTGTCCCACAAGGATCAGTGCTGGGGCCTCAACTATTCACTATATTTATTAATGACTTAGATAGCACAATAGAGAGCCATATATCCAAGCTTGCCAATGACACAAAGATTGGTGGCATAATAAGTAGTCGGGAGCATAAAATTTCAGAGAGACACTGATAGATTAAGTGAGAGGGCAAAACTGTGGCAGATGGATTTCAACGCAGTTAAGTGTGAGGTCATCCATTTTGCACCCAAGAAGGATAGAGCTGAGTATTTTTTAAATGGTGAAAAGCTAGGAATAGTGGAGGTCCAAAGAGATTTAGGGTCCATGTACACAGATCACTAAAATGTAGTAGTCAGATATATTAAAAAAATTAAAAAGGCTAATGGAATGTTAGCCTTTATAACTAGAGGGCTAGACTATAAAGTGGAGGAAGTTTTGCTGCAGCTATACTAAGCCCTGGTTAGACCACATCTGGAGTACTGTGTACAGTTCTGGGCATCGTACCATAGAAAGGATAGATAGGCCTTGCACGGAATGCAGCGCAGATTCACCAGAATGTTATCAGAGCTCCAAGGGTTAGATTATGAGAAGAAATTACATAAACTAGGCTTGTACTAGAGATGGTTAAGCAGGGATTTGATTGAGGTTTTTAAAGGAATTGGTAGGGTAGATAGAGAGAAACCTTTTCCGCTGGTGGGAGACATAACCTTAAAATCAGAGCCAAGCCATTTATGAGAGAAGTTAGAAAACACTTCTTCACGCAAAGGGTGGTAAAAGTGTGGATCTTTCACCCACAAAAAGCAGTAGATGCTAGCTCAATTAATAATTTTAAATCTGAGACCGATCGATTTTTGCTAGCCAAGGGTATTAAGGGATATGGAGCCAGGTGGATGGAGCTAGGATACAGATCAGGCCTGATCTCATTGAATGGTGGAACAGGCTCGAGGGGCTGAATGGCCTACTCCTGTTCCTATGTTCCAAAGCGCTTCACAGGAGCGTTATCAATCAAAATTTTACCCGAGCCACATGAGATATTAGGACAGGTGACCAAATCCTTAGTCAAAGAGGTAGGTTTTAAGGAGCGTCTTAAAGGAGGAGAGACAGATAGAAATTCAAAGAGGATTAGGGAGGGAGTTCCAGACCTTAGGGCCTAGGCAGCTGAAGGCACGGCCGTCAATTGAAATTGCGGTCGGCGGCATAACTACGGAGTACGCCGCCGAACTCTGAAAGATATCCACACTTACCTGGTGCGAGGCTCCCTTCGAAAACTTGTGTTGTTTTGCTGCGGAGTTGAGCGCAGCGTAGTGGTCCACGGATCCCAGGGGCGCACCGTGTGCCTAAGCGTACCTGGGATCACGTGGGGCGGTGCGCCAACCAGGAAACAGAAATCTCCGATGCCCGACATCAATCAAATTTTAAACTGAACGGTGTGAATATTGATTTGAATTGATGACTTATCACTCCCGCTGTAAATAATGATGATCATTATAACACTCAAGGAATATTTTTTGTAAAATAAACACAGATCCCTTTTCGAGGATCTGTCCAGTTTTAGTGAAATGAATAAAAACAACAATTATTCAAAGCAAGGTACAGCAATGAAATATTGGGCAGCAAATCTTGTTTCAACAATATCCAATTACTTTATTATGCAAAAAGTCTGGTGGCTGGCAATAATTAATAATCAGAGTGATGTACAGCAGAGTGAGAACAATACAAAGTAATGGCAGTGTTTGTATGGCAATACAAAGCAATGTTGAACATTAAAACAGTATGGACAACTACCCGCCCTCCCCTTAGGCTGTGCAAACAGGCTCCTGCAAATGTTTGCACCAGCCGCAAAATTTTCATGCGTAATTGCTGGGCAGTTGGTGGGCAATTAGCCCAACTCTGCGCCAGCAAGGAGGATTTCACAGTCGCAGTGGATGACCTGTCATGTCGGAGCTTGACTGATCGCTAGTTTGGGATCCCAAACCTGCGGTCAATTTCAAAGGCAGTAAGACGACGTACTCTGAGAGTACGCTGTCATACCGACCGCAAATTCTGTCCCATTCTGTTTTACCTGGTGTATTGGTTATTTTAGATAGATATCTTAACTCACTGGAACTTTGGGGCATATGCAAACCTTGTTTGTTGAATATAATGTTGCTGTTCCAATATCAGTCAGCCATCCTTCTTCAGATAACAGATTGGGGTTAATCCTTTATTAGTCTCACGCCTCTATTATAGACATTTAGAATAAGTTACACCTGTACTGCTCACTACTGATAAACACACAGCACCCTCATAATTTTCTTCAAAAAAGCAGACGATGTCCCACCAGTGAAACGAGAAATGTCAACATATTGTCACAGTCTCTGCCAGCCTGAACTTCGTATGTTGTAAGGAGGAAACTAAGTGGAACTGTCTCTGGTCATAAACACTGATTCATTTATTTTAACGGTTATGCTCACTGATTTTATTGTGTGGTAAGTACAACAAATTCTCTAGAGTACTGTCTAAGTGGATTGTGGAAACATAATCAGGGTGGTATGGGCTGGCCTAGCAGAAGTTAAGTTTGGTATTTGAGCTCAATTTAGGCTGGACTAAACACACTGAGTGCAATGCTGGGATTAGGCCAGTGTATGATCTAAGACCTTTCTCCAGAAGGCCTTGCAACGCATGCACCTATTTCCAGAAGGGATGTTGCATCACTGGGCAGCATTTGCTGCACATTCTTTGAGACGGAGGATGAGAGATGGGTGGTTGGATCTGCATGTCCTCTCATTTTCATAGAATTTAAGTTACAAGCAAACTTAAAGTGAATCATTCATTTTATTTTAGCTTTATATCTTTGAATCAAGTGGATTAAGAGAAACTATTTCCTCTGGTGGGGGAGTCCAGAACAAGGAGGCAAAACCTTAAAATTAGAGTTAGGCAATTCAGGGGTGAAGTGAGGAAGCACTTTATTACACAAAGGGGAGTGAAAATTTGGAAAACTCTCCCCCAAAAAGCTACTGAGGCTCGGTCAATGGAACATTTCAAAACTGAGATTGATAGGTTTTTGTTAGGCAAGGGTATTAAGGGTTAGGAAACCAAGGCGGGTAAATGGAGTTAAGACACAGATCAGCCACGATCTAATTGAATTGCAGGACATGCTCTAGTGGCTGAATGGTCTACTCCTGTTCCTGTGTTCTCAAGTTAAGATCACGTACACTTCAGATTAGAATAACATGGGCCAGTGGTCAGCGTTGAACTGAATGGAATAATTCAGTTAAGCTGTGCCATATCTGAGCTTTGCCTTCAAAGCCTACGTTGTGATCCAATTGATCAGATAAATCTTAGAAAAATCTTCCTTTTACCGCTATCACGTTCCCACCTTTAAAAAAAAATGATAGCTGAGAGTGTCGATGAGAATTCCAAGTCCCTGTGGCCACGAAGCCTGGGGCGGTCAATTGTGAAATTGTGCTAGTCAAGGAAGTTCTGAAGCCTTCAAGTAAGAGTCAGGGAGGAGTGAGAGTGGTCATGTAGAATTGGATCTTCTAGAGGAATTATGGAACGGGGAGCTGTGATTGATGGCAGTGATTGGTGGAGCTGAACTCCTGCAGTTGATTATTCCGATGGTGTTTTAGATTGCCGGGGTTTAGTATTGGAAACTCTGGTGTTGTTGGACCATTCTGTTGTGGTGTGACTAAATCTGGCGCCAAGGGGGGGACAAATGCCAGGTTTTTTGCATTTTGTCTGATAGATGTAAATGAGACCAAATTACATCACCAAACATTAACAGACCAATTCCCCATCCTGAACACTGCTCTGGAAATAGTGCTGCTGGGCACATCCCAAAGCACCTCACAGCCAATTTTTGAAAAATTTGTTCCTGGGATGTGGGCGTCGCTGGCAATGCCAGCATTTATTGCCCATCCCTAACTGCCCTTGAGAAGGTGGTGGTGAGCCGCCTTCTTGAACCACTGCAGTCCGTGTGGTGAAGGTACTCCCACAGTGCTGTTAGGGAGGGAGTTCCAGGATTTTGACCCAGCGACGATGAAGGATCGGCGATATACTTCTAAGTCAGGATGGGTGTGTAAGTTGGAGGGGAACTTGGAGATGATGGTGTTCCCATGCGCCTGCTGCCCTTGTCCTTCTAGGTGGAAGAGGTCACGGGTTTGGGAGGTGCTGCCGAAGAAGCCTTGGCCAGTTGCTGCAGTGCATCTTGTAGATGGTGCACACTGCAGCCACGGTACGCCGGTGGTGGAGGGAGTGAATGTTTAAGGTGGTAGATGGAGTGCCAAGCAAGCTGTGCGCAAACAGTGACTACTTCAAAAGTGTAGTCACTGTTTGCGCACAGCAAAGTTCCACGAACCGCAATGATATGAATGACTAGTTAATCTGTTTCTGGTGATGTTGTTGACCAATGAATATTGGCCAGGACTCGGGCAGTACTCATCCACCACATGCCACTCCCCCCACTTTTCTTTGAAATAGTGAATAGTGCCATGGGACTTTGACATCCACTTGAACGGGCTGGCAGGTTTAAATGTCTCATGCGAAGGATGGAATGTCTGACAGTGCAGCACTGCCTCCATACCGCGCTGAAGTGACAGCCTGGATTATGTGCTCAAGTGTTGCAATGGGGCTTAACCCTGCAATCTTCTGTGTCAGAGGTGAGAGTGCTACCACTGAGTCAAGTTGATACTTACATGTAGACGTAATGCATACTGCACATTTCGGTTGATAAACCTGTATCATTAAACCTGACAGGCATAATTCTCTTTAAATGTATGAACAGAATGCACCCCTCTCTGATGGAATAAATAACAGTTCAGCTTCCTTGTAAGCATTGCTGTACACCTTTCCTATAGGGGATGAATTATTTATTAAACTAGATTTGAAATTAAAATGATCGCTGTGTTATCTCAAAACACGAACCAGTGTGGATTTGTAAAGTGTAAGTCATGTCTAACAAACCTAGTTTAATTTTTTGAGGAGGCAACTAATGTGGTAGATAAGGGTGTATTTATGGATGTTATTTATTTGGACTTTCAGAAGGCATTGAACAAGGTTCTGACATGAATCTTGTCATTCATGTGGAAATAACTTATGAAATAATACTGGGCGGCCTGCTGGTGGCGCTGTCCAGGGAGAGTATAAATATTCGGGCATGGGCCCAGCTTGCTCAGGACATTCTTTAACAGGAACTTGTGAAGGACACAACTAGACCTCCATGTTGAAAAACAGTTGATTAAAGCTTTGTTTAACGCTTAGACCAAGTGCCTAGTAGTTTTCTTACGTCAGGTTCCACATAAGAGACTGTTAGCAAAAATGAGAGTGCATGGATTGGAGGCAACCTATTGGCTTGGATAAGGAATTGGTTAGGAGGTAGGAGACAGAGAGTAAAGGATAATTGGTAGCTACTCAAAGTGGCAGGATGTGACTGGTGGTGTCCCCAGGGATCTGTGCTGAGGCCGCAGCTTTTCACAATATTTATAAGTGATTTGGATGAAGGAATAGAGAGCCATGGGGGAAAAATTCGGTTGCTTTGTGCCTCCCGTAGGCGCCCTGAGGGCGCTAACAGGGCGCAAAGCAACTAGCGCCCGGGCGCGGTGCCGCCAATGCCTTCCGTGAAATTCAGCAGGAGGTTAGTGGCGGCGGTAACCGTTAGCGCCCCGCAGCGCTGCGCTGCTGGCGATGACACCATCGCGTGCGCAGCACCCCGCTCGCGCCCCGGCCGCGATCGTCGGTATCGCCCCCCTGACTTACTGCCGGATGCTATGTCCGACGGGGTCAGGGGGGCCTACCTACGGCTGGGACGGCGCTAATTAAAGGCGAGGTGCCAAGCGGCCAGCCAGCACCTGCCCCCATTGCCGTCCCCGGCCTCCTCAGCAGCCCCCCAGCGGAGTGCTGGCTGTGCTCCGTGAGCCCGGCACTCCCCTTGAGTGCTGGGCTCTTTTGCTGGCACTCTGATCCCTGGTGGCCCAGCTGGGCCCCGGGTCGCGCTGCGCAAGGCTCCTCCCCTTTAAGAAGGGGAGGAAATCCTACAGCAAGATGTGCCGCAGCGCTTCCAGTAGCGCCCCGCTTCCTTCTTGGGGCGCTACCGATGAATTTCAGCCAGGGGGGGCGCTAATTTTTTGGGGGCGCTACTCAATTTCCCCCCCCCTATATCTAAGTTTGCTGATGACAGTAAGTTAGGTGGTACAGTAAATAGTGTAGATGGGAGCAGAAAGTTGCAAAGGGACATTGATAGATTAAATGAGTGGGCAAAACTGTGGCAGATGGAGTTCAATGTGGGAAAGTGTGAGGACATCCACTTTGAATCTAAGAAAGATACCATTTGTTTCACCCCACTTTGCCTTATTTTTTAAATGTTGAGAAGCTAGGAACCGTGGCTGAGCAGAGATTCAAGGGTCCAAGTACAGAAATCACTAAAAGCTAGTGGACAGGTACAAAAATTAATTAAAAAGACTAATAGAATGTTGTCCTTTATCTCAAGAGGGCCAGAACACAAAGGGGTGGAAGTTATGTTACAGCTGTACAGAGCTCTGGTTAGATCCCATCTGGAGCAACTGCGTTCAGTCTGGGCACCGCACCTCAGGAAGGATATATTGGCCTTGGAGGGGGTGCAGCACAGATTCACCAGAATGATAGCGGGGCTAAAAAGGTTAAAATACGAGGACAGGTTGCATAGACTAGGCTTGTATTCCCTTGAATATCGAAGATTAAGTGGTGATCTAATTGAAGTGTTTAAGATGATTAAAGAATTTGATAAGGTAAATGGAGAAAAAAACTATTTCCTCTGGCGGGAGAGTCCAGAGCAAGGGGACATAACCTTAAAATTAAATCTAGGCCGTTCAGAATTGATGTCAGAAAGCACTTCTTCACACAAAGGGTAGTGGAAGTCTGGAACTCTCTGCTCCAAAAAACTGTTGAGGCTAAGTCAGTTGAAAATTTCAAAACTGAGATTGATAGATTTTTGTTTGGCGAGGGTATTGAGGGTTATTGAACAAAGGCTGGTGTAGATGGAGTTAAGATACAGATCAGCCATGATCTAATTGAATGGCAGAACAGGCTCGAGTTGCTGAACTCCAGTTCCTATGTAATGAATATAGAGTAACAACAACATCAACTTGCATTTATATAGTGCCTTAAACGGAGGAAAATGTCCCAGGGTGCTTCACAGGAGCATAATCAGACAAAAGTTGACACCAAGCCAAAGAAGGAGACATGAAATGACTAAAAGTTTTTTTTAAGAAGGGTCTTAAAGGAGGTGAGAGAAGTAGACTTACAAAATGGGAAACTTGACGAGGAAGTTTATTCACTGAGTTGTGTGCAATCCCCATATGTTCTAAAAGGAGACAGCTGCACACTTGTTGGTGTCTCATCATTTCTCCTTAATGTTATGTTTCATGTGCTAGAACTGCAGGCTAGAGGCAACCTGGGTTCACACATTGGGCTGAATTTTACCGGCACTCAGGGTGGGTTCGGAGGCAGGTCCGCTGTCAAAATCAAAAAGATTGACAGCGGGGCGGTATCTGAACCCGCCTCCTTGTACGTTTCCCTAGTGCCGGCTCTGCCTGCGCTTTGCAGACCCGGCACCTAGCGGCGGGTCAGCCAATTGAGAGACTTAAGAGGGTGTTTAAACCTATTTTAGCAGCATTTTACCAGCTACTAACCACTTTTCCAACATTTTCACGAGGTCCACGTCAGGTAAGTATGTCGGGTTTTGAACAACTCTCCGTTGCTGTGAGTAGGTGACAGCTGCAAATGTGATATAAAAGCTACCATTTCACAGCTGTTCACTTTCCAATCTCAGAAGCTGGAGCCTTCAGTATTTGGAAGAGAATTTTCAGCTTTATGCAGTTTGGAAGTGTTTGGAGTAAACTCTCTATTCACTGTCATCTCCTTGGAACATCATATCTCACCCTTGATAGATTGCTTCTGTCATCTCAACTTCACCTGGCATATGAAACATCAGAATGGGCACGATTTATGCTCTCTCACCTTGGTCCTCAGAATCTGATGATGATCAGCCGCAGCAGCAGCAGAACCAGCCAAACCAGCAGCAGCAACAACAAGAGCGGCAATCTTCTCCTCAACCACCTGATGCTGCACAGGGCAGAGGGCATCAGCGCAGGGCTGCACCGCGCCAGAGGGATAGCCCCAACACAGGGTATACAGGCAGAGGATGGGTTTCTTCAACATGACGGAGCAGCAGTGCCACAGGAGGCTCAGGCTATCATGCCAGGTCATCGCAGACATTTGCAGATTGATGGAGCAAGACCTGCAGCCCAGAGGAAGGGGTGGACAAACTCACCCTTGCCCTCAACATCTTTGCCTCAGGCTCCTTCCAGGCATCTGCAGCAGACATTTGCAGCATCTCGCAGACGGCCGCACACACATGCATCACACAGGTCACTGATACCGTCTTTAACAAGTCCGGCAATTATATCCATTTTGCCACTGATGAAACCCGTGTCAATGAGAGGGCGCTTGGCTTTACCACTCTAGCTGGCTTCCCACAGGTGCAGGGCATCATCGACTGCACACGTGGCCATCAGGGCACCCCATCACAACCCAGTAGCATTTGTTAACCGCAAGGACTTCCACTCCCTTAACGTGCAGCTGGTCTGCAACCATAGGAAGATTATCATCCATGTGTGCGCCAAGTTCCCTGGCAGCTGCGCCACTCCACCATCCCTCAGCTCTTCGCTCTGCCAAACAGTCTTTCTGACTGGCTGCTCGGAGACAAGGGCTATCCCCTGAAGACGTGGCTCATGACACCTTTGAGGAGGCCAACAAACGAGCCTGAGGACGATATAATGAAAGTCACATGTCTACTAGATGTGTCCTAGAGCAAACAATAGGCATGCTGAAAATGCAATTCAGATGCCTCGACAGATCTGGAGGAGCCCTTCAGTACGCACCAGCCAGGGTCTCCAGAATCGTCGTGGTCTGCTGCGTCCTGCACAACATAGCGCAGCAGCGAGGATTAGCACTGGATGAGGAAGACAACGCAGAGCGCACAGCCTCATCGGAGGAGGAGGAGGACGAGGAGGCTCACCATGAGGTTGAAAACGAGGATGAGGAACACCTGGACGAGCCAGCGGTCCCATTGCGACCAGTGCGTGAGCACGTTGCTGCCCGTCATGCCAGGGATACCCTAATCAATGCCAGATTTAACTAACTTCATGCAGCTCATTCATGTGGCTGCCACAAGCGTGCGCAGGTTGGCATCACCCCACACCAACACCATAGAGCACTCAAACAATGACTAGTCCCTTGTTTTGACTCTCACCACCATTGTTGGATGTGAAATGAGTCTTGCTCTTTCACTCTGCCACTTCCATTCGATCACACACATTTGGCAATGACGTCAGTGTCACAAATAAATGATTTATTATAAATACTTCATATAATATATAGATCACACTGATAATGAAAAAGACACCCGAGTGACTACCCTTGTGACTATTTGTGTGGGATCTTTCTTTTCCAAGTGCTTCCAAGTGGTGCTACTGCTGTGGCTTCAGCAGAGGTAGAGGCAGCCTCCTCACCTCCCTGCTGCGCCTGCTTAGATGCCTTTGGCGGTCGTCCTCTGCGTCTTGGAGCTGGTGAGGGCCCCGCCAAAGTCTGCTCCTCCTGCGATTGTGCAGGGGCAGACTCGGCCATCACTGTCCGGGGAGGCATCTGGGCTCTGACCGAGGGGTTGGCAAGGGGGGAGAAGTCAGAGCGCTTGGAGAAGAGCCCCCACTTCCATGTCCCCTCCCACTATCATCCCTCTCATGGGCCACCCACACTTCCCTGCTAGCAAGTAGCTGGAGAGCATCTTGCTGCACTTAAGTGGGGCTATAAGGGCCCACGTCTATACTGACATCCCTCCTACAAAGGACGTCTATAAGCCTCTGGTTTCTCTCCTCCATAGATACCCATCTATCCTCCATAGATGACCATTTATTTTGAAGAGAAACCATGTTCTCATGTGACTGGCGCCGTGTCTCCTCCATGCAGGTGACCATCCTATCTATTGAGGAAGCTATAGTTGCCAGTGAGTGTGCCACGGTGTTGCTCATGTTGAAGATGGACTCCTCCATTCTCTGCACACTCGTAGTCACCGCGGTCGCGAAACCAGTCAGAGCCTCCTGCACTTGTTCTTGCAGCTCCAGGATCACCCTCTTCCTGGATGGCCCCCGAGGCTCAGCGTCTGCATGCAGCTGAGCAGAGTTAGGAGACTCCTGCGCCCTCCGACAAGATGTGTCCAATGCTGTTACTGTCTCCACCATCTGCTGCTCTGTTGTGATCTGTGAGACACCAGGTGACAACACTACTCTATCTCGCGACATACCCACCGAGGTGTGCGACTGCGCTGGTGCTGGGTTGCATTGTCTGAGATGACGCTGCGCCCTCAGAGGCAGGAGGCTCCTCTGAGGAGTCTTCTTGCTGTTGCTCCTGGACAGTGAGGGGGGGGCTCTTGATGGACCTGTGGGAGAGTGAAGACATCCGTTAGATATACCTGGGGCTGGATTTTACTTACCGAGACGAGTTGGGGGCGGGACTGCTGCCTTCTGGGTTCTAGTCCCGCCCCCAGCGACGTCTACGAACAGACGCTATTTTGCCCTGATTGGCCTTGTTAAGCCCGCCCTGCAGGCTTGCTGGCCAATTAAGGGAAAGCCGGTGTCAGATGACGTCAGTTGATGATGCTTCATCTGCCAGTTTTCTTAAAGGCATATGCACCACACTTGTTTGACAGATGAATTGTCAGTGTTTGACAACATTGAGGTGCTGTCAAACACTGACAATCACTGTACACAGGTGAACTCTTGCACCCAAGCTCTCCAATTACTCTTTCCTTAGGATAAAACAGATGGCAGCTGCAGCTGAGATTGCAGAAGCCATCTGTCACTTCTCCCGATGAGATGAGGTTACACAAACACTTTACAGCTTGTCACCTGCAGAAACATCTAACCACATTAAAAATGATTTTCCCAACATTTCCTTATCTCTGATACTAACCATTGTCCATTGCATCCTTCACATCACTTCTGCAGCTGTCATCCAAACACCAACATAACAACAGACCCACAGCACGCCTCACTTACCCTGGCGGGGTTCCCCGACATCGGGAAGCCACAGCAGCAGTCGAAAAATTGGGAAAAGCCTCTTAACTGCCTGTTAACTACCTGTTAACAGGCAGTTAAGTGGCTATAATCCTCTTCCCGCCGCTAGGAGTCAGGTCCCTGCGCAAATCGGGGACCCAACTCCCGGGAAGATTGGTTGGAGGCGGGTTGGGAGCGGGTTCGGGACCCGCTCCCATTCTTTTTGACTTTCCCAGCAGTCCCGCCTCCAAACCCGCCTCCTCAGCACTGGTAAAATCCAGCCCAGGATGTCTACTGCACATACCATTATCCACATGATGAGCATTCATTTTGTGTTGACAAGACCCTATATGAGGGACTGATGAAAGGCAACTGTATGGAAACTCATTCTGTCACCAGCTTCTTTTAATGAGCCCCTCTCTCCGTCCCCCACTTCCGGAACGTCCTCCAGTGCTGCCTCCTCTGCACTCATCAGATATGCCATGGTTTGTGGGGGCCCTCCTCCCGTTCTCTCCCTCTCCCTCTTATTGTGGGCAAGGAGGGAAAGAGAAGGTTGAGTGAGAATGATGGAATGAGTGTAAGGAATAGAATGGCATAGAGCTTTACAGGGAGCCTTTGATGGAGTGGGTGGCAATACCAAGTTGCCTCCTTTTGCGTTGTTAGTTGCTGTCATTGCATTACGATGAGGCCAAGTGTGAGGGGTGCATAGTAAGATGGGGATCTGATAATGTAGATAGAGAGAGAGGGATGGATGAAGGTCCAAGGGATGTCGGAATGAGTAACGTTGTGCAGGAGTAGGGTTGGCAATGCAGAGTGGTGGGGATGTGATGACAGGCACAGCAGCATCAAGGTAAGTGTGGCTTTATACTCACTTTTCCTGATCTTAGAAGTTCATTGAACCTCTTCCGGCACTGCACCCAGGTGTGAACCACGACTGACAGCCCTGTTATCTCCTGCGCTATCTGCAGCCGCGCTGCCTTCGTCTGCTGGGGAGGCCTCTTCCTACCGTCCGTGCTCTCACTCCTATGTGTTCTCACTCCCTCCACAAGATGATGGAGGGACTCATCTGAGAAACAAGGTGCTGCTATTTGGGGCTGGGAGCTCGTACTTCACAGCTGCAAACACTGCCAGCACTGAATTGTATGAAATTGCGACTGACAGTAAATGGGACCACGGCCCCTTCAAATAAACCAGCAAGAATTGCGTCATCCGGTGATGTCACAAGACCCGCACCTTTTAATTGGGCCGAAAAACGTGCAGGGCGGGCCTAACAAGGCCCATTAGGGGAAGATATTCTTTTTCGACGGGATTAACACAGCAGCGGGGTCGTGCCCCCGCCGCCGCCCTCTCCCGCCCCGAGGCCGCCCAGGTAGGCAAAATCACGGCCATTTTGTGTGGAATTCCCACCCATTGGCTAGCATAAAGTTCTGTTACTGGGGTCTGACAAATCAGAGCAGTGGACAGCATTCCCATCAATCATGCCACATCAGGGAGAGTTCCACACAAAAACGCAAATTTTCTGTCTGTATGTTCCAGGAGTAGAGCCTCCCCGGTGGGAGCACATATCGGGTCAATCCTGCACAGCCAGCCCCTGCTTTGCTACCATTAACAAGAATGGATTGGGGGGAAAAAAACCATCAACTATCTGTGTGGACGATTTGCTGATTTTACACAGTGGAAGTGAGCTCTCGACAGGTGAGGCTGATCACTTAATCAGGAAAATAATCCTGGAATGTCTGCTCTCCAGCCATCCCCAAAACTGTAGTTTCAAAACAAAAAACATACATTTTTTTTTGAAAAAAAGGACAACCCAAGTGTCGGCAGTAAGTGACCTTCATCACATTGAGGATTCTGTAAGAATTCATACAATACAGTCTACTTTAAGAACCATTGACATAAATACTGGCCTTATCTGACTGCTTTTCATACCAGAATTAGAACTCCTTACTGCCTTTACTGTCTAATTCAGGAAGGTACTTTACAACTGAGAGAAGAACGTAGACAGTCTTTTTGAAGATATGTACATATCAGTGCAGTTTTATGATAAATCATGCATCCAAGATCAAACCACATCACCTAATATTTCATGAGAGACTATGAATAATTGAGAAAGCGATGAAAGGGCTGCTTTGAAGTTTAAAATGAAGTTAGCGTTTTTCCAGGATGCGTCCTTGTTGTGGAGTATTTTAAACCAACACTCGACACAAGGTTTTCAGATCGATAGTCAAGTTGTCTTTATTACACCAGTGGGGAGACAGTCTGCTCTGTCTTAGCCAGACTTCTCCAAATTGTTACAGCAAACACTACATTCTTATACATTAAAATAAGCATGTCCGACTCATGCTAAATTCATTCCTGCCACCTGATTGGATCTTGGCCCGCATGCACCTTCACGGATTGGTTACAAATCTTAATATAAACATGTGTAAGCTGCCTCCTCAATCAATCACTCAAACTGCTGAAGGCTAATTAAAAGATACCTTGGAATGTGACCTAGGAAATAAAGCTGTTCAAAGCAGTTGAAATGCTGGACATCCTGTCTCCACTTAATTGTTTTATTTCTCTGCAAAGGTCAGCTATCTTGACCGTATCTTTATAGATGTGGCCTTTCATGTTAGCACCTGTCTTTCTTACACCATTCAGTGAAACAGCCAGCGATGTCATTTTAACTCTTTCCCCACTGCAGTCCTCCACAGTTCCCCTTTGTTACCTCTTTTGGACAGAGCTGACCGAAGTATGTTTACCTCAGAAACGTGAATTTATTTTAACGACGGTCATTGGGTAGCTGCTTACAATTTTGCTTTAGTTGCGTTGAGCTACTGGAAGTGCCGCATCTGCGTGCCAGTCTGGTTTCTCCCACGCCACGCTCCTGGGTCTGTGATTGACAGAATTGAAGGCAAAGAGTGAAGGGTGCCATCTGAAGTTGGCAGAGCCTCCACAAGGAATTGCCAACCTCAGCTACAAACATCCACATCGGTTAGATTCTTTCACTCTGCTCTGCCAAAAGAACAGAGATGTTAGACAACAATGTCACCTGAAGCCGTGTAGATGCAGTCTAGTGCGAAGCAGGAAAGGATCATTTATTTTTGCATTAACATAAGATCAGATATTTTTGCCTTTGCATTTTTAGTAGATTCATGTAATTGTTGCATCCTCATTTTCTTTCGAGTGATGACTATATATAGGAAAATATAAATGGGTCCTGTTAGCTTACCTGTTACTGTTAGGGGATCATCTCCCTGGAGGTCCTCACTAGAGAAGAATCCTGGTGCTGTCTCCACGATTGCCTGAATAAAAGTAGCACCAGGTCAAGAGCGGTGAAGATTTTGGAGACAATTTTGCATTCAGAAAATATTGATGGTTTTGTCTAAAATTCTGAAAAATACATTTTGTGCCAATGTGGTTGTCACGTGACTACCAAAATGAGGGACTACTTGCATGAAGTCGTGAATTGTCTGAATGTTTGTTGATAGATTGACAACTAAGGTTGTTAAACTGGTGTTGAATACGGGATTGAGGGATTGGGGGGTGCAGTGGTTGGGTACATTTCCTTGCAACCTCCAGGACATAGGTTTGATTGTCATCTGCACTAAGGAGATGTAAGACTAGACTGTCGGGGTTATACGTGAAATGATTTAATCTGACTGAGTTCTTGTGCCTAAATCTCACTTTCCCTTCCAGTTATCTTCCTCTCTTATATTTTTCTTTTCAGTAAATAACCCACCATCTTCTTCAGTGCATGTGTTTTCCTAGTTTCTCTTTCTTCCTCAGCTTTTATTTCTTTCCAATATACAACCTCGTTATTCTATTTTTGTCTGAAGCACTTTTTTTTAAATGTTGGTATTAGTTACTCTCTCTTTCTTGAACCTTCAGCTAAATGTTTTGTTATCCTTGGACCTTTTCAGCAAAAACGAGTTGAAATGCCGACTGCTAATACCCTCATTTAAAGGTACTTGGTTTGTACCCAGTTTTCCCTTTGCTTGTTAAATAAGGCAAAGTATAGGAGCGTGCGGTGAAACAAATGGTATCCTCAGCGGCAGCAGTATTAGTGGCATCAGCAACATACATTCTCATATTTTCAATAACTCAAACCTTCCAGTTGCTGAGGACCTATTGGTTGAACTAATGGAGAGACTTCAATTTATGAATGATGCTAATCTGATTTTATTCGCCTTTCCAGAATAGGTTATCAGATAGTTCATTTCCTTAAATAATCCAATAGCCAGGTCCTGTATGCATAAAACATGGAGAGCATAACTTGTGCAAAATGGAAAATATATTAATATATGCTAATTAGATCTGATCTGCTTAGGTATATTTCTTCAGGCTAGATTAAATATTACTCTCAAGTCCAACAGGAAGGCGCTGCTTAAAACTAGCAGTGTGTGGGAATGAATTGGCCATTGATGGTCTGAACCAGTCCTCTCTCAGTGGCTGTAAGCCCCCTAGTCTGGAAGTGACGGCTTTACACGGTCCAGTACACTGGGACTTCGGCAGTAGCAAGTAGCCGTAAATAATATACGGTAGTGTAGTGGTTATGTTATTTGACCAGTAATCCAGAGGCCTGGACTAATAACCTAGAGAACGTGAGTTCAGATCCCACCAGGGCAGTTTGAGAATTTGAATTCAGTTTAAAAAATCTCGAAATAAAAAGCTGGTAAAAGTGACTATGAAGCTGTTGGATTGTCGTAAATGCCCAACTGGTTGACTAATTAGGGAAGGAAATCTGCCGTCCTTACCCAGTCTGGCCTATATGTGACTCCAGTCCCACACCAACATGCCATCTGAAGTGGTCTAGCAAGACACTCAGTTATATCAAACCAGGGCACTAGGGATAGCAATAAATGTCAGCCTTGCCAGCGACGTCCACTTCTCAAGAACAAATAATTTTAAAAAAAAAGTTACGAATGCATCCACCATTCTTCTGAGGTTCCCCCCCCATGGACACCCAGCTGTCTCTTTCCCCTTTTTTGCATCTCATTCTGGAGTGTCTAAAGGTCGGCCTTGTTGAAATTATGGGCTCTTCTCTGTCTCCTTGCAATGTCCTGCTCCTTTCTTTGGGTGCCACTGCCAGATCCTCCATGTAAAGACATGCCTTAAGAGTGGCACAGAGCCACCCATTACAGCACCTCACTGAGCCAAAGACCTTCCTACTTACCCGCTACACCCCCCAGCCTGCTGCAGCAATCTTCAGCCATTCTTGGCTTATTAAAGGCTGCACAAAGGTTGCGCTACTGAAATAGATATTGAAATGAGCTGACACTGCAATTGATGGTAAGGTCAGCACTGGAGAGGATTGGCAGGTGGGAGTCCTACCACAGGGAGTGCAACTCCACCGTAAATGGCCCTGTGGATTTTCAGGGCCATTGTGAGTTATTCTGATACCTGTTGTTGCGAGTAAGACCTCCCCAACTATGGTAGAGTTACCAATCCTTGTCAACAAAGCTAGTTTGTGATGTGTGTGTTGCAGGTTGCATTAAGTGGCAGTGAGTCCATGTAGGGATTTAAGAGAGTGTGGTACCATAAGTACCCACTATTGGGAGTATCATTTTGATATAAAGACACAGAGGCGACACTTGGAATCGCTGGTCCTACAATACTCAAAAATGAAACCAAATGATTGCCTTTGATTTGTTCGCTGTGAAGCAGAAATTGGACAAACCTTCCACAAATGCTGAGTTTATGTGGGAATTAACTTGTGTTTCTTTTTTTCTGTCACTCTTTTAAATGAATTGAAATCTGCTAACAGTCCTCCACTGGCTGCCGTTCAAGCCCTGTGTTAATTAAGCACTAATCAGCGCCTGTGCGCTGTCACATCTACAGGAAGATAATGAGGCTGAATATTAAAATGAATTTCATCGTGGACAGAGCGGGATTCTAGCCTGTTTAGTTTGCAGCCTCATGTTCAGGTCTTCATTATGCAGACGCAAATGAGCTGGTTCCCTGGATGGCTCAGTTAGCTAAAGCAGTGAGTAGCTGAGCCATAAAGACTAAAGGCCTGATTTTAACCTTACCCGCCCGGTAGGAATGGGGCAGGTTTGGATTGGATGCCCGTTTTATACCCCACCTGATTTTACTCTCCATTAAAGATAGTTAGCTTAAGCCCCGATTGGTGGGTTAGCCTAAAATCGGGCCTTAAGTTGACTGCGCATGGCTCAGGTTGCAGCAGGGACTGCGAATGATCATGTACTGTACATGTACGGTGCGTGCTCCTGATCACTATCCAGGGACTACTTGCTGGAAATACGCTGTACGGACACTGGGCGATGACAGGATTGGCCTGATGGCCCCTGTGGTCAAATAGCCTGCTGGAACTCACCGTCGAGGCTCACACATTAATAAATCCCACTTGGGTGAGGTGCCGGACAGTACCTGACACCTGCGGAAGGGAATTGAAAAGCAAAGAGTGAATGTCTTCATGTGAGGTGGGGGAGAGGGATGAGAACTGGTGAAGAAAATTAGCAGAACATGAAGTGAAGTTTCAGACCTCAGTTTATTGCGGGAGGCTGGCCCCGATATAGACAGGCGGCTGGCCCCAATATAGACAGGCGGCTGGCCCCGATATAGACAGACGGCTGGCCCCAATATAGACGGGCGGCTGGCCCCGATGTAGACAGGAATCTGGCCAGGTGGCATTTTCTTTTTAAAGTTACATCTCGAATGCACACGGCTAATGTCTCGGGGAGCACACAGTGGTTGGCACTCATGCTTTGTATGCTGCTGTGCATCCTGCATACCTTGACAAACCACAGTCCTTCTTCTTCTCTTCTTAGGCAGTCCCTCGGAACCGAGGATGACTTGCTTCCACATTAAAAATGAGTTTGCAGGTGACTGATGAGTCCAATGAGGGACCTACAGTCTCTGTCACTGGTGGGGCAGACGGTGGTTGAAGGGGCGGGTGGGTGGGGTGCTTGGGTTGACGTGCGCTCCTTGCACTGCCTGCGCTTGGCTTCCGCTTGCTCCCGGCGAAGAGACTCGAGGTATTCGGCGCCTTCCCGGATGCTTCTCCTCCACTTTGTGCAGTCTTGGGCCAGGGATTCCCAGGTGTCGGTGGTAATGTTGCACTTTTTCAAGGAGGCTTTGATGGTATCCTTGAAGCGTTTCCTCTGCCCACCTGGGGCTCTCTTGCCGTGCCGGAGCTCCGAGTAGAGCGCTTGTTTTGGGAGTCTCGTATTGAGCATGTGGACAATGTGACCCGTCCATCGGAGCTGATCGAGCGTGGTCAAAGCTTCGATGCTGGGGATGTTGGCCTGAGCGAGAACACTGACGTTGGTGCGCCTATCCTGCCAATGGATTTGCAGGATCTTGCGGAGGCAGCGTTGGTGGTACCTCTCCAGGGCTTTGAGGTGCCTGCTGTACATGGTCCATGTCTCTGAGGCATACAGCAGGGCGGGTATCACTGCTGCTCTGTAGACCATGAGCTTAGTGCCGGGTTTGAGGTCCTGGTCTTCAAACACTCTCTTCCTCAGGCGACCGAAGGCTGCACTGGCACACTGAAGGCGGTGTTGGACTTCGTCATCGACGTCTGCCCTTGTTGACAGTAGGCTCCCGAGGGATGGAAAGTGGTCCACGTTGTGGACCACTTTCCATACCTTCCAATGTCCACAGTGAGGCGACATTGGCCACCATGTCCCAGTGGCCACGGTAATAGGATGAGCATGTGAATGGGTAGAAATTTGCATTGTTTGTCTGTAATATATTCACGTTGTGAATCTGTCCAAACCCAATGATGCAGCTTTCACCCTGTGGATTTATTTTCATCTCCACACTTTACTGGATTTCTAATGTGAGGCTGTAGAGTTCCATTTTCACACTGTTTGCGTAGATATTGTCTAAACGTGGCTGTGAATACACTGTGTACAGACTCTGCCCCTTCATTTGCCCAGTCACGTATGTCCTTCAAGTTTACGCAAGTTATTTCCTTGTTTTCAAATCGCTTCATGGCCTCACCCCTCCCTATCTCTGTAACCTCCTCCAGCTCTACAACCCTCGACATCTCTGCGCGCCTCCAATTTTGGCCTCTTGCACATCCCCGCTTTTAATCGCTCCACCATTGGTTGCCTGCCTTCAGCTGCCTAAGCCCTAAGCTCTGGAATTCCCTCCCTAAACCTCTCCATATCTCTACCTCTCTCTCCTCCTTTAAGACGCTCCTTAAAATCTACCTGTCCTAATATGTCCTTAAGTGGCTCGGTGTCAAATTTTGCTTGATAATCGCTCCTGTGAAGTGCCTTGGGATGTTTTACACTGTTAAAGGCGCTATATAAATGCAAGTTGTTGTGTTTAAAGTGTATGGCTTTGTCCAGTTCATGTCTGCATGTATTGGTGGAGGGAGGAGTTGGTTATCTCTGCCAATGGCAGGATGTGACTTCTTTTGTCAGATTCATGCACAGTGAGTCCTGTCTCATTCTGATCAGACTCAGGCACGGAGGTAGTGGTCCCTCACTCAGATTTGATCCGCGCACGGTTGGATTTGTCTCATTCAGGTTATTTCTGTGGCTTTTTGTCTGTGCTGAGATAGTTAATTTAAGCCAGGGTGGCAGTAAGGGCTAATTTGATCCTAGTGCCCCAGGGGTCGGGTGAGGGGAGGGAGGGAATGTTGGAGTTTATTGACAAGGGCTCCTGCTCCCGATTGCTACCCAGTGGGCCCCTGCCAGAAATATGTATTTTTGAAAGTCCGAATAGGATCAGCTTTGCCTTTGATGCCCCACGTGGTCGAATAGCCTGCCAACCTTTTCACTCTAGGGTCATTCGGGGAGAAAGGTGACTTGAGCTTGGCAGCAGAGGGAGACTGGGTTGGGCCAAACAGTGGCCTGGATTGTCCTAGCGACCGGCGCCATTGCAATGGTGCAAGAACAGTGTAGGGCCCCTTGAACGGCACAAAAGAAATGATGCGGTAAGTGACTTACGGCGTTAATTACGCCACTCCATATTATCCTGGGACTTTCGTGCCTCTCCGCTGTTACGCTCGCCGCAAACAGTTAGACGGTATTTACCGTAGCTCCGCCCGCATTAAAATCAATGGTTTATCGCGATTTTCCAGCATTTAAACCAGTTTTCACTCCGCTACCACCTAGACTGAAAAATACTGGTGCCGATGGGCTGGGAGGGGTGGGATTTATTGACTTTATAATGCATTCACTGATTGCTTTAAAATGAGGCACTACATGTGTTTGTTGATCGGGCCTTGTTGTTACTGACCAGTTACTGGAGGTAATTTACACTCTGCCTCCATTAATAATTCGAGGTCTTGGTTTACCGATAACTCGGTTCCCAGCAACAAAACATAACTCTTGAGTAGTTGACTGTGTAACTTACTTGCGATCGATTAAAAAACCCCACAGAATTGGAGGATCCTGATCCTTTGCCGATAGCAGCAAATGTTAGCGACGGTTACACAACATACAACGGAGTATTCATCCAAACACTGATGACCAGAACCGAGATTCAACTTTGATCTAATTCTTTGGCCGGAGTTAGTCCTCAAGCAGCTGGTGTAAAAGAAGCCTTTAGCGTTTCTGATTACCTGGGTTAGATGAGAACCCTCTTAGTGGCAATTTAATAGGGTGTAGAGATCGATGGGAATAAAAATCTGACTTTGGAGAAATGGCAGCTGATACACCTCAGAATTTTAAAGTTAGAACCGAAAAAGCTGCAACTGGGAATGATCCAATCACCGAGCCTGTAACCGGGAATGATCCACTCACCGAGCCTCTAACTGGGAATGATCCACTCACCGAGCCTCTAACTGGGAATGATCCACTCACCGAGTCTCTAACTGGGAATGATCCAATCACCGAGCCTCTAACTGGGAATGATCCACTCACCGAGTCTCTAACTGGGAATGATCCAATCACCGAGCTTCTAACTGGGAATGATCCACTCACCGAGCCTCTAACTGGGAATGATCCACTCACCGAGTCTCTAACTGGGAATGATCCAATCACCGAGCCTCTAACTGGAAATGATCCACTCACCGAGTCTCTAACTGGGAATGATCCACTCACCGAGCCTCTAACTGGGAATGATCCACTCACCGAGCCTCTAACTGGGAATGATCCAATCACCGAGCCTCTAACTGGAAATGATCCAATCACCGAGTCTCTAACTGGGAATGATCCGCTCACCGAGCCTCTAACTTGGAATGATCCACTCACCGAGCTTCTAACTGGGAATGATCCACTCACCGAGTCTCTAACTGGGAATGATCCACTCACCGAGCCTCTAACTGGGAATGATCCACTCACCGAGTCTCTAACTGGGAATGATCCACTCACCGAGTCTCTAACTGGGAATGATCCACTCACCGAGCTTCTAACTGGGAATGATCCACTCACCGAGTCTCTAACTGGGAATGATCCACTCACCGAGCCTCTAACTGGGAATGATCCACTCACCGAGTCTCTAACTGGGAATGATCCACTCACCGAGCTTCTAACTGGGAATGATCCACTCACCGAGTCTCTAACTGGGAATGATCCACTCACCGAGTCTCTAACTTGGAATGATCCACTCACCGAGCCTCTAACTGGGAATGATCCACTCACCGAGTCTCTAACTGGGAATGATCCACTCACCGAGCTTCTAACTGGGAATGATCCACTCACCGAGTCTCTAACTGGGAATGATCCACTCACCGAGCTTCTAACTGGGAATGATCCACTCACCGAGTCTCTAACTGGGAATGATCCACTCACCGAGACTCTAACTGGGAATGATCCAATCACCGAGCCTCTAACTGGGAATGATCTACTCACCGAGACTCTAACTGGGAATGATCCAATCACCGAGCCTCTAACTGGGAATGATCTACTCACCGAGACTCTAACTGGGAATGATCCACTCACCGAGCCTCTAACCGGGAATGATCCACTCACCGAGCCTCTAACTGGGAATGATCCACTCACCGAGTCTCTAACCGGGAATGAACCAATTACCGAGCCTCTAACTGGGAATGATCCACTCACTGAGCCTCTAACTGGGAAGGATCTACTCTCCGAGTCTCTAACCGGGAATGATCCACTCTCCAAGTCTCTAACCGGGAATGATCCACTCTCCGAGTCTCTAACTGGGAATGATCCACTCACCAAGCCTCTAACTGGGAATGATCCACTCACCGAGCCTCTAACCAGGAATGATCCAATCACCGAGCCTCTAACCGGGAATGATCCGCTCACCGAGCCTCTAAACGGGAATGATCCACTCACCGAGCCTCTAACCGGGAATGATCCAATCACCGAGCCTCTAACCGGGAATGATCCGCTCACCGAGCCTCTAACCGGGAATGATCCAATCACCGAGCCTCTAACCGGGAATGATCCAATCACCGAGCCTCTAACCGGGAATGATCCAATCACCGAGCCTCTAACTGGGATGGATCACAGAGCAGGTCTCAGTGAGGATAAATTTTGAAAGAAGCTCAATGAAATGGGAAGTAAAAGAATAGAAAATGACTTTGTTTCCTGCTGCGACTGAAAATCTGCTCTCGCTGTTGAGAAACCCTCTGAACAAGCGCGATCGAGGATCCTCACATTTGAGAGTTGGGGGCATGGCCAGTTTTGTGGGCGGAGATTCGTTTGGACGGAGGGATTGATGGACAGATTAAAAGATCGAGGAGACTTGGGGCGTATTGCAGTTACGTGTGTAACTCACCCAAAATTCTGCGATCTTTTAAGCCGGCAAATTGGTTCGCGCCCAGATTGCGGGGGTCTCCGGGGGCAAATGCGGAGCAATTTCCAAGCCCCGATATTTCAGCAGCCCGTTTAAACTTGTAACTCCGTGTCGTCGTGAGACTTGCACGGTGAATAGAAACAGTAATAAATTTTACCTGCAAACGCACCACAAGTCACATTTCCCCAGAAGCAAGCAATTGAGCAACCGGGGAAAATAATAATGAGAAAAACAAAAGAACTTGAAACCTTTTCACATGAAAGTCTTAAAAAATCTAAAAGTTCATTTTTAAATGTTAAGGGTCGTTGCAGTGACAGCAACAAAGAAAGCTGAATTCATTGGATAACAATACATGCGACTATGGTTTCTGTTGGGTGAGGTCTACAAGGACAAAATGTTCAGTTGTTGACAAGGATCTCACATTCCCCAGAGTCCCTGGTGGCCTGATCCTACAAAAAGTTGGAATTTTGAGGGTTTTGCATGAGCGAATTCAAAGAAACAAACAACAGCGAAAACATGTCTGTCAGTAAATACTACAGTGCAGCAAGGCTACAGTTTTCACTTCTTATATTTAAGCCAATTGCCTGTCGGAAATTCATTTTAAATACAAACAATGACAAATGAGCAGTGCATAAACAACGAAAGGGTTTACTGCCAAGTCAAACTATAAACAGCTTAACCTTTAGAGCTGCGAGTGGAGATTAGCAAATTATTTGGTGATTGTAATGTTCCAATGTGCCTTACTGAGGTAAGTGAAGATACCAGTTTACGTATGAATGTACAGGGATTAGGGAATCTTAGAATAATACAGCATAGAAGGAGGCCACTCGGCCCATCATGCCTGTGCCGGCTCTTTGAAAGAGCTCTCCAATCAGTCCCACTTCCCTGCTCTTTCCCCATAGCCCTGCAGCTTTTAAAAAAATTATATATCCAATTCCCTTTGAAAGTTACATTTAATCCGCTTCCACCTGCCTTTCAGCCAGTGCATTCCAGATCATAACAACATGCTGAGTAAAAAAATTCTCTGAATTTCCCGTCTGGCTTATTTGTCAATTATCTTAAATCTGCTGCGTGCAAGCACTAAATCCCACCCAATCTCCACGCTGAGTTCTCGTTCCGACAAATTGACATTTGGGTGCTTTTGATACTGAACTCGGGGTTGGTTTCTGACCCACTCCTCTACCATTCCCCCTGTTCCTGAGACTCTTGAACTGTCATTTTATTAAGTTTAGATTACTTAGGGTTGACTTCATTAATTTCACAGACAAAGTGAAATGTTAACTTAACATCCAGCACAATAATACAACAATCCAATCTTGCCGAGACTGGATTGGTGAACAGTTTTCAATAAGGGACAAAGAACTAACGAAAGACACCTATTTGGATCAAAGGACCTTTGATCTTAACTGTCACACAAATTTAATAAGCACAGAACTCCACTCATTAGCATGTTCTGCAAATCAATCAATGCCTAGCCGATGATATGTTCCAATTAATAGTTACTTTGATCTACAAATCAATATGTTCTTTTCAAGGTGAGGGTGATTACAAGCTCGTCTTTAATAGAAATTGAAGTTCTAAGGTTTTGCTTCTTGTCGATGCTTAGTTGAGTAATTAGATAAAATAAACTGTTCGGAACATTTCCGAATATCAATTGTGTACTAACTGTGGCAGACTGACAGAGTATTTTTACTGAAGATGAAGTATTAAGCAGGGTTGATTATATATGGTGCCACAATATCTGATTAACGTAGAGTCATACAGAGCAGAAGAAGACTATTCGGCCCATCGTGCCTGTGCCAAAGGCTTTAGCTGTGAATATGATGTTCCTATCATTACGAACTCAACTGGAAGTGAAGCTCGAGATTGTTCTTTAATGGCCAGTTGGTAGCACGCTAATAGAGGGGATATCTTGTGCTATGTTTATATTGTGGAACGGCTTCTGTTTGACGTAGTTCAGTATTCTGAGACTGTCATTGCTCTGGAATTTGACTCACTGACTTTGCAAGGTGGACTTCTGAGCGCTGATAGCAACACAATCACAACTGTGCACTTGTTGCAAAGTCACAGTCACGACTTTAATTTTCGACTTTTCTCGATGTTGGAGGAAACAGACCAGGAATGCCGATTGCCATCAGCTTGGCCTGTATGTCCAGGCTGACGGTTCGTCTCTCCATTGGGCAGAATAAAGCGGCAACAAGCAGCATGGGAAACTTAGCACCACCACCGGCAGCCATTTATGTTTGCAGCTGGTAGAGCTGGGCCTCCTCCCCGAAACTGGGGCTGTCACTGGCGTCGGGGCGAGAAGATAAAATAAGCATTATGAAGGAAATCTGTTCCTTCAGAAGTTCTACAAAAAAAAGTGGCTAAGCACCTGATCAGTGAGTTTACATTGCATCATTTATACTTTTTTTTCTTGGGAAGGGGGTGATGCCAGCAGGGTCACAATTAGCGCCCAGCCCTAGTTGCCATGAGACGGTGGTGGTGGTGGGCCTTCTTCCTGAGCAATTGTGTCTTTTTTACAACAACTGAGTGGCTTACTAGCTCACTTTGAAGGACATTAAGAGTCAAGCACTTAGTGTGAGACTAGAGGTGTGTGATCAGAGCAAGTAGGGGTGGCACTAATGGACATTAGTGAATGAGTTGGCTGTTCACAACAATCTGCAAGCTTTCATGATCATTTTGCTGGTGCCAACCCACAAATTGCCAGCTTAATTAAATGTATTGAATGGTGTGTTCTGAATTCAGAGCCTCTGGGTTACTAGTCCAATACAATATACAATAACCCTGGGATAACAACAAAAAATGCTGGAAACACTCAGCAGGCCAGGCAGCATCCATGGAGAGAGAAACAGAGTTAACGTTTCAGGTCAGAGACCCTTCTTCAGAACCATAACCCTGGGTCCTGATAGCTCAGAAAGCTTTTCCAATAGGAACTGAGCCATGCAAGGTACCAAGTTCAATCCTTGCTTTCCATTGGCTGTTACTACCGTTTTATTTACCTTACAAGCAGACTTCCAATACAATTGCTGATAGCAAGTCAGATAATATGTAGGACTGGAGCATTGTACTATGTAATGCACAATATCTTATTCAATTGCAAAGTGTAACAGTGCCTATTTAAGGCTATAACATCTAAATGTTGTTAAGTAAACAGTGGGTGAGTTCATTCAGAGTTCAATTGCTATTAAGGTTGCAGGTCACAAACTTGGTTTTCTCTTTTTTGTGCAAGTTTGATTAGTATGGTCACTCCGAAGTTACAGACATTTTTGGCTCCTGCAACGATTACCGCCTTTGTTTCTTTATACAGGAAACTCTTTATTAACCGGCACCGACTGGACCGGCGTGGTGCCGGTTCATCAAAAAGTCCGGATAACGGAGAGTTATATCTCCCAACGTACGAGAGCCCCGTACACACTGACATGCGCCTGCATTCGGAGCTCCGTCTCCCCGGGGACCGCCAGTTGACCATCTGTCGTGTCCGCTGCCTACCCAGGCTGCACATTCCCCTCCCAATCTACACGCTCCGATACAAGGCAAACGCCTCGGGTTTTTTTTAAAGTTAATTTTAAATGGGAGATGAAGGAAAACCCCGGTTACCTACTCAAGAATTTTGCCGGTTAAGAGAGATTTCCGGATATTTGGGTGCCGGTTAATAAAGAGTTTACTGTACTTCTTTTTGAAGTGTGACAGAGATTTGAATGTGACATTTGAATTGTGATTGGAAAGTATGATGGATAGAAGAGAATTGTGACAGACAGGAAATGCATGCTCAACATAATGTATATATTGATAGCTCTAGGACTGCGTGACCAAAATCACCAATATCCTGTGTTACTGCAACCATGGCACCTTATCCCTCATCATCCTTGACTTCTCTGCAGCCTTTGAGAAGTTGATCACTCCATCTTCCTTCACCCTGTCTGCTCTATGGTCCATCGCCTGCTTACAGTTCCATTCCTACTTGTTTCAACGTAGCCAGTACATGACCTGCAATAGCTGGATAAGTGGTTGGCTTTTTGTTGGATGCGACCGAGCGATGGAAATGTCCATCCTCTTCCTCCCATGGTGGAGTGATCCATCATCACCTGGTGCTCAGCCAAACATTCTGCTCTAAGAAATGATGAAAATCAAATGGCACTTGAGATAAATGTTTAACGCTTTGAATTTCTAGATTAGGATCCTAATTGTGTATCAAAGAGCTACCGGATTACAATCAGCAACAGAATTATGTGAATATCCTTACGCAGATTTACTGTATATCCACCAACGATAGATGAAATTGATTTCGAAACTTCAGGTACTCATTTTCCAGTTCTTGGAACTGCTTTAAGTGACCCTTAGCATTTAGAAACTCTCTATAAGCACATGGAGTTCTTCCAGATATAGTGCACAGTGCTCTAGGGAAAATCTGCTAATATGTTTAGTCAACAAATTTAAAGAAGTATGTTGAGGATGGACGATTTAGAAAACCATGGTATCATTATGCTGCACAGTAGCAGTCGTATTCGGAATGAGGAGAAAGTTAAAGCTCCTGCCCATTTAAACGAGCAGACTCTGTATATAGAGTTGCATCAAGGAGGAGCTGGTTAATGGCGTGATTTACTGCTGATGTCCTTACATCTCCTGTGCAACTGCAACTAAGAAACAACCCCAAAATAAATAGTTTGTCAGCCAAATATATGACTTGAGGACAGTGGAGTCCCCAAAGCCCTCATTTATCCTTGCAGTACTTGTCGAAAATATACTAATTTAAATACAATTTGATTTGTTTTTTAAAAAATTATTTATTAATTCACGGAATGTGGGCATCGCTGGCAAGGCCAGCACTTGTTGCCCATCCCTAATTGCCCTTGAGAAGGTGGTGGTGAGCCGCCTTCTTGAACCGCTGCAGTCCATGTGGTGAAGGTACTCCCACAGTGCTGTTAGGGAGGGAGTTCCAGGATTTTGACCCAACATCGATGAAGGAACGGCGATATATTTCCAAGTCAGGATGGTGTGTGACTTGGAGGGGAACTTGGAGGTGGTGGTGTTCCCATTCGCCTGCTGCCCTTGTCCTTCTAGGTGGTAGAGGTCATGGGTTTGGGAGGTGTTGTTGAAGAAGCCTTGGCGAGTTGTTGCAGTGCATTTTATGCTAACTATGATTGGGCAAATGTAATGTATTCATTTAGTTCTAAACACCTGCTTCCTGCATCAGAGGATAGTTTCAGAACCTGATTTTTGTCGGCAACCTTTGCGTATTTATACTACGTTGCAGGTTAATAAGATTTGAAAGCTTTCTACTTGGAAATCTTCCTCTCCTTCCTCCCAAGATCTAATCGTCACATAGTGCCCAGCCCAGTAGTCTGACCTAAGAACTGTTGAATTTCAAATGACATTTGAGATTAATGTTTAACACTTTGAACTTCTAGATTAGGACTCTAATTC
The DNA here is from genome assembly GCA_030390025.1 of Squalus acanthias. Taxonomy (NCBI): domain Eukaryota; kingdom Metazoa; phylum Chordata; class Chondrichthyes; order Squaliformes; family Squalidae; genus Squalus; species Squalus acanthias. Next base: position 42,873,323 of record CM059438.1, read on the forward strand.
TCTGCCAACGGAGCTACCAGATTACAATCTGCAACAGAATTATGCTCAGATATACTGTATTTCTTTTTAGAACTGCCTCAATGAAATTGACTGTGTTGCTATGAAAAACATTTATCGTTCGACTGAGCAGTTCGTTGTCGTCTAAAGTCCCAGCAATAGAGCAAAATGACTGAATCGCAATGAATCCCTGGCTGCTGCGTGGTGACAATTATCATTTATATTTTGGGGGAATTCCCATTGATGAGAATGCTGCCTTTGTTCTGTTAATCTAACACTAAACAATGGATGTGTTTATTCCAAGGAAATACAAACAGTTAATTCAAGCGCTCCAATACAGATAGCTGGTGAACAGTGACATTATACTGTGTTTTTTTTCTTAATCATGCAAGTTCTTGATGAGGTCGAGTAGAGAATGAACAGGCCCCATTTGTCTTGAATGTGTTTCGTAATAAAGTCTCTAGCTCTATGAATAAACATCTTAGCCCACAGCTTCAATATCTATTCAGCAAAGCAACTGTTTACTGCTTCATGCATACATACTGCTTCACCGGGAATGGTAGCATAGTGGTTATGTTACTGGACTAGTAATCCAGATGCCTGGATGAATGATCCAGAGACGTCAGTTCAAATCCCACCATGGCAGCATTCAGTTAATTAAATAAATTTGGAATAAAAAGCTCGCATCAGTGATGGTGACCAAGAAATTATTGGAATGTCGTAAAAACCCATCTAGTTCACTAATGTAGGAAATCTGCCATCCTTACCTGGTCTGGACCTCCAGACCCAATGTGGTTGACTCTTAACTGCCCTCTGAAATAGCCTAGTTGTAAAAAAAACGCTACAAAAAACAATAATAAGAATAAAACCAGACGGATCACCCGGCATCGATCTCGGCACTGTCTACAGACACGTCAACGGCACACCCTGCTGAATTGACCCTGCAAAGTCCTCCTCACCAACATCCAAGATTGGGAGAACTGTCCCACAGACTAGTCAAGCAACAGCCTGACATAGTCATACTCACAGAATCGTACCTTTCAGCCAATGTCCCAAACTACTCCATCACCATCCCTGGGTATGTCCTGTCCCACCGGCAGGACAGACCAACCAGGGGTGGCGGCACAGTCGGGAAGGAGTCCTGAACATTGACACTGAACCCCATGAAGTCGCAGGGCTTCAGGTCAAGCATGGGCAATGAAACCTCCTGCTGATTACCACCTACCGCCCTCCCTCAGCTGATGAATCAGTACTCCTCCATGTTGAACACCACTTGGAAGAAGCACTGAGAGTAGCAAGGGCACAGAATGTACTCTGGGTGGGGGACTTCGATGTCCATCACCAAGAGTGGCTCGGTAGCACCACTACTGACCGAGCTGGCCGAGTCCTGAAGGACATAGCTGCCAGTCTGGGCCTGCGACAGGTGGTGAGATAACCAACATGAGGGGAAAAACCTACTTGACCTCGTCCTCACCAATCTACCTGTCGCAGATGCATCTGTCCATGACAGCATTGGTAGCAGTGACCACGCACAGCCATTGTGGAGACGAAGTCCCATCTTCAGACTGAGGACACCTTCCATTGTGTTGTGTGGCACTACCACCGTGCTAAATGGGATAGATTCAGAACAGATCTAGCAGCTCAAAACTGGGCATCCATGAGGCGCTGTGGGGCAGCAGCAGAATTGTATTCCACCAGAATCTGTAATCTCATGGCCCGGCATATCTCTCACTCTACCATTACCATCAAGCCAGGGGACCAACCCTGGTTCAATAAGGAGTGTAGAAGAGCATGCCAGGAGCAGCACCAGGTGTACCTAAAAATGAGGTGCCAACCTGGGGAAGCTGCAACACAGGACTACATGCATGCTAAAAAGCAGAAGCAGCATGCTATAGACAGGGCTAAGCGATCCCACAATTAACAGATCAGATCAAAGCTCTGCAGTCCTGCCACATCCAGTCGTGAATGGTGGTGGACCATTAAACAACTAACGGGAGGAGGAAGCTCCATGAATATCCCCATCCTCAATGATGGCGAAGCCCAGCACGAGTGCAAAAGACAAGGCTGAAGCGTTTGCAACCATCTTCAGCCAGAACTGCCGAGTGGATGATCCATATCGGCCTCCTCCTGAGAACCCCACCATCACAGAAGCCAGTCTTCAGCCAATTCGATTCACTGTACGTGATATCAAGAAACGGCTGAGCGCATTGGATACAGCAAAGGCTATGGGCCCCGACAACATCCCGGCTGTCATGCTAAAGACCTGTGCTCCAGAACTAGCCGTACCTCTAGCCAAGCTGTTCCAGTACAACACTGGAATCTACCCGACAATGTGGAAAACTGCCCAGGTATTTCCTGTCCACAAAAAGCTGGCCAAATTACCGCCCCATCAATCTACTCTCAATCATCAGCAAAGTGATGGAAGGTGTCATCGACAGTGCTATCAAGCGGCACTTACTCACCAATAACCTGCTCACCGATGCCCAGATTGGGTTCTGCCAGGACCACTCGGCTCCAGACCTCATTACAAACTTGGTCCAAACGTGGACAAAAGAGCTGAATTCCAGAGGTGAGGTGAGAGTGACTGCCCTTGACATCAAGGCAGCATTTGACCAAGTGTGGCATCAAGGAGCCCTAGTAAAACTGAAGTCAATGGGAATTGGGGGGAAAACTCTCCACTGGCTGGAGTCATACCTAGCACAAAGGAAGATGGTTGTGGTGGTTGGAGGTCAATCATCACAGCCCCAGAACATTGCTGCAGATGTTCCTCAGGGTAGTGTTCTAGGCCCAACCATCTTCAGCTGCTTCATCAATGGTCAGAAATGGGGATGTTCGCTGATGACTGCAGTGTTCAGCGCCATTCACAACTCCTCAGATAATGAAGCAGTCCATGCCCGCATGCAGCAAGACCTGGACGACATTCAGGCTTGGGCTGATAAGTGGCAAGTAACATTCGCGCCACACAAGTGCCATGCAATGACGATCTCCAAAAAGTGAGAGTCTAATCACCGCCCCATGACATTCAACGGTATTACCATCACCGAATCCCCCACCATCAACATCCTGGGGGTCACCATTGACCAGAAACACAACTGGACCAGCCCCATAAATACTGTGGCAACAAGAGCAGGTCAGAGGCTGGGTATTCTGCGGCAGGTTTCTCATCTCCTGACTCCCCAAAGCCTTTCCACCATCTACAAGGCACATGTCAGGAGTGTGATGGAATACTCTCCACTTGCCTGGATGAGTGCAGCTCTAACAACACTCAAGAAGCTCGACATCATCCAGGACAAAGCAGCCTGCTTAATTGGCACCCCATCCACCACCTTAAACATTCACTCCCTCCAGCAATGGTGTACCATGGCTGCAGTGTGTACCATCTACAAGATGCACTGCAGCAACTCGCCAAGGCTTCTTCGGCAGCACCTCCCAAACCCACGACCTCTACCACCTCTACCACCTAGAAGGGCAAGGGCAGTAGGCACATGGGAACGCCATCACCTGCAAGTTCCCCTCCAAGTCACACACCATCCTGATTTGGAAGTATATCGCCGTTCCTTCACCATCGCTGGGTCAAAATCCTGGAACTCCCTCCCTAACAGCACTGTGGGAGTACCTTCACCACATGGACTGCAGCTGTTCAAGAAGGCGGCTTACCACCAACTTCTCAAGGGCAATAAATGCTGGCCTTGCTAGCAATGCCCACATCCCCTGAGCAATAAAAAAAAAATACATGGCTGATGAATGACAGTTATACCTTCAGGACTTACTTGACTCAATCCATGTTAAAATCAAAGGAATCAGACAGAAAATGAAGGAGGATGGTAACTGTATACATTCAACATTTATTAAAGTACCCACTGATACTTTGCTATTTGTAATACTACTTTTCAGTTAAATAAACTCCAAGATAAATGCCAGGAGGTTACATGGCTGATGGCTGGGTGGGGGGCAGATGGGGTGAGCGTGTATGGAAGGCTTGATGGAGCAGCTGGTCTTTCCCTCTCTTTCATTCTTTTATGTTTCACATGTAAATACACCTTGGTGTGTGATATTATATAATAGAAAATGACCTTATTTTAGAACATGCCAGTCAGTCACTCACTGGCTGTTGTTCAGATTCGCCCAGTAACAACTAACGTTGCATCTTAAAAAGTCTAATGTCAGCCATGGCTCGGTGATAGCACTCTCACCTCTCGTCAGAAGGTTGTGAATTGAAGTCCCACTCCAGAGACTTGAGCACATAATCTAGGCTGATACTCCAGTGCAGTACTGAGGGCGTGCTGCACTGTCAGAATCACAGAATCCCCACGGTGCAGATAGAGGCCATTTCGGCCCATCGAGCCTGCACCGACACATATCCCACCCTATCCCCGTAACCCCATGTATTTAATCCCCCTAACACTAAGGGTCAATTTATCATAGCCAAATCAACCTAACCCGCACATCTTTGGACTGTGGGAGGAAACCGGAGCACCCGGAGGAAACCCACGCAGACACGGGGAGAATGTGCAAATTCCACACAGACAGTCACCCGAGGCCGGATTCGAATCCGGGTCCCTGGCGCTGTGAGGCAACAGTGCTAACCACTATGCCACCGTGTTGTCCATCCTTAGGATGAGACATTAAACCAAAGCCCTACTGCCCTTTTGAAGAAGAGCAGGGGAGTTCTCCCCGGTGTCCTGGTCAATATTTATCCCTCAACCAACATCACTAAAACAGATTATCTGGTCATTATCACATTGCTGTTTGTGGGACCTTGCTGTGTGCAAATTGGCTGCCACATTTCCAACATTACAACAGTGACTACACTTCAAAAGTACTTTGTTGGCTGTAAAAGTGCTTTGCGACGACCTGAGGTCATGAAAGGCGCTATATAAATGCAAGTTCTTTCTGGTTAGATAGGGATCACCAGTGAATATTCTACTTGTGTGTCATCAATATGTTAGACTAAATGTTGCTTTAACGATGCATTATCCTACAGCTAAAATTCTGAGACTGCATAGTCCATCCAGTCAGTCCCTCCGCCAAAAGGCTGTGGATGCTGGGTCAGTTGAAATTTTCAAGCCTGGGGCTGATAACATTTTTGTTAGATAAGGGGATAACAAGGCTCTGAATGCTATTGTGCCACCCATGTCCCAGAATGCTCCTGCAGCCCCTACAAGTCGAGAAACGGATTTTCAAAAATGGTCATTTTCATCTGTTCTATTTCTAAAGGAAGTGATATCGGCAGTTTTAGCTGTGAGGGGGCTCCAAACATCCAGAGTTTGGGGAAGACAAATGGTATGCTGATGCAGGCTGGGTAATTCTGAAATGAGAGCACGAAGTGTATCATTGGAATAATGCAGGAGAGTTCAACATCACGACTTGTCTCTGCCCCTCTGACCTAAGCGTGATTTAGTCACATTCTAGGATAGACAGTGTAAAACAATTCATTTTCAAGCACTGTTATCAACCATTTTCTCAAGCACTTAATGCCTGGCATCAAATAGGCAAATATAGCATGCACATGAAAATCTGGAGCACTAGAAAATCTAACCACAGCTTCAAAAAAGTTCCGATAATCCAGAAATGCAAACAGCTCAAAAATAACCTTGAATATATGCTTTGCAACATCTGAAGGCAAAGAGTTGGGCTGAAAATGCAGTGGGACACTGGCTTGTCGTAACTTAAACTGTCAGTTATATCCAACGTTCTGGAGGGGGGGAAATATCTAAAATGCACTAAAACACAACATGAAGCCACAAAATTTAGAAATGACTGAAGGAGAATGCGTGAAATTTATTCTGAAGGGGATTTTAAAGGAATGCATGCCCATTTTACAGTTCTATAATGTATTTTATGGCATTTTGGAGTCTACTATAATTCTGCTTTTCAAGCCACAGACAGCGCCTTTCATGATCTCCGCCAACAAAGTACTTTTGAACTGCAGTCACTGTTGTAATGTAGGGAAATATGGCAGCCAATTTGCGCCCAGCAAGCTCCCACAAATCTGTGATAGTGACCAGATAATCTGTTTTGGCGATGCTGGTTGAGGGATAAATATTGACGAGGAGATCTCCCGGTTTTAAATATGAAAATAAAAGTGGTTGTGAGGACTTCAACACAACTTTACAGGGTGTGCAGGTCCTTTGTTGGGAATTCATGTTATTTTGGGAACTGAAACTGTTCCCACACACACGCGCACCCATACAATAATCCTAACCAGCAGTGTGAACTACAAATGACTAACACTGGCTGACTACCGCAACGATCCCTGTCAGGGATCCCATGGCAACCCAGAAACAGCTGGAGGAATACCTGGGTATGCAGATTTAACTAAAATAAGCAATTTCTAATTTGAAGTATTTTCCGGAGGGATCAGTGTGAGTCACCGTCAAACGAAAGCCGTGAACGGAGCTTAGAACATTGGCCTCCCTCTGTGCTTGTAACCATTCTATGATTCTGTGTTTGTTTTCCTCTTTTAGATACTAATCAACCTGCTGTGCATTGCCGACACTTTCTTTTTTTTAAATCTTATGATGCACAAAGACAGATATTGATGCTGGCGATAATAGTGGATGAACACTTAGCACATTCACGTGATATTCCTCTGCCCTTTTAATGGAGGTGTTAACCCATATAAAATAACTGGGTCAGTACTCATAATCAAAAGGTGGACGGAGAAATGTCATACACACGTGCTGAGTCTTCATTCATTATTATCGCCAGCAGTGATTTTCAGCTAGTATTGCTCTTCTGACCCTGCAAAAACATTTTTAATTCTTGTTCTTGGAAAAGAAGTCATTACTCATTAAAAAAGCTAAACTGTGTGAAAACGTGCTATGTGTGAACAGGCATGTGAAATGCAAACAAGCTGACACGTTTGTAACAAAATCAGAAGCACATTTATTTAAAAAAAATGAAATTACGATCTTGGTACGAACAGTAATCACAGAAGCTCTTCTACCTTAGTCTATATTACTGGTATTCGTTGACAGAACTGGCATTAATGAAAGGGACCATGAGCGTAACATTACCCTGGCTAATATTGGTTAGATTGAATTCTGCGATAAGAGTAAACAGGCAAATATGCAGGGCTTGAAAATGAAGTCCTGTCAAATGAAGCTTGCGATATGATTTTCTGGCCAGAAAATTAAAATTAATTTCTAATGAGTTCAGGAAGCAAAGACTAATTGAATTGCCTTTCGATTTAAAAAAAACGTTTAGCCCATCAAACGCTTCTCTTCCACAAACAATGCGCTATCATTAATTTTCACCAACTCATTCAGTTTCCTGAGCAGTCAACCATAAAAAGGCAACATTTCTTCCTGATAAACAATTCAGCAAATCTCTAGCTCATCAATCTGACCACAAAACCCTACCCTGACCAGTCCTTTCCCTTGTCCCAGCCTCACAGAATATCTTTTCACTTATGTCTTTCCTGATCCCTATAATCTTCTAACCATTCTGAATCAGATACTTAACTAGCTCTTTTCTAAAGCAGTCAATCGACACTCCATTAACTGCTTTTGCTGAAAATCTCTGTATGTGTTCAGTGCTCCGCGGGGAAAGAACTTGCTTTTAATCTCCAATCTTTCGTGAGGTATAATAAGTGCAAACTCATGTGCCCTAATTCCACCATCGCTGTCTAAGTAAAATAACCTGCAAGCAATCTTCTTCGCCTGTGCCTCTCCATGTTTTAAATACTAGAACTAAAATGGCGGCTGTCGAACCGAATACCACTGGCAGAAGCTGTGTAAGATACCACTGAGTATGAAGCGCTTGCTTCCAACATCAGAATCGTTTCACACCTCTGGCCCTCTTTCTGTTGGAGGCAACCCTGTGTAGTATTAAGGCTGTAGTAGAGTTCTACAAGTAAGAAGCGCAGCAAAGAGAGGAAGATTCTCAAATAGTTATCTTATTGGAATTTCTTTTCTGACAAGTCATTAACTCTCTTTCCAAGCAGACAGCTGCTTTATTGAAGAAAAAACACTTGTTACCTTTTGAACATTTTTTCTACTTGGCTCACAGTTACTGCATTATGTGTTATGATTGTTCCACTGGGAGACAACAGTTACATTAGCTTTCTATGTCTATCATCTCTAGTCTTTGTGTGCCAGACCAGAGCTTTATGGCATGCTCCAGTAATTGCCAAATCAAGTGGGTAAAAGGCTACTGGATAATTTAAGCAAAGCTTTATCTTCACATTGTGTGAAGTAAGCATTACTTTACTGTAGCTGATGTATATTCAAACATCTCTCCATGAACTTCAGTCCATTATTTTCTTTGTTGGATAATTTGGGATCAGTGGCTGTGCTGTGCTTCTGCCAGTGTTACTGCAAACTGACGCATCAAATCGATGTTTGGATGGGTGCATCTTAAATACTCCGTGCTGGTATGAACTCAGCATCGAGCATCGTGATATCAGCCTGCTCAGTACTTCTGGGCGTGATTTTAGTTCCAGGGTTAAGTGGAGTTTGTGAGGCAAAGTTAACTAAACCAAATTGATGGGGTGAAAATGGTCCCACCGATTCCGGTGCTAGATTGACAATACAAGTTGTGGCTGGTGATGGTCAGCCCGCTCATCAGCACACACACAATCCTACTCCACCAATATTTTGTGCACGTTGCGATTATAATCCCAGGGGACGCTTCGAACTAACTGCGCCCCTCGGATACACAAGCACTGCGCGCTGGCAGCTGCAGGAGGCCCAGGACCCGAAGTCCTCGTGGGCCCAAAGCACAACTGTAGGTGCGGTAGGCAAGTACGCGCGCGATGCTTGCACCCGCAGGAAGCCGGAAAGCCGAATTTCTGGCCCAATGTCCTCTCCACTTGCGTACTTCTGCAGAAAGAGCTTCAAAACGCCAGTGATGGCCCGCCGCCTCCGGGTAAGATTATTTCCAGCTGTGCTCTGTCACCACTGCTTTTCTAAGTCTCAGTGAGAATTTCTGCTGCTTCCATCACTTTTTCAGCTCCAAGCATAGTTTTTGATGGGAACATCCCGCCTGGTAGCAGCCCGCCTGAACTGATCAACCGGTTCACTTCACTGACCCCCATTGAGTTCAAATCAGACTATCGTTCTGCAATATTTACATTGTGCAGTTCTTGGCAAGTAGGTATTTAGGAATATCACAGGGAAAATAGGTGACTTGGAAGCTTAACATGGTGCCGATGATTGTCTCAAAGAAAGGCTCTTATAATTCTCCTCTTTCCCACCGCCAACACCCCCCCCCCCCCCCCCAATTTTGCAGGTGGGGCGAAAATGGGGCACAGCACACAGTGTTGACGTTGTCATCGTCTGCTCAGCGCAGCGGGGCGCTACCGGTTACCGCCGCCGCTAAACTCCCGCTGTATTTAGCGGGAGTCGTTAGCAGTGCCGCGCCCGGGCAAAGAGTTGTTTGCGCCCCACGAGAGGCACAAATGCACCAAATCTCTAGCCCAATAAGTTTAATCCAGCACTAAGAGACATCTTGACAAGACAGTCAAAACAGCATAGTTTAGCCTCGTATAATTTATTGGTGAGACACCACATTTAGAACGGCGCATACATTTTTGGAATTGTAATTTCAGAAGGGCATTGATGCATTGTGAAAAACAATTTTAGGCCTGCAGGGTGTAAGGTTCTAGAGAGTTACAGAACTGAACTTATTTGCATCAAAGAGCAGAAGATTGAGACCATGACCCCATCTTTATAATTATGAGATTGATGAATAAACTAGACGTAAGCAAGTTATTTAGTTTAGAATATATTTATAGAACTAAAGGTCACAAATAGAAAATTAACCATGACCAAATAAGCCTAGAGATATGAAGAAATGTAATTTCCCTCACAGTAGTAGATTTGGGGAATAGATTCTGAGTAAAAGCAATTAATGTTATATTGATAAAGTTCTTTAAAGGGAGCTGGATAAATACTCCTATAAGGCAACTATACCTTGTTTTAATTAACTTCAGGTCCCTTGTTTCAGCATTAAATCTGCATGTGCCGAGACTTGCATTTATATATCACCTTTCATGACCTTAGGATATTCCAAAGCGCTTTACAGCTAATAAAATACTTTTGAAGTCTTGTAATATAGGAAATGTGGCGCACTGTAAGATCCCACAAACAAGAACGTGATAATGACCAGATCATCCATTTATTAGTGATGTTGGTTGAGCCATAAATATTGGCCAGGACACCGGGGAGAGCTCCCCTGCTCTTCTTCAAAATAGTGCCATGGTATCTTTTACATTCACCCAAGAGGGAAGACGGGGCCTCGGTTTAATGTCTCATCCGAAAGACGGCACCTCCGACAGTGCAGCACTCCCTCAGCACAGCCTGGATTGTCAGCCGAGATTATGTGCTCATGTTCCTGGAGTGGGCCTTTTTTGCTCAGAGACAAGAGTGCTATCACTGAGCCACGACTGACACCTAGCATGAAATGAGTTACAATGCCTGCAGTGGCGAATGGATTTTAGGCTTCTTAAGTATTCCTTTTTTTGTTACTGTTAAATTATAATCTTAGAATATGGTGCACAACTCATAATCGGGTACGGTAGCATAGTGATTATGTTACTGGACTAGTAATCCAGAGGCCTGGACTAATAATCCAGATAATTTGAGTTCAATCCTATCATAGCAGCTTGAGAATTTGAATTCAGTTTAAAAAAATATCTGGAAATAAAAAGCTGGTACTAGCAAAAGTGACCATGAAACTGTCCGATTGTCATAAAAACCCAACTGAATACCTGCCGTCCTTTCCCTGTCTGGGCCTATATGTGACACCAGTCCCACATCAACGTGGTTGACTCTTATCTGCCCTTTGAATTGGCCTAGCAAACCACTCAAGGGCATGTAGGCATGGACAATAAATGCAGGCCTTGCCATTAATGGTCACATCCCAAGAATGCATGTATAAAAAATTAGTACCAGTAAACCAGTCACAGCACTATATTTACATAAACTACTTTCCAACTTGTTTAAAACTTCGTTCCATGATATAAAAAAAAGCGTTTCTACCATTGCAACTTCACTTAGCAATTCTGAACATGAAGTGGGAACTAAGCTCCATGGAACTCTTCACATCTGTTGACTAACCTTCAGGTCAGTGCGGAAGTGCTGATACTGGCACATTTATTCAGAATTGCCCAATCCTACCCCGACCTCAGAAACTCAGGATAAAGATCTCCCAGTGGTGACTCTGGTTCTATTGCAGTTACAGTGGTGGAACGGAATCACAGGATTATGGATATTCAGGGCCTCCATTTTAAATTTGGCCTTGAAATATGAAGAAGTTCCAAGAGATTTGTGAACTGTTCACTGTTACAATGTGGGTGCTCTTCCAACACCTGAAACTTGTTTTCATGTCCAAAAAAAGTATTTTCCGTCAATAGACCAAGGGGGAATAATTCGGTTGCTTTGCGCCTCCCGTTAGCGCCCTAAGAGGCGATGATGTCATCGCCGTGCACAGCACCCCAGCCGCCATCTTCGGTAGCACCCCCTGACTTACCGCCGGACGCTATGTCCGACGGAGTCAGGGGGGCCTACCTACGGCCGGGGCGGCGCTATTTAAAGGCGCAGTACCGGGCGGCCATTTTTGTTGCTGGCCGCCTGCAAGCACCTGCCTCCACTGCCGTCCCCGGCCTCCTGACCCGCCCTCCCGCGGAGTGCCGGCTGCTCTCTGTGAGCCCGGCACTTCTCTTGAGTGCCGGGCTCTTTTGCTGGCACTCCCGATCCCCGGTGGCCCAACTGGGCCCGGGTCGCGCTGCACAAGACTCCTCCCCTTTAAGAAGGGGAGGAAGGCCTGCAATACTGCGGCGTGACGTGTCGATATTCCCTCGCAGCGCCCCAAGAGGGAGGCGGGGCACTTTCAGTAGCGCCCCGCTTCCCTCTTGGGGCGCTACCACTCAATTTTGGCTGCGGGGGCGCTAAATTTTCCGGGGTGCTAAAAGTAGCATAGTTAGCGACCCAAAGGGGGTGCGACTCACTTTCCGCCCCTCCCAAGTCCCTTATAAACTGAGATGCAACCTTAAACATGTTGTAAATGGAGCAGCATGCCACAGGACTAACAGTGACCCATTAACCAGAGACCTTGTGGGCCACCCACCAACCTCCCCTGTCCACTCCAAAAAAATGTAAATATCACACCTGTGAACATCATGCGCAGGCTAAAACTAATGGTCCAATTTATTTATACGTTGAATAATAGCGCAGAAACAGAAAAGTGCAGCAAGGACTCGGTTAATATACTTAATCTGTTTTGAGCGACAAAAAAAGGAGTTCAAACTCCTCGTGGTTCAGTAACTTCCACCTGAGTCTCTGATGAAATGTTACGGAGTGAGAACTCGACAGAGCCTCTTATTAGTTGCCTCACAAGGAGTAGGCGGTGTAAATCAGGGAACACAAGGCACCAGAGCTGCTGGCCGAATATATTCTTATCTTTTCTTTGAAGTGCAAGCAAGCACGTTTCAATATTAAATGGATTTTTCACTGCGGTCAGGCAGTTAGGATAGTAACCATTTCTACACAACTTAGGAAGACTCCTGATGGGTTCAATTAGAGATAATGGCTGTGTCTACTTCCCCCAATTTGACACTCCCGTACATCATCTCAAAAGAAATTGAACCAAGAATCATTTAATCTGACACAATTAATTTATGAATACATAGAATTATACATAGTAGTCTTACATAGTGTCAGCTGTGGTTCAGTGGGTTGCACTCTCGCCTCTGAGTCAGAAGGTTCTGGGTTTAAGTCCCACTCAAGAAACTTGAGCACATAAATCTAGGCTGACACTCCAGTGCTGCACTGATGGAGGGGCCGTCTTTCAGATGAGACGTTAAACCGAGGCCCCGTCTGCTCTCTCAGGTGGACGTAAAAGATCCCATGACACTATTTTGAAGAAGAGCAGGGGAGGTATCCCCGGTGTCCTGGCCAATATTTATCCCTCAATCAGCATCACTAAAAACAGATTATCTGGCCTTTATCACATTGCTGTTTGTGGGAGCTTGCTGTGCGCAAATTGGCTGCCGCGTTTCCTACATTACAACAGTGACTACACTTGAAAAGAACTTCATTGTTGTAAAGTGCTTTGGAATGTCTTGAGGTTGTGAAAGGTGCTATATAAATGCAAGTTCGTTCGTTCTTTCTTACTGCATTTACAGCACAGAAACAGGCCATTCAGCTCAACAGGTCCATGCCAGGTGTTTATGATCCACACGGGCCTCCTCCCGCCATTCTTCATCTAACCCCATCAACATATCCTTCTATTACTTTCTCCGTTGTGTTTATCTAGCTTCCCTTTAAATGCATCTATGCTATTCACCTCAACTGCTCCACATTCTAACCATTCTCTGGGTAAAGAAGTTTCTCTGAATTCCCTATTGGATTTATTTGTGATTATCCTCAATTTATGGCCCCCAGTTTTGGACTCACCCGCAAGTGGGAACATCGTCTTTATGTCCACCCTATCAAACCCTTTAATAATCTTAAAGATCTCTATCAGGTCACCCCTCAATCTTCCCTTTTCGAGAGAAAAGAGTCCCAGCCTGTTCAATCTTTCCTAATAGGTATAACTCTCAGTTGTGGTATCATTCTAGTAAATCTTTTGTGCACCTTCTCCAGTGCCTCGATATCCTTTTTATAATATGGAGACCAAAACTGTTCGCAGTACTTCAAGTGTGGTCTAACCAAGGTTCTATTCAAATTTAACAGAGCTTCTCTGCTTTTCGATTCTATCCCTTTAGAAATGAACCCCAGTGCTTTGTTTGCTTTTTTATGGCCTTATTAATAACAACAGTAACAACTTGCATTTATATAGCGCCTTTAACGTAGCAAAACGTCCCAAGGTACTGAACAAGAGCGTTATCAATAAAAATTTGACACCAAACCACAGAAGGAGATATCAGGACAGCTAAAGAGTTAGGTTTTAAGGAGAATCATAAAGGAGGAGAGCGAGGTAGAGAGGCGAAGAGGTTTAGGGAGGGAATTCCAGAGCTTAGGGCCTTGGCAGCTGAAAGCACGACCGCCAATGTTGGAGCGATTAAAATTGGAGATGCACAAAATGCCAGAATTAGAGAGTGCAGATATCTCAAAGGCTTTTAGGACTGGAGGAGGTTAGAGAGATAGGGAGGGACAAGGCCATGGAGAGGTTTGAAAACAAGGATGAGGATTTTAAAATTGAGGCGTTGTCAGACCGGGAGCCAGTGTAGGTCAGCAAGCACAGGGGTGAACAGGACTTGGTGCGAGTTAAGATAAGGACAGCAGAGTTTAGGATGAGCACAAGTTTATGTAGGGTGGAAGATGGGAGGCCTGGCCAGGAGAGCATTGGAATAGTCAAGTCTAGAGGTAACAAAGAGATGGATGAGGGTTTCAGCAGCAGAAGAGCTGAGGCAGAGTCGGAGTCGGGCGATGTTACGGAGGTGGAAGTAGACAGTCTTGGTGCTGGAGCAGATATGTGGTCGGAAGCTCATCTCGGGGTCAAACACAACACCAAGGTTGCGAATGGTCTGGCTCAGCTTCAGACAGTTGCCAGGGAGAGGGATGGAAACGGTGACCAAAGACAATGGCTTTGGTCTTCCCAAAAGTTATTTGAAGGAAATTTCAGCTCATCCAATACTGGGTGTCGGACAAGCAGTGTGACAAATCAGAGATAGTGGAGGGGTCAAGAGAGGTGGCAGTGAGATAACCTGTGTTGCTACTTATAGTGATTTGTGTATCTGTACCCCCAGATTCCTCTTGCCAAGGAGTATGTGGCCTCCTTATTCTTCCTACCAAATGTACCACCTCACACTTATCTATATTGCAGTTAATTTGCCAATTATATGCCCATTCTGCAAGGTTATTAATGGCCTGGACTAATGATCCTGAGACGTGAGTTCAAATCCCACCACGGCAGCTGGGGAATTTAAAATTCAGTTAATTAAATAAATCTGGAATAAAAAGCTAGTATCAGTAATGGTAACCATGAAACTATCGGATTGTCGTAAAAACCTATCTGGTTCACTAATGTCCTTTAGGGAAGGAAATCTGCCGTCCTTACCCGGTCTGGCCGATATGTGACTCCAGACCCACAGCAATGTAGTTGACTCTTAACTGCCCTCTGAAATGGCCTAGCAAGCCACTCAGTTGTAACTAACCGCTACAAAACACAATAATAAGAATGAAACCGGACGGACCACCCGGCATCGACCTCGGCAACGGCACACCCAGCCCAGTCAACCCTGCAAAGTCCTCCTCACCAACATCTGGGGACTTGTGCCAAAATTGGGAGAGCTGTCCTACAGACTAATCAAGCAACAGCCTGACAGTCATACTCACAGAATCATACCTTTCAGCCAATGTCCCAAACTCCTCCATCACCATCCCTGGGTATGTCCTGTCCCACCAGCAGGACAGATCCACCAGGGGTGGTGGCACAGTGGTATACAGTCGGGAAGGAGTGGCCCTGGGAGTCCTCAACATTGACTCCGGAACCCATGATGTCTCATGGCTTCAGGTCAAGCTTGGGCAAGGAAACTTGCTGATTACCACCTCCCGTCCTCCCTCAGCTGATGAATCAGTTCTCCTCCATGTTGAACACCACTTGGAAAAAGCACTGAGAGTAGCAAGAGCACAGAATGTACTCTGGGTGGGGGACCGAGAGTGGCTCGGTAGCACCACTACTGACCAAGCTGGCTGAGTCCTGAAGGACACAGCTGCGACAGGTGGTGAGAGAACAAACACGAGAGAAAAAGCTACTTGATCTTGTCTCTACCTGTCACAGATGCATCTGTCCATGACAGTATTGGTAGCAGTGACCAGCACAGTCATTGTGGAGATGAAGTCCCGTCTTCACACTGAGGACACCCTCCATCATGTTGTGTGGCACTACCACCGTGCTAAATGGGATAGATTCAGAACCGGTCTAGCAGCTCAAAACTGGGCATCTATGAGGCCCTGTGGGTACTGTGCTGTGGGTAGGTTGAAGGAATTCTGGCCAACTTGTGATCTGTGCTTGTGCTATATAATATTCAGAATTTTCTATCATAAATGAGAAATTATAGGGCTGATTTGAACTCCTGGTTGGAAACTGGCAGGAGTGGACGGCAATGTGAAAATCTGGAACTCTGTTCCCCAAAAGCTGTTGGATGCTGAGTCAGTTGAAATTTTCGAAGTTGAGATCGACAGAATTTTATTCAGTAAGGGTATCGAGGGATATGGATCAAAGGCAGGTAAATGGAATTGAGGTACAAATCAGCCATGATATAATTGAATGGAGGAACAGGCCCGGGGGGAGGGGTTTAAATACTCCTTTGTTCAATCCTGTGCGGGAGTCTTCATCGGAGACCCGGCAGACCTTAACTGTCAGGCCTCATTTGAATGCCGCCGGTCAGTTGCTCGACAGTTTCGACCAGCAAGTGGAAGCTGGCCGATGTTGGGGAGGGAACGAAGATCGAGTGGCCAGGAGACCACCCACCGGCACATAGAGAAGGCTGCCGGCCACAAGGTAAGTCCGGGAGGGGGTGTTGTTGCAAAGGGTCTCGCGGCTGGGGAGAAGGAGGGGGAGCCTGGGGCAGCGGAGGCCCAGACTTTCCTTTTGCGGCCGCTCCTGCTCCTCTTGGGCCCCACTAAGGAGAGTTGTTTCTTTACCTTACCTTAAAGAGCCTTACTGGCTTCCCGACAGCTTTACTTTCAACCCTCGGGAGCAGGTTAAAATGCCATCAGGGTCCCGTGTTCGTCATGAGTTCCCGACTTGCATTTATTAATGAGGCTCCGGCAAAGCTCGGCATGAGCCTCACGTGCCACCAAAGCCAGATGTGCTAAAAGGTGGAATCGGCAGGAACGGAGCGAGAAAGGGAGCCGCTCCATTCCCATCAATGGTGGAGAGTTAAAATTCCACCTTAAATGGATCTATCTGTGCGGACTAACATTCTGTGGGAAACCATGTAACTGAGCTCGAGGAAGAAATGGGCCACAGTTATATCATCCGACCTGCAGAACAGCACACTGATGCATGTTGGGGATCTTCCACATTGCAGCAACACATGGCCGAAAATCCTTGGCAGAGTATCATGTTCCTGAGTGTGAAGTGCAAAGGAGGCTCGAGTTCCCCTGTAAGCATGAGCAGCTGTAAGTGTTCACTCCTTTCATAATGTTTTGCAAAAACCCTATTCATAGTTTCGACCCTGTGTCATCACGTTCTAAAGCTGAAAATAAATGAGGATCATTGTATTTCTGACTGACCTTGAAACTTAGTGTGTTTTTATCGAAACAAATCCAGAGATGGTTCGTCAATTAATTAGAAGGTAGATTTGTCAAAAAAACTTACAAGGGGCATGATGGCCTCAAATAATTATTTCTTAAGCAAACTCAATAAGCATCAACTTTCTCAGAAGTTCAGTAATTTCTTGTTGTGGTTTATTTTTCTCGCAGTTCATTATTTTTCATGAAATCTTTTTTGCATGGCTACTTTTCATTCAAAGAGCCGCAGTTCGAATTCCTACACTAACACTTTGCTAAGAGAATTGACGACACGATTGAACAGATCTCCCAGAACATTGCTCTCAGTACTGTTGCAAGAGGAGAATTTTTAAAGAGGTTAGTAAGAGAGCTCCCCAAAGACAATAAAAGCAAGTGTTTTTGATTGGTTTCTGGAAAATAAAATCAATACTACTTTCCTTACTAACTGCAGTAAATAAAAAAAATGGTTCCCTCACATATCACACTTCCATTACTAAATATATCCCTGCAGGCAATAATGGTGAGCAGCTCTATACCTGTACTGGACTGCTTTTCAAACTTATATCTGAAGGACCACTTGGACAATGTGGAAAACTGCCCAGGTATGTCCTGTCACAAAAAGCAGGACAAATCCAACCCGGCCAATTACCGCCCCATCAGTCTACTCTCAATCATCAGCAAAGTGATGGAAGGTGTCATCGACAGTGCTATCAAGCGGCACTTACTCACCAATAACCTGCTCACTGATGCCCAGTTTGGGTTCCGCCAAGACAACTCGGCTCCTGACCTCATTACAGCCTTGGTCCAAACATGGACAAAGGAGCTGAATTCCAGAGGTGAGAGTGACTGCCCTTGACATCAAGGCAGCATTTGACCGAGTCTGGTATCAAGGAGCCCTAGCAAAACTGAAGTCAATGGGAATAAGGGGGAAAACGCTCCACTGGCTGGAGTCATACCTAGCACAAAGGAAGATGGTTGTGGTGGTTGAAGGTCAATCATCACAGCCCCAGGACATCGCTGCAGGGCAGTGTCCTAGGCCCAACCATCTTCAGCTGCTTCATCAATGACCTTACCTCCATCATAAGGTCAGAAGTGGGGATGTTCGCTGATGACAGCACAGTGTTCAGCGCCATTCACAACTCCGCAGATAATGAAGCAGTCCATGCCCGCATGCAACAAGACCTGGACGAGGTTCAGGCTTGGGCTGATAAGTGGCAGGTAACATTCACGCCACACAAGTGCCAGGCAATGACTATCTCCAACAAGCGAGAGTCTAACCACCTCCCCTTGACATTCAATGGCATTACCATCGCCAAATCCCCCACTATCAACATCCTGGGGGTCACCATTAACCAGAAACTTAACTGGACCAGCCACATAAATACTGTGGTAACAAGAGCAGGTTCGAGGCTAGGTATTCTGTGGCGAGTGTCTCACCTCCTGACTCCCCAAAGCCTTTCACCATCTACAAGGCACAAGTAAGGAGTGTGATGGAATACTCTCCACTTGCCTGGATGAGTGCAGCTCCAACAACACTCAAGAAGCTCGACACCATCCAGGACAAAGCAGCCCGCTTGATTGGCACCCCATCCACCACCTTAAACATTCACTCCCTCCACTACCGGCGTACCGTGGCTGCAGTGTGTACCATCTACAAGATGCAGTGCAGCAACTCGCTAAGGCTTCTTCGGCAGCACCTCCCAAACCCGCGACCTCTTCCACCTAGAAGGACAAGGGCAGCAGGTGCATGGGAACACCACTACCTCCAAGTCACACACCATCCTGACTTAGAAGTATATCGCCGATCTTCATCGTCGCTGGGTCAAAATCCTGGAACTCCCTACCTAACAGCACTGTGGGAGTACCATCACCACACAGACTGCAGCGGTTCAAGAAGGCGGCTCACCACCACCTTCTCAAGGGCAATTAGGGATGGGCAATAAATGCTGGCCTTGCCAGCAACGCCCACATCCCATAAACGAAAAAAAAAAGAACTTGCAAATATTGGCACACTCCTGGGGATCTCTGAAAATGCTCATGCACTCCAATCAACTTACCAGCCAGACTGATATTGTGGGCCAAAATAACGCCAATAAATGTAAATTCCAGGCATTTCAATTGTGTGCCAGACCACACAGATGAGTACTCAGGAGAGTGCCGACAACTCGATAACGTAACACTGTTGCAATCTCCCTTCCATTTTTCAGGAAACAATGCAAATTCGCCTCCTCTCAGTACATCATCTTCCACAGTAATGCGATGGCAGTCTTTAACTTTAAAACATGACATTTCCTTATGAGCATTGTGTTGAATGATTTATTTTATCAATTGAATTATGTTGATATCTTTTGGGGATGCGGGGGAAGGATAACCTTAGGTAGGTTATGGAAACCAAAATGATAATAGGGTTAAGTTATCATGAATAGAAGATGAAAATCATTGAATTCAGGGGACTGCATTCTAATGCCGCTATAGTTATTGGCGCTGGTGCAGGTCATTGAGTTCACTTGTTGCAACAACACATGGATATGTCTGGAACTGATTCTGAACTTCCTGTTGTTTGTGTATATGGCAAAATCTCAGAAGCCTCATAAAATAAAATGGATCTGTAACTGAACAAGAGGGTGGGTGGATCTTTAGGAAATATTGAGTGCATGTACATTACTGATTTTTAAAAATATACCCTTGATATATTTTCCATTCTTTTTACATCTTTACTTGTGTTAGCAGGTATGGTGCTCTGGGGTAGTATGGAGTGAAATATGGGAGAATCTTCAGTCCATTGTTCACCCTGATACTGGGCCTGGGATGAGTAGATAAAAGCTGTAATAGACTCCAAATGTAAAAAGAATGAAGGAAAGTGTTACAGTTGAACGTCTTCCTGATACTTTTCTCTTGTTTCTAACCTGACAACAGTTTCCTTAATCAGACGAAGTTGCTTAGGAATCGAAGACTTTGTCCTTATTTTTTGCTATGTTATAGGTTAATGTCACCCAAGCTTAACAATTGACCAGAGGACAAGTGGGATGCCCACCATGTTTTCCTGTCTCCTCAAAGTTCCACACTACTAGGTCTCTGCGTACAGGTTAAAACTTCTGTCCACATATATGTACAGATAGAAGAGTATACAGATTCAGGAAGAATTGACAAATACACATTTACATCACATACAACCTTGGCTAATTACTTAACAAAACCACGTCCAAGGTTTGTCTAGCTTCTCTGGAAAGTCCTTAGAAAAAATAGTTGTGTATATGTAAGTTCTTTAAATCTGCTTGGTCCTGGACAGTTTTTAGAAAGTTTTTTGAAGGTTTTATAGCTGGCTCTCAGGCTCCAAGTTAATGAACAGCCTTCTTTCTCTTTTTAAAGATTGATTTGCATCCATCACAGCATGTGGCATCTGGTTTGTGGCTGATATGTGCCTTATATTCATGAATCTCTGATGGCCTTTCCCACGGGTAGTCGGAGGAAATAATAAATCTTTTAGCTGTATTATAACAGGATATATCAGATTACAGTGCTACCTCTGGAGCACACAAGAATAACAAGCATTCTTGTCATGTCACTTCTGGAATGCCAGACTACTGTTAAAAGTGTTACCTTGTAATTCCAATGTACTGGTGGTGTGATAGTGTTACCAACATGGATATTATATATAGAAACATAAAATATTATATTAAAAATCTTGCATCTGCATGTACTTGCTGTCTGCAAAGTTTTACTTCCTGTTGTCAAGTTTTTGTGTTGACATTTTCCTATTTTAAATTCCTATGTATACACTTATAATGAAAAATTCCTATGTAATCTTGTCACATTGTAATTACACCTTCCCTCCAGTGGTGGTGCTGTAACATCTCAGTTTTGCATCTCCCAGCTTCTCAGCCTGCGCTACAGAGAAACGCTTATGCTCCAACCAACTCTACTTCCCAAATTGCCGTAAGCTTTGATATTTGACTATAAATAATAATATAAAAGCACATCTATTATGTATTAAAAATCTTGACTCCATGAGGAGAGGCGCATTCCCGGCATAAGTGCCAAGATGTAACTGCCTGCAACCTCGGCCAAAGATCATGGGGTTGGGAGAGGCAGGACCATTTAAATGCCTTCAGTGATTTCGGGGTTATCTGAGGCACTCACACTCAAGAGGCCAGAAAGTTCAGATGAAGAGTCCTGAGCCAGAACTGGTTTTGCTTTCCCCCCAAAACAATTCTTAGTTGTCCTTGCACTTCCTGTTAACTATATCCATCATAAATTCTGATGTCCACATTTATAATGGAAGCTGCCTATATGCAATTGCCCCACTGTAATTACACCCTCCTACCAGTGGAAGCTCTGCAGCACCACCAGTGGCAGGCGAGTATGAATCCCTTCATGGCCTCGCCCCCTCCCTATCTCTGTAACGTCCTCCGGCTCTACAATCCTTTAAGAACTCTGCATTCCTCCAAATCTGGCTTCTTGCGCACCCCCAACTCCCTTCGCCTCACCATTAGTGGCCGTGCTTTTAGCCATCTAAGCCCTACACTTTGGAATTTCCTTCCTAAACCTCTCCACCTCTCCTTCTTTAAGACTCTCCTTAAAACCTACCTCTGTGACCAAGCTTTTAGTCACTCCTCCTAATATCTCCTTCTTTGGCTCAGCATCCATTTTTGTCTGATTACGCTTCTGAGAAGCGCATTGGGATGTTTTTCCATGTTAAAGGTGCTATATAAAGGGAAGTTGTTGTGGCTGTTAAAGAAAATACCTAATAATATATTTTTATGGTGCACTTTTTTTACTGGCCGAATTACATAATATTAAATATGATGTGAATATTTACAAACAAATTACTGCTCTAACTAAGATTCATGTGCCTCTGGCGAGGACTGCTGGCCTCAATCTCTTGAGCAGTACTTTCCAAATGATTATCGAGTTAAATCCAAGTATTCTGTTGTTTTCAACTAATATTCTGAATATATCCTAATGTCAGTCCTTTCATTGATAAGAAGTCCATCCTTCAAAGGTCGAGGAAGACTGGCAGACCCTTCCTGAAGTGCTCTTGCCCTTTTGCCATCCAAATCCACCTGAGGGTAACTTCCCCGATCCTGAGATCCCAGTGGGGAACTGGGCTCAAAGGTAGTTTGGCTCAGAGAATCAGCGCGACAGTGTTGCAGCCCGACCCACGCTCCCTTTGAGAGTGCCTCCCCTCGGGGGCTCAGGATGAGTGATTTAACCCTTACAATAGAAAGACATCTACTCAACAGCAACACCCCCTGTACAATAACCACAAGAAGAGATGTTTGACTCTTTCTCAGACTATCCTTCACATTGAGTAAACCACCACCTCCAATAAGAAATCATGCTGTCAGAGCACCATCAAACTAATGAACAGCTTTTTGTGTGTTTACAAGCACAGTACAAAGTACTGGACCAGAATTAGGAATTACAGCAAATAGACTGCAGATGTGTTTATTCATCACAACCTCAGCTGCATTCTTACTGTAAAATACTGACTATAAGGATAGGTTAAAACTCTTCAAAGTAATTACAATCAGGCAGTTTTCTAAAACATGCAAGGTGTCTTGTGATCCTTTTGGGTGTTCATCGTGCTTTAATGAAAGCTAGGAACTAATTGTGGATAGTAACTACTGAAAAAGGTAACTGCAGTCACTGATTATGGGAAAAGCCATGGGGGGGCTATTTACACGTATATTTTAAGAGCTGGTTCATTCTAATAAACTATGTGTTAAGGGAATGTAACATGACCCTGGTTAATCATTTTCCTCCACAAAAATAAAATAAATCCTAACTTGGTGACAAAAGTACTTTTGCTTCTTCAGAATGCGAGTGCGAGTACATGCACTTTTAATTTTTTTTAATTATTTTATGGGATCAGAGCGTCGCTGGCAATGCCAGCATTTATTGCCCATCCCTAGCTGCCCTTGGGAAGGTGGTGGTGAGCCGCCTTCTTGAACTGCTGCAGTCCGTGTGGTGAAGGTACTCCCACAGTGCTGTTAGGGAGGGAGTTCCAGGATTTTGACCAAGCGACGATGAAGGATCGGCGATATACTTCTAAGTCAGGATGGTGTGTGACTTGGAGGGGAACTTGGAGGTGGTGGTGTTCCCATGCGCCTGCTGCCCTTGTCCTTCTAGGTGGAAGAAGTCGTGGGTTTGGGAGGTGCTGCCGAAGAAGCCTTGGCGAGTTGCTGCAGTGCATCTTGTAGATGGTACACACTGCAGCCACGGTACGCCGGTGGTGGAGGGAGTGAATGTTTAAGGTGGTGGATGGGGTGCCAATCAAGCAGGCTGCTTTGTCCTGGATGGTGTCAAGCTTC
The DNA here is from genome assembly GCA_030390025.1 of Squalus acanthias. NCBI lineage: Eukaryota > Metazoa > Chordata > Chondrichthyes > Squaliformes > Squalidae > Squalus > Squalus acanthias. Next base: position 42,896,820 of record CM059438.1, read on the forward strand.
TTGAGTGTTGTTGGAGCTGCACTCATCCAGGCAAGTAGAGAGTATTTCATCACACTCCTGACTTGTGCCTTATAGATGGTGGAAAGGCATTCGGAGACAATGCATAACATTTTTCAGTGTGTAAGATCATGTAACACTGCAGTACTTTTTACTAGGGCCTAGCACCAAAACAATTTGGATTACCAGATAATTATGGACCAAGAAGGCCATTCAGCCCATCTTAATTCATAAATTTATCCAGCGATATGCCAACGTTCCCCTCATTTAAGCCTCTAATTGCTTCTTAAATGATTCCAGGATTTTCGCTTCCACTACTCTATCTGGAAGTCTATTCCACACATTGATCACTCTTTGTGTGAAGAAGCATTTCCTGATATCAGTCCTAAAATTAAGTTTTCTGAGACAACTCCTTACCAGGGTGAAAAGAGTTTCCCCAGTCTTGCCTGATAACTCTGACCAATGACACTGGGATCAGCTAGAAGCCCTTCTCTCCATGGCTTAAATGTTTCTTTTGTTTCTTGACCACCAGAACTAGACATAGTACTTGAAATGCTGTCTGACCAGAGTACTTTAAAGTTTGGTCACTACCTCCTCCAACTTGCATTCTGCTTTTTTGGCTATGCTGTTCAACATGCATTCCTTTGTTGCCTCTAGACTCGACTACTCCAATGCTCTCCGAGCCGGCCTTCCACCTTGCACCCTCCGTAAATTTGAGCTCATGCAAATCCGCTGCCCGTATCCTAAAGCGCATCAAGTCCTGTTCGCCCACCACCCCTGTGCTCACTGACCCACATTGGCTCCCGGTCCGGCAATGCCTTGATTTAAAAATTCTCATCCTTGTTTTCAAATCCCTCCATGGCCTCGCCCCTCCCTATCTCTGTAACCTCCTGCAGCCCTACAAGATCTCTGTGCTCCTCCAATTCTGGCCTCTTGAGCATCCCCGATTTTCTTTGCTCCACCATTCGCTGCCCTAGACCCTAAGCTCTGGAATTCCTTCACTAAACCTCTCCGCATCTCAACCTCTCTCTCCTGCTTTAAGACGCTCCTTAAAACTTACCTCTTTCCCTGTCCTAATAAGTGGTGTCCTATTATGTGGCTCGGTGTCAAATTTTGTTTGATAATTGCTCCTGTGAAGCGCCTTGGGATGTTTTACTACGTTAAAGACGCTATATAAATGCAAGTTCTAGTTCTATTGGCTTTGTTGCTCTGCATTGGTTGGACATGTTGAGCATTGAGTCTCCAAAGACTCCGGTCAATTCAGCTTCATCCTAGCTATTTCAACAGCTCTCCTGGAGCATGTGTGTTGTCGATTTTATCTTCCTATGTGTAACAATTTACACTTAACAATTAAAGGTCATCTCCCACAGCTCAGCCCACTTACTTGCCTTGTCCCGCTCCCTCTGAAATATCTGAGCTGCCTCTTCTATTCCTCCTCCCGCCCACATCCTCACTCTAATTTGGTATCATCTGCAAATCTGACCACTTTGCAAAGCATTTATGCTTGATCTTTGTCAAAGATGATTTGAAACCCATTAGCTGTAATGACAGAACATCTGGCTCTCACATCCCAGCTTTGACTCTCATCAAGACTTAGCTACCTTCTGTGAGTGGCTTATCCTAGTTGGGAGCCAGATACAGTGCCTCGTGGGGTCATGGCAGTTGAACCTTTAAGTCAAGCAGATGGAAAGTTGGCAGGGGAGACCAATCCTGCATGGCTAAGTTTGCCTAAACATTGACATGGAACAGCACAACTGGCAGCTGTGGGGAGATCTGCCATTTTGTGGCTCCTAACATGCCCTGCTGGTGCGCGCGGCTGGTGGAAGGATGAAGGTGAGCGGGCTGAAACAAAGCTGAGGTAAAACGATTTAATTCAAAACTGACCTTTAAAAATTCCTTAAAATAAGTGGAAAAATAACCAGACTACAACGTCCGGATGTTTTAGAACGGTATCCTTATTGCAGAAATCAATGATGCTTTGTTACTTTTTACTTCAGTGAGAAATAAGTACAAGATAAAAGTGATTGATATATTGTTAAATAACCAAAAGTTCAGATACTTTAAAATGCTAATGGAATGAAGCGGGTGAGAAGAGCATAGAATGATACAGCGCAGGAGATGGCCATTCGGCCCATCATGCCTATGCCGTCTCTTTGAAAGAGCTGTCCAATTCGTCCCACTCCCCCGTTCTTTGCCCATAGCCCTGATCTTCAGCAGGTGGTCTTAAAGGGACCTACTCCTTACACTTATTAGCATCACCAGGCTGAAGCAGATATAGACCTGATGCCTACCTTAAAAAAGTGGTTCTTGTACGACTAAAAATACAAGTCCATGAAATGAGCAAAATCTTATCATCCATCACAGTGAGGGTATGAGAGGGAGTGGCTTCGGCAGGGGACCTTATGTACCAGAAATTATCCATAAGCATTACTTTGGAAAGTGTTTAGCTCCTGTTTGACTGACGTATGTGCAGGTGTCTGTGCATACATGTACCTGTGCCCTGTACTAGGGGTTGCATGATATATGCATCAGAAATGTCAATGGTTTCACTGCTTGATAATCAGATTGAACAAGATGGGAGCCAAGATTCAGGAGCACACTGTGCATGGAAAATGTTAGGAATTTGCTGGCAGGAGAGAATGACTGACACCGACACGATGAGAAGGGGTGGCCTGCGTCCAATGACAGCGCTGGGTAGGAAGATTGGAATGGGCAGGCCATGTGTACCTAATGGCTGCATGTTGACGTCCTCAGCAAATAATTGAATGGGTGACAGCTGAGGAAAGACCACACTGAAGGCCAAGGTTGAAAAGTCCGAGGAGAGTGTACAATGATGAGGGCAGCCAGCTTATGTCAATTGACTCATAGCCAGTTTGACGTTGTGGTGGAATGTCGTTTTGTTCCCGGAATTCCCTCCTCCGTGTCCAGAAAGCTGATTTACAATGCTTTAAATTATTACAGTGCACGCTGAGTGTGAAGGTTTCCATTCACTGCTGCTTGTTTAGTCATGACTCACGAAGTAAAATATTGATGCCTGAATAATCACACGATAACCCGGCCCATGTATCAATATTTGGAGGGGCATCCACTATTGCGTTCCATAGTGGTTGTGCTTCATTGATTAACTCCACCCCTATTGTGCAGCGCTACCTTTCCTAGTTATTGTGCGTTATGTCATAGTTCCACATGGAGTAAGAGTGATCACTGATGATTCTAAGCCCAGAGACACTATAGGCTGGTGTCATTGGTTTAATCTCAAGGACAGTTTGATGAGTCGTCACGACGTTGTCTTGGAGACAAGCGTGTTAATAAACAGGTGCCAGTGGACTGCGAGAGCCAAGTTGGAAGCATCCCATCAGAGGGAAACAGTACCGTACAAAAGCAGGGGCAAGGGTTTGTATTTGCTGATATAGATAGAAGCAGCAGCCTGGGTAAGAGAAGGGCCCCCAGTGATGAGCGGCAAACGGACATTTTTGACGGACTGTGTGCTTTTCAAAATGCCCCTGGTGGTATCGAGTTCTTGCCACCCTCAGCAGTTGTAACTTCTGGTGTCCTGTTGCTTCTTGAGCCTGGAGGTGCTCTGGACGAAGGCCAGACTGCTTCCAAAGAACAGGATACTACGGTTGGCCACTTAAAAGCTGAGGGGTTTTATGTGAAGCCTGGTGTAAGGGAACGATTTCCAGGGAAGTATGAACAATACAGACACTGAAACAGAGTCGGAGTACTCCTGCTCAGAATGCAGTGACAAAGAAACAGATGGGGAGATATCTGAGTTAGTGAATTTATTTTCCTTAAATTGTATCTGTTTAGCTAAATTGTACCCAGTTGATATTTTTTTCATAAAATACCTCTGGGTTTTAAACTTAATACAGATTTTTTTTTTAATGTCAGTACATTTGCTGACAAAAGGAAATAAGAAACATTTGAATTGAAACGTGCCTGCGATTCAATTTACAAACCACAAGCCAAGTCACGCAAGAAGTTAGCTATCTTTGGGAAGCTTCTAAAACTGACTTAAGTTCATCGGAGATGTCAACTAAAATATTTAGCTTTCAGTGGACCTCATTTGATTGTAAAGCCATCTAACGTCAACAAGACTGAATGTTAAATCACTATTGAGTGCTGGATACACAAGAGCATAAGAAGTTAGGATTTTTTATATATTGTTGAAGTTTTAATGATTTCCTGGACTATTGCATCATGTTAATGAGGGATCTGTGTTTTTTATTGTGTCATCAATATTATGTTTATCAAAATGTAACTAAAACAAAAACTGACAACAAATTGTGGCTTCACCATAAATATGGGAAAGATAATGTCTGTAAATTGTTGCTCAATATCTTAATGGCAACAAGTGCGGTCTCCTTTCTCAAAGTTGTAAAATTTCATGATTGTAAAATGGTACCTCCTGTCGAGAGGAAGTAACTGAGAATTACGCAACCCCTCCCCCCCCCTCCACAAAATGCACCAAGACATGTTGAGAGCTGTATTATTAAAGGGACACTCTCATCATCAAAAAGTTTTGTCAGCAATGCTATTTATTTTTTCATTTTAGGCAGGTTAGGAGTTTGAAGAGCTGTTCATCATTTTATTTCCAATTGCCATTACTTTTGAGTGACGGTGATGATCCGTCGTTGCGAAGTGTTTGTGCAACGGTTTAAAGAAAAGGTTTAACAAACTGCTGTTCACTCTATTCATAAAGGCCTTGGAGGAGGAAGTTTCTTGTGAAGCCTGCACACAGTACAGAGTTACGTAGCTAGGTGATAAATATAAGTGAGATGACGATTCTTTAAGAATTTCTGAAACAATTGAGCAGACGGGCTAAGATCCATTTTCCAACCTTGCATTCCTACCCACAGAGCTTCCTAGGCTGGGAGCGCACATCAGGTACGAGCCTGGAATTTTCTGTCCATTCATTTTAATGAGAAAATCACGGGGATAGATCCTGTAATTTCCCATCATACATGGTCCAGGAAGATGAGGGTTGTAAGCGGGACTGTGATCACGGAACATTGACCTTTTAATGTAGATAAAGATAACGTACTGCATATTGGAAGAGGAAATGGCAGACATGCTAAAGATGAAAGGATATCCTTTAGCAAAGGAGGTAAACACAAAGGCCTAGAAATTGGAGATCACTAAAAACCTGCCGGTGCCACCGCGAGTGGGAGTTAATAGCCGCTGAAATTGATGGCACTGGTGGCTAATTAACATAAGCCCAGTGCTAAACTTACCGTGCAACGCCATTTTTGTGGCATTTTTCCCGGCAGGAGGCCCAATGTAGTGTCATTGCAGCAAGAACAGCCTTCTCTTAAAGCAAGGCTGTCATTTCAGAAAGCAGTTCGGTCCCTTAAAGGGGAACTGCCTTCTAAAATGAAAAAAAAGTCATTTAAAAATAGGCAGTTTTTAGCTCAACTGCTTTCTGGAAAACAAATTAACTTTAAAACAAATTCCCAAATGGGAGTCTTCGGCTCTTAAAGCTAAATTGCCTTCCACACCTAAAAAAAATGGAAAAAGTGCTTCAGCACTTGCACAAATGGCTCAGCAACCAGGGAAGGGGCACCCAGGGTCTCGCACGCAGCACTTCAACTTTGTGCAGGGGGTCAACACTGCAAGAGAGGTCCACAGGGGCCAGGAGGCTCTCCAGAAAGAAAGATTTGGGACCAGATCACCGAGGCCATCACTGCCAGCAATATCGCCCCCAGGACCTGGCTCCAGTGCCCAAAGAAGCTGTATGAACTCAGACCAGTGGTCAAGGTCAGTGAATGCATTTTCAAAAGCCGTCTCTGACCAACTGCACCACCAGCCTCACACACTGCTCAATGCACAATTCCCACCCCCGCCAATCACTCACCTACCAACAATGTGTACCAAACATGAGACACATCTCCCATTCATAGCTTCACCTCACCCCCTTGGAGGAGACGGTGCTGGCCATTCTTGACCGGGGCAGGGCTGAGCCTTTGGCCAACGGCGGGGCTGAAAGGAAACATGATGCTGGTATCCTCATATGTTATCCTCCTTCTCGCATGCACCTCTTGCTTTCCCACCCTCCCCTCACCACAACTCCACCTTGTTCCTTCCTCATTTCACACACCCAAGAAATGCAGCCTGCCCAGCCAGTGGTTGACCAGGAAGAGGGAGAGGAGAGTGAAGAAGAAGAGGTAACACCGTCACTCGATTTGACACTCTCGGCCATCAGCTCTTCAAGGGGCTGTGTAGGTTGCATCCTTCCTTCTGCTTCCTCCTCTTCTGCATCTTCCTCTTCCCTCTGCGAGCGGATGCTGTAAATCTGAAATAAAAGCATAAAATGCTGGAAATACTCAGCAGGTCAGGCAGCATCTCAACCTGAGACGTGAACTCTGTTTCTTTCTCTACGGATGCTGCCTGTTCTGCTGAATATTTCCAGCATTTTCTGTCTTCTCAGAGGCCATCCTTTACCATTCGAGCCCTTGTAAGCATCCAGCAGTACTCCCTGCACTCCTAAAAAACTTATAACACATATTGCAGCAAGCCACTACTTCAATAAAATATAAAAAATCCAGTCCAAAAGCTTAAATGCCAACTTACCTGAAAGATGTATGTGTCCCTTTAAGAAGTGCTGACAGCACCTCTGTCAGTCTGCTGCATGCTCGTTTTTCAGAACGAGCTCAGGACCCAGCGCCAAACTCAACACTAAGGTGCATGTTCACAGAGCGTGACGTTAAGTCGGCACGGACCGTCACGTTCTCCATATTTGCATCTCCAGGACCAGCGCCTCTATCAGCAGCGCTGAGGCCCTGACTGAAATAGCGGCTGCCAAGTCCCGTGCCACAGCAGGGCGTTAGAGTGGCAGCCACCATTTTCGCCAGGATTGTGGCGGGAAGGTAGCGAATTTCTGGGCCAAAGGATCTGGGTGTAAGACTGACCACGGATTGATGTCTGCAGTCAGTATGTGTTCTCAACACATATAATTAATCGTTGAGATGGAAGGGAGAGATATTGGGCCAGACTTTGCTGTAGCAGGGCGTCTAGTTAAACTTGCCCCTGCAGCCTTCAACTCCAAACATTTTTGCCCACAAAGTTGCTGAAAGTGCGAGCTGATCGCGGTGCAGCGAGGGAAACAATGCATCTGGGAACTGAGTGAACAGGGAAAGCAACCGGGTATCTCCTTAATCAATCAGATTGAAGAATTGTGAAATAAACAGCACGAGGACTGGGTAGAAAGTGTAAATTAGAGTGGGTGAATTTAATGTCATATCAGGTACAGAAAGAGAAATAAAGGCCGCGATTGTACGAATCTCAGTGGGTCCGTGGCGGGCGACGTCGGTGGCGGGTCCCGACCCCGCTGCTGTCTCCATCCCGCTCTGTGGAATTAATTTCCCCTGATTGGGCTTGTTAAGCCTGCCCAGCGCATTTCCCAGCCAATTAGAGGAAGCGGGTCTGGTGATGTCATTTGAAGACGCGTCATCAGCCAGTTTCCTTACCGGGACCCTGACCAACTTTATTTTGACATTTGTGCTGTCAGTGTTCTCCAGCATTGAGGTGCTGCGAACACTGACGAGCACTGCACAGAGGTGCAGGGCTGCACCCAGGCTCTCCCATGACTCCCTCCATGTGCTAATAGAGGGAGTCACAGCATGCAGGGAGGCCCTCTTCCCTTCCCATGGGTGGAAGAGACCTCCCCAGGAGATCAGCACAGCCTGGTTGCACATTGCAGAGGAGGACACAAGCAGAGATGTGGTCAGGAGGTCCTGGGTGCAGTGGTGCAAACCTTTCAATGACCTCCGCAGATCATGAAATGTTAGTATAAAGCCACACTCACCTTCATCCTGCTGTGCCTCTCATCACATTCCCATCGCTCTGCCTTCCCTACCCTACTCCTGCACATCCTTACTCACACCATCTTGCCTTGCACCTCCACCCATCCCTCTCTATCTACATTATCACATCTCCATCTCACTAGCCACCCCTCACACTCACCCTCACCCTAGTGCAATCATACCAACTAACAACACACAAGGGTAGTCACTTGGGTGTTTTATGCAATGATCATGTAAAGTTTCTGTTAATGTGGTGTCAAACATTGAAACCTTTATTTTCAACACTTTGCGTTCTTGGACAGATTTGAGTGCACCTTTGGAAGTGGCTAGTGAGTTGCAGTGAATGGTGAGACATAATGGTACCCCCGCAATAGTGATGGGTGTGAAAGGAATGGCTTGGGCATTGTAGGGATGTCATCTTCCAAAATTCTATAGATTATGGAACAGTTCCTGCAGATTGGAGGGTGGCAAATGTAACCCCACTGTTTAAAAAAGGAGGGAGAGAGAAAACAGGGAACTACAGACTAACATAGCCTAACATCAGTAGTAAGGAAAATGCTAGAGTCTATTATAAAGGATGTGATAACAAGACACTTAGAAAATATCAACGGGATTAGACAAAGTCAACATGGATTTATGAAAGGGAAATCGTGTTTGACAAACCGACTGGAGTTTTTTGAGGATGTAACTGGTAGAATAGATAAGGGAGAACCATTGGATGTGGTGTATTTGGATTTTCAGAAGGCCTTTGATAAAGTCCCACATAAGAGGTTAGTGTGCAGAATTAAAGCACATGGGATTGGGGGTAATATACTGGCATGGATTAAAAATTGGTTAACAGACAGGAAACAGAGAGTAGGAATAAATGGGTCTTTTTCGGGGTGGCAGGTGGTGACTAGTGGGGTACCGCAGGGATCAGTGCTTGGGCCCCAGCTATTCACAATATATATCAATGATTTGGATGAGGGAACCAAATGTAATATCCAAGTTTTCTGACGACATGAAACTAGGTGGGTTGTGAGTTGTGAGGAGGATGCAAAGAGGCTTCAAGGTGATTTAGACAAGTTGAGTGAGTGGGCAAATACATGGCAGATGCAGTATAATGTGGATAAATGTGAAGTTATCCACTTCGGTAAGAAAAACAGAAAGGCAGAGTATTATTTAAATGGTGATAGATTGGGAAATGCTGATGTACAAAGGGACCTGGGTGTCCTTGTACACCAGTCACTGAAAGCAAACATGCAGGTGCAGCAAGCAGTTAGTAAGGCAAATGGTATGTTGGCCTTCATTGCAAGAGGATTTGAGTACAGGAGCAAGGATGTCTTACTATAGTTGTACAGGGCCTTGGTGAGACCACACCTGGAGTACTGTGTGCAGTTTTGGTCTCCTTACCTAAGAAAGGATATACTTGCCATAGAGGGAGTTCAGCGAAGGTTCACCAGACTGATTCCTGGGATGGCAGGACTGTCGTATGAGGAGAGATTGGGTCGACTAGGCCTGTATTCACTAGAGTTTAGAAGAATGAGAGGGGATCTCATTGAAACGTATAAAATTCTGACACGGTTCGACAGACTGGATGCAGGGAGGATGTTTCCCCTTGCTGGGGGGTCAAGAATGAGAGGTCACAGTCTCAGGATACGGGGTAGGACATTTAGGACTGAGATGAGGAGAAATTTCTTCACTCAGAGGGTGGTGAACCTATGGAATTCTCTACCACAGAAGGCTGTGGAGGCCAAGTCACTGAATATATTTAAGAAGGAGATAGATAGATTTCTGGATACAAAAGGCATCAAGGGGTATGGGGAGAGAGCGGGAATATGGTATTGAGATAGAGGATCAGCCATGATATTGAATGGCGGAACAGGCTCGAAGGGCCGAATGGTCTACTCCTGCTCCTGCTCCTATTTTTCTATGTTTCTATGTTTTATGGTGTTGGTTTGGGGTGGTGCCAACCTGGCACATCATGTGGCAGCCAGGGTGTACATTGTCAAGTGAAGTAAATCTGGCTATGGTGAGGCCATCCCTGGCCTCCCAGGCAGCAATGTGGTCGGGTGCTGATGCCCTGTGTCCTGTACAGCATCAGTTGATTGCGGAGAAGGTTGGTGCTGTTGGCGCTGCTGGTGTTGGGGCTGATCGTGGTGGGATTCCGATGACCGAGGTGAGAGAGTTTCAAGGGCACCCATGCTGATGGAATAGATGGCAGGTGAAGTAGAGATGACAGAAGCGATCTGTCAATGGTGGGAGAGGTAATGAGGTCAGACTGGATGGAGACTTGTGTAAAGACTTCCAGCATTCTGAATCTGTAGTGGAAATGCAGTTTAGAGAAGCGAGTGGTTAAGGGAACATACCTCGATCAGCTGGGAGCTTTGACTTGACATTTGAAACTGTCAACTCATCAGCTGATTCAATGGCCACTGACCTCCCGCCTCAGCTTCACAGACGAGGTCTCGGCACAGCGGGAAACTGGTGGGCAACCTGTCAAATCCAAAAAGCTGGGAAAAAACCATTGCTAAGTGGCTGTAAACAAGCCACTAATGATTTTAATTGCCTCCCCCGCCGCTGCGTGTCGGGTCTGCTCAGCGCTGACAGACCCGACATTTGGGAAAGGCGCGTGGCGGCGGCTTCACAGCGGGGACCCGACCCGCTGGGGGAAAAAAACACTTTCCCACCCGACCCGCCACCGATTGCGCCGACACCCTGCAAAATCCAGCCCAAAGAGAGGGAAAGAAAGATTGGATTAAGAGAGAGAGAAAAAATAGAGAAGAAAGGAAAAATAAAAAAAAGTAAAAATTTTAAATTTGACAATATTTAAAACCTCCATCAACAATTAATAGCTGAAGGAATGAGACTCCACACTTGTAATAGTTAATTTTCAGTGGCACAGAGGTTGTTTGGCAGTTTTTAACATTGTTGTCACGGTCGTTAAAAGGGTTTTTACGCTTGAAATGTCAAGACTTATCTTTCTGTGGCGAGTTTAGTTTGTATCTACCGCGCAACTACAGCAACTTCACGACATTCAGTGCATGTCAATGGTGAGCCAGACAGCGAGATACCGTTTTCACAAAGCTAACGGCGTAGCAGCGCAACTCGGACAGAGACCTTTGGGTATTGGGAGTTAGCCGCACATTTGCCCCGCGCCTGAAGTTGCTGTACCATTTACGCTCAGATAACGGTGAGCGCCATTAGCATCATCTTTCTTTTGACAACAAAATCTGGGCCCTTATTCTAGCCTTTTATAAAACCCAGCTAAGGCCACATTTGGACTATTAGGGCCTATTCCGTGCTCTAAGCAGGGAGCGGTGCTCACGGGGGGAGGGCATGTGGGAAAATGCAGGCAATTATATGCTAAATGATTTCTTGTGTACTTTTGACTGCCATTATTTTTCAAACAGTTTTATATTGTAGCTTTAATTGGGTGTGTTTTCATAAAGTGCAACGTTAGTGGAATCTTTAGCAATTTATGCCAAAAGTGTCTAATAGGGTTGCCAACCCTCCAGGATTGCCCTGGAGTCTCCAGGAATTAAAGATTTATCTCCAGGCCACTGCTTTGTAAACCCGGGAGAAAACTCATAGGTTAGTTAAAAATTTCAGTGTTTCATTTTTCATTTTCTTTGAACACTTTCATTTGTTAGTTATAAAAAATATTGGGAGATTGGGAAGAAAAAAGCGTTTGACACAGTCAAGAATTATCCAATCAGGTAATGAAGAGTCTGTTTGTCTTCCAAATGGTGGAGGAAGGCGGTAAACTGCAAAGATGGACGTTTTAGACGACCGCTGGTGGAAGTGTGAGGGCGGGGCGGTTAGAGGCATGAGGTAACGCGATGAAACCACCAGGAATACGTCCAACCAGAGTTGGCACCCGAATGTCCATTCACAGTAAATATAAGCATGAAATATAATATGAAGAACACAAATTTACAAGTAAAGTGATTCGGTTGCTAGGCAAACTGTCCCGAGTTGACAGTGTTAGATTTTAACTCCTGGGCCTCATCAGCGTAGGCCCCCGGTCAGTCTCCCGCCCAGAACGAGTGGAAAGCGACAGCTGACCGACAGGTAGGGGCGGAATGTCGGGTGGCGGGAAACGGTCCCTGGCACTCGGGTAAGTGGTTGGGACGGAGTTTGGGAGGGCCTCGCGATCGGGGGGGATGCACTCCTGCTCCTCCTGGCCCCACAAGGAAAGTCCAAAAAAAAATAATGAAACCACTCACCCCGGCGGGCCTCTTCTAGCCAGGTTGGCCTGACCGGACGTCCGGAACGGCTTCCCCACGCAGGCCTCTGGTTAAAATAGCAGACTGGGCCCGACGACGTCGTCGGAGCCTGATCTGCATATTCAAAGAATAACCCCGCCAGTTTCTGGCGGGTGTCCCTCTCGCCTGCTCAGAAAAGCAGGTTAAAATCGGAACCCGCGGGACGACTGTGGGACCTTGGCGGGTAAGTCCCACGGCTGATTCTAACTGCTCGCCCATCTGTTTTCTGCTGGGCAGGCAGGGCTAAAATTGCCCCTAGCAAATGTAAATGGAAAAATGGCTCTGGATCTTTCACTGACTGCTCACTGAGCTGAGTGCAGTTGACTGTCAGTATTTGTTTCCTCGACTGCATTTTATTCTTACATTTCCCTGGCCTTGTGATCAACATTTCATGTCTGCTGATCAAAAATAGGGTTACTTTATGACTGCAAACAGAAACAGGAAAATGCCACACACGAGTTAAAATCCTGCTCAAGGTTGAACCAGCAGCTCCCTGTTTAATGTGATATATCATCTTAGTGGTAAAGGACTATTGTCATTCACTCGGGGCTGTTCACCAGCTGTGGGTCTGACACTCTGACATTGGCCTCCCTCGTTGTTACCAGTGAATGCACTGCCTGATATTCTTTCCGTTATAACGGGTTGTATAATGTGCGGCTGATCCGATATCTGCCAGCTCTCCCGCCACTGCCGAAGTTTGAAGCTACCCCACAAGTCTGGATGATGTGTGCTGCCTTAGTTTACATTCTACTTCTCATTCCTTTTACAGAGAGGATGTGAGGACAGCCAATGTTATCGCGGCTGAAACAGTGACCTGCCTAGTGATTGACAGAGAGTAAGTAAAACGAATCTTATCACTATCACGTCTGCCGATCTGGGTAAATCACGGTCCATCTAAGACCACTTAGGGCTACATGGTAATGTCTCGATGGATTGTCTCACCTATAAGATCATATGGAACTCACAAATGTACAGCAAACATGAGCAAAGGTAGCTTTTACAGTGGGCGGCATAGACTGGACCCAGGACGCCCCTCGCCAGGTAGAGCAGGGGAATGCAGCGACACAGGGCAATTGTTACTGGGATGAAAATGGGGCAGGTTCTATAATGGGTGTGCCACCAGCCCTGCCAGATTACCACTCAGGTGATAAAGATCTACCCCTAGTGTGGCTGGCAGCTGGACATCTTGGAGTTCGTAGTTCTGTCAATCTTAATCTTCCTAGGAACATTGCTCATGAATAATTGTAACAACTACACTTAAATTATTCACAAAATTAAAATTTTATGGACTTGCTGAACAGTTTGTTGTTGTAAGTCGTTCTTAAGCAAATATTAGCATTTTACTTCCCATATAGAATGAGATTTGCCACTCCAATGAAGTAATTATTAAATGACAAAAGTATGGGAAATAGCGTTAAGTTAACTTATCATATTAGCAAATCGGTTCTGTATTTACACGGCACACGTTTTATACACCAGGTCTTCTCTCTTTGTGAAACTCTTTACATATCTGCGGACTTTGCTCTGCTGGTGGCTCAGTGAGTTTATCCAGTGAGTAGCTGAGGCAGGCGGTCCAGGAAGATCCCAGGTAAATCTGCTGGTCTCTGCTGAGTTAACCTGTGGGCGGGGTGGTGCGAAGGGGGCGCTGCAACTGACCTCCGTGCTCTCTGAATTAGGAAAGGAAACTGTGTCCAGGGTTTATCCCTCCCCCACCCCCCCCCCCCCCAATCACCACAGGCGCCTGCTGGAAGTATGTGCGTGAATGTTGTTTGAAGATTGGATTGGGCTTGGCTGTGATGTACCCCGTGATCGAATAGCTTGCCAAAACTGATTTGTCGAGGCTCAAACATGAAAAGAAATGGGTATATGAATGAGGTACTAGAAGGCGCCTGACATTCATGGAACTGCACTCCTTCAGGGAAGGATTGTTGGGAGGAAAAAAGTTCATGTAAAATTTCCATTTGAGCAACACAGTCTTCGCATAATGATGTCAGATTTGATTTGTGAGTTACAATCCAACAGCGAATAGTTAAATCTAGTCCAAGAAATGTATTTCATGGTTTGCTTGTCACATTTTGGTATTTTTGATCATTTCTTTCTTCACAGAACTGATTTTGTGATTGTGTTATGTTTAGATGTTATGTGTTGAAACAAAGTGAATTCCGACAGGTTTAAAACGAAACCACAGGTAGCGGGCAGTCAATGCGTGTATCGAAGTCGGATGAGCCAGCTTGTGGAAACCACAACCGGTACAATGAAGGGTCAATGACCTCATCCTAGGCTCATTAACCAGGATGACCCCCGTTCATCTTGAGAATGTTAGATGACCTCTTTCAACTCACACTCCAAGGGGGAAGCAGATCATAGAATCATGCAGCACAGAAGGAGACCATTCGGCCCATCGTGCCTGTGCTGGCTCTTTGAAAGAGCTGTCCAATTAGTCCCACTCTCCTGCTCTTTCCCCACAGCCCTGCAGTTTTTTTTCCTTTTCAAGTATAGATCCAATTCCCTTTTGAAAGTTACTATTGAATCTGCTTCCACCGCCCTTTCAGTTAGTGCATTCGAGATCATAACTCGCTTCAATCTGGTTCTTTTGCCAACTATCTTAATTAAATCTGTGTCCTCTGGCTACCAACCCTCCTGCCAATGTAAACAGTTACTCTGTATCTACTCAATCAAACCCCTTTATAATTTTGAACAGCTCAATTAAATCTCCCTCTAACCTTCTCTGCTCTAAGGAGCACAATCCCAGCATCTCTAGTCTCGTAACTGAAGTCCCTCATCCCCGGTCGCATTCTAGTAAATCTTCTCTGCACCCTCTCCAAGGCCTTGACACCCTAATGAAGTGAGACATCTACTAGTGAATCGCTACCAGAGGAAAAGTCAACGTCACAAGCCACAAATGGGACATCGGGATACTTGGGGGCAGTCAGCTTTCACAGCAAGACAAGAGATTGTAAGGTGTAGGCCTGGGTCCTGGAACTGGAAGTTTAATAAAGTGCAGGAGGTCAGTTTTTGCAGTTAGAAGTAGTCTGAAAGAAATGTGATGCCAAAAACAAGTAAGTCAGGCCATGAAAGGGATAGAGCACGTGGTTCATTTAATCCCCTGTTCTCGAGGGCAGAAGTGAGAGTAAGCTAAGTAAGTGCTTTGACTGTTACTCTATATTTGCTTGCTGTCAGTGAAATAAAGTTGCTCAATCTTTCGCAACTGGCCTCACCTTACCAAGCGTTTCTCAGTCTGCCTTTGAAAAGATTGGAGAAGCACACTTGCGAAAAGCACAATGCAAAGTTCAGATCACAAGGGAGACCTATTGTTACACCCCTGGGTCATGCAATCATATCATTAGATATTGGACAACACCCTTAAACATAAGACAGTCAGACCATTTACAGGAGGAGCCAGCACCATTATACCCGAGACAAAATCTACGGTACGCCCTAAATTTGTAAAGCTTGGATTCATCCGAAAACCTCCCCTTTGTGCCTAGGATGTAATGTGACAGACTGAAATGCAGAATAAGCTTACAGTCCAGTGAGACCACCTCAAGCAGCCACAAGTGTGTCATTTAACATCTCACTGTCACTGCTAATCTGGAGAATGTCAGCTTCAAGTAAAATAAATGTCCCCCAAATTCAAGTTCCCCCGACCGCAGAGGCCAGACAGGTCAGCTGCCCCCAGGATCTCTGCTGGCTGATCTGGAACCTGTTGTTCTGCTCTGTGGAAAAAAAAGACTTGCATTTCTATAGCGCCTTTCATGACCACCGGACATCCCAAAGCACTTTACAGTCAATGAAGTACTTTTTGAAGTGTAGTCACTGTTGTAATATAGGAAACATGGCAGCCAATTTATGCACAGCAAGCTCCCACAAACAGCAATGTGATAATTACCAGATAATTTGTTGGTGATGTTGATTGAGGGATAAATATTGGCCAGGACACCGGGGATAAATCCCCTGCTCTTCTTCGAAATAGTGCCATAGGATCTTTTACATCCACCCAAGAGAGTAGACGGGGCCTCGGTTTAACGTCTCATCTGAAAGACGGCACCTCCAACAGTGCAGCACTCTTTCAGTACTGTGCTGGTCTGTAACCTGTTGTTCTGCTCTGTGCTGGTCTGGAACCTGTTGTTCTGCTCTGTGCTGGTCTGGAACCTGTTGTTCTGCTCTGTGCTGATCTAGAACCTGTTTTTTGGTGTTCTGCTCTATAGCCTGTGGCTTAAGAGTAGATTATTTTTTCTCCGTTTTTTTCTTCCTATTGAATCTCCTGGCTTCCACTTGGCAAATCTTACAACCTCAATGTGTTTGGGAACTCGATGGAATGGGAATCACATCAGTGAATGAAGGTCCTACCACTCCACAGAGCAGTGCATCACTACACAATCCCAGCCGACCGCCATCTGACCAGCTATGCTAGTGCCACTGTTTGTTTTCAGAAGGTTCTGGTTTTCAATATTCACATTTGCTGTCTGTATATAAATTATATCAATTTGCGTATTTGTTTCCCTATTTGCCAACTCACGTAATCCTTGTCCACAGTTCTATCTGATCCTGACCGCACTTTGCTATTGAAGTTAGGATCCTCAGTCTCGGTGCGCTATTCCATTATTGGAGTCCCTCACAGCTCAGCCCTCTCCCGCCCTCACCCAATGCTTGTCACATATCGGGTCCTTCCAGTAGCGGCTCTAGGATCAAAAACAGGAAACCTGCCGGAATTTCCCTCCCTAGCCTGGGGATTCTGTGTTCAACTTGTTTCCCCCACCACGCCGCCCGCACCCCGCCCCTTCTGAGGGCTGGGAATTAAATCTGGGGCCATATGTCTCAGCCGAGCCTGTTTACCAATCGAGCCACTAGGGCAGTCATTGTAACACCCGGAGCCAATGTTTAATGCTGATCTGGTCTGTGTGCGTTGTGTGTTTGGTGTATTGGTGTGTGTGCGTTGTGTGTTTGGTGTATTGGTGTGTGTGCGTTGTGTGTTTGGTGTATTGGTGTGTGTGTGTTGTGTGTTTGATGTATTGGTGTGTGTGCGTTGGGTGTTTGGTGTGTTGGTCTGTGTGTGTGTTGTATATTGTGTGTTTGGTGCATTGGTGTGTGTGTGTTGTGTATGTTGTGTGTTTGGTGTGTTGTGTGCGTTGTGTGTTTGGTGTATTGGTGTGTGTGTTGTGTGTTTGGTGTATTGGTGTGTGTGTTGTGTGTGTTTGGTGTGTGTGTTTCTGGTCTGTGTGTGTTGTGTGCTTGGTGTATTGGTGTGTGTTTGGTGTATTGGTGTGTGTGTTTTGTGTGTGTTTGGTGTATTGGTGTGTGTGTGGTGTGTGTGTTTGGTGTATTGGTGTGTGTGTTGTGTGTATTGGTGTGTGTGTTGTGTGTTTGGTGTATTGGTGTGTGTGTGCATTGTGTGTGTTTGGTGTATTGGTGTGTGTGTTTGGTGTATTGGTGTGTGTGTTGTGTGTTTGGTGTATTGGTGTGTGTGTGTTGTGTGTGTTTGGTGTATTGGTGTGTGTGTGCATTGTGTGTGTTTGGTGTATTGGTGTGTGTGTTTGGTGTATTGGTGTGTGTGTGCATTGTGTGTGTTTGGTGTATTGGTGTGTGTGTAATTGTGTGTTTGGTGTGTGTGTTTCTGGTCTGCGTTGTGTGTTTGGTGTATTGGTGTGTGTGTTTCTGGTCTGCGTTGTGTGTTTGGTGTATTGGTGTGTGTGTGTTGTGTGTGTTTGGTGTATTGGTGTGTGTGTGTTGTGTGTGTTTGGTGTATTGGTGTGTGTGTAATTTGTGTGTTTGGTGTGTGTGTTTCTGGTCTGCGTTGTGTGTTTGGTGTATTGGTGTGTGTGTTTCTGGTCTGCGTTGTGTGTTTGGTGTATTGGTGTGTGTGTGTTGTGTGTGTTTGGTGTATTGGTGTGTGTGTGTTGTGTGTGTTTGGTGTATTGGTGTGTGTGTAATTTGTGTGTTTGGTGTGTGTGTTTCTGGTCTGCGTTGTGTGTTTGGTGTATTGGTGTGTGTGTGTTGTGTGTGTTGTGTGTGTTTGGTGTATTGTGTGTGTGTTGTGTGTGTTTGGTGTATTGGTGTGTGGGTGTTGTGTGTGTTGTGTGTTTGGTGTATTGGTGTGTGTGTTGTGTGTTTGGTGTATTGGTGTGTGTGTTTGGTGTATTGGTGTGTGTGTTTGGTGTATTGGTGTGTGTGTGCATTGTGTGTGTTTGGTGTATTGGTGTGTGTGTTGTGTGTTTGGTGTATTGGTGTGTGTGTGCATTGTGTGTGTTTGGTATATTGGTGTGTGTGCGTTGTGTGTGTTTCGTGTATTGGTGTGTGTGCTGTGTGTTTGGTATATTGGTGTGTGTGCATTGTGTGTGTTTGGTATATTGGTGTGTGTGCGTTGTGTGTGTTTCGTGTATTGGTGTGTGTGCTGTGTGTTTGGTGTATTGGTGTATGTGTTTGGTGTATTGGTGTGTGTGGGAGTTGTGTGTGTTTGGTGTATTGGTGTGTGTGCTGTGTGTTTGGTGTATTGGTGTATGCGTTTGGTGTATTGGTGTGTGTGGGAGTTGTGTGTGTTTGGTGTATTGGTGTGTGCATTGTGTGTGTTTGGTGTATTGGTGTATGTGTTTCTGGTCTGTGTGCGTTGTGTGTTTGGTGTATTGATGTGTGTGTGTTGTGTGTGTGTTTGGTGTATTGATGTGTGTGTGTTGTGTGTGTGTTTGGTGTATTGGTGTGTGTTGTGTGCGTTGTGTGTTTGGTGTATTGGTGTGTGTGTGTGTTGTGTGTTGTGTGTGTTTGGTGTGTGTGTTGTGTGTGTTTGGTGTGTGTGTGTGTGTGTGTGTGTGTTTGGTGTATTGGTGTGTGTGTGTTGTGTGTGTTTGGTGTATTGGTGTGTGTGTGTTGTGTGTGTTTGGTGTATTGGTGTGTGTGTGTTGTGTGTGTTTGGTGTATTGGTGTGTGTGTGTTGTGTGTGTTTGGTGTATTGGTGTGTGTGTTTCTGGTCTGTGTGCGTTGTGTGTTTGGTGTGTGTGTGTGAATATGTTTGGTGTATTGGTGTGTGTGTTTGTGCGTGTTGTGTGGGGGTGCATTTGGTGTAGGTATGTGTGTGTGTCTGTGTGTATGGTGTGTATTTGTGTGTTGTGTGTTGGTGTGTGTCTGTGTTGTGGGTGTGTTGTGTGTTGGTATGTGTCTGTTGTGGGTGTGTTGTGTGTTGGTATCTGTCTGTGTTGTGTGTGTCTGTGTTGTGTGTGGGAGTGTTGGTATGTGTCTGTGTTGTGTGTGGGGGTGTTGGTATGTGTCTGTGTTGTGTATGTGTGTGGTGTATGTGGGTGTGTGTCTGTGTTGTGTGTGGGTGTGTTGTGTGTGTCTGTGTGTGTGGGTGTGTTGTGTGTGTCTGTGTGTGTGTGGGTGTGTTGTGTGTGTCTGTGTGTGTCTGTGTGTGTGTGGGTGTGTTGTGTGTGTGTCTATGTGTGTCTGAGTGTGTTGTGTATGTGTGTCTATGTGTGTGTGGGTGTGTTGTGTGTTGTGTGGGTGTCTATGTGTGTGTGTGGGTGTTTTGTGTTGTGGGTGTATGTGTGTGTGTGGGTGTCTGTGTGGGTGTCTATGTGTGTGTGGGTGTTGTGGGTGTTGTGTGTGTGTCTGTGTTGTGTTGTGTGTGGGTGTTGTGTGTGTGTGTGTCTGTGTTGTGTCGTGTGTGGGTGTTGTGTGCGTGTGTGACTCTTGTGTTGTGTGTGGGTGTTGTGTGGCTGTGTTGTGTGGCTGTGTTGTGTGTGTTGTGTTGTGTGTGTGTGTGTGCATTCATGCATACAAATCAGCATTCAAATAATTTGAAGAAAAATCATCCAGATTTTGGGATCCAATGGAATAATGACAGCATTAAAATCTAGGAAAATCTAGGCTAATAATGTGTCGGACAGAATTAATTATAAGAAATAACCATATCAGTACTTGATGTGAAGGAGATGATTCAGTGATGTGAGCACTGACTAGAATTAAATATGGTTCACTGTAAAACCAAACATATGATCATCCTGCTATCAGACATATTTTACATAGTGTGTACATCTCCTTTTATAAAAGTCAAACAGTTTGAACAGACTAGAAGGTGGCAATTACTCTCAGTGATGTTACTGTACAGGCACTTAAAGTGTTCATATCAAATTTAACAGGTGTTACAACAGCAGAGGGAAGAATTGTGCGAGCATGTTACGCACTGTCACTAGCAGGAATATTCTACATGTCGTTTTTTTTTTTCTCTCCCCGTCTTAATTTCTGTTAACACTTGGAACATTTTTGTTGTAAGAATAGCCACCATGAATCCCAATCGGAAGAATGGCTTGGGAGGACCCAGGCCATGTGAGAAAGCTGATTGCATAACACCAAAGACTCTAGGTGCCATTTTAACCTAACTGGCCAGGCAAGGGTCGGAGTAACACTGGTTTTACACCCCGCCCGATATTACTCTCTATTGACTTCAGTGGAGAGTGAAACCGGGCAGGGTGTAAAACCAACGCTGCACCCGATCCCATCAGTTTCCCGATGGGTGGTTTCGGTTAAAACAGCCTCCTAACAGCCTGCACAGATGGCCACTCGGCCTTGTCACATTCAGCCCATCGTGTCCATGCCGGCTCTCTGTAGAGCAATGCAGCCAGTCCCATTCCCCCGCTCTATCCCCGTAGCCCTGCAAGTTTATTTCCCTCAAGTGCTTATCCAGTCTCCCCTTGAAAACATTGAGTGTCTCCGCTTCCACCACCTCCGTCAGCAACGAATTCCAGGTCCTCACCACTCGCTGTGTAAAAATGTTTTTCCTCACGTCCCCCCTGTATCTCTTGCCAAAACCTTAAATCTGTGTCCCCTAGTCCTTGTACCATCAACTAGTGGGAACAGCCTTTCCCCGTCTAGCCTATCCAAAACCGTCATAATCTTGTACACCTCCATCAAATCACCCCTCAACCTCCTTTGCTCTAATGAAAACAAATCCAGCTTCTCCAACTTGTCCTTGTAGCTAAGATCCCCCATCCCTGGAGCCATTCTGGTAAATCTCCTCTGCACCCTCTCAAGGGCCTTCACATCCTTCCTGTAGTGTGGTGACCAGAACTGGACGCAATACTCCAGTTGTGGCCTAACCAGCGCTTTATAAAGGTTCACCTTTTAACGAGGCCCCAATGATGTTGTCAGTGATCACCATTAATTGAGAAGGAACAAAAATTTAAAAGAAGGAAACAATCCAGTGCTCCTGCTGATCAGAGTTCTCTGAAACTGATTTTTCTGGAAAGGGATTCTGACAGACTTGCTCACTCTTTAAATAAAGAATTGGCACAATGTTATGGTACAGGACTGTAACCAGAGAACAAAAGTCTAACCTTTATCAATAGACTTTGGAGAAAAATTGGGTTGCTTTGCGCCTCCCGTTAGCGCCCCCGGGGGCAAAGTCCCTCGCGCCCGGGCGCGGCGCCGTTGACGCTTCCCGCGAAATTCAGCGGGAGGTTAGCGGCGGCGGTAGCCGGTAGTGCCCCGCGGTGCTGCGCCTCCGATGATGACGTCATCGCCGTGCATAGCCCCCCGCTCGCGCCCCGGCCGCAAACGTCGGCTGCGCCCCCTGACCTATCACCGGACGATATGTGGCGTTTGTGCAGCCCGGCACTCCTCTTGAGTGCCGGGCTGTATTCCCGGCATCCCGCT
This sequence comes from Squalus acanthias, assembly GCA_030390025.1. Classification (NCBI taxonomy): domain Eukaryota; kingdom Metazoa; phylum Chordata; class Chondrichthyes; order Squaliformes; family Squalidae; genus Squalus; species Squalus acanthias. The sequence continues at coordinate 42,918,508 of CM059438.1, forward strand.
CCCCGGTGGTCCAGCAGGGCCCGGGTGTGTGCTGCGCTTGGCCCCTCTCCTTTTATCAGGGGAGGGAGGCCTGCAATACCACGGCGCTACGTGGCGACGCGGGTGGCGCTGTTGCACGTAGCGCCACGATATTCAGTGGTAGCGCCCCAGGAAGGAGGGGGAGAACTTCCAGTAGCGCCCCGCCTCCTGCTTAGGACACTACCAATGAATTTACGGTGCAGGGGCGCTAACTTATTTTGGGCGCTAAAAGTTGCGCCCTGGCGAAGTTAGTGCCCCAAAGGAGGCGCCAGCGAATTTTTCCCCCTTTATTTTTAGTAAATACTGGCACAGTTCCAGCATCGAGCAGCATAAATGGGATACTATAGCAAAGCAGGGAAGATGTATATCAAAATGAAAGGCTGCCGTGGGATTTGTGCTGTGGTGTTATTAATGCTGAGCTGTGCCCGTGAGCCCTGTGAGGCCTGAGTCCACTGGTGTGTATCCGACACCAGTCTGACCCGACCGGATCTGTACAGAACTGCTGAAGGCCCCGAGTAATCACATGTGGAATATTTCTGCACTTGATTTCGGAGAGCTTAACTCGGCTGACTTCAGTCCGTGCAGTGCTGTGTGCTGCGCGGGCAAATGGAGATAATTCGCAACATTCGATCTCTGCACCATTTTACGTGGCAGAGGTCAATCATCAGATGGGACAATGGCTCTTCACAAAATGGTAAAGGTTTGGCGCAATCTCGGAGCTGAGTAACCGCTCAGAAAAGTGGTTCTTTTTTTTCCCCCAGATAAATTGATGGTCTCCTGATCAATTTGTAAAGTCAGTCTTTGGTACAGTTGGAAGAGTGCTGTAGATCCTCCGTATGGTAAGGCAGGGAGTAGGGGGGCGAAGGCACAAGTTAGTTGCAAGATGACATTCAGAATTAACAGCTACATCACTTCAGATCACATGCTGTTTTCTCAATGTGCCATCCAGATTCATTTAGCAGATAATTAACTGCACCTTGGCCATCGTCTCAGACCATAAGGCTTTTGGGTTATCAAATGTCCCAAACAAAGAGACTCGTTGGGCTGGATTTTGCCAATGGGGAGCTTTTGGAGGCGGGACTCCCACTTGTCGGGTTTCAGTCCCGCCTCCATCGACTTCTGGCCAACCCGCACTATTTTCCCTTGATTGACCTTGTTAAGCCCACCCAGCGGGCTTAGCAGGCCAATTAACGGGGATCCGGTTACAGAGAACATCAGCGTATGACGTTTCATCCGTCAAAAATGTTTGACAGATGAATTGTCATCGTTTGACAGCTCTGTGAAGCTGTCAAACACTGACATTCTCTGTTGTTTGATGAGTCCTTGTATTCAAGACCTCATCAAACCTCTTTTGTGAGCAGAAATTAGATGGTTGTTGCATCGGAGAATGCAGCAGCCATTCTGTCATCTCTGCCGCTGAGATGCGAGAGTCTCCGCATCCCCAACTGTTGAAGCCTGCAGGAAGAAACAAAGGTAAGTAAACATTTTCTATCACTTTCCACTCACCTCACATACTTACCTCTCCACACTTGCACCCATCACTCACCTCCACAGCGCACTTTTGCACCCCTCCGACCCCCGCAGACCCACTGCTCGCCTCGGTGACCCTGGCGGGGTTTCCCGACATCGGGAAGCCCGCGCCTCTGGTGGAAAAAAGGGGATAATCCTTTTAACTGCCTGGAAGATGGCACGGAGGCGGGCTGGGGGCAGGATGGTCACCCACCCCCAGATTCTGCCATTTTCCCGGCAGTCCCGCCTCCAAGCCCGCCTCCCCAGGGCAGTTTTCTTTTCCTTTTTATCTCTGGTTATTTCTAATGATTCCCACCAGTTCTGCAAACGCCCTGGCTGGAGGACTGGTACCCATGGTGACCGGCTCTCACTCCCTACTTTCCTCTTCTCCCAGGAAACCCCACTGAATATACATCACCAAGGCCTTTATTTCTACATCCCCTCTCTCCCCGTTTATCCCTCCCCAGTGGAATGATTTTTGACATCACGTCAGTTTAGAAGCCCTTGACTGCCAGTTTACATCAGCCCGTGTCTGTCGGATCTGACTGCTCTTTCAACTGACTTGTTGATCGTGCAAGCACAGACACAAAACCTGTGGGTTTTAAAGCTCTTTGGTAGTTTGGACTGGCAAAATATTTTTCATTGTGAAAATATGAAATATTAAAAATACATTCCATTTCAAAAATTGAAGGCTGAATGTGTGCACGTGTGTGTGTATATGTGCATGTATGTGTGCGTGTCAGATTGTCCTGACATTAAATGTTGGAAGAGCAGTTCATTATATTCCTGCCGTGTGTTCGCTGTTTTTTTCATTTTACATTGTTCGATAAGAATGTGGATTTGCTGAAAGCTGTGTTCTGACTGTTCCAGCTCATTCAAACACCTGATCGGAGGCCTGGAAGATGTTTCCAACAAAGCCTACGAAGACGCTGAAGCTAAAGCTAAGTATGTCGATCATATATCTCCTTGCACTGTACCTATGCCATTCCTGTCCTCTGCAGCTGGTGGTTAAACAGTAGTCACTAGTCTGGAGAAACATCCCTTCGGTTTCATGTGACGAGAGCTCAAAACCTCTTCAGCGTGATGTACGTTTAACCGGAGAAATCGCAGTCATGCACTGAGAGAACTGCAACATTAGTTCTCTGCACTATTTTAGTAACGGAATTGGGATTGTCACTGGAGCCAGAAGAATGAGTGAGAGACACCGATGGAGCTAGTTGTGATCAATAATGCTTGTCTGATTTACACTTGAGGAACGGATTTACTTTATTTTGCTGATCATATTTTGGTTGAACATGTTTCTGGTCAGCTGACTTTGTCTGTTGCTATGAGGGCTTGTGTTTGTAACCCAGTGTTTCCAATCTCTTTGTTCTGCATACTATTACTGGGAATGAGCTTAGTCGATTCTTAGCCAGGCTGTAATGGTGGCATATCATTCAAAAATTCACAGCGATTGGATCTCAATCTGTATTTCCAATTGTGCACTGAACGACGGATTTGTTTCACAGAATATTGTAACAAGTACAAAATGAGTAGACAAAAGGCTTTGACACAGATTGTAATATGAGATGCGAGAGTTTTACCCCACTGATGTGCAATAGTAACGGAAAGTCCTAGAAATGAGGACAAAGCTCAACACAGACAGTTGCGCCAGGATAGATAATCCTAAAATTACAGCTCGCCCATTTAGGAGTGAAATCAGGAAGCACTTTTTCACACAAAGGGCAGTGGAAATCTGGAACTCACTCCCCAAAAGCCTGTGAATGCTGGGGGTCATAGGGCACTTTCCAGACTGAGATAGATAGATTTTTTGTTAAATAAGGTTATCGAGGGATATGTAAAAGAGGCGGGTAAATGGAGTTGAGTGCAGATTAGTGATGATCTAAATGAATGACGGAGCAGGACCGAGGGGCTGAATGGCCTCCTCCTGTTCCTCTGAAATTTGTGATCACTTAAATGACTTAATACATTTTCTATTTCTGTGCCACTCCTAGATTTGCGATGCTCCTGTTTGCAAAGCTGATCTACTCCAGGTTATCGTTGTCATTATTAAAGTCCACGTGATTTTGAAATAAAATCACACACTTCAAACACATAAGGCTTTGCCCTGCAGTACCACTGAACCACTGCTGGTGGCGCTGCTCTATTACTTGTCATTGCTGTCAGTAGTAGCCGGCAGCAGGTAGACTGTGGTACTGCACCAACAACAACTTACGTTTATATAGCGCTTGAACATAGGCGCTTCACAGGAGCGATATCAAACAAGATTTGACACCGAGCCACATGAGGAGATATTAAGACAGGTGACCAAAAGCTTAGTCAAAGAGGTAGATTTTGAGGAACATCTTAAATGAAGAGAGAGAGGTAGAGATGTGGAGAGGTTTAGGAAGGGAATTACAGAGCTTAGGGCCCAGGCAGCTGAAGGCACGGGTGTCAGTGGTGGAGTGAACAAAATCAGGGATGCCCAAGAGGCCAGAATTGGAGGAGCGCAGAGATCTTTGAGGGTTGTGGGGCTGGAGGAGGTTCCAGAGATGGGGAGGAGCGAGGCCATGGAGGGACTTGGAAAACAAGGATGAGAATTTTAAAATCGAGGCATTGCCGGACCGAGAGTCAATATAGGTCAGCGAGCACGGGGGTGATGGGTGAACGGGACTTGGCGCTAGTTAGAATATGGGCAGCAGAGTTTTGGATGAGCTCAAGTTTACGGAGGGTGGAAGATGGGAGGTCGGCCAGGAAAGCATTGGAATAGTCGAGTCCATAGGTAACAAAGGCATGGATGAGGGTTTCAGCAGCAGATGAGCAGAGGCAGGGGCAGAAACAGGCAATGTTACGTAGGTGGAAGCAGGTGGTCTTGGTGATGGAGAGGATATGTGGTCGGAAGCACATCTCAGGGTCAGATAGGATGCCAAGGTTGCAAACAGTCTGGTTCAGCCTCAGACAGTGACCACGGAGAGAGGTGGAGTCGGTGGCTAGGGAATGGAATTTGTGGTGGGGACTGAAGACAATGGCTTCGGTCTTCCCAATATTTAATTGGAGGAAATCTCTGCTCATCCAATACTGGATGTCGGACAAGTAGCATGACAAATCAGAGGCAGTGGAGGGGTCGAGGGAGGTGGTGAGGAGGTAGAGCTGAATGTCATCAGCGTACATGTGGAACCTGATGCTGTGTTTCGGATGATGTCGTCAAGGGGCAGCATGTAGATGAGAAATAGGAGGGGGCCAAGGATAGATCCTTGGGGAACTGCAGAGGTAATGGTGCAGGAGTGGGAAAAGAAGCCATTGCAGGTGATATTCTGGCTATGACTGTATAGATAAGAATGGAACCAGGCGAGTGCAGTCCCACCCAGGTTTTTGGTGGCAGGTGACAAGACAGAGATGCTGAAGAAAGAATTTGCATTTATCTAGCTCCTTTCATGACCTTAGGATGTCCCAATGCACAGTCTATCTTACTGTATCTCTGTTTCATAACCCCACCTATCTCTGTTTAATAACTCAGGCTATCTCACTGGTTCTGATATATCTGTAGGTGTTTAAACTCTCAAACACCAGAAACCACCCTCGACAAATGTAGAATTTTAACCAGTCACTTACTTTAGCCCAAGTTAACATCCTGCCGTATTTTTAAGCCAGGTAACGTCAGATTGGTAAACACTGAGGAACATAGAATCATAGAATGGTTACAGCACAGAAGGAGGCCATTCGGCCCATCGAGCCCATGCCAGCTTTCTGCAAGAGCACTTCAGCTAGTCCCACTCCCCCGCCCTTTCCCCGTAGCCCGGCAATTTCTTTTCTTTCAGGTACTCCTCCAATTCCCTTTTGAGGGCCACAAGTGAATCTGCCTCCACTACCCTTTCAGGCAGTGAATTCCAGATCCTAACCACTCGCAGCGTAAATTTTTTTTTCCTCATGTCTCCGTTGGTTCTTCTGCCAAGCACCTTAAATCAGCGTCCTCTGGTTCTCGACCATACCACCAATGGGAACAGTGTCTCTCTATCAAAGGGGTTGGAGTATAAAAGCAGAGAAGTCCTGCTACAACTGTACAGGGTACTGGTGAGACCACACCTCGAGTACTGCGTACAGTTTTGGTCTCCTTATTGAAGGAAGGATATACTTGCATTGGAGGCAGTTCAGAGATGATTCACTAGGTTAATTCCAGAGATGAGGGGGATGACTTATGAGGAAAGGTTGAGCAGGCTGGGCCTATACTCATTGGAATTTAGAAGAATGAGAGGTGATCTTATTGAAACGTATAAGATATTGAGGGGGCTCGACAAGGTAGATGCAGAGAGGATGTTTCCCCTCGTGGGGAAATCTAGAACGCGGGGGCACAGTTTTAGAATAAAGGGTCACCCTTTTAGAACTGAGATGAGGAGGAATTTCTTCTCTCAGAGGGTCATAAATCTGTGGAATTCTCTGCCCCAGAGAGCTGTGGAGGCTGGGTCATTAAATACATTTAAGGTGGAGATAGACAGATTTTTGCAAGATAAGGGAGTGAAGGGTTATGGGGAGCGGGCGGGGAAGTGGCTTTGAGCCCAAGATCAGCTATGATCTTATTGAATGGCGGAGCAGGCTCGAGGGGCCAAGTGGCCTATTCCTGCTCCTATTTCTTATGTTCTTATCTACTCTGTCTAGACCCTTCATGATTTTGAACACCTCTATCAAATCTCCTCTCAACCTTTTCTGCTCTAAGGAGAACAACCCTAGCTTCTCCAGTCTATCAACATAACTGAAGTCCCTCATCCCTGGAACCATTCTTTTCTGCACCCTCTCTAAGGCCTTCACATCCTTCCTAAAGTGCGGTGCCCAGAATTGGACACAGTACTTCAGTTGGGGCCGAACCAGTGTTTTATAAAAGTTCATCATCACTTCCTTGCTTTTGTACTCTATATAATGTAGGTCTGGTTACGGAGTGAAAGACAAGAACTAGAGTCTGAGGTGAGGTCTGCAGTAAAACTGAGTACCATTGACTCTGATACTGAATAGAAGTTTGTGATTTCTGTCATTAGCTGTGCCAAACCTTAACTGGACTGGCTCTGTTATAGAGGAACGGAATGCTTTTTTCAATTCTGGGCTGCCAGTATCAACATTGTACACTTCTAGGCCAGGTCTGACATGCAAAGTAATGCTCACTATGCTCTACCCCAGCAATGACCGGGAACTACCTCCAAACTGCTTCCACTTCACCGCCATACCTTCACTGGAAGTGCAGCACACACCCTGTAGCTCCGAGGAAATTCCCAGGAATCCCTCGTACCGCCAACCACACAACACTATTCCCTACTCCTCTCGTATTCTTTCTTTCTTTCTTTTATTCCATTTCCTACACCAGGGATTCATGAGATCCTCAGAGTGAGATTGTGAAATTATGGGCTGTTTTTTGTGCCATTGGCTCACACCCAGTAAGAACTGAAAATAATTGCAGCTAATAGTTTAGCTGTTAATCATTCTCGCTTTGATGGGACGTCGTTTATTGAGTTTTCAGATGAATGTTTTTAATGTGTAAATGACTTTATAATGATCCTCCAGTTAGATCTACAAATGTTTTGGCTTTTGGGGATTGAGTTATGAGATACAAGGGGAAAGAGACACTGTGCTTTCAAATTTGCCTCTGGATATTCGGGCAACTGAGAACCCAGCTTTTCTCTGGAATGTTTTACGTGGCATTTAAAGTAGCTGCCTTCGCATTGTCATTGTCTTCTGTCTCAGGCTCTGCGGCCGTAATTAGCTGAATGCTTTTCGGCGCTTACCTTGCCTGCATTCATGAGGAGATGCTGCCCAGCTGGACCACGCTGGGTCACCAGCATCGGTCGTAATGATGATGAGGATTACGATTATCATCATCACTGTTTGAGCGGCAGCAGACATGAGAACTGCAGTAGGTGAACGTAATGAGACGAAGTCTAAGCTGGAGCAATTGGTGTGGCGCTGCTGATCTCCCACTTAGTATCGTGTCCACGTTAGACAAATCTGGTAGCATTCATTTGGCCTGGCCACAGCTTACTTTCTCCAGAATGCTCTCCCGACCCTTCGATGCAGAAAAAAATAACCTTTTGCATCCGTGCGGTCAAAATCCACAATAATTCCAGAAATTGAAAGTGGTGATTATGAATTACCTTCCCGTCAGAGAGCCTTGGCCAGAATCTGGGGCAGTGTTTTCGAAACAAGGTTACACAGAAAGAGGATGCGAGACTGGACTCATTAGGGTTGAACAGGTTTGTCTTTGAGACCCGGATTCATTCCACGTGTACAAGAATCAGCATCTGCTGTTTATCTGCTCAGCAACCGTTTAATATATAATGGGACCAGTTCACAGTCTTGAAGATGAAATGTCATTTGGTTTTTGCACAGCATCTTTGATACGCCTCAGTGCGCTTGGCTGGATAGTCCGCATGAGCCAACCTTAAACTTTATAAAACTTTGATCATTTCAAGCAGCACTGTCGAAGAGGATATGTAAGGAAGAACTTGCATTTATATAACACCTTATTGCATCCTCAGGATATCCCAAGGTGCATGACAACCAAACAATTACTTCTGAAGTGCAGTCGCTGTTATTTTGTGGCCAAAGGCAGCTGCCAATTTGCACACATCCCACTCATAGAAAATGAATACATAAAGAAGTGAAAGAACTTGCATTTCCATAGCACCTTTCACAACCTCAGGACATCCCAAAGCCCTCACAGCCAATGAAGTCACTGTTGTAATGCAGGAAATGGGCCAGCCAATTTGCACACAGCAAGATCCCACAAACAACGATGAGAAACGTGACCAGATAATCTGTTTTAGTGATGTTGGTTGAGGGATAAATATTAGCTGGGACACAGGGAGAACTCCCCTGCTTTTCTTCGAATAGTGCCATGGGGTCTTTTACGTTCCCCCGAGAGGGCAGATGAATAACCAGATAATCTGTTTTTGGTGGTGCGAGGTGAGGGAGGAATGTTGGCCAGGATACTGGTAGCACTCCCTATTCTTCTTCAAATAGTGCATGGGATCTTTGGTGTCCACCTGAGCAGACAGAAGTCTCATCCAAAAGAGAGCACCTGCGACAATGCTGCACTCACTCCCTACTTACTTTTCTGATCTTTGTGATTACCTTAGCAGGTGGTCTCACTCGACTTCAGCCTCACACACCAGACACACTGTAACACCAGTCTGGTGCATGTCTTCGAAATGTCTACCCACTGCATCAGACGTACAGCGAAACGGTATAAAATGCTTCCGGTATCTGGGAGCGATGCTGAATCCGTCAGTCAAGCCTATGTAACTTCTAGGCTTGACTTCTCCAATGATTTCCTCACCAGCTTTTCACATTCTATCTCACAGAAACTCCAACCTGTCCAAAATTCATTTACCAGATGCTGTCCAGCACTAAGTCCCCCTATCATCCCTGGCCACACCAACCTCCATTGGCTGCTCACCCTCAACACACTGAATTCTAAGTCCTAGTTTTGTTTACAAATCCTGCCCCTGCCTGCCTCTGCAATCTCCTCCAGCCCTACATACCAGGGTGGGCCTTCTGCTCTCCCTAATTTGGACACTTTTGTCTCCTTCCCGCCGCCCCTCCACTGCCCCATTCCTCCCTTATTGGCAGAGCGTTCTGCTGTCCTGACTTCACAATCTGGTACTCTCTCCCTAAATCCCTACTCCTTGTAACCTCTCTCCTCTCCTTCAAAGGCCTTCTCCAAACCTATGCTATCTCTTTGACCATGCTTTTAATCTCCTTCCCACTCTAACCCTTCTCGTAAAGCTACTCAGCATCTATATTTGCTTCTATGAAATGCCTTTAGGTCTTTTACCATGTTAAAAGTGAAGTATAAGCGCAAGGTTTTGGAGATGTTATAGAAATTGAAGTTGAAAAGCTCAGATGATCCCGTGAAATTGGAACTTCGCCACAAGTGCAGCACAAACCCCTTTTGCGAGCGTCAACAGGACCGTCCCTGTACTTGCGGTGAGGTTACAGCAGCGGAGTGGGTGGGGCTCCGGGGGAATTCACCCGCGTGGTGCGCAGAGCTCCAGCTTGCTGTGGGAGCTGCGTCACTGGTTCTTTGGCCCATTGGCTGGCGCTGGGACTGTCAGTATGGAGGCCAGCTGTCAGTGCATCCCCTGTCCTTACTGCACAATTACTCTCTCAGAAAAGGCTAAAGGATCGCAAGGGCATCGGTTGCAAGTTTGTAGAGCAATAAAATCTGCAATCAGCTCTCCAAGAAATTGCCTGTCCTTTGTAGATGATAATGATGGGTCCTGAAAATCTCAGTGACTTCAACATCAATAAGATGACCTGTGATCCTTACCAGGTGCATGTTGGGCACCTGCCATTTTAAAAAGAAGTGATTAACGTGGCTGATGAATATTTTCTAACAGGCAGTATAAGTGCACGTGGGAAAGTGGAGTTGAGGTCAATGAGCAGCCATGATCTTATTGAATGGCGGAGCAGGCTCGAAGGGCCGTATGGCCTACTCCTGCTCTTATTTCTTATGTTCTTATGTTCTCAGCACTGAGATTGGGCTCTGGCTGTGCTGGGCTGGGTTATCTCTGATGAGCAGTGCACCCACCTGAATTACAGATGCTGGATCAGTCCCAACATTGAGTAGACACACCACAGGGGATAATTTTGTTCAGCCCTGATTCAAGCTCAAGCTGAGCACACCCAGGGCAGCTGTAATAATCGGACTGAAGTAAACCAGGATTATGGCAGTGGGTATAATTGAGGAATCATACACAATCATCATGGCGTGTTCTCTGAAAGCAAAGCTGTTCAGCTAGTTGCTATTCAGTCCCATCTGTTTTGCCTGAATCTCTCATATCGGATGCTCCATTCAGCATTCCTGCAGCGACGTGAGCTGACTCATAACGGAACTGTATTAGCAGTGTGTAACAGAGAAGCAATTACAGGTACCGCTGGGGGTTTTGAATGCCATTAATGGTGAAGGAATGCAGTGAGATGCTATCAAGAGAAGAAACGTTCACTTAAGCTAAATGTTCTGTTTCCACAAAGCTCCAGAGTACATTTCCAGAAATTAGAAAGAAAGAAAGACTGGCATTTATATAGCGCCTTTCACATCCTCAGGACATCCCAAAGCGCTTTACAGCCAATGAAGTACTTTTTGGAGTGTAGTCACTGTTGTAATGTAGGAAATGTGGCATCCAATTTGCGCACAGCAAGCTCCCACAAACAGCAATGTGATAACGACCAGATAATCTGTTTTTTTTGGTTTTTTTTAGAGATGTTGGTTGAGGGATAAATGTTGGCCAGGACACCGGGGATAACTCCCCTGCTCTTCTTCGAAATAGTGCCATGGGATCTTTTACATCCACCTGAGAGAGCAGACAGGGCCTCCGTTTAATGTCTCATCTGAAAGACGGCACCTCTGACAGAGCAGCACTCCCTCAGTACTGCACTGGAGTGTCGGCCTAGATTTTGTCTGTGGAGCGCCTTGATTCGTTTTACTACGTTAAAGGCGCTATATAAATGCAAGTTGTTGTTGTTGTTGTTGCTGAGCGGGACTTGAACCCACTGTTATCCCGACTTCAACCTGAGCCGCCTGGCGGGAAAAGAGCGAATTCGGGGCTAGAGGCCCATTTTACACCCTGTCCGATTTTACTGTCCAGTGACAGTGAGACAGGCGTCTGATCCGAACCCGCCCCATTCCCGCTAGGCGGGTCGGGTTAAAATCCGGGCTTTGTTCCTGACAGCATTTATCATTATTCAGGACCAAGTGATATGTTAGTTGGCTAATGCACCCCTGTTATGGGACTGTAACACCTAAATACCCTGACAAAAGGGCAACTTCAATTTCAATTATTGTTGGGGAGGGGAGCAAAGGGGAGATCAATTAAGGACCATGTAAGAGGACAAACCAAAAGCAAGACGTTTATTACTGAACCCAGAAGGAGAGAGGAAGAATTATAGTGTAGCACCTGCCTGGCTTCTGGTTGCAGGAAGAATGAGGGGCCACATTGGCAGCACACCATGTGACCACCCTCTCATCGACAAGCACAGGGGGCCAGGAGAATGAAGAAAAAGGAAATTACTCCAATACCCCCGTGAGATCCTGGTTACATTTTAAATGTTACAGCCACACCTCGAGAACACTGGGCTTAAGCTGCTGGCGAACAAACACTTACTGCGTCCTATCTCTGATTTTGCCACAGATATAATTTTTAACAGATTAATACCTCTGCTAGATCAGAAAGTCCCAGGTTTGGGCTCTGTCCCAGGTTTGGGGCCTGCACTGTGCTGAGGTAACTGATCCCAGCCAGGGTGGCACTGAGAGAGTGGGAATACTACACAGGGAGAAGAAAAATACGTTCGTGCTCCGACTCCTGATCACGAGCCAGAGACTCCTTCTGCAGCTGCATGTATCTGGCCACCCAGTGGAGGCAGGATTGGGTTCTGTGGCCTCCCCCTTAGTTGATGGACTTTCACTGTCTCGGTGCATACACACTGAATGGCCATTTGCATGAAGTACTTCGGGTCCATTACCAGCAGTGGGATCATTCCCCCTTACTCAGTCACCATATTCAGGAGGAAAAAAGGAGTGGGGAATTAAATCTTGTTATTAAATCATGAGAAAAATTAGAAGAAATAAAAATATGCATGATCTTGGCACAGCTGTCAGTTATACTTCCCTCAAACAAAGGCTTGTTTTTTCACAACGTGATTCCTTACTGCATTGCGAGGGTAAAAACAAAAAGAATATTCATAGTTAGAGATGACGCCATAGTAACAGCATTTGGTAGAGATACGAGCAGTCAGCCAGTGTGTCAAATAAAACCTTTTTATCCTTCAAAACTGATTTATTCAAATTTCTTATTCAGAATTCGTACATGTAGGATAAACCAAGCATTATTCACAATTATGTTGAGGTTATTTCACTGTTGTGAAAGATTTTAAAATGCATAATAATTTGATTGTTCTACATCTGTAAGCACATAGCTGACTGCTTGCTGTGGGTGTTCATAAGGGAGTCTATTGAAAATATATTGAAAATAGCTTTTAATGATGGATAGATCTGCTGCGGGTAACTTGGATGGAGAATGATATTAAAATTATCAACTTACTGAAGCACTGAGCTTGAATGGAGCTGTGTAATTAACTTGCGACTTCACAGAATGTACAAAAGGCAGTACCATGTATAGTATAAAATCGGGCTTTGATATCCAAACAAATAAAGCATTGTTGACACATATTAGCAGTTACGGTGCTAGAGGAGAGCCCAGTAATCAGTTGCTTTTTGTCACAATACCCTGGAACACATCAAAGAATCACAGATGAAATCTGTTCATTTGCATGCGCTGTTGAAAATAAAACTGAGCCCATTTATCAGCTCACTTTTGTTTAATGAAGTAAATCAGTGCAGATTTTAGAGAACAGGACTGTTTGTATTTTCAAAAATTTACGAGGGCCCATTTTTTTGCGGATTTGCGCTTCCAGTGCAAGGCTTTGCCTGCACCGGAGGGCACATTGGGAATTTGGGCACAGAGGGAGGGGAAATTCATAGCATTTACCTCAAAAAAATCCACTTTTGTTGTTCAAAATGGCATTTTTCTTTAAATACGTTCTTTTTTATTTCTGGGGTACAATTATGCAATTGTCAGGAAATCCAACATTAAGAATGAGAGGGGAGGCGGAGGCCGATCGCAGGTCGGCAGTGGGCCTCCGTAGTGCTGTGGAGTTAGGAGGAGCGCTCCTGCGCCTCCTGGCTCCGCATCAACACTTCCAAAAAATATTTCCCATCCTATTTGGTGGCAGCCGCTTGCTCGGCAGCTTCCACGCTGGGAAAACCTGAGGCGCAACGCCTGCTGCACTCAGGGCAGCCCAGTTCATTGGTGGGGACATAAAATGGGCATTAGGCCTCTCATTAGCATATGCAAGGGGCCGCCAATATGGCGTTGGATATTTTTCAGACGCTTTCGGGGCGCAGGCCGTAGGCCTGCAAAATTCGTCATGTTTGCCGTCCGGATAATGTGTCCAGCGATGACCAATTTCTATGCCATTGTGCCCATACTCCCCGATATATACGGAGAGGCGGGAAAGGAGCGGGGGGGGAGTGTGGTTGCGGGGGAGAAAAACGGAAATCCCGGGAATGCCGAGGTCCTGTCGAATTTAGCGGCGGGACCTCGTTATCATGTTTTTACTCCATTTTCCGTTCGACAGTCAGTCAGATTGACAGGCTGGACAGCTGCCGGGCGGGAAAGCCACCGGTAGAAGGCAGCAGTCGGACACCGTTCGAGACGGTCCCCGGCAACCGGGGAAGATCAGGAGTTGGGTGGCGGGGGGGGGGGTGCTCTGAGCGTGGCAGTGAAGTGGGACCGGGAGAGATCGCGTGGCAGAAGAGAAGGTCGAACGGCAATCTGGGGGGACGGGGGCGTGATTGCAAGGTTAGAGGGTGGGGTGGGTCGGCCAATCAGGGCAGAAGATTTGCTTGAGGAGCTGGGGTGGGGAGCACTCCTGCTCCTCCTGGCCCACAAGCAGTGCTATAAAAAGCACTTAGCTTCTGGAGCCATCGACTCCCGCCTCCATTTAGCTGCCGGTTTTCCCGAGCCCCGCACTGTGGGAACCTGATTTAAATATTATAATGAGATGTCCTGCCTCTCGGGAGCGGGTCACCGACACGCCTCGCAACCCCTGGCCGTAAAAATGGCGGCAGGCGCGTACGTGGCGGGTTGGGGTCTCCTTACCCGATTTTTTTGTATTTATAGCCCCGACCCCCCAACCCTCTCCAGTCCATTGTGGAGGGTTAAAATTCCCCCCATAGTCTCCGATTCCTAGGTGTTTGGTATGGAGAGTAAGGTATGTTGCTGTGGTATTCTGAGACCAGTTGGCATCTGATGGCTGAGAGGTCTTGTGTGGGGGTCCCTGATACCTCTGACCTTCGGAAGGACTTCAGTGTTAGACAATCCAAAGCATGGGGCCAGTATGGCTGTGCCTCAGTATTCATCAGGATCTGTCTCGCTGTTATCTACTTGTTTTCAAAAGGCCGATATTATGATAAGGAGCATCCAATCTTTTGTTGCGTTCTCACTTGCTATTAGTTTCCATGGTTTTCCTGTGCGTTTCCAGCACTCGTTATCTGTGAATTTTTATTAACGTGCTACAACAAAAGAAGTATGTATCACGAGTGAAGTTACGTGGCGAATAATTTGCGAATTCGTTGAAAGCCAAAGCAACCTTGCCCTCTAGTGGAAGTACTTGGTGCAATTCACAGTCTGCGCTGATCACAGTTGCTCATCAGAACCTCAGAAAGACCTGATCCACCTTTTTGTTTATCTTTTGACTTGCACCCTTGTAAGTTTGCTGTGCTAGTTAGGGTCCAACAGTTCAAACATTTAAATCATCAATCTTTCAGTATTCCTTTACTGAACAAAGGCATCTTTCTTTTGCACATAATACGGTTCTGATTTTAAAGAGAATTCTCCCCTTTTATTCTCCACCACTGAAGGTGATGACTCCAGCTGGGGTGGACTTCCACAAGCCTCGCCAGTCTCCGGTACCTCATTCAAGTGGCCATTCTTTACATGCGAACCTATACTGTGAGTGTTGGCAAGATGTTCTGCTGCGGAGGGCCGCACAGTGGGCCCAATCCTATTCCCTGCCCGGCATTCACACGTGCACTTTACATCCCGAGACACCTGACTGCAGTGACCTGAGCTTCTCTTCCCCCTCCCTAGCTCTTGTTTTGCCCTTGTATTAAGCTGTAAAGTCCAGTGATAGTTTTCTCAAGAATTTCCATGTTAGATCATTCAATAAACATACCAGCTGGTGTACTGGAAGAGCAGCAGCACTATAATGTAGAAATGATCAGCATAATAAACTGCTGAGAATGGAAAAATCAATATTACTTTCCTCCCAAATCTATATATGAAAATTATATGTACACATGGGTCTGCAATAAAGATACAGGCCTAGAGATTCCGCGGGCCCTTGAGAGGAGTTGGAAGTGTGGCTGAGTAGGGCTTCTGTCCACTTCCTAGACCTCGGCAAGACCCCATCCCAAATCACGGAGATGTGGTCATTTGAATAATCAGGATGGGTGACACATGCCTGTGAAAGTGCTACCAAGGTGCCCACTGTTCTGTGCTCAGAGAGGGATAACCTTAGACCCTTATTGGGCTGAAGGAAAAGGTTAGTAAAATAATCATCTGTTCCTGCGGGGAACTTTGGCTGGCATTCAGGGATTGGTTACCGTCGGAAAATTTCATCGAGGAACTTTTTTGACAGCCCATGTCCGCTGGATTGAAGAGGGGCCCGGGAACGCCCCTAAAAAATGTCCCCAAAATACCTCTTGAACGTAAGGGAGTTGGACAGAAGATGTGCCCACTCCCCTTCCGCCCCGATTGGAATCTGCATGCCAACCTGGTAGATCTTGGTACCACCCCAAATTCCGACATCCCCCCCTTGCAACAACTATGCCAGGGTTCCATGCCCCAGAAGGCCAAAATTTCTAGGCTACATTGCTTAAAATGGAATCTGAAAATGGCAGCCAAGATTCAGCTACTTTATAACAGGGATGGTGTTATAAATGGGAGATTGTATAGGGAGTGGGAAGGGCAACATTGACAAGAGCACAATGCAATTAAGGGCCAGGGCACTTAAAGTTATACTGACGTATTATTAAACTACTACCAGAAATAGTGTGGTATCATTCATTCAAAAGATTGGTACAAGGCTGTCCGAGGGAATACAAATAATGTGCGTAAAATCCTGGGTGGCACGCCCGCGATTTCTCAGAATGTGCAGCTGACGGGTGAGGCTCACAAACTCGGATAAAATCTGCCCCATTTAAAGTCTGCAAAGTCACAAATGAGGTTGCGATCATCTGATCCATTCTCATAGCAAGCGATCATGATCTCCTTCACAGAATGGATGTTGCCATGACGAGCATCCGCTGAAGCAAACAAGTCAGTGTTTTGCAACAGAATTCAAAGACTGAGTGACATGAAGTGTTTCCATGTTTGGCTAAACAGATATCACATTGATAACCTTTAATTAGCTATTGCTACAACATTGAAAGTTTGTACATAAAAGGACTGTCTCCTTTTTGTCTACAGAAATTGAAATTAGCTGCACTAAATAGCTATAATTTGGCCAAATATATTAGTTCAAATTAAATTGTTTTGTTAGAAGGGATTAAACCTTGCTCGCAGAAGAATTATTAAATGGCAAAGGCTTTTTACTAATACACCAAATGGAATGAACAAAAGCAGCTTTCTCCGGGGCAGTACTGGGCCAGTAAATTGTAGCTCGCACTATTAAATCTGTTAAATGCAATGCGTCACTTTTATAAATTTCACTGTCGTGATTTCTGGTTTTCGCTGTTGCAGTTCAGTGGAGCTGCTCCCCATTTTCCATTATGCAGCTTTACCCATCTTAGATGACAGGCTCCCAGACCTTCAGTAAAGCGATAGCAAAATACTGCAGATGCTGGAAATCCGAAATAACAACAGAAAACGCTGGAAAAACTCAGCAGGCCAGGCAGCATCCGTGGAGAGAGAAAGAGAGTTAACGTTTCAGGTCGATGACCTTTCATCAGAACTGGGAAGAGCTGGAAATCAAATAGATTTAAGGCCAGGGTAAAGCTGGGAAAAGGGGGAGGGGATAAAGGAACAAAGGGGGAGATGGAGAGACATTAAGAGACATTAAGAGATATGCAAGGCTAGAGGTGGTGTTAATGTGACAGATTAAGGCTGAAAGAAGTGTGAAATCCACTGGCAGAATGAAGGACAGCTGCCAGCTTCTAGGAGAAAAAAAAAGGGTGGGGGGGGACAAATAAAAGGGTGGATAAAATAAAATATAAATGTGATTGGAGCTGAGGTTATGATCTAAAATTGTTGAACTCGATATTGAGTCCAGAAGGCTGTAGCGTGCCTAAACGAAAGATGAGGTGCTGTTCCTCGAGCTTACGCTGAGCTTCCGTGGAACAGTGTAATAGGCCGAGGACGGTGAGGTCAGAGTGGGAGTGAAGCGGTGAATTAAAGTGACAGGCCACCGGGAGCTCGGGGTCCCCCTTACGGACTGAACGGAGGTGTTCCGCAAAGCGGTCACCCAATCTGCGTTTGGTCTCCCCAATGTAGAGGAGTCCACATCGTGAGCAGCGAATACAGTATACTAAAGCCACTCTGTAGCTGGCTGTTATGACATGCATAATAGGCCTGGTCTGGTTACATAGGAACAGGAGTAGGCCATTCAGCCCCTCAAGCCCCTTCAAGTGTTTGTGATATTAACCTGGGAACATAGGAACAGGAGTAGGCCATTCAGCCCCTCAAGCCCCTTCAATTAGATCATGGCTGATCTGTATCTTGACTCCATATACCTGCCTTGGTTCCGTAATCCTTAATACCCTTGCCTAACAAAAATATATCAATCAGTTCTGAAATTTTCAACTGACCCCCAGCCTCAACAGTTTTTTGGGGGAGTGAGCTCCAAATTTCCACTACCCTTTGTGGGTGTCTCTCTTCTTGGCGCCTCCACACAATGACATGGTTGAGATCAGGAACCTACCATGTTCATGGCTGTGAAGCCACGTTCAATGACCTTGAACTCGAATTCAAACATTGAATTAGAAAATCACAGCTGTTCCTAGTCAGATCAGACTGAAGTATCTTCATCCACGCCCCTTCGCTTTCCCATTTACCCTTGGCTGGCAACTATTGGAAGAGAGTGAGTGGAGAGGTTAGGAGAACTATCTTTATACAAAGAGTTGTTAGAACATGGAATGCTTTGCCACTGCAAGTAGTTGAGGGAGAGACCATGAAATATTTTATGGGAAGAGTGCATCATATTTGAAGCAGAGGAAGATACAGGACTATGGGGAGACAGCAGGGCAGTGGAACTTGTTTTGGATTGCTTTCGCCAAGAGCCAGCACAGATACAATGGGCCGAATGGCCTCTCCTATGCTGTAAGCTTCTATGGTTCTAAATAAGTTTTTTTTTAATGGCCAAGAAAGACTTCAGTATTTATTGTCCAAAAGCTTAAAAATCTGCATATATGAAATGGAATTGAAGAGTGGATGTTCATTTGAGTAAAAGGCTTCTTTCAACGTAAGAACTAAGAAAGAGAAGAATAGGAAAATGATATTATCTTATAAAAGAGAAAGAGAAGTGTCGGGCTGCAACACTTGCAGAAACATTCCATGTCCACATATTGTAACAGCAGACAGAATCTTTCCTCTTCCCTCGCAGAGAATCTCACATCAATTCCATGCATTATAACTTTTGGAAACAAAGGCACCATAAGCTTTCCTCGATCCTTGTGTGTTTGGATGTAAAGGTTTGTAACACTTAGCATTTTATTTTAAAGCTTGAAGGCAAGTGCATTAAATGCATATTTATCGTTAATGCTGGCACACAGGCTGGCCCCTCTCTGCCTGTTTCTAACAGAAAGAAAAAGTGGGAAAAGACCAAAAAGAAAGTTTTTACTTTTGTTACACTAATAATAGATCAAAGGACAAGTTACGATATTGTAAACATATT
This sequence comes from Squalus acanthias, assembly GCA_030390025.1. Lineage (NCBI taxonomy): Eukaryota > Metazoa > Chordata > Chondrichthyes > Squaliformes > Squalidae > Squalus > Squalus acanthias. The sequence continues at coordinate 42,937,507 of CM059438.1, forward strand.
GGGAAAATTTCCTCTGGTTACCATGTGTTAGTGAACTATCTTCAACTGCTCCATCATAAGGTCAGAAGTGGGGCTGTTCGCTGATGATTGCACAGTGTTCAGCTCCATTTACAGTTCCTCAGATAATGAAGCAGTCCATGCCCGCATGCAGCAAGACCTGGACAACATCCAGACTTGGGCTGATTTGTGGCAAGTAACATTCGCGCCACACAAGTGCCAGGAAATGAACACCTCCAATAAGAGAGAGTCTAACCACCGCCCATTGACATTCAACGGCATTATCATCGTTAAGTCCCCCATCATCAACATCCTGGGGGTCACCATTGACCAGAAACACAACTGGAACAATCCACCTAAAATGTCATGGCTGCAAGAGCAGGTTAGTGTGCCGAGTACGGGAGCCCAAGGCTTCACAAGGCCTGACCTACAATCGCATGCCATTACCTGGAGTCCTTGTGTGATGAGCAGTGGATTTGGCGGGTTGTAGAAAAGTGGTTCACGGAGCCAGAGCGGGAGAGAGCTGCAGTCAGACATTAGGCTGGCTCCGCAACACAAATGGGAAACAGATCTGCATCAGACATATAACAGCGGTCCCAGCAGCTTTATTTTTTTAAATACCCCAGTTCAGGGTCACAGCCTACACCCAGGCTGCAGTAACCCTGAGAGAGCTCTCCTTGGACCCCCCTCGCTACGCCCCATGAGTCATCAGCCCCTCTGTGAGGAATTGGATGAACTCTCGCAGGATTTGGATTGTGACGTTCCAGACCACAAAGATGTAAATAAGCTGTACAAAGTCAAATGGACTTTGGAAGGAGATGAAAGGTTGAAAAAGCTGATAAAGCAATATGGCAAAGATGACTGGAAACTTATAGCAAGACTCAGACGAATGTGCAGCTCGAGCTCTGGCTCGCGTTCTATTTCTGTCCCATCCTGCAGGCCGGATAAATGAACTGGCGGGCCGGATACGGCCCACGGGCTGTATTTTGCCCACCCCGATCTACAGGGTGCGCTGAAGCAAGTTACCAAGGCTTCTTCGGCAGCACCCCCCAAACCCACGGAAAGTTTTGAGATGAGAACTTTCCGTAATGTTTTTACTTGATGAAGTTGATGGGCAATCAGAACAGTAAAGTGTCACCTGACATCATGGTCAATCTTACAAAAAAAAAGCATTCAAAATGTTTGAGTGGAACGTACTTTTCCAAAAATGTGAATGTTCTTGTGTTTTACCAATTAAATTCAAGCAGCTGTGTATCGCTCAATGACCGCTTCCATTTATATTGCGCTTTTAACGCAAGAATGTCCCAATTTGAAGCGTTGGAGCAGAGGGAGCCTGTGTATGTCAGTGAGGAGATTGGGTGATGGACGAGAGGGACTTAGTGTGGGGCAGGATGCGGGCAGAATTTAGGACAAGCTGTCAGAGGATAATAGCCTGATCCAATCAGCATGAACTCTTCTGGTTTATTTTGGAATTCAGTTCTGGGAAGATGAAAGCATGTTTAATGTAAATGATGATCATACCAGTCTCCTGTAATAAGATACAGGAGGCTGCAGGGAAAACCAACCATCATTCAAATATGCCTGCTATGGATACACTAGGTTGAACATTATTTCCCTTTGAGCAGGTCGATGATGATATCTGAGCTGACTGGCACCACAAGGGACTTTACTGTGGTATTGTTACTTTTTGATCTCTGATGCCTATAGCTTCTGCACAATTGGAAGCTTTCAATGGCTGAGGTTGAGCGTGCCACTTAGTAACAGCTGTTACACGCAGGGCTGTTTTTCAGCATATTGTACTTCATTTTCCAGGAATCACAGCTATAAAGAGCTTCACTGAAACTGCTAACCTTTTGTATAGAAGAGTTAATGGAACTCAGTTCAGTTAGAAGGCAGGGGTTTGATGTCATGTAAGTAGACATATAGACTCAAATACAGTAAAAATGCAGCACGCCATCATTTTGGGTTGACTCGGGCAGGAATCGGAGTTGCGGGGGTCAAAGTGTGAGATGGTCCGTCCGCCCATTTCTTCCCCCCCAGCGTGAGGCCCCGAGGAGGGGTGAACTCCTGAACCTCACTTAAATCCCCCCTCCCCGACTACCACCCAAAGCCGGCAGGGATGAGGTGGAGGATGGCGCATGGAGACGGGAAATTGTGTGGCTGCAGGCCGCTGCCAGAGACCCACGGAAACTGTCCACGCCAAGAAAAGTGCGGAAGGAGTGGGGTCCGGCGCAATCGTGGCTGGGGAGGCAGAGGAGGTCCAAAGTTTCCCTGTTTTCTGTACTCTTTAGCACAGAATATCAGGGGATTGAAAAAATAATAAAGATGTACATTTATATATGACCTTAGGACGTCCCAAAGTCACTGTTGTAATGTAGGAAACACGGCAACTAATTTGTGCACAGCAAGGTCCCACAAACTACAATGAAACAAGAAGACCAGATAATCTGTTTAAGATGTTGGCTGAGGGAGAAATGTTGGCCAGGACACCGGGAGAACTCCCCTGCTCTTCATCGATAGTGTCATGGGATCTTTTGTGTCCATCTGAGAGGGCAGACGGGGCCTTGGTTTAACGTTTTATCCAGAAGACGGCACCTCTGACAGTGCAGCATTCCCTCAGTACTGCACTGGAGCGTCAGCCTAAATTTGAACCCACAACCTTCTGACTCAGAGGCGACAGTGCAACCCACTGAGCCACGGTTGTTGGGAAGTGGTGAGGTGGGATATCATGGGTTGGGGAGTGCAGAAGTTGAATATCACAGAGTGCTACATTTAACACCATTTCTTAAAGGGACAAACCCTGTCTGCCAATTAATTGTGCCCAAACGCTTCCACACTCAATTCTTCAAATATCATCTATTTGCGTTTTTTACCAGGTTCCTGGTATATTGTAACCAATGACAAATCATTTCTCAACACAATGCACAAGTTAAGTGCAGGATATTTATTTCCACTGGTCTCTAGTGTGTGAGTGTTGGCAGCTTGAGTTGGCATGGTGCTGCTTGTTGGTGCTTGTGCTTTGATTTCAGCTTTGTGACATGAAACCTACCATTCCTAAGTGATTCCCTTGTGGAAGGAGTAAGTGTGCTGGCTAACTGTTGGGGTTTTGCTGACAGCCTGGGATTCTGCTAGCAGTAAAACTCGTTGGGCAGGTGTCCATCAGTCCTCTATAGTGTGTCACCCACTCCCCTGACTCCCTGACATCGAGCTTTGAGCAGCTGGGCTGTAAATGCCATTCCACTCTCTGTAACACCCCATTTTTGTTGTAACAATTCTGCTCAGCTAACAGCTGTCCTGGGCTTCGCAGGGCTGTTTCAGCTGTTTAAATGCCTCCTAATAGGAGTTCACAGCTGAATATGGGAATTATTCCTTTTAGTGTTTCATTGGCTCGTCTACTGTTCAGACATTAAAGCCCATTTTTAGTCTACCTACTTAACAATAACAACTTGCATTTATCGAGCACCTTTAACATAATAAAACGTCCCAAGGCGCTTCACAGGAATGTTATCAAACAACATTTGACACAGAGCCACATAAGGAGATATTAGGACAAGTGACCAAAAGCTTGGTCAAAGAGGTAGGTTTTAAGGAGTGTATTAAAGGAGGAGAGAGAGGAAGAGAGGCGGAGAGGTTTAGGGAGGGAATTCCAGAGCTTAGGGCCCAGGCAGTTGAAGGCACGGACACCAATGGTGGAGCGATTAAAATTGAGGCTATGCAAGAGGCTAGAATTAGAGGAGCGCAGAGATCTTGGAGGGTTCCATAGAATTACATAGAATATACAGCACAGAAACAGACCATTCCAGTCTGTGCTGGTGTTCATACTCCACACAAGTCTCCTCCCATTCCGTCTACCTTATCTCAGCCTTTCAGCATATCTTTCTATTCCTTTTTCTCTCATGTACTCATCTAGTTTCCTTTTCAAAGCATCTAAGCTATTTGCCTCAACTACTTCCTGTGGTAGCGAGTTCCACATTGTAACCGCTCTCTGAGTAAAGTAATTGCTCCTTATTTCCCTATTGGATTTATTAGTAATTACCTTATATTTATGGCCCCTAGTTTTTGATTCTCCCACAAGTGGAAACATTCTCTCCACATCTACAGTTTTAGGGCTGGAGGAGGTTTCAGAGATAGGGAGGGGCGAGGCCGTGGAGAGATTTGAGAACAAAGATGAGAATTTTAAAATGGAGGCTTTGTCAGATCATGTGTTTCAGCTGCTTTCTTTGTAAGTCTCAAAAGCTCAGAGTATGTCTCATGTAGTGCACCAAAAGCAATTTCTAGACTATGTTAACAGGATGGTATGCAGACTCTCTGATACAGGGTCAGGTGGTTATCATGCTCAAGAACTGTTTTGCAGTTAGCGCTTCACCGGAGTCAATAAGCATGACTACTCTTGAGTAGTTCTTGAGGAATCACACCAAAGGGCACTCTTTTCCTTGACGAGGTTGGAGAGCAGGTGAATTGCTGATGTTTGCTTTCTTCCCCATCTGGGCATACATTTGAAAGCAGCAAGAACCGTTTCTATCAGGGTAGTAAAGGATTAAGTAAAAAGTATCTGTATTTCAAAGTTTTTGGGGGTTTTTATATGTTCAGAATCCTACTGTCAGTTGAGAGTGACATCCAAATCACAGCAGTCATTAGAGGGGCCAAGGAAATAGACATTTTAGATGATAAGAAAGAGAAAATTTGCCCACGTTTCACCCTATCTCCATCAGTGACGACCCACAACTGGAAAAAGAGAAAGTTCAGGTAGTGGGCTGGTAATGCACTGATTTGCTCTTTCTTGTCTAACTTTCATAATCTCCAACAGCAGCTCTCTAACACTCAAAGAGTTGGGGAAAACACAAGTAGGCAGTAATTCAGGTGCGAGCAGCCTGAAGGAAATGAATGATAATTTCAGTGTCACTGCAACAACAACTTGCCTTTATATAGCACCTTTAACATAGTAAAACGTCCCCAGGCGCTGCACAGGAGTATTATCAAACAAAAGCTTGGTCAAAGAGGTAGGTTTTAAGGAGCGTCTTAAAGGAGTAGAGAGAGGCAAAGAGGTTTAGGGAGGGAGTTTCAGAGCTTAGGCACGAGGAGCTGGAGGCATGGCCACCAATGACAGAGCGATGAAAATCGGGGACGCGCAAAAGGTCAGAATTGAAGGAGCGCAGAGATCTCGGAGGGTTGTAGAGCTGGAGGAGGTTACAGAGATTACTGCAGTAATATCTTGCTGGGAAAAATCCCTTGTAGGTCTGGTTAAGACTATTTTTGGTAGAGAGTACTAAGTCCTTGTATCATCGCTATGAGTGTAGTGATGCAGTTTCATCACTTGATTGTACAACTCTTTCCAATATTACCTGGTGATCCTATCAATCTGCTTAGAAACACCAGACTTTCTTTCGTATCTTTGATTCAATAGAATCATTGGGGTTGGTTTTCGTCTTTACCGCCCGGGTGCCAAGCATTGCCTGGGTGGAGTGGAGTGAGGACAATCTGATGGGAGCATCCTATGCCCCTTTCAGAATCCACCGGATCCATTAATCCTCCTGCCACATTTTCCTCTCTGTCCCTCCACTCAGCCCCGCTTAATACCCAGCTGGTCGAGACAACAATCTACCCCATTCTTTGGGATACACACTATCTGGCTGTTGTACACGGTTCACCACTCCATCCTTCTCCAACGCCTCTCCACCGTCGTCCAGCTGGGTGGGACTGCACTCGCCTGGTTCCATTCTTATCTATCTAATTATAACCAGAGAATCACCTGCAATGGCTTCTCTTCCCGTTCCCGCATTGTTACCTCTGCTGTCCCCCAAGGATCTATCCTTGGCTCCCTCCTATTTCTCATCTACATGTTGCCCCTTGGTGACATCATCCGAAAACACAGCGTCAGCTTCCACATGTACGCTGACGACACCCAGCTCTACCTCACTACCTCTTCTCTCGACCCCTCCACGGTGTCTAAATTGTCAGACTGCTTGTCCAACATACAGTTCTGGATGAGCAAAAATTTTCTCCAATTGAATATTGGGAAGATCGAAGCCATTGTTTTCGGTCCCCGCCACATACTCCGTTCCCTAACCACTAACTCCATCCCTCTCCCTACCATCTGTATGAGGCTGAACCACACTGTTCGCAACCTTGGTGTCATATTTGACCCTGAAATGAGCTTCCGACCACATATCCGCAGCATAACTAAGACCGCCTACTTCCACTTCCGTAACATTGCCCGTCTCCACCCTTGCCTCAGCTCATCCACTGCTGAAACCCTCATCCATGCCTTTGTTACCTCTCGACTTGACTATTCTAATGCACTCCTGGCTGGCCTCCCACATTCCACCCTACGTAAACTTGAGGTCATCCAAAACTCGGCTGCCCGTGTCCTAACTCGCACCAAGTCCCATTCGCCCTACATTGGCTCCCGGTTAAGCAGCACCTCGATTTCAAAATTTTCATCCTTGTTTTCAAATCCCTCCATGACCTCGCCCCTTCCTATCGCTGTAATCTCCTTCAGCCCCACAATCCCCCCGAGATATCTGCACTCCTCTAATTCTGCCCTCTTGAGCATCCCTGATTATAATCATTCAACCTTTGGTGGCCGTGCCTTCTGTTGCCTAGGCCCTAAGCTCTGGAATTCCCTGCCTAAACCTCTCCGCCTCTCTACCTCTCTTTCCTCCTTTAAGACACTCCTTAAAACCTACCTCTTTGACCAAGCTTTTGGTCACCTGCCCTAATTTATCCTTATGTGGATCGGTGTCATTTTTTTTTTGTCTTATAATACTCCTGTGAAGCGCCTTGGGACGTTTTACTATGTTAAAGGTGCTATATAAATACAAGTTGTTGTTGTTGTTTAAGCATCACATCGCTAGTAGAGAATTACTTTCTACATATAGTTTGGTAAAATATATGCTGTTTTAAAGGGACATTGGCAAAAATTGCTTGACTAAACCTTTTCTGTGTGTTTTCTCAGTGTATGATGCAATGATGTTAGTTGTGTTGAAAGACACCATTGTGTCAGCATTTATTTATGATGGTGAAGCCCTTAAATTATGTATTGAGTGAGACATGCTTACTGGTATCATAAGACAGTCACATATACCAAGTGCTTTTAGTGCTCCTTTGTAACTGTTTTTTTAATCTTACCTCTCAGTCCCCTACATCCTGAGGGCAGATTCATCAAATTTGCTGCTCCCTCCAGACAATGTTTCATCACAACCTTAAAAGTAGGAATTAGCCCACATTATACTTGCTGGACATTCTCAATTCCAGTTCATATCTCTCTGACTCACCTGACTCAATCTCATTCTGCTTTGCCTTACCTGCAAGTTGGACTGGTGCTAGTTCTGCACCAGACTTTCATGCTCCCCCCCCCCCCCGATCATCTGCTCCTCTAGACCCATAAGACACGAGGCAATGTGATGAAATATATCGGGGAACATTGGATGGGAAATACCTCAAGAACATTTTCTGCTTAGTGTGATCCACTTTTAGCCACAGGACGGCCTGCTTCTTCCTTGAACGGAGGCCCAACCAGTCCCCATCCGCCACCACCCTCCTCCGCCTGGCTGAACTTGTTCTCACATTGAACAACTTCTCCTTGACTCCACTCACTTCCTCCAAATAAAAGGTGTTGCCCATATGGGTCCTAGCTATGGCTGCCTTTTCGTGGCATACATGAAGCATTCGTTCTGGTCCTACTCAGATCTCCTCCCTCACCTCTTTTTCCGGTACATTAATGACTGTATCGATGCCACATCCTGCTCTTGCCCTGAACTGGAAACTTTCATCAACTTTGATTCCAATTTCCACCTCTCCCTTGCCTGCACATGGTTCATCTCCGACTCTTCCCTTCCTCGACTTCTTTATCTCCGATTCTAGTGATAGGCTGTCCACCAATATTTACTATAATCCCACCGACTCCCACAGCAACCTTGATTACACTTCCTCCCACCCTGCTTTCTCCATGGAGTTTATTCCATTCTCGCAGTTTCTCCGTCACTATCGCATCTGTTCTGACAATGCCACCTTCCACACCAGTGCTTCTGATATGTCTTCCTGTTTCCTCAACCGAGGAGTCCCCTCCGGTGTGCTTGACAGGGCCCTCGACCGTGTCCGTCCCATTTCCCACACTTCTGCACTCACCCCTTCCCTTCCTTCCCGCAACCACGCTAGGGTTCCCCTTGTCCTCACCTTCCACCCACCAGCCTCCACATTCAACGGATCATCCTCCGCCATTTCCGCCACCTCCAGCAAGATGCCACCACCAAACACATCTCCCCCTCCCCTCCCCTTCCAGCAATCCGAAGTGACTGTTCCCTCCGTGACACCCTGGTCCACTCTTCCATCACCCCCAACGCCCTCTCGCCTTCCCACAACACCTTCCCGTGCAAGTGCAGGAGAAGCAACACCTGCCCTTTCACCTCCTCCCTTCGCACAGTCCAGGGCCTTGAACAGTCCTTCCAGGTGAAACAGCGATTTACTTGTACTTCTTTCAATTTAGTATACTGTTTTTGCTGCTCACGATGGGGAGACCAAACGCAGATTGGGTGATCGCTTTGCTGAACACCTCCATTCAGTCTGCAAGTGTAACCTTGAGCTTCCGGTCGCTTGCCAGTTTAATTCTCCATCCCATTCTCAGTCTGACCTCTCTGTCCTTGGCCTCCTACATTGTTCCAGTGAAGTTCAATGAGAGCTCGAGGAACAGCACCTCATCTTTCAATTAGGCACTTAAAAAACCTCCCGTATTTAACATTGATTTTAATAACTTCAGATCATAACCACTGCTCCCATTTTTTCGGACAACAGTTGCTGGTAATGGTTCTGCTGTTGCCATTTACAGCTCCTCTAGACCCATCTTTTGTTTCTTTACTTGTCCCATTACCATTCCCTTTTGCCTTGTACCGTCATCCCTTTTGTCATTTAATCTCTCCTGCCTTCCACCTGATCACAGATCTTCTCTTCTGTTCTTTCCTCCCCTCCCCCCTTTTCCCTGGCTTTGTACTTGCTTAAAAACTGTTAAACCTTTAACTTCCCTCAGTTCTGACGAAGGGTCATCGACCTGAACGTTAACTCTGTTTCTCTCTCCACAGATGCTGCCTGACCTGCTGAGTGTTTCCAGCATTTTCTGTTTTTATTCCACTTTATGGATTGCTGAACGCTGATCCATTACTACTGAATCTGTTGAGTAATTGTGGAGGAGATTGCCTTATTCTGTCTTGCCGCCCTCTCTGACAGTGGTGCTCATCAGAGTCTATGCTACCTTTGCAAATAGCGGTTCCTCCTCCAGCTTCTTAAGCCCCATTAATGAACTACCAGTCCTGCTCGTCATGATCATAATGTGAGGCCCAGAATAAACCCATTGGTATCAAAGCTCTTGAGAAGATCATTGTGTGGCATGCTCCACTTTTTGAGGCCAAAGTCTTTCCTAGCTGCCACTGCATGTAATGTGTGCTGCTGATTAATTGATTGACTATTCTGATGATGCCACCTTCCACACCAGTGTTTCTGCTATGTCTAGTGGTGAAGTGGGGCTTTAGTGCCACGAATGTTACCAGGTGTAATGCATATCTCCATTCACTGAGTCACTGGAGCACTGCTGCCATTAATGTACTACAGTCAATAGAGAGAGAAACAAAAGAATAAAACTTTTCAGGATTATCTTATCCCACAATTTTAGACCAAGTAGTTCTAGGAACATAGGAACAGGAGAAAACCATTCAGCCCCTCGAGCCTGTTCGGCCATTCAATTAGATCATGGCTGATCAGTATCTTAACTCCATTTACCCACCTTAGTTCCATAATCCATAATACCCTTGCTTAACAAAAATTTATCAATCAGTTTTGAAATTTTTAATTGGACTAAGTTCAACAGCTTTTTGAGGGAGAGAGTTCCAGATTTCTACTACCCTTTGTGTAAAGAAGTGCTTCCTGACATCACCCCTGAACGGCCCAGCTCTGATTTTAAGTTTATGCCCCCTTGTTCTGGACTCCCCCTACCAGAGGAAATAGTTTTTCTCTATCTACCCTATCAAATCCTTTAATCGCCTTAAACATCTCAATTAGATTAATAAAGTTCTAACTTTATCTCCCAGCTGATTTTATATGGACCTGTGGCAGCCACCACATTTATGATTTTCCTATCCATATCCAAACTTTAACTCAATACCTTGGCTTCTCCTGGCCGTCTGTTCATACCTCCTCACCTTTAGGGTGTGAGACCAAAAGATCAGAACACGCATTTCTACGGCAACTAAACCATCGCTATTTCAAACCCCTTGCCATGAAAAATGTAATATCACTCTGCCACCTCTCCTGACAAAGCTTACCCGAAGTCAGTGTCTTTCCTCACTCAGCTACTTTCTATTTAAATCGAAGTAAAGTGATCGCGAAGAAATATAAGGCTCTTCTCCCAGTTTAAATTTCAGCGGACATTCTCCCAATTGGTGGAAGATCCATGCAAACCCCAAAGAAACGACATAAATGGTGTGTGCAGCAGTTCTCCAGGGTTTCTAGGGACCCGCCGCCAAAGTAATATCAGAGAATCGGGTGAATCCCGGGCAGATATTTGCCCCTGACAGGACCAAGTCTGCAACCCACAGTCCCGTCTAGCAAGGCCCCACTGCTGAAGCAGCACTAAATTATCCTGAGACTAACAGTGAGGAAGAAAAGGATCATGAATCAACCTACACAAATAAAGAGAGAGAATATTGGCATCCCTTTTAAATCAAATAGACTTATGATTGACTTTAATGCACTTGATGCTTCTGTAGCCCATGTTTGTTTAATTAAAAAATAATGGAAAAGGATCAACTTCCATTGACATCCTTCAGTTTAATAAGTGTGCAGTCCACCGAAACTTTGAAAACGTTTTTTCTATGCCGGTGAAATCATCTGAGGGAACTGGCTCAGCGGAGTTGCTGTGTCTGACAGTGAGAGGGAGCTGTGTTATCATTAACCTAATGGTGCCACGAGAATCTTGCTACTTCAACTTTATCCACCCTCTCACTGTCGCACTCGGCAGCTCTATCCAGCCAAGCATGTGGTAAAACATTTCAGCCCCAACCTGACTGACAAGAATACATCCCCGAAATCTTTCTCGGATATTATCCTGGAAATACACCTGGGGTAATCTTTTAAGAATTGCCGCTCCTGGTGCGGAGCCTCACTTGCGGGAGGTCAGCCAGATGTGGAGGTCAATGAGCCTGATTTTCAGCCCTCCCAATCGGAAAACCCCGTCAGGAAATCGGGGAGGGCCGTCAATACGGCACGCTGACTTCTGTGCAATATTCTTTAATCTTCCTTCCCATCGGGCACTAATTCAGCAACTTAACCTTCCCCCCTCTCCATGTAACAGCCTGATTGTGTCATCAGCTCCCCCTGGTTTGATAGGAAACTTTAATTCAGCAATAAGAAAAAGCAAAGTAAAAGAGTGATCGAATTACTAACACTTTGCAACTTTACTATAAAAGCTGTACCGAGGTGGTAAAGGGCCATTTAAAAAAAATTGTCATGTTATGTTGGACAGTTCATTGGTGTTAAACATTTCAGAAGTGTTCAGTGAATAAATTGAAGAATCTGAGCCAGTCAATGGACGATTTTTATCAAGAGGAATTCCTCAACTAATCTACTGCATCAAGTTCAAACAGTTTTATTTCAAATTTTGATCTAGAATGTGTAAAGCCTCAAAAAGCTTAAAAGTCCAACATGCAAGAAATGGGGACAAAATAGAATTTGCACCAATGAAAACCCGTACTCATCCTGCCATTTCAGTCATTATTTAATAGGAGATTTTTTTTTTGCCATTTTGACTTACCTTGGATAGCAGATGGTTAAAAAAAGATGGTTAGATTGGGGGTGGAGCTGACTGTGATTGCTCACATCTGGGGAATGCCTGGGTTTTACATAAGAACATAAGAACATAAGCAATAGGAGCAGGAGTAGGCCATTCGGCCCCTTGAGCCTGCTCCGCCATTCAATAAGATCGTGGCTGATCTTCTACCTCAACTCCACTTTCCTGCCCTATCCCCATATCCCTTGATTCTCTTAATATCCAAAAATCTATCGATCTCTGTCTTAAATAGACGCCGGCATCTCCGCATCTTAAATATACTCAATGACTGAGCCTCCACAACCCTCTGGGGTAGAGAATTCCAAAGATTCACCACCCTCTGAGTGAAGAAATTTCTTCTCATCTCAGTCCTAAATGGCCGACCCCTTATTCTGAGACTGTTACCCCTGGTTCTAGACTCCCCAGCCAGGGGAAAACATCCCCCCTGCATCTACCCTGTCAAGCCCTGTAAGAATTTTGTATGTTTCAATGAGATCACCTCTCATTCTTCTAAACTCTAGAGAATATAGGCCTAGTCTACTCAATCTCTCCTCATAGGACAATCCCCCCATCCCAGGAATCAGTCTGGTGAACCTTTGTTGCACTCCCTGTATGGCAAGTATATCCTTCCTTAGGTAAGAAGACCAAAACTGTACACAATACTCCAGGTGTGGTCTCACCAGGGCCCTATATAATTGCAGTAAGACATCTTTATTCTTATACTCAAATCCTCTTGTAATAAAAGCCAACATACCATTTGCTTACCGAATTGCTTGCTGTACCTGCATGTTAACTTTCAGTGATTCGTGTACAAGGACAGCCAATATTTCCCAATCTCTCACCATTTAAAAAATACTCTGCTTTTCCAGTTTTCTTACCAAAGTGGATAACTTCACATTCCTCCACATTATATTCCATTTGCCATGTTCTTGCCCACTCACTTAGCCTGTCTATATCCCCTTGTAGCCTCTTTGCATCCTCCTCACAACTTACATTCCCACCTAGCTTTGTATCATCAGCAAACTTGGATATATTACACGATAGCAAAATACTGCAGATGCTGGAAATCCGAAATAACAACAGAAAACGCTGGAAAAACTCAGCAGGCCAGGCAGCATCCGTGGAGAGAGAAAGAGAGTTGACGTTTCAGGTCGATGACCTTTCATCAGAACTGGGAAGAGCTGGAAATCAAATAGATTTAAGGCCAGGGTAAAGCTGGGAAAAGGGGGAGGGGATAAAGGAACAAAGGAGGAGATGAAGAGACATTAAGAGACATTAAGAGATATGCAAGGCTAGAGGTGGTGTTAATGTGACAGATTAAGGCTGAATGAAGTGTGAAATCTACTGGCAGAATGAAGGACAGCTGTCTCTTCATCTCCTCCTTTGTTCCTTTATCCCCTCCCCCTTTTCCCAGCTTTACCCTGGCCTTAAATCTATTTGATTTCCAGCTCTTCCCAGTTCTGATGAAAGGTCATCGACCTGAAACGTCAACTCTCTTTCTCTCTCCACGGATGCTGCCTGGCCTGCTGAGTTTTTCCAGCGTTTTCTGTTGTTATTTTGGATATATTACATTTGGTCCTCTCATCCAAATCATTGATATACATTGTGAATAATTGAGGCCCAAGCACTGATCCTTGCGTTACCCCACTAGTTACAGCCTGCCAACCCGAAAATGACCCATTTATTCCTACTCTCTGTTTTCTGTCCGTTAACCAATCCTCAATCCATGCTAGTATATTACCCCCAATTCCATGAGCCCTAATTTTGTTTAATATCCTCTTGTGTGGCACCTTATCGAATGCCTTCTGAAAATCCAAATACACCACATTCACTGGTTCCCCCTTATCTATTCTGCTAGTTACAACCTCAAAAAACTCTAACAGATTTGTCAAACATGATTTCCCTCTCATAAATCCGTGTTGACTCTGCCCAATCCTATTATTATTTTCTAAGTGCCCTGTTACCACGTCCTTAATAATAGATTCTAGCATTTTCCCTACTACTGATGTGAGGCTAACTGGTCTGTAGTTCCCCGCTTTCTCTCTCCCTCCTTTCTTAAATAGTGGGGTTACATTTGCTACCTTCCAATCCGCGGGAACCGTTCTAGAATCTATGTAATTTGGGAAGATGACGACCAATGCATCCACTATCTCTATAGCCACCTCTTTCAAAACCCTAGGATGTAGGCCATCAGATCCAGGGGATTTATTGGCTTTCAGTCCCACTAATTTCTCCAGTACTATTTTTTTTACTACTAATTTTTTTCAGTTCCTCATTCTCGCTAGACCCTTGGTTCTCCACTATTTCCAGGAAGTTTTTTGCGTCTTCTTCCATGAAGAAAGACACAAAGGTGCAGAAATTCCGATCCCTACGGGTGTGTATGCGCTGTGTACTCACCCGTAGGGACATCGGAAATGCCGGTTTCAGGCATGCACTGCACATGCGCTGGAAACCGGCATTTCCAATTTGTCAAGAAAGCTCTTGACAGATCCTCCGCCTGCCCGGGAGAAGGGCCTCTGCGGGTAGAGAGTTCCGTTTTTTGGAGACCCTCCGCCCGCAGAAAACACTTACAATTCTTGCGCCTGGTAAAAGCAGGCGTAAGGCCTGCTTTTACCAGGATAAGAGTTGAAAAAAAGGAAAAAAAAAATTCCCACTGATTTATCATTTAAAAATACTTTAAAGAAAGGTAAGTTTATTTTTAGCCCCGTTAAAAACTTTAATTATTTTTTTCAAAAAATATAATTTTTGTTTAAAATACTTAATTTATTGTAATTTAAAGTCATTTTAAAAATGTGATTTTTTTTTTAAATTTATTTAAAGTTTTACTATGTTTTGGGGGTGATCTCTATTCATATATTTGACAGGTCTTCCTGTCAAATGTATGAAGGGAGATTCCCTTCTCTGATTGGCTCCCCATGGCCCACGTGATCCCAGGGACGCTGCGAACCGCCTGCACCTCTGGGATACGTGGGCCCTGCGTACCGGTAGCTTGGAGAGGCCCAGCAGCGGAACTCTGCGACTCCCGGGAGCCCTCCGGTCTTGGCGCAGATTTTTCCAGATCGCAGCCCTCCGCCCGCGGGAGGCCTGCGATCGGAATTTCTGGGACAAAGTATTTGTTTAATTTCTCTGCCATTTGCTTATTCCCCATTTTAATTTCTCCTGTCTCAACTTGTAAGGGACCATGTTTACTTTTGCTAATCTTTTCCTTTTTACATATCTATAGAAGCTTTTACAGTCTGTTTTTATGTCTCTTGCTAGTTTGCTCTCATATTGTATTTTCCCTTTCTTTATCAATTTCTTGGTCCTCCTTTGCTGAATTCTAAAATCCTCCCAATCCTCAGGCTTACTACTGTTTTTGGCAACATTATAAGCCTCTTCCTTTGATCTAATACTATCTTTAACTTCTCTTGTTAGCCACGATTGGACCACTTTTCCTGTGGGATTTTGTGCCTTAAAGGAATGTATATTTGTTGTAAATTATACATTAATTTGGGTAAAAATAAGCAGAGTGGGTCAGGAAGGGACAGAGGGCAATAATTGCTGGCCTTGCCAGCGACGCCCACATCCCATAAACAAATTAAAAAAAAATAATTCTTTAAATGCTAGCCATTGCTTGTCTACCGTCATACCTTTTAATGTAATTTTCCAAGCTACCTTAGCCAACCCACCCCTCATACCTACGTAGTTTGCTTTGTTTAGATTTAAGACCCTAGTTTCGGATTTAGCTAAATCACTTTCAAACTCAAGATAAAATTCTATCATATTATGGTCACTCTTCCCTAAAGTCTTCTTTACTACAAGGCTATTAATTAACCCTTTCTCATTGCACAATACTAAATCTAAAATAACCTATTCCCTAGTTGGTTCCTCAACATACTGATCTAGAAAACTATCTTGTATACATTCCATGAATTCGTCCTCCGCACTATTACTGCAAATTTGGTTTGCCCAGTCTATATGTAAATTAAAGTCCCCCATAATTACTGCATTACCCTTGTTACATGCACCTCTAATTTCCTGATTTGTACTCTGCCCTACATTACAACTACTGTTTGGGGGCCTATAAACAACTCCCACCAATGTTTTCTGCCCCTTGCTGTTTCTTAGCTCCACCCAAACTGATTCTACTTCTTGATTTTCAGAGCTAAGATCCTTTTTCTCTACTGTCTTTATCCCATCCTTTATTATCAGGGCTACCCTCCTCCTTTCCATTTTGCCTATCTCTTCTAAAAGTTAAGTATCCTGGAATATTTAGTTCCCAACCTTGGCCACTTTGCAACCACGTCTCCATAATGGCTATTAGATCAAACCTATTAATTTCTATCTGCGCTATTAATTCATCTATTTTGATGTGAATGCTTCACGCATTCAGATATAGTGCCTTTAGCTTTGACTTTTTCTATTTTTCCCTAATGTCACCTTAGTCTCTGAAGCCTTATTACCTTTGTTACTCTCTCTGTCCCTTCCTGACCCACTCTGCTTATTTTTACCCAAAACTCTACTCTGCTCTAGAGCCTTGACATTTCTCTTGCTGCTTTTAAATTTACTCTTTCCTGAATCGTCCCACCCCCACTTCATTAGTTTAAAGCCCTGTCTACTGCCCTAGTTATTCAATTCGCCAGATTCTGGTCCCAGCCCGGTTTAAAGTGGAGCCCGTCCCATCGGAACAGCTCCCTCTTTCCCCAGTACTGGTGCCAGTGCCCCATGAACTGAAACCCCTTCCTCCCACATCACTCTTTCAGCCACGCATTTAAACCTCTAATCTGTTTGTCCTTATGCCAATTTGTGCGTGGCTCAGGTAACAGTCCAGAGATTATTAGCTTTGAGGTTCTGCTTTTGAATTTGGATCCTAGCTGCTCAAACTCCCTCAGCAGAACCTCATTCCTAGTTCTACCGATATTGTTGGTTCCTACATGGACCACGACAACTGGATCCTTCCCCTCCCACTCCAAGTTCTTCTCCAGCCACAAGGAGGCAACACAGCCTTCGGTACTCCCTGTAAGGCTGCAGAGAACAGTATCTATACCCCTGACTATACTGTCGCCTACCAATACCACATTCCTTTTTACTCCCCCCCCCACTTGAATGGCCTCCTGTACCACGGTGCCGTGCTCAGTTTGCCCATCCTCCATGCAGTCCTTGTTCTCATCCATACAGGCAGCAAGTATCTCGTACCTGTTGGACAAGGTCAAGGGCTGAGGCTCCTCCATCACTATATCCTGGGTCCCTATACCTTCCTGACTCGCAGTCACACCCTCCTGTCCCTGACCATTTACTAACTCTAAAGTACTGCTTAACCTAAGGGATGTGACTGCCTCCTGGAACAAAGTGTCCAGGTAACTCTCCCCTTCCCTGATGCATCGCAATGTCTGCAGCTCGGACTCCAGCTCAACAACTCTGAGCCAAAGTTCCTCAAGCTGCAGATGTGGTCGCTCGGGATCTCGCTGGTCTCCACCAACTCCCACATGCTACAGTTACGACACACCACCTGCCCTGCCATCTCTATCTAACCTTACTTTATTTATATAATGGGCCGTATTTTCTGATCCCTACGGGTGTGTACGCGCTGTGTACACACCCGTAGGGACATCGGAAATGCCGGTTTCAGGCATGCCAAGCGCATGCGCTGAAAACTGACATTTCCGATCTGTCAAGAATGCTCTTGACAGATCGGACGCCTGCCCTAGAGAAGGGCCTCTGCGGGCAGATTGTTCCGCTTTCTGGAGAACCTCCGCCCTCAGAAAACCCTTAGAAATCTTACGCCTGGTAAAAGCAAGCGTAAGGCCTGCTTTTACCAGCATAAGATTTGAAAAAGGTAAAAAAAAAATTTTTCACTCATTTATCATTTAAAAATACTTTAAAAAATGTAAGTTTATTTTTAGCCCCGTAAAAAACTTCAATTATTTTTTTCAAAAAATTAAATTTTTATTTAAAATATTTAATTTATTGCAATTTCAACTCATTTTAAAAATGTGATGTTTTTTAAAAAAAAATATTTAATGTTTTACAGTGTTTTTGGGGTGATCTCCATTCATATATTTGACAGGTCTATCTGTCAAGTGTATGAAGGGAGATTCTCTTCTTTGATTGGCTCCCCATGGCCCACGTGATCCCAGGGACGCTGCGAACTGCCTGCGCCTCTGGGATACGTGGGCCCTGCGCACCGGCAGTTTGGAGAGGCCCAGGAGCGGAAGTGTCCGGACCTCGGGAGCCCTCAGGTAAAGGCCGTAGATTTTTTCCAGATCAGAGGCCTCCGCACACAGGAAGCATCCGATTGGAAAATACGGCCCATTTAGTTACAGTATTTATTCAAACGATTACTTTTTACTTTTAATTTTTAGTTTCAATTAGTTAATTTAGTTTAATTCAATAAAGTTATTGTAGTTAGTCCTCTCCCAGTTCTGAATTTAATCCATTTACCTAACCTAGAGAGCAAAAGAGCTATCATACTCACCAACCAATCACCTACCTGCTATCCTGTGACATCACTCCTTTTTTTTGGTTTTTTAAGTCGCCACTTAGCTCCGTTTAAGCCGCTCCCGCTCCGGTCCATACCTTGTCCTGGGCCTTCTTCAGTGTTCCCTGTAAGCCGCCGCCTCTGCTACCGCCGCTCCCGCTCAGATCCGCGCTGTGTCCTGGGCCTTCTCCGCTGCTCCCTTCATGCGGCTGCCGCCGCTCCCGCTCAGTTCCGTGCTGTTTACCTGACTGCTTTGCATCAGATATCATGATGTCCTGTTCATGGCCTGGCCTTGTTTGTCGACATTTAAATGAACGCAAGAATCTATTTTTTTTCACAAGAAGTTGGTGGGGAAACCCAGCGGACACACTGCAATCTGTCCAAATATTTAATTTAATATTGCTTCAGAAGAAATGTCAAAAATTCTAATACACCCTTGAGAAATTGCAAGCTGATTTTTTTTGCAGATTTATGAAATGATTTCTGCTCACTAGAAGATGATTATTTCACCCAAGAGAATGGAAAGGCAGGAAACCTCATATTTCAGACTTTGCAGAGATATCTACCCAAAGTATTTGAACTTCATTTTCAAAGAAACGATTAAGATTATTTTCTACAATAAGTTTTTAAAATGTTGCCCTATTAAACTTGGATCATTTTTGACAATTCAAAGAAAGAAACAACAATAACTTGCATTGATATAGCGCCTTTAGCGTAGTAAAATGTCCCAATGCGCTTTACAGGAACGTTATCTAACAAAATTTGACACCGAGCTTCTTGAGATATTAGGACAAAAGCTTGGTCAAACAGATAGGTTTTAAGGAGCGTCATAAAGGAGGAGAGAGAATTAGGGAGGGGGAGAGTTTTAGTGAGGGAATTCCAGAACTTAGGACATAGGCAGCTGAAGGCACGGCCACCAATGGTGGAGCAATTAAAATCGGGGATGCCCAAGAGGCCAGAGTTGGAGGAGCGCAGAGATCTTAGAGGGTTGTAGGGCTGGAGGAGGTTACAGAGATAGGGAGGGGCGAGGCCATGGAGGGATTTGAAAACAAGGATGAGAATTTAAAAATCGAGGCATTGCCAGACCAGAGCCAATGTATGTCAGCGTGCACAGGAGTGATGGATGAGCGGAGCTTGGGGCGAGCTAGGAAAAAGGCAGCAGAGTTTTGGATGAGCTCAAATTTACGGAGGGTGGAAGATGGGAGGCCGGCCAGGAGAGCGTTGCAATAGTCAAGTCTAGAGGTAACAAAGGCATGGATGAGCTAAGGCAGCAACAAAGTTGGGCGATGTTATGGAGGTGGAAGTAGGCGATCTTGGTAATGGAACAACGGATATGTGGTCAGAAGCTCCTCTCGGGTTCAAAGTTTGGTTTAGTGGGCTAGGGGAAGGCAGAGGCAGCTGAATGGATGGTCTCAATCTGAGTGACAAAGAAGTCCATGAGCTCCTCGCATTTGTTCTTGGAGGTGAGGGTGGAGGAGGCAGGGGAGGGGTTTAAGAAGACAGTTTGTAGTGAAGAGAAGACGGGCGTTATTTTTGCATTCCAGGGTGATCCTGGAATTAGTGAGCAGTTTTGGAAGAGGAGTGCAGGAGCAGAAACAAAGAACTTGCATTTATATTGTGCCTTTCACGGCCTCAGGACATCAAAAAGCACATTCCAGCCAATGAAGTACTTTTTGAAGTGTAGTCACCATGTAGGAAACGCAGAAGCCAATTTGTGCACAGCAAGCTCCCACAAATAGCAATGAGATAAATGACCAGTTAATCCGTTTTAGTGATGTCGGTTGAGGGATAAATGTTGGGCAGGACACCGGGGAGAACACCCCTGCTCTTCTTTGGATAGCGTCATGGGATCTTTTATGAGGCGGCAGACAGAGCCTCAGTTTAATGTCTCTGGGCTTCTGTTCGCTGGACCACCAGTTGATGCTGTGCAGAGCCTGCACGGCGCATACTCTGCCCAGTACTGTCCTAAAATGGCAGTCAGAGTCCTATGTACGTTCCAGGACCTGATTTGTGTATTGGCTCAGGCTACCCAGCGGTAGGCCTCGGGTGAAGATAGGGACGAGCACACTGTCGGCGGAAACGGGGGCAATAGGTCATTCAGAGTGCTACCATCCCATCTCCGTGATGCAGGAGGCCGCAAAATATCCCCCCAAAGATTCCAAATGAATTCAAACACCGATAAGTCTGTATGCCAACAAGGCTTTCAAATGTAATTGTATTTTGTTTATCAAAGATTATTGCATTATCATGACTGCAGAATATGAATAAAATATGCTGATCTATTGACCGTGAAAATAATTTCAAAACGCTAGACCCAGATAAGGCTGTGAATAGTTCTCTCAATGCCTTTGAGCACCAATCGTTGAACTGTCCAATAAAGTAGGTTAAAGGCCAACTATCAGATCATGTGGTTAACCCTTTTTTTAGCCACCAGATGCCTATCCAGAGTGCATATCATCAAATTTTTCTACTCATACCAGGGCACACCACATGTTGCTATTTTTAGAGCTGCGTGCTTGCTAGTAAATGTATGTGGGGCTTCTACATGCTCTTCTGTGTTTGTCAGACTCTAAGTTCAAGGCAATTCATTTTTGACAGTGTTTAAGAGTTGACTTTTATAGTCACTGACTATTGGCAGTCAGATCAGACCTTCTAACTGAGGTAAACATAAGTGAGCGAGGCTCAAAACACTTGCTCCGTCTAATTCTTTGAAGCTACTTACAGTCTTATGGGGAAACTCTTTCTGATATTTGCTGTGAAGTGTTTCTCAATGCAAAACTGGATATAATTTCACTCCAGAGACTTTTATGGACTTGTCGCTTCTGATCCCTCCCATCTGGATAATCTCTGCCAGCTGCAGATGAGGAATTGGTTTGGGAGATACCTCAGATAATGAGATGTGGAAACCTAAAAACTGTCCTCTCCTTTCCCTTGCCTTGAAAGATTGGTAATTAAAATCTGTAACGAAAAATATTTGCCAAAGCAAAATGAAGGAACGAGAGACATAAAGTGGAATGTGCTTTGTCCAGGATTATCTCCAGCAAGATCCTATGTTAAATTTTCTGACTTGATGGATGTAGAGAAACTGCAGAACCTAAATATTTTTGTGTCGGATTTGTGGGACCGGAGCATGGTCGATTTATATAACAAAGTGTAGGCCTCAGTTGAAGGACCAGCTGATTACAGATCGATCTTCGTGTCCTACCATCCTGTAATAATGCTACAAAATTGCCATTTCATCACAACTAAGAACTTTCCATTTTTTCATGTGACGAAATCTAGATATGAAGCTGAGTCCGCCTTCTTTTCAAACCTGAAACTATGTGATTTTAACATCATTGATACGCTGGGAGTTGGAGGATTTGGAAGAGTTGAGCTGGTAGGTGCACTTTTTTTTTATAAACAACTGGTTTGTCTAAAGCTGCCTCTTATTCTAATCATTAAAATAATGAACTTGCATTTATATAGCGCCTTTTACAACCTCAGGACGTCTCAAAGCGCTTTACAGCCAATGAAGTACTTTTGATGTGCAGTCACTGTGGTAATGTAGGAAATGTAAGATAATTTATTTTTTAGTTGTTCAGGATTTTCAGTCCAAGGGTTTTCAGTCATGATACTGAGGGGGAAGTTTCCTCTGTGTGTTAGAGGTAGTACCAGCACCAAATACGTATTGTCCGTTAATTAAAATGTGCGTTAGTGCTGGTGCTTCAAACATTCAATTTTACCTCTTCTCTTGAAATGACTCGTGAGTTAATAGTTATTAACCACATTAATACACAGACCTAATGTTAAAGTTTTTTTTGCTTCATGAGTCGTTCTTAATGTGCAATCAGTGGGAAATGTGCAAATATACTAAGGATTTACTTTATTCGTACAGCATTTACCTTATTGAAGCTGGTGTGAAGCACTGGAGGGAACAAGAAGAGCATTGTGGATGAGCAGAGCTGGTGGAAGTACTCAGAGGCAGGCTTTGGCCTAAATCTTCCAAGTACGACCTAGCAATGGGGTTACTTTGCTCACCACCAGCACACATCAGAAAATTGTGTGCAGACTTTACCAATAGGTGTTGCACGGGGGGTGGGGGGAGGTGCGGGGCGGGGCGGGGGGTCGGGTGGTGGAGGTCTGGTTCCTTGCTGTAGGGAAAATTTAAACCTTTGAGTAAACACAGAAGCATGCGTTAGGTATCAAGTCTGTTATTGGTGGACATGGGGGAAGTGGAGCAGGAACTGCAGGAGAGGACATCCCAGGAGGATCAAGGGTATAGAAAGCCTTCCAACTGTGAGATGCCAGCTACTTGGACCTCAGCAGGGAACAGTGTGTGTGGAGGTAGTGCTTATCAGAGACATGATCAATGACCTATTGTCATCTTCTGGAACTAGACCTTCCGCACCAAACCAGGCCACTGGGTCATTCCAGGCAACAGCAGGAGACATCACAAAGGTCAGCCAGGGTGCAGTTCACTGATCACAGAAGTAGCAGATGCCCTAATCATCTTTCTACATATAGTACGGCACTGGTGAGACAGACCCAATTTTCTGAAATGTGCGGCATTCCCAGCATAGATTGATTGTACTGACATTGCCATTCGCGTACCTGTAGGCAATTCCTTCCCTTTTATTAGCAGAAAGAGTTCCGGTTCCTTTGAAGTCCAGATCGTAATCACACAACGCAAAAGATTCTGGGGGAGAAATTAACTATCGCCCCGTTTGGGGCGCTAATTTTTAAAAGTTTGAAAAGTTAGCGCCAGGCACTAATGATTTCAAACTTTTGAAAAATTCACCGTTTGCACTCCAAGAAGGAAATGGAGTGCGAAATCAAGTGCTCCACTTCCTTCTTAGAGTGCAATCGGCAGCAAGTGGGGTGGAGACTTCAGTAGTGCTGCACACTGGGCCGTGCAGCACTGCTGCGTTCAAAGGTTCCTTCCCTCCCTTAAAGGGAAGGGCCATCTCTGCAGGCTCTGCAATTTAAAAAGTACCTACCTGGACCACCAAGGCAGCCGCGATCCCGCGCGATCAGCCCGGCACTCAAGCAGAGTGCCGGGCTGATCGATCACGGGCAGGAACCCGCGAAAAAAAACTAGAACAGGAAAGGTACGGTTTTTTTCCACTTACTTCGGCCACCTCGTCTTTAATCATCGCCTCCTAAGTGGCTGGCCACCCGATGCACGCCTCCTGCAGCTGTCGGTGTTTTCGACCGGCGCTGCTGCAGGGGGCGGAAGTCAATTTCGGGTCCAGGGCGCTACCGGAGCGATGCGCATGGCGATGATGTCACGATCTCCGGGCATAGGAGATCGGGGCGCAACGCTGTAGTGCCGCCCCAAAACTCCCGCCGAATATGGTGGGAGTCGATGTCAGCACCGAGCCCGGTTGCAAAGCCATTTGCGCCGCGTTAGCGCCCCCTAACGGGAGGCACAAAGGCACCCAATTTTGCCCCCTCTGAGTTACTGCTCTTTTTCCAGAGAGTGCTGATCACACACACATCTTGCTGCAATTATTATAATATATTGAATGTCACATTCATTGTCTCAGTGAATCTATGCAATTGTCATTGAAGAATAATTTGCATTTATCTGACACCTTTCAGGGACCTCAGGATGTCCGAAAGTACTTTTAAAGTGTAGTCACTGCTGAAATGTAGGGAAACGTGGCAACCAGTTTGTGCACAGTAAGATTCCACACACAGCAATGAGATGCATGATCAGATAATGTGTTTTTGGGATGTTGGTTGAGGGAGAAATGTTAGCCAGATCACCAGGAGAACTGCCGTTCTTGTTTGAATAGTATCATGGAATCTTTCACATCAATCTGAGAGGGCCGATGGGCCTCGATTTAATGTCTTATCTGAAAGGTGGCACCTCTGTCAGCGCAGCACTCATTCAGTACTGCACTGAAGTGTCAACCCAGATTAAGTACTCAAATCTTTGGTGTGGGGCTTGACCCCATGACCTTCTGACTCAGAGGCAAGTGTGCTACCACTGAGCCACGGCTGACACCTAACCAGGACTGTTACAGTAGTTTTTATGATTAGTGTTCTCAGTGCAGGCCTTCGTGCGAAGGGAGCACGTCTCAGGAATTCAGACTGTCATCCCATAAAGTATTGTGGCACTTTTTGTCAAATTGGATAACTTATTCCACAAAGCCTCCCACGTGTGGCTGAGAGATGCCACATACACCATCTGGATGATCTCATGCTAAGGCTGCTAGACCTTGTGTTTATTCTCCTCCTTAACCAAAGAAGGCATCTTGCCGTCCCTTCACACCATCCACAGAAATCTTCTGGGCCTCATCAATGGAGAGGCCCCTTCTTTGCTGCATGGATGCTTACATTTTCCCATGCTACAGTTGGATTGACCCACTGCATATTAGTTGTACTTGCTACGAGCCTATTTGGATGGCTAACAGGTGACGCAGCTGAATTATTAGTGGTGATTTCAGCTTAGCCTCTCAGTCATGCATTAGTTACAATACAACCAATGTGAACCAATAAATGCAGTCACATGTTCCTCTGATTGTACTAAAAATGGGGGAAATGGGATAACTCATGCTCAGTGCAGTAAATAGAAATTTAACCCCTTAAGGCATCTTCTCAGAAAACAGGCATACATAAAATGGATGGATAAATGTAGAGAATGTGCCTGTAATTGCCCAACACGAGCTCCCAGGCACCCAGGCTCAGCAATGGGGGTGTGCGTTCATCAAGATGGCTCCAATGCACTAAATGAACATCTCGGTACATTTTTAGTAAGACAGTAAAATGTTATTCCATTTTGCCTACCCCCTTCTCTTTGGGGTAGATTTTTAACTTGGCACTCGGCCTTAAAACTGGCATCACAGATTGGCCGCCCGTTATAGAAACCGCCCGACCTTCATTTCCATTGAAATGAATTGAAAGCGGGTGGTTTCTATAATGGGCGGGGGATCTGCAACACCAGTCTCATACCCGGGCGGCAAGTTGAAAACCTACCCCCTTATCTTTTACCAATTAAATAAAAGCAGAAACACTCTAGAATATCCTTAATTAATTGCATTCATTATATTTTGCAGCTGAATTAGTTTAAATAATCAGAGACTTCAATTTTTATTCATTTATTGTACCTTGTGTAACTATCTTAAGCAAACATGTTTTTCCACAGCCGCTGCATGTACCTTTTGGTACTATGTGAACAAGGATTAATTTCTCAACAATAATTTGAGCTTGCACATTGATATGAATGAGCACTGGACACCAAATAAAAGTCTTTATTTCATACCCTTTAATGAAAGTGTCTCAGTGAAAACAGAGATATGTTGAGGATGGAAGTCTAAGCTTGTCTCCATAAATATTTTTATTGATGGTTTTTGCCAGCTTCCCTCCAGCTTGTTGATCTGATCTTTATTTAAACTAGATGGCCTCCTATTGTGCTCCTCACGGGTGTTCTGAGCCATGGGCTGGGCAGCGGAGCAGTGGGGCTGGGACATGGAGCACAGGGACGGCAGAGAAGGCCAGCGCAATTAAGTGAAGTGGGAGCTGGTTTGGGGATGGACACAAGGCCTGAACTGAAGCAAGGATGGAACAGGATCCGTTCCCGTTACCTGGAAATTGGAGAGTGACAATGACCAAGGTCAAGGGTCGGTGGAGATGTTTCCATGGGTAAGGACAGGATTAGAAGTATTCCTGGGGTCTGAGGTCAGGAGCAGATTCTTGGAGTTGAGACTGGGATAATGACGGGTGAGAGTGCCAGGGTCTATAAAACATATTACATGTTTGCAACGTACTTGTGTTGCATATTTGACTGCTGCCTTCAAAGCAATCATCCATCCCAATAATGGCTTGAATCCAATGTCAGAACCTGACCTGTCACCCAAACAAAGCAGAGTGAGACTTCCTGAAGGAGGGAGTCTTCCTCCACTTCACAGTCAGTTTGGGCCTTCATATTTGATATAGATGCAAAGTCTAGCATTGATGCAAAGTGGTTTCACTTTCCTGCTTGTGGAATGTGAAAGTAAATGTGAAAGTATCATTAGTTGTATTTGACCCCATTAGCATTGTTCAGTTAACAAAGATGTATTGCCATTTCATATTCTATCTGAGTCTGTCAGGATTTTTAAACTCATGGACACCTAGTGTGATGTATATTTTTCATACCCAGGAGCATGTGCTAGATGCAAAGCTTTTAATTATATACAGTAATGGTTGTGAAAAGTCAGTGAGTGCAATTTCTTATCACTAATCACTTAAGAACATGAGGTCAGTGGATATTTGAGAAATATCAGTAACTTGTTTAATGGAGTTTGATGCAGAGAATTCTTGTGGTGTACCATACTTAGCCCCTGTGTGAGTATTTTAAAGGGCTGATTGTACAAATCGATGCTGCCAGCGAGAGATATTGGAACACCTTGCATGCACAGCAGACAATATTCCGGCCACTTGTAACTCGTGAATCAGGAGTGTGTTTTTGAGCATTCGGGTTAAGGATTTGAGATCATACAAAAGTATAGAACAAAAAACAAAGTCCAGTTTTTTTATTTGATCATGGAATGTGGGCATCGCTGGCAAGACCAGCATTTATTGCCCACCCCTAATTGCCTTTGAGAAGATGGTGGTGAGCCGCCTTCTTGAACCGCTGCAGTGCGTGTGGTGAAGGTACTCCCACAGTGCTGTTAGAGAGGGAGATCCAGGATTTTGACCCAACGACGATGGAGGAACGATGATATATTTCCAAGTCAGGATGGTGTGTGACTTGGAGGGGAACTTGGAAGTGGTGGTGTTCCCATGCGCCTGCTGCCCTTGTATTTCTAGGCGGTAGAGGTCATGGTTTTGAGAGATGCTGTCAAAGAAGCCTTGGCGAGTTGCTGCAGTGCATCTTGTAGATGGTACACACTGCAGCCATGGTGCGCCGGTGATGGAGGGAGTGAATGTTTAAGCTGATGGATGGGGTGCCAATCAATCGGACTGCTTTTTCCTGGATGGTGTCGAGTTTCTTTAGTGTTGTTGGAGCTGCACTCATCCAGGCAAGTGGAGAGTATTCCATCACACTCCTGATCTGTGCTTTGTAGATGGCGAACAGGTTTTGGGGAGTCAGGAGGTGAGTCATTTGCCACAGAATACCCAGCCTCTGACCTGCTTTTTGTAGTCACGTTATTTATGTGGCTGGTCCAGTTAAGTTTCTGGTGACCTCCAGGATGTTGATGGTGGGAGATTTGGTGATGGTAATGCTGTTGAATGTCAAGGGGCAGTGGTTAGACTCTCTTTTAGTCCTTGCCTGGCACTTGTGTAGCGCGAATGTTACTTTCCACTTGGCAGCCCAAGCCTGAATGTTCTCCAGGTCTTATTGCATGCGGGCATGGACTGCTTCATTATCTGAGGAATTGCAAATGGAACTGAACACTGTGCAATCATCAGTGAACATCCCCACGTCTGAACTTATGATAGAGGGAAGGTCATTGATGAAACAGCTGAAGAGATGGTTGGGCCGAGGACACTGCCCCGAGGAACTCCTGCAGCGATGTCCTGGGGCTATTGCCAACAGAAGATGATGACGATAACAATAAGTTGGATTTGTGTAGCCTCTTTAGTGCAGTAAATGTCCCAGGGCACTTCAGAGAAGAGAACAAAGGTGGGAGGGGAACAGACACAATAGGTATAACGTTAGGGTGGTGACGAAAGGCATGGTGAAAAATGTAGATTTTGAAGTTGTGGAGAAATGTAGCAAAGTGGAAGGGTTTAGTGTGGGAGTTTCAGAGTGCAGGGCCGAGACAGCTGAAGACCCTGTCATTGAAGGTTGAACAGTGGGATGGGGAATGCACATTAGGCTAGAGTCGGAAGAGCAGGGGGCATGAACTGGAGAATGGAGAAAATAATGAGACTTAAGATAGACAAATCTCCAGGACCTGATGGTCTCCACCCTAGAGTATTAAAATAAATAGGCGAAGAACGTGCAGATGCATTAGTCATCATTTTCCAAAGCTCTCTACATTCAGGAATTGTGCCTCTGGATTGGAAAACTGCAAATGGAGCTCCATTATTTAAGAAGGAGGGAGGGAGAGAGAAATCAGTTAACTATAGACCTGTCAGTTTAACATCAGTTACTAGAATCTATCATCAAAGACAGAGTGACTGAGCACTTGGACAGGCATCAGCTGATTAAAGAGAGTCAGCATGAATTTGTGAAGCGTAAGTCATTTCTGACTAACCTAGTTGAATTTTTGAGGAGGTCACTAGCATGGTGGATAGGGAAGTGTCTATGGATGCTGTTTATATGGACTTACAAAAGGCATTTGATAAGGTTCCGCACAAGAGATTATTAGCAAAAATGTGAGCACATGGAATTGGAGGTAACCTTGTGTGAATGGGTTGGTAATTGTTTGGGAGGTAGGAGACAGAGCGTTGGGTTAAAAGGTTCATTCTCTGATTGGTGGGATGTGACAAGTGGTGTTCCCCGGGGATCTGTATTGCAGCCTCAACTTTTCAGCATATATATTAATGCCTTAGATGAAGGAACAGAGAGTTCTACATCCACGTTTTCAAATGACACTAAGTTAGGAGGCACATTAAGTGGTGTGGATTGAAAGAGAAAGTTACAAAGAGGCATAGACAGACTAAGGGTGTGGGCAAAACTATGGCAGCTTGAGTTCAATGTGGGGAAGTGTGAGTTCATCCACTTTGGATTTGAGAAAGACAAATCGGAATATTTTCTTAATGGTGAGCGACTAAGAACTGTGGAAGAGCAAAGTGATTTAGGTGTCCATGTACACAAATCAGTAAAAGCTAGTGTACAGGTATAAGAAGCAATCAAAAAGGTTAGTAGCATGCTGGCTTTTATCTCAAGGGGATTGGAATTCAAAATTGAGATAATTAAGCTTCATTTGTACAGATCCTTGGTCAGCCCCCATCTGGAGTATTGTGTTCAGTGAGTGTTGGGCACCGCACCTCAGGAAGGATATATTGGCTTTGAAGCAGGTACAGCGCAGATTCACCAGAATTATACCAGTGCATAAGGAGTTAAATTATGAGGACAGATTGCATAAACTTGGCTTGTTTTCCCTTGAATTTAGAAAGGTTGAAGGGTGATCTATGTGAGGTATTTAAAATTATTACAGGATTCAATATGGTAGATACAGAAAAACTATTTCCTCTGGTGGGGAATCAAGAACAAGAGGCCAAGGGGTAAAAATTCAGTTGGTTGCGCCTCCCGTTAGCGCCTTAAGAGGGCGCTAATGGGGCGCAAAGCCGCTAACGCCCGGGCGCAGCGATGTTTGCGCCGCTCGGGAACTTAACTTGACATTGTGCGGCGGCGCTAAACTTTACCGCTGCGACCACCTGCGCGCGCAGATTGTGACGTCATTCCATGGTGCAACACCCTTGTGGCGCCCCGGAGCGGAAATTGAGTGGCGCCCCCTGCCATACCGCCTGGCGCATCCAACGACCGGAAGACTGGAACGCTATCAATCGCTGTGGGGCTGGGGGCGGCGCTATTTAAAGGGGGCCTCTTCCTGTCTTTTTCTGTGGTTGACATTTTTGCACCACTCGTTCTGAGAGAGAGAGAGAGATTCGGAGAGAGAGAAAGAGAGACTTCTGCATTGAGTCAACGCTTTGTGAGGTAGTTTTGCCTACTGATCCTAACAGTTGGCCCCCCCCCGCTTTAAGAACTGGCCGGCGCCAGTGTGTCTGTGTTCCCTCGCTAACTGGCAGCACCTGCGCTGCGCTCGCGCGCTGAGTTAGCGCCTCACTGCTCGGCCTTTGTGCCTTAAGACAGGTGTGCAGCGCCTGATTTAGCGCTCCACTCACCTCCCGGGGCGGTAAAAGTGAAGTTTCCAGTCAGTGGCGATAATTAGCGCCAGGTGCTAATATTTGCGTCCAGGCGATATTTGCGCCCCAAATGGGGCGCGACCTAATTTTTCCCCCCATAACTTTAAAATTAAGATTTAAGATTTAAATAAGTACTTTTTCCACACAAAGGATAGTGGTAATCTGAAACTGGCTCCCCCAAAATGCTGTGAATGCTGGCCCACTTGAAATTTTCAAGACTGAGATTGATAGATTTTTGTTAGGTTATCAAGGGATATGAAACAAAGATGGATACTAAGGTACAGATCTGTCACTAGCTAATTGAATTACTAACAGAACAGGCTGGAGGAGCTGAGTGGCCTGCTCCTGTTTCTGTCAGGTTGAAGGAGATTGCAAAAGTAGTGGTGGTAAGGCTTTGAAGGGATTTATATAGGAGAACAAGGATTTGACGCCAGTGCACTGGGAAGGTATGGAGCCAGAGTGCAGGGGCGATAGGCGAGTGGGAATTAATGTAGGATAGAATGAAGGCAATGGAGTTTTGGATGGGTTGGGATTTATGTTGGGTGGAACTTTGGAGGTCTGTGAGGAGACTAATGGAGAAAGCCAGCCTGGAGGTGACAAAAGGCATGGATGAGGGTTTTAGCAGCAGTGGGGCTGCACTCTCGTGGACCCCGAGTGGCCTGCAGAAATGGTAAGATCATCAAATGTAAATAATTTAGTTATTCTCCATCCACGGTTCCCAGATGTCCAACTAGCACTAGGTGTGTGGGGAATGAGTGCAGCAGTTCTTAAAGGGCTGTTGCCCTTATAGAAACATAGAAACATAGAAACTAGGAGCAGGAGTAGGCCATTCGGCCCGTCGAGCCTGCTCCACCATTCAATACGATCATGGCTGATCATCCAAATCCAGTACCCTGTCCCTGCTTTCTCACACAGAATCCCCATCGAGCCTGCACCGACACATATCCCACCCTATCCCGTAACCCCACGTATTTAATTCCCCCTAACATATCCCATCCTATCCCTGTAACCCCACATATTTAATCCCCCCCTAACACTAAGGGTCAATTTATCATAGCCAAATCAACCTAATATAGGTTGAATTTATTTTTTCCTGCAAGCTGATTGTCTCTGGCAGACTATTTTGTAGAAGGCGTCTGGAGGAAGTGGTAAAACTACCTCTTTCAGTGATGAAAATCTGGACGTGCAGCTAAAAGAGAGGCAGCACAGAAAGGCAGCAATATTGGGGATCAGTGTATAGCAAGCATGGCAGGAGGTGGGCGACCGACTGATTGGGGGCTCTCATGACCATGGGGCATGGGAGCAAATGACAAAAAAGCTCTCAGGACCTAGAAAAATGCCACATTAAAAGTGCCAGTTGAAAGGAAAAGAATGCCTTAATCATTGACCCCACACCAAGTGCCACATCAGCAATGCAGCCGAGAACGCACTGGTTCCACCCCATACATTGCCCAACCCCTAACTACCATGTGAACAATTGCAGCTCCAATGTGACGTCTGCGAAAGGGAGAAGCTTCCTTTTCCTCATATAAATGTTAGATGTTTTGATACCCAAGTCCTTGTGGCTCATCAAACTATTGGGATGCTCTGTTAGTCATCCTTTTGGAGCAGGAGGAATGTAGCCTGGTCATTGGGATGCACCTCAAGTTACACCGGAATGCTGAGAGTGTCTGTTTTTAAAGGCTGCCCGCAACCCTTGAGAGAAAGTCTGCGCTGGTGGCAAACCTGCCAACCTGTGCCGCCTCACCCACAATGAGGCGCTTGTCCTCCATATTATTGGGACTGAAGCCACAGAGGGAGAGCTTGGTGGCTGCTGCCAGGGTATTGTGCATTCACCTGCATTATTTTGTTCCTCTGGTCTGACTTCACCTGTATGTCGATGGAATGAAGGCTTTTCCTATTCATAACCAACACGGGGCTGTTGTTAGAGACCTTGGTAGGTACATGTGTGGCACCAATAAGGTTTTAGGGAAACTGCCACCCAGTCAAAGGGCAGAATTGTCTCATTCTGTCATCTCCTATTCATGGGGAAAGTGACCAAATTCTTGCCCCTGGGAAAACAAGGCATCTGTGACTTCGTTAATGGACTGATGTCTGGGGCAAATGTAACCAGCGGTGACTTGAAAGGATTCAGTCGCGTAAACGTTCCATGCTGTGGTGATTTTCACAGCAGGGCTTTCTTGTGTGCTAGAACTTATGTGCATGTCAAGGATTCCAGGTAGTGTAACTCTGTCACATCCTCCCTCATAAAGCAGAGACAATGAAGCTAGGATTCCTCGCTCATGGCCAGATAGCTGTACCAGGGTCTGTAAGCATAGGTCGTGGCCCAAATTCGAATGGATGCAGGGTGCCTGAGGTACAAGCGCACCTAGCCTTTCTTCCCTCTGCTTGCCCTCCGCTTCCTCCTCCAAACCCACGACAGCCATTGGCAGTGCCAATGAAATGCTTGTGCTGAGCAGTGTGCTTTGGGCAGAGGTTGGCAGCTGGTGGCAGCAGCAATGTTGTGGCTGGAGGTCTGTGCAAAAGGTCAGCAGATAAAACAAACTATTGCACAAAGAATAGCGCAGAACCAGTTACTGTATATGGCAATTCAAGGAAAGCAGCAAAGACCTATTGTAAGGCCCTCACGTACTATCAGCACAGCCTTAAATATCGCAAAAACTTTTAGCGCTGTTGCCACTCAGGCTTACTTTCCCAATTCCACACTGCATGCGTAAGCGCAGCATTGGGTAACTGGCCCTGGTGTTTGTGTGAGGAAGAAAGATAGTACAAGAGTGAGGAAGACAGAGTTAGATGGGCAATGAGGTTTGAAGCTGAGCTCCGGCTCAAACAGGGCATTTGTTTAATCCTGTTCGCTTCATCTTGAGGGAGAGGGAAAGGGATTGGGATTTGAGATGTTGATTTTACAGTGGGATACAAACAGGATGTGTTCAATCCTGCTAATATTAAGCGGAGCAAAGGTTTGGTTTATCCATAACTTGATATCAGATAAACAGTGCCAGTTATGAAGTCGATGAAGGTGGTGGTGATAGAGAGATGGGTGTTGTCAGTGTATATGACGAACTCTTATATCTGCATGTATCTACATTCCTGAGATGAACGTTGATAACATTCTGTAAGTTGTTTTCTGAGCATTTGCTGCACTCCGATATTTGACTTACTGGTGCATGTTTACAAATAGCGTGTTGGACTAATATTCCTCATCGTCCAGTCACCAGATGCAGTTTGGGTATTATGGGACTTGCTGGATAGTAACCAAAGTGATGCCCATTACATTGCTCATTTTTCTCGAAGATTCTAAGGTGATTCCAACTGGTCCAGGTGCCATGTGGATATTTATGGGTAGATTTTGCAACTTTGAGCTCCCGTCATAGAGCTTTGTGCGGCAAAAGCCCATATCGGGAATTGGGGTGGGGGAAGGCTAGTGTGCCCCTCGTGATTTTCTATCCAATTAATTCCTTCCCTCTGACGTCACCCACCCAAACCCTTGATATGTACTGCTGGCACACGGGGACCTTGTGCGAATTTGTAAAATCTATCCTTTAACTCCTTGAGGCTTTCATTGTGCACACTCAGCTGAAACTTGCAGCAAACCCTCAGTAGTGAGTTCACAATGCTGCGTTTGAATCATTGCATTATGTTGCACATTTTGCTCAATGTGTGATATATTCGAGGCTTCGAAGAAAACAGATGAAAATGCCAAAACAAGGAGAGAGGAACAAACAGGATTCCCTGCAAACACACTGTTCGTTCACGGTTGTCAATGGGAACATAATAATTTACAGGACTGGGAGAGATCACTTCAATCCATCTGGCTGGCATCTGTGTATGAAAACAGTGTATCCAGTTCACTCCCTACATCCCTCAATTGATTTTCTCACCAAATGTCGATTCAATTACCTCTTACAATTGCTAATGTTATCAATCTTGGTCATTTCTCTGGGCAGTCCGTTCCAAACAGTCTCCACCCTCTGCATGAAATAGTCATATTTGATGAGTCCATTCACCTACCCTCTTCTGGGCTTAATCTCATGATGATATTTTTTGACAGAAATTATTGCAACTTCGACTAAGGAATAAAGAAAATATTTAACCCTTTGAATCTATATTATCTCATGATTTGCTGTTTTTCCACTAATAATAAGACAGTAATTGTTGGAACATATCCATTTTTTGATTGTATTATAGAGCAATATCTCCTCAATGTCCTTGGTGCCAGGATGCTGACAGGAGTGGGGCACAAATGCCTCATCATCTGAGGCCATGGATTTACCGCTGAAGGTCTCTGGCAGTCTTTGATCATTATTCCGACTAGAATAAAAGCTGACATTCATCAGAATGCACTTTGGGCCTTTCCTATTTTGACAAATCATCACCCTCTGGGCATCCATTTCAGTGTTAAATAAATGACTTTGACCACTGAATCCTTTATGCATTAAATACGATCTTTCCTTTAAAAAAAAATGTTGCACTTTATGATCATCAGCAGTGAAACATGAATTTTAAAATAGTCACCATGAAATACCATTGAAGTATAAATTCTTTAAATAACATTTCAGAGCCAGCAGGGAGCTTACATATAACTTAAGAATCCCAAATGGTTTTCCTAATTTTCAGCTGTTTCCACCCATGTGGGCAGGATATTATGCATAGATTAGGAGGGGACAATTTTCCTGCCCCTTTCCTCCACCACCCCCCCCACCTGGTACTAGATAAGCAGCGTGCCCCCAAGGTACGCTCCCCCTGACCTGAAGCCGCCCACATTAGTGGGTTCAGGTCGTTGCCCGAGGCTCAACACATCCCACGCCATGGCCCACCTTTTGCCAAGGACTTGAGCCTGGAAACGGGCAGAATTGTAACTGGTTTTAAGGTCTTCTGGGTGCTGCCCACAAACAGCAGTGAGAAGGCTTCTGCCTCCTCAGTCTGTCCTGTTGTCCCTCAAAACAAAAGGGACTTTCCTTTTTTCAGCATCTAGGACCGGTCTGCCTGACCCTCTCCCATTTGAAGAGAGTCTCGGTGCAGGACATAAAATCCATTTCTTCTGGGCGCTCTTTTGGTGTTCGGGGAGGAAACTGAAGTAGGAAGACCAGTTATGCTCCCTCTCATCTCATCAGCATAGCTGCTCCTTCTGGGAGTGTAATCCCTCCATGCCCCCTCCCAGAGATCCCCAGGAAATCCCTTGGCACTATGAAGGGGGCAGAGACCTGGTGTAAACTCCCACGGCCAGGCCCAGTAAGTACTGGGAGCTTGCTTACATTATTGAAAGGAAGCTGGCCCCACAGAAACAAGCAGGACTAGTGCACTATTGGTGGGAAAAATGCTAACACCCCACTGCCCAATTAATGCCCAATCGGAGGCATTAATGGAAAATTGACCCCTCATAGTCACTTCCTACCATGCAGGAAGTCGGTGGCCTTGGTTGACATGTAATTCCACCACATCCCCTTAGTCCAACAATGACCAGCTGGTGAGCAGGCATTGCACCCACGAGATTGGCAACAGCATATTCGTATTAGCACAATTCTCTTCTCTGAGGAGCTGCCATAGTTTCTCCAAACCTCTGGTTGACGCAGCTGGTTTAGTGGCTGCAACCACTTTTGTGCCAATTATTAGGGCTGTTGAGGTGCAGAGCAGCTCATATATAGCGACTGACTTATTTTTTGACACTCACATGAGTAGCATAAAGGCTAAAACTACCAACCAGCAGAGGGCACAGCCCGTCTTCGTGGTCACTTACTACTTTCGTTATGAGTGTTATTGCCATCCAGTACTCTGAAATGGAGAGCTGTGCCCCAGCTGGTGAAGCTATAAACAGCAGGTTGTCCAGGTAATGCTGGGTGGCTTATTACTGGAATGCTTTCTGACACGAGAATGTGTTTATGGCTTTAAATGTGGAACATGCAACAGCACAATTTGTGGGCGGCCATGAATCACAGTGACAGTGACCTGGAGATTTCTAATCCAGAACTGCCATCTGTTGTGACAATATTGGCAGGCGTCAAAAGGCCAACTAATAACTCTGAGATATTTATTCCCACATCATTATATTGAAGCTTTGTCTGCATGTTATTCTGAACCAGTGTATCTCCAAGGTCTCCTTTCTATGCTGACTATATCTGTAAATCTAGCTAATCTGATCTTGTTGATCGGCTAGGTCAGAGGTCAGGTGGCTCTGTTATTTCTCAGTCAGGGTACGGGAGGGTAGTGGTTTTGTTCCTGGACTAATAATTCAGAGAGAGTCCAAATCCCACCATGGCAATTTGAGAATTTGAATTCACTTTAAAAAAAACAAATCTGGAAGTGCCCAAGAAGTTATTAGATTGTTGGTAAAACCCAACTGGTTCACTAATGTCCTTTAGGGAAGGAAACATGCCATCCTTACCCGGTCTGGCCTGTTTGTGACTCCAGTCCCGCACTAATGTGGTTGACTTTTAACTGCCCTCTGTAGTGGCCTAGAAAGCCACTCTGTTGTATCAAACCAGGGCAATGAGGGATGGGCAATAAATGCTGGTCTTGCCCACATTCTGAGAAAGAATATAAAAAAGGTTCAAATTACTCTCAGGAACCACATAATCAAAATAAAAAACAGATTAGATGTTGTCAGCAGTATAATGATCTCCAAAACATTATTCACAATTCCCTTTAGAAAACTAAAAGTTCTCTGTTCTTTCACTGCTCAGCTGTTAAGCCTCCAGTCCATATATCTTTTGCTTTATGTTTCCCTGGTCTCCTAATGCAGCACTCACAGTTTTGTCTGGGGATGGGGAATGTCGGAGCTGAGGAATTATGGAGCTACAACTGAAAGGTGAGGGAGAGAACTGCACTTTTGCCCAGATTTAGCTGAGAGCTGAGAAAACAGATATGGTCGGCGGCAGGAACAGAATAAAGTGGGGAACGAGGTGGAAATGGAAGAGATTGCAGTGATACAGTTTAGGGATGGAAGGGACTGAGTAATTATATTGTGGAAGTAGGCTTAGACATTAAATAGGGCCGTATAGGCACATTATGTGAATAGCAAATCAGAAAATGATAGAGAACAACATAGATTGAAAGCAAACAAGGATGGTGAAAAATAAGCAAAATGAAAGAGAAATGAACAGAGAGAAATAATGCGTATGATCCAAGATGGGCTGAATGGCCTTTTCTACTGGTGCCTCCGTCTGTTGTTGAGAAAGAGAGGTATAGAAATAAAAGAGGATTACAGAAACTAAAAGGAAGAAAAACTAAGCACCAAACAATGAGAAATTAATGGACAAATAAAAAGAAAGCAAAGTCATAGAAGAGAATTAATTATAAAAGACAGGTAGGACAAATCTTTTAAACAGTAAACAACAAATTCTTGCATTTATGTCAGTGCTCACAGCAACAGAACGACACCACAGAGTCTTTCACAGATTGGATAAATTAAAATAGACGTTTGTCTTTCTTCACAGTGAGAAAGCAAACTAATTATGCTAGTCAAAGTTATTAAGGGAAAAAATAGACACTCAAATTATTTTTGTTATTACCATCAATTAGAATTGCTGTGACTGTGGAGGGCAATTTAACACTTGTAATTAGAATCTGTGAGCTTAGCTGCATTAACCCAGTCACAAATGAATGGCAGCCATTTTGGAAATCTGTGCAAGAGTAATCAAGAACAAAATGCATGTCAGCACAAAGTAGAATGTATGCAGGGGTGAGTCACAAACTAAAACTTGATCTTAAAGAGGAAAAATGTAATCATTTTTTAATTTGAAGCATTGAACTGAAACACAGTGAGTGTTCAGATTCCCTAAAGTAGGTTATAAATCTGATGATGTTTGTTATAAAACTGCCATATCCTGGGAGTTTAAAATTAAATAGTTCTTACACCCTTTCATGAGAGGAATATAATGGTTGGAGGAGAAAACACTAATTCATTTATTACATTTATGTTAGGTGTCAGCTTTAGCTCAGTGGTAGCACTCTCACCTCTGAGTCAGAAGGTTGTGGGTTCATAGACCCACTTAAGAGACCTGAGCCCATAATCTAGGCTGACACTCCAGTGCAGTACTGAGGGAGTGCAGCATTGTCAGAGGTGCCTTCTTTAGGATGAGACATTAAACCAAGGTCCCATCTGTCCTTCCTGGCACTTTTTGAAAAAGAGCAAGGGAGTTCTCCCCAGTGTCCTGAGCAATACTTATCCCTCAACCAACATCACAGAAAAAATGATCTCATTGCTGTTTTTTGGGACCTTACTGTGTGCAAATTGGCTGCCACATTTTCCTACATTAAAACAGTGACGACATGTCAAAAATATTTAATTGGCTGTAAAGCACTTTGGAATGTACTGAGGCTCGTAAAGGTGCTATATAAATGCAAGTCTTTATGTATATATAAATATATATGCATTATAGCAAAAAATATATCATACATTAAACTGCACTGCCTGAAAGAGTGGTGGAAGTAGATTCAATATTAACTTTCCGAAGGGAAATATATTGAAAAGGGGCCAGCACAGACTTGATGGGCCGAATGGCCTCCTTCTGTACTGTAAGATTCTATGATTTTATCATCTACATTATTTACTTAATCAACAAATTTGCTCTGTTTTATTATACAAAACAAGTTGTGAGGAATTTTCTTCCTCCGCCCCAGGGCTATTGCATCTTCAACAGGGCCGTACATCTGCCAGCCCTTTGGCTGCAGCACTGACTCTGGGTTGATTTCCTGGGGTCAGCCTGGCTCGTATATTTTGAGGGGCTGCCGGCCGATCAGCCACCTTCGTTGCAAACCCTGCTTCGTGGGAGTGTGAGAAATTGCTGTTGCAGGCCTCAGATTCCTGCAGTGTGGCCAGCTGCCTCTGGGACCCTTGAAGACATTTTATTTTTCAATTTCAAAAATTCCCGGGCAGAGGGAGTGTAATCAATCCCTTGCGAACAGTTGGGAAGGGATTTAAATTTAAACCTGCCTCCACCTGCCATAGCAACGCCATGGACCAGGAGTGTCCAGTGTTGCTATGGCGTCAATAAAGAGAGATGCATCATGGGGCGTTTTCCCATTGTTGACATCTCATTGGAATAGATCTGCCCATATTTGGGCGAAAGTATCCCGTGTCCACTGTCACTTTGGCTGGAAGATGCCGGAAGTGGCAACGGCCTGTTGGGAGCCGGCCTAACCCACTGGAGTCATGCTGGGAATAATTGACAACAACTTGCATTTATATAGCGCCTTTAACATAGTAAAACATCCCAAGGCATTTCACAAGAACGTTATCAAATAAAATTTGACACCAAGCCACATAAAGAGACAGGTGATCAAACGGTTGGTCAAAGAGTAGGTGTTAAGCAGCATCTTATAGGAGGAGAGGGTAGAGAAGCAGAGAAGTTTAGGGAGGGAATTCCACAGCTTCAGGCTCTAGAGGGAAACCCTCTAATGCCTGCAATGGTTTTTCTCCTTTTATAATTCAACCTGAAATAATGGATCCCTTCGAGTGTTTCTAAGGCCATAGCCTATTTGTCGGGTTCACATGACCTAACAAATTGCAAGAGCAAAGCTGGAGAGGTTTATAATTTGTCATCTGTACCCTGAGGTAGGATTGCTGCCTTGAACTCACTCCAAGGCATCTGCTATTTTTAAAACTATATATCCCGTGGACTCCACTGAATGGTTCCATGCTGCTGTGGGCCTACTTTGTACTGAAACCAACCCAGTGTGCATCATGTGACTGACGTGTGCTAACACCCAACACTGAAATATTAATGACCCTCGTTGTTAATTCCATTGACAGTCTATATTTTAATTAAACCCAGAGCAAGAAAATGCGGCCGTTTTAATATCAGTGACAGTATATTATCAATGTTTATTAATCAGTTATTACATCAAGCAAAACATAGATACATGGAAAGGCAATCTGGCTGTTTAGCTGAACAAGCTACATTTGGAATAAAGCCAAGTTAGCTGCAATCTTTGTTATTTGGCTGGGATCATTAGGTATAGCTATAACAACGCCTTGCATTTATACAGTGCCTTTAAGCTGGTAAAATGTCCCAAGGCGCTTCACAGGAGAGTAATCAGACGAAAATTGATACCGTGCCAAAGAAGGAAATGTTAGGACAGGTGACTTAAAAGCTTGGTCTAAGAGGTAGGTAGCATCTTTAAGGAGAAGATAAGTGGAGAGGTTTAGGGAGGGATTTCCAGAGCTTGGGGCCCAGACAACACAAAGAAAGAAAGAAACAAGGAAACAAACAAATAACTTGTGTTTATATAGCACCTTGCACATCCGCAGGGCATCCCAAAGCGCTTCACGCCAATTAATTACTTATACAGCGTAGTCATGAATGTTTTGTAGGCAAATGCAGCAGCCAAGTTGCCTCATCAGATAGAGCCGGGAGATTGTTTAATCGTGAACAGGGAGACGGCCTCGGTTGAACATCTCATGCCTGAGATAGCAGCTCTGAAAAATGGTTGGAGCGTAAGTGCCGAGTTGTGTGCACCCGGGACCTCCAGCGCTAATCCTGCCAACACTCACGGGCTCAGGGAGAGGGCGTCTGTTTTTGCATAGCAACGGTGGGCGCCCATCGAGGGTGCCGGCCCAGTGAAGAAATCGGAAAGTCCAGCCAAACAATGGCCCGGCACTGGGGGTTGCTGGGTTCCCTTTACCAGAAACATCCATTTGCTGTCCCCTGCAACCCCCTTTATAAGGGGGCCATTTTAAAATGTTACTTTTATTTTAAAAAGTTAGGAATATTTCTTCAGGGAGGCGAGACCACAATGTCAGCCTTCACACCCCTACTGCGCACCCCCCCCCCCCCCCCCCCCCCCCCCATCGCCAGTTAGCTCCACCACTGTTTTTCTGCTGACCCTAGGCCGAGTTCCTCTGAGGACTGGTAAAATGAGAACTCCCAATGAAGGGAGTTGTCCCATCTTCGCCCTTGCCAACACCCCACCTCATCAACCCCGCCGCCCCCCCCCGTTTATGATGATGGCCTTGTTTGGGGCATGCGAAGGTTCCACCCCCATAAGAGCAATCAGGAACTCCCATGTTAGGCTGGGACCTCACCAATGTGGATCTTGGTCTAATTTGCAGCCCTTCTCGCCAAAGGGCCGTGGATTTTCACGGCCAGCATCTCTGACAGTGCAGTACTCCTTCAGTACTGCCCTGAAGCGTCAGCCTAGATTATGTGCTCAAGTCCTGGAATGTAGCTCTACTTCAGCCTTGTGATGTGAGAGGAGACTTACATGAGTGCCCTGAACAATTTTATGATGATATCGGAACAAGTTTGGTTTTAAGTCACAATACAGAAGTTTAGTGTCCAGTAAATGGTTAATAACAGGGAGTGATTGTCACTGCAGTGACTGTTTTGCCACAGGCTAAAGATCCATTAGTAAGATTTTTTTTGACATTACTTTTTATTACATACTTCACCTCTTTTTTGATGGTCAATTTAACGATGCACTTTAAGGCTATTTCATTTTAGAATATTATGTCAAGCATGGTTGCTTATATAAGTGTCACTGTATGGCTTGAAGCATAACTGTTGCACACAACTTTCCCCCAGATATCAGAGATTTTATATGGCCCAGATTTTGCATTGAGAATAATGGTTAGGCTATTAGCGCTCACCGTTATTATGAAATAAATCGGGCAGCAACTTCCGGCGACTGCACATGCGCAGTTAAACGTGGAAATTGGGAAGTTGCTGTCCGATTTACCCTGCTCCTCCACAAGCTGCGTTATAACGGTAGCTCACCAAGAGACTCGGCATTGAAATACACATAAGGGTGTGAAGTTGCTGTACTTACCCATTAGTTATCCACTGAACACACCAGAAAAAGTTAGAGCTGTGTAATCAGAAAAGTGAACTTTTAACAGCGTGAGATAAGTAATAATTACTGTCAACCAACCTCTCTGGCTCTGAATATTTAATTTTACAAGTGTGCAGTCTCATTCCTTCAGAATTTAATTAGTGTTGGAGATTTTTAAAGTGGCCGCCAACCCACTCCCAGGAGGTGAGTTTCACACGCGCTGACGTCACGATCTGCATGGCGAAAGGGACTGAGGCACTAACTGTTATCAGCGAATTTGCCGTGCGGTGCGGGATTCGCCCCATCGCGGTGCTACTGCCTGAGCGCTCTGTTAGCGCCCCCGCCAGGCGCTAACTAGGGGCGCTAACCTACTGAATTTCGCCCCCCAGGTCTTTTTCAACTTCATCCATAGCTATTCCTACACCATGCCTGGAGTAGGTGCGTCACCCATTTTTCCTTCCTATGTGCCATATTTTACATTGGTCTGAATTAAATTTCATCTGTCATTGTTCTCCTCATTTGCACACTTTGTCTAACTCATTCTGTAATTTCTGGGCCTCATCATTCCCCTCGTTGTTTGGTAAGCTGCAAATTTGACCTATTTGTATGGAGTTTCTGAATCTAAGTCATTGATGTAAATTAGAAATAGTAATATTCCTAATACTGATCCCTGGGGAACTTCACCCAGTGCTTCCACTTACTCCAGTAGAACTTCTCTGACAGGCACCTGCTATTTCCTACCCTTCAGGCAGTTTCTTGTCTATTACCCAGATTTACCCTGAATCTCCACGTCTAGTAGCAAGCTGTGTAAGTTGGTGAGATCTTGCAGAATGCTTTGTCGCACAAAAACTCTTGTCATATCATTGAGAAGATGATTATTTGGAGAACAGATACAGAGGGTTTACACTATTCTGTGGAAAGTTGGCCTGAAATGTGCCTTGTTCATTATAGGACGTTGTGAATGCACAGCATTGGAGACTCTGTCCAATAATTAATATTACACAGTTAGTACCCAAGCAGAAATCAATATAAAAATGCTGAACAGCTGTAGATTTTGTCTCAAAAGTATGTAAATATAATAGTCTATGAAGTTTAACTCTATTCTAATTAACGACAGATTATTTGAACAGCTTTTACAGTGGAATTATTGTTTGATGAGTAAGGACAGTAAACCATACAAATGTACCGATCGTGGATATAAAGAAAGACTTGTGTTTATATAGCACCTTTCACGACCACCGGACATCCCAAAGTGCTTCACAGCCAATGAAGTACTTTTTGAAGTGTAGTCACTGTTGTAATGTAGGAAACACAGCAGCCAATACAGTATAAAGTAACAAATGGATCTTCAGAATTTAGGAGTTTGTAGGAAAGGATGCTGAGGCATTTTTGAAAATGCAAATAAAACTCTTTCCTTGTTTATTCTTAAAAGGTCCAATTAAAAAGTGAGGAGTCCAAAACTTTTGCAATGAAGATCCTGAAAAAGCGTCACATAGTAGACACGCGACAACAGGAGCACATACGATCGGAGAAGCAGATTATGCAAGAGGCTCACTCAGACTTCATTGTGAGGTAAGCTTCCATCGGATAACATCATGGAGCAGAAAAGAAAAACTGAACACTGGAACATCGAGACAGAAGCAAAGAGCCTGACATGGAGCCTGTTTATTATGTATTGGGTCACCCTGACATCTGATACCTCTGCCTCTGATACAATATATGCCTCTAATACAATCTATCCTATTTTCTCTCTCATACAATCTATCCTATTTTTATCCCATACTAATTCTTTACTCAGA
This sequence comes from Squalus acanthias, assembly GCA_030390025.1. NCBI lineage: Eukaryota > Metazoa > Chordata > Chondrichthyes > Squaliformes > Squalidae > Squalus > Squalus acanthias. The sequence continues at coordinate 42,981,128 of CM059438.1, forward strand.
GAGTGGTTATAATGTGGAACTTGTTATCACATGGAGTAGTTGTGGCGATTAGCATAGATGCATTTAAGGGGAAGCTAGATAAGTACATGAGGGAGAAAGGAATAGAAGGATATGTTGATAAGGTGAGATGTAGTAAGGTAGGAGGAGGCTCATGTGGAGCATAAACACCAACATAGTCCTGTTGGGCCGAATGGCCTGTTTCTGTGCTGTAAATACTATGATGATCTGATATATATTTATCTTTAGCTTCATTTCATCAATTGGTTCCATCAAATATTTATCCCACAGTTTGCTGCAGTTAGCCCAGGGATCTGGACATGTCAATTACTATAAGTTGAGGATCAGTGGCATTTAAATGAGGCCCTGGAATTAAATTACCCCAGACCTGAAAATATGACCTCCCAAAACCTGCTCTGGGTTAAAATCAACCCCAAAGAAGCTGGGGGAGACAAAAATGCTTAATTTCTTTCTTTATTTACTGCTTTGAATCCTGGGAATAAAACTGGCTGCTCTTAAGAGGAATTTGGAGAAATGTCTGGAACCGTGACATGCAGGATTTGGGCAACCTTCAAATTGAAAGCCGCAACGAACTTCAAATTGTGGTCTGGGTTACCGTCAGTAGGTAGATCTCTGTAGGTACAGGGTTCTGTTTCCATTTAGAGGTAACATGGTGCAGTAGCTGTGAGGCTAGAGCTTTGGATGAATTTTTGAGGGCAGGTCAGGGTTGTTCTTGTGTAGGTGAGAACATTTTTTTTAAAAAAGCAATGGCGTGGGAACATCACCACCTCAAAGTTCCCCTCCAGGTCACACACCTTCCTACCCTGGACATATATCGCCGTTCCTTCATCATTGCTGGGTCAAAATCCTGGAGTTCACTGCCTAACATCAACACGACAACACCATCAGCACAAGGACTGTAGCAGTTCAAGAAGGTCCACCACCACCTTCTCGGGGCAACTAGGGTCGTGGGCAATAAATCCAGCCTTGCCGTTATTGCCCAGATCCTGAGAACAAATATCTGATAAATTGGACCAGGTTATGAATACCTAAGGTATTTAGGGTGCTGATCGCCATTTGGAAGAATTTGTCTTCCTAAGGGGTCATGTCTGGGATTTGTGAGAACGTAATATTGGAGCTAGGGAGAAGTGATCTGATGATCAGGTACACTGCCTGCCTTTTCTAGAGGGCGGAGTAAGAAAACTGTTTCAACAAACGTGCTCATGTCATCACCTTTTGTAATGTTGAGCACATGACCTATCAGACAAGGGGAAGCTCCTGCTGTCTGCGGAGAAGGCCAAATCAAGGAGAACGGAAGGAATGAAGACACAATCAGACCGTTACAGTCTCAGCTGTATGCTTAAGCAGTAAGTTTTTTAGTAAAGCTTTCTGAGCATTCTATGGAAAATTATATGTCTGAGTTACAGACTCCTGTAATGATAGACAGGAATCCAAGATGCAATTGATATTCAAATGAGCCATTTTACTTCCAAGACATTAATTATGGGCCTTATTATCATATGCATAGCACATCCAGAGATGATGATGGGGTTGAGGCTTTTTATGCTAACGTGTGAAATGATTTTGAGTGGTTGGTACATTGATTGATTTGTACAAGAGTTAAGTTGTTAGGTTTGAGATTTGCAATGCTTCAGTGCATTAATAACTTAACTTTTTCATAAATAATGGATGTCCGTATTCTGTTTCATTGATATATTAATAACAAGCTGAACATTCCATTTGCCTCTCTGTTGTGAGTGAGAAAGTTCAATAAAACCTCTGAGAGACTGACTAGACAATAGGACCTGTATTGTTGAAGCCCAATAATGAATGGGAAGAAGAGAAATAAAATATAGTTAGAGGCTGTTTTTCCAAGAGAAAAGAAACCTTGAGCGTGTTTCTATATTCAAAATGTTCTCCAGACACACACCACACTGACCCATGACCTATCTCAGTAATGTCTGTATCTAACACTGCACCAGTACTGTACACACATCACACTGACCCATGGCCTATCTCAGTAATGTCTGTATCTAACATTGCACCAGTGTTGTACACACATCACACTGACCCATGGCCTATCAGTAATGTCTGTATCTAACACTGCACCAGTACTGTACACACATCACACTGACCCATGGCCTATCTCAGTAATGTCTGTATCTAACACTGCACCAGTACTGTACACACATCACACTGACCCATGGCCTATCTCAGTAATGTCTGTATCTAACACTGCACCAGTACTGTACACACACCACACTGTCCCATGGCCTATCAGTAATGTCTGTATCTAACACTGCACCAGTACTGTACACACATCACACTGACCCATGGCCTATCAGTAATGTCTGTATCTAACACTGCACCAGTACTGTACACACATCACACTGTCCCATGGCCTATCTCAGTAATGTCTGTATCTAACAGTGCACCAGTACTGTACACACATCACACTGACCCATGGCCTATCAGTAATGTCTGTATCTAACACTGCACCAGTACTGTACACACATCACACTGACCCATGGCCTATCAGTAATGTCTGTATCTAACACTGCACCAGTACTGTGTACACACCACACTGACCCATGGCCTATCTCAGTAATGTCTGTATCTAACACTGCACCAGTACTGTGTACACATCACACTGACCCATGACCTATCTCAGTAATGTCTGTATCTAACACTACACCAGTACTGTACACACACCACACTGTCCCATGGCCTATCTCAGTAATGTCTGTATCTAACACTGCACTAGTACTGTACACACATCACACTGACCCATGACCTATCAGTAATGTCTGTATCCAACACTGCACCAGTACTGTACACACATCACACTGACCCATGACCTATCAGTAATGTCTGTATCTAACACTGCACCAGTACTGTACACACATCACACTGACCCATGACCTATCAGTAATGTCTGTATCTAACACTGCACCAGTACTGTACACACATCACACTGACCCATGACCTATCAGTAATGTCTGTATCTAACACTGCACCAGTACTGTACACACATCACACTGACCCATGACCTATCTCAGTAATGTCTGTATCTAACACTGCACCAGTACTGTACACACATCACACTGACCCATGACCTATCTCAGTAATGTCTGTATCTAACACTGCACCAGTGTTGTACACACACCACACTGACCCATGGCCTATCAGTAATGTCTGTATCTAACACTGCACCAGTGTTGTACACACACCACACTGACCCATGGCCTATCAGCAATGTCTGTATCTAACATTGCACCAGTGTTGTACACACATCACACTGACCCATGGCCTATCTCAGCAATGTCTGTATCTAACACTGCACCAGTACTGTACACACATCACACTGACCCATGGCCTATCAGCAATGTCTGTATCTAACACTGCACCAGTACTGTACACACATCACACTGACCCATGGCCTATCTCAGTAATGTCTGTATCTAACACTACACCAGTACTGTACACACATCACACTGACCCATGGCCTATCTCAGTAATGTCTGTATCTAACACTACACCAGTACTGTACACACATCACACTAACCCATGGCCTATCTCAGTAATGTCTGTATCTAACACTGCACCAGTACTGTACACACATCACACTGACCCATGGCCTATCTCAGTAATGTCTGTATCTAACACTGCACCAGTGTAGTACACACATCACACTAACCCATGGCCTATCTCAGTAATGTCTGTATCTAACACTGCACCAGTGTTGTACACACATCACACTAACCCATGGCCTATCTCAGTAATGTCTGTATCTAACACTGCACCAGTGTTGTACACACATCACACTAACCCATGGCCTATCTCAGTAATGTCTGTATCTAACACTGTACCAGTGTTGTACACACATCACACTAACCCATGGCCTATCTCAGTAATGTCTGTATCTAACACTGCACCAGTACTGTGTACACATCACACTGACCCATGGCCTATCTCAGTAATGTCTGTATCTAACACTGCACCAGTACTGTACACACATCACACTGACCCATGACCTATCTCAGTAATGTCTGTATCTAACACTGTTAGTGTTGTACATAGATCAATAGATTTTTGGACTCTAGGGGAGTCAAGGGATATGGAGATCGGGCGGGTAAGTGGAGTTGATGTCGATGATTAGCCATGATCTTGTTGAATGGAGGAGCAGGCTGGAGGGGCCGTATGGCCTACTCCTGCTCTTATTTCTTATGTTCTTACACACGCTACACCTATCTCAGGTAGTGCCTATATGCAAATGAGGCAACTATAATGCTGGTATGTCATTGGGCGAGTCAGTGTGGTGTCACAGAGGACCTGGTGGGATGTCTAGAAGAAGCAGCATGACTTGAAAAAAGACCACTAAAATATTGAATATTATTGTAAAGCAACAGTACAGGATGTGGTGAAGAGCAGTAGTGGTTAAAGATAACTGCACTGGCAGAAAAATATTAGCAAGGATTTAGCAAATAAAACTTTAAATTGTAGGGTTCTACAAATTACATTATACATACCATGATGCTCTGTGGGAGAGAATTACCACGGACCAAATCACCCTGCCGCAATCTCCATGGCATTTATATTTATCACAGTAGGGCACAGTGTGGGATAGATAAAGAACCCTATAACCAGAAACAGCTGAGAACATGTGGGCAAGGAATAGTTGAGCCTTTCAGAAGAGATTCTGGAAGACACTGGAACTGCAGCCCATTCTTCATGCAAGTTCACACCGTGGCTGTATCTTGGAGCATGGGCCCCCCAAAACCTTTATCATAGCAGTGGGGGCATTCTTGGGAGACACTCTTGTTGTGCCTGTGGCTGGATTCAGCTGTCATCAGCTACAAAAAGAAAATATTGTTCCCCTCCCTTGCCTGGTTATTCTCCACTTTGGTAATTGTATGATTAAGTAACTGTAACACATGTCACAGCAGTTACTTAGTCATAAGATTACATTCCATTACACATCCTCTCATTGGCTATTCAGCACCTAAATTCAGTGTATCAATGGCATTTGTTGAATAGCAATTATACTGTAAAGCCTGCAAAACGTTCTGCCTAATCCAAAAAGGGAAAACTGTTATGCTTCTGTATTCATGTAAAATGATTCAATGAGCAGTTTGCAACCATCATAAATCACTTAATGCCACACTTGAGAACGGGCTTGTTTTGCTGGATATCCCTGATACAAGAGAATATTATCCTTCAGGATTTTGAAACGATACAGTTGCACAGCCAAAGGAATCCCGCGTTGATCCTTCCTGACAATATATTTGAAGCAATGAGGAAAGATGATACAAAAGCATAACACTTGCCTTTTTTTGTGGAGACATTTGTAGATGTAACAGAAGAAATCGAAGTTTGGTATTCAACAAGACTTGTGCAAGCAGAAATCATTCTGAAAATTCCAACTAGATCCCTCTCCCAGCAAAATAAATACAGTGCTGATACTAGAAGCTGAGAATTGGACGTAACTCACCCCATCATAATCAAATGACAGATCACTTGCTGTTGGCTATCATTTTTTATTAAGCAGTTTAAGTGTCATGCCAAGCACATTTCATTGACAAATGCTAAAGATTTAAACCACAGCAGTTCCAAGATAAATTTCCAGTGAGCTTGCCCAAAATAACTGCTCCAGTTCTGCTCCGACCTGTGATTGATGTGAGCTGGCATGCAGTTACAGACCTGTTGCTGGAGCATGAACCAGTTGTTACTGTGTGGGATTCCTCAGCACCAGAAATCAAACAGCACTATTGTTACAATGATACGTCGAGCAATATAGGCTCGAGGAAAGGGTGTTACCGGTTAGGCTGCAAGGATTTTATTGAAACATTATTATCAGTAGGGTAAAGCTATTATTGATTAATAAATTGAAGGTGTTGTGTATATTGCAAGGGTCTGTTTAAAAGAGAATTGTGGTAGGATATATGCCGTGAACATTTAATTATTTTATAATACAATTGCAGATGCAAAACATATTTAAATCAGCCTAGCTCTGTTTATGCAAAATTTGTTCCAATAAATTTTCTGCGTAACCCTTATGAAGTCGATTTGTCACTCGGTAAACATCAATCATTCTTCCTTTAACCTGTCCAATCGATGACTGCAAAGTATCATCAGTGTATCTGATGAGGATCAGCACTGGCAGCAATAAACAATCCCAGAACAGGTCATTCATTTAACTGTGACAGACATCAGATAATGTATTATTGAGGTGACAGTTGAACCACACAACTGTGCAAGACTTTGGAGGTTACAACAGAAGACTGAATGGATTTGCCTCCCCTTTGGCAGTGAGCTACCCAGGTATTATTAGGTAACTTAGCCCCTTTTCACACGAGCTTACTACTGGAGGTAAGTGAGTCTATCCAATGGAATATTACATGAAATTCTACAAACTGGACAGTTTAACAACTGGATATGAACGACCTGATCCTTGTGAACGACTCTGCTGGATGTCTGAGCTTCATATTTTAGTCAAAAAAACTTGCTAAAAGGAAAGTGGCGACTTTTTATTTTCAACAAGCCAATAGCAAATGGACCTCAGAATGCCTTTGTGTAAAAGAAACCTCCCCTTTAATATTGTACCCAATCTCTGGTCTGTTGTCCCTCCGACCACAGCTTCGCCGGACTAACCCTTATAAATCACAGCACTTCTACATGTAGGGTTGCCAACCCTCCAGGAATGAAAGATTAATCTCCTGGACACTGCTGCGAGTAACCCAGCAGTAAATTCATTGGGGCTTTAAAAAAAAAATTGTTTTTCTTTCATTTTCTTTGAACACTTTCATTTCTTAGTTCTAATAATAATGGTGGTTGGAAACAAGGCAGTTTGACACAGTCAGGAATCATCCACTCAGGTAATGAAGAGTCTGTTTGCCTTCCAATTGCAGAGGAAGGCGTTAAACCGTGAGGATAGATGCTTTAGGCGATCGATGGCGAAAGTGTGGGGGCGGGGCGGTTGGCGACACGAGGTCACATGTTGAAACCTCCAGGAATAGGTCCAACCAGAGTTGCCGACCCTATCTACATGTCAGGGCTCAAACCAGCACCTGTCAATTGTCTAATGACCAACTGGTGACTATCCTCCCTTGGGAGAGAGAGAGAGGAGAGGCAAATCGGGTCTCTTTAAGAAAGAACTTAATAGAACCTGCATTTCTATCGTGCCTTGTCATAGCCTCAGGATGTCCAAAGTCCTTTGCAGGCAGTGGGAGACTTTTTGAAATGCAGTCACTATTACGTTAGTGCTGATTTGACTCTAAGAGACACATGAGGTGATGGAACAAAAAAAAAACGAGGAACCCGCTGAGGCAGACTTGGCAATCCGAAGCCTGAGCCAAGTAAGTCCACAGTACTCCAGAGGAATGTTGGTGATTGACCAGCCAGTCTGGTGTAATAGGAGCTGGAAGGGCAGATGTCTCACTGGGAGCTGGGGTTCTTCCTACTCGGTTCCAAATAAACTGCAGACCAAGACACTACTGGGTGGAGTGGTCCAACTGGGCAGGCGGCTGACATTTTGCCGGTGCTTTGTGCTGGCTGGCAAGCTGCACAGCTTTAGTCCATTAGAGATCTCGAAGCCTTAGCTCTCGCCGATCTATACCTGAACTCTTTGCACTTAGGTAAGTGGGGTGTAACCCTACAGTGATAGAGTGGGTATTCCATATCGGGCCAACGGGCACTGTACCTGTAGAGATTTCTCAGTAGCTCGGTTTGAAGATTTGTAACCATATTTTCAGTAAATCAAAGATGCAGCAAAATGCACACAACAGATTTGTGCTCAAGTATTTTTCTTTCAGAGGCTAACTTCAAATGTGTTATTAAGGTTTAGGGCAAAATTATTAGTGGGTTTATTTTTATCGGATCTGCCTCTTACTGAATGATGTGACGTGTCACTTTTGTGCCAATGCATTATGCCTCTGATTTATTAGCTATGCTAAATTTGATTGTAGCAGCAGTAATAGTAAAAGTATTTTTATAACGAAGTATGCTAAATTACGATCACAGACAGGACAATTCTATCGCACAGAGAGGTCACAGGGCAGACAGTCTGAAAAGCAATTACCCATCATCAATGAGCTGTAAAAAAAAATCAATAGAGATAATAACAGTGATATTATTTACTGATATCAAGATCCTGGAACCCATGGTCACCACTCAGCTCTGCACCTACCTGTCCCACCACTCCCTGTTCAAGCTCTTTCAGTCTGGTTTCCATACTGGTTTCCATACAGTCCATAGCACCAAGACTGCACTGGTCAAAGTCAGCAATGATGGATTATCCATCCTGATGCTCCTCAGCTTCTCTCTGGCTTTCAATATCGCCAACTACTCCATGCTCCTCCACTGCCTCTCCTCTGTGGTCCGCCTGCCGCTTTTACCTGTCTCGGTGTAGCGAGCACATCTCCTGCAATAGCTTCTTCTCTTACCCCAAAACAGTAACTTCTGGGTACTCTCCTACATGCTGCCCCTCCATAAGCACAGGCTGAGCTTTCATAAATGTGCTAATGACGCCCAGCGCTACCTCTTTGTTCCCCTCCTTGATTTACTGCTCTCCCTAACTGTTTCCCTGACATTATGTCATGGATAAGCCGAAACTTTCTACAGTTTATCATTGGCAAAACCAAATCCATCTGGTCAGCCACCAGAAAATTTGAACCCAAGACCCCAGTTCTATCCCCCTCCCTTGATCCTTAATCCAGCTGAACTGATGATGCGCAAGCTTGTGATCTTTGACCCCAGCTTGAGCTTTAACCTTAACATTTTATCTATCATCAAGACTGTTTATTTCCCGCCCCCTATATTATTACTCTCCTCTGATCTACCACCTCTGAAAGTTCTTTTAAAAATTCGTTTATGGGATGTGGATGTCGCTGACAAAGCCAGCATTTATTGCCCATCCCTAATTGCCCTTGAGAAGGTGGTGCTGAGCCGCCTTCTTGAACCACTGCAGTCCGTGTGGTGAAGGTACTCCCACAGTGCTGTTAGGGAGGGAGTTCCAGGATTTTGACCCAGTGACGATGAAGGATCGGCGATATATTTCCAAGTCAGGATGGTGTGTGACTTGGAGGGAACTTGGAGGTGGTGGTGTTCCCATGCGCCTGCTGGCCTTGTCCTTCTAGGTGGAAGAGGTCACGGGTTTGGGAGGTGCTGCCGAAGAAGCCTTGGCGAGTTGCTGCAGTGCATCTTGTAGATAGTGCACACTGCAGCCACGGTGCGCCGGTGGTGGAGGGAGTGAATGTTTAAGGTGGTGGATGGGGTGCCAATCAAGTGGGCTGCTTTGTCCTGGATGGTGTTGAGCTTCTTGAGTGTTGTTGGAGCTGCACTCATCCAGGCAAGTGGCGAGTATTCCATCACACTCCTGACTTGTGCCTTCATCCATGCTTTCATCACCTTAACTTTCCAATTCTCTCCTCTCTGGCTTCCCGAGCTCCATCCTATAAAAACTGCAACTTGATCAAACTCTGCCACCTGTCTCGTACCCTGTACCAAGTGCCACTCACACACCAGCCCTGACCCCACTGATTCTCACACACCAGCCCTGACCCCACTGGTTCTCACACACCAGCCCTGACCCCACTGGTTCTCACACACCAGCCCTGACCCCACTGGTTCTCACACACCAGCCCTGACCCCACTGGTTCTCACACACCAGCCCTGACCCCACTGGTTCTCACACACCAGCCCTGACCCCACTGGGTTTTCTGGTCCCCAGGGCATTGATTTAAAAAATATTCATCTTTATCTACAAATCCCTCCGTGGTCTCACTCCAGCCAACCTCTGCAACCCTCTCCATCCCACCATCCCAGCTCACAGCCAACACTCTTTCGACAGTGGGGCCACTGCTCCACCACTGGTAGCAGAGCTTTCAGCCATTACACCCCTGCACTCTGGAGCTCTCTTCCCTAACCCTCACCTTCAAAAGCCTTGCTGGGACACTACACTTTGTTAAAGGCAACATATAGGTTTGTTTTATATTACTTTCACTTCAGGTCAGCACTTGGACACAATCGGAAGAACAATAGTTTTCAATTTTATAAAGACATTTTAATCAAATTAGTCATGTCTGCTTTTAACATGATTCAGTAAAATACTGGCTTATTAGAGTCTCCTCAATTCAATTATATACATCCTTAGGACACATTTGAAGAGAAGTATGGCGAATTCTAATCAAATGAAAATATTCATTAGCCGAGCAAAGCCTGCACAGATACACAGTCTGAACTGGGCTGGAATAATCAAAGGATGAACATACCAGAACTTTCCTTAGGCGCAATGACTCCTTGCTGACGTTCTTCTCTTTTCAATACAGGCTCTATAGGACATTCAAGGACAGCAAATACTTATACATGTTAATGGAGGCCTGCCTGGGAGGAGAGCTGTGGACTATTCTCAGGGACAGGTATGGAGTGAAAGAAATTGCTTTCATACATAACTTCATGTAATTCTCTTTCTTTAAAAATACGTTTTTGCATTGATCAACAGCGCAGCTTTTACAAAAAAAATTATATTTTCAAAATGGTTGGTATGTTCCATTTTTAAGTGTCAGCCTTGACTTAGTGGTAGCACTCTCGTCTCTGAGTCAGAAGGTTGTGGGTGCATGTTCTGCTCCAGAGACTTAAGCACATAATCTAGGCTAACACTCCAGTGCAGTCTTTCGGATGAGATGTTAAACCGGGGTCCCGTTTGCCCTCACAGGTGGAAGTAAAAGGTCCCACGGCACTGTTCAAAGAAGAGCGCGGGAGTTCTCCCCGGTGTCCTGGCCAATACTCATTCCTCAACCAACATCACTAAAACAGATGATCTGGTGATTTATCTCATTGCTGTTTGCGGGACCTTGCTGTGCGCAAATTGGCTTCCGTGTTTCCTATTTTACAACAGTGACTACACTTCAAAAGTGCTTCATTGGCTGCAAAGTGCTTTGGGATGTCCTGTACTTGTGAAAGGCACGATAGAAATGCAAATCTTTTTCATTTCACAGATTGGTATGTCTCAGGTTTTGCAATGTTTTACAATAAAGCAGATCTGAGACAATTCATATTTACGATAGTGGGGTATTTTTTATTTTGTGCAGAGGTATGTCAAATTTGGAAAACTTCATTCCATTTATTTAGATCTTAAATCATTCAACCAAATATTTAATAATTTACTCGTCAATCTATCATTGCACACAGTGAATCAAGACCAAGTGTCATCTTCATGTGATAAGGGGTTAGCGAGCGTGCATAATTGACCCAGGGAGCAGACATAATTTAGTCCCCTTTTAAAGTCAGTCTTTTATATTCTTATATTATATTCAGAAGGTTGTGGGTTCAAATCCCACTCCAGGACATGAACAGAAAAATCTAGGCTGACACTCCAGTGCAGTACTGAGCGAGTGCTGCACTGTCGGAGGTGCTGTCTTTCGGATGAGACGTTAAACAGAGGCCCTGTCTGCCCTCTCAGGTGGACGTAAAAGATCCCATGGTGCTATTTTGAAGAAGAGCAGGGGAGTTATCCTCGGTGTCCTGGCCAATATTTATCCCTCAACCAACATCACGAAAGCAGATTATCTGGTCATTATCCCATTGCTGTTTGTGGGAGCTTGCTGTGCGCAAATTGGCTGCCACGTTTCCTACATTATAACAGTGACTACACTTCAAAAAGTACTTCATTGACTGTAAAGCACTTTGGGATATCCGGTGGTCGTGAAAGATGTTATATAAATGCTATATAATATTCTTTCTATAACTTCCTATGTCTAAATTTATAATAGATTTATAAATTATAAACATGTCACGCTGTAATTACATCCTCTCGCCATTGGTGGCACTGCAGCACCTCCACTAGGGAGAAGGTTGGACACCCGTGGGTAATGGGATAATAACTGAATAATTGAGGATGAAAAAGTACATTTTTAACAAATTAATCTCACATTCTGATATAGCAAAACTTTCTTTAATCATCAGAGATAACCTATCATTAAAATGCTGGCGTCAGCATCATCCTTAGCTGTAGTGAGGTGTTAACCAATGACGCTCCATTGTGGCTTGTAACTTTGGACCATTTCTGGAAACATTAGGGTGAATTTAGTCTTTGACAGTAACGCAGAACACCCCGCCTGATATTCTTTTCCATTGGAGTCAACATAAAGCTCCTTTATATTGGTCCAATTGACTCAGTTCTAGGATGAAATTTGTAATTGATAAGAATTCACAATTGTTGCAGGATAAAAAGAGCAGAATTAAGATGTAAGTATATAGGGGGGAAAATTACTGTTGAGTTCATTTTTGTCCAAATGCCTCATAACTCGGACTATCATTCTGCCTCCGCTCTTTAATAGATATATTTATCCTTTTTTGTTCTGTCAAATAGAGGATTTCGTACCAGCACATTGTAGCCACAGTCACTTCTATCCTTATGTTCTCTTCCACACACACCCGCCCACCCTCACCCTCCCTCACCCACCCTCACCCACCCTCACCCTCCCTCACACACCCTCACTCTCCCTCACCCACCCTCATCCTCACCCACCCTCACCCTCCCTCACCCTCCCTCACCCTCCCTCACCCACCCTCTCCCTCACCCACCCTCACCCTCCCTCCCTCACCCACCCTCACCCACCCTCACCCTCACCCACCCTCACCCTCCCTCACCCTCCCTCACCCAACCTCTCCCTCACCCACCCTCACCCTCACCCACCCTCACCCTCCCTCACCCAACCTCTCCCTCACCCTCCCTCACCCTCACCCTCACCCTCCCTCACCCACCCTCACCCTCATTCAGCCACCCTCACCCACCCTCACCCTCCCTCACCCAACCTCTCCCTCACCCTCCCTCACCCTCACCCACCCTCACCCTCCCTCACCCAACCTCTCCCTCACCCACCCTCACCCTCCCTCACTCTCACCCTCCCTCACCCACCCTCACCCTCACTCAGCCACCCTCACCCTCACCCTCCCTCACCCTCCCTCACCCACCCTCACCCACACCCTCCCTCACCCTCACTCTCCCTCACCCACCCTCACCCTCACCCACCCTCACCGCCCCTCACCCGCCCTCACCCACCCTCACCCTCACCCTCCCTCACCCTCCCTCACCCACCCTCACCCACCCTCACCATCCCTCACCCGCCCTCACCCTCACCCACCCTCACCCACCGGCTCCCTCACCCTCCCACCCTCACCCTCCCTCACCCTCACCCTCCCTCACCCTCCCTCACCCTCACCCTCAGCCACCCTCACCCACCCCTTCCATCACCCTCACCCTCCCTCACCCACCCTCACCCACCCTCACCCTCCTTCACCCTCCCTCACCCTCAGCCACCCTCACCCACCCCCTCCATCACCCTCACCCTCCCTCCCTCACCCACCCTCACCCTCCCTCACCCACCCCCTCCATCACCCTCACCCTCCCTCCCTCACCCTCCCTCACCCACCCTCACCCTCCTTCACCCTCCCTCACCCTCAGCCACCCTCACCCACCCCCTCCATCACCCTCACCCTCCCTCACCCACCCTCACCTTCTCACACTCACCCACCCTCCCTCACCCTCCCACACCCACCCTCACCCACCCTCACCCTCCCCCACCCTCACCCACTTTCACCCTCCCTCAGCCACCCTCACCCTCACCCTCCCTCCCCCTCCCTCCTCACCCTCACCCACCCTCACCCACTCCCTCCCTCACCCAACCTCACCCAACCTCACCCACCCTCACCCTCACCCTCCCACCCTCACCCTCCCTCCCTCACCCACCCTCCCTCACCCACCCTCACTCACCCTCTCTCCCTCACCCACCCTCACCCGCCTCTCACCCTCCCTCACCCTCACCATCCCTCACCATCCCTCACCCACCATCACCATCACCCACCACCCATCCTCACACAAAGTTGTACACTATGTCTATCACTATCTCTTTCTCTCTGGCACTCTCATACACTTCCTGTCTCAGACACACTCATATATGTATTGGGGTAGATTTTACCCCGGGGCGGACTTTGGAATGAGCAGCTGACCGAGCCTCACCGGCTGCCTGATATTCCCGGCAGGAGGCCGGATCTCGTTGGCGTTGGACTGGCTGGCTGCTGTTAGAAAACCAACACCCAGGACAGTCCTGCGGCTCTGAGGTGCTCCGCCCCATCAGTCTACTCTCAATCATCAGCAAAGTGATGGAAGGTGTCATCGACAGTGCTATCAAGCGGCACTTACTCACCAATAACCTGCTCACTGATGCCCAGTTTGGGTTCCGCCAAGACCACTCGGCTCCAGACCTCATTACGCCTTGGTCCAAACATGGACAAAGGAGCTGAATTCCAGAGGTGAGGTGAGAGTGACTGCCCTTGACATCAAAGCAGCATTTGACCGAGTCTGGCATCAAGGAGCCCTAGTAAAACTGAAGTCAATGGGAATCGGGGGGAAAACTCTCCACTGACTGGAGTCATACCTAGCACATAGGAAGGTGGTTGTGGTGGTTGAAGGTCAATCATCACAGCCCCAGGACATTACTGCAGGAGTTCCTCAGGGCAGTGTCCTAGGCCCAACCATCTTCAGCTGCTTCATCAATGACCTTCCCTCCATCATAAGGTCAGAAGTGGGGATGTTCGCTGATGACTGCACAGTGTTCAGTGCCATTCGCAACTCCTCAGATAATGAAGCAGTCCATGCCCGCATGCAGCAAGACCTGATCGACATTCAGACCTGGGCTGATAAGTGGCAGGTAACATTTGCACCACACAAGTGTCAGGCAATGGCTATCTCCAACAAGCGAGAGTCTAACCACTGCCCCATGACATTCAATGGCATTACCATCACCGAATCCCCCACCATCAACATCCTGGGAGTCACCATTGACCAGAAACTTAACTGGACCAGCCACATAAATACTGTGGCAACAAGAGCAGATCAGAGGCTGGGTATTCTGCGGCAAGTGTCTCACCTCCTGACTCCCCAAAGCCTTTCCACCATCTACAAGGCACAAGTCAGGAGTGTGATGGAGTACTCTCCACTTGCCTGGATGAGTGCAGCTCCAACAACACTCAAGAAGCTTGACACCATCCAGGACAAAGCAGCCCACTTGATTGGCACCCCATCCACCACCTTAAACATTCACCCCCTCCACCACCGGCGTACCGTGGCTGCAGTGTGTACCATCTACAAGATGCACTGCAGCAACTCGCCAAGGCTTCTTTGACAGCATCTCCCAAACCTGCGACCTCTTCCACCTAGAAGGACAAGGGCAGCAGGCGCATGGGAACACCACCACCTCCAAGTTCCCCTCCAAGTCACACGCCATCCTGACTTAGAAGTATATCGCCGATCCTTCATCATTGCTGGGTCAAAATCCTGGAACTCCCTCCCTAACAGCACTGTGGGAGTACCTTCACCACACGGACTGCAGCGGTTCAAGAAGGCGGCTCACCACCACCTTCTCAAGGGCAACTAGGGATGGGCAATAAATGCTGGCCTTGCCAGCGATGCCCACATCCCAGGAACAAATTTTAAAAAGTAGGTCCGTGGGGTGGCCCGTTCCCATTTGCGGGGGGCAGTGCGGTTGAAGAACCCAGTGTGGGTGCAGCCCAGGCTGGTTTTGTGAAGCATGGAGCAGCACGTCTGCTCCTTCTGGCCCACATAAGTACAGTAAAACGTAGCTCAGGGCTCCTCAACAGTTGGACTTCCAGCTGATACACCCCACCCAGTGCTGGCCTAAACTGGCAAACGGGCTCCTGCATATTAAATCTCCAATCTCCCATAATCAGTCTCTCGTGCATATACTGCCACACACTCACTCTCACACTTCTGAACACACACACAGTCTGTCTCCCTCTCACTCTCCCTCCTCTTCCTCACTCACTCACTCTCACACTTCTGAACACACACACAGTCCGTCTCCCTCCTCCTAGTCTCCGGTGTCTGATTCTTGTATATTGTTGGTTCTGGTTGAATGCTGACAGAAATACAGTTCCTTCATTTTTATGTTAATGACTTCAATAGAAAATCCAAGTGATAAGACATTGATAAGTTGTGGCCGTCACAGAGCATTCTGTATCAATAATAAAATACAAGAAGTGCTTCTAATAATTTTAGATTAACGTGTCCATCAAATTTGTTTACCTTACATTTGTATTTAGTGGGAATTTACAATTACTGATTGTTGAATGCAAGTAACCCTAACCCACCCTATCCTCTGGCGCCACCTGCTGTTATAAAATAACAAAAATGAGAAGTCGCACAACACCAGGTTATAGTCCAACAGATTTATTTAAAATTACAAGCTTTCGGAGCTGTCGCCCCTTCCTCAGGTAGAGTAACTGACAGCTCCGAAAGCTTGTAATTTTAAATAAATCTGTTGGACTATAACCTGGTGTTGTGCGACTTCTCATTTTTGTCCACCCCAGTCCAACGCCGGCATCTCCACATCATAAAATAACAAGACATCTTTTGCACAAAATGCAGTTTACTTTGAACAATGATAAGATTGCAGGTTAACTCACAACCGATACCTTAATAACCAGGATCATGTGAAACATGTTACGATGAATTCATTATTCATCTATTAAATGCTCATACTGCTAAAGCCTGGTACAAAGTACAATAAAGAATTGGAGATTTGGTTAAATCCTTCTCACTGAACGGAAAGTACCAGGTTCAATATAACATATTATTTTAGGTTTTAAATGCATTTTCGATTTAGCTTTTCAACCCCGTACTTCTGATTGTAAATTGAGCCCGAGAGTCATAAAAAGCCTGATAGTTTTAACAATGTACAGTAGAAGTACTCGCTATGACGGCAGAGCTAGATGGGCCCAATGGCCTCTCATATCTTTGTGATGATACCCATTAACTGTCAGATAATGTAAGTGAACCGTTTGAAAGAGGTCATTTAATGAGTGCTGGCAGGGGGAGTCTATTCCGTCGCAGTACATAGCGGAAATTCAGGTGTGCGCAGATCTCGATATGTAAGCAGACTCAAATTATTCATTGGATCCTCTCAACTGTTAACGCCTTAAACCACTTCAGTTGTTCAACGAAAATCTCTCTCTTCCCATAAAGTTTTCCCCTGGGCATGATCAGAAATGGGACATGGGTAAAAGTACCTATTGAACCAGTTGCACAGTACCAATAGGGAGCGGAGATTGTCAGCTTCGTCGAGGCTGGAACTGAGCATTGATTTCACAGGACAGTGGTTTAACCCATCACCCCATCCAGTGCTTGCTTTGAGATGTGTTGTGTTGCATTAAAATGCAACTTTCATGTATTTTGAACAGTGAAAATTCTGGAGGGGTTTCAACTGCCCTCGAAGTGATTGATTCTATAATACCTGGATTGCTTCTCTGTTTGATAGGTGCCTAAGTTGTAGACTGTAAAAGTCTCGTGTGGAGTGAATTATTTGCCGCAGCTTTGATCTAGTCCCTCAGTACTTTGAGAAACATCTGTGCAGGAGGGAAAGGCAGAGCTAAGTGAAGTTGCACTGCTTTCGACGAATGACTTTTTTAGCACATTTTATCAAACTGCAGCCTCGGGTTTTTAAAAATCAATTAGCACATTTGCCAATCTTTTATTAAACAGCTCTTTCGAAAAAATTTGCAACATATCAAATTAGCTAGAGAAAAAAAGACATAAAATTTTAAAGTACACCAACATTTAGGGGTAGCGTAGTGAAGTGGTTATGTTACTGGACTGGCAATTCAGAGGCCTGGACTAATAATCTAGCCATCACCACCCGGGACAGTAATTTGACGGAGTGAGTCTCTCTCCCATTGTAGAACCCGCCTGATTTTGTACCATTGAAGTTGCCGGAACAGTTCTATAATAGGCGGACGGCTCGCTCTGCCAGGTTACTGCCCAGGCAGTGAAGTTGAAAATTGCTCCCAATATTTCTAACTCTCAGATTTGGTTTTTTTAAAAAGGGAAGCCTATTGTGCGTGCCGCCCAAAAACCCATTGAAGCATTCGTAACAGACTGCTGTCCTTAAAGGGACAGACGCCCAGCGATGTTGTGGCATCCTTTTTTCTTGAATAATATTTTATTGACCTTTTTCCGTAGATACAGAGAAGACAATATTAAAAGGTATGTGGCACCCTTTGTATTTAAAATAACTAAACTACGTCATTCAAATTGGAACGTGCAGTCACGCCACTCAGCCCATCCAGCTTGCATCATCCATCAAGGGGCCCCACTCAGTCCACTTTCATTGTGCTAGGTGTTAGTCCGTTGCATGGGATAACAGCTCTGTGTATGACATTTATGCCTCAAGTTACCTCTAAGCTGTGGTTTCTTCAGTTTATCATCATGTCCTCTGGTTGAGGATCCACAAACCTCCAAAATCCACCACCCACCGTGACCTCCATCATCCTCAAAGCCTGGGAATTACTGTGCACAATGCTTTTGTACAAACACCGCAGGTTCCCCTCTCCATTATTGACACAGAGGAGCTAACTCCTTTTGAACAAATCGATTAAGATTGTGGAGGGATGAATTTGATACTATCACATTAAGTCTCCATGCAATCCCATTGTGCGCAGTGACGCCCAGGATTAAAACCCTTCAGCCAGTTCCCCCATGATACCAAGCAGTTTACCTCATAATCTGCACTGTAATAATATTTGCATACAGAGTGTGCACGCATTGCATCGAGGTGGAGTCCCAATATATAGCACCATTGCCTGGTACCAGCTGCATCTCATGCCAGTCTGAGCCATACGACTAATAAATCAAGTCCAGCGGCCTATGTTGTGTGGCACAAGTCCACTGGTGTAATGCCTGCCTGTTGGTGTTGTTCTTGCAGAGGTTCATTCGACGATGCTACCACTCGTTTTTACACGGCCTGTGTGGTGGAAGCCTTTGCCTATTTGCATTCCAAAGGAATTATTTACAGGGACCTTAAGCCAGAGAACTTAATCCTTGATCACCGGGGCTATGCTAAGCTGGTGAGTATCGGAAGGCTGTGGTTTATAAAAAAAGATCTACTCTCTGATTAACTCTTACAATACCACAGGGAATTCTAAGCACCCTTGGCTGGCTATTTAAGCTTTCAGCTGATAGACTGTGGCACTGAATCAAACATGACCCGGAATTCACAATACTGTTATAGTAAGGACAACTAAATAAACACTTAGAAAATAAACTGTTCAATTCTGCAAGCCCTTCCCTCTCTGTCCATCATTCTCTCTTTTGACTATTTTAGCTTTGCTTTCATTGTTTCTCTACATGATCCATCCCACTGATCTATTTTTTAACCTTAAAGTTTTAGGGCTGAATTTTGAATGACCCATGGAGTCGGGGTTTGGAGGCGTGTGGGGGGTTAAATTTGCGGGGTTGGGGTTTCCGACCCCATCCCGACTCCATCCCGCCTCCACGCAATTTTGACAAAATCAGTCGCGGGGTTCCTGACTCCGTCCCACCTCCAAGAGGCGGGAGAGGCCATTAAAGCCCTTAACAAGCCCTAAATTGGCTCTGTAATGCCATTTTGAAATGTTTCAGCTAGTTTAACCCTTTTCCGACGTGAAGTACGCCTGGTGTGAAACACTCTAGTGAAACCTGGCGGGAGCACAAGTGGACAGCTGACTATGAGCTGCAGGTCCACTATTACAACGGAGATGTGATGAAGGTAGTAGTAGTATTAGGTCTGAAAGTTGCCTCTGATGCTGTTGCATTGAATGTGTTCAGAGACTGCCTGGCCTTTGCTGTTAGAGGACTTGGATGCAAAAAATTCATTCTCTCTCTCTCTCTCTCTCTCTCATATATATCATTTTTGCATCTAGGTCCAATCACATCAAAAGCGAGGCAGGTCCTCTCTCAGCAACAGCCAGTCTCTGAAAACCAGGCAGACACTCTCTCACCTGCAATGCAGCAGGAATGATGACATCATCAGAGGCGACTTTCAGACTGAAACCACTAATTAGTTCATGGGTTCCCACATGCTGGAACTCAATTGCCCAATTAAGTGAAAATTGCATCATTCATCCACATTAATCTGGAGTCGGGGGGGAACACGAAATGCGGATGACACGACCCCAACCCGACCCCAAGACAAAATCCAGCCCTTAATCTCTATACTTCCCTGCTTTCCTCTGCCCAACTTGAATGTGAGAGCCATATCCCAAAAGATTGGATTTTATTGATGGACACTAGCTCCAAAGGCCAGCTTTCCTGGGAAATCGAGGCCTGATCGTCTAAATATTGACAAGGTCACGTCATCTTCTGGTCACTCCACCCCTGTAAATGTTTTCTCCCCTAGTTTAGATTCCCAACCCCATTTCCCCAAACAAGAGAAAGTCAGGCCTCAGGCCTCAAGCCATCTGTTTTCAGGCTTCTGTCCATGTTGCCCATCAGCTGACCTTTGGTACAGTGGCGCAAAACCCACATTAACTTCCCTTCTTGGCAGGAAGGCAATCAGCTGCCGTCACGATCAGGAACTTGTCTTAAGGGAAACTGCAGCCATGAACGCCCACCACATTCACGTCCTCACTCTGTACAACCCCGTAAATGAAGAGCCCGCTTGATCTCGAAATAGTGTCCAAGCCTAACATTAAGCAATGTCTGCATCGGCCACTCAGAGTGTTATGTTGCACATTACAGCCCAGAAGGACTCAGCAAAGTCGCAAATTAAACTCACTTGTCTGTGTGATTAGGTGGACTTTGGATTTGCCAAGAAAATAGGGTTTGGAAAGAAAACATGGACATTCTGTGGGACTCCGGAATATGTGGCTCCAGAAATCATCTTGAACAAAGGCCATGACATATCAGCAGATTACTGGTCACTGGGAATCCTTATGTATGAACTCTTAACTGGCAGGTGAGAAAATCCAGAACACAATTGCAGCACCCCACATTGTATATAGCTAATTCAGTCTGCTCATCCATCATTAAGATATTACAAGACTTGTGTGCACAGCACACACTTCCTGTCACACTTCAGCGGTGACATTTCTGATGTCCCTCTTCAGTGTATCCTCTGACATACTGTGAGCATTTTATCCCTCTAGATCCACACTGTCCATTTCCCAAACTGAGAGGAGGCTGCAAACAGTGCTGTACACAAACATCTCCAAACACACAATTTGTCTCTTTCTCAGCCACTGGAAGACGCAGGTCACCCTCCCCCGTACGATCTGTCTCTGACTGGTGCCACACATCACCTCAGGGCACCCCAAGTTCGAACGTTAGCAGAAACCGGATTCAAGTGCTGGTTTCCCAATGTTCATGAACAGGCTTGATGGGGCAATAGCTATGTTACAAATGCAGTCTCAATTATCCTATGAATATTGACAAAAAACTATCAGCCTGACCCAGTTGGTCGCACCCTCGCCTCTGAGTCAGAAAGTTGTGGGTTCAAGTCTCACTTCAGGGCTTCAGCACAATATCCAGGCTGACATTTCAGTTTGGTACTGAGGGAGTTCTGCATTGGCGGAGGTGCCGTCTTTCAGATGTGACACTGAGCCAAGACCCCATCTGTCTGCTCAGGTGGATGTAAAAGATCCCATGGCAGTACTCAAAGAAGAGCAAGGGAGTTCTCCCTGGTGTCCTGGCCAATGCACATCCCTCAACCAACATCACTAATACAGATTATATGGTCATTTATCTCATTGCTGTTTGTGGATCTTGCTGTGCACAAATTGGCTGCCGTGTTTCCAACATTAAAACAGTGACTAGACTTCAAAAGTACTCATTGGCTGTAAAGCGCTTTGGGACGTCCTGAAGTAGTGAAAGGCGCTATAGAAATGCAAGTTCTTGCTTTAAGAGATCCCATGGCACTATGCAAAGGAGAGATAGGGAATTCTCCTGTTGTCCTGGCCAATATTTATTCCTCAACCAACATGACTAAAAAAAGACAGATTAACTGGCTATTCATCTCATTTGCTGTTTTTGGGACCTTGTGTGAAAATTGGCTGCTGTGTTGGGCCACAAAACAAGAGCGTATAATCTTCAAAACAATTGGTTAGCTGTTAAGTAATTTGGGACACCCAGAGGATGTGAAGTATGTTATATAATTGCAAGTTATTCCTTATGGAAACAGGGAAAGATTTTTATTTTTTGATGGGCAAAAAACTGGCATCATGTGGAAGAAAACCAAAAATAAAGCTGGAAAGATGTATGGGAATTCATTTAACAGTGCAGCTAAAAGGCCAGGCCATCCTATATTTATTGTTTGGACAATAATCATAGTTTTCATAGTCAGAGTGTGGAACTGTTTCTAACTCTGTGTTGCCTATTCCTTTTTATAAAGTCCACCGTTCTCAGGTCCCGATCCCATGAAAACGTACAACATCATACTTCGTGGGATTGACATGATCGAATTTCCAAAGAAGATTACCAAAAATGCTGCTAACCTCATCAAGAAACTATGCAGGTGAGTCTCTGCCAGAATCGGTCGGAGCGAGGGTGTGATGAGTCCAGCCAGCTAAACGGTCAGAGTTGTAAATCTATTTGACCGATTGCCTGTTTCACATTTAGAAGAGAGGTCCTCCCTCTTGTCGCTTTAATGTGTTTCAGGGTATAAGTCAAAACATGGGCCAAAAAAAAAAGGTCAAAGTATTAAAGAGGGATTCAATCATTCAAAAAGGCTTCTCTGCTTTCTTAACAGGGACAATCCATCAGAAAGACTTGGGAACTTGAAAAATGGAGTTAAAGACATTCAAAAGCACAAGTGAGTCTTTCCTTATGGATTTCTTTGTACAATATTGTGTTAGACTTAAAGCAACCTACTTAACTATTTAAAATAACAACAGAAAACGCTGGAAATCCTCAGCAGGCCAGGCAGCATCCGTGGAGAGAGAAACAGAGTTAACGTTTCAGGTCGAAGACCTTTCGTCAGAACTGGAAAAAAGCAGGAAATGAAATAGATTTAAAGCAAGGATAATGCTGGGAAAAGGGGGAGGGGATGAAAGAACAAAGGGGAAGGTCAGTTCTTTCATCCCCTCCCCCTTTTCCCAGCATTATACTTGCTTTAAATCTGTTTCATTTCCTGCTTTTTTCCAGTTCTGACGAAAGGTCTTCGACCTGAAACGTTAACTCTGTTTCTCTCTCCACGGATGCTGCCTGGCCTGCTGAGTTTTCCCAGCGTTTTCTGTTGTTATTTTGGATTTCCAGCATCCGCAGTATTTTGCTATCGTATTAATTATTTAAGACTATTGTAGCAACAACAAAGAGACTCCTTTTTGTTTTCAACACATGGGACTATGTATCAGAGCTGGTGCGCACACTAAGTGTACATTATGGTGTAGTCATTTTGTGTGTTCACATAGTGATGGAATCGTTCACTTTTACCCTCTCTCTTCAAATTGCTATTCTGCATGAACAGTTATTGAACACAGTGCCAGACTCAGTATTAATGGTTTCCTTCTTTGTTAAGCAGCAATTAACAAAGTTCAATTAAAATAGTTCGGTCTTCACTTAACGTGCACATCGGGTTATTGACGCTCGTTAAATGCTGGCATCCAGACCGTGGAGGGAGATGGCGGAGGTCCAACACCAAGCAAGAGATATTGGGGCCGATTTACATCTTGCGTAAGCGGGGCAGTAGCGGGGGGGAAAAATGGTTTAAAAATTTGTTGCTGGAGATCCGCCCATTCCGATTTTTGGGCGGACATAAGAACATAAGAAATAGGAGCAGGAGTAGGCCATACGGCCCCTCGAGCCTGCTCCACCATTCAATAAGATCATGGCTGATCTTCTACCTCAACTCCACTTTCCTGCCCAATCCCCATATCCCTTGATTCCCTAGAGTCCAAAAATCTGTTTATCTCAGCCTTGAATATACTCAAAGACTCAGCATTAACAGCCCTCTGGGGTAGAGAATTCCAAAGATTCACAACCCTCTGAGTGAAGAAATTCCTCCTCATCTCAGTCTTAAATGGCCTACCCCTTATCCTGAGACTATGCCTCCTAGTTCTAGACACTCTCCAGCCAGTGAAACAACCTCTCAGCATCGACCCTGTCAATCCCCTTCAGAATCTTGCATGTTTCAATGAGATCACCTCTCATTCTTCTAAACTCCAGAGAGTATAGGCCCATTCTACACAATCTCTCATCATAGGACAGCCCTCTCATCCCAGGAATCAATCTAGTGAACTTTCGTTGCACCGCCTCCATGGCAAGTATATCCTTCCTTAGATAAGGAGACGTCGATTTAGACATCCCGGCCTCCCACCCACAGGAGCTGCCTGTGCTGGCCGTGCTAGATAATGCAAGATTAGCTCAGTACTATAACTTATTGGCATTCCTGGCGCGTCTCTCGTGACCTGCCAGGAGTACCAAGGCAACGTTATGAAGTACCAGCAGCCAGTGAAGGACTGCCCACTGCCTGTTGTGTGCCAGGCACTTTCACAGGGTGCACCAGGCATTGCACAGCATAGGGAGGTGCCACAGCACTGGGGGCACTGATGACAGGGGCGCCCTGGCGAGCAAAGGGCAGAGGTGCCCACATTTTTTTTAAATTTAAAGGCAGCCTGCCCTTCAGGACCGATACCAAAAGGGCCCCGTGTTGACTGGAGCACCGCTCATGTACACCAGCTGCATTTTGGGGTAGGTGCTTAATTTAAATGAATACTGGGGGCCTAATGCACAACTTGTGCACGGGCTCCCGATCCCCTTTTGCACTCGCCGCCCACATTGAGGCACATTGTAGGCCTCGGGCATCTGCAGCCACCATTATTTTGTCAGCCACTTTAAGAAAAATCTGGTGTTTTATATTCTTATGTTTATCTATTATTTAAAGTGATTAAAAATGAACCTATCAACTGCATTTCCTGTCCATCGCACATTGTGTTACACTTTCTGTCATCCCTAACTATAGGCAAATCTATTGCTCATCAGAAAATTTCTTGCAGCTGATTGGCACATATGGCACTGATACCTGGGATGGCAGGAATGACGTATGAAGCGAGATTGGGTCGATTAGGCTTATATTCACTAGAGTTTAGAAGAATGAGAGGGGATCTCATTGAAACTTATAAAATTCTAACAGGACTAGACAGACTAGATGCAGGAAGGATGTTCCCGATGGCCGGGAGTCCAGAACCAGGGGTCACAGTCTAAGGATAAGGGGTAAGCCATTTAGGACTGAGATGAGGAGGAATTTCTTCACCCAGAGAGTGGTGAACCTGTGGAATTCTCTACCACAGAAGGCAGTTGAGGCTAATTCATTAAATATATTCAAGAAGGAGTTAGATATATTTCTTAAGGCTAAAGGGACCAAGGGATATGGGGAGAAAGCAGGGACAGGGTACTGAATTCGGATGATCAGCCATGATCGCATTGAATGGCGGAGCAGGCTCGAAGGGCCGAATGGCCTACTCCTGCTCCTGTCTTCTATGTTTCTATGCAAATTTCTTAACTGTCCGAAAACACCAATCCCCAAGTCCTTCCCCGATGTCCCAGGTCTCCAACTTCTGCCACTCTCACATCAAAAACTGACCAAATACATATACATTCATCCACTTTATGCAATTAAAACAAAAAAACATTTCTGTAAATATCATCATCAGAAGGCAAAACCTGTCGAATTATCCTTTTCACCGTTTCTTCCTGAACTGTTTTCTTTCTTTGACACAATACGAATGGTCACTGGACAAGCCATTTCATCACACAGAATAAATACATTGGCCTAGAAATTCGCAGTCTTACCGCTGGCCATTAAGGCCCGTTTTGGGGGGGGGGGGGGAAAGGCAGCTGCCGGCGGTTCCCGCGGTGGCTGCTATTTTCACCTGGGCAGCAGCGCTGCTGCTGTCTGCGCTCACTAGCAATATGGAGATTCTGCAGATCGTGACGTCAGTGAGTGTGCAACGCTCACCTGACACCCAATCTGCCACCTTGGAGTGCGCCGCTGAACTTACCGGCCTGTGTTAATTCTGAGCAAGCGTTGACAAGCAGGAAGGAGCCTCCAGCAGCATTATTTAAAGGGATCATCAGCAATCACTTGCAGCTGACGTGTTTCTTCAGTTTGATTGGCTCTGTGGAACCTTCTGCAACTCTTGCAGCTTTCTAAACTTCGTTCACGATCCTAAAGTGACAGACAGTGTTGGGGCAAGTGGAGAACGCCTTCATTCTTATTTAAAGGCTTCTGCTCACAACACTTGCTCACAGTCATGGAGGCTCTACTGGCAGCCCCCCTCACACTCGAGTATCTTCGGGACAGGGAGCGGAGGCATCGAAGAAGAGGAGAAGATGCGTACAGAGGGAGGAGGAGGAGGGCCAGGAGGGCTCTTAACAGGAGGCTTTACCCTCCTAGGGTCTTCCGAAAGCACTTCTCTTTTATCCACTTAAGCGAGGAGTAGTGTATTAGAGGCTCCGCTTCAGCAAGGAGGTGGTCACAGAACTCTGCCACCTTCTGGAACCAGACCTTGAGCCTCAGATCGGGGCGAACACGGCTCTCCCAGTGGCTGTTAAGGTCACCGTGGCTCTCAATTTCTTCACCAGCGGATCCTTCCAGTCTGCAGCAGGAGACATAGCTATCATCTCCCAGTTCGCCATCCATTGCTGCATCCGGGAGGTCACCGAGGCTCTCTACACCAGGAGAAGGGACTACGTTGTCTTCTTCTCTGAGCAGAGAGAAGCAGGAGGATCGCACATGTTGCTTTACCAGGATAATGGGTTTCCCTATGATGCAGGATACCATCGACTGCGCACACGTGGCTTTGCAGGCGCCGCATAACAATTCTGAGCTCTTCCATAACCGTAAAGGCTACCACTCAATTAATGTACAGTTGTTGTCCGACCACGCACAGCACATCCTGATGATCAACGCTCGCTATCCTGGCAGCAGCCACAATGCCTTCATCCTGCGTCAGTCTGGTGTCCCAGCAATCTTCCAGCCATCATGTCAAACCCGGGGGTGGCTGCTCGGAGACAAGGGCTATCCGCTCTCCTTTTGGCTCATGACTCCCCTCTGCGACCCCAACACTCCTGCCCAGCACTCCTATAATGAGAGCCATGCTGCCACTAGGAACATCATCAAGCAGACCATCGAGCTGCTGAAGCAACAGTTCCGCTGCCTTGACCACTCGGGAGGAGCCCTCCAGTACTTGGCGGAGCGGATGTCCCATTTCATGGTGGTCTGCTGCATGCTTCACAACTTGGCCATCATGAGGGCACAGCCCTTGCCGGCAGGGATTGCTGGACCAACTCAGGGAGAGGAGGAGGAGAAAGAGGAGGAGGACGAGGAAGAAGGAAGGAGACAGGCAGCAAATCTCCCTTCGGCACAGGCTGTCCGTAAATGCCTCCTCAGACTCCGATTCGTGTGAATGAAACCCCACATCCCCGTTGCTCACCACATCCTCATCAACCACATCCCCATCAAGCCATCCCTCTGTCACGGAGTATCACCGCGCCCTCCTGGGCACAAAGCTGAAATGGGAGCCACCACAAAACAAAAATTCCAAACAAAATTAATAAATTTATCACTTCAATTCGCAAATACTACATCAACTAATCACCCTTGTGTAATCCCTTAGTGCCTGTCGTTCAGGTGCCCTTTCCTACTCTGATGCTCCTACGCAGTGCTTCCCCCAATGGCTGCAGTATGGCTGGTGGAAGGCTGCTGAGTGTCCGTGTGGGAGACTTCAGATGGCCTTGCAGGACAACCTCGACCAGCTCTGGACCTAGAAGGTCTGCTGTAAACTGCACCACCTCGGCATGGGCGGCAGCAGTCTGGGATGGCTGGCTGACAGGGCAATGCCACTCCACCAGGGCGGCGCCTCAGCATTCCTAGCAATCTTTTGGAGGCCAGATTACTGAGCTGCTGCGACACCCTGCAAACTCAGTTCGACACTGGTAAACCCAGCCATGTTGGCAGCAGTTTGAGCTTGTGTGGCAGCAAACTGAGACTGCAGGAGAGCAGTCTGCACTTCCACTGCAACACTAAGACATTGGGTCGCTTCCGCCTGTGCTACAATGGCAGCCGTGACATTGCCCATCACACGCAGCATCATGTCTGGGTTAACATGGTCTCTCCTGGAGATTTCCATCCTGGAAATCATGGGCTCCAAGCGCTGCACAAAGCCTCTGCCAATATTGGAGTCGGACTTCTCTATGCTCCTTGACATTGCCAAGAGGCTCTCTGGCAGGCTTGTCATTGAGCCTAGCAATTCGGTGTGCATGCCCATCACCCTTCTTCTGAAGACCGCCCCTTCGAGATCCTCATCTGAGTCGTGTGCAACAGAACTCGCGCGCGAACTTGCCCTCCAGGGAGCTGGCCCCCAAGCGACCCTTTCCCCCTGGCCTTGCTGCAGCCCACTCGTGCCCGGTGCCTCACCCTGTGCAGATCCCACATCTACACTACCCTCTAAATTCAGTGCAGTGCCAGTTTCTGAGCTAGTGTCTGTGAGTGTCAGATGCAGTGATGGTGGGCCACCGTCTTCTTCTCCTTCACTCTCCTCCATCGCCTCAGGGACAGGCTCTCTGCGACTGGCAGTTCTTGGTTATCTGAAAGCAGAAAGGCACAAGAGTCGGGTTGGGTTAATGGAGTGGAGTGGGGGGAGACCAAGATACCCATACATACAGCATCAGCAGCTTGTAAGTGAGAAGAGATTGTGGGATGAGGGGGAAGTGGGATGTGAGAAGAAGGATTAGGAATGAACATACAGTTGTTGTCCCCAAGGGCTTCAACGTCGCCCGTTGCCGCGGCCTCAGTGACTTCCCCTCCAATGATGTCGAGCACTGTCTCCCCCAGTTGGCTCAAGGCCTGTATTGCTGCTTGCCCCCTGCCTGTCTGCCGCTGCTCCCGGAGATTGTGTGCGACCTTAGCTTGCAAGAGAAAGGGAAGTGTGTCAGTGAGTGTGGTGCAATGTGTTTGGGTGATGTGCCTGCCATAGTTGAATAGCTGTCAGTGAGTGCAAGGTGTGAGATGTGGGTGTGAGTGTTGCGGCAGTGGTAAGGTTGTGAGGGTGAAGTGAAGCTATGATTGTGAGGTCTGAATGGTGAAAGGTAGAGATTGTTGGTAGGTGACTAAGGGGGTGTGGTGCTTTGAGCAGTGTGTGAGGCTTGTGGTGCAGCTGATGGGATATGGCATTTGCTGAAGCCTTCACTCACCTTGACCTGCCATGTGAGGTCATTAAACTTCTTGCGGCACTGGATCCATGTCTGCGGTACGACACTGTTGGTCGTCACGTATGCAGATATGGCCTTCTAGACGTATGGGCAGATGGCTTCCTACCGGTCTGTGGGAAGAGGACAGCCCACCTCCTCTCCACGGCCACCACCAGTGCCTCCAGAGCCGCATCTGAGAACCGTCTAGCCCTTTCCCTCTGCTGCTGCTCAGCCTGCTCTTGCAATTCACTACTGAATCCAAGTGGAGCTCCAAATAGAATGACAATGATGCATCAAAGAACCGCCCCTTTAAGTAGTGGAGAAAGCCTAGGCCAAACATGACTTGCAATTAGACTGTACATGATATTGGCCCACCTGTTAAGCAGTAAGCCAATGAGCAGTGGGTGTAGCGCTGAGATTAGCACTACAATCATGTAAATGAGCACTCAGCACGAATTTTGCATGCTGCCTAGACCAGTTTGACCCGGCGCAGCCCATTTTCGGGCCATATCCAATTTCTAGGCCATTAAGTTTTATCTATTTTGAGATGCTAAAACTGGGATTTAAATTCAGTTTTTAGGACAGTCAAAAAATTGAAATCACAGTTTACTTGTGAGCAATGCCACGGGAGATGCGCTAGTGTGAATGCATGTGTGTGAGATCAAGCATATAAATAATAATATTGAACAACTGATAATAGATGTGTCACATTTGCTCATCATCGATCTGACACAAAGCCGTGCTAGCCTGTTCCGATGCCGGAGGATGGACTTGAGTTCTTGAAAAAACTCGTAGATTGAGTTGCGTCGCTGTGAAAATGAACGCGGAGCATACAGATGACTATTTCTGGATCCCCAATGTAGTTTGAGATCTCAAAGGGCCAGGTCTTGGATACAGAGAACAGACAGATACCAATACAAAAAGAAAATACTGCAGATGCTGGAAATCTGAAATAAAAACAGAAAATGCTGGAGATACTCAGCAGGTCAGGCAGCATCTGTGAAGAGAGAAACAGAGTTAACGGGCCAGAAATTCGGCTGTTGTCGGGTGAGTACGCGCTGTGTACTCACCTGTAAGGCCATCTGAAGTGTCGGTTTCCTGCATGCACTGCGCATGCGCGGGAAACCGGAACTTCCGTTCCCCTGAAGGGAGGGGTTCAGAAGTCGAACGCATGCGCGGGAGAGGCTGCGCGCACGCAGCGAACTTTGGTTTTTTTTTCAGGTTTCTCCGGGAAGGTAAGTATGAAGAAGCTGCAATTTTAAAATGGAGGCACAAGGCCTGTTTTTAACAAGGTAAGTGGTTAATTAATTACAATTTAAACATTTTTTCAACAGGTTTATCTTTTTTAGATACTTTAAAGAAAGGTAAGTTTATTTTTAGCACCGTTAAAAAGTATAATTAATTTTTTCAAAAATTTAAATTTTTGTTTAAAGTAGTTAATTTATTTAACTTATAGTTATTTTAAAAATGTGATTTTTTTTTCAATTTATTTGAAGTTTAAGTGTGGTTTTGGGGTCGATCTCTATTCATAGATTTGACAGGTCTTCCTGTCAAATCTATGAATGAAAATGCCCTGTTAGGATTGGCTCTCCATGGCCCACGTGATCCCAGGGGACGCTTCGAACTAACTGCACCCCTGGGATACGCAAGCACTGCGCGCCGGCAGCTGCAGGAGGCCCAGGACCCGAATTCCTTGTGGGCCCAAAGCACAACTGCAGGCGCGGTAGGCAAGTACGCGCGCGATGCTTGCACCCGCAGGAAGCCGGAAAGCCGAATTTCTGGCCCGGAACGTTTCAGGTCGATGACCTTTCATCAGAACTGGAAAAAAGCTTTTTTCCAGTTCTGACGAAAGGTCATCGACCTGAAACTTTAACTCTGTTTCTCTCTTCACAGATGCTGCATGACCTGCTGAGTATCTCCAGACAGATACCAATGGCTGACTTGCAGTGTACTCTTAGTACTGTCGCTTTGTGTAAAATGGAAAATATTTAATCTTTAGAAAATGTAAAACAAAGGACATTTGCTTTTTTTCCCCCAGGTGGTTTGAAGGATTTAACTGGGAAGGATTAAGGAAAGGCACTTTAACACCTCCAATCGTACCGAGTGTAAGTGTACAACCAATGACTTCTTGTAGAATTGTTCACCATACCTGTGGTACCTCTAAATGCTACTATTAAGCATTTTATTAAATGGAATCTTCCGAAGTTCTAAACTGTTAGTTGGAGAGTAATAGCTACTGCGGCATGATTATGAGGGCATTTCTAAATGAGGGGGTTCAGGTGTAACCACAAACCACAGTAGCAAAGGGCAAGAGATTCAACCCCAAGGTTAGGTCACTCTCTTTAAATCACCCCATCGTATCGGCTTTGCTTTAATTAAACATTTACGGGATGTTTCTCTATATTCGTGTTGCCAGCAAGTGCCTTTGCACAAAATTACTGATTGCAGTGCCATTTTTCTGAGAAATAATCTGAGGTTGACTAGAACATTCCGCAGCTCATAATTATTTAAATCTAATAATCATGCTTACGGCCTTTCCTGCATTTTAACAGTCTCCAAAGCTGACTAGCATTTCTACAGCCACGTTCTTGGCTTTCCTCTTGATTGTCAGTTTGGCTGATTTGGTAGTGCGCTCACCTCTTCAAGCCCCACTCCAGAACATAAGCACGCAGTTTAGACTGACGCGTCAGTGCTGTGCATATTTAGCGGTGCTGTCCTTAGATTGACATGTTAAACTGAGGCCCCTTCTGACAGTTCATTTGCATGGCACGATTTCAAGAATAGTCAAAGAGTTCTCTCGGTGATCTGTCCAGCATTTTCCCCTCAACCAAAAAATTGATTGTCTGCTCATTCATCTCATTTGCTGTGAGAGGGAACATGACTGCTGTGTTTATCCATATAACAGCCATAATTAATTGGATGTGAAGCGATTTGAGATGCCCTGAGGGACAATGATGAGGTGCTCTGCAAATTCAAGATGGTTCTTTCTCCCACAGTAGATATTATCTTTAGAACCAAAACCTAACGAAAGTAAAAGCAAACCTTATTTCAACTTGTACTTGGGCATCTCACGTGCAGAATCATATTTTATTCTATTCTACATCTACAAAAAAAGTATAAAATTCAAACCTCAGCCATCTCCCCCATTGGAAGCAGGGAGTGATGGTGATGCACAGCGGGTCCTGGGGGAGGGGGGAGGGGGGAGGGGGTTGATGTTCCAGGTGTAGACCCTTTTATAGCTCTGGTTGGGGGGTCTGTACCTGGGGGCTTTTCATTTCTGGTGCTGGCAGTACGCTGTGTATTTTCTGATCTTATTTCGGATATCCTGCATTTGCAGTTCTGTCCTTTTTTTTCCCCTCTACCTCTTTCCAAGCCCCTCGATCGTCTTATTTTCATATCCTTTCATTCTTCCGACGGATTTTCATTGAGATGATCTTTATGTTTCTAGCTTTTCAGAAAAAATAACCCGTGTGCTGACATTCAGCCCACCCACCCTTCTCTGTAATAGGAGTCAGTGTTCCTCATACTTCAACCTACCATTCTCTTCCCCACCTTTTGTGTTCTTCAGATTTTTTACCTATCTTCCAGTTTTCTGATGAAAAGTATTCACACAAATCATCAGCCAGTCCTCTCTCTTTACAGATACTACTGGGCCTCCATTTCAGAATTTCTGTTTAAAGGCATTATCACCTTCATATCATCGGCCCTTTAGAAACAGTTACTTAGCTGATATAAATTCAGAAAAGCTGTAAAATACTAACATTTAGGGTGCCATTTTTCAACTGCATCTATGATTACAGTTTTTATGTATGATATTTAACTTGCATTCATAGAGAACTTCTTGTGACCTCAGGATATGTCAAACCACTTCACAGCCAATGAAGTACTTTTGAAGTGTAATCATTGTTATAATGTCAGGAAACAAAGCAGCTAATTGCACACAGCAAGATCCCACAAACAACATTTTTTAAAAAAATTGATGTTGGTTAAGGGATATATTTGGGTCAGGAGATCGGGTGAACTTCCCTGATCTTCTTTGAAATAGTGCCATGGGATCTTTTACACCCAGCTAAATGAGCAGACGGCTTAAGGTCTCATCCAAAAGACAGCGCCTCCGACCGTGCAGCACTCCCTCAGTACTACACTGGAGCCTAGGCTATGTGCTCAAGTCTCTGGAGTGGGGCTTGAATCCACCACCTTCTGATTCAGGTGAGAGTCCTCCCACTGAACCAAGGCTGACACTATACTACAGTGATATGATGATATACTCCCAGAAGTGACTGAAATTGGTGAGGTTACAGGATGAATGCTCAACATGTTCTTATGACCCTCCTCCATTCTAACAGAGGTGTTGGCTTGTTTGTTTTAAATGAATTGATGTAAGAAAACTACTAGGCACTTGGTCTAAGCATTAAACAAAGCTTTAATCAACTGTTTTACAACATGGAGGTCTAGTTGTATCCTTCATTAGTTCCTGTTAAGAATGTCCTGCGCAAGCTGGGCCCGTGCCCGAGTATTTATACTCTCCCTGGACAGCGCCACCCACAGGCCACTCAGTATTATTTCATAAGTCATGAATGACAGATTCATGTCATGAATTAACAAACCCTTTAAAATAGTGGGCAATGGAATGTCATAAGAACATGGTGACATTCATCTGCTAAACTTGGCAGCAGCAAATTTCTCGGCTATGAGGGTAGATTTTCTGAACTGGAGTTCTTCCGCCAGAGCTTTGTGCACCGGAACTGCATGTCAGGACATTGGGCACAGAGGTCAGCGTGCCCAACATGACCACCTGCCCATTGAAATAATGATTGGAAACTCCTGCAGAGCACAACAACCTTTCCACCCAACTGCCCGATATGTGGTCCTGGTGTCAGGGGCACCAATTTGTAAAACCTACTCCATAGTGTCTCGGGTGGATGTAAAATATACCGTAGCTCTATTTCAAAGAAGACCAGAGGTGTCCTCGTCAACATTTATCCCTCAACCAACATCACTAAAACAGATTATCACATTGCTGTTTGTGGGACCTTGCAGTGCGCAAATTGGCTGCCGCATTTCCTACATTACAACAGTGGCTACTTTTCAAAAATACTTTTATTACCTGTAAAGCGCTTTGGGAATGTCCTGAGGTCGTGAAAGGCGCTGTATAAATGCAAGTCTTTGTTTTCTTTACTTGTCGAAGAATAAAACAGTTGTAATGTTGCAGCTTTGCATGCCTCCATTTGATAACGAGAGTAGCGGGAAACGATTCACCATTTCGAGTCGCCGATTAAAAATGGCATGCCGTTTCTTTCCGCAGGTCACATCTCCGACAGACACGAGCAACTTTGACAGCTTCCCCGAAGACAATGATGACCCGCCACCTGACGACAACTCCGGATGGGATGCAGATTTCTAAATCTGTTCCTTCAAACTTGCTTCTGCCTTGCCTAGGACAGCATCTTTGTAAAAGAAAAAAAAAGACTGCCAGCAAATGGAAAAGAGACGAGGAAGAGGATTAGTGCTCTGGGTCACCATGATGCCTTGACTGATGCCTGCTACAGTGTTGATGGTGGCATTAGGAGCTATGCTGTTAGATAATTGCAGTGGTGTTCCTTAAAAAAAAAACCACTTTAGGTTTGAATTTAAAAATAGCAACTTAGATGGTGGTCCTAGAGCAACTTGTTTTATTAGCGCACATGTAAGGCTTTTCCTTCACTGAGGTGAATAGTGCTTTGCTCCAGAGACAAATTAATACCGAAAAGGTAAAAATGGGGTCGTTTGAAACCAGTAAACTTATTCTAAATTTAGATATTTTTTTTTCTAATTAAAATGAAAAGACAAATGTAGTTATTTATTCAGGGGATTTTTATTCAGGGGACTATGTTAGTTGCTATAGAAACGAGTTTGGGACGTTCCTATCCCTCAGTGCAAGTGCGCAGGTCCCTGTGTGTGACAGGCCAGTGTGTATGTACCCCCCCCCCTGAAAGGACCAGTAAAACGATTGGTCAACCACTTTTCATGTCAAGTCAGTGCTGTAACTCTACGAACTTTATTCATTACTAGTCTGAACATTACTTCTCTGTTTCAGCGATATATTTAAAAGTGGCATCACGTATTTATACACACAAAGCACAACCGCTGATGCTATCAGGATCAGTTCCCCACCCACCCCCAAATCAGCTGTCTGTCTGATCA
Source organism: Squalus acanthias (assembly GCA_030390025.1). NCBI lineage: Eukaryota > Metazoa > Chordata > Chondrichthyes > Squaliformes > Squalidae > Squalus > Squalus acanthias. The sequence goes on from CM059438.1 coordinate 43,016,322, forward strand.
ATTGGGATAAAATAGTCTCCTATACTTTGTAGTTAATTCTATTCCCTGTATAAGGCAAATACATTTATCTGTGTTGCAATGTGGAACTATCAGAAATACTAACGGCCAAATACTGCCTGAGGATACATTTGAATAATAATCATTTTGTTTGACATGCACTGGATTTAAATGCTAGCTGGAAACTATGGGCTCATGAACATAGTAAACAGATGTTTACAAAATTGTCCATGGATACTGTGTTCAATAACTTGTTTTATTTCAAACAGTAAGAGTTCTGTGTAATGTTGTCAAAGATGTGTGTTCATTTTTTTTTTAATGTATAACTTTTCTTTAGACTTCCTTGAATAGAATTCAGACCTCTTTCCCAACCCACCACCTCCATATAGATGGTATGTAAGGGGGGTTTCCACACTGAGCCTGAACATTTTTTATCCTGGCCAGTATTTATCCTTCAACCAACATCACTAAAAAAGATCATCTGGTCATTATCACATTGCTGTTTGTGGGACCTTGCTGTGCACAAATTGACTGTCGTGTTTCCTACATTACAACAGTGACTAAACTTTTTTTTTTAAAGTACTTAATTGCCTGTAAAGCGCTTTGGAACATCCTGAGATTGTGAAAGGAGCTATATTAATGTAAATTCTTTCTTCATTCGTTCTGCTGTGTCATTATAGAATGTCAACACTAAAGGGAACAAAGGGAAAAGAAAATGGGGAGAAGCTAAACTAAGAACAGAAAGGCTGGTTCCAGCAATGTTACTGGGGCTTGGTTTGTTCATTGACAACCCATTATTCACCCTAAATACCAGTGCTATCAAGCTTGTCAATTTGAATTTAGTGTTCTGTCTTTATGCAAGGAACTGTGATTTATAGAAAAACATGGAAATAGGACATGTAATAAAGACTTTACAAGAACATTCGTACTTTATCAGGATATGCTTTGGAGTATATTTTAGAAACCACCTTAAAAACTCTTTTAAGCTGCAGATGTGTAATGCTTCACCCTTCCCCAGAAATGGCCAACACTTCATTGATAATACAAATTCCTGTAGAAGTTTAAAAAAAGAACATATTTCCCTAATACCCTTTTTTCATCTTTACAAATGCCGCAACTACCATTCCTGATTAAATCTGCAACTTTCAGTCTTGTTCAGGCTGTTTGCCATTCCCAATGTTTGTTCTATCTGTATTGATGAATTAATGTAAAGAGTGTTTGGACCATCATGCAAGCTTCATTTCTGGTGAATTCTGAAAATTTAATATGGAAATAATGGAGGGAGTGGGGAGGGTGCAATTCATCTACTGAAAGTGAAGGAGGAAGCTCTAGATACAATCTCATGCGAAGTAGCAATCAAACACTGTGGGTCAAGAGGCTCTGTCACATTTGCAGCTCTATATTTTTAAAATGTAATATCTATTGTTTTTATTTAATAGGACCACAAGCTCCATATTACTGTAAATAAGCAGATATGTTTTGGATGCTGAGACTTTTTGTGTGACTTAAACTTTTCTTTCGGTTTTACCTGACTTTATATATTTGCCTTATTATCACTCCATTCACCTTTTGACTCGACCACACGAAAAATTCTATCAAATAACCCGACGCTGTTGAACTGTAAGAAAAAGCCGAAAGGTTTGTTGCCTAAAATTTCTGAAACATTGTAAAGATCATTTCTCCTGTAGGTTAGACTGGGTTCGGCATTGTCTCAAGTGCCTTAAAACACATGGCATCCAAACAATTTATAAATTTGGTCTAATGCTGCGTTAATTAAAAAAGCTAAACAGAAAAACCTCAAGGATCAATCCTTCTTAACTGGCTTCTGTATAAATTCTCTCTTCTGTAAGGTTCAATAGGCCTTTTTTTTATTATGATGTACGACTTGCAGAAAATATCCTGTGGTACCCTTAATTATGTTCAATTTTAGGGAAACTGTGAAACTGGTGATGACGTAATGCATCATTTCTGTGAAATGTGTGCACGTGCAACAAGAAAAAGTCACATGACTATACTTACCGTTGCTTTAGGTGATTTCATTGTATATGCAAATACATCTTACTTTAATTTACCTGTGTTGCAAATATTAGGGTAAAATTATCTCCTTAAGGTCGTCAAATTGCAATAAATGTAGCCCTGGCTGACACAATTCAAAATCTTTCAGGATAACCATATACTCATCAGACTACTGTGTTTAAACATTGATTTAATGTAGCTGATACCCACTTTTAAGATCTATGTTTCCTGTCTCTATTTAACAAGAAGTTTATCATCAACTGTTAAAACTCACTGAATATTTATAAATTTATATAAAGTATTTGTTGGGAGTTGTTTCCAATTTAGCTTTTGTTTAAATAAACGAGCATGGCAAATTTGTCAAAATGTATATTTTGTCACTGAATGCTGTTCACGGGCTTGTTGCACTCCTTTGGTTGTAGATTTTTAACTTTTACATATTTAATTGTCCCTGATTTGTCCTGTATCTCCCTGCAGCTGTCGATGCAGAGTGCCTGTTATATACTTTCTAGAGCTGAAATAAAGATGATTACTTTTGAACTATACATGAAAACGCTTTGAGTTTCAATGCTGACTTTTACATAACTCCATGTAAAATGAATCCTTAAAACTCCCCTAACAGCTCAGTGAATAAATGTCATCATACAGACCGGGTTGGTGTAGTAAGGCATGGAAATGATGAGCAAACGCAAGGTTGGGGATAGGCTGTAATGGTAAAGGGTTGGGGTGGGTAGTAAAGGATGAGAATAGGATGGGAAGATAAGAAAAGATAATGGATGAGATGCAAAGTTCAGGTAGGGGATAGTAAGGTTAGGTAAAGAATCGGGGAAGGAATGAGGAGGTAACAAAACACAATGAATGGGAGAAAAATAAGGAATTGTAGGATAAATAATGGGATAGTAAGAAAAGGAACTGATGGAGTGGAGTGGAAAGGTAGGATAAAATCTAGGATGAGATGGGAAGGTAAGGGATGGTAAAGAAAGGAATGGAAAGGTAAGCTAAGAATCGATGAGATGGCCATTCCTTTGGGCAAACAGTTTATACTCGTCATTATGGGGAAAGTGTTGTACAGACAATTCTTGAGCACCTCTGCAAGTGACACTTTGCCACATTAGCAAATGAAACAATGGCTACATGCCATTAATTACTGGTTACAATGAGTCAACTAAATCTGTGGATTAACTTCTTGTGTCACTTTTTTACACTAACATTCATGTTAAATATATTGGGGTAGAGTTTCCACTTTGGGCACAATCGGCGATTCCGGTGCAAATTTCGCCCGTTTTGAGACGTCTTTTTTTTCCTCGAGTTTCCGCTCAAACTCATTTGCATATTGCCGACCGCAAAGTCTGCCACAAACCAGCGCAATCGGGCAGCGTTTTAAAACATAATTTTTTTTTTGCTTTAAGAAATGGTCCTTGATATAGTTAAGAGTGGTAACTTGGTGCAGTTTGATCAATACAGCTGAAAATGGGTTTAACACAAAAAATAAGCATTTTAAATCACATGTCAATCCACCACCTGTGAGTAACCCGATTTTAAATTACTGAAAAGGACTTTTAAAAAATATACAGAGCTATTTTCTAGTTATATTGGGGTACAGTAGTCAGTTCCTTAGTAAATTTTAAAAAAATTATATTCAAAACCTTTCAAAACGCACCTGTTAGTGTCCTTGCGCCTAAAAGAGCCAGCTTAATTTTTGGAGCCTCCTCATCAGCCTGCAAACAAGCGCAATTAGCGGAAACTCCCAATGGTGATTGATTCGCCCTGATGGGCGTGGCCAGTTTTGTGGGTGGGGCCGGCACCTAGTGCGTTATTTTTAAAACTAGCGCAAACGATCGCGGAAACTCGATTTGCGCTGACCGCAATTTACGCTTAAAATTCCGTGACCTTGCTGGTTATGCCGATATCGGGCAAATTGCACCGAAAAAAACAGCGCAATTGAGCAGCATCTCCAGGCCATTAAATCTGTCATGCCTGTGTTGCTGCTTTCAAAATGAATGTCTGATTATGTGCCAGCATCTTCCATTCACTTTCCACATTAAAACTTGTCAACAGTCTCTTTAAGAACAGCTGCACAAACCAGGCATATTTAACACTAACCATTATGTTTCAGAAGTTCCCACTCATTTCCACTAGTTTTGCGCTCGGATTGCAGCATAATCAGGTGAAACAGGGCATAAATACTGTGGCTACAAGAGCAGGTCAGAGTCTGAGTATTCTGCGGTGAATGGCTCACCTCCTGACTCCAGACTAAGTGCAGCTCCAACAACACTCAAGAAGCTCGACACCATCCAGGACAAAGTAGCCCACTTGATCGGCACCCCATCCATCACCTTAAACATTCACTCCCTCCACCACCGGCGTACCGTGGCTGCAGTGTGTACCATCTACAAGATGCACTGCAGCAACTCGCCAAGGCTTCTTTGACAGCACCTCCCAAACCCGCGACCTCTATCACTTGGAAGGAGAAGGGCAGCAGGTGCATGGGAACACCACCACCTGCAAATTCCCCTCCAAGTTACACACCATCCTGATTTGGTAATACATTGCTGTTCCTTCATCGTCGCTGGGTCAAAATCCTGGGACTCCCTCCCTAACAGCACTGTGGGAGTACCTTCACCAAGCGACAGCAGCGGTTCAAGAAGGCGGCTCACCACCACCTTCTCAAGGGCAATTAAGGATGGGCAATAAATGCTGGCCTTGCCAGCGATGCCCATATCCCGTGAATGAATAAATAAAAAATAAAATAATTGCCCGAATCAGGCCCAGCGCACAAAACTGGCCACTCCACCAGGTTGAAATTGGGAGATTCTGGCAATTGCCTGGTTCGGGAAGTCTCTTCAAATTGCCCTCATTTTCTTAGGTGTACAGGCACTAATAGGCAAGTTCCTTTTCATATCAAAAAAATATTTAATTTGCTAAGAAACTGACTAGTGTATACCAATGAAACTATTCTATGCTTCAGCATAGTTTTTCTGAAGTCATTTTCAGTGATTTTAAATCAGTTTACTCACAGGCGGAGGACTTATTAAAATTAACACACTTACGTAAATTGCTTATTTTTGCTAATAAACTCATTTTCAGCTATATTAATAAAACTTCACCAGGGTACCTCTCAAAAACGTCAAGGAATACTTTTTAATTGAATGAAAAAAAGATTGGGGCAGATTTTGCGGTCGGCGGCGTTCCTAGAGTACTAACTTACCTGATGGGGACCCTCCTTCACGAACTTGCTCTTTGACGCTGCGTACTCGAGGGCAGCGTAATGGCCCACGGATCGCGGGCGCAGCATGTGCGGAGGTGTACCCGGATCACATGGGCCTGGTGCTCCAATCAGTGGAAGCGCCGAGTTGCCTCTTAACAGATATGTGGGAACCAGCATCAGGCTTTTACAGTTAATTGTTCAATGGGATATGATAGCTGGTACCCAGGGGAATAAAGTTACAGTGTTCAGTTGGTAATAATAACTAATACAAGGGGGAATAAGGCAACAGAGGAGAAAGGAGACTGCAGACTGGCACCTGACCCGCTGAATCCACTCACAGAACGGGCACGGTCAATGACAACAGCACCGTATGGTGATTTTAAAAGCTTTAATGTCAGGAAATAAGATATAAATATATAGCTAGGTTTAACATTTCATACTTTATTTGGGATTTAGTATTGGTTGAATTCAGATTGCCCCACACAAAAAAACTGGCGAAATGACAGCACAAAGCTTCAACATCAGAATTTCAAGAAAATGTGTAGACAAAACAAACTAACAATTTCACTTTTATGTGAGCTAAATAATCTAAATACCTGCCGAACGATGCTTTGGATCTTTTGAGGTATCCCTTTACGTTGATGCAAACAGGCCCTGCGCCCGTTTGCATCAGCCATAAAATTTTAGCATGTAATTGCTGGGCAGTTGGCGGGCAATTAACCCAACTCTACGCCAGCAATTGGGAGTACAGCATCATACCCACTGCAAATCCTGGTCCTTTACTTCCATTATGCTGCCTGATTGTGCTGGTTCATTGGAGATTTTACATTTGTGAATACGCAAAATAATTTTAAAGGAAACTTGAAGTGTAACCTAACCAGCGCAAGAAAAGTAGCCTGGACCCCCCCAAAAATGAAGGTCACTGGGGGAATGTAAGTGAAGTGGTCTTTCAATGGCTCCATATACACGCAGGACCAGCAAAAGAGGAACAGAAACTTCCTTAACAATCAAAGTATGTCCATACTCAGTTATTCACTCCGAGTCACAGGGGTGAGCAGCTGCTTTGAGATATATAATGAACAGATCAAGCCTACTAGGATATTTTTTCCTCTACATTCTGTAGTCTGCTCCACTATTGTCAAGGCTGGATCAAATTGCCATAGCCATAGGCTCAATCACCAAAGCAAACAAAAGGAGGGACCTTTGCCTTGTGTCTGAATGAAGAGAATGTGCTGTTCATTCACATCGCTGGCTTGGGAGGGACTGAAATATAATGTGATGATCGATTCTAAATATACTTCCCTGAATGCAAAGCACTGAGAGGACCGAGATATGCTTTTTTTGGACTGAATAATATAATATTCAAGATTAGGAAACCTTTGGACATTGCCTTACAGACTAGGTGGCATCAAATTAATTCTGTTTGGACCAGATGTTTAGCCATAACTGTATTAAGTTTCTTAATCAAGATGTTACGATTGTGAGTTAGGAAGCAATGTTGAGTCATACATTGACATAAAGATAACATATCCTAACTGAAAATTGCACAAATGAATCAAGGTCAACTAGATTTGTGTTCAATTCTAACTTTCGTGTTATCCAGCAGCAGATGCTAAGCATAAATGATTAGCAGAGGCACAAAAGCAACGAAGCATGCGGAGATTTTCCCCTTCTATGCATGGCTACTGCCAAAGTAGAACTTGTGCCTTAACTTTTGTACAAAGGAACATTTTGTTATTCTGCATGTAAGTATTGTGCTTTTTAAAGAAAATAAATCATAACTGCTCTGAACTGAGACAAATATTCATAAATAAGCAAGAGCGTACCCAAAGTCCTATCAACTGCAACTCTCCCTGTTTCTTAAGTTGATTACAAACATTTGACAGACAGGAAAAGACTCACTGCTCCACTCAACCAATTACACCTTGTAGAGAGCACAGCAAGATCAAAATAATAAAATGAAGAACTTATACTGGAATCAAACGTATTTTCTTAAAATAAGGAAGTGTGATATATATGGTATTCTAGGTTTACTTTTTTCACCTTGCACTCCCAAGGGAAACCTTGCCCACTCGCAACACATATTGGAAATCTGGACATGTGCTACACGTGATTTTCCGACCATTGATTTAAATGTTTGGAAATGCATAATGCAGCACGTGCCTGAATTTCTGTGGTGTGCTCCCAGCTGGTGAAGCTCCCCTGCTGATGGATATAGAAGATGCCCATTACTGAGTTCACTCATCTGTGTCGAATGTTGCAGTCCTAGCGCAAGCTAGCATTCTGCGTCCCATCTCTGCAGAGTGCAACATCTGTGGAGCTGGCTGACATGAGTCGTACTGACAAGGAGCTCAGCACACGGATGCTTGGATGTATAATCTGAGTTCCATTCCCCAAGCCAGTCATTTTAAATGTTAGGGGAATGCGAGAAGCAAGTTAATGACATTCCCAAGACCACAGGGGCACTTTTAAAATGCAGCTTTGCACCAATCTGGAGTTATACTGCAGCCAATGCAAGTTCAAAGTGATGAGGCTAACAAGTGGGCATGGGCCAACATCTCTTACCGCAGCTCAGGAGTGAGACGCCACATTCACATCAACGTGAATCCAAAACGACTTTGCCTTAATGTGAAAGTGGCAGTACAAGTGCACCATTAAAGTGATGGGGTGGGTTATTTGATACTTTCTTTTAGAAACGGTTCAGGTTCCAACAGTTTCAGTTGGCGTTCTGAAGGCATTTAATCATTGTTATGGGGAAAAGAGAGGTTCGCATGCACCCTCTTCCAAAACTTAGCACATTCCACGCTGAATAAATTGCCGTTGAATTTTTACCTGCTTTTATGTTGATGTCAGTGAGGTGTTTACGTCATTACTTCCCACGGTCCGGGTTTCGCCCAGCCAGCAGTAACCTCAATCTAAACCGACAAGTCCTGGCCAACATTTATCCTGCAACCAACGTCACTAAAACAGATTATCCGGTCATTATCACATTGCTGTTTGTGGGAGCTTGCTGTGCGCAAATTGGCTTCCGCGTTTCCTACATTACACCAGTGACTACACTTCAAAAGTACTTCATTGGCTGTAAAGCGCTTTGGGGCATCCTGAGGTCGCGAAAGGCGCTATAGAAATGTAAGTCTTTCTTTTTCCACTAAGGGTTTGCCTCCCGGAACACCGGTATTTTGCTAAGGGAACTAGACTCTGAGGAAGTGATTTTCCTTTTAAGTGTATTCCGCACTGGAGGCTAACCCTTACAGGAAGCAACAGGAAATGAAAAAATAATGACAGTTTAGATCAATGGAAAGCAGTGACGTTCATGCTAAACATTTACAGAAAATGTTATGCGAGCAAAAGAAAGTTAACAGTTGCAATAGGGAACAGACCCACAACGAGATGAAATAAAACATATGCTCCAAAGCAACAAATGCTAGTTATTCCATAAAGTATGCCCAGCACAACAACCACATCGCCTCCCTCTTTAATGATCGTGCTAATCTCTAATAGTTCCCTTGCAAACCATTCAATCTAGGTGAAAAACAGCTTGCTGCTTCCGAATTGACAGCAGTAAATCGTTTATTTTTAGTGGGTGACGGGCACAAGCGATGGAAGCTACACGATAAGCGATGACTGCAATGTCGCTTTAATACAAATAAATGCAAAAAGGGTTGAACTGATTAATGGTCACAAACCACTGCACTGGGTTCCCGGCCGCTGCACTGGGAACCACAAGGTGGCGTCAGGTAGTCACTTTTGCTGAGGGTCCAAAGCCTTCAGCTTCAAATCTTGCCCATTCTCTCTCTCTCTCTCTCTCTGTCAATTCTAATCAAAATCGACGTGTATTTCGAGAGCTCACTTGAGCAGCCACTGTAGTCCGAATGGATTAGTTTGGCAGCCAAGCATCTTAATAAGGATTAGATGTACCTTGCTCGATGTTTTACTGAGTAGCAGTCCATAGAGAGAGGGGGGTGGACTAACAGTCAAAGTGGCGTGTTTGTGTAAACGCCATATCCCCAGAAGCCTGATTAAGACGCGAGGTTAGTGCAGTTTGACAATTCTGTTTGATCTCACTTCATCAAAGAGCTCCCTAAACAACCTGCTTTTCACACCACTCCCCACACTGACTGTGCTGTTAAAACAAATCCCCCTCGCCACAGATTCTGATCAATGGCAACACACTCACAATTACATTTAAATGAACTGTTGGTTAGATTTTTACTTTAAAAAAAGTTTTACATTGTTATCATTCGTCCATTTTTTTTTCAAAAGGAACCTTTCGTGCCATTCAAAGAGTTAAATTTAGATACACATTTTGAATTTTTTTTTTGAAAAGACTGAATTCATCTTCATTTCGCTCAACCATCCAATTATACTCCAGCAAAATAAAAGGAGCAATAAGGGACGTGGTGCTTTAAATGTTGCTCGATTTCACGTAGGGGGTGTCGCTATTTTCCCTTAAACATCCTTTGCAGACTCGATTTTTGTCCTAAAATGCACTAAATTAGGTATTAAATCGCAAGTCGTGGTCATTTCCAGTCATATCCCAATGAAATATGGCACATGGTTTAGTATGAGCATGCTCAGTTCGCTCTGGCCTAGTAAAGCAAGCTCATGAACTAGCAATTGGTGTCTCTGCCCTTCATTTGCTCTACCCACATATATTACAACATTAACTCAAACGAGCTGCTACCGATAATGAATAAGAGTGGGGGGAACAGAAGCTTTCGGAAAAACCGTTTTTATCATATCACACGTTGATACGAAAATAAATCTCATCCTGGGGTGTGCACACCAGCAGAATTTAATTGTACTATGCAGTTTGCAAAAGATTCAACAGTTTTGATGCCTGCATGTTCTGGTTTCAGTTTTAACTCCACACTCATTTATTAATTCATTATTGTCATAAAATACATGTTACAACAACTTGTACTTTTAATGTAGGCAAACGTCCCAAGGCGCTGCATAAGAGAATAAAAAGACAAAAATTGATACCGACCCAAAGAAACAGATATTAGGTAGGATGGCTAAAAGCGTGGTCAAAGAGGCAAGTTTTAAGGAGTTTCTTAAAGGGGGAGCGAGAGACTCAGAGGTTTAGAGAACGAATTCCAGAGCTTAGGGCCTAGACGACTGAAGGCACAGCCGCCAATGGTGGGGCAAAGGGAGTGGGGGTGAGTCCAGAGTTGGGTGAACGAAGAGTTCTCGGAGGGTTGTAGGGCTGATGGCTGTTACAGAACTAGGGAGGGGTGAGGCTGAAACATACCCTTTGCAACCCCTGCATTCCATTTGACCCTGAGCTGAGCTTCCAACCCCATATCCTCTCCATCACCAAGACCGCCTACTTCTACCTCTGTAACATCGCTGCCCCTGCCTCAGCTTACCTTCTGTTGAAACCCTCATCCAAGCTTTTCTTATCTCCTGAATCGGCTATTCCAATGCTCTCTTATCGTCCAGCCTCCTTAATCTTCAGCTGATCCAAAACTCTGCTGCCCGCATCCTAACTCACGCCAAGTCCCATTCACCGATCTCTTCTCTTAGGCAGTCCCTCGGAACCGAGGATGACTTGCTTCCACATTAAAAATGAGTTTGCAGGTGACTGATGAGTCCAATGCGGGACCTACAGTCTCTGTCACAAGTGGGGCAGACGATGGTTGAAGGGGCGGGTGGGTGGGGTGCTTGGGTTGACGCGCGCTCCTTGCGCTGCCTGCGCTTGGCTTCCGCTTGCTCCCGGCGAAGAGACTCGAGGTGTTCGGCGCCTTCCCGGATGCTTCTCCTCCACTTTGTGCGGTCTTGGGCCAGGGATTCCCAGGTGTCACCGATCAACCCTGTGTTTGTTGACAAACATTGGTACCTGGTCCACCACTGCCTTGGTTTTAAAATTCTTATCTGCATGTTCAAATCCCTCCATAACCTTGGCCCTGCCCATCTCTGTAACCTCCTGCAGCCTTACAACTTTCCGAGAACTCTGCATTCCTCCAACATAGGTCTTTTGTGCATTTCTTACAACAACAACAACAACTTGTATTTATATAGTGCCTTTAACGTAGTAAATCGTCCCAAGGCGTTTCACAGGAGTATTATAAGACAAAAATGTTGACACCGAGCCACATAAGGAGAAATTAGGGCTGGTGACCAAAAGCTTGGTCAAAGAGGTAGGTTTTAAGGAGCGTCTTAAAGGAGGAAAGAGAGGTAGATAGGCGGAGAGGTTTAGGCAGGGAATTCCAGAGCTTAGGGCCTAGGCAACAGAAGGCACTGCCACCGATGGTTAAGCAATTATAATCAGGGATGCTCAAGAGGCCAGAATTAGAGGAGTGCAGATATCTCGGGGGCTTGTGGGGCTGGAGGAGATTACAGAGATAGGGAGGAGCGAGGCCATGGAAGGATTTGAAAACAAGGATGAGAATTTTGAAATCGAGGTGCTGCTTAACCAGGAGCCAATGTCGGTCAGCGAGCACAGGGGTGATGGGCGAACGGGATTTGGTGCGAGTTAGGACATGGACAGCCGAGTTTTGGATGACCTCAAGTTTACATAGGGTAGAATGTGGGAGGCCAGCCAGGAGTGCGTTGGAATAGTCAAGTCTAGAGGTAACAAAGGCATGGCTGAGGGTTTCAGCAGCGGAGGAGCTGAGCCAAGGGCGGAGACGGGCGATGTTACGGAGGTGGAAATAGGCAGTCTTTGTTATACTTCCCTCACTCCACCATTGGTGACTGCGCCTACAGCCATCTAAGCTCTAAGCTCTGGAATTCCCTCCCCTAACCTCTCCATCTCTCTCTCTGCATTTAAGACAGGCTGCTTAAAACCTACCTCTTCAACCAAGCATTTTGTCACCCATGCTAATGTCTGCTTCTTTGGCTTGGTGTCAATTTATTTTTGATTACTCTCCTGTGAAGAGCCTTGGGATGGTTTACTGTGTTAAAAGCACTGTATAAACGAAAGCTAATGCTGTTGAATTACCCTAGCAATCTTTTTTTTTAAATGTCCCATTTGGCTTTTTGCCAAAATTAAATGTTAACATTTCGATGCCACTGACTGGAACTCCATTTTTCTGGCCTCAGATTGATGCACAGTTGAGAGTTTGAGGTTCATTTTCCTATTGCATGCTCCCATACCCAGGAGAGTATATCAACAACAACTTGCATTTATATAAAGGCCTTTAACGTAGTTAAATGTCCCAAGGCACTTCACAGGAGCATTTTAAGGAACATTTTGATTGTTGATGTTGTTGTTGTTTTTGAGATCGCAGTATTAGGGAAGGAATTACAGAGCTTAGAGCCTAGGCAGCTGAACGCACAGCTGCCAATGTTTGAGTGATGACAATCAGAGATGCATATGAAGCCAGAATTGGAGGAGCGCAGAGATCTTGGAGGGTTGCAGGGCTGGAGGAGATTACAGAGATAGGGAGGGGATTTGAAAACAAGGATGAGAATTTTAAAAATCGAGGCATTGTCGGATCGGGAGCCAATGTAGGTCAGCGAGCACAGGGGTGATGGGCAATGTTCCCTCTAAGCCGTAATGAGAACGGTCCCACGCAGGCCGCTCACTGGCTTCTCCGTTGTAAATATTGCGCATGCACGGAAATTTAAAGGGACCGCGCACTGAAAGAAACAGGCCGCACAGAACAAAGTGCAGCTTACAGGGAACATTGGTGATGGGTGAACGGAACTTGCTGCGAGTTAAGATACAGGCAGCAGAATCTTGGATGAGCTCAAGTTTACAGAGGGCGGCAAGGGGGGTGGCCGGCCAGGAGAGCATTGGATTAGTCGAGTCTATCATGCGATCCCATGATTTTCCATCCATTCTGGGAAGTTTACTTTTAGAACTGCATTACTCTAAGTGACTACCCATCTCAAGTTGGTATTTGTAGTATCAGCGTGATGCAAATCCAACCTTCAATGGAAGACGGGGCTCATTCTTTAGTCGGAGGATGGGAGTGTGCAATTCCTGCAAACAGGGGCCATTTGTTTCCACACAGGACTCCGGTTAGAATCCCAGTAATGCCATTTAGCAACTGGCTCAACTGGAACCCAGTTAAGAAGAATCCATTGTTCAAGAGGATTACTTCGATGAGAAATATTTTAGCAGGGTGGGGATTGCAAGCAGGAACACCCTGATTGAAAACCAAACAATGAGCCAAGCAGTGGCCACACAAGACTTTACTTGTAGAATAAAAATAATTAACAACTCATAAAACTACATGACTAACATGGATTAACAAAATGCCATTTGGCCCATCAGGCCTGCTTCTTTCACCAAACAGGTACAATCTACCCTATTGTGGACTCTACCCCACTCATTTAATCTCCTTCAACAGCCCATGTGCAATCTACCCTATTGTGGACTCTACCCCACACATTTAAACTTTTTGAGAAAAATAAATCTACATTAATACTCGTTGATCTCCAGTGCTAACTAAACAAAACTCCACAGCATTTATCTATCCCCACATCTCCTCTAATCACCTCAGGGGCAGACTAAAGCACGGGACTATGGAACCCATGCCCAGGGGCCCCAGTCAAATATGGGACCACCACCAAGTGCCCCATGCAAAGATGCTTCATTTAAGCATAGTATATTGTGATCTGATTTGCTCTATTATTAATGCAATGTGTAAGCATTCTATAGGCCTAAGCATGCATTTTATTACACAAGTATGTTGTAATGGATGGGGGTGGGAGTTTTGCAAGAATCTCTGAATGATCTTGATGCCCAGGACCCCAGGAATTCTTAATTCAGCTCTGAATCACCTTAGCATGTTTCCATCTTCAATTCTCAACAGCACAAGACAGTTTGTGTACCTCAGTCAATGCCCCCCCCCCCCCAATCAATATAAAATACTGGATCCTATATGATAGTATCTTATCCGATTATTATTATTTTTTATCCAAACTGACACTCCAGTGCTGCACTGTCGGAGGGGCTGTACTTCGAATCAGACATTAATCAAATTCCCCTCTGCCTGTTCTGGTAGTTCAAGTTGATCTTAAAAACACTTTAATGGTAAGAAGAGGTAAAAACGTTCTCCCGGTGTCTTGGGCCAACATGCCTCCCTTAACCAACACCACCAAAAAACAAATGATCTGGTCATTTGTCTCACGGCTATTTGTGGGATCTGGCTGTGTTCAGAATGGCTGCTGCAGTCGCCTAATTTCAAATCGTACGTGAGGCGCTTCGGCCTGTCCGAGACGTGATAAGACATTGGACAAATGCAAGTCTTTAAATGTTGCAATATTTGTGGTGTTACGTTTCGATTCACATCCTCCCCTACAACCCGCATCAGACGCTAAACCCTCGCTCCCGTCTGCTCTCGCAGGTGGGCGTAAAAGATCCCGTGGCACTATTTCAAAGAAGAGGAGTCCTGGCCAATATTTATCCCTCAAGCAACATCACGCAAAATAAACCCAGATTGTCTGGGCATGATGACATTGCTGTTTGTGGGAGCTTGCTGTGCGCAGATTGGCTGCCGCGTTTCCTACATTACATCAGTGACTACACTTCAAAAGTACTTCATTGGCTGTAAAGCGCTTTGGGGGGACCTGAGGTCGTGAAAGGCGCTATATAAATGCAAGTCTTTCTTTCTATCATAAATGCAGGAGGTTGATTATAACTGCCCCCGAGCTCAAAGACTACATTTGGCCCAAGTGAGAGATTGGGAATCATTCTGAGTGTGAGTGGAAGACGATCACAGTAACAAGGTGCCTTCTCGCTTCAAAGAACCCTTTCCATTGTATTCACAAAGCTTCATTTAAACAATTAGAAGAAGTCGAGAAAAAAACATCTTGTCTAGTGGATTCCAAACTCATCATTTGGGAAACCAACCAAAAAAAAAACCTCATGGCCAAAATAGGAACTTCGAAACAGCGTTCAATAATCGATGTTTATTCCCATGGGTAATGCTTTTGGAAAGGTTACATCAGCCTGAGCCTGTACCTTTCTAACCATTTTAAAAACTGCGCAGGTCAAGGAACGCATTGGACAGTTGGGATATGTTCATCACAAGGTTAAAGCCCACAGCAGCAGTTCAGAGAAGCCGGCTTAAATTGCTTCTCATTAAGTGCTGAGCAGTCTATATTTGTTTAACTGCACCGCTGCATGAGAATTCATTGTGTCAACCTCTCACTGTTGTGGATTTGCTCGGGGCTCTTTGATCTCCCGCGTGTGTTTAATCAAGTGGATTTCAAAGTTAGCCCGTTACAATCACGGATCAAATGCTGCAAATGGACCGAAAATTATCCGAATATTCGGCTCTTTTATTTCCCAGCCAGACAGGGTGTCGATCCTGAAACTCTTCAATGGCTCCGAAATAAACAAAAGCAGACGTGAAACTCATCGGATAATCAATTAAAAATATTGCGACAGTGCGGTCCCACAGCCAGCACCTGTACATCATTTCTACAGAAGTCCAGGATGCCCCGAGTTTCGACATTCCTTCCCACACCCGGCCCACTCTTTTCATTAATTCGGTTTATTGAATGTGCGCGCTGTGGGTTAAAGAACAAAAAAAGACAGAGAAAGAGCGAGAGAGAGACAGAGAGAGAGAGAGAGCTAGAGAGAGAGACAGAGAGCGAAAGAGAGAGAGAGAGAGACAGAGAGCGAAAGAGAGAGAGCGAGACAGAGAGAGACAGAGAGAGAGCTAGAGAGCGAAAGAGAGAGACAGGGAGAGCTAGAGAGACAGAGAGAGACAGAGAGCGACAGGGAGAGCTAGAGAGAGAGAGAGAGAGAAAGAGAGCGAAAGAGAGAGAGCGAGACAGAGAGAGACAGAGAGAGAGCTAGAGAGCGAAAGAGAGAGACAGGGAGAGCTAGAGAGACAGAGAGCGACAGGGAGAGCTAGAGAGAGAGAGAGACAGAGAGCGAAAGAGAGAGAGAGACAGAGAGAGAGCTAGAGAGACAGAGAGCGACAGGGAGAGCTAGAGAGAGAGAGAGACAGAGAGCGAAAGAGAGAGAGAGACAGAGAGAGAGCTAGAGAGACAGAGAGCGACAGGGAGAGCTAGAGAGAGAGAGAGACAGAGAGCGAAAGAGAGAGAGAGACAGAGAGAGAGCTAGAGAGACAGAGAGCGAAAGAGAGAGACAGGGAGAGCTAGAGAGAGAGAGAGAGACAGAGAGCGAAAGAGAGAGAGCGAGACAGAGAGAGACAGAGAGAGAGCTAGAGAGCGAAAGAGAGAGACAGGGAGAGCTAGAGAGACAGAGAGCGACAGGGAGAGCTAGAGAGAGAGAGAGAGAGACAGAGAGAGAGCTAGAGAGACAGAGAGCGAAAGAGAGAGACAGGGAGAGCTAGAGAGAGAGAGAGCGAAAGAGAGAGAGACGGGGAGCTAGAGAGAGAGAGAGCGAAAGAGAGAGAGACGGAGAGCTAGAGAGAGCGAAAGAGAGAGACGGAGAGCTAGAGAGAGAGAGAGCGAAAGAGAGAGAGACGGAGAGCTAGAGAGAGCGAAAGAGAGAGACGGAGAGCTAGAGAGAGAGCGCGAAAGAGAGAGACAGGGAGAGCTAGAGAGAGAGAGAGCGAAAGAGAGACAGGGAGAGCTAGAGAGAGAGAGAGAGAGCTAGAGAGAGATAGAGAGAGAGAGCTAGAGAGAGACAGAGAGCGAAAGAGAGAGAGAGCGAAAGAGAGAGACAGAGAGAGCTAGAGAGAGACAGAGAGCGAAAGAGAGAGAGAGCGAAAGAGAGAGACAGAGAGAGCTAGATAGAGTGACAGAGAGACAGAACGGAGAGAGACAGAGCGAAAGAGAGACAGAGAGAGACAGACAGACAGAGCAAAAGAGAGACAGAGAGAGCGAGAGAGAGAGACAGGGAGCGGTAGATAGAAAGACAGAGATACAGAGAGAAGAGATAGGCTAGGGAGAGGTGTCCAAACTGAATGCGGTGCCACCTCTGGGGAATCTGAGGAGTGAGCAGCCCCTGTAATGCGGGGGGAGTGACTGCTGATTGCACCTTACGGTTGGACGGGGGAGGGGTTTGCGGGCTCTCGGGAGCCTCATAAGTCGAGCCTTTGAAAGTGCAGCCCGGGCTTTGTCACACATGGCGAGGGGGCGGGGACACAAACAAGACGGGCCCCTATAAATCCGCTCCCCAGCCCGGTGGCAGCAGCAGAGGGAAAGTTTCTGCTCCAGAGTTAGCTCCAAGCAGACAGTCTCCGGGCATCTCGACAGACGGATTTATAGCCTCACTGGTTCGGGGGTTTTGAGTGTGTGAAGGGCACATTAATATTTTATTTTCTGCCACCCTGTAATTTGGCTCGGTGTGCGCTTGGTGTGGCGGGCGGAGCGCGCTCCTCGCCATGTATTTGGAAGCGGTGCAGACGGGCAGGCTGCTCCTCACTTTCTGCCTCTACAACGCCGTCAGCTCCTTCAATTCCAACGCCATCAAGACGGGCAGCGGCGCGGCTCAGAGCCCGAGCCACCCGGCCAGTATAACTCCCCAGGTGGCCGTCCATCACAGCGCCAACAAGAACCACGCCATCGAACAATTCCAGGTAAATATCTCCCAGCCAAATCCCAACCACCACTGTCCACTTCCCAAACCCCGCTCTCAGTTCCGTCAGAGCGAAAACAATTATTGAATCAATTTAGTAATATTTAAATTGAAATTATGAATATTCCTTATTTAATATTTTACCACCCAATATTACTAACTTTTTGAATGTTTCAGACCTTCATCCCAGCCCAGCAATGCCCGTTGTAAAAATTTGAGTGTGTAGTGTGAGTGTTGTAGGGTGTGTGTGTGTGTTACAGGGTATATCTGTGTGTGCGTCTGGATGTATCTCAGTATATGTGTATTACAGGGTGTGTGTCTGTTGCTGTGTGTGTGTTGTCGGGTGTGTGTGTTTGTGTGTGTGTTGCAGGGTATACCTGTGTGTGTGTTACAGGGTGTGTGTCTGTTGCTGTGTGTGTGTTGTCGGGTGTGTGTGTTTGTGTGTGTGTTGCAGGGTATACCTGTGTGTGTGTGTGTGTGTTGTCGGGTGTACGCGTTGCACGGTGTTTCGGGGACTGACTCTGCCCTGTTCCCGTTACAGCTCTCCAATTGTCTGGATGACCAGGACTGCGCTGCCTACCAGTTCTGTTCCGGTTCCCGAGCTGGCGCCCAGCACTGCCTGAACTGCCGCAGGCGCCGCAAACGCTGTCTCCGAGATGCGATGTGCTGCCCGGGGACCCGCTGCAGCAACGGTGAGCGTCGGGGAGGGGGAAAGAAGTGAACATTGAAGGCGGGGAGACGGCGAGGTGGAAGAGGAGAGGAAACAAGATAACTGCAGTGGGATGGGGTAGGGGTGCGTGTGGGTCGAATCAAACTCGATAGTGGCTAAAAGATGGTGACTATGAGGGGCAAAACTGCCTGAGGTTTTGACCAAGTGGATTGTGGCAACTTGGGCCGTAGCTGGTGTGTTAATCCACAGCAGTAGTTCAGTGGGAGCTGCCAAGACGTTAAAGCGAGACCCCGTCTGCCCTCTCGGGGTGGGGGGATGCAAACGATCCCATGGAAGAAGAGATGGGGAGTTCGGAGTGTCCTGGCCAATATTTATCTCGCCTTTCCCTCACTACAGCAGTGACTTGTAAAAAAAAAAAGTACTTAATTGGCTGTAAAAGCGCTAAAGTCCAGAGGCACTGAACGGCGCTATATCAATGCAAGCTCTTTCTTTCTTGAGAGTCATTTCACAGCCTGTGACCCCCCCTTCCCTGGTCGAGTTCAGTATAACCCGGGGGGGGGGGGGGCCACGCTCACTTTACTCAGTTTGGTGAGCAGAGCTCCCTTCCAATCTAAATCCCATAGATCAGATTCCCAAAGTCAATAAGGTTCTTTTGGGGGGACGGGAGTGGCGGGGAATGGTTCGTTATTTGGAAAACAATATTTGACTTGTCGGATTTCTGGATTCTGTCCCAGGTATGTGCATGCCCAATGATGCAGACCACCTCCATGGCGAGATAGAGGAGACCATCCTTGAGAGCTGGCATCACGAGGAGCAGCACTCGACCGTGGATACTCACCCAAGGAGGACAACCCTCCCCGCAAGGTCTCACTCCGTTAAAGGTAGGTTCAGAGCCAATGTAGGAGCGAATCAGCGAGCCTGGTTCAAAAAGGAACAAGCGGATTGAACTGCGTGTCTTGGAGTTGAGGCTTTATAAAGTATCTCTTCTCTTTTCCTTCACCGTTTTAGGACAAGAAGGCGACGTGTGCCTCAGATCCTCCGACTGTGCCCAAGGGCTGTGCTGTGCCCGACACTTCTGGTCCAAGATCTGCAAACCGGTGCTGAGGGAGGGCCAGGTCTGTACCAAGCACAAGCGGAAAGGCTCGCACGGTCTGGAGATCTTCCAGAGGTGCGACTGTGCCCAGGGTTTCTCGTGTCGGATGCAGAGAGGAGGAAATCACGGTTCGAGCAAGAGCTCTAGGCTGCACACCTGCCAATGACCCTGATCCGCCGCGATCGGGATGGACAATGAAGGACAGGACCGAGCGGGACCTCCCGGGGTGGTGGGGGGGAAGACTTCGGTTCGTGAGCGGCCGACAGCCAAGCTCCCTCTCGCGGGCTTTAGACTGGGAGTACTCCGGCAAATTTCAGAACTCCGAAGTGTATTGTTTTTTGGTTCCCTTTTAAGGAACTATGTGGACTGTAATGCTTGCAGTAAATTACTGTGTTGTAAAAGATTCAGTCTGGCACTTACGCTGTAAATACTTGACTGACCAGTATTGTCGAAAATGCTGCAAGGGCATTCTCCCTGAGCAGCCAGTGTTGTAAATGGTTCTATATTATTGCTATCGAGCGTCTGTGATATAAATTTTCTATATTTTAACTGAAATAAAAATGTCACCAGCGACTACAGTCTCCGTTGGTAACCAGAATTGTCAATTGTGGCAGTGACACAGTTTAGATATTCGTCGTTTTAAGCTACACTCTTGCTGGGGGTAAAGTTTTACTCTGAACACCCCAATCCTTAGCACCAGAATATAACACATTCCAAGCACCTGTGGATCCCCTTTCAGCAATTACCCTGAAGCAATCCCAGTTATATATGGACTGAAATATTCACTTTCCCTGTTCCCTCTGACCAGCAGAGGCCATTCTCTCACTGCGCCTGTGCACAGCCTTTTGAAATTGCCTTCCAGCAATGTTGCCTCCTTACCTACTTTCAAAAACTTCCGTCTTCCAGCTGGTCTTTGATGTGTGTTCCCCCCCCCCCCCCCCCCCAATCCCTTCACTCAGGTTTGGTGTCCACTTTATCTACCTTTGTGAAGGAGCCTGAGCCGCTCTTGGAGTGAGGAGCACAACATAAGCGAAGGGACTGTGAACGGCTCCACGACGTTTTTCTATGCTGAAGATGCTACATCAAAATGCGAGATGTTTTGTTGACGCAGGCAGAAAAGACAGACAATTTATGGGACTGATCACCATCCTCTGAAGCGCCTGATGCACCAGGTCACGGGAGGAGACAGCTGAAGGCTGGATTGGGGGGGGGGGGGGGGGTGGTTCTTGCAATGTTCATCCCATGGAAGGAAGCCTTTGACCTCCAGAATCCTAACAGTCTTGCCAGTGAAACCCTGCAACGAGCCAATACCGTTCACAAGGGAGTCACTTAAAGGGAGTGGTAGGTAAGGTTCCATATACCTGAAACAAAGCACAAACGGGCGGCACCGGTGCCAACTCAAGCTGCCAAAATTCACACATTACACCACAGAGGAAATAAATACTCTGCACTGCACTTGAACATTGTGCTGAGTATTTATTTGTCATTGGTTACAATGTAACATAAGAGGGCAATAGATGGTATTTGTGCACATGCTGATTTAGAACAGTAATTGCAGGTACAGTTTGCTTCTTTAAGAAATGGTGTAGAAGTGACATTCACTTCACTGCTGCATTGCGGGTCTCATTGTCAATTCTTTACTGGGATTTTCACCCATTTACTCTGACCTGATTTAGCCTTCCTGCTCATGCTGAGGCTTTCTTTTCGAGGGAAAAGTTAGAGAGCACACAGCACATGACAATTATTCTAAAAGCATCTGGCAGGTGGTGTTGTGCTGCCAGGCTGCTGTGACTGGTCCAGACACGTGAAGTGTTGCTTCAAGATGCCAAAGGCTGTGGGACAATAATTCTGATATGTCGCATGAGCTTCATTGCACCTGTGCTCAGCTTCAGGCCATGATTGGCACAATATCAGGAGCCATGGCTATACAAAATATGGTGACCACCTTTCATTCATTTCCCTCGAAATAAAGGCATCGTGAGAGCTTTTGGGAAGCAATCACTGCCCTGCATAGTTCTGGGATGCTGGTTGATTGTCCATATTGAGATTACAAAATAACCCCTTAGAGATCATATGGGGCACACTGTTATACATACTGGCCCAAATAGCACCGAGAGAGAGATACGGGGGTTCAGGGTCATGACAATCTCAGGAGAGATTTGGCTCATTGTGCAAGAGGAAAAGGGGGAAACAGCAGAGGCAGCTAAATGGATGGTCTCTATCTTGGTGGCAATGATCTTTTCACACTTAGTCAAGGTGAGGATGGAGGGGAAAATAAGGTTTATTACATAGAATTTTACAGCACAGAAACAGGCCATTCGGCCCAACAGGTCTGTGCCAGTGTTTATGCTCCACACGAGCCTCCTCCCACCTAACTTCATCGCGCCCTATCGACATATCCTTCTATTCCTTTCTCCCTCATGTACTTATCCAGCTTCCCCTTAAATGCATCTATGCTATTCGCCTCAACCACTCCCTGTGGTAGTGAGTTCTACATTCTCATGGAGAGTGGAGACTTGCAAGAACATCAGCTCTCTCCTAGCATTCATCCAGGTGGGTCACTGGCCTGCCACGGAACTGTTAAAACTTGGCTTTGTGCCAGGCTGGAGTTATACTGCAGCTGGTGTGTAAAGGCCAAACAAGGCAGGACTGTCTCCTGGAGGTGTTCTCAGACATTTGGTTTTAGTCTTTCCCCATGAGTCAGATCACCAAGCTGACTCTGGGCCATCTTTGCATTGCTGCACATCTGAAACTGCTTCATGAAGTAGTATAACAGCACCATAAAATATCATTGGTCTGTGGTACCTGGCAGTGCTCGAAGATCTACATTAGATTTGCTAATTATTCTTTCAAGCTTTCTTGCTTGAATTTCCTGAAAGAACACACTAATGAGAAATAAATATCTAGAAACAACAATGTTAGGATATTTTGATGCAAGTTTTGCACCCATGAGTTGAAACTGTTAGATTACAATCAATGGTTTATTTTCACAGAGCTTTTCATGTTTATTGTATATTTCAAATTACTCGAGGCTAAATTTTCTCATTATATTTCTGGTAGAACTGCTTTGTAAGGGAGAAGGTCTAAAATAACCCACCTGAAATGCAGACTGCATAACTCACTTGTCACTCATACTCATAAATTACACAGCCTGACCTCATCTAAACTTCAAATTGATGGGCGGAACTTTAAACTTCAGCAGGGACGTAAAACCGTTGCTAGCAGATCGGTAGCCCGTTATACACCCCGTGACAATTAACAATTGAATGGGAGTTGTTGACATAGCAATTTACAATGGTAAGTGTTGACAGGCAAACACGACCAAAACTCTTAACAATGAGAAGTAAGGTTGTGGACACTTATTGGCATTATTTCAAGAAAAGTAGCTGTGGGACTACTGCTCAGTAACTTTGTAGTACTGATACCACCTCCTGTAACTGTTCAGTGTGGTCACTGTCATGCATCAATGGCACAGAAAACAATGGGCATGGGTGCCCAACAATGACAACTATTCCGCTAAGAAAAACTGGAACAAAGCTATCCACTGGAAACATATTAAAGTTATCATACGGCTGAAAGCTCATAGCTTATTGTAGAGTTCAAGGGACAGGTCTAAACCTCTCAAGCTTCATTTTCAGGATTTAAAAACTTTATTTGAATCCCTCAAATTCTGTGTTTGTGGGACCTTGCTGTGTGCAAATTGGCCACGCGTTTGCCTATGTTGCTCAGCAACAACATTTCAAAAGTACTTAATTGGCTGTGAAACACTTTGGGATGTCCCGAGGTCATCAAGTGTATATAAATGCAAATTCTTATTTCCCCAATGAGATTACTGTACTCTAGTCATCCACAGGTATCCATAATTTTTTTTACTTCATAATATCATTTGCTTTTTTCTTTCTTTGTCTCTCTATTTTCTTTGATTTTTCTCTTTGTTTTTTCCTCTCTTTCTGCCTTGTTGCTTCCCTGCTATCTTTGGCCTAGAAATGACTTTAAACATGCAAACAATATGAAATTGCTGCTTGTAGTCACAAGCATAGCTGCTTCCCACTTTGCTCACAGTGCTTCCACTGCAATCCATTCTCATTACTTGTCACACATTTTTCTGCAGCCATTGTAGATATAAGCCTCGATTTTAACTCCCCCTGCCTGGCAGAAACCAGATTAGGGGTGGGCAATTAAAATGGAGTGGGGGGCTTACCCAATCCTTTCCTGGTGACGACCTGACCAACTACAATTTTAAGTAACAGGCAGCAAGGACACCCCTGCCCAAAGGCGGTGGGGTCCTCTTTAAATATGAAGATCGGGCTCCGATGACATTGATGATTTTTAACTCGTGGCTGCCCCGCCAGGCAAAACCAGTCGCAGTAAGGTACGTTTTTTTTAAGTTCCCTTGTGGGCCAGGAGGAGCAGAAGGGCTCCTCTGGACCCCACAGGAAAGCTTGGGCCTCCCCTGCTCCAGGATTACCCCCCGCCTCACCATGGTGCCGTAGTGATGGGGACCATTCCATCTGGCCCCAGTCAGCTGCCTGCAAGCGGCACTATTGTAACGGCCGAGAAGCTGCTTGTCGCGACTTCCCAACCATTTCTAATCAGGAAGGTATGCAAATGAGGTGGGCTGTCGACATGGGCCGAGCTTGTCCGCTGCCGCTCCCAGACGGGCAAGCCGCTCGCTTGGCTGCATTCCTGCCCGAGAGTAAAAATTCGAGGTCACCATTTCAGTGAGCCTAACTAGCTCTTGCAGTCAGTGTCAGGTGCCTAGCTGGTATTTAAAGGCTGGCGACCCATCACAGGGCTGAGCAGTGAGCCTGCAGCCTAGACATTGCTGTTGGTGCGCTATTTGGCGTTTAACTAATATTTTGGGGGAGAATTTGAACCCCTGATATTCCTCCCACAGACCTACAACAGAGCAAAGCACAGCAGACGCTCGAATCCTTGGTAATGCAGCACAGCACAGATATTTTTGGGTGGCCAGAAGGTGACAATACAATAGCACAGAAGACAGGAGTGGGAAGCAGTCTCCAGGATCCGCATACCTGGTGCAGATAGAGTTCTTACATTTCAAAAATGCAGCAAGGTGAGCTGTTTTAAAGGAGTAAACTGACATCTATGGGGGACGCTGGATGTTAGGGGGGCAAGAGTTACTAGCTACAGCCTAAGCAAGTATCAAGCACAGCAAATTGTTAGGGCAGGTCGCAAACGCTTGCACAAATAACAGTATTTAGGGGAAGTAAAGTAGACCATTTCCTCTGAGAACTACTGGCATGTAGCATCTGTAACCATCCATGCTACCGTGGGGTACCAAGGTGCATGCTTTTCCAAATGTAGAGGACCTCCATATCACAGGACACTAGACAGGACATGTTCAGGAGGTAAGAGAAGCATAAGCAACCAGAAGCAGACATTGCTGGCACAGACACAAGGCCAAAGCCAACCATGGCTGTGGCATGGTGAATATATCATAAATGCTGATTAAGCTGTGGCTCAGTGGTCGCACGCTCACCCCTGAGTCACAAGGTCATCGGTTCAAGTCCCACTCCAGAGAATTGAGCAAAAATCGAGGCTGACACTCCAGTGTAGTACTGAGGGAGTGCTGCACTGTCGGAGGTGCCGTCTTTTGGATGAGACATTAAACTGAGGCCGCATCTGCCCTCTCAGGTGGATGTAAAAGATCCCATGGAACTATTTTGAAGAAGAGGAGGAGAGTTCTCCCCGGTGTCCTGGCCAATATTTATCCCTCAACCAACATCACTAAAACAGATTATCCAATCATTATCGCATTGCTATTTGTGGGACCTTGCTGTGCACAAATTGGCTGCCGTGTTTCCCACATTACAACAGTGACTACACTTCAAAAAGTACTTCATCAGCTGTAAAGAGCTTTTGGATGTCCTGAGGTTGTGGAAGGCCCGATATAATGGCAGTCTTTCTTTTACATCTGCCATTCTCAAGAGAAACTGGTCTTCAGGGGGAAACAGCACTAATTAGAGGCGTGTGCTGCAACTGCACCAACCAATCCTTATGAGGAGGCAATTAGGAACATTCTTGGTACTGAAATCTCAGGAGGAGTGGGTGAGACAGAAGTTGGGCGCAAGTTCACGGCCTCTGGTTTGGACCATTTCAAACACACAGTAGAAGTTTTAATCACCAAGAACAAATGGGTTGGGGCGTGAGGGGTTTAAAATGAATGTTTTTTCAATCGCGACCAAAACCCGGCTCCAACACGGCTACTTTTGGGTTTAACGGAGCTGCGTTTGGATGCCTGCGAGTAATCTACTTGCCGAAGATAAGGCTTTAATTATTGTAGGCGGGTGGTTACCTATCGCAGCAATTAACATCTTCTGGAGACATTAATGAGGTGTTTTTAAAGTGAATTTAACTTAGCTTTCAATTTAATGTCTCCCACACAGGTTTCCCGGGGCTCGGGAAACTGACCAGTGAAATGGAGGTGAAATTGAGCAGCTGAATAAAATTGCCCCATCTGAATAAATCCTCACTGATTACAGCTGGTGTCCCAGTTCCCTCTGGCAAACGTTTGGCAGAGAGCTCTTGTGCGGACACAGCAATTTCTCAACTTTGAGGCTTTCAAGCTGACAAAATCAGGATGCGGGGTGAGTTGGGCATGTTTGACAGTACGTCAGATGAGGAAGATCATCACCATCCACGGCAGCGACGATGTGCTGTGGTGGAATCAGCATGTGCACAAGAGAGAGGTGCACAGGAGGGAGATGCACAGGAGGGAGGTGCACAGGAGGGAGGTGCACAGGAGAGAGGGGCACAGGAGGGAGGTGCACAGGAGAGAGCTGCACAGGAGGGTGGTGCACAGGAGGGAGGTGCACAGGAGGGAGGTGCACAGGAGGGAGGTGCACGGGAGGGAGGTGCACAGGAGAGAGGGGCACAGGAGGGAGGTGCACAGGAGGGAGTTGCACAGGAGGGAGGGGCACAGGAGGGAGGGGCGCAGGAGGGAGTTGCACAGGAGGGAGGGGCACAGGAGGGAGGTGCACAGGAGGGAGTTGCACAGGAGGGAGTTGCACAGGAGGGAGGTGCACGGGAGGGAGGTGCACAGGAGAGAGGGGCACAGGAGGGAGGGGCGCAGGAGGGAGTTGCACAGGAGGGAGGTGCACAGAAGGGAGGTGCACAGGAGGGAGGTGCACAGGAGGGAGATGCACAGGAGGGAGGTGCACAGGAGAGAGGTGCACGAGAGAGAGGGGCACAGGAGGGAGGTGCACGAGAGAGAGGGGCACAAGAGAGAGGGGCACAAGAGAGAGGGGCACAGGAGGGAGGGGCACAGGAGAGAGGTGCACAGGAGGGAGGTGCACAGGAGAGAGGTGCACGAGAGAGAGGTGCACAAGAGAGAGGGGCACAGGAGGGAGGTGCACGAGAGAGAGGGGCACAGGAGGGAGGGGCACAGGAGGGAGGGGCACAGGAGGGAGGGGCACAGGAGGGAGGGGCACAGAAGTGAGTTGTACAGAAGGGAGGGGCACAGGAGGGAGTTGTACAGGAGGGAGTTGAGCAGGAGGGAGTTGAGCAGGAGGGAGTTGAGCAGGAGGGAGTTGCGCAGGAGGGAGTTGAGCAGGAGGGAGTTGCGCAGGAGGGAGTTGCGCAGGAGGGAGTTGAGCAGGAGGGAGGTGCAAGGAGGGAGTTGTGCAGGAGGGAGTTGCGCAGGAGGGAGTTGCGCAGGAGGGAGTTGTACAGGAGGGAGGTGCACAGGAGGGAGGTGCAAGGAGGGAGTTGCGCAGGAGGGAGTTGCGCAGGAGGGAGTTGCGCAGGAGGGAGTTGCGCAGGAGGGAGTTGCGCAGGAGGGAGGTGCGCAGGAGGGAGGTGCGCAGGAGGGAGTTGCGCAGGAGGGAGGGGCGCAGGAGGGAGGGGCGCAGGAGGGAGTTGCGCAGGAGGGAGGGGCACAGGAGGGAGTTGCGCAGGAGGGAGTTGCGCAGGAGGGAGTTGCGCAGGAGGGAGGTGCGCAGGAGGGAGGTGCGCAGGAGGGAGGGGTGCAGGAGGGAGGGGCACAGGAGGGAGGGGCGCAGGAGGGAGTTGCGCAGGAGGGAGGTGCAATGAGGGAGTTGCGCAGGTGGGAGTTGCGCAGGAGGGAGTTGCGCAGGAGGGAGGTGCGCAGGAGGGAGTTGCACAGGAGGGAGTTGCACAGGAGGGAGTTGCGCAGGAGGGAGTTGCGCAGGAGGGAATTGCGCAGGAGGGAGGTGCGCAGGAGGGAGTTGCGCAGGAGGGAGGGGCGCAGGAGGGAGTTGCGCAGGAGGGAGGGGCACAGTAGGGAGGGGCGCAGGAGGGAGGTGCAAGGAGGGAGTTGCGCAGGAGGGAGGGGCACAGGAGGGAGGGGCGCAGGAGGGAGTTGCGCAGGAGGGAGGGGCACAGGAGGGAGTTGCGCAGGAGGGAGTTGCGCAGGAGGGAGTTGCGCAGGAGGGAGTTGCGCAGGAGGGAGTTGCGCAGGAGGGAATTGCGCAGGAGGGAGGTGCGCAGGAGGGAGTTGCGCAGGAGGGAGGGGCGCAGGAGGGAGTTGCGCAGGAGGGAGGGGCACAGTAGGGAGGGGCGCAGGAGGGAGGTGCAAGGAGGGAGTTGCGCAGGAGGGAGTTGCGCAGGAGGGAGTTGCGCAGGAGGGAGTTGCGCAGGAGGGAGGTGCGCAGGAGGGAGGTGCGCAGGAGGGAGGGGCGCAGGAGGGAGTTGCACAGGAGGGAGGGGCGCAGGAGGGAGGGGCGCAGGAGGGAGTTGCGCAGGAGGGAGGGGCACAGGAGGGAGGGGCGCAGGAGGGAGTTGCGCAGGAGGGAGTTGCGCAGGAGGGAGTTGCGCAGGAGGGAGTTGCGCAGGAGGGAGTTGCGCAGGAGGGAGTTGCGCAGGAGGGAGTTGCGAAGGAGGGAGTTGCGCAGGAGGGAGTTGCGCAGGAGGGAGTTGCGCAGGAGGGAGTTGTACAGGAGGGAGTTGTACAGGAGGGAGTTGCACAAGAGGGAGGGGCACAGGAGGGAGTTGCGCAGGAGGGAGTTGCGCAGGAGGGAGTTGCGCAGGAGGGAGTTGCGCAGGAGGGAGTTGCGCAGGAGGGAGTTGCACAGGAGGGAGTTGCACAGGAGGGAGTTGCGAAGGAGGGAGTTGCACAGGAGGGAGTTGTACAGGAGGGAGTTGCACAAGAGGGAGGGGCACAGCAGGGAGTTGCGCAGGAGGGAGTTGCGCAGGAGGGAGTTGCACAGGAGGGAGTTGCGCAGAGGGAGTTGCGCAGGAGGGAGTTGCGCAGGAGGGAGGTGCACAGGAGGGAGGGGCACAGGAGGGAGGGGCACAGGAGGGAGTTGCGCAGGAGGGAGTTGCGCAGGAGGGAGTTGCGCAGGAGGGAGTTGCGCAGGAGGGAGGTGCACAGGAGGGAGTTGCGCAGGAGGGAGTTGCATGGTGGGAGGGGCACAGGAGGGGGTACACAGGAGGGAGGTGCGCAGGAGGGAGTTGCGCAGGAGGGAGTTGCGCAGGAGGGAGTTGCGCAGGAGGGAGTTGCACAGGAGGGAGTTGCGCAGGAGGGAGTTGCGCAGGAGGGAGTTGCACAGGAGGGGGGTGCACAGGAGGGAGGTGCACAGGAAAGTGCCCGAGATTGCAGGAGACAGTACCCCACATCACAGGGTTTACAGACAGAGGCTCAGCTTCCTTGACCTCTCAGAAGATCAGCGTTTCCACAGGCTGAGGTTGTCACGTCAGGTGGTGGCAGACATCTGCAGCCTCCTACAGGAAGGCCTGCTTCCTGCTGGACCTGGCGGATGCGTATTACCAGTGGCTGTCCTCAATTCTTTTGCCTCTGGTTCCTTTCAGGCTACTGGAGAGGGTCTCGCAGTCCGCTGCACATAAATGCAAAAGGCAAGTGATGGATAGCTTGTTTGCCAGGCTGACAATTATGTAAACTTCCCCTGTGATGATAGTAGCCAGAATGAGCGGGCACTCGGATTCGCCTCTCTGGCTGGATTCCCACAGGTACAGGGTGCCAGGGACTGCACACACGTGGCAATCCGGGCACCGCCACAGCAAGCAGGGGTTTTTATAAACCACAAGGGAAATTCGTCCATCAATGTGCAGCTGATGTACAACCACAAGAAGAGGTTCATGCATCAGATTCCCTGGAGCTATCATGATGCATTCAAACTGCAGCAGTCCAAAGTTCCAGACCTTCTTGTTCCAAGAAGCAGACTTAAGGGCTGGCTCGTAGGAGACAAGGGATACCCACTTCAAACATGACACCTGTGAGAAACCTCACCAATGAGGCGCAGGAGCGCTACAACGAGAGCCACATGACCACCAGGTGTGTCATCGAGCAAGCCATCGGAATGTTGAAGATGCTCTTCAGGTGCCTCGATAGGTCTGGAGGCACCCGTCAGTACTCGCCAGCGAGGGTGTTTAGAATGATAGTAGTGTGCTGCGTCCTGCACAACATTGCTCAGCAGAGAGGATTACAGGTTGAGGAGGACGAAGGGGCTCATCACTCATTTTCAGATGAGGAGAGCATAGAGGAGGAGGAGGAGGATGAAGATGGGGCAACCATCGCCAGACCAGCCACTTACATTGCTGCCCACGATGCTCTGATATCACGAAGTTTCACCTCGTGTGAAACATAAGAAATTAAATCCTGCGGTCCACTCCCACCACCAGCACCACCCCTTCACTTCCTTGTGCAAAAACAATCCTTCAACCACTCATCCACCCATTGCACATCCACCCAATGAACCCCGACCTGAATTGACATTCATCATGAAACAAGTGAAAGGGCGAGTTGGCAACGCAACGCAATAATGGGCAAGACGTGGAAATGGTGCTAATCAATAAATATTATGTGGCATTATAAAAAAAGGAAACTTAACAACACAAGGCCTTTTAAAGTAGATATCAATCTTGTGGCCCTCCTCTGAACTTTTTCCTGGGCTTCTGTATCCCCCATCATGTGAGAGGACCAAAACTGGACAGTATTCTTGATGTGGCCTGACCAAGGTCTTGTACAAAGAAAGGATAGCACTTCTTGTTTTATATTTAATTGTCCTGGAAATACGTCCTAACACACTATTTGCTTTCACAATAGCCTCCCAGCACTGGTAATCGACCTTCAATGAATCACGCTCTATTTCATCCCAGTCTTTCTCTCGCTGAGCAGCCTTGGGCACACAAGCCTGCGTGGTGTATACATGCTTAGTGTTTCCCTTACCCAAGTGCACAGTGTTACATTTGTCTATAGTAAAAGACAACTGTCAGGGCATGGGCTTATTCCCCCTTTGCCTCTAGATCTACTTAAAGTCGATTTCTATTCATCCAAAGCTCTTGTAATCTGCAAACACCTCACAGGCAGCCTCCACAGTTATATGGGGGGGAGGGATCAGAGGAAGAGTCTTGTATATGTGTTCTTCAATATGACAGTGTCAGAACAGTCCATCAAAAGCTTAAGTCTGATTGACTTGGATTGGTACTGTAGCCATACGCAGTATAGGTAACAGATAATACTGAACTGATAGCATTAGCTAAAATCCACAATGTTGCCCATTGCCATACTGCACAACAGATGAAACGACCAGAATGATTCAAAATTGTTATTAGGTTGATTAAAAAACAAGATTAGTTTTAAGAAACTGTGAAATCCTACGGGAGCGGGCGGCGTGGGCCCCGAGAGTCCTCCAGCATTTGTCATTTCATTTGAGGCTTCACATTAGCTGGATGGTTGCCCAGGCACAGTTGCCTTGTTGACAGGAAATAGGAAGAAATATTGCCAAGGCCATCTCATTACAATAAATGTCCTCTGGATATTTTCCTGATAAATCTGGTTATTAGTACTCATTTAAGAGGGGGAAAAAAAACTACTGTTCCTCTGATTTTCATCAGGAAGCAATTAAAGAAAGGAAGGCTGGGGAGAACTTTCTTGGGAAAACACAGCCTACCATCTTTCTCTTAAAAAATATGTAACCATATTTAGCACCTTTTGGCAAATATTCCATTTTGCTGGATATTTTTAGCCACACTGAGAAATTACGATTTCAGTAAGAGCTCCTCTTTTTTGCCCTGCTTTCAGTTAATAGAGATTGAGGGGATGGACCGTGGATGTCCTAGAGACGCCAGCATTGACTTAAAATGCAATGCTTCGTGGGATCGTGGGATCCAAGCCATCGTCGCCCGCCCTAGAAAAACTACTGCTGCCTCAATATGAAACAGTGCCCAGCTAGTAGTGTTTTACTCCAAGTTGCGTGACTACATACTGGGTCAAAATTCGGGTCCCTACGGGTGAGTACGCGCTGTGTACTCACCCGTACGGCCACCGGAAGTGCCGGTTTCGCGCATGCACTGCGCATGCACGGGAAACCGGAACTTCCGGTCTCTTGAAGGAAGGGGTTCGCGGGTCAACCGCGTGCGCGGAAGAGGCAGCGCGTACGCATCGAACTTCCGCTTTTTTTTTACAGGTTTCTCCGTGTGGGTAAGTCCCTAGCAGCTGCGCGTGGAAAAAGCAGGCGCAAGGCCTGCTTTTAACAAGGTAAGAGGTGAATTAAGTAAAATTGAAACATTTTTTCCACAGGTATATCATTTTTAAATACTTTAAAGAAAGGTAAGTTTATTTTTAGCCCCGTTAAAAACTTTAATAAATTTTTTCAAAAATTTAAATTTTTGTTTAAAATAGTTAATTTATGTAGTTTATAGTTATTTTAAAAATGTGATGTTTTTTAAAAAAATTATTTGAAGTTTTAGTTAGGTTTTGGGGCCGAGCTCTATTCATAGATTTGACAGGTCTTCCTGTCAAATCTATGAATGGAGATTCCCTGCTCCGATTGGCTCCCCATGGACCACGTGATCCCAGGGGACGGTGCGAACTAGTTGCGCCCCTGGGATACGCGTGCACTGCACACCGGCAGCTGGAGGAGGCCCAGGATCAGAATCCCACGCGGGCCCACAGCACAACGGCAGGCGCGCTAGGTAAGTGCAACCGCGGGAAGCCTCCGACCCGAATTTCTGTGTTTTCCTTCCGCTTAGAATGTGATTGCGCTGGGCATCGCTTTGCCCATCTGAGGTGGGCCTAAGAGATGCTCCATGAGAATTAGAGCTCTGAAACCAACTCAAGGATTTTAAGACTAAATAGACAGTTATAGCTAGAGTTTATGCATATTTAATATTTTACTTTTTATCTCTTGCAATGCAAACTGGTAAGGATGATCTGACTATAACTTTATTATAAACACTTTTTCATGTAGACTCCATGCAGTTCGGAATTATTTTTTTAAAGGACTATCCCTGGAAAGCCTTTGGGCTGGATTTTGTCTTGGGGTTGGGTTGGGGTCGTGTTACCCGCATTTCGTGTTGCCCCCCCCCGACTCCAGATTAATGTGGATGAATGATGCAATTTTAACTTAATTGGGCAATTGAGTTCCAGCATGTGGGAACCCGTGAACCAATTAGTGGTTTCAGTCTGAAAGTCGCCTCTGATGATGTCGTCATTGCAGGGACCATCATCATTGCAGAGACTGCCTGGTCTCAGAGATTGCCTGGCCTTTGGTGTGAGAGGACCTGGATGCAAAATGAGCAGCATCAGAGAGAGAGAGAGAGAGAGAATTTTTTTTGCATTCAAGTCCTCCCAGGCAGTCTCTGAAGACATTCAATGCAGCAGCATCAGAGGCGACTTTCAGACCTAATACTACTACTACCTTCACCACAATACTACTACTACCTTCATCACATCTCCGTTGTAATAGTGGACCTGCAGCTGATAGTCAGCTATCCACTTGTGCTCCCGCCAGGTTTCACTGGCGTGTTTCACATCAGGCGTACTTCACGTCGGAAAAGGGTTAAACTAGCTAAAACGTTTCAAAATGGCATTACAGAGCCAATTTAGGGCTTGTTAAGGGCTTTAATGGCCTCTCCCGCCTCTTGGAGGCGGGACGGAGTCGGGAACCCCGCGACCGATTTTGTCAAAATTGCGTCGAGGCGGAATGGAGTCGGGACCCCCGAATCTGCAACTTTAACCCCCCACACGCCTCCAAACCCGACTCCACGGGTCATTGAAAATCCAGCCCTTTGAACGGGCTCACCTTTCGGAACAACCAGCTGGCTGAAAAAAAAATGGGAAAATCCTCCGAGCTGCAAATGTTTATTTCCGCCGCACCTCTAGCGAAGTAATGGTGGTGGAGCGGGAGATGCTCCAAGGAAATTCCGGGATGGCATGGCAAGCTAGCTGTGGGAAATGTTGCATTCGCAGCAAAGCATGCTTAAGGTGTTGTTTTGATATTTTTATTTTAACCCGAGTTAAAATAGGATTTCAGTTGTAGCTGCAAAGTTGCCAGTTGGAGTATTGCATCACCCTCTATCAATAACAGGGTAATGTCTTTTCTATACTGAACCACAATTACATTGCCCCTTTCATAGCTGCTAGGCTAATCAGGAGACTATCTCCGGGAGATGGTGTCCCACCCGACATGGAACCCCTAACCGAAGCCGGGCGGGCTGAAGATTTTCCACACATACAGAGCCAAAAAAATGCTTCACAGTGACAGAGAACGTGCAGTATGTGGTCTTTTATTGAATTACCACCCAAATCAGAACCCTGAGAATAGCAACAATTCTTACAAAACTCAGCAAGAATTTGGATGAAATTGTGTGGTGAAAACCAGAAGCATCATTTAGGCTTAGTGGCTTTAACTGCAAAATAAACCATTCAGTCTTGGATCAGTCTAATGTCGCTTGGAAGGGAAATCTCTCTCTGCGGCCCTGTTAGTTCATGCACTGATTATGTGTTACGGTGCAGTAATTTTGTGCAATAGCACTAACGAGTGGAATGACCCCCTTCTCTTGAAATTGCTACTGTGGATAAACAGGAAGTTAATACACAGAGCCAGTGTTAACATTTTCTGCTCATAAAGCCTTATTAAGTAGCAATTAACAGTGATTGTGCAAAATTATTCAGGTTTAATTTCATGGGAATATTGGGCTATTGATGCTGGTATTTGAGCAATGCCGCCCCAGTGTCTGGACTGCAGTTTGTGGGAGTTTGTGGACAGCGAGACTGTCCCGAGTGAACACGTCTGCAGGAGATGTCTCCGTCTCGAATCTCTCCGGCTCAGAGTCATTGAGCTGGAGTGCGAGTTGGAGACACTCCGACACATAAGGGAGAGGGAGGAATTTCTGGACAGTTTTATCCAGAATGCAGTCACACCCCAGAGGAAAGCACAGGTTCAGGAAGGGGAGGGTGTGACTGCTAGGGAGCCGGGTAGCGGGGATTTAGGAGAGGTTGAGAAGGAGGTCCCGTAGACACTGGTCCTGTCCAACAGGTACGATGTACTCACTACCTGTGAGGACAAGGAGAAAGACTGCATTGAAGACAGCCACAATGCAGACCAAGGCACCGTGGCTCAGAAGGCTGTCCGGGGGTGGGGGGGAGAGCAGAATAGAAATGTGGTAGTGATAGAGGATTCTATAATTAGGGGGATAGATAGCATCCTCTGCAGCCAGGAACTAGAATCCTGAAGGGTGTGTTGCCTACCTGGTGCCAGGGTAAGGGACATCTCATGGTGGCTGAAGAGGAACTTGGAAAGGGAGGGGGTAAATCCAGTTGTTGTGGTCGTGTTGGAACAAACAAAATAGGTAGGAACTTGGAAAGGGAGGAGGTCCTGCAGAAAGAGTATCAGGAGTTAGGCTCCAAATTAAAAAGCAGGATCTCGAGGGTGATAATCTCTGGTTTATTGCCTGAGCCACGTGCAAATTGGCATAGAAGCAGACAGATCAGGAGAATTAGCACGTGGCTAAAGGGCTGGTGTGGGAAAGAAGGGTTCCTTTTCATGGGACACTGGCACCAGGTCTGGGACAGGAAGGAGCTGTACCGATGGGACAGGCTCCACCTGAACCGGGATGGGACCCATGTCCTAGTGGAAAGGGTAAACAGGGAGGTGGCAAAGGCTTTAAACTAGTAAGATGGGGGGGGGGGGGGGTGGGGGGGGAGGGATCTACAAGAAACGTAACCAGCCTAATTATAAACAAAACAGGAAAAGAGAGCATAGGAAAGAATAAAGCAAGAGAGGACATTGATGGCAAGGGAATAA
This sequence comes from Squalus acanthias, assembly GCA_030390025.1. Lineage (NCBI taxonomy): Eukaryota > Metazoa > Chordata > Chondrichthyes > Squaliformes > Squalidae > Squalus > Squalus acanthias. Next base: position 43,051,791 of record CM059438.1, read on the forward strand.
ATAGATTTATAGAACAGGAGTCTAAAAAGATGGTTAAACATAAAGTAAGAGGAAATCCTATTAAAATGAGTTAAACTGTCTGTACAGAGGGAAAAAGGGGAGGTGGAGTAGCTGTTCTTATTAGGGATAACATAATGGCAGTAGAAAAAAGTGACGCAGCTATCAGCAAGACAAAAATAGAATCCATATAGATAGAAATAAAAGATAATAAAGGATCAATCACACTAAAAGGTGTAGTCTACAAACCACCTAATAGTGGAAGGGAGGTGGAGGAAGAAATATGCAGCCAAATTAGGGAAATGAGTAAAAAACATAGAATAATAATCATGAGGGATTTCAACTACCCCAACATTAATTGAACAGATGAGTTAGGTAAAGGGGTAAGGGAATGGAGTTCCTACAATGTCTACAGGACTCCTTTCTAACCCAATATGTAAAAAGCCCAACAAGGAAGGATTCACTATTGGATCTAGTAATAAGGAATAAACCAGAGCAGATAAGAGAAGTAAAAGTAGGGGAACATTTAGGAAATAGTGACCATAATATAATACGCTTTAAGATGATAATAGAAAAGGACATAAGTATGATGAAAACCAAGGTAATAGATTGGCGAAAAGCTGAATTTGAGGGGCTGAGAATAGAACTTGGGAAAATAAAATGAGCAACAATATTGGCAAACAACGATTTAGAACAGCAATGGGAAACATTTAAAACAATGTTCAACAGAGTACAGGACCAATATATTCCGCAAAAAGGAAATAACAAACTAAACACTAATGAGACTCCAAGAATGAATAAAGCCATAAGGAACAATTGAGGGTAAGGAAAGAGGCATACATTAAGTACAGCAGGGGAGTGCATGATAAGGGAGAATACAAAGAGATTAGGAGCGAAGTCAAAAAAACAATTAGGAAGGCAAAGAGGAACTATGAAATTAAATTATCAAGGAACTTAAAACAAAATAGTAAAATATTTTACAGGCACATCAATAAAAAAGGAAGGTTGGGATGGGAATAGGACCATTAAGGGATAGACAGGATAATACCACAGGTAATGATAGAGAGATGGCAGAAATATTAAATAATTATAATAATTGCTTCAGTATTTACCAGGGAGATAGAACAGGTGGACATGACATTGGATGATGAGATTAGTAATGAGATAAGTGCATTTAAAATAAAAAGAGGGGATATATTAAATAAACTAATCAAACTCAAAGAGGATAAAACCCATGGTCCGGATGGATTGCATCCACGCATTTTAAAAGAATCTAGGGAAGAGATAGCAGAGGCATTACTACACATATTTAATAATTCATTAATAAAAGGTGGAGTGCCAGAGGACTGGCGGATAGCTAATGTAATACCTATATTTAAGAAGGGGGATAGAACATGTCCAAGGAATTATAGACCAGTCAGCTTAACATCGGTGGTAGGAAAAATAATGGAATCCCTACTAAAGGAGAAAAAAGAAGAACATGGGCAACACGGTGGCATAGTGGCTAGCACTGTTGCCTCACAGCGCCAGGGACCCGGGTTCGAATCCGGCCACGGGTGACTGTCTGTGTGGAGTTTGCACATTCTCCCCGTGTCTGCGTGGGTTTCCTCCGGGTGCTCCGGTTTCCTCCCATAGTCCAAAGATGTGCGGGTTAGGTTGATTTGGCTATGATAAATTGACCCTTAGTGTTAGGGGGATTAAATACGTGGGGTTACAGGGATAGGGTGGGATATGTGTCGGTGCAGGCTCGATGGGCCAAAATGGCCTCTATGTGCATTGTGGGGATTCTGTGATCGAGAAACCAAAAACATAGTAATGAATAGTCAGTATGGATTTCAAACGGGAAAGTCTTGCTTGATCAACCTCTTTGAATTTTTTGAAGAGGTAACAGAGAGTGTAGACAATGGTAATGCAGTAGATGTAATTTATCTAGATTTTCAAAAGGCCTTCGATAAGGTACTCCATAATAGACTGATGAACAAGGTCAGAGAATGCAGAGTCAGGGAACAAGTAGCAGAATGGAAAGACAGAAAGCAGAGAGTAGGGATAAAAGGTAGCTATTCACAGTGGCAGAAGGTGGGTAGTGGTGTTCCACAAGGATCAGTGCTGGGACCACTGTTGTTCACAGTTTACATTAACGATTTAGACTTTGGAATCAACAACACAATTTCTAAATTTGCGGATGACACCAAATTGGGGGGGGGGGGGGTGGGCGGGGGATAGTCAATATTGAGGAGGACTGCAACAAATTACAGGAGGACATTAATAAACTTGCAGAATGGGCATATAATTGGCAAATGAAGTTCAACACAGATAAATGTGAGGTATTACATTTTGGTAGGAAGAATAGGGAGGTCACTTATTACTTGGAGGGTGCAAGTCTAGGTGAGGTATAGGAACAAAGGGATCTCGGAGTACAAATACACAAATCACTAAAAGTTGCAACACAGGTTAGCAAGGCCACAAAAAAAAACAAGCACTCGGGTTTATTTCTGGAGTGATAGAATTGAAAAGTAGGGAAGTTATGCTAAACCTGTATCGAACCTTGGTTAGACCACACAATGGAGTACTGCGTACAGTTCTGGTCACCATATTATAAAAAGGATATAGCGGCACTGGAGAGGGTGCAGAGAAGAATTACAAGGATTATACCAGAAATGTGAAGGTATACATATCAGGAAAGGATGAACAGGCTGGGCCTCTTTTCTCTTGAAAAAAGAAGGCTGAGGGGTGACCTAATAGAGGTCTTTAAAATTATGAAAGGTTTTGATAGAGTGGATACAGAGAGAATGTTTCCACTTGTGGGGAAGAGCATAACTAGAGGCCATCAATAAAAGATAGTCACCAAGAAATCCAATCGGGAATTCAGAAGAAACTTCTTTACCCAAAGAGTGGTGAGAATGTGGAACTCGCTACCACAGGGAGTGGTTGAAGATATAGTATAGATGCATTTAAGGGGAGGCTGGACAAGCATATGAGGGAGAAGGCAATCGAGGGTTATGCTGACAGATTTAGATGAGGAAAGACGGGAGGAGGCTCGAGTGGAGCATAAACTGGACTGGTTGGGCCGAATGGCCTGTTTCTGTGCCGTATATCCTATGTAATCCTATGTAAAATTCGGCTGGAGTATGCCAGAATGGCTGGAAACTAGGCCAGGATCTGGATCTGATGGGTTCTGAAATAGAGTCCACCTGTCGGGGGCAGGGGAGGAGCTGGAGACACGACTTTAAAATCATTTTCCCCCCAATATCGTCCTTCGTTCTGGAAATTATTATTTGCGGATTAATATTACAGAACTAGGGGGGAGAAATTAGGTACCTTTGCACCTCCCGTTATCGGCTCCAGGGGGCGATAATGGGACGCTAACCACTTACCGCCCGGGCGTGGCGAGAATATCGTCTGCTGCTAAATTCAGCGGGAGGTTTGCAGCGGTGGTATGGCGTTGCGCCCCGATCTCCCTTGCCCGGAGATCGTGACGTCATCACCATGCACATCGCCCTGGTTGCACCCCGGATCCGAACTTCAGTTCCGCCCCCTGCAGCATCGCCGAGCGACAACACCGGCAGCTGCAGGAGGCGTTCATCGGGAGGCCGGGCACTTCGGGGGCGATACTTAAAGGCGAGGTGGCCGAGGTTGGGAAAACAGTAATCAAATGCTCGTTCTATGTTTTTTTTGTTGCTTTTTTTTCCCCAGCGCTCGATCAGCCCGGCACTCTGCTGCAGTGCATCGGGCTGATTGGGTCGGATCGAGGCTGCCATCGGAGACCAGGTAAGTTTTGCCCTTGCAGAGCCGGCAGCGATGGCCCTTCCCTTTAAGGGAGGGAAGGAGCCTTCCAACGCGGCAGTGCTGCACGGCCCATTGTGCAGCGCTGCTCACCTACCGCCCCGCCTGCTGCCTGTTGCACTCCAGGAAGGAAGTGGAGCTCTTGATTTAGAGCTTTACTTCCTTCCTGGAGCGCAAAACCAAATTTTTAAAAGTTGAGAAACATCAGCCCCTGGCACTAATTTTTTCAACTTTAAAAGTTAACGCCTCAAACGGTGCTACAATTAATTTTTCCCCCTAGATCCTTGTTAGAAACAATTAGGATGTATTCGGGGTGAGGAAATGAGTAGAAATGTTATTATGCAGTGTGAGTTATGATGATCTGGAATGCACTATCTGAAAAGGTGGTGGAAGCAGATTCACAAATACCTTCAAAAGGGAATTGGATATGTACTTGTAAAGGAGACATTTGCAGTGCTATGGGGAAAGAGGAGAGTGGGACTAATTGGACAGCTCCTCAAAGAGCCGGCACAGCCACGATGGGCTGAATGGCCTCCTTCTGCACTGCATCATTCTGTGATACTATGCAGTAAAGATTCACTTACGCCAGATATGTAGCTATAAAGCGTGAACGAGAATAGTCATTAGATTTAGTCTTGGATTCAGATAAGCAAATTACAGATTCAGAAAACTGGTGTTTTGGAACAAAATAAGTTTATTTTTATTCCTTGTGCCCAGATTTTAAATGTGTGATTTGTGCAAACTAGAAGTGCAGATGCTACGAGTGTCTCATCGATACAAGACTGTCCCAACTATAAATGAAAAGCAGAACCAGAAACCTTTCAGTTTAACCAGACTTATCTGAAGCACACAAGTTGGAGTGAATTTAATTTCTAATTTGGCTTGGAGTTCATCAAAACTGTGTCTGCCAGAAGTTGTTACATATCCACTTTGTCCACTCTATCTAACAAAGCACACGGGACATTATCAAGCACGATTACGTTTCAGAAAGAAACGCATTTATATAGCGCCTTTCATGACCTCAGACGTCCCAAAGTGCTTTACAGCCAATGAAGTACTTTCAAAGTGTAGTCACTGTTGTAATGCAGGAAATATGGCAGCCAATATGCACACAGCATTGTGCTAATGTGCAGATAATCTGTTTTTTAGTGACGTTGGTTGAGGGATAAATATTAGCCCGGACACTGGGGAGAACTCCCGTGCTCTACTTCAAAATAGTGCCACGGGATCTTTACGGCCACCTAAGAGGGCAGACGGGGCCTTAGATTAACGCCTCAACCGAAAGACAGCACCTCCGACAGTGCAGCACTCCCTCAGTACTACACTGAAGTCAAAGGGCTAAAAGTTTGGGGGCTTTACGCCACCCATTACCGGCAAAAAGTAGCCAGAAGAGGGCGGCTGCCGCTCTTTCACCAGCTGGTGGCAGGTCCCGCGGCGTCTGCCATTTTCCGAGACCCAGCAGCGCTGCCGGTATGGCCCTGCAAATTTAAATTAGGGAGAGGTGGCGTCAGTCAGCGTGCAACGCCGACTTAACGTCGCCTCGGTGAACTTGGACCTTAGTGCTGAGTTCAGTGCTGGGTCCTAAGCTCACCTTGAAAACACAGCGTTCAGCATACTCACAGAGGTGCTGTCAGCACTTCTAAAAGGGACACACACATCTTTCAGGTATGTTTGCATTTAAGCTTTTGGACTGGATTTTTAATATTTTATTAAGTAGTGGCTTGCTGCAATATATGTTAAAAGTTTTTTAATGTGTAGGGAGCACTGATGGATGCTTGCAAGGCCTCAGATGGTAAAGGAAAGCCTCTGAGAAGACAGAAAAGCTGCAAATACTCAGCAGGTCAGGCAACATCTGTGGAGAGAGAAACAGAGTTCACGTCTGAGGTCGAGATGACTGTCTGATCTGCTGAGTATTTCCAACATTTCAGATTTATAGTATCTGCTAGCAGAGGGAAGAGAAAGTCGCAGAGAAGGAGGAAGCAGAAGGAAGGATGCAACCCAGACTTTCTGGCCAGGATATCCGGGATCAAATCATCCGCCTACGGTACCAGTAACCACAATCCCAAATCCCTTTCAACATTTGTCCCACACCTTACCTTCCCTCTGTTACTGACCATCACAGCGTCCTCTTGGCCACAATGCTGAAATAAAAGCCACCACAAAGCAAACTTTCCGATACAACTTTGCACATCTATCTATCCAATATGACATTAAGAAATCAGCTCATCAACCTTATGCATTCTCTTAGTGATTGTCTTTTTGTGTGCCTTTGCCTATCCTACTGATGTCACGCCGTGCTACCCCAGTGGCTGCAGCATGGCTGGTGGAAGGCTGCTGACTTTCAGCGGCGGACACTGCAAATGGCCTTGCTGGTCAACCTAAGGAGCTGGTGGCTGGGAGTGTCAAATCAAGTGACGGTGTTTCTTCTTCTTCACTCTCCTCTCCCTCTTCTTGGCCAACCACTGGCTGGGCAGGCTGCATTTCTTGGGTGTGTGAAATGAGGAAGGCATAGGGTGGAGTTGTGGTGAAGGGAGGATGGGAGAGCAAGAGGTGCATGCGAGAAGGAGGATAACGTATGAGGATACCAGCATCTTGTTTCCTTTCTACCCCGCGCTGGCCAAGGACTCAGCCATGCCCCTGCCAAGAATGGCCAGCACCATCTCCTCCAAGGGGGTGAGGTGAAGCTAGGAATGGGAGTTGCGCTTCGTGTTTGGTATGAATTGTTGGTAGGTGAGTGATTGTGTGGGGGGGTGGGGTGGGTGTGGGTGGCGGGGGGAGGAGTGGTACATGTGTGGCTAGTGGTGCAGTTGGTAGGAGACGGCTTTTGAAGATGCATTCACTGACCTTGACCAGTGGTCTGAGGTCGTGAAGCTTCTTTGGGCGCTGGAGCCAGGTTGTGGGGGGGACACTGCTGGAAGTGACAACCTCGGTGATGTGGTCCCACATCATTCTTTCTGGAGGGCTTCCTGGCCCCTGTGGGTAGAGGACCTCTCTTGCAGTGTTGACCCCCTGCACAAAGCTGGAGTGCTGCATGTGAGACCCTTGAGTGTCCCTTCCTTGGCTTGCTGAGCCACTTGTGTTGGTGCTGAAGCACTTTTAGCATTTTCTTTAGGTGCGGAAGGCAATTCAGCTTTAAGAGCTGTAGACTCCGATTTGGGAATTCTTTTTAAGGTTAATTTTTTTTTCCAGAAGGCAGTTGGGCTGTAAGGGCTAAAAACTGCCTAATTTTACATGATGTTATTTTTTTCATTTCAGAAGGCAGTTCCCCTTTAAGAGACCGAACTGCTTTCTGAAATTACAGACTTGCTTTAAGGGTAGGCTGTTCATACTGGATTAACGCTGCGGTCATGCTACATTGGGGCCTCTTGCTGGGACTAATGCCACCAGAACGGCGTTGCACAGCGAGCTTAGCGCTGGGCTAATGTTAATTAGCCACCAGCGCCAATTTACTGGTCCTGCCAGCGCCATCAATTTCAGCGGCCATTCACATCGGCCTGCAGGTTTTTAATCGATGTTGAATTTCCAGAGTGTTACAGCACCTTTATGCTGTCAGTCCAAATATGCACGTAAGTGGTTTGATGGGTTGTTTAGAGACTTGGCTTCATTCTAGGTTAAAGTACCTTTGCCACCAGGGCAAGGGCTTCAGTGAATTTCTGAACAGCCTGCTTTTAGGATACAGAAGTAATGGTGCAAGATTCACACCAACCTGCTGAGAATGACTCAATTGAAACAAAAATGAGAAGTCGCACAACACCAGGTTATAGTCCAACAGTTTTATTTAAAATTACGAGCTTTCGGAGCTCCGCTCCTTCTTCAGGTACAGGTACAGTGTATCTGAAGAAGGAGCAGCGCTCCGAAAGCTCGTAATTTTAAATAAAACTGTTGGACTATAACCTGGTGTTGTGCGACTTCTCATTTTTGTCCACCCCAGTCCAACACCGGCATCTCCGCATCATGACCTCAATTGAAACAAGCCAATAACCATTAACACTGCTTTTAAATGTAGGAGCAAACTCCATTGTGAGACACCTCAGCCTCAAACCTGGATAAAAATTTACAATTTTAGGTTTTATTCCAGATTTAAACCGACAGACAATATGAAAATGAAAAAAATGCAACATATATTTTTTAAAAGTCTATCATAAAAACTGAGTGGTAATTGTCTCATTTTGTACTGCTGGGGAGGAATCTCTCACACCAGCGGCACACATTGGCAATGCCGGCACACGCTGAGCGTAATTTTCTGACCAATTGTACACAGCGCAGACCGGAGGGCAAAGCAATGTCAGAAATTTTCCCTTGTGACATTCACTTTTAAACAACCACCCCCCAAATAAACAGACCAGAACCCCCCAAAAGAATGTACAGTATTAATTTATTCATTCTACGGCACAGAGGGTGGTAATTTTCACCTTCACGACCTGGGCAGTAATCTGACAGAGCGGATCGCCCACCCATTGTAGAACCCGCTCGTTATTTTGTCCCATTGAAATCAACGGGATGAAAATGAGCGGGTTCTAAAATGGGTGGGCATTTAGCTTTGCCAGTTTGCCACTCAAGCAGTGATGGTGGAAATTGCCCTCTAGGAGTGAGTTACACTCTATAACACACTCTCAGACATCTTCCATATTTGACTATAAGAAGTAGAATTGATTTCCGTTGATAACATTCCTGCCCAGGTTTTGCCGTTCACATTTGCCCTCTTTATTTTCCTGGTTGCTTTCATCAGTCACAGTTCTGGCTGGTTAATTTTCCGCAAGAACCAAAAGCTTTATGGTAAATCCAATTATATTGTCCCAGCACTAACAGGTTGGGCTGCCTTACAGACAAATAACATTGCCTCAAAGTTTCTGGGGGCATCTTTCTGCTGCCAGAAGTGGGTGGGGTGGGACTTCCAACTGCCAGTCTCCTGCAGCTCCAACACCATCCCAAATCCGGATATTGGGGTCATGCCGTCTCTGATTTTACTGGGTTGCCTGCCCCAATAGAGGAAGCCAGAAACAGTAAAGGGAGACATCTTGCCTTAGCACTGAAGGTTCAGCCATTCCGGACAAAGAATGTTTTTTAAATAATGAACTTAGTCATTTTCCATAGAAAACCAGCATTTTCCACAGTTATGGGCCCTATTTCCACAAGAATCTGGTCCTCTGAAGTATCTCTGAATCATGCAGGTATACTTAAGACCAGGGACACTGGAGATGGAACTGAAATGAATTCTAATGGAAGACATCAACCTTCCAGTTCCACCTCTCTGATGAAGTCTGCATAGCCTGGGTGGATGCAAGAAACACCTGCCACATTCTGACCCCCACCCCTCAGGTCCAGGATAAATATAATATATGTAAATGTGAATGGAACAGTTTGGGCACATACAGCATGTCGAAAAGTTCTACTCTCGATGTAAAGTTTTCCATGCACACAGTTACATAAGAACATAAGAACTTAAGAAATAGGAGCAGGAATAGGCCACTTGGCCCCTCGAGCCTGCGCCGCCATTCAATAAGATCATGGAATTCTTGGGCTCAAATCACTTCCCCGCCCGCTCCCCATAACCCTTCACTCCCTTATCTTGCAAAAATTTGTCTATCTCCACCGTAAATGTATTTAATGACCCAGCCTCCACAGCTCTCTGGGGCAGAGAATTCCACAGATTTACGACCCTCTGAGAGAAGAAATTCCTCCTCATCTCAGTTCTAAAAGGGCGACACTTTATTCTAAAACTGTGCCCCCGCATTCTAGATTTCCCCACGAGGGGAAACATCCTCTCTGCATCTACCATGTCATGCCCTCTCAGTATCTTACATGTTTCAATAAGATCACCTCTCATTCTTCTAAATTCCAATGAGTATAGGCCCAGCCTGCTCAACCTTTCCTCATAAGTCAACCCCCTCATCTCTGGAATTAACCTAGTGAATCATCTCTGAATTGCCTCCAATGCAAATATATCCTTCCTTAAATAAGGAGACCAAAACTGTATGCAGTACTCAAGGTGTGGTCTCACCAATACCCTGTACAGTTGTAGCAGAACTTCCCTGCTTTTATACTCCAACCCCTTTGAAATAAAGGCCAACATTCCATTTGCCTTTTTGATTACTTGCTGTACCTGCATGCTAACTTTTTGTATTTCATGCACAAGGACCCCCAGATCCCTCTGAACTGTAGCATTTTGTAATCTCTCTCCATTTAAATAATAATTTGCTTTTTTATTTTTCCTTCCAAAGTGTATAACTTCGCACTTTCCCACATTATATTCCATCTGCCAAATGTTTGCCCACTCACTTAGCCTGTCTATATCCCTTTGCATGTTCTTTGAGTCCTCTGCACAACTTGCTTTCCCACCCATCTTTGTATCATCCAAAAACTTGGCTACATTACACTCGGTCCCTTCATCCAAGTCATTAATGTAGATTGTAAATAGTTGAGGCCCCAGCACTGATCCCTGTGGCACCCCACTAGTTACCGTTTGCCAACCGGAAAATGACCCATTTATCCCGACTCTCTGCTTTTTGTTAGTTAGCTAATTCTCTATGCATGCTAATATATTACCCCCAATTCCGTGAGCTCTTATCTTATGCAGTAACCTTTTATGTAGCACCTTATCGAATGCCTTCTGGAAATCCAAATACACCACATCCACTGGCCCACCTTTGTCAACCCTACTCGTTACCTCCTCAAAGAACTCCAGCAAGTTTGTTAAACATGATTTCCCTTTCATAAAACCATGCTGACTCTGCTTGACTGCATTATGATTTTCCAAATGGCCCTGCTACTGCTTCCTTAATGAAGGACTCCAGCATTTTCCCAACGACAGATGTTAGGCTAACTGGTCTATAGTTTCCTGCTTTCTGTCTCCCTCCTTTCTTAAATAGGGGTGTTACATTTGCGTTTTTTTAATCCACTGGGACCTCTCCAGAGTCCAGAGAATTTTGGTATATTGAAACCAATACATCCACTATCTCTGCAGCCACTTCTTTTAAGACCCTGGGATGCAGGCCATCTGGTCCAGAGGACTTGTCATCTTTTAGTCCCATTATTTTACCAAGTACTATTTCCTTAGTGATAGTGATTGTCTTTAGTGACCCCCTCCCTGTGGCCCCTTGATTATCCATTATTGGGATGTTGTTAGTGTCTTCTACCATGAAGACAGTTGACACACAAATTCAGATTACAAAACATTTAAATGTTACTACATCAAAGATATATAAGGTTTGCACCTAGCACATAGCCATCATACATCAGATGTCACATTTCTCACAGATGCAAAACAATCTTAAAAAAAGAGAAAGAAAGACAGTCCTTGAGCTGAAGCCTGACATTTACCAGCAGTTATAACAGCCTTCTGATTGACCTCAGCACCTTAGAAGTAGTTACAATTGCTTGCATTTGCTTATTTGGAACAGTGGCCTTAAAAACACAGGCCAGGTTAGCAGCTAAACAGTAGAACCGTTCTCTAGACCCAAGATTACAGGAGAACACCTCCACAGGAGATCCGCTAGTGATGCAAGATACCTCACAACACATCAGTCGTCATACCAATGGATTTACTTGGCATAGACCATCAGGGCAAGGCTTTAGTCGGTTATGTTGGTCATCCAACCCCTGGATTGGCTAATTGTTTTGAATTTACTCCGAAGTATCTCGTCCGAGCAACAATTGTGTTTAAAAACATCATATAAAGTATCACTTCTGTTTGTTCTGATGTTTTACTGCATGGGCTGAGGTAATTTTTGAGTAGTTTGAGGCCAGGGAAGTTTTGGTAGGTTTGTATTTTCTGGTTCCGCGATGAAAAGTTCCCGGTCTTCTTCAGTGCAGCGTTTAAAATGGGAGTACGCCGATGTTTTCAGTGGCAGTAATACCATTGCTAGCGGCCAGCTGCTTTGAAGTCCCAAGTGTCTGTTCCTTTGAAGATAAGAGTGATGCTGTGGGAAACAGGACTTCACAGATTAGGTGACTTCATGACGTACAATGAGTTTTGTGCAGTTTAACTGGGTTGTTTTTGGAATGTGAGTACTAAAAGAAAGTCACGAAGATGGCAGATACCTGATCAAAGAAAGTCCTCGATCCTACATACATCGTGTTCCGTGGAAATACACATTCAAAGTGTTGTGGTCTATCAGATACCAAGCACCTACTTTCCATACAAGGACGACTAATTTGATAGATCAGTGAGACTAATTGGACGATCGTTAAGCCTAATAGATATTAAAATTTAGCAGCTCATACCGCATGCTACCGTTACTTTTTGTTTAATTTGCCTGTGTTTATCCACTTAGAACAGAAGCAAGGCATCGTTGTGACCAAACTGAATCTACAACCAACCAACCCCCCACCACCGCCCCCTATGGTTTGCCTACAAAGGACCAGCCAACCTGGGGTGAGAGGTTATCGCCAGCGACTAGTTTCCGCAGATATGCATGAAGGATGGCCCAGCTGTCCGCTGGGTGAATGCAGCCTGTGATCTCAGTGGTTCATGCTGTGACTAAACACACAAGGTCTGATATCACCTTTTCAGAGTATGAACTGTGTAATATTTAAATAAACACTCAAAAATGATGATGATTCTTTTGTTTACACACACACAAGGAACGCCTTGTGGATTGAAAGCCCTCTAGGAACAGTATTTGGTCCTGTTTTATGTCGTACTGTACTACAGTTAATTCTTTCGTGTAACTTTTTGATTTAATAAAGTAACAGACAAAATGAAGCGGAGTCAATCCCTCTTTTTTGAAAGGTACAGTTTATCGCCCTTTACTTATGATACAAAGATGACACCTTTAACTATTAAATCCACACAACAAAGCTTTAAATTTATCATAATGTATGAATTTTCTTCACGGTCATCAGGTAAACTTTACAATCAGTCATTCCTGAAACAGAGTTTCGTACAACGAGAGTGTACATTGGGACTTTGGTTGCAGATCTCAAAGAGATATTAGTTCACGTACTTGGTGACAAATGTAAGCTCTGAATTTTCAAACAATATATTTTATTAGCAAGAAAATGGACTTCAGAAAGAAGTGGGTTTGGTTTAAAATGGAAGTTGCAATATATATTATGCATGTGTTTCATTAGTTGATCTTTACCAGTCTTAGAGTTTGATAGCGTCATTAAGAAATGCAAAAGCCAGGATTTTTTGGGGTCAGTGAGGTGTCTGACATGTGTAGAAACTCCTCACCAGATTTGAGCCTAATTCAAGCTGCTGGAAAATCTACAGCCACCTACTACCCAATATCAAGTGCACACTTTCTCCCTGTAAAGAGCTTGGGCACAGGTTGGCAGAGCGGAGGCTTAGGGACCTCTAAGCACACACAAGGGCACTGCTAAAGTTTAATCAATCAAAACTGTGTAGTTTACTAGTTCAGATCACTTTCAACCATTCTGCTCACTGGGACGTTGAGTCGCAGGGTTCTCTGGAGGTGGGTGGGATTCTTCCCAGTACCGGGTCTACCCCTCTCAATAGTGGGCCAGGCTGGCTGGTCAATCATTAAGAGTGCCCTGGAGTACTTTGGAGCTGGCTCGATACAGGTATTAGATTATCGTCACAGAGGGTTGATTTGCTTCCAAGTTTTTGTTGTTAGGTGTGTCACCTTAGAGCCACCTAGATCCCACTTACCTCTCTCCTGATGAGCAGCACACAACAACAACTTGTATTTATATAGCGCCTTTAATGTAGTAAAACGTCCCAAGGCGCTTCACAGGAGTATTATAAGACAAAAAATTTAACACCGAGCCACATAAGGAGAAATTAGGGCAGGTGACCAAAAGCTTGGTCAAAGAAGTAGGTTTTAAGGAACATCTTAAAGAAGAAAAGAGAGGTAGAGAGGCAGAGACTGTTAGGCAGGAATTTCAGAGCTTAGGGCCCAGTCAACAGAAGGCACGGCCACCAAAGGTTGAGCGATTTATAATTAGGGATGCTCAAGAGGGCAGAAATAGATGAGTGCAGATATCTCAGGGGGGTTGTGGGGCTGGAGGAGATTACAGAGATAGGGAGAGGCGAATCCATGGAGGGATTTGAAAACAAGGGTGAGAATTTTGAAATCGAGGCATTGCTTAACTGGGAGCCAATGTAGGTCAGCGAGCACAGGGGAGATGGGTTAATGTGACTTGGTGCGAGTTAGGACATGGGCAGCCGAGTTTTGGATGACCTCAAGTTTACGTAGGGTAGAACGTGGGAGGCCAGCCAGGAGTGCATTGGAATAGTCAAGTCTAGAGGTAACAAAGGCATGAATGAGGGTTTCAGCAGCAGATGAGTTGAGGCAGGGCCAAAGACGGGTGATGTTACGGAGGTGGAAATAGACGGTCTTAGTTATGCCGCAGATATGTGGTCGGAAGCTCATTTCAGGGTCAAATATGACACCAAGGTTATGAACAGTGTGGTTCAGCCTCAGACAGATGTTAGGGAGAGGGATTGAGTCAGTGGCTAGGGAACAGAGTTTGTGGCGGGGACCGAAAACAATGGCTTCGGTCTTCCCAATATTTAATTGCAGAAAATTTTTGCTCATCCAGAACTGGATGTCAGACATTTAGAGACCGTGGAGAGGTCGAGAGAAGGTAGAGCTGGGTGTCGTCAGCGTACAGGTGGAAACTGACGCTGTGTTTTCGGATGATGTCGCCAAGGGGCAGCATGTAGATGAGAAATAGGAGGGGGCCAAGGATAGATCCTTGGGGGATACCAGAGGTAACGATGCGGGAGCAGGAAGAGAAGCCATCGCAGGTGATTCTCTGGCTACGATTAGATGGATAAGAATGAAACCAGGCGAGTGCAGTCCCACCCAGCTGGACGACAGTGGAGAGGCGTTGGAGAAGGATGGAGTGGTCAACCGTGTCAAAGGCTGCAGACAAGTCAAGAAGGATGAGGAGGGATAGTTTACCTTTGTCACAGTCACAAAGAATTTCATTTATGACTTTGATGAGAGCCGTTTTGGTACTGTGGCAGGAAACCTGATTGGAGGGATTCAAACACCCATAAGATGACTGAGTGCATTGCCACCATCCTCCTGACCTACAGTATGGACATACAATATGTCGTACAAAACAGTGGTCCCACCAGTTGGAGGTATAGAGCTTCAGTCCAGCAGTTTCCCTCTTTGCAACCCAATCATGGTAGACACTGAGCGCTGGATACACAAGTGTGTGTTCTCATACCCAGTCTCCTCGTAATGCTTTCCAACAGCTGTTGTTCCAAGCCTCAAAGTTTCCTCCCCGGCTATACGATGGGCATCTTTATCACAGTGGAAGGACCTACACAAGGACTTAGATGTTCTACCTTCTAACATAAGTTTTTATTCATTCAGGGGATTTGGGCGTCACTGGCAAGGCAAGCATTTATTGCCCATCACTAATTGCCCTCGAAAAGGTAGTGGTGATCTGCCTTCTTGAACTGGTGCAGTCTGTGTGGTGAAGGTACCACTCAGTGCTGTTAGGGAGGGCATTCCAGGATTTTGACCCAGTGACGATGAAGCAACAGTGACATATTTCCAAGTCAGGATGGTAGGTAACTTGGAGGGGAACCTGGAGGTGATGGTGTTCCCGTGCACCTTGTCCTTCTAGGTGGTAGAGATCACGGGTTTGGGAGGTGCTGTCGAAGAAGCCTTGGCAAGTTGCTGCAGTGCATCTTGTAGATGGTACGCACTGCCGCCACGGTACACTGGTGGTGGAGGGAGTGAATGTTTAAGGTGGTGGATGATGTGCCAATCAAGTGGGCTGCTTTGTCCTGGATAGTGTCAAGCTTCTTGAGTGTTGTTGTTGCAACATTCATTCAGGCAAGTGGAGAGTATTCCACGGTAGCATAGTGGTAATGTCACTGGACTAGAAATCCAGAAACTGTGAGTTCAAATACCACCACGGCAGCTGGGGAATTTAAATTCAGTTAATTAAACAAAAAGCTAGTATCAGTGGGAGTGGGGGTAATCCAGAGGCCTGGATTAATGATCCAGAGACGTGAGTTCAAATCCCACCATGGCAGCTGGAGAATTTAAATTCAGTTAATTAAATAAATCTGGCATAAAAAGCTAGTATCGGATTGTTGTAAAAACCCATCTGGTTTACTAATGTCCTTCGGGGAAGGAAATCTTACCTGGCCTGGCCTATATGTGACTCCAGACCCACAGACTCTTAACTGCCCTCTGAAATGGTCCAGCAAGTCACTCAGTTGTAACTAACCGGTATTAAATATAATAAGATTGAAACCAGATGGACGACCCGGCTTCAACCTTGGCACCGGTGCCAGACATGGCAACGGCACACCCAGCCCAGTCAATCCTGCAAAGTCCTCCTCACCAACATCTGGGGACTTGTGCCAAAATTGGAAGCAACAGCCTGACAGAATCATACATTTCAACCAAACTCCTCAATCACCGTCCCTGGGTATGTCCTGTTCCACCGGCAGGACAGATCCACCAGGGGTGGTGGTTTACAGTGATTCCAGACCCCATGAAGTCTCACGGCTTCAGGTCAAGCATGGGCAAGGAAACCTCCTGCTGATTACCACCTACCACCCTCCCTCAGCTGATGAATCAGTTCCTCCATGTTGAACACCACTTGGAAGAATCACTGAGAGTAGCAAGGGTACAGAATGTACTGTGGGTGGGGGACTTCAATGTCCATCACCAAGAGTGGCTTGGTAGCACCACTACTGACCGAGCTGGCAGAGTCCTGAAGGACATAGCTGCCAGTCTGGGCCTGCGACAGGTGGTGAGAGAACCAACACGAGGGAAACTAGCCATGCCTCTAGCCAAGCTGTTCCAGTACAGCTACATCACTGGCATCTATCCGACAATGTGGAAAACTGCCCATGTATGTCCTGTCCACAAAAAGCAGGACAAATCTAATCCAGCCAATTACCGCCCCATCAGGCTACTCTCAATCATCAGCAAAGTGATGGAAGGAGTCATCGACAGTGCTATCAAGCAGCACTTACTTGCCAATAACCAGCTCACTGATGCCCAGTTTGGGTTCTGCCAAGACCACTTGGCTCACGACCTCATTACAGCCTTGGTCCAAACATGGACAAAGGAGCTGAATTCCAGAGGAGAAGTGAGAGTGACTGCCCTTGACATCAAGGTAGCATTTGACTGAGTGTGGCATCAAGGAGCCCTAGTAAAACTGAAGTCAATGGGAATCAGGGGGAAAACGCTCCACTGGCTGGAGTCATACCTAGCACAAAGGAAGATGGCTGTGGTGGTTGAAGGTCAATCATCACAGCCCCAGGACATCACTGCAGGAGTTCCTCAGGGCAATGTCCTAGGCCCAACCATCTTCAGCTGCTTCATCAATGACCTTCCCTCAAGCATAAGGTCAGAAATGGGGATGTTTGTTGATGACTGCACAGTGTTCAGTGCCATTCACAACTCCTCAGATAATGAAGCAGTTCATGCCCACATGCAAAAAGACCTGAACGACGTTCAGGCTTGAGCTGATATGTGGTACGAATGTTACCTGCCACTTAAGTGCCAGGCAATGACCATCTCCAACAAGCGGGAGTCTAACCACCACCCCTTGACATTCAATGGCATTACCATCGCCGAATCCCCCTCCATTAACATCCTGGGGGGGTTACCATTGACCAGAAACCTAACTGGACCAGCCACATAAATACTGTGGCAACAAGAGCAGGTAAGAGGCTAGGTATTCTGCGGCAAGTGTCTCACATCCTGACTCACCAAAGCCTTTCTACCATCTACAAGGCACAAGTCAGGAGTGTGATGGAATACTCTCCACTTGCCTGGATGAGTGCAGCTCCAACAACACTCAAGATGCTCGACACCATCCAGGACAAAGCAGCCCCCTTGATTGGCACTCCATCCACCACCTTAAACATTCACTCTCTCCACCACTGGCGTACCGTGGCTGCAGTGTGTACCATCTACAAGATGCACTGCAGCAACTCGCCAAGGCTTCTTCGACAGCACCTCCCAAACCCGCGACCTCTTCCACCTAGAAGGACAAGGGCAGCAGACGCATGGGAACACCACCACCTCCAAGTTCCCTTCCAATTCACACACCATCCTGACTTAGAAGTATATCCTTCATTGTCGCTGGGTCAAAATCCTGAACTCCCTATCTAACAGCACTGTGGGAGTACCTCCACCACACGGACTGCAGCGGTTCAAGAAAATGGCTCACCACCACCTTCTCAAGGGCAATTAGGGATGGGCAATAATTGCTGGCCTTGCCAGCGACGCCCACATCCCATAAAAACAAATTTTCAAAAAAAGCACATTCCTGACTTTTGGAAAGGCTTTGGGGAGTCAGGAGTTGAGACACTCGCCACAGAATACCTAGCCTGTGACCTGCTCTTGTAGCCACAATATTTATGTGGCGGATTCAGTTAAGTTTCTGGTCAATAGTGGTCCCCAGGATGTTGATGGTGGGAGATTTGGCAATGGTAATCCCGTTGAATGTCAATGGGCGGTGGTTAGACTCTCTCTTGTTGGAGATAGTTGTTGCCTGGCACTTGTGTGGCACAAATATTACCTATTCAAATAATATGCCGTTTTTCAGGCTTGCTCATCACCAGCTGCTTAATCCAGCTTTGTATGTGAGGGGCTTTAATAAAGAGGTATGCCCATCATGATGCTGGCCCTCCTTCCATGGCATTCACTGATAGATTGTGGTCAGCTGGAGCCATCCCTCCTTTGCCAAAAATCCACTTCGTAGCTTGGTGATCAGATCTTACGTGATCAGAGGAAGCCCTTCTGTTGCATGCCTCGAAGCTTTGAACCAAGAAGGAAAACTGTTTGGACCGATGTCTGATACATCACAGGGCTGAAAATCCATGGCCCTTCTAGTGCACTACCACTACAACTCGGGGGGGAATGCATTGGAAGGGCCATAAATTAGGTCGGGTCCCACTATTGCCTGGAGTGTCTGCCTAGCCTTGTGGTGGGGTTGGAGCCTCCATCATCCCGATCAAGGCCATTGACACAGGAGGGAACGGGAACTCCCAAAACCAGGCACGTCCACATTCCCGGCCTAACAGAGGCCTGGTAGATCGTCGGTAACAGAAGGCATAGCAGGCCTCTTAATAGTAGATGTGGGCCCCACCTGTGGGTCTACACCTGGATCATGTCCTGGACCCCCAAGGAAAATAGTTTAAAAAAAATTATTTAAATGCAGCCCCCTTACAAAAAGGCACTTTGAGTTACTTTCTGGCAGGGGAGGAGGGAAGACGGCAGGTGCCCTAGATGCAGCCCAAGTGGCATCAGTACCTTGCATTAGCATTTAATTAAAGAAACTTTGACGGGTTCAGTGCCACAGGTCCTGGGTGGGTGCCTCCCAGCACTTATGCTGCGGGGCCCACTGCAGATTTTTATCACCACCCCCCCGACAAGCTTATCCTGTATTGAGATTTGTTGTTCAAGTCTGACCCCCTCAATTTATGGGTCTATTTGGCATGGATTGACAGATTATATTATGTGGCCTTGGGTGAGTCCCGGTAAACCTTGACTATAATGCTCGTCTATCGGAGGGTGATTATCGTGACCCTGCCAGTCTGCCACCCCATTTGCACCTAAAAACCGGCTGGTAGTGGGCCCAAAATCATGAGTAGAATTGAAGTGCAACTTACTGCTTATCCGACAGTTCCCATTTTCGAGCAAACCCACATCCTGGAGGCTGGAGCTCCCAGCGGAAACAGGCCTTATGACTAGTTACGGCCCCTGATGCCATTTTCATCTCTGCCTGCATTGCTACCAACAGTTCCTTTCCCGCCCACCAGACATGAGTGTCAGAAGTCAGGAGGCGGCCATTTTGAGTGCACTTTAAAAAGGGATCCGTAGCTGCAGTTGGGAAAAGCAGGTTTGGCACTTTTAATTTTTTAATACTGCAATCGCTTGTTGGCTTTGAGCCATAAAGGCTTCCAATATTTAATCTCCTTCCTGCTGTAGGTGCTGCAAAAATGTCCTTACTATTATAAACCTTCACTCCTGATGCTTCCACCCCTCCCCTTTAAAGTGCCTCTGGAGGCCCTTCTAAAATTAGCCACCCTGCCAGATTTCCTGCCCCAGACTGGAAAGCTGCCTACAGGGCACACAATTTCTGCCAGCAGCTCACCGGCTTCATTTAGATTAGGCCTGACCACCAAACTGCCGCAGGGCTAATGCCAACTCCTTCGAGTGGGTGCAGCGTATGCCCCTCCATCTCCCAACCAATTAACGCTGTCCAGACTTCGAAATACATAGAAGCTACAACACGGAAACAGGACTTTCGACCCAACCAGCCCATTTTATCAATTACCTTCCACAGAAGCAAATAGCTGGAAATCACCTCATCCAACCGGTACACGTATTCCTTCAACCCCTTTTCCTGCATCCACCTGCCTATTCTAAACTTGAGTATTTACATAGTTTCTGCCTCAATCACTAACCCTGGAAGTGACTTTCACATTCCCACAACGCTGTAACAAAGTTTCACTTCTCCCCTGTCTTTAATTTTTTTAATCTCTTACATGTAATCCTATATCTATGGCCCCTCATTCTTGAGCTCCCAACTATTAGAAAGAGCCTGTTTCAGCAGCCGCTCCGAAAGCTTGTGATTTCAAATAAAGCTGTTGGACTATAACCTGGTGTTGTGCGACTTCTCACTTCTGTCTAACCAAGGCCTTAAGATTTTATTACGGCTCATCATAATATCTTGGCTTTTATATTCTATACCTCTTATGATAAAACCTAGATTTCCATTAGTCTTTTTACAGCCTTATCAACCTAAAGTTCTATCTTTAATATCCTGTACCCCCAAATCCCTGAGTATAATTACCACTGTTGTTTTTTAACCAAAATGTAGCACCTCGTGTATATGAAAATCAGACCAATAATAATGAGTGACAGGTCAACAATTTCTAGTGCTAGAATCATTAAGCAGCTTCGTGAAGTGAACAGATAGCAGGGAAGACCTGTTGGGAGTCTTCAGAGACACAGGTGGCTCTTTTGTGGATAAAGTGCGAATCTTTGCACTGAACACGTATTGAATCCTGATGTGAGAAATGACAAATAACAATGGCGGATTAACACACGGGCCTACGGGGCTCATGCCCAGGGGCAGCAGCCAAATAAGGGGCCCAACTCGGGGCCATGTGCAAATGTGGGGCCGCTGGTAAAACTCAACATAACGTAGAAAAGCTGCATACAACCTTTGGATTCAAATAGCATTTTAAAAATACTGTCAGTTGGAGGCAAGGCAGAGTTTTTGTTTAAATGGGTTTCCGTTGAGGGGGGGAGGGGGAAGGCCCCCAATATTATTGGTTCCCAAGGCCCCAAGAATTCTTAATCTGGCTCTGTAAACTAATAAAATACTGTATGTAATCAGCTACAATAAAACAAGGCAGGCGTTCCACCTTGAGGGAGTGTGAGACAGAAAGACACAGAGCCGGAATGAGAGGAAGGGAATGAATTGGAAGGAGAGGGTCTGAATGGGACTGAGGGGATTGAGAGAGGGAATAAACGAAAAGAAAATAAGAGAAAAGGATATCAGAAAATTGAAAGGGAGGCAAGAATGTAATGGTCCTCCTCTTGTGGTGTTATCAAAGTTTTCCTTTTATTAATTAGCTTAAGGACATAAGAACATGAGAAATAGGAGCAGGAGTAGACCCTATGGCCCCTCGAGCCTGCTCCGCCATTCAATAAGATCATGGTCCATTTAATAAGATCATGACAAACTCTTGGGCCTAGAAATTCGCTTCGGGCGGTGGCACAAAGCGGGCGGTATCGGATCGACCGCCCGTTATCGGCAGCGCCTGATATTCCGTTTCACTGCAGTCGAAGTTTTGGTGGTATTCCATATTAGTAACGGGCATGCTGGCTCACAGGGAAGGAGGGCTAGACGTTAGATGGAGTGATTTAAACTTGCTGCCTATACACCCAAAAAAGGCAGAGAACTGACAAAAAATTAGAGGTAGTAAACTGGAAGGTGGCAAAAACCAAGAATGAATGGGCAGACAAAGTCAAGCAGAGAGAAAACAGAGAAAGTAAGGAACGAGAAATAAGAGGAAGGATGTTAATCGATCTGTCAAATTGAGCGAAGTTATAGAATACAGCACAAAAGGAGGCCATTTGGCCAATCTTGTCTGTGCTGACTCTTTGAAGAGCTATCAATTAGTCCCACTCCCCTGCTCTTTGCCCATAGCCCTAGAAGTAGATCAAAAATAAAGGAGATGCGACAATGAAAAAATGGGGGCGATTTTGGTATCTGGTGCAGGTCGGGTGGGTGGGGGTAGTGCGTTTGCTCCGCTCACTCGATGAGGTTAGCAGGAGACCCGATCGATTTTTGTGGTTGAGCCCCATTGAAATACTGGGGGCAAACTGCCAGCTGCTTGTAAGCAGCTCAGCATTTGGGAGAGTACAAATTCCAAGGTTCTGCCGCTTCTTAAAGCCAGCGTGCAGCTCAACGGAGGGATGGAGTTTTCAGTGGCGGTCAGTGGACAGCGTGTTTCTGAAGCAGAAGAACATCCACGGTACTCCGATTCTCAGACATGGTCATGGAGGTCCACGTGGCCCAAGTGAGCACCAGGAAGGAGGTCCTCTTTCCTTCAGATGGGTGATGGATTACACAGCAAATTAGCCCATTGCTGTTGCTCCTCTTTTTCTAGTTGCTAGAAGGTTGCCCATTTTGAAAATAGTATGTTGCCAGTACCACCTTAATATTTCAGAAGGCTGTCGTCATGACAAACACCTTAAAACTGAGTAACTTGCAAAACCATTATAAATTACCAGCAAAAGGTCTCCCAAACGTTTACAAAGAAGAAAGAAAGAACTTGCATTTATATAGTGCCTTCCACGACCTCAGCATGTCCCAAAGCACTTTAGAGGCAATGAAGTATTTTTGAAGTGCAGTCACTGTTGTAATGTAGGAAGCACGGCAGCCAATTTGTGCACAACAAGGACCCACAAAGATCAATGTGATAACGACCAGTTCATCTGTTTTTCGAGGTGTTAGTTGAGGGATCAATGCTGGCCAGGAGACCAGGGAGAACTCCCCTGCTCTTTATCAAAAAAGAGTGCTATGGGATCTTTTATGTCCACCTGAGAGGGCAGACTGGGCCTCGGTTTAACCACTGATTCAATAGATGGCAACTCTGACAGCGCAGGACTCCCTCAGTATTGCACTGGAGTGTCAGCCTAGATTATGGGCTCAAGTCTCTTGGAATGGGACTTGAACCCACAACCTTCTGACACAGAGGGGAGAGTGCTACCACTGAGCCACTGGCTGACACTGTTCTAATTGAGAGCAAGTCAGGATCCCTTTAAGTAGTGCTGGACATGGCCACCTCCTGTCCTGTACAACCCAGGATTGGTGGGCAGGTTGAGGAAGTTGCAGTGTCAGTGCGATTGATATGAAAATTGAGTTGGGGTCTTAGTTGCATCATCTGACCCCTATTTCAATATTCAAAGCAGGTACCCACCTGTTTCCAGCAGGAGCGTTGGCCACCTAAATCGAGATTCACTGAGTATAGAAACATAGGTCGGGATTTTCCGGGGTGGTTGCGGACATGATTGGAGGCGGGTCGGGTGGGAAAGTTGACATTTTTGGGAGCGAGTCGGGAACCCACTGTCATCCCCGCCCCCCATGTGCCTTTCCCTCGGGCGCGTTTGCCAGTGTGGCAGCGACCCGACCGGCAGACGACCTAATTGAAATCATTATAACCTTGTTTTCAGACAGTTAAGAGCCTTTTTCCCCCTACATTTTAAATTTACCTGGATGGCCACGGGAACCTCGCTGCCCGGGAACCACGTCTGTCAACCTGAGGCGGGAGTTGAGTGGTCCTTGCTCCAGCTGATTAGTTGACAGCATTATGAAAGTTCCCACCTGACAGCTGATCACTTTCCTCAGGCAGAGGCTGTTTCTCACTGCATTCCCAGCACAGATTCTGCAGGCTGAAAGCCTTTCCAGCAAAATCTCCATCCAGTCTCACCTCATTGGAAGAACCTCTCTCACCATTGACAGATTGCTTCTGTCATCTCTACTTCACCTGCCATCTATTCCATCAACATGGGTGCCGCTTATACTCTCTCACCTTGGTCCTCAGAATCCGACCACGATGAGCCCCAACACCAGCAGCACCAACAACAACACCAACCTTCTCTGCAATCACCTGATGCTGCACAGGACAGAGGGCATCAGCACTCGAGCACATTACTGCCCAGGAGGCCAGGGATGGCCTCATCATGGCCAGATTTACTTCACTTGATGCTGTACACCCATATGGCTGCCACATGATGCGCCAGGTTGGCACCACCCCACACCAACACCATAAAGCATCCCTGCAATGACCAAGCCATTCCTTTAACACTCACCACCATTGCTGGAGGTACCGTTATGTCTCACCATTCACTGTAACTCACTAAGCCACATCCAAAGGTGCAAACAAATGTGTCCAAGACAGGAAAGTGGTGAAAATAAAGATTTGTATGTTTGACAGCACATTAATGGAAATTTACATAAACATTGGATAAAACACCCAAGTGGTTACCCTTGTGAATCTACTTGAGTGTCATCTTTCTCTTCTGCATGCTTCTACAAGGTGCTAGCCCTGTGGCTTCAGCAGAGGTAGAGGCAACCTGCTCACTTCCCTGCTGCCAAGGAGCTGGAGAGCACCTTTCTGCACATCAGTGGGGCCATGAGGATCCACGTCTACGATGACATCCCTCCTAGAGAGGAGGTCTATGAACCTCTGCCATCTATTCTCCATAGGGACCATGTGCTCCTATGAGTGGCGCATTAGTTGCTCCATGTAGGTGGCCACCCTATCCATGGAAGAGCCTACAGTTGCCATCTCCTGTGACACGGTGCTGCTCATGTTGGAGATGGACTCCTCCATTCTCTGACTCTCCACTGCTGTCCCCGTCTCCAGCATCTGCTCTTGCTCACTTGTGAGTTGAGAGACACCAGGTGACAACACTACTCTATCTCGCGTGGGACCCACCCAGGTGTACATATCTGTGCTGGTGCTGGGTGCACTTCTGTCTGGTGACTGTGCGCCCTCAGAGGCTGGAGGCTCCTCTGAGGAGTTGCCTTCCTCTTCCTGCTGGACAGTGGGGGGGGGGGGGGCGGGGGGGGGCGGCTCTTGATGGACTTGTGGGAGAGTAACTAGATGAGTTAGATATGTCATATGAAGAATGGGTACAGATACCATTATGCACATGATATCCATTCACTGGCTGCTGACATCAGTCCCCGTATGAGTGACTGATGTATGTAATGTAGTTGTACAAGATGTAATTTTGTCACCAGTTTGCTGAGATGTCCCCCTCTCTCCGCCTCTCACCTCCAGCTGCTCGGCAACTCCAGATATTTCAAAAGCAGCCTCCTCTGCTGTTGTAAGGTTTGCAAATGATGGACGGCCACCAGCAGTTCTCCCCCTCTCCTACTTAATTTGGGCTCTCTTTTCCTGCAAGGAGAGAAAGAAGAGAAGGTTAAGTGAGAGTGATGGAACGAGTGTAAAGAATGGATGGATTAGATCTTTAGAGGGTGATTATGATGGAGTGGGGTGCCAAAGCCAAGTGGTCTCCTTGTGTGTTGTTAGTTGGTATGATTGCACTAGGTTGAGGGTGAGTGTGAGGGGTGGCTAGTGAGATGGGGATATGATAATGTAGATAGAGAGGGATGGGTGGACGTACAAGGTATGTTCATGTGAGTAAGGATGTGCAGGGATAGGGTTGGGAAGGCAGAGTGATGGGGATGTGATAAGAGGCACAGCAGGATGAGGTTGAGTGTGGCTTTGTACTCACGTTTCCTGATCTAATGAGATCATTGAAACATTTGCGGCACTGCACCCAGGTCCTCCTGACCACATTCCTACTGGTGACCTCCTCTGCAATCTCTAACCAGGCTGTTTGCATCTCTTGGGGAGGTCTCTTCCACCCAGCGGAAGGGAAGAGGACCTCCCTGCATGCTCTGACTCCCTCCATAAGCATATAGAGGGAGTCCTCGGAGAACCTGGGTGTAGCCCTCTGCCTCTGTGCAGTCATTGTCCAAGTGTTTGCAGCATTCCAAAGCTGTAGTGCACTGACAGCACTATCTTACATTAACCTTCAAATGTCATGTGGCCATGGCCCCTTTAAAGATCGTATTGATTTTTGCTTGTTCCTCTATTGTGAGTTGTGTACATTTGTCCGAGGACTGGACAAGAGACTTCTGAAGGTCCTGTATTTTGCAATATAACTAGTATATACTTTAAGTTTGTAATGAAATAGATTCTGCATAGAAGCTAAACTGCTTGAGGTGTTCTATACCCATCCACTAGACTGTCTCGATTATTGAAGGAGATATACAAACAAATGTGAAAAATACAAATTGCGATCTCAAGAAATGCTATTTTTGTGCTGTAATTATCTAACATCTTTGATGCCTGTCAGCTTTTATTGTACAAACATTGCATGAGCCAAATGGAACTCCACAGGTTGTGATGTAAGGAACACTCCAGGGCAAGAGTTTTGGGTCAGCAAGAGGTGAAGTAAGATAACAGACTGAAAATCACTGTAAATATGCTGAGGCTGATGACTGATTCTGAAATTAATGGACAGAGAGTCTGGTCACTGTCTATGCAACACTGACACTACAACTCTAAAGGGGGTATCCAATTGGTTGTGGCTTATCAATGGAAATCAATCCTTCAGAGCTACAACAAGAAAAACAATTTTAAAAAATGACCACTAATAAACCACAAAATTAAATTGTTTCTTATATGGTCTTCATGACTAAACAGCACACAATTGAAATTCTACACACGTTAAACAGTGCTTAGAGGAATCTCAATCCACGTGTTTCTCTTGTTCCCATTTTACTAGATTTTAGGTTACAAAATCTGCCACACTGTTGAACTATTCTCTTACACTTTGCAAGACATAATTATTCCCTTTTGTTTTACACATAAGCTGCTTCTGTCCAGTCTAAGAAAGTCCCCTTTCCTCAGCAACACATAGATGACTGTAGGAGAAAGAACAATCTTTGATCTCAGTGAGGTGCTAATTTGTAGGATTTCAAGTTGTTGAGAGTTTGAGGAAGCAGGATCCCATGTATAAACAATTCACATTTATCTGGCAGGCTATTACTGACACATTACTATCTTGACACTTATTCATTTACACAAGTGTTTGAAGACAGGACTGTGCGTCAATAAAGGAATTAGACCAGACACCTTGAGTCCATCAGGTTTATCTCAGTCTGCTGACAGGAACAGTAGGTGACATGAACTGAAAACACTTCAAAGTTCCCTAGCCCTAGGTTTTGCACTATCTAAAGACAAACAACATTTACTGCTTTGCTGGTCACAAACAATAAGAAGCAAAACTGTAGATGGAAGATAAAAGAGGCAGCTACTTAACACATACAAAGGTCTGACGTCCAGTCCCCAATTCTTTAGCTAGGCTTTATTTCATTTGTTCTTATTTAAATGACGAGTAGTTTCGAACTTTCATCTTGGTAGGTTTTGAAGGGATTCCTCCAGTTTAAGAAAGAGTATATTCAACCAGTGACAAAAGAGAGCCTAAGAGGGATTTAAGAAAACCACACAGTTCAAAACCGTAACGGTTGCTTTGTCAGCTGAATTGTATGCTAATGTCAGGTTGTGTATTGATATGATTAGTGAGTCATTTCAAATCACAAATTGAACAACAAATAAGAAGCTACGTCTTAAACTATATACACTGCCACCCTCTTCTCTCGTAATATTTGAATTCCACAGTAAATTTTAACGGATTATATTCAGACCAGGTAATAAGTATACTGTTACGCATACAATATTTATTGCTTTATCTCCATTGCATTGTTTACAGTCATGCTGGATTGAATATATAGACATTATTTGAGTGTACATGGCAGTGTGAAGCCTCGCCCGCTTCTGATACCATGGACTTCACAACATTAGTGCAATAAGTACAGTAAAACTTTCAATAAGTGCCGGTGTAACTGAGAATGCAGTTTATACTCTCAGTATATCTCTTCTCTTAGGCAGTCCCTCGGAACCAAGGATGAATTGCTTCCACATTAAAAATGAGTTCTCAGGTGACTGATGAGTCCAATGCGGGACCTACAGTCTCTGTCACAGGTGGGGCAGACGGTGGTTGAAGGAGCGGGTGGGTGGGGTGCTTGGGTTGACGTGCGCTCGGCTTCCGCTTGCTCCCAGCGAAGAGACTCGAGGTGTTCGGCGCCTTTCCGGATGCTTCTCCTCCACTTTCTGCGGTCTTGGGCCAGGGATTCCCAGGTGTTGGTGGGGATGTTGCACTTTTTCAAGGAGGCTTTGAGGGTATCCTTGAGGCGTTTCCTCTGCCCACCTGGGGCTCTCCTGCCGTGTCAGAGCTCCGAGTAGAACGCTTGTTTTGGGAGTCTCGTATCGGGCATGCGGACGATGTGACCCGTCCATCGGAGCTGATCGAGCGTGGTCAAAACTTCGATGCTGGGGATGTTGGCCTGAGCGAGAACACTGACGTTGGTGCGCCTATCCTGCCAATGGATTTGCAGGATCTTGTGGAGGCAGCGTTGGTGGTACCTCTCCAGTGCATTGAGGTGCCTGCTGTACATGGTCCATGTCTCTGAGGCATACAGGAGGGCGAGTGTCACTACTGCTCTGTAGACCATGAGCTTGGGGCCGGGTTTGAGGTCCTGGTCTTCAGACACTCTCTTCCTCAGGCGACCGAAGGCTACACTGGCACACTGAAGGCGGTGTTGGACTTCGTCATTGACGTCTGCTCTTGGTTGACAGTAGGCTCCCGAGGTATGGAAAGTGGTCCACGTTGTCCAAGGCCTCGTCGTGGATTTTGATAATCGGGGGGCAGTACTGTATGGCGGGGGCAGGTTGGTCTTCATATTTTCATGGTCAATGAATAGCTACAGCTTTACTATGCTTTATGTTAACAAAATTAAAGACCATGGGATTAAAGGGACAGTGGCAGCGTGGATACAAAATTGGCTAAGGGACAGAAAGCAGACAGTAGTGGTGAACAGTTGTTTTTCAGACTGGAAGATGAAATTTAATGCAGAGAAATGTGAAGTGATACATTTTGGTAGGAAGAATGAGGAGCGGCAATATGAACTAAATGGTACAATTTTAAAGGGAGTGCAGGAATAGAGAGACCTGGGAGTGTACGCACACAAACCGTTGAAGGTGGCAGGACAAGTTGAGAAGGCTGTTAAGAAAGCATACAGGTTCCTTGGCTTTATTAATAGAGGCATAGAGTACAAAAGTAAGGAAGTTATGCTAAACCTTTATAAAACACTGATTAGGCCCCAGCTTTATTATTGTGGCCAATTCTGGGCACCAGACTTTAGGAAGGATGTCAAGGCCTTAGAGAGGGTGCAGAGAGATTTACTCGAATGGTACCAGGGATGAGAGACTTCAGTTATGTGGAAAGATTGGAGAAGCTGGGGTTGTTCTCCTTAGAGCAGAAAAGCTCAAGAGATTTGATAGAGGTGTTCAAAATCATGAATGGTTTTGATAGAGTAACTAAGGAGAAACTGTTTCCAGTGACAGAAGGGTCGGTAACCAGAGGACACAGATTTCAGGTAATTGGCAAAAGAACTAGAAGGAAGATGAGGAGTGATTTTTTTTTTAAACACGAGTTGTTGTGATCTGGAATGCACTGCCTGAAAGGGTGGTAGAAGCAGATTCAATAGTTACAGTCAAAAGGAAATCAGATAAATACTTGAATGGAAAACATTTACAGGGCTATGGGGCAGGAGCAGGGGAGTGGGATTAATTGGATAGCTCTACCAAAGAGCGGGCCCAGGTATGATGGGCATTCTTCTGTGCTGCATCATTCTATGATTCTGTGATTCGATGTTCATGGTCAATTAATTTCTACAGTTTTACTGTGCCCATGTTTATTATTTTTGCTTTATTATGTGTAAAGTCAACAAATTTCTGTAGTTTTACTATGTTCAGTGTCAATGATATTCTACAGTTTTACCATGTTCGTGGTCTATGAAATCCTAGTTTTACTATGTTCATTGTCAATGAATTTCTTCAATTTTACTATATTGATGCTCAATGAATTTCTACAGTTTTACCATGATAATGGTGAATATATTTCTATAGTTTGATTATGTTCTAGGTGGGCAACACGGTGGCATAGTGGTTAGCACTGGTGCCTCACAGCGCCAGAGACCCGGGTTCGAATCTCACCTCGGGTGACTGTCTGTGTGGAGTTTGCACATTCTCCCTGTGTCTGCGTGGGTTTCCTCCGGGTGCTCCGGTTTCCTCCCACAGTCCAAAAATGTGCGGGTTAGGTTGATTTGGCTATGATAAATTGACCCTTAGTGTTAGGGGGGGATTAAATATGTCGGGTTATGGGGATAGGATGGGATATGTTAGGGGGAATTAAATACGTGGGGTTACGTGGGGTTACGGGGGTAGGGTGGGATATGTGTACTGTGGGGATTAAAGCAGGGACAGGGTACTGGATTTGGATGATCAGCCATGATCGTATTGAATGGCGGAGCAGGCTCGACGGGCCGAATGGCCTACTCCTGCTCCTAGATTCTATGTTTCTATGTCTTGGTGCAGGCTCGATGGGCCGAAATGACCTCTATCTGCACTGTGGGGATTCTGTGAATACCTTTCTACAATTTTGCAATGTCCATGGTCAATATGAATTTCTACAGTTCTATTACATTACTGGTGAATAATTTTCTACCGTTTTACCATGTTAATGGTGAAACATTTCTAGTCTTATTATGATGGTGAATACATTTCCACAGTTTTATAATGTTCAATATCAGTTCATTTCTACTGATTTACAATGTTCATTGTCAATGAATTATTATAGATTTTCTATGTTCAAGGTCAATGTATTTCTACAGTCTTACTATACCCATGATCAGTAAATCTACTGTTTTACTATGATCATTGTCAATAAATTTAGCAGTTTTTCTATAGTCGTGGTCAAGGAATTTCTACAGTTTTGTTTTGTGCATGGTGAATAAATTTCCAGTTTTACTATGTTTAAGATCAATTTCTACTGATTTCTGCAGTTTTAATATGCCCATGATCAATAATTTTCTACATTTTAATGTGTTCGTAGTCAATGAATTTCTGCCTTTTTCCTGCGTTCATGCTTAATTACTTTGTTTTATTATGTGCATCATCAAAAAATTGCTACAGTTTTACTATGTTCAGTGTATTTCTACAGCTTTATTGTTCGTGGTCAAGGAATTTCTACACTCTACCATGATCATAGTCAATGAATTTTTAGTTTAACTATGTTCATTGTCAATAAGTTTCTACAGTTGATCAATGTTCAGGGTCAAGGAATTTCGACAGTTTAACTATATTCAAATTCTATATTTTGTGCTGTTTTACTATGTTCAGAGTCAATTAATTTCTACAGTCTTCCTATGTTCATGGGCAATGAAGTTCTACATGTTTTTCCGATGTTCATGGTCAAGGAATTTCTAGTTTTATGAAGTTCAGAGTCAATAAATTTATACAGTTTTATATGTTCATGGTCAATAAATTTCTGCATTTTTTTCTGTGTTCATATTCAATTAATTTGTTTCATTATATGTATCGCCAACAAATTTCTACATATTTACTATGCTCCTGGTCAAGGAATTTCTACAGTTTATCTATGTTTATATTCCATGAAGATATGCATTATGTCTGTGTTCATGATCAATAGATTCCTACAGTTTTACTAACTTCATGGTCCATGAATTCCTACAGAATTACAAGGTACAAGATCAATGAATTTCTACATCTTCCTATGTTCATGATCAATACATTGCTACAGGTTATCTATATTCATGATTAATTAGTTTTTACAATTAGTTATCTATATTCATGGTAAATGAGCATACTGTAGAAATTCATTCACCATGAACATAGGAAGTCTGTAGAAATTCAAAGTCAATGAATTTCTACAGGTTTACAGTTCATGGCCAATGAATTTCTACAGAATTACAATGTTCACGATCAATCAGTTTTTAGTCTTCCTCGGTTCAGGTTCAATGGATTTCTACAGTTTACCATGAATTTCTAGTTTTACTATGATCATTGTCAATAAATATCAATGGTATTACTATGTTCCTGCTCAATGAATTTCTATAGTCTTTCTATCTTCATGGTGAATGAATTTCTACATTTTTACTGTGTTCATAGTTAATTAAATTAATTTATTATGTGTAGCTTCGACAAATTTCTACATATTTAATGGTTAGTTAATTTTCACAATTTTGCTACATTTGCAGTTTTACTAAGTTTCTGGTCAATGATTTTCTACATTTTTACTGTGTTCATGGTTAATTTACTTGATTTATTATGTGTATCGCCAACAAAGTTCCACAGATTCACGATGTTCATGGTCAAGTAATTGCAACAGTTTTACTCTGACCATAATAAAACTGTAGCCATTCATTGACCAGATTTCTACAGTTTTACTATGTTCATGGTTAATTATTTTATTATGCGTAACGTCTACAAATTTCTACAGTTTTACTATGTTTGTCGTCAAAATATTTCTACTGTTTAACTATGTTCATGTCCAATAAATTTCTATAGTTTATCTTTGTTCATGGTCAAGGAATTTCTACAGTTTTACAATTTTCAAGATCAATGCATTTCTACATTTTTGCTATATTCATTGTCAATGAATTACTAGCTTATGTATGATCATGATTAATTACTAGTTTATGTATGTTCACAGTCAATTAATTACTAGTTTACGTATGTTCATGGTCAATGATTTTCTAGTTTTACGATGGTCATTGGCAGTAGATTTCTACATGTTTACTATGTTCGTGGTCAATAAATTACAGCAGTTTTACAGTGTTCCAGATCTATAAATTTCTACAGTTTTACTATGTTCAATGTCAGTGAATTGCTACAATTGATCTATGTTCATGGCCCAAAAAAATAGAGTATGAGAGTAAACTTGCAAGGAACATATAAGCGGACTGTAAAAGGTTCTACAAGTATGTAAAAAGAAAAAGATTAGTGAAGACAAATGTAGGTCCCTTACAGTCATAAACGGGAGAATTTATAATGGGGAACAAGGAAATGGCAGAGCAATTAAACTTTGGTTCTGTCTTCATGGAAGAGGACACAAATAACTTCCCAGAAATGCTAGGGAACCAAGGGTCTAGTGAGAAGGAGGAATTAAAGGAAATGAGTATTAGTAAAAAAATAGTGTTGGAGAAATTAATGGGACTGAAAGCTGGTAAATCCCCAGGGCCTGATAATCTGCATCCCAGAGTACTACAAGAGGTAGCCATGGAAATAGTGGATGCATTGGTTGTCATCTTCCAAAATTCTATAGATTATGGAACAGTTCCTGCAGATTGGAGGGTGGCAAATGTAACCCCACTATTTAAAAAAGGAGGGAGAGAGAAAACAGGGAACTACAGACCTGTTAGCCTAACATCAGTAGTAGGGGAAATGCTACAGTCTATTATAAAGGATGTGATAACAGGACAGTTAGAAAATATCAATGGGATTAGACAAAGTCAACATGGATTTATGAAAGGGAAATCGTGTTTGACAATCCTACTGGAGTTTTTTGAGGATGTAACTGATAGAATAGATAAGGGAGAACCAGTGGATGTGGTGTATTTGGATTTTCAGAAGGCCTTTGATAAATTCCCATGGAAGAGGTTAGTGTGCAAAATTAAAGCACATGGGATTGGGGGTAATATACTGGCATGGATAGAAAATTGGTTAACAGACAGGAAACAGAGAGTAGGAATAAATGGGTCTTTTTCGGGGTGGCAGGCGGTGACTCGTGGGGTACTGCAGGGATCAGTGCTTGGGCCCCAGCTATTCACAATATATATCAATGATTTGGATGAGGGAACCAAATGTAATATTTCCAAGTTTACTGATGACACGAAATTAGGTGGGATTGTGAGGAGGATGCAAAGAGGCTTCAAGGCAATTTAGACAAGTTGAGTGAGTGGGCAAATACATGGCAGATGCAGTATAACGTGGATAAATGTGAAGTTATCCACTTCGGTAGGAAAAACAGAAAGGCAGAGTATCATTTAAATGGTGATAGATTGGGAAATGTTGATGTACAAAGGGACCTGGGTGTCCTTGTACACCAGTCACTGAAAGCAGACATGCAAGTGCAGCAAGCAGTTAGGAAGGCAAATGGCATGTTGGCCTTCATAGCAAGAGGATTTGAGTACAGGAGCAAGGATGTCTTACTATAGTTATACAGGGCCTTGGTGAGACCACACCTGGAGTACTGTGTGCAGTTTTGGTCTCCTTACCTAAGAAAGGATATACTTGCCATAGAGGGAGTGCAGCGAAGGTTCACCAGACTGATTCCTGGGATTGCAGGACTGTCGTATGAGGAGAGATTGGGTCGACTAGGCCTCTATTCACTAGAGTTTAGAAGAATGAGAGGGGATCTCATTGAAATGTATAAAATTCTGACAGGGCTAGACAGACTGGATGCAGGGAGGATGTTTCGCCTGGCTGGGGGGGGGGTCTAGAACGAGGGGTCAAAGTCTCAGGATACGGGGTAGGACATTTAGGACTGAGATGAGGAGAAATTTCTTTACTCAGAGGGTGGTGAACCTATGGAATTCTCTACCACAGAAGGCTGTGGAGGCCAAGTCACTGAATATATTTAAGAAGGAGATAGATAGATTTCTAGACACAAAAGGCATCAAGGGGTATGGGGAGAGAGCGGGAATATGGTATTGAGATAGAGGATCAGCCATGATCATATTGAATGGCGGAGCAGGCTCGAAGGGCCGAATGGTCTACTCCTGCTTCTATTTTTCTATGTTTCTATGTTTCTATGTCTATGGAATTTCTACAGTTTTATTATATTCCTGGTCAATCAATTCCTACAGTTCTTCTATGTTCATATTAAATGCCTTTCTACACTTCTACTAAATTCATGGAGAATAATTTACTAACTTTTTACCATGTAAATGGTGAATTAATATCTACATTTTTATTATGTTCATGGTGAATACATTTCCACAGTTTTACTATGTTCATGGTCAAATAATTTCTGCATTTTTACTGTGTTCGTGGTTAGTTAATTTATTTTATATGTGTATTGTCAACAAATTTCTGCTGTTTCACTATGTTCAGGGTCACTAAAGTTGTACAATTTTACTGGCCCAAAAATTCGGCCGTTCCCGGGTGAGTACTCAGTCCGTACTCACCCGTATTGCTTTCCGAAGTGCCGGTTTCCTGCATGCACTGCACATGCGTGGGAAACCGGCACTTCCGGTATGGTGAAGGGGGCGGTTCCTAGGTGAACCGCGTGCGCGCTAGAGGCTGCGCGCACGCAGCACACTTAGATTTTTTTCAGGTTTCTACGCGAGGGTAAGTATTGAAGATTCTACGCTAATAAAAAGGAGGCGTAAGACCCCTTTTGAACAAGGTAAGCGGTTAATTAAGTATAATTTAAAAAAAATTTCAACAGGTTTATCTTTTTTAGATACTTTAAAGAAAGGTAAGTTTATTTTTATAACTTTTAAAAAGTATTTCAATTTTTTCAAAAATTTAAATTTTTGTTTAAAATGGTTAATTTATTTAACTATAGTTATTTTATAAATGAGATGTTTTTAAAAAAAAAATTATTTTAAGTTTAGCTGTTCTTTTGGGGCCGATTTCAATTCACAGATTTGACAGGTCTCCTGTCAAATCTATGAATGAAAGATGGTCTGCTGCCATTGGCTCTCCATGGCCCACGTGATCCCAGGGATCGCATCGCACGAACTGCGCCCCTGGAACACGCAAGCACTGCGCGCCGGCTCTTGGGAGAGGCCCAGGACCCGAAGTTCCTGTGGGCCCAAAACACAACGGCAGGCGCGGTGGGTAAGAGCGCACGCGATCCTTACCCCCGCGGCAAACCGGCCACGCGAATTTCTAGGCCATTATGTTCATGCTCAGTTAATTCTACAGATCTACTATGTTCATGGTGAATAGTTTGCAACCATTTTATCATGTTAATGGTGAATAAAGTTCTACAGTTTTACCATGTTAAGGGTGACAACATTTCCATAGTTTTACCATGTTCACGATCACTGAGTTTCTGCAGTTTGACTATGTTCGTGGTCAATGAATTTCAGCATCTTTACTGTGTCCATGCTTCAGTAATTTATTTTATTACGTGTATCAACAGATTTCTGCAGTTTTACTGTAGTCATAGACAATGAATTTCTACAGTTTACCTATGTTCATAGTCAATGATATTCTACAGTTTTATAATGAGCAAGATCAGTGAATTTTAAGTTTACTATATTCATTGTCAATAAATTTCAGTTTATCCATATGCATGGCCAATGATTTCCAACTCTTTTACTATGGTCATACTCAATGGATTTCTAGAGTTTTTACAATGTTCATTGTCAACACATTTCTGCAGTTTATCCACGTTAATGTTCAATGAATGTCTACAGTTTAACTCCATTTATGGTCAAGGAATTTTTACAAATGATCCATGTTCATGGTTAAGGAATTTCTACAATTTTACTATGTTTATTGTCAATAAATTTCTGCTGTTTATCTATGTTCATGGTCAATTAAATTTTACAGTTTTACAATGAGCAAGATAATTGCATTTGTACAGTTTTACAATATACAGTCAATAAATTTCTACTGTTTTACTATGTTCAATGTCAATGAATATCTACAGTTGATCTATGTTCTTGCTCAAGGAATTTCTACAGTTTTACTAAGTTCGTAGTCAATGAATTTCAACAGTGTTATTATATTCATGGTGAATAATTTACTACAGTTTTACCATGCTAATGGTGAATAAAGTTCTACAGTTTTATTATGTTCACAGTCAATTAATTGCTACAATTTTACAATGTTCAACAGCAGTGAATTTAGAATTTTACTAGCTTCGTGTTGAATTAATTTGCTGTTCATTCAGTGAATTTCTAGAGTTTTACTATGTTTAAAGTCAGTGAATTCAAAGTTTTACTATATTCATAGCCAATGAATTTATACCGTTTTACTATGTTTAACGTACATGAATTTTCACAGTTTTACTATTTTAATGGTCATTGAATTTAGAGTTTAGCTATGTCCATGGTTAAATAATTTCTACAGCTTAACTATGTTCATCGTCAATGAACTTCTACACTTTTACTGTGACCCTCATCAGTGAATTTCTACAGTTTTACTTTGTTCAATGTCAGTGAATTTATAGTTTTACTGTGTTCATGGTTAATTAATTTCTACAGTTTCACTATGGCCCGGATTTCACATTGCGAATGACTTTGAGGGGCTATCAGCGTTAACCGTTATTCTGTGGTAAATTAGAGAGCAACTGCCGGAGTACACACATGTGCAGTTAAACGTGGAAATCCGGAAGTTGCAGTCCGAGTTACCCTGCACCTCCACAAGGTGCGCTATAAGAGTATCTCGCCGGTAGACTCAGCATTGATATCAATGCAAGGGCGTGAAGTTGTGGTACTTAACCACTAGTTACCCACAAAACATAGCAGAAAAGGTTAGGGCTGGTGCATTCAGGTGCAAATGAATTTTTAACGGTGTGATAATTCATAATTATTGCGAAACAACCTCTCTGGCCCTGAAAATTTAATTTTATAAGTGTGGAGTCTCATTCCTTCAGAATTGAATTAGTGTTGGAGATTTTAAAAAATACTCGTTGTTCAGTGTATTTCTACAGCTTTATTATGTTCGTGGTCAAGGAATTTCTACACTCTACCATGATCATGCTCAATGAATTTTTAGTTTAACTATGTTCATTGTCAATAAGTTTCTACAGTTGATCAATGTTCAGGGTCAAGGAATTTCTACAGTTTAACTACATTCAAATTCTATGATTTTGTAATGTTTTACTTTGTTCAGAGACAATTAATATCTACAGTCTTCCTATCCTCATGGGCAATGAATTTAAAAAATATAATTCTTTTTTAACTTTTTCTGTCAGTCTCTTTTATCTCATTCTCTCAATCCCATCTTTCGTTCCTAATCGTTATTTCGCTTTCTGTACATGATTTAAATCTAATTTATACTTCCTGGTTTAGACTCATGTCTCAGTGAGGATTCTTCAATCTGTTGGTTGAAGAGCCTCACTATTTCTTTCCCTGCTCACACTCGCCACAGATTCCGTGTAGAGGAAGCCATGCTGGATCAGGTGCCCGAGTCTCCACTCAAAAGCCCGAGAAAACTCTGTGGGCAGCTGTCAGCGTAGTGAATGGCGAGTGCCGTACCTTCACCGCTGACCGCAAATTCCAGGCCATTGTTCATGGTCATA
Organism: Squalus acanthias; assembly: GCA_030390025.1. Taxonomy (NCBI): domain Eukaryota; kingdom Metazoa; phylum Chordata; class Chondrichthyes; order Squaliformes; family Squalidae; genus Squalus; species Squalus acanthias. The sequence continues at coordinate 43,089,752 of CM059438.1, forward strand.
GTATTTACAGGTTTACTATGTTCATCGTCAATGAATTTACATATTTACTAGATTCATGGTTAATGAATTTCCAGTTCACTGTTGATGACTTTCTACAGTTTTACTATGTTCATGGTGAATGAATTTCTACAGTTTTATGTTGTTCATCATCAATGAAGTTCTGGACTGTTCCTGTGTTCATGGTCAATAAATTTAAAGTATTACTATCTCTGTGGTCAATGAATTTACAGTTTTACTATCTCAATTTTCAATGAACCTCTGCAGTTTAATGAATTTAGTATTGATATATACAGTCAGTTAATGTCTCTATTTATTGTGTCCATAGCCAATAAAGTTACAGATTTCCTGTGGCCATGGTCGATTAATTTATGCAATTTTACTAACCAGGGTCAATTTATTCTTATGACATCGCTGTGTCATTGGTAATAGAATTGACTTTGACCAGAAGTGCTTTAATGACCAATGAATCTAATTAGATGACGAGGCATTTGAATACACTCGTGGGTCGGGTCCCATTTAAATGCGTGTCTGTTTCAAGTCTTTACGTGGCTCGTCAACAGGATCATCCAGCGAGTACGCAGAACCCATGGGAGGGCTGGGTTCTCAGGTGTTGGGGAGGACTGGGTTGATCTATAATTGACAGTACAGACGGCTTCCCATTTCACCAAGCATGGATTACACCACCGCAGGGGAGACATAGCGGAGTTACCGTGTTGTCTGGTTAGTGCTCATAGAGCCACTCACTCGTAGAGCCATACCCATAATCATCATCTGATGCTTTTGCTTTATTACTAATAATATTTTACATACAGTTCAATGATTAAAAAACACAGGGCCGGATATTCTGATCCCTACGGGTGGGTACGCGCATAGGGCTTGCTTTTACCAGGATAAGAATAGAAAAAAAGTAAAAAAAAAAATTCTCTCAACTGATTCATCATTTAAAAATACTTTTAAAAAAAGGTAAGTTTATTTTTAGCCCCGTAAAATACTTGAATTATTTTTTTCAAAAAATTAATTTGTGTTTAAAATACTTAATTTATTGTAATTTCAAGTCATTTTAAAAATGTGATTTAAAAAAAAATTATTTAAAGTTTTACTATGTTTTTTCATTGATCTCCATTCATATATTTGACAGGTCTTCCTGTCAAATGTATGAAGGGAGATTCCCTTCTGTGATTGGCTCCCCATGGCCCACGTGATCCCAGGGACGCTGCGAACTACATGCGCCTCTGGGATACGTGGGCCCTGCACACTTGGAGTTTGGTGAGGCCCAGCATCGGAAGTGTGCGCATCCCGGGAGCCCTCAGATTTTTCCAGATCGCAGTCCTCCGCCCGCAGGAGGCCTGCGATTAGAAAATACGGGCCAATGTAATTACAATTTAATCTCTAACAACGATAATAGTAAAACATGCAGGGACTACTTACATAGACTGGTTAGTTCTTAAGCACAGACAATACACCAACGATTACTGATCACTAAAGATCTGTAATATTTCCAGTGTAAGAGCAATTGTTAGTCTTGATGTGTTTTGAGAAGGCATTGTACCTCTCAATCTTAAGGTATTGCAGTAGAGAGTTGTTATTCTTGAGTCATTTACCTCCAGCACCCATTACGAAGCCAAAGAACTGGATTGACGAGCCCTTGGTCATGTCAATGATCTGGGGTTCCAGACGCTTATATTTCTCGTTCTTTTCCACCCATGCCCTCTCAAGCGCCCTGTTGTTATTTTCATACCGAACCGTCACATTGACCACCGCCACCTCCTGCCCTTTGTGGTGAAAATAATTTCGGGCTTCCACAGTCTCTCATCCCATGTTGTGAACCTGGGTTCGATATGCGACGTCCATCCGTATTTGGACACTCGTTCTTTCAATTTGTCCAAAATTTTATTGTGGTGCTTGATCCTTCCATTCTTGACTGCGGGGCAACGTCCGGATATGCGTTCTAGTGATTCGTTTGGCACCAAGCATCTTCTACACACTTTTACCGCATTGCTGCAGCCATATGATAGATGTAACCCTCTAGGTGCACCCTCAGTAGTAAACCTAGAGGGGTATAGGTTACACCTCAGTAGTCAACCCAGAATGAATTGTGACTGTTTAGGGTTGTGAAATGTGTTTGTCCATGAGTTGGATGTCCTGTCGTTCCTGTAATAGTGGATTCTGGAGCCTTGGCACTGGAGCTTTGCCCATCTGGCGAATTCCCACTTTCTCTAGTCCGCGTATCTGTTTTCAGGTTTGTTTGTCTCATCGATCCTGAATATTCTCAACTTCAATTCTATTGGTGGTTCAGGCAATCTGGGTGTATCACTGCCTTCATTGGCCTGGGGTTCAGTGGGTTCAAAGAACTCCTCAATCAAGGTTTTCAAGTTCCTGAGCCTCATTATGTTTTCTCGATTATATCGGCAGGGAGACGTAGTATCTCCTTTACTGACCTCTTTATAAGTTGATCCAGTTTAGTAAGTGTATTTTGAGATACCTCCGTTAGAATGTGATAATATATATGCAGAATAATGTGTGTTTTCAGGATTTCAAACTTCTGGGTTGGCTTGAGTTCGACTTCCTTCAGACTCGCTATCTGCGTACTGAGCTTTACAGACCACTTGTCCTCCTGTGGGTCAATTCGAACTCTGAGATATTTCTCCAGTTCCCCTGGAGGGATGTAGCTCACCAGGCTTCCGCTGATCTTCCAATTTTCTTTGCTGTTATATAGGAACGTCTTCCTGGTACAACTCAAATGGAAGCCAGCTGTTTTCTTAATATTTATATTGAGACCAGTGTTCTTGCAAAATGACTGCAGGATTTTTAGGTTTGCAGCCATTCCAAAGTAGGAGTCACCGAACATGGCGATGTTGTCCGCAGATGCTAGTGAAGAGCAATTGATTGATCTGTTATTGAGCTTCATTGCTACCCCCGGATTTGCTCTTTCTAGAGAACAGAGAAGGGGATCCATCGTGATATTGAATAACAGGGGTGAAAGAGGGTCACCTTGCTTGACTCCCCTTCTGCTGTGGATTGGTTCTATCACTCTCTATAACCGTCGTGGTGCCAGTATAGAGGCTCTCCACAAGCTGAATGAACCTTCTCAGTACTCCCATCCTCTTTAGACCTGCTGATAGTATCTTATGTCCAACCGCTTATGTCCAACCGAGTCAAAAACCTTTGCTAAATCCTTATTGTTGCTCTTGGGCCCCCTTTATTATATTTTGGAGGACGACAATGTTTTCATTGCACCCTGAGGTCGCTGCCATGAAACCCTTCTGCCGTGGGTTGAGTTCCACTGCTTTGGAGAGTCTCTTCATGATTATTTTCGTAAAGAGTCGGAGCAACATCAGCCCGATCGTAATGGGCCTCCAATTATCGATGTTCTTAAGGAGCTCTGCATCCTCGGTTTTCGGAATCAGCACTGTTTGGCATTTCTTAAAGCCTCCAGTATGGTTGCCGATTTAAGCCATAAAGAGAAGAGGCGTGGGAGTAGGTTTCATCGTCTCCCGTAATATTCAGAAGGTCCTCGACCTTCATGCCATCTGGCCCGGCTGCACTCTTTTCCTTGATCCCCTGGTGCGCCGATTCAACCTAGTCGGTCTTGGTGGCTGCCATCAGAGTGTTTTGATCAGTATGTCCACTGTAAGCTGCCGATCTATTGATGTTAGCCTTGTTATTCGGATGGGATAGTTTTGCGATGAAGCAATTCTCAAGTTCCTCCTTGCAGTTTGCTGCAGCTGGAACGCCCATGATTTGGCGTGCCAGCCTTTTCCTGTCTTTTTGGTACAGTGTCTGAACAAGTCTGAATTCGGCCTTCTTGGAGCAGAGTTGTGAGCCTTCGCGGCTCTGTGCTCGTTTTTCTGATTGTTGCCCGCCTTCTTCCTCTTGGCGTTGCGAGGTTTAGATGTATAGTCGTCCAGCACCGTCTCCGTAATACTCTCTATTAGACCTGTGCGCAGGTCTCTGATCTCTTGGTTATCCACATTACGGAGTAGCTCCTCTGCCGTGGCGCGCTTATCTGAAATCTCCTTGTTGGACTTTGATTTCAGTATTTTGCCGATCTGCCTGTTGATGCCTCGACAACCCTGGAACTGTTGTTCCAGCTCTAGCAGCAGTTCAATTTCCTCCACCAACCAAATGGTCTGTTTACCGTTTTTTTTTCTTAGGAATGAGTGCTGCAATTCTTTTCTCATTCCTCAAGTGATGCGTGATTGTGCCGCTCATGCTGGCTGAGACCCCTTTGAGCTGTGAATATAAGTTCACAAGCTTCGCAGGAGAAAAGGCTTTCTGTGTTAGGTAGCCCCCTACCTTTACATTCGGCGTAGTGGCATGCCGTTGAGTGGTGCTCTCTGCTTTTATTGCACTTCCCACACCTTGTTTGGGAGTTTTTAAAAATCTGATGAATCTTGCCCAGGTGTGTCCTGAACAAGCCAACCGTATGGTATACTTCATTGCATCAAAAGCAAAACAGGCTATCAATTGAGTAGTGGATGATTATTGATGCCTGTTGGTTTCTGTCTTGCTGAGGCTCAATTCGAATGCCTTCATAATAGGCGGAATTATCTGTGGTTGCTTGGCCCGTTGGTGTATTGTCTGTGGCCGGCTCAGTTTCCGTTCCCATGGTGTTCTCTAGGCGAGTGTTGTGGTAGATTTGGGTTGGAATGGTTACACTTGCCGCCTGGCCTTCCAGGGAAGTGGGGCCCTCATCCATAACCTCCGTGTTGTCATCTCCTACTGGCCTCCCAGTTCTATTGGCTCTGGCTACCAGAACTGGGCACCAACAGGGCAGGTGGTCAGATCTTGTTGGTCTCAAATCCTTCTCGCTGGTCTGGGTGGAGGAGGATGTTTGCACAGGTTATGCAGCAATTGCACTTGGCGCAGTGTGCCGCTGCGATTGGCACATCTACGGGGACGTTGTTTGTCTGGGACACGTCCCATCCGGGTAGAATTGGCCCCCTTGGAGTTATCCGCCATTTTTTCTTGTATTTTAATTGCCGCTGCCCGCTGGGGCAGTGAGCTGTGCAGATCACTCTCCAACTCGTATTCTTTGGAAGTTGCTTTGGCCAACGATGAATGATGTTACTGACGGGACCCCACGGGGAGGTATGACTCACTATGATCGGTGAGAATACGAAAGAGGATCACAGCTACTTGTAACTATCCAGATTCAGCAACAACTTCCCCCAAGAGAGTCATAGTCACTCCCACCATTTTTTCTTGTATTTTAATTGCCGCTGCCCGCTGGGGCAGTGATCTGTGCAGATCGCTCTCCAACTCGTATTCTTTGGAAGTCATAACTCATACTTAAGGACACTCTGGGTCTATTAGCTCCATTAAGTGAGTACATATTTCGAGTATTAAAGTGGCTCGTCCACAAAGTCATATCCAGCTTATGCCACAGCACATAAAAATATGTTGGCACGAGGTCTTGGGTTGGTCAGGGCCTGCAACAGAAAAAAAATTGTAAAGCCTGCTGTGCAATTAAGGGAGACGGATTCACTGAGTTTTATTATTAGGTCCAGCCATAGTTCGTTTCCGGGAGCCGACCTGTAAAATCGATGATAAAAGATGTTGGTATTAATATTTAAATAATCATTAATGCAGATTCTGTACCAATTTAGGTGTCGTTAAAAATTTGACGTAGCTCCAGGGTTAATGATATAGCGAGCCTTGATGTACTCTTGGCGAAAGTAGTAAACCTTTCAATTTTCAAAAATTTCATCAGTGAGTTGTTTTTCCATGAACCATTTTCCCCTGGCTCCCATGACGAAGCCAAAGTATTTAACAGAGGTGCCTTTGGTTAGATCCAAGATTTGATAGTTAAGGTGGCTATATTTGGCACACTTTTCATCCCAGGCATTTTCAAGTGATCTGTTATTATCCTCCCATCTTATTGTGACATCGACCACACCAACTTCAGACTCCTTTTTAAAAATTAAGTCTGGTTTCCATAGTTTACCTTCACTGTCGATGATCCTGGGCTCCACAAATGTAGTCCAACCATATTTGGACACATGGGGGGCTAAATTCGATTGATTTGCGGCTCCCGTTAGCGCCCTCTAGCGCTAGCGCCTGGGCATGGCACCGCTAACACCTCCCGCAAAATTCAGCGGGAGGTGAGCGGCGGCACTAACCGTTAGCGCTGCGCCGCCAACAATGATGTCATCGCCGTGCGCAGCGCCCCACTCGTGCCCCGGCTGTAATATTGGGTGGCGCCCCCCCTGACTTACTGCTGGACGCTATGTCCGCCGGGGTCAGGGGGTCTACCTGCGGCCGGGGCGGCGCTAGTTAAAGGGGAGGTGGCGGCCGGCCACTTTTGTTGCTGGCCGCCTGCCAGCACCTGCCCCCGTTGCTGTCCCCGGCCCCCCCGTGAAGCCCCCCCGCAGGGTGCCTGCTGCTCTCCGTGAGCCTGGCCCTCCTCGAGGGCTGGGCTCATTTGCCGGCACTCCCGATCCCTGGTGGCCCAGCTGGGCGCCAGGACGTGCTGCACCAGGCCCCTCCCCTTTAATAAGGGGAGGAAGGCCCGCAGTACCGCGGCGCATAACGCTGCGATATTGGCTCGCAGCACCCCAAGAGGGGCACGGGGCGCTTCCAGTAGCGCCCCTCCTCCCTCTCGGGACACTACCTGGGAAAATCGGCCGCGGGGGCGGTAATATTTTTGGGGCGCTAAAATTAGCGCCCTGGCGAAGGTAGCGCCACAAGCGCTACCCAATTTTTACCTCATGGTCTTTAAGCTTTTCTACGATCTTATTGTGCCGCTTGATTTTGGCGTTTTTAACCGCCATGCACCTACCGGAGATGTGCGCGAAGGTCTCTATCACCCCGTTGCACCTTCTGCAGGTTTTAATAGGATTGGTTCTGCCGTGTGATAAGGTGCTTCTCGTAGGGTAGAGATTACACCGTAATAATAAGCCTTTTATAAATATTGACTGCTTCACATTATGAAATGAATTTGTCCAGCAATTAGATGTCCTGTCATTCTTGTAATATCTGATACCTTGGGCTAGGAGATTCGCCCACCTCTCGAACTCCCACGCTCTCCAACCCTTGTACCTATTCCTGGGCTTTCTTTTGCTGGGGAGATGGGCGCGTGCGTGTCTCGCAGCTCCACTATAGCCTCAGGTACGGGAGGGAGATTGTGGAGATGTTTTCTCCTGTGCTCAGGAATTCCTCGATCTCTGTAAGGGCCTTCAGTTTCCTTAATTTTAATGCAGAGTTGGTGGTGTTCTCTCCACAGAATTCAAAGGAGGACCTAATAACCACATCATCGGAACCCTCAAGAGACTCGAGCTTCCTAATGATGGCTGAAGGGATTAGGATTTCTAGTTTAGGTAGGCCCAGGCCTCCATCTCTGTTGGCAGAATACAAGATTCCATCTGTAACATCAGAGGGAAGGTGAAGTATATCTTTCACTCCCTTCTTGATCAAACGATCAAGCTCGATTAAAGTATTTTGTGAGGCCGCGGTCAGGGTCAGGTGATAGTACAACCTAGGGATGATGTGCGTCTTTAGGATTTCAAGTTTTTGTGTGGGCTTTAACTTGGATTCCTTTAGACTCACCATCCATGTATCGAGTTTATTTGCCCATCTATCCTCCCGCCCAAGGATCGATCCGTGCTCCCAGGTATCTCTCAGACTCCCCTGGGGGGGATATAGCACACGGGGTACCCATTCAACCACCAGTTGTCAAGGTGGTTGTAAATGAAGGCATTAGCTTTACTAATGAGATGGAAACCCGCCGTCTTATTCGCGTTTATGCGCAACCCTGTATGTTCGCAGAATGATTGGACGATCTTTAAGCTTCTTGTCATTCCTGCGTAGGAGTCGCTGAGGACAGCTATATCGTCCGCAAAAGCGAGTGATGAGAAAAATATAGGTTTGTTGTTATACCTCATCGCCACACCCATGTTGGCCTGATCGAGCGAGCACAGAAGGGGGTCCATTGTAATATTGAATAAAATTGGTGAAAGAGGGTCGCCCTGTTTGACGCCTCTCGGAATGGATATTGGGTCAGTTGTGAACCTGTCACCTTCTATCACTGTGGAAGTGTTTGTGTAAAGGTCCTCAATGAGGTGGATAAATGTCTTGGGCACACCCATCCTTCCAAGGGCCTTGGAAATCATTTTGTGACCCATGGAATCCAAAGCCTTTGCCAGGTCAATAAAGACAACGGCTAGCTCCTTTTTGTTTCTGTTAGCCCCTCTTGATGATATTTTTAAGGATAGCAATGTTTTCATTGCACCCGGGGTGGCAGCTATGAATCCCTTCCAACGGGGATTAAGAGCGACAACTTCACTAAGCCTTTTAGCCATGATTTTATTGAACAGACGGAGCAATAGTGGCCCAATGGTGATCGGCCGCCAGTTGTCTGTAGCTACAATAACTAATCCAGAGTCACAGTTACTCCCGCCGTTTACCCACGCTTCATTGAATTTCTTCACGTTAACATTCGCGCCACACAAGTGCCAGGCAATGACTATCTCCAACAAGCGAGCGTCTAACCACCGCCCCTTGACATTCAACAGCATTACCATCGCCGAATCCCCCACCATCAATATCCTGGGGGTTCACCATTGACCAGAAACTTAACTGGACCAGCCACATAAATACTGTGGCAACAAGAGCAGGTCAGAGGCTGGGTATTCTGTAGCGAGTGTCTCACCTCCTGACTCCCCAAAGCCTTTGCACCATCTACAAAGCACAAGTAAGGAGTGTAATGGAATACTCTCCATTTGCCTGGATGAGTGCAGCTCCAACAACACTCAAGAAGCTCCACACCATCCAGGACAAAGCAGCCCACTTGATTGGCACCCCATCCACCACCTTAAACATTCACACCCTCCACCATCGGCATACCGTGGCTGCAGTGTGTACCATCTACAAGATGCACTGCAGCAACTTGCCAAGGCTTCTTCGGCAGCATCTCCCAAACCCACGACCTCTACCACCTAGAAGGACAAGGGCAGCAGGTGCATGGGAACACCACCACCTCCAATTCCTCTCCAAGTCACACACCATCCTGACTTGGAAGTATATCACCATTCCTTCATCGTCACTGGGTCAAAATCCTGGAACTCCCTCCCTAACAGCACTGTGGGAGTACCTTCACCACACGGACTGCAGCGATTCAAGAGGCGGCCCACCACCACCTTCTCAAGGGTAACTAGGGATGGGCAATACATGCTGTCCTTGTCAGCGACGCCCACATCCCATGAATGAATAAAACAAAATTAATCTACCCAATTTCATAGTAAAACTACAGTGGTTGTCTGTCTGTATTAATCTGAGGATGTATGCACTTGCCTAATTCTGAGAAGATTAAGTAAATATATGATGGGTTGTTTTATTACTATTCTTGCAATGCATAGAAAGTTGTCTCCTACTTAGGTCAATAGCTTGCCACAATTTTAGACTTTTAATTACAACAATTAATTCTTAAGCATTTGCTCACATTTACTCCCCACAACACATGGACTGAACAAGGATGCCCGGAGATGACTAGCAGACATGCTCCATTGAAGCCTCTGCAGTGGAAACATAGTCACTCTGGACTCAATATCGAGTTCAACAATTTTAGATCATAACCTCGGCCCCTATCACATTTATATTTTATTTTTTCATCCACCCTTTTGTTTGGCCCCCCCTTTTTTTTCCTCCCAGAAGCTGGCATCTGTCCTTCATTCTGCCAGTGCATTTCACACTTCATTTAGCCTTAACCTGTCACATTAACACCTCCTCTTGCCTTGATCATCTCTTAATGTCTCTTAATCTCTCCTTTTGTTCTTTCATCCCCTCCCCCTTTTCCCAGCTTTATCCTTGCTTTAAATCTATTTCATTTCCTGCTTTTTCCAGTTCTGACGAAAGGTCTTCGACCTGAAACGTTAACTCTGTTTCTCTCTCCACGGATGCTGCCTGGCCTGCTGAGTTTTTCCAGCATTTTCTGTTGTTATTTCGGATTTCCAGCATCCGCAGTATTTTGCTATCGTCACATTATTGAACTCTGATTAGACACCAATCTGGCCAAGATCTCATTGCTGTTTGTGACTGCCACATTTCCTGCATTACAACAGTCACTACACTTCAAAAGTGCTTAATTGGCTGGAGTGGCAGCCTCGATATTGTGCTAAAGTCTCTGGAGTGGGAATTGAACTCAGAGGCAAGAGTGCTACCCACTGAGCCACAGAGGACACCTCATCGACCTCTACTTTTTTGCAAATGTTTATGTGGCAACTAGCCAATAGAAGTCATGCACAGCACACACTAGTCAAATCTGGATAATCAGAAAACAGTGCAGTGCATTAGGCCAACATCAGGACTTTGTACTTATTTAAGGATTACATGAAAACATAATGTGCATTTGTCCTTCCATTCAGGTACAACTATTCAGTTTTCAATATGCACTGATACAGTATTCAGCACTGTCATTTATTAAACAGTCAATATTTGTACACTTAAAAGAGAGTCAGTATAGGGAATAGAGTCTGCTAAATATCTCAAAAATGTAAATCAAAAATGACATTTTCAATGACAAGAAAAATTATTCCAAAGATGGCTTGCTGAAATATTAATTTTGAAAAACAAATGTTGAGAAAATGTAGAAAGTCTCAAAGAAAGGCTGAGTGCAGAATTTGTGCTGTTATTTTTGAACCATAGAGCATTAGACCCTTCGAAAAGTTTCCCTGGGTCTCTGCCTTTCCTTCTTCACTGCTCCAGCTCCTCCTGGCCCCACAAAGGAAAGAAAAACACTTGCCTTTTTCAGCCTCTTCCATAGTTTATCTTCCTCTGACCGGCTTTGTCCTGACAAAAGCCACAGCGGTATCCTCACTCTGGCCTGAGTTAAAATTGTAGTCAGGCCTCAATGACTTCATCAGGACCCAACATGTAAGGAAGGACCCCACTGGCTTCCTTGCTGTCTGCTCAAGAGAGCAGTAGCTCAGGGCATTTAAACTGCCTACCCACCCGGTTTCCATTGAGCAGGTAGGGTTAAAATTGCCCTCATTGACCTTTGCTGACGTGCAGTTCCTGAGATGCTGGTTATCCTCTAGTACCTGCTAGATGGACCAATTGTGTTCTCACTTGACATTCATGCATGTTTCCAGCAGGATCTTTGGATGGCAATTAGGAGCGGGAACCCTGTCCAGTTCTTCTTTTCCTAACCCAGGGACACTGAATCCAATTGTAACACCACTATCGCTTCCCTGACTGAGAGCAACTAATCCCAGCAGTTAAACCTTGCACTTTACTAGTCTATGGGGCTCAGTTACATAATGGATAAACTCCTGGGGGGGAAAAATTCAGTCACCCCGAAAAAGTTAGCACCACCACGCCATAAATTGAGTGGTAGCGCCCCATGCAGGAGGCGGGGCGCTACTGGAAGCGCTCCCCCTCCTTCCTGGGGCGCTACCGTTCAATATCACGGCGCTACGTGCAACAGCGGCACGCGCGTCGCCACGTAGCGCTGTGGTAATACAGTCCTCCCTCCCCTGATTAAAGGGGAGAGGCCTAGCGCAGCGTGCACCGGGGCTCTGCTGGATCACCGGGGAGTGGGGTGCCAGGAAAACAGCCTGGCACTCAAGAAGAATGCATGGCTGAGCGATTGCGGCCGGCGCCCCACATCAAGAAGCGAAAGGTGGCAGGTGCTGGCAGGCGGTCCCCCAACAAAATGGCCACCCGGCACCTGCCCTTTATTTTGCGCCGCTGCGGTTGCAAAAACGCCACCCTGACCCTGTCGTACATATCATCCGGCGGTAGGTCAGGGGGTCGCGACCGAAGTTTGCGGCCAGGGCGCAAGCGGGGCGCTGCGTACGGCGATTACATCATCGCCGGAATGCAGTGGCGCGTGGCGCTTCCGGCTACCGCTGCTGCTAACTTCCCACTGAATTTGGCAGGAGGCCTGGGCGCGAGAGGCGCTAAGCAACCCAATTCTTCCCCCCCTGGTATTTTGAGGGAACTAAGTACAGGATTTAAGGTGAGTGTGGATGGTTTGTGTCAGTATGGCAATGTTGTGCAGTGTCTTGTTTGTTATTCTAGATAACCCTGGGAAGGAAAGGATGGGCTTTATTTAGAATTCACTTTGTTGGGACCTCCACGTTGAAATTCTGCATTCAGAATTATCTGTCAACTTTCTTGAGTGTACGTTGCAGCTATTTTCCTTTAAACCAAGCTGCACTTCTAAATCTAAAACTGCACTTACCTAAACTGGCCACCCATACTATCCAAATGAGAACAATTCCAACTTGGAGCAATTTAGATCGGAAATCATTGCCGGCCCCTCACCCATCCCTAACTTTGTTATTTCGCTGGTGTTCATCGGAATTACTCAGAATCAACGAAGCCCGGGTTTCCATGATCAAACATTTAAGTTTGAGCTTTCCTGCTTTCCCATCATTAGCCGTTCAGACATCATAGCTACATGAAACTTTAGTTGCTCAGTGGATGTATTATGATCGTCAAATGCAACATTTGTCTAGTGAGGGGCTTTTCATTCCTTACTTGCAAATACAATGTGTAACCTATAGGTACCTGGGTGGAGTGTGACCCGGATGAGATGTTCAAGTATCTGAGGGCATTTAGCCTGCAGAAATGTTTCATTCAATTTCCCTTTTCCATGATTTTGTGTATCAGCAGCAGGTGCAATCCGACACCATGTAGAGTCATTCTATTGTGAAACAGGTACAACCATTCTGACTTCTGACTTGTGGAATAGTTACTCAGGATCCATTTGAACACCCTCTACTGCAGATTTTATTTCCCAAACCTTACAATGGGCACAGTTCCAAACATATTTGAAATGAGATATGTGGTCCAATCCTTTGTATGCGTAGCCTCATCTCTAACTGCGTATCGGAGAGACTTTTTGTGAAATGAACACCTCCCAACACGTATAAAACATGCAAGGTCTGATGGAAATAAGGGGCTAGATTTTCTTCTCTTCGGTAATTTTAGCATAAAAAGTAGATTTGAGTAAAAAATGCTGCAATGTCAGCAGAAAGTGTCTGTTTTTAGTGCCACTGTGATGACTTCCTCCCTTCCTAAAATACATTGATGAACATTAACGGCAAACTTAACTGCATCCTGCAGAATGTGCACGTTACTCCAGGTCTCACACACAGTTACCATAAAGAGGAACATTTCCAATACCACAGCAATGAATGAAGTAAATAGCATGGAGGAGTTTTTAGTATGGGCGTAGCAGCCATTCCAGGATAGAGCTCTGGAGCAGCAAGAGGAGAGGCTGGCAATGGGTGTGTGGATGGTACGAGAGCCGCACATATTGCAGCTGGCACTGCCCCGGGCACTGGGTGTACCGCAATATAGTCAACTACCTGGTCATCACCGAGGAGAAGTGCCTCAAGAGGATCGGTCTCATTGTGGAAGCTATCACCGAGTTGTGCTGCCTGCAGGTGTAGTTACCCATCTACCTGTGGCTCAGTGGGTAGCACTCTCGCCTCTGAGTCAGAAGGTTCAAGCCCCACTCCAGAGCCTTCAGCACAAATTCTAGACTAACACTTAAATTGGAGTACTGAGGGAGTGCTGCACTGTCGGAGGTGCAGTCCTTCGGATGAGACGTCAAGCCGAGGCTCTGTTTACCCTCTCAGCTGAATGTTAAGTATCCCAGGGCACTATTTTGAAGAAGTGCAGGGGAGATCCCCCCATGCCCTGGCCAATATTTAACCCTCCACCAACATCACTCAAAACTGATTATCTGGTCATTATCACATTGCCATTTGTGGGACCTTGCTGTGCGTAAATTGGCTGCTGTGTTTCCTACATTACAACAGTGACTACACTTCAAAAAGTAATTCATTGGCTGTAAAGCATTTTGGGACGTCATGAGGTCCTGAAAGGTGCTCCATAAATGCAAGTCTACCTTTCTTTCTTCACCCTGCACTACCAGTGGGACCAATGTCTCCATATCCACAACTTTGATGCTCGAGGAATTTTCCAGGGACACCACACGAGCTAGCCAGCCAGCCATCTTGGTTTAGTTTTGGACGTCCTTCCTGCACAATTAAAAAAATACAGGCTGCAAGATAGATTAAAAGTGAATTAATTTTATTAAGTTCTTCAGTGTTTCTGATTTACATGTTTGATGCATTTTGATGCTGTGTCTGCTTTTCATAAGAGCAGGAGTAGGCCTTGTGGCCCTTTGAGCCTGCTCTGCCATTCAATAAGATCATGGCTGATCTTCGACCTCAACTCCACTTTTCCGCCCGATCCCCATGTTCTTTGATTTCCCTAGAGTCCAAAAATCTATCCATCTCAGCCTTGAATATACTCAACAACTCGAATATACTCAACAACTCAGCATCCACAGCCGTTTGGGGTAGAGAATTCCAAAGATTGACAACACTCTAAGTGAAGAAATTCCTGCTCATCTCAGTCTTAAATGGCCGACCCCTTATCCTGAGACTATGCCCCCTAGTTCTAGACTCTCCAGACAGGGGAAACGACCTCTCAGCATCTACCAAAACAATCCCCCTCAGAATCTTATATGTTTCAATGAGATCACCTCTCATTCTTCTAAACTCCAAAGTGTATAGGCCTATTCTACTCATTCTCTCCTCATAGGACAACCCTCTCATCCAAGGGATCAATCTAGTGAAACTTTGTTGCACCGCCTCTAAGGCAAGTATGGCCTTCCTCAGATAAGGAGTTCAAAACTGTGCACAGTACTCCAGGCGTGGTCTAACCAAAGCCCTGTACAATTGTAGTAAGACTTCCTTACTCTTGTACTCCAACCCCCTTGCAATAAAGACCAACATGCTACTTGCCTTCCTAATTGCTTGCTGTACCTGCATGCTAACTTTCTGTGTTTCCTGTACGAGGACACCTACATCTCTCTGAACACCAACATTTAATAGTTTCTCACCATTTAAAAAATATTCTGTTTTTCTATTCTTCCTACCAGATTGAATAACCTCACATTTCCACACATTATACTCCATCTGCCACCTTATTGTCCACTCACTGAACCTGTCTATATCCCTTGGCAGGCTCTTTGTGTCCTCCTCACAGCTTACTTTCCCACCGAGCTTTGTATCGTCAGCAAACTTGAATACATTGCACTCAGTCCCTTCATCTAAGTCATTAATATAGATTGTAAATAGCTGAGGCCCAAGCACTGATCCTTGCGGCACCCCACTAGTTACAGCCTGCCAACTGGAAAATGACCCGATTATCCCTACTCTCTGTTTTCTGTCCATTAACCAATCCTCTATCCATGCTAATATATTTCCCCCAACCCCATGAGCCCTTATCTTGCGTAGCAACTTTTATGTGGCACCTTATCGAATGCCTTTTGGAAATCCGAATATACTACATCTACTGGTTCCCCTTTATGAACCCTGCTGGTTACATCCTCAAAAAACTAATAAATTTGTGAAACACGATTTCCCTTTCATAAAACCATGCTGACTCTGCATAATCATATTATGATTTTCTAAGTGCCCTGTTACCACTTCCTTAATAATGGATTCCAGCATTTTCCCGACGACTGATGTCAGGCTAACTGGCCAGTAATTCCCTGTTATCTCTCTCCCTCCTTTCCTGAATAACGGGGTTACATTTGCTACCTTCCAAACTGCTGGGACCGTTCTAGAATCTAGGAGTACAAATACACAAATCACTAAAAGTTGCGACACAGGTTAGCAAGGCCATAAAAAAGCAAACCAAGCTCTAGGGTTTATTTCTAGAGGGATAGAATTGAAAAGTAGGGAAGTTATGCTAAACTTGAATCGAACCTTGGTTAGACCACATTTAGAGTACTGCGTACATTTCTGGTCGCTGTATTATAAAAAGGATGTAGAGGCACTGGGGAGGGGGCAGAGAAGATTTAAAAGGATGATACCAGAAATGCGAGGGTAAACATATCAGGAAAGGATGAACAGGCTGGGTCCCTTTTCTCTTGATAAAAGAAGGCTGAGGGGTGACCTAATAGAGGTCTTTAAAATTATGAAAGGTTTTGATAGAGTGGATACAGAGAGAGTGTTTCCACTTGTGGGGAAGTGCATAACTAGAGGCCATCAATATAAGATAGTCACCAAGAAATCAAATAGGGAATTCAGAAGAAACCTCTTTACCCAGAGAGTGGTGAGAATGTGGAGCTCGCTACCACAGGGAGTGGTTGAAGCGAATAGTATAGATGCATTTAAGGGGAGGCTGAACAAGCATATGAGGGAGAAGGGAATAGAGAGTTATGCTGATAGATTTAGATGAGGAAAGATGGAAGGAGGCTCGAGTGGAGCATAAACGTCGGCATGGACTGGTTGGGCCGAATGACCTGTTTCTGTGCCGTATATCCTATTTAATCCTATGTAAATCTATGAGACAGTGGCCGAGGTCGTCGGGGGGCAGGGGGCAGCAATCAAAAGGGGTCGGGAGGCGGCTAGCAGCAGCCTGTGAATTTAATTCGGAGGCGGAAGTAGCTTATTGTTGAGGTGGGAGGACCAGGAGTACTCCTCCTGGGCCCTGGCTCCACATGAAGGTAAGTTTAAAAAAAAATTAAACTTACCTTTCTGGTGGTAAGTCCTCCAGCGGTCCCTTTAAGGATGGGTGGTTTGGCTGCTAAGCGCCAGAGAATACTGACTGCAGCACGCTCGGAGCATGCAGCACGCACAGGGCACGCAACACACACGGAGCATGCAACACGCACGGAGCATGCAGCACGCACGGAGCATGCAACAGGGTGGAATAATCTCCCTTAAATCCACGCATTTTAATATTTCCCAGCAATTGACATCTCTGCTACCCAATCAGTACATTGAAGAAAACCTTCAAAATGCCTTGTATATTATGACTGTTTAATATGTGGAATCCCTTTAACTATTTGTAAATACATAAAGTTTTGAAACCTAGTTGAGTGTTCATAACTACTTGTTACCCATAGCACCTGCTTTTCTACACAGCTCTAATCAAAGAGTTCAAAGAAATGTATGAAAACAGATGATATTTCTGAGTACAACAACAACTTGCAGTTCCATAGCACCTTTAATGTAGGCAATGTCACGAGGTGCTTCACTGAGGGAAAAATAAACCTTAACGGACAGTGTGGCAGGGTGGAAGAGTTATGCACATAAACCAAAAGCTTGGTCAAACCGATTAATTTAAGAAGGTTTTAAGCAGATTTCAGAAGGACATGACACACTGGTGAAATAGGCAGACACATGACAGATGAAATTTAATGCAGTAAAGTGTGAAGTGATGCATTTTGGTAGGAAGCATGGAGAGGCAATATAAACTAAATGGTACAATTTTAAAGGGGGTGCAAGAACAGAGAGACTTTGGGGGTGTATGTACACAAATACGTAAAGGGTAAGTCGTGTTAAATTTTTTGAGGAGGTAGCTTCTCACATTCCACATCCCCCTCATTCCACAATCTCTTCTGATTTACAAGCTGCACATGGTGTAAGTATGCACCTCTTGTTTTATCCCCCTCCCCTCACCACAACCCTACCCTTGTGCCTTCCTCATTTCAGACACCTAAGCCTGCCCAGCCAGTGGTTGGCCAAGAAGAGGGAGAGGAGAGTGAAGAAGAAGAAACACCATCACTCGATTTCACACTCTCAGCCACCAACTCCTCGAGGTTGTCCTGCAAGGCCATCTGCAGTGTCCCCCACTGCAAGTCAGCAGCCTTCCACCAGTCATGCTGCAGCCACTGGGGTAGCACTGCGTAATAGCATTAGAACAGGCACTCACTAAGGGAATGCACAAGGGTGATGAGTTGATTTTTACATTAGTTGATGTAATATTGGATGCGTTTCTTGGATTAGAAAGTTTGCTTTGTGATGGCTTTTATTTCAGCATTGTGGTCAAGAGGACACGGTGCTGGTCAGTACAGAGGGAAGGTAAGGTGTGGGACTGATGTTGAAAGGGGAGTTGGGGTTGTGTTCACTGGTACCGCAGGCGGATGATTCGATCCCGGATATCCCGGCCAGAAAGGGGCTGTCTGGGTTGCATCTTTCCATCTGCTTCTTCCTCTTCTGCTTCCTCCATTTCTGCTTCCTCCTCCCTCTGCGAACAACTTGTCCCCTTTGTTGCCTCTGCCCCATCTCCACGTGATGCTGCAGCCCAAGGGGGACTGCAACTAGAGCCGCCAGGACTGGGAGCAAGTGGTGTTCCCAGAGGCCTTCTTTTGCAAGCCAAGGCCTTGCAAACGTCCAGCAGCAATCCCTGCACTCTTTAACAACTTTTTAAATGTATTGTACAAAGCCACTACTCCACAAAATGTAAAGAAACCAGTCCAAAAGCAAAAGTCTAAACTTACCTAAAGGTTGTGTGTGTCCTTTTAAGAAGCACTGACAGTGGCTCCGTCATACTGCTGTACGCACATTCTTGCGTGCATGGTTTGGAGAGGGAATTATTAAGAGCGGCAACGTCGAAAATCACAGATCAT
This sequence comes from Squalus acanthias, assembly GCA_030390025.1. Classification (NCBI taxonomy): domain Eukaryota; kingdom Metazoa; phylum Chordata; class Chondrichthyes; order Squaliformes; family Squalidae; genus Squalus; species Squalus acanthias. Next base: position 43,108,134 of record CM059438.1, read on the forward strand.
GCGTCAATTCCGGCATTGTACGCCGATTGACATCGCGATCTGGATCATTTAAATATGGGAAGCGAACGCAGGCAACAGCAGCGCTGCTGCCCTGCCAAAAATGGCGGACGCCGTGTTCCACGCCAGAAGCGGGCAGAAGTGAGGCAGCTGCCATTTTTTTTCCAAACTGGCCTTAACGGCCGCCACTAAGGGCTCCAATTTCCCAGCCTTAGAGCCCAAGTACAGAAATAACTAAAATATAGTGGATAGGTAGAAAAAATAATTAAAAAGGCTAATGGAATGTTGGCTTTTATATCGAGGGTTGGAATACAAAGGAGTAGAAGTCATGTTACAGCTGTACAGAGCTCTGGTTAGACCTTAGCTAGAGTACAGCATTCAGTTCTGGGCACTGCAGCTCAGGAAGGATAGAATCATAGAATCATAGACTGGTTACAGCACGGAAGAAGGCCATTCAGCCCGTGGAGTCCATGCTGACTCTCAGCTAGTCCCACTCCCCTGCCCTTTCCCCGTAACCCTGCAAATCTTTTTCTTTCAGATACTTATCCAACTCCCTTTTGAAAGATAAGATCCACCACCCTTTCAGGCAGTACTTTCCAGATCTTAACCATTCGCTGCGTAAAAAAGTTTTTTCTTACGTCGCCTTTGTTTCTTTTGCAAATCACCTTGAATCCGTGTCCTCTGGTTCTTGACCCTTCTGCCAATGGGAACAGTTTCTCTCTATCTACGCAGGGCAAGGCTAGAATACTCAATGGCCTAGAAATTCGATTCGGAGGCTTGCCGCGGGGGTAAGGATCGCGCGCGATATCACCTACCGCATCTGCCGTCCTTGTTTGCCCCCGCAGGAACTTCGGGTCCTGGGCCTCTCCCTAGTGCCGGCGTGCAGTGCTTGCGTGTTCCAGGGGCGCAGTTAGTGCGATGCGACCCCTGGGATCACGTGGGCCATGGAGAGCCAATGGCAGCAGACCATCTTTCATTCATAGATTTGACAGGAGACCTGTCAAATCTGTGAATTGAAATCGGCCCCAAAAGAACAGCTAAACCTCAAATAAATTTAAAAAAAAACTATCACATTAATAAAATAACTATAGTTAAATAAATTAACCACTTTAAACAAAATATTAAATTTTTGAAAAAATTTAAATACTTTTTAAAAGTTATAAAAATAAACTTACCTTTCTTTAAAGTCTCTAACAAAGATAAACCTGTTGAAAAAATTTAAAATTATACTTAATTAACTACTTACCTTGTTCAAAAGGGGTCTTACGCCTCCTTTTTACTAGCGTAGAATCTTCCATACTTACCCTCGCGTTGAAACCTGAAAAAAACCTAAGTGTGCTGCGTGCGCGCAGCCTCTAGTGCGCACGCGGTTCACCTAGGAACCGCCCCCTTCGCCATACCGGAAGTGCCGGTTTCCCGCGCATGCGCAGTGCATGCAGGAAACCGGCACTTCGGGAACGAATACGGGTGAGTACACACTGAGTACTCACCCGAGAACGGCCGAATTTTTGGGCCATTAATATGAGTACTTTGTATTGGTGTTTACTAAGGAGGTGGATGCTGACAAAATATCGGTAGAAGTGGAAAAGGTAGAAGCAATGGAAGGGGTGAAAATTGATAAGACAGGATGTAGTATAAAGGCTGGGTATGCTTAGAGTGGATAAGTCACCTGGTCCAGATGGCTTGCATCCCAGGTTGCTAAGGGAATTGGGGGAGGAGATAGCGGAAGGGCTTGCCATAATTTTCTAATCTTCCCTAGATGCGGGGGAGGTGCCTGAGGATTGGAAAGTGGCAAATGTGACACCATTGTTCAAGAAAGGGTAATCCTAGTAACTACAGGCCGGTCAGTTTAACATCAGTGGTGGGTAAAGTTTTAGAAACAATAATCAAGGAAAAAATTAACGGAGACTTGGAGAGGTTTAAGCTAATTAAGGAGAGCCAACATGGATTTGTAAAAGGCAGATCATGTTTGACTAATCTAGTAGAATTTTTTGATGAAGTAACAGAGAGGATTGATGAAGGGAATGCAGTGGATGTTGTCTACATGGATTTTCGGAAGGCGTTTGACAAAGTACCACATAGAAGGCTGGTTAACAAAATTGAGGCTCATGGAATAGGTGGGTCAGTGACAGCTTGGATAAGGAATTGGCTTAAGGACAGAAAACAGTGAGTTGTGGTAAATGGCTGTTTTTCAGACTGGAGGATGGTAAACAGTGGTGTTCCCCAAGGGTCAGTGCTGGGGCCACTGCTTTCTTTGATATATATAGTTGACCTGGATATTGGAATACAGAGCAGAATTTCTAAATTTGCCAATGACACCAAACTTGGGGGGGTGGGGTGGCAAACAGTGAGGATGATACCAATCGACTGCAACAGGACATAGAAAGGCTAGCAGAATGATCAGACAAATGGCAGATGGAATTTAATACAGAGAAGTGTGAGGTGATGCATTTTGGCAGAAGGAACAGGGAGGGGCAATATACACTTAATGGCATAGTTTTAAAGAGTGTGCAGGGACAGAGGGACCTGGGAGTTAATGTGCATAGGTCCCTGAAGGTGGTGGGACATACTGAGAGAGTGGTTAGCAAAGCATATGGGGGGGAAAATTCAGTTGGTTGCGCCTCCCGTTAGCGTTAATGGGGCGCAAAGCATCTAGCGCCCAGGCGCGGCGAAGTTTGCGCCGCTCGTGAAATTAACTAGACATTTTGCGGCGGCGCTAAACACTACCGCCACGATCTCCTGCGCCGGCAGATCGTGACGTCAGTCGAGTGCGCAACGCCCCGGTATCGCCCCGGAGCGGATATTGAGTGGCGCCCCCTGCCTTACCGCCTGACGCTAGCAACGACAGGTTGAGGGGAGCATTCTGCAGTCATGAAAAGAAAGGGGGAGCGCTATTTAAAGGTGACCGCTTCCTGCCTTTTATTGTTGGTGCCATTTTTGAACTATGCATTCTGAGAGAGAGAGAGAGAGAGACTTCTGGAGAGATTCAACATTGTGTGAAGGAGTTTTGGGTACTGAGCAGCACTTTGCAGGTTCATTTTGATTTGCCATTCCTTGTATCGATTTAGAAGAGACTGTGGGGGCTGCACTTTGAGCTCTTTGCCTGGTACTCTCCATTGTTCTTTCCAGCAGATTTGATGTGCAGGTCTCTCCAGGCCGAGATTCAAGGCTGCAATGAGCAGGATGTGAATGGAAAGCAAAATTAACCATCCCCTTTAAGAACTGGCCCGTGCCATTGTGTGTGTGTTCCATTGCTGACTGACATCACATGAGCTTCGCCAGCGCTCTGAGGTAGCGCCTCGCTCCTCGGCCTTTGCGCCTTAAGACAGGTGTGAAGCGCCTGATTTAGCGCTCCAATCACCTCCAGGGTGATAAAAGTCAAGTTTGCAGTCGGTGGCGATAATTAGCGCCAGGCGCTAATCTTTGCGCCCGGCCGATAATTGCGCCCCAAACGGGACGATACTAAATTTCTCCCCCATGGGATCTTGGGCTTCATAAATAGAGGTATTGAGTACAAAAGTAGAGAAGTTATGCTGAACCTTTATAAAGCGCTGGTTAGGCCAACTGGAGTATTGCGTCCAGTTCTGGTCACCACACTTTAGGAAGGATGTGAAGGCCCTTGAGAGGGTGCAGAGGAGATTTACCAGAATGGTTCCGGGGATGGGGGATCTTAGCTACAAGGACAGGTTGAAGAAGCTGGATTTGTTTTCATTAGAACAAAAGAGGTTGATGGGTGATTTGATAGAGTTGTACAAGATTATGACGGGTTTGGATAGGCTAGACGGGGAAAGGCTGTTCCCACTAGTTGATGGTACAGGGACTAGGGGACACAGATTTAAGGTTTTGGGCAAGAGATACAGGGGAGATGTGAGGAAAATCTTTTTTACGCAGCGCGTGGTGAGGACCTGGAACTCACTGCCGACGGATGTGGTGGAAGCGGAGACACTCAATATTTTCAAGGGGAGACTGGATAGGCATTTGAGGGAAATAAACTTGCGGGGCTACGGGGATAGAGCGGGGGAATTGGACTGACTGGATTGCTCTACAGAGAGCTGGCACAGACTCGATGGGCCGAATGGCCTCCTTCTGAGCCGTTATGACTCTATGGGGTAGAAATTGAGTTGCGCCCTCTATGGCACCCCGGAAAAATTAGTGCTCCCACGGCCGATATTGAGTGGTAGCGCCCCAAGAGGGAAGCGGGGCGCTACTGGAAGCGCCCTGCCTCCCTCTTGGGGCGCTGCGAGGGAATATCGCGGCGCTACGTGCTGCAGCACCATGTGCTGCAGCACATCGCGCCGCGGTATTGCAGGCCTCTCTCTCCTTCTTAAAGGGGAGGGCCCTTGCGCAGCTGGGCCACCGGGCCCTCTTAGGGCGCTAACGGGAGGCGCAAAGCAACTGAATTTTTCCCCCATAACTCTATGGGCTGGATTTTGTCAGCCCCGAGGAGGCGGGTATGGAGGCGGGACTGCCGGTAAAGTTGCAGAATTTGGGGGCAGGTGGCAAACCCGCCCCCAACCCGCCTCCGTGCCCTCTTGCCAGGAGGCGGGAAGCCGTCCTGCCCTGGGTCCCGTCTCCTCATGGTGGGAAAGGGATTAAAGCCTATTAACTGCCTGTTAACAGGTAGTTAACAGGCAGAAAATAGGATTATCCCCATTTTTCGTTACGAAGTGCAGGCTTCCCGACCTCGGGGAACCCCGACAGGGTGTAGGAGACGAGTAGGAGTTCTACGGGGGTTGGAGGGGTCTGAAAGTGTAATGTAGAGGTGAGTGATGGGTGCAAGTGTGGAGTGGTAAGTATGTAAAGTGAGTGTAAAGTGTTAGTTAAGGTTCACTTACCTTTGTTTCTGCCTACAGCCTTCAGCCACTGTGGAGCCGGAGTCCCGACATCTCCATTGTAGAGATCACACACTGGCTGTTGGATCCTCCGAACCAACAGCCAGGTGATTTCTGCAAAGTTGAAAGGTTTGATGAGTCCTGAACACAGGGACTCATCAAACTACAAAGAATGTCAGTGTTTGACAGCTTCACAGAGCTGTCAAACGATGACATTTCTTCTTTCAAAAGTTCTTGACAGATGACACATCATATGTTGACGTGCTCTGTCACTGACTTCCCCCTAATTGGCCTGCTGAGCCCGCTGGGCAGGCTTAACAAGGTCAATCAGGGGAAAATCCCGTTGGTTGGCCAGAAGCTGATGGAGGCGGGATTGAAAGCCGGCAAGCAGCAGTCCCGCCTCCAAAAACTTCCCATTGAGAAAATCCAGCCCTATGACTCTGTCCAGACCCCTCATGATTTTGAACACCTCTATCAAATCTCCTCTCAATCTTCTCTGCTCCAAGGAGAACAATCCCAGCTTCTCCAGTCTATCAACGTAACTGAAGTCCCTCATTCCTGGAATCATTCTCGTAAATCTTTTCTGCACCTTCTCTAAGGCCTTCACATCCTTCCTAAAGTGTGGTGCCCAGAATTGGACACAGTTGTGGCCAAACCAGTGTTTTATACAGGTTCATCATAATTTCCACACTTCTATACCTCTATTTATGAAGCCCAGGATCCCGTAAGCCTTTTAAACTGCTTTCTCAACCTGCCCTGCCACCTTCCACGATTTGTGCACATATACCCCCATGTCTCTCTGTTCGTGCATCCCCTTTAGGATTGTACCATTTCGTTTACCATGTCCTCTCCTTATTCTTTCTACCAAAATGTATCACTTCACACTTTTCTGTGTTAAATTTCATCTGCCACGTGTCCACCTATTTCACCAGCCTGTGTATGTCTTCCTGAAGTCTATCACTCTCCTCCTCACTGTTCACTCTACCTCCAAGTTTTGTGTCATCTGAAAATTTTGAAATTGTGCCCTGTACACCCACGTCCAAGTCATTAATATATATCAAAAAAAGCAGTGATCCTGAGGGACACCACTGTATACGTTCCTCCAGTCTGAAAAAGAACCGTTACTTAGCCGATTCCGTATCCATGCTGCCACTGTCCCTTTTATTCCATGGGCTTCAATTTTGCTGGCGAGCCTATTATGCAGCACTTTGTCGAATGCCTTTTGGAAATCCATGTACACTACGTCAACCATATTACCCTCATCAACCCTCTCTGTTACCTCATCAAAAAACTCGATCAAGTTGGTTAAACACGATTTGCCTTCAACAAATCCGTGCTGGCTTTCCTTAATTAATCCACACCTATCCAAGTGACCGTTAATTTTGTCCCTGATTACTGTTTCTAAAAGTTTCCCCACTACCAAGGTTCAACTTACTGGCCTGTAGTTGCTGGGTTTATCTTTACACCATTTTTGAACAATGGTGTAACATTTGCAATTCTCCAGTCCTCTGGCACCACCCCCGTATCTATGGAGGATTGGAATATTATGGCCAGTACCGCCGCGATTTCTGCCTTCAATTCCCTCAGCATCCTAGGATGCATCCCATCTGCTCTTGGTGACTTATCTACTTTAAGTACAGCCAGCCTTTCTAATACCTCTTCTTTATCAATTTTTATACTATCAAGTGTCTCCACTACCTCCTCCTTCACTATGTCTATGACAGCATCCTCTTCCTTGGTGAAGACAGATGCAAAGTACTCGTTTAGTAACTCAGCCATACCCTCTGCCTCCATGCATAGGTCTCCTTTTTGGTCCCTAATTGGCCCTACCCCTCCTCTTACTACCCTTTTACTAATTATATGCCTATAGAAGACTTTTTTGTTTATCTTTTATGTTGGCTGCCATTCTATTCTCATACCCTCTCTTTGCCCCTCTTATTTTCTTTTTCACTTCTCCTCTCACCTTTCTATATATAGCCTGATTCTCAGATGTATTTGCAACCTGACATCTGTCATACGCGCTCTTTTTCTGCTTCATCATATTGGCTATCTGTTTCGTCATCCAGGGAGCTCTGACTTTAGTTGCCCTACCTTTCCCCCTTGTGGGAATGTACCTCAACTGTACCTGAACTATTTCCTCTTTAAAGGCAGCCCATTTTTCCACTACAGTTTTGCCTGCCAATCTTTGATTCCAGTTTACCCGGGCCAGATCCGTTCTCATCCCACTATAATTGGACTTCCCCCAGTTAAACATTCTTACTCTAGATTACTCCCTGTCCTTTTCCATAGCTAATCTAAACCTTATGATGCTATGGTCACTGTTCCCTAAATGTTCCCTTACTTCCCTCATTCCCCAGAACCAGATCCAGCAATGCCTCTTCCCTCGTTGGGCCGGAAACATAATGATCAAGAAAGTTCTCCTGAACACACTTCAGAAATTCTTCCCCTTCTCTGCCCTTTACACTATTACAATCCCAGTCTATATTAGGATAGTTGAAGTCCCCCATTATCACTACTCTATAGTTCTTGCATCTCTCTGTAATTTCCCTGCAAATTTGCTCCTCTATATCCTTCCCACGAGTTGGTGGCCTATAAAATACACCTAGTAGTGTAATGGCACCTCTATTATTTCTTAAATCTAGCCATATAGATTCAGTCCTTGACCCCTCCAGGTCATCCTCCCTCTCCAGCACTGTAATATTCTCCTTAACCAATACTGCCACACCACCTCCTATCTTTCCTTCCTTATCTTTCCTGAACACCTTATAACCAGGAATATGTAATACCCAATCCTGCCCTTTTTTGAGCCAGGTCTTAGTTGTGTATTGGCCTTGGAGGGGGTGCAGCACAGATTCACCAAAATTATACTGAATTCAGTGCTGGGTCCTAAGCACACCAGGTTAACCTGGCTTGCAAGCAGGCTGACTGTGGCGATGTCTGCAGCTCTTAAAGGGGCACACACATCATTGAGGTAAGTTTGAATTTAAGGGTTTGGACTGTTTTTTTTGGATTTTATTGAAGTGGTGGCTTGCTGCAATAGATGTGAAAAGTTTTTTAAGTATGTAAGGAGTGCTGCTGGATGCTTGCAAGGGCTCAGATGGTAAATTAAGGCATTTGAGAAGACAGAAAATGCTGCGAATACTCAGCAAGTCAAGCAACATCCGTGGAGAGAAAAACAGAGTTCACACCTCAGGTCGACATGCTGCCTGACCAATTGAGTATATCCAGCAATTTATGCTGTCATTTCACATTTACAGCATCCGCTTGCAGAGGGAAGAGGAAGAAGCAGAAGAGGAGAAAATGAAGAGGAGGAATCAGACGGAAGGATACATCCCAGACAGCCCCTTTGTGGCCGGGATATCTAGGATGGAATCATCCACCTGTGGTCCCACTGGCTGGGCAGGCTGCCTCTTCTTGTTGACCCACTGGCTGGGCAGGCTGCATTTCTTGGGTGTGTGAAATGAGGAAGGCACAAGGGTGGAGTTGTGCTGACGGGAGTGCAGGAAAGCAAGAGGTGCATGCCAGAAGGAGGATAACATTCGAGGATACCAGTATCTTGTATCCTTTCAGCCCTGCCGCTGGCCAAGGGCTCAACCATGCCCCTGCCAAGAATGACCTGCACCATCTCCTCCAAGGGGACGAGGTGAGGCTAGGAATGGGAGATGTGCCCCGTGATAGGTGCACAAAGCTGGAGTGCTGCGTGCGAGACCCTGGGTGCCCCTTCCCTGGCTTGCTGAGCCATTTGTGTTAGTGCTGAGGCAGTTTTACCATTTGTTGAGGTTAGGAAGGTAATTCAGCTTTAACAGCTGAATATTCACATTTGGAACTTCTTTTAAATGTTGAATATTTTTTAAAAGGCAGAAAGGGCTGCAAAATGTATTGATTCACTGCATTTTATTTTGTATTGCTTCAGAATGCGTGGCCCCTTTAATTCTCAGACCTCTTCATTGCCCACAATTCCCTGCGAGCTCCACAGCTTCGCTCCCATTGGCTGTGGGAAGCTCGAACGCCGGACCTGGACAGGAACTTCGTCCCGGATCCCTCCAGCAACGCCACCAGGACGGCGTTGCACGGAAGGTGAGCGCAGCGCCACCTATCTCCATGGCCCCCCAGACCAATTTGACTCAGTTAGCGTTGCGGCCATTTACAGCAGCCATTAACTGCACGGCAACTTTGCTGGTGAACACAAATTTTTTCTCCCATAGAGTACAAAAGGAAGGAAATGATGCTAACCATTACAAATCAAGGTTAGACCTCATCTGGAGCATTGTGTCCAATTCTGGGCACCATACTTTAGGACGGATGTCAAGGCCTTGGAAAGGGTGCAGAGGAGATTTACTAGGATGGTGCCAGGGATGCGGAACTGTTACATGGAGAGACCAGAGAAGTGGGGTTGTTCTCACTTCAGCAAGGAAGTTAAGGGGAGATTTAATAGAGGTGTTCAAAATCATGAAGGGTTTTGATAAAGTAAATAAGGAGAAACTGTGTCTAGTGGCAGAAGGGTTGGTAACCAGAGGACACAGATTTAAGGTAATTGGGAAAAGAACCAAAGGCAAGGTGAGGAGAATTTTTTTACGCAGCGAGTTGTTATGATCTGGAATTCTATGATTCTATACGATGGGGTGAGAACTGGAAGGTTTTAAGAAGAGATTTTCAGAGAGTGGGGCCTTGGTGGGTGAAGGCCCAGCCCCAATGGTGGGGTGAAGCCATGATGAGGATTTTATATGCAGTGTGTTGGAGGACGAGAAACCATTGTAGATCAATGAGGATGGGGATGATGGGTGAGTGCAGTAGAGGAGGCTGAGTTTTGAATGAGTTGAGTTTATGGAGGGAGCAGGATGGGAAACCAGCAAGTAGGTTATCAGGGAAATGAAGTTTAAATGTGACAAAATGTAGGAAGTGGGCAAGGTAGGGTTAGGGGTGGGAAATGTTGCAGAGGTGGAAGTAAGCAGTGTTGGTGATGGAAGTGACGTGGCATTTAAACTTTGCTCGGTCGAACAGGACACCAAAGTTTCACATGGCCTGATTGAACAAGTGGTTGGAGAGAGGAGTGGAATTAGTTGCAAGGAAACAAAGTTTATGGATGATGTCAATCTTCAAGACAAAGAAATCCATGAGCTTTACGCACTTTGCTTTGGAGGCGAGGGTGAAGGGAATAGGCGAAAATGGTTTGAGAAGGTGGAAAGGAGCCACGAGTTATCCTTGCCCTCCCGGATAATCCGAGGAAAGTGAAACATGGTGCAGCTAACTTGATTGAGCCAGAGCTGGCGATGAATGACTGGGCCAATCGTGCACAAAGAGGGCGAGTTGGGGGAGTTTAAGAGTGAATTTGTGAGGGAACTGGGGAGAGTTTTTTTTCCCAAGAGTAGAGTGTGAGTGTAGTGGGGGTTCGAGTAAAACAGGCGGATGTGGGTGACAAAAGAGATGTGAAAATAGTCAGAGATTGCTTGATTGATGATCAAAGCTTCAGAGGTGTGTGAAATTGTGAGGTTGAGGGGTGGCTGTGATTTATAGAATCATAGAATCATAGAATGGTGACATCACAGAAGAAGGCCATTCGGCCCGTCGAGCCCGTGCCGGCTCTCTGCAAGAGCACTTCAGCTAGTCCCACTCCCCCGACCTTTCCCTGTAGCCCTGCAATTTTTTTCCCTTAAGGTACTTATCCAATTCCCTTTTGAAAGCCACGATTGAATCTGCCTCCACCACCCTCTCAGGCAATGCATTCCAGATCCTAACCACTCGCTGTGTAAAAAAGTTTTTCCTCATGTTGCCTTTGGTTCTTCTGCCAATCACCTTAAATCTGTGTCCTTTGGTTCTCGATCCTTCTGCCAATGGGAACAGTTTCTATCTACTCTGTCTAGACCCCTCATGATTTTGAACACCTCTATCAAATCTCCTCTCCACCTTCTCTGCTCCAAGGAGAACAACCCCAGCTTCTCCAATCTATCCACGTAACTGAAGTCCCTCATCCCTGGAATCATTCTTGTAAATCTTTTCTGCACCCTCTCAAAGGCCTTGACATCCTTCCTAAAGTGTGGTGCTCAGAATTGGCCACAATAATAAAGCTGGGGCCTAACCAATGTTTTATAAAGTTTTAGCATAACTTCCTAGCTTTATGCCTCTATTAATAAAGCCACGGATCCCATATGCGTATTTAACTTCTTTTTCAGCCTGCCCTGCCACCTTCAATGATTTGTGCACATATACCCCCAGGTCTCTCTGTTCATGCACCCACTTTAGGATTGTACCCTTTAGTTTATATTGCCTCTCCTCATTCTTTCTACCAAAATGTATCACTTCGCACTTTCCTGCGATAAATTTCATCTGCCACGTGTCCGCCCATTCCACTGGGCTGTCTATGTTGTCTTGAAGTCGATCACTATTCTCCTCACTGTTCACTATACAGGAAACTCTTTATTAACCGGCACCCAAATATCCGGAAATCTCTCTTAACCGGCAAAATTCTTGAGTAGGTAACCGGGGTTTTCCTTCATCTCTCGTTTAAAATTAACTTTAAAAAAAACCCCGAGGCGTTTGCCTTGTATCGGAGCGTGTAGATTGGGAGGGGAATGTGCAGCCCGGGTAGGCAGCGGACGCGACAGATGGTCAGCTGGCGGTCCCCGGGGAGACGGAGCTCCGAATGCAGGCGCATGTCAATGTGTACGGGGCTCTCGTACGTTGGGAGATATAACTCTCCGTTATCCGGACTTTTTGATTAACCGGCACCACGTCGGTCCCATTGGTGCCGGTTAATAAAGAGTTTCCTGTACTTCCAAGTTTTGTGTCATCTGCAGATTTTGAAATTGTGCCCTGTACACCCATGTCCAAGTCATTAATATATATCAAGAAAAGCAGTGGTCCCAGTATCGAAACCTGGGGAACATCACTGTGTACCTTCCTCCAGACTGGAAAAAAATGTTCACCACTACTCTCTGTTTCCTGTCACTTAGCCAATTTCATATCCATGCTGCCACTGTCCCTTTTATTCCATGGACTTCAACTTTGCTGTCAAGCCTATTATGTGGCACTTTATCAAACACCTTTTGGAAGTCCATGTACATCACATCAACCGCATTGCCCTCATCAACCCTCTCTGTTACCTCATCAAAAAACTCAATCAAGTTAGTTTAACACGATTTGTAGGTGAGAGAGTTGAGGTGATGGGATGAGATTGGGTGAGGGCAGTAGGAAAGAGAAGTCAGAGGTGAAGGGGCTAGAGGTGTTTACATTGAGGTTGAAATCATTGAGGACGAGGAGTTGCTCAGTCAGAGGGTAAGGGAGAAGACTAGGGAGGAGATCTCTGATGAAGTCACTGTGGGACTTAGAAGGGCAGCAGACAATGCTAATTCTAAGTAAGAGGCAGGATTGATGGAAGAGGGTGTGGTGCTAGAAAGAGGAGAAGATGCTAGAGTGGGGGAGAGGCTTAAGTTGGACTTGGCGATAAGAGCTTCACAACCACCATGACGCTTTGGGCAGGACAAGTGTCGGCGCTTATATATACAAACAAAATGCAGTGCAGATACTCCAGTTAGTGGGTTGGTGTAGTACACTGTATGATTGATAAAGCAGAATGATGTTTAAATAATTCTTCATAGTTGTAAAAAATAATATTTGAATTTATTTTAAGATTCATACTCAGGAGCTGCTCATACAAAACTAGTTTTGCAAGCTCATATCTCCCTTCCCCGTGCCTTTCTTTTTGAGTGAGATTTGAAGGACGTCACAATGTAAAGTGCCAGACTACACACTGTAATAGTCCATTAGCACATGACTCCTGAAGTTGCTGATAGGATTTTAAACCTTCAATCTGACATATAGAGCACCCACATCACTGAATAGTGGCTAATGAGTGACTTCTCACCGGTAACATTAAACCCCATCATCTAGAACTGCTCACGGCACACAAGGATTCGGAACTCTACTTCATGACTGATTTTTCTCCTGCTTTTCTATAAACCACTGCTCTTGTATCCTGTTTATGCTCTACACATTTTTTAATGGCCAAGATATTCCGATCCCTACGGGTGTGTATGCACTGTGTACCCACCCGTAGGGACATCGGAAATTCCGGTTTCAGGCATGCACAGCGCATGCGGTAAAAACCTGCATTTCCGATCTGTCAATATTGGTCTTGACAGATCCTCCAGCTGCCCGGGAGAAGGGCCTCTGCAGGTGGATAGTTCCGCTTTTTGGAGACCCTCCGCCCGCAGAAAACCCTTACAATTCTTACGCCTGGTAAAAGCAGGCGTAAGGCCTGCTTTTACCAGGATAAGAGTTGAAAAAAAGTTTAAAAAAAACATTTTTTCACTGATTTATCATTTAAAAATACTTTAAAAAAAGGTAAGTTTAATTTTAGCCCCGTAAAAAACTTTAATTATCTTTTTCAAAAAATTTAATTTTTGTTTAAAATACTTAATTTATTGTAATTTCAAGTCATTTTAAAAATGTGATTAAAAAAAAAATTATTTAAAGTTTTACTATGTTTTTGGGGTGATCTCCATTCATATATTTGACAGGTCTTCCTGTCAAATGTATGAAGGGAGATTCCCTTCTGTGATTGGCTCCCCATGGCCCACGTGATCCCAGGGACGCTGTGAACTACATGCGCCCCTGGGATACGTGGGCCCTGCACACTTCAAGTTTGGAGAGGCCCAGGAGCAGAAGCGTGTGCGTCCCGGGAGCCCTCAGGTAAGGGCGCAGATTTTTCCAGATCGCAGGTCTCTGCCTGCGGGAGGCCTGCGATCGGAAAATACGGGCCATTATCAGGCATGCAAACACCTGCCACATTTACAAGAACCACGTGATGAGCAAGAAACCAGTTTGAAACTGACAACATTTACAAGGAAGGCACGGCTAATTTCTTGGGATTTGTGAAAATTATTCTCTTGTGTTTTTGACACTTTTCATATTGATATATATGAGGATATGGTAAACCCCTTTAAAGATTTGGAAATGTGTACACATTACAACACAAGTTAAAGGAATAGGCAAGTAAAATATTAACTTGTGCCTATTCTAAGCAATAACTGATGTCTGAGGATGAGTTACTGTGGTGTATGGAGGTAGCATCTTGTTTCTTTTAATCTTACACATATGCACTTGGTACTCCTGGTCCCTCCCCACTGTTATCCATTATTCTGTACATTAATCACTGCTCGTTACACCACACGGGTGAAAATAAAGCAACAACCTAATTCTGGTTTGATAAACTGCTGTCCACAAACCATAAGCTTGCATATTTATATGAATCTTGTAAAAAAAATCTTATCCTCTTGTCAGAAGCACAATACATAAAATTTTGCAATGTTCTTAATCCAAGAAGAATTTTATACCAAAGAAAACTGAAGACCTTTCATTTAATTAAGCAAAACACCACATAGAATCATAGAATCATAGAAAGTTACAGCACGGAAGGAGGCTATTTCGGCCCATTGTGTCCGCGCCGGCCAACAAAGAGCTATCCAGCCTAATCCCACTTCCCAGCTCTTGGTCCGTAGCCCTGCAGGTTAGAGCATCCCAAGTGCACATCCAAGTATTTTTTAAATGTGGTTAGGGTTCCTGCCTCTACCACCCTTTCAGGCAGTGAGTTCCAGACCCCCACAATCCTCTGGGTGAAGAAATTTCCCCGCAAATCCCCTCTAAACCTTCCCCCAATTACTTTAAATCTGTGCCCCCTGGTTTTTGACCTCATCAGTCTTCGGTATAGAAAATGTGGTTTATCATTATGTCAGAAAGTGGCTGAATAATTATAATTTGAGAAAGATTCGCTGGACAGGAGCCAAGACTGCCTTTTTCCAAATTCAAAGACTTGGTGCAGTTTATTAAAAGACAACGTGATCAGCCACTCAGGAGCCACTGCCATGAAGTCATGTCTCTTGTCATTGGTATGGCCATTGTCTGCTCCGACAGGTACAAACTGTTTGTCTGCTTCCCAACAATAGGCTTACCTCACTGGGGACTTTGGTGTCAGACAACTGCTTCCATATATCCATCCCAGCTTCAAAATGAATGGCTCAGGCTTATTGTGCTCACCACAAAGGCCACAAGAGTTCCCAAACCCACACGAGCCTATATCTATTTCAAATCTCCAATAACTGATATAGTTACAAAAATGGCAGGATTTCATCCCGTAGCCCAAACCCGAATTAAAGATTTACTTTCAGCATTTTTAATAATAACAGTAAGGATCCTTTTTTGCTGTATAAATCAAAGTGACATTTTTGTAAAATGCGTAGTCTTTTTACTGCCATTTTATCACTTTAAGCACCAGGCGATTCCCTTTTCATTTGTAAGTGTCGTTGAGTCTCGTGAGCTTTAGTGCATCTTAAATAACGTTCCCCAGTGCTCAGCAAGTTTATTCCTCGAGTAACTGAGCCATTCAGATTTTGGCAATGTCTGAGCTAGCTGATTTCACACTTTGTGTTGGAATGGCTCCTGCAGTTGACCTCAAGGCTCCGAGGTTTCAAAGGGGAGAAATCAGCTGGTGTTCCTGCTCCTGACTGCTATTCAGTGACCCCTGCTGGAAAGACACGTGTATAGAGGTTGGCTGAGGACACGCTCAGGCTCGATTGCGATGCCCCAGTGGGGAATACTTGGACAAGAAGTTTTGCACACGGGCAAGGTGTCTGGGGAAAAACAGCCTTCAAAAAAAGAAAGAAGGGAAAGGGAAAAAGAAAGGGAGCGTCAATAGCTGTTTTGAATTTCTTTTAAACATGTCTCAAGTGGCTTGCCTTGAAAACATGCCAATTTAACTGGAGCTGTGTGCTTTTTGCATCCAAATTCCTTTGACCCCCGTGAGAGTGTGAAGCGGCCAGCACTCTGCCACACAGTACTCACGGGGAACAAGTGAGTGATGTGCCTGAGTAGCTCTGAGTCTCCTGACACAAAGCACAGGTGCAAGGGCACGGCGTAGAAATTCCTGTCCCTGAACTGTGTCACCGTGTTGAGGAATTCCCGGGCTTACTGCCTGCTCTAACGCAGGGCAGTGCAATGAGGTCTTGACCCGGTTTGGCTGTCGGCAGTCTGCACTCTTGCCCAGGGTGCGCGGCAGCTTCACCTCCCCCTCAGATGCCATGGAAATGAGCCGATACGAAGGAATCAGGTAACATTCCTGCTTACGATAGCAAAATACTGCGGATGCTGGAAATCCGAAATAACAACAGAAAACGCTGGAAAAACTCAGCAGGCCAGGCAACATCCGTGGAGAGAAAGAGAGTTAACGTTTCAGGTCGAAACCCTTTGTCGGAACTGAGAGAGCAAGAAATAAACAGATAAAAATGCAAGGGGGAGGCTGGGGGGAGGAATAAAAGAACAAAAGGGATGGTCTTTAGTGAGTAGAGACATTGAGAGATGCTCAAGGCAAGACGAGATGGTAATGGGACAGGTTGAGTAACAAAAGGTAAGGTGTGAAATGCTGGCAGAATCAGAGACAGCTGCCGTGGGGGGGAGAGAGAGAAAAAAAGGAAAAAGGCACGGACCAAAAGAGTGGATAAAATGTATACATATGGGGTAGGGGCCGGGGTTATGATCTGAAATTGTTGAACTCGATATTGAGTCCGGAAGGCTGTAAAGTGCCTAAACGGAAGATGAGGTGCTGTTCCTGGAGCTTACGCTGCGCTGCTTTCCCTGCTCCACTCTCTCTCTGTGCTAAGCTCGCCCGTTTAAAATAGCGTTAAAGGCCAGTCAGATTCACGCCTGTCAGAACTACATCCCTTGATCTATTATGAATTATTATTCATTTCTTTTGGCTGCCGTACAATTGGATATCACGGAGATTGCTTTCAGTTCTCCCCTTTCACAGTATTTTGTGCAAGAGGATGAAGAATAACAAACAAATGATGCCAGGGATATCAGGTGGCACCGTAGGCAATCTGCCACACCTGCCATTATGCCACCAATTGTTTCCATAGGCCCACAAATAGCTGCCTCGCAATTATGGAGAGTTGCCTCCACAGACTCCAGTTCAGCAGGAAGGCAACTGCTACAAGGAGACCTGCAGACACCCTCCATTACAGGGACAGGATGGTGCTGTCAGTGACAGCCCACATCGCTACCATTTCGGCCTCGGCCTCCTTCCTCACTGCCCGGCTGTCCAGAGATGTGTCAAGCATATGACTGACTCAAGGTTAACACTTTCCTTTCTCCTTTGAACAACAGCAGCTGCCCAATTTCACTGCACCCATGGACTTCCCAAAGTATAGGAGGTCACATACCCATCCAAGCTCTCTTGCACAATCGCCATGATGGACGTGAACACAAATCACTTTACTCCATCAGTGTGTGACCTGCCATCGTGCAGGTCAATGCCCATCTCTATTATGAATTATAGCTCGCAACATAAAGCTCAAGAAGAACAGCGGAGTTCTCCCCGGTGTCCTGGTCAATATTTATGCCTCAACCAACATCACTAAAACAGATTGTTTCATTGCTGTTTGTGGGACCTTGCTTTGTACAAATTGGCTGCCGCGTTTCCTACATTACACTTTGAAGGTACTTCATTGGCCATAAAGCACTTTGGGACATTCTGAGGTCGTGAAAGGTGCTATATAAATGCAATTATTTCTTTTTTTTCCCTCTGTCAGACAGGCATGCAAATTGGGAGTCCATTCAAAATGAATAGACAGAAACTCATACATCCTAAATTCCTATATGTGCTCTTGTCATTTGAAACTCTGCACTAAGAGCTCTAATTCATAAAAATCTATCCCAATGTATATTTTTTGCAGGCACTCACCAGCTGAACCAGAATTATTATTACATTGAACATGTTGCTCTTTCTCTTGAATTCAAAAGAGGAAAACCACATACTTGTAGTTATGTATTTAATGGTGCAAGAGAAGTTTTAACAGTAAGTTGGCAGTAACTCCGTTGATTTAGAGCCAAAGTTTTAACATAACACTTTCCACCATTGCTGCAACCTTAAGATTATTGGTGGCAAGTTGGACCTTTTATCAGTAGATGAAATCATTCAACTGAATCAGCTTAAGAACCTGGAAATGGGCCACATGAGTGGTCTGGTCTTGCTTCAGCTAGCGGGAAGGCAAAAAATGGCAGGCAATAAAACAATGTAAAACCACACCTTAGAATGGCTCAAATATGATGTCCAGAGGCAAAGAGGAATTTCTGAGGTGATGTGTGGAGACAAGGGGACATGCCTATCCAATGACTCATATCTTGGTTAACAAGGTCTGGAGATTCTGGTTCCATCCAGTTGTCACTCTAAATATTGGGGCCATTACATAGTGCAAGTGAGGTCAGTTCATTCAAAAACACTGACCCAGGTGCTGGGAGCACATTTCACACGTGGACGAGATTTCAAGCATTTATGCAGCTCTTAAAGGGGTGCTGCATTGAGCACCTGGGAAAATTAAAATCAGTTGCTGTACAATGGATGATGGAAGACACAGGAGCTGGAATGCTACATTTGTGGATGTTGACCTTCATGTACTGCTCCAATGGGGGTGCAGCAATGGAAAATTGCCTTCTTTGAAGTAAAGGGCCACCCTCTCATTATGTCCAGTGTCCAAAATACCTGGGCAAGTGAGGTATTGCATTAATGTAGTCTCCCACATCCATTTGTCATGGGAGCATGAAGATATCCAAGTTAAACCTATGAACTATTTGCCTACTCTAAGTATATGGCCATAGGGTGCATAGAGCAAAGACTTAACTATCAACATGGTATGGCTTCAGTGAGATAGCATGTATATCTGATCTGCCCATTTACCTTCCTTATTCTGAGATTCATTCCGTATCCTCTCACTGTCGTTCTTGGGGCCATGGTAATTCGTTTTTTAAGGTTCAACTTGTTGATACCCTTGAGGCTCTTGTAAACCTCAGTAATGACCCGTGCTCCTACATTACAACAGTGACTACATTTCAAAAGTACTACATTGACAGTAAAGCACTTTGGGACATCTTGAGGTTGTGAAAGGCACTATATAAACGCAAGTTCTTTCTTTTTCTTTCTCAGTCTTCTCTTCCGTAGTGTAAAGGAACTCTGCTTCTGTTTTCTGTCCTTGTAGCTCATTTGCCTTATGCCAGGTACCAGACTGGTAGTCCTCTGCTACAGCTTTTCCAGGGCCATCTGTAATATGGTGACTAGAGTAAAAGAAAGAATATGCATTTATATAGTGCCTTTCATGAAGTTAGGACATCTGAAAGTACTTTACAACCAATGAAATAGTTTTTGAAGTGTAGTCACTGTTGTAAAGTACCAGTACTTACTTTGATACCTGAACCCAGACATTGAAATGCTCTATTGTGTTTAGATAGGTAACCCAATAAACCAACAGACACAGATAATTGGCACTTGCCGGTTGATATCCACATGGGTTCTCCTGCAGAGATTCCTGCAGAAATTCAACCTCTTGGTCTTATTTTACACTCAATACTGCCAGTCTGGTTGTGGTATACACCCCACCCTGGAATGTTCTTATATGTGTTTGTATAATCAGTATTATCTGTAAATAATAAGGTGTGGAATATATATTGGTTGGCTAAGTACAGACATGGCTGGCCTATGCTTTACATGATTGTTGCTTGTTAGTCACTTTATATCTTGTAATAAAAAAGTCAGGATGCTGTTTTAACAGAAGTTCACCTTTATAGTTCGCACTCCAGATACATAAACAACTGCTATTGTGTCTGAGCAGGTGTGTAAGGAGAGGAAGGATGACGAGGAGGGAAAGAGCGTGACTAGCACCATGAATACCCACTTAACATCCAGTAATGCTTCTCACGCAGGATTCTCCTTGCAGCAAACATTCTGTATTATGTTGAACATTCCTCATCTGGTTTACTCTGACCCAAGCAAAGGATTGTCTCTCTTCCTGTCCAGGGAAGAAGTCTTCCATACAAATAGATCACATGGGGAAGTACCACCACTGTCTCTCTGACATTACTAAGCCCCGTAAAGATGCCCCACAAGAATGGTTGCCAGTCCTTGAACCATTTTATTCTTATAACCACACTCGTAAAGTTTACATTTGCTTTTCCACTTTGCCACCTTATTGGTTTTCAGCTCTTCATCCAGTTTTCTCCCTTACTTTTCTTAGCTCTCTGATCCATCACTACTCAAGGTGGCTTATCAACAGGTGAAAAACCTGCTGCAACAGTACTGCAAGCTTATGATTGGCTAGGTGCCTTACAGTGCAGGTATGTCCAGGGGCACCACGGCTACTGGTAGGCCATATAACACAGTTTGGGATCTGCCAACCCTCTCACATTATAGTGATGACATCTCCTTTCTTCATCAAAGTAATGAACAATATAAAGGTACAGCCTAAATATTCACAATCCACTGTAGCCTTTGAAGCATCCAAAACTTTACCCACCACATCTGCTGTTTCTTCTTGTTTTAACGTAGACTTGTTCAACATTCATGGAATCTCATTGAATCTTGATTCTGTCCATTTCCAGTCATCGCAGTCATCATTTGTCTCTCAATGAACTCAAGTTTCACAAAATCTGCTCTGCCCCTTTCCATTTTCTCTCTTGCTCTAACTTCTGATCCAAAAAACAAGCATGTGCTCATGTTCATTTTGATGTTGCTACTGCTCACCTTCGCTCCTATGACTCCTCTTTGATACAAATATTTCCCATTACTTCATTTAAATTCATCCCTTTCCTTGGTTCAGCTGCTGCTTTCACTTCTGTCTGCACTAATGAAGGAACTGATGTTACCCAGTGGGCCTGGAAGGTTTCACACCTCACTCGTTCCTTTTTGTCAGATCTGTTATATTATCCTGGTTCAATCACCCTTGACATTCTGCTATCTGTCACAAAAATCTGCCTAATACACATGGCTTCTTGATCAGTCTGAAGAAACTTAGAACAATTTTAGCTTTTCCTAAATTTGTGTAAAATAAGGATATGGTAGCATAGTGGTGGTTATGTCACTGGACTAGTAATCCAGAGGCCTGGACTAATGATCCAGAGACGCGAGTTCAAATCCCACCACGGCAGCTGGGGAATTTAAATTTAGTTAATTAAATAAATCTGGAATTTAAAAAAAGCTAGTATCAGCAATGGTGACCATGAAACTACCGGAATTAGGGAAGGAAATCTGTCATCTTTACCCGGTCTGGCCTATATGTGACTCCACTCAACCACAGCAATGTGGTTGACTCTTACCTGCCCTCTGAAATGGCCTAGCAAGCCACTCAGTTGTATGAAACCGAGACGACAAAGTATAATAAGAATAAAACCGATATCAACCTAGGCATCGGATTCAGACATGACAAAGGCACACCCAGCCCAGTCAATCCTGCAAAGTCCTCCTCACTAACATCTGGGGACTTGTGTCAAAATTGAGAGAGCTGTCCAACAGACTAGTCAAGCAACAGACTGACATAGTCATACTCACAGAATCATACCTTTCAGCCAACATCCAAGTCTCCTCCAACACCATACCTGGGTATGTCCTATTCCACTGGCAGGACAGACCCACCAGAGGTGGTGGTACAGTGATATACAGTCAGGAGGGAGTGGTCCTGGGAGACCTCAACGTTGACTCCGGACCTCATGAAGTCTCATGGCTTCAGGTCAAACATGGGAAAGAAAACCTCCTGCTGATTACCACCAACTGCCCTCCCTCAGCTGATGAATCAGTACTCCCATGTTGAACACCATTTCGAAGAAGCACTGAGAGTAGCAAGGGCACAGAATGTACTCTGGGTGGGGGACTTCAATGTCCATCACCAAGAGTAACTCAGTAGCACCATTACTGAACGAGCTGGCCAAGTCCTGAAAGTGGTCATGATGCGGAGATGCCGGTGTTGGACTGGGGTGGACAAAATTGAGAGGACTATAACCTGGTGTTGTGCGACCTCTCAATCAAGTCCTGAAAGACATAGATGCCAGACTGGGCCTGCGACAGGCGGTAAGAGAACCAACATGAGGGAAAAAGCTACTTGACCTCGTCCTCACCAATCTACCTGCCGCAGATGCTTCTGTCCATGACAGTATTGGCAGGAGTGACC
Organism: Squalus acanthias; assembly: GCA_030390025.1. Lineage (NCBI taxonomy): Eukaryota > Metazoa > Chordata > Chondrichthyes > Squaliformes > Squalidae > Squalus > Squalus acanthias. Next base: position 43,129,945 of record CM059438.1, read on the forward strand.
ACCGCACAGCCCTTGTGGAGACAACGTCCCATCTTCACACGAGAACACCCTCCACGGCGTTGTGTGGCACTACCACCGTCCTAAATGGGATAGATTCAGAACAGATCTAGCAGCTCAAAACTGGGCATCATGAGGCGCTGTGGGCCATCAGCAGCAGCAGAATTGTATTCCACCACAATCTGTAACCTCATAGCCCGGCATATTCCTCACTCTATCAGTACCTTCAAACCAGGCAACCAACTCTACTTCAATGAGGAGTGTAGAAGATCATGCAGGAGCAGCACCAGGCGTACTTAAAAATGAGGTGCCAACCCAGGGAAGCTGCAACACAGGACAACATGCATGCTTAACAGCGGAAGCAGCATGCTATAGACAGAACTAAGACATCCCACAACCGATGGATCAGATGAAAGTTCTGCAGTCTTGCCACATCCAGTCATGAACGGGGGTGGTGGACAATTAAACAACTAACGGGAGGAGGAGGCTCCATGAACATCCCCATCCCCAATGATGGCGGAGCCCAGCAAAAGACAATGCAGAAGTATTCGCAACCATCTTCAGCCAGAAGCGCCGAGCGGATGATCCATCTCGGCCTCCTCCTCAGGTCCCCACCATCACAGATTCAGCCAATTTGATTCATTCTACATGATATTAAGAAATGGTTGAGTGCACTGGATACGGCAATGGCAATGGGCAAATCGGCAACATCCTGACTAGAGTGCTGAAGACTGATGCTCCAAAACAAGCCGCGCCTCTAGCCAAGCTGTTCCAGTACAGCTACAACACTGGCATCTACCCGACAAAGTAGAAGATTGCCCAGGTATGTCCTGTCTACAAAAGGTAGGAGAAATCCAATCTGGCCAATTACCACCCAATCAGCCTACTCTCAAACATCAGAAAAGTGATGGAAGGTGTTGGCGACAGTGCTAGCAAGCAGCACTTACCAATAACCTGCTCACCAATGCTCAGTTTGGGTTCCGCCCTGCTCCAGACCTCATTACAGCCTTGGTGCAAACATGGACAAAAGAGCTGAATTCCAGAGGTGAGGTGAGAGTGACTGTCCTTGACATCAAGGCAGCATCTGACTGAGTGTGGCACCAAGAAGCCCCAGTAAAACTGAAGTCAATGGGAATCGGGGGGGATAATTCTCCACAGGCTGGAGTCATACCTCACACAAAGGAAGGTGGTTGTGGTTGTTGGAGGCCAATCATCTCAGCCCCAGGACAGCACTGCAGGAGTTCCTCAGGCCAATGTCCTAGGCCCAAACAGCTTCAGCTGCTTCATCAATGACCTTCCCTCCATCATAAGGTCAGAAGTGAGGATGTTTGCTGATGATTGCACAGTGTTCAGTTCCATTCGCAATTCCTCAAATAATGAAGTATTCCGTACCCACTTGTAAGACCTGGCCAACATCCAGGCTTGGGCTGATAAGTGGCAAATAACATTCGTGCCACACAAGGGCCAGCCAATGGCCATCTCCAACAAGAGAGAGTCCAACCACCTCCCCATGACATTCAATGGCAATATCATTGTCTAATGCCCCACCATCAACATCCTGGGGGGTCACCATTGACCAGAAACTTAACTGGACCAGCCACATAAATACTGTGGCTACAAGAGCAGGTCAGAGGCTGGGTATTCTGTGGCAAATGACTCACCTTCTGGCTCCTCAAAGCCTTGCCACCATCTACAAGGCACAAGTCAGAAGTGTGATGGAAAACTCGCCACTTGCCTGGATGAGTGCAGCTCCAACAACACTCAAGAAGCTCAACACCATCCAGAACAAAACAGCCTGCTTGATTGGCACCCCCATCTACCACCTTAAACATTCACTCCCTCCACCACCGGCGCAACGTGGTTGCGGTGAGTATCATCTACAAGATGCACTGCAGCAACTCGCCAAGACTTCTTCGACAGCACCTCCCAAACCTGCAACCTCTACCAGGGATGGACAATAAATGCTGGCCTTGCCAGTGACACCCACATCCCGTGAATGAATTAAAAAAAAATCCAGTATTGGAACTGATAAATGTAACTTTACTGAAAACGATGGTTCAATTCAAAGAACAGCACCAAGTTCTTCTGGCGTCCAGGCCAACATTCCTCCCTCAACCAATACCGACAAAACAAAAAAACAACTGATCATTCATCTCATTGCTGTTAGTGGCATGTTGTGTGTGAAAACTGTTTGCATTTGCTTACAATGTAACAGTCACTGCTCCTACAGGTAATTCATTGTGTAAAGCGCTGAGATGTTTGAACACGATAATTTGTTATACAAATTCTCAAGGACAACTAGATGGGCAATATATGCTGGCCCTGCCAATGACACCCATATTCCGAGAATGAAAAAAATGTAAGCATTCCTTTTCTTGCATCTTCACTGTATTGAAATAGCGATTCATGGGTTGTCTCCTACCTTAACGCCAACCTTCACAGGACCTCAAAACGGTGGCACTTTTTACGACTATATCAATGTTGTCGTGGCCGGGCTCCCATCTTCCACCCTCCATAAACATTAACTCATCCAAAGCTCTGCTGCCCGTATCCTGACTCGCACCAAGTCCTGTTCACCCATCATGGAATGACACAGCACAGAAGGAGGCCATTCCGTTCATTGTGCCTGTGCTCGCTGACCTACGTTGGCTCTCAGTCCAGCATTGCCTCAAATTTAAAATTTTCATCCTTGAGTTCAAATTCCTCCAGGGCCTCACCTCACACTATCTCTGTAACCTACTCCAACTGTACAACCCTGTATGAGCTCTGCGTTTTCCAATTCTGGCCGATTGTGCGTCCCCGATTTCCTTCGCCCCTCCATTGACGGCTCTGCCCTCAGCTGTCTAGGCCCTAAGCTCTAGAACACGCTCCCTAAACCTCTCCACCTCGCTACCTCTCTCTCCTCCTTTAAGACACTCCTTAAAATCTACCTCTTTGAATAAGCTTTTGGTCCTAACATCTCACCTGGCTCAGCGTCAAATTTTGTCTGCGAAGTGCCTTGGGACATTTTACTATGTTAAAGGAGCTATATAAATGCTAGTTGTAGTTGTTGTCTCTCTGCCCTAGCTTGTTCTGACAATCTACAGGTTTACAAAAGCTAAGCTAAGTGCCACTGAATCACTATAGGGCAAGTGAAGTGACTTTTCCTTCTTGGCATTGAGCCTCGTTGGAAAGGAGTGCAGGTTGGAGGGAGGGCTACAACACTGTAACAACGAATCTCTGAGTCACACTCCTGCTGAGGGAGGCTACATGCTGGGAGTGCCGGATGGCCAAATAAACTGTTATTTCTCATTTAATATTCCATCTTACTCTTTTCAACCTTTGTGGTGTTTTCTACAATCATTTTGTCTTGTCAATTTGCTTATATATACCACAAACATTCATATAATTGCAGTTAAATAAATTACATCCAACTCCATAAGTATTCTGTCCATAACATTTCAATTGTATCCTTACATAAAAGATCCCATGGTAATTTTCAAAGAAGAGCGGGGTGTTCTCCCCAGTGTCCTGGTCAATATTTATCCCTCAAACCAACATCACTAAAACAGATTGTCGGGTCATTATCACATTGCTGTTTGTGGGAGCTTGCTGTGCGCAAATTTGCTGCCGCGTTTCCTACATTACAACAGTGACTACACTTCAAAAAGTACTTAATTGGCTGTAAAGCGCTTTAGGACGCCCTGAGGTCATGAAAGGCGCTATATAAATGCAAGCCTTTCTTTCTTCTTTCTTTATAAATATATAGGCCTAGAAATTCGCTTGGCCGGCTTGCCGCGGGGGTAAGGATCGCGCGCGCTCTTACCCACCGCGCCTGCCGTTGTGTTTTGGGCCCACAGGAACTTCGGGTCCTGGGCCTCTCCCTAGTGCCGGCGCGCAGTGCTTGCGTGTTCCAGGGGCGCAGTTAGTGCGATGCGACCCCTGGGATCACGTGGGCCATGGAGAGCCAATGGCAGCAGACCATCTTTCATTCATAGATTTGACAGGAGACCTATCAAATCTGTGAATTGAAATCGGCCCCAAAAGAACAGCTAAACCTCAAATATTTTTTTTTAAAAACCATCACATTTATAAAATAACTATAGTTAAATAAATTAACCACTTTAAACAAAAATTTAAATTTTTGAAAAAATTAAAATACTTTTAAAAAGTTATAAAAATAAACTTACCTTTCTTTAAAGTATCTAAAAAAGATAAACCTGTTGAAAAAAATTTAAAATTATACTTAATTAACTACTTACCTTGTTCAAAAGGGGTCTTACGCCTCCTTTTTACTAGCTTAGAATCTTCCATACTTACCCTCGCTTTGAAACCTGAAAAAAAATCTAAGTGTGCTGCGTGCGCGCAGCCTCTAGCGCGCACGCGGTTCACCTAGGAACCGCCCCCTTCACCATACCGGAAGTGCCGGTTTCCCGTGCATGCGCAGTGCATGCAGGAAACCGGCACTTCGGGAATGAATATGGGTGAGTACGCACTGAGTACTCACCCGAGAATGGACGAATTTTTGGGCCATAATTTTCATAATTTTTCAATACCCTACCAATAGAATTTCAGTATCTTTTTTTTTATTATTCGCTTATGGGATTTGGGCATCGCTGGCAAGGCCAGCATTTATTGCCCATCCCTGATTGCCCTTGAGAAGGTGGTGGTGAGCCGCCTTCTTGAACCGCTGCAGTCCGTGTGGTGAAGGTACTCCCACAGTGCTGTTAGGTAGGGAATTCCAGGATTTTGACCCAGCGACGATGAAGGATCGGCGATATACTTCTAAGTCAGGATGGTGTGTGACTTGGAGGGGAACTTGGAGGTGGTGGTGTTCCCATGCGCCTGCTGCCCTTGTCCTTCTAGGTGGAAGAGGTCGCGGGTTTGGGAGGTGCTGCCGAAGAAGCCTTGGCGAGTTGCTGCAGTGCATCTTGTAGATGGTACACATTGCAGCCACGATACGCCGGTGGTGGAGGGAGTGAATGTTTAAGGTGGTGGATGGGGTGCCAATCAAGCAGGCTGCTTTGTCCTGGATGGTGTCGAGCTTCTTGAGTATTGTTGGAGCTGTATCATCCAGGCAAGTGGAGAATATTCCATCACACTCCTTACTTGTGCCTTGTAGATGGTGGAAAGGCTTTGGGGAGTTGGGAGGTGAGACACTCGCCGCAGAATACCCAGCCTCTGACTTGCTCTTGTTGCCACAGTATTTATGTGGCTGGTCCAGTTAAGTTTCTGGTCAATGGTGACCCCCAGGATGTTGATGGTGGGGGATTCGGCAATGGTAATGCCGTTGAATGTCAAGGGGAGGTGGTTAGACTCTCGCTTGTTGGAGTTAGTCATTGCCTGGCACTTGTGTGGTGCGAATGTTACCTGCCACTTATCAGCCCAAGCCTGAATGTCATCCAGGTCTTGTGGCATGCAGGCATGGACTGCTTCATTATCTGAGGAGTTGTGTATGGCATTGAACACTGAGCAGTCATCAGCGAAATAACTTTTTAAGATGCCATACAAGGGTACTTTTTTCAAGGCAAGGTGAGCTACCAGTGCAGAGTCTCACTTGCTGGGACCATGGATTGGAGTTCAGTGCGCTCGCTTTTCAGCGCTTCTGATTTTCTGGTGATGCATTTTTACCAACTGAGAAATCTTCAGTGCTGCGAATCAGGGGTGCACCTGATTCTCCAATCCATGCTGCTGTTGAGCGAAGAACCACACTGGGAGGGGGTGGGGGGGTACTTCACCAGACTTGCCCTTTAAAAGAAGGAATGTGGGGAGGGATGGGTTAAGAGAGAGAGAGAATAGAGAGACGGAGAGAACAAACAAGTGGGCATAGAGATGTGAAGATAAATACTGCAGTCTGGACTATTGTCATTGAAAACTGAACTTTATAGTCTTGTGTTACTGAAATATAAAACCTGACTGCGAGCAGCCTTAGTATTACATTTCAGGCATTGGCAGAGTGATGAAAAGTTGCACTTTTTTATATTAAATACATTCGAGAAGTTGGCCTGTGATGATTAATTGCTCCTTATTACTTTTGAAAAGGTGAGTAATTTATAACTGATATTATTGTTTGACCTATGGACTGCAGATGCATCGGCAAAGGACAGAGAATCGTTCATTGACTCCAGTGGTCTCACAAAAGGAAAGGCTCTTCTTTTCTGCTGGCAGTGCCTGACATTGAGTACATGTGCAATCACTGATATCACCCGCACGATTAACATCATCACCACAGGGCTAAAGATTTGCATCATAAGCTGACCCAGCTCTGCCAACACTTTCATCTTTGCTATTCCTTGAGGATTCCTCCAGATCAAACGGATATAGCTGCAAGTCACTGTCAGGCACACATTTCTATTCTGAGCACTCAGAGCACAGTCTAGCACGACTATTTAATAAGCGAAAGGGTCAACGAAAGGCACCAGATACCATAAGTGCGTGATGTGGTTGAACAGGAAGCATTGCACACTTCCCTGACACCATTCTTACTTTTCTCGAATGAATCACAGAGATTGAGTAGAATGAAGAACAGAAAGGAAAGAACAATAAGAACACAAATGTATTTAATTTTTTTGTCAATTCCATTGCAATTTTATATAAACATTATATAAATTCAGTCAGGCAGAACAAACTTCTCCCTCAATCAAATCAGTTCTGAATATTATGCGAACACCTCACAGGTGGAAAAGAAATATCAAACTAGCAAATCTCTTGTGGAATTGCTCACAGAGAAAAGAGGGGAAAATTCTGTGCATGTACATGCAATTTGATATAATTACAGAAATTGAATTAAAAAAAATATAAACAGTTAAAAGGTTAACAATCTACTTACTTGCGAGGAGAAAAACAGATGGTGGCGGAGTGGAATAAGAGAGACTTCAGATACTTCAGACACCAAAGGTGACGTTGGACCTATAGGGGGATAAATTGGGTTGCTTTGCGCCTCTCGTTAGTGCCCTAAGTGGGCGCTAACGGGGCGCAAAGCAACTAGCACCTGGGCGCAGTGCCGCCCACACCTCCCGCGAAATTCAGCGGGAAGTTAGCGGTGGCGGTAACCGGTAGCGCCCATGGCGCTGCGCCGCCGGCGATGATGTCATCGCCATGCACAGTGCCCTGCTCGCGTTCCGGCCACGATCTTCAGTAGCAACCCCTGACTTACCGCCGGATGCTATGTCCGACGGGGTCAGGGAGGCCTACCTGCGGCCGGGGCGGCGCTAATTAAAGGCGAGTTGCGGGGCGGCCATTTTTGTTGCTGGCTGCCTGCCAGCACCTGCCTTCGCTCCCATCCCCGGCCTCCTGAACGCACCCCCCCCCCCCGTGGAGTGCCGGCTGTGCTCCATGAGCCCGGCACTTCTCTTGGTTTATCACCCGCCCCCAAATTCTGCAACTTTACTGGCAGTCCCGCCTCCATAACCGCCTCCTCGGGGCTGACAAAATCCAGCCCTTCATGTCTGGGTCTGTTGTAGGACTGGAACAAAGAATGTTCCACATATCTCACGAAAAGGCAGGCATGGCCAGGGCCCATGCGGGTTCCCATAGCAACACCTTTAATTTGGAGGAAGTGAGTGGAGTCAAAGGAGAAGTTTTCAATGTGAGAACAAGTTCAGCCAGGCGGAGGAAGGTGGTGGTGGATGGGGACTGGTTGGGTCTCTGTTCAAGGAAGAAGCGGAGCGCCCTCAGGCCATCCTGGTGGGGGATGGAGGTGTAGAGGGATTGGACGTCCATAGTGAAAAGGAGACGGTTGGGGCCAGGAAACTGGAAACTGTTAAAGTGGCGGAGGGCGTCCGAAGTGTCATGGATGTAGGTGGGAAGAGACTGGACAAGAGGAGAAAAAAAGAGTCGAGATAGTAAGAAATCAGTTCTGTGGGACAAGAACAGGCTGAAATGATGGGTCTACTTGGGCAGTCCTGTTTGTGGATCTTGGGAAGGAGGTAGAAGCGGGCTGTGCAGGGTTGGGGAACTATGAGGTTAGCGGCCGTGGAGGGAAGATCTCCAGAGGAGATAAGTTCAGTGACAGTCTTCGAAACGATGGCTTGATGTTCGGTAGTGGGGTCATGGTCTAGGGGGAGGTAAGAGGAGATGTCAGAGAGGTTGCCTGTCACTTTAATTCTCCGCTCCACTCCCACTCTGACCTTTCCAATTTCGACCTCTTACACTGTTCCAATGAAGCTCAACGTAAGCTGAAGGAACAGCACCTCCTCTTTCGATTAGGCACTTTACAACCTTCTGGACTCAACATCGTGTTCAACAATTTCAGATCATAATCTCTGCCACTAGTTTTTCACATGACAGCTGTTGATGATTCTGCTATTCCCATTTACACCTCTTCTAGAATCTTCTTTTGTTTCTTTACTTGTTCCATTACCATCTCCTTTTGCTTTGTACTATCATACCTTTTGTCATTTAATCTCTCCTGCCTTCCATCCTATCACAGACCTTCCCTTTTATCCTTCCCTCCCCTCCCCCCTTTCCCTGCCCCTGCACTTGCTTATAAACTGTTACATCTCTAACTTTTTCCAGTTCTGACGAAGGGTCATTGACCTGAAACGTTAACTCTGTTTCTCTCTCCACAGATGCTGCCTGACCTGCTGAATATTTCCAGCATTTTCTGTTTTTTGATGGACCTTGGTCTTTTTTCATCTAGCAATTCTTATGTTCCTATACTTACTCCATCGAACCACCTTGTAGCTAGAGCCTGTAACTACATCATGACAACTGTTAACATAGAAGATTTACTTTCTAAATATTTAGATAGGTCATTTTACTATTAAATGTTGACAGAAGCGTCTGATCAAAATTTGTGACAACAGGAAGATAGACAGGAAATGTGTACGACATAACATTTTTAATAATATTTAGTTGAAACCTCAACAGGCAGGAATGTTTGCATTCTGCTGAATGTCCGATTCCAATCTACAGTGTAAGCTGCCTGCAAGCATCCATAAATACTCACTTGATATTACGTAGTCAAGGGTGAGGCTTGTTACTTTGGTAGTGTATTGACCTGACAGTGAAGTCGCCAAGGACAGCTCCAACCGTGGCAGTGGGTCTGTAGAGTAGATGAGGCAGCATTGTTACCTCTAGGGGAGTCACGACCAGTGGTGCTTTCCCTCGGCACCTCCAGAGTCAGCAATGCCGCAGTGCTCAGTAATTCTGTGAATGTTGGCCTCCACTGATTCTCCTAGGCCAGGGGCTAAAATTAAAGTTGGAAATTGCTCTGGTGCTGCGAGATCCAAGCGGCGATATAAATAGGGAGGAATTCCATGGCACCAGCAACCTAGGGTAACACAGAGCCACTTCTTCATGAATCAGATCTGTAAGATAATTGTAAAATAAGTTCTCCAAATGTGTATTATCTGGATCTTAATTTTGTTTATGCAGTTTATGGATCCAGAAGGCATGAATCTGGAAATGTTGCTAAATTCTTTTTAGACTGTAAACTCACTGTTATAGACTTTGAAATTACAAAGCTGTCTGTTGTCAGATAAAACTATTTCACAAGTGAAGACCTCAAGTAACTAAGGCATGGGCCAATTATAGACATTTTCCACTGCCAGTCACTAACGTGTTTGTTTAAAAACTGTTGGCACTTGGTGCCTGACCATTCTGGCTGTTCACTTCCAGATCTTTCCATCTCTCCATGGCCAAATACTATTCCTTCAGGATCATGTGAGAAGGCAAAGACAATCTCAAAATCTTCTTCACCATCACAAACCTCCATCCCCTGCACCCTCCATTCTCGCCTCTGAATTCTAATTGAATGAGGCTCATGATCCAAGTTATTTTCAAAATCAAATCTATCCACTCTGCTGACTCTCTTCCTCAATTTTCTCCTCTCCTTCATCACTCACTCCCCCCGACTCTGCTTCCAAACCATCCCCACTCACTACTTTCTGCAGTTCTCCTCTTTTCTCCACCTACTACTCTCAACATGCTCATTTCCTTCATGAAGCCCACCATGTGTCCTCTCGACCCCTTCCACCAAACTCCTGAAGACCAACCTTTCCCATCTTGGCCTCATGCCCTCTGACATTGTCAATCTCTTCCCTTCTTCAGGCATTATTCACGCTCCTTTTAAATCTAAAATTATCACCCTCTCCTTAAAAAGCCTACCATTGATCCCGCTATCCACGCAGACTACCGCCCTAGCTCAAATCTATCCTCCCTCTTCAATGTTTTTTAATGCATTTTTGCCGCCCACCTACAGTTCCACCTCTTCTCCTGTATCCACCCAGCTGATGGTGCCAAGACTGCCCTGGTCAAAGTCACCAAAGACATCCTGCATAACTGCAACCACATCTTGTCCACTTTCTCAACCTCTCTACTGCCTTCAACACTGCTGATTACTCCATTCTACTCCACAACCTTTGTCTGTACAACCACCCTCTCATGGCATCAGTCCTACCTGTCCCAATGCAGTTATCATAGAGTAGAAATTGTGAGTCTCCACTCTAGCAGCAGCGCGTCACAATTTCTGCCCTTACACCGTCTTCAGATGGTTTCTTCTGTGCCCAAAAGTTAAAAGGCCTCCATCTTTGCTCCCTTCTATTTAGCATGTCCATACTAACCCTTGGCATCATCCATAAGCACAGAGCAAGATTCCACATATTGTCTTTGGACACCCAACTCTACCTTTCCACCATCAACACTCCATGCAAAGTCTCACACTCCCAACAATTCTTCCTAGCCCAACTACACTGGCTCATGTCCACCAGCGAATCGACTTCAAGATCTTCCTCCTTGTTTTCAAATACCTCCATGGCCTCCCTGCACCCTGAGTATTGCTTTCCAGCCACATGTCCCAGCTTGTACATTCCGTAATCCTCTGACTCCAGATTATTGCTTGCACTCAGACTCTCCACTGCACTCAGACTCTCCACTGCACCATCAGAGGCAGAGCTTTCAGCCTCGCTCCTTTGGGAATATGCTCTCAAACCACTTGTCTTGTTACGTCTCTCCCTGTCTTCCATGACGCCCTCTCTTGCAACCCCCGCCCCCATCAAACTCTTGTACTTCCTGCTTAGAGTAAGCCTCTTGCCCCAGAAATGCTCTTAGATGCATTTTTGCATGGTGAGGACTACATTAGTGAAGTTGTTGATATTGTATATTTTTGGAAAGGTGGTAAGCCTATTTTAACCCCATTTTGCAACCAGGCTTCATGTTGGCAATGGTCATGAGCATCTCTGAGGAAGGACTGATTCTTCCCTTCTATGAAACGGAGATGTTTTTGATGGGAGTTTTGACTGTAGGGGTGACCTTGTCTACAAGCATTATCAAGGTCAGTTTTTGAAAGACCTTAGTTCTTGTGTCAAAGGAACATTGTACAGCAGGGATTAAAGTAGCAATAGCTTGAGTTTGCGGTTAATAAAGGCCGTGCAAGGACAGCTGAGTTATGCTCATGTTTAAAGCTTATTTTAGCCCAGCAGAAATACTGCAAATTCAGCAAGCAATTCGACTGCTGTGCATTAACTGTCTGTGACCGCAGACATTCCATAATTAGCAATCTATGCAGAGACAGTCAATATACTTTCCGTAACATGAGTGTACAGGAAAAGCTTGCAAGCAACCAGCCCTTTAACTCAACCAACTCTCTAACTCACGCACCCCTCTATCGCGACTGGCCCTCAAACTCGCGCACCCCATGACCACAGACATAATAAAGATATTACTTATGATGGGCTCTGGACCTCCCAAAGCACTTCACAGCCAATGAGGTACTTTTGAAGTGCAGTCACTGTTGTAATGTAGGAAACGCGGCAGCCAATTTGCGCACAAACGGCAATGTGATAATAACCAGACAATCTGTTTTAGTGATGCTGGTTGAAAGATAAATATTGGCCAGGATACCAAGGAGCATTCCCCTTGTCTTCTTCGAAATAATGCCATGGGATCTTTGACATCCATCTCAGAGGGCAGACAGGGCCTTGGTTTAACGTCTCATCTGAAAGACAGTACCTCTGACAGTGCAGCACTCCCTCAGTACTGCATTGGCATGACAGCCTAGATTTTGTACTCAAGTCTTTGGAGTGGGACTCAAACTCTCAACTATTCTGACTCCGAGGCGAGAGTGCTATCCACTGAGCCATGGCTGACACATAGCAATCTATGCAAAAACTGTCAATATAGTTTCAGTAACCTGCATCGAGAGGAAAATCTTGCAAGCAAACAGCCCTCTAATTCGACCACCCCTCTAAACTGAAAATCCCTTTCACTCACGCATGCCTCTAACTACACCGGCCCTATAACTCAACTGTGTTTTTGAAGTCCCACATTGGAATACAATTTACAAGTTAGCACTCCTAGAAAGATAGAAACTAGAGACTATAAACTGTAGAAGAGCAAAGGGATTTGGGTGTCCATGTATACAAATCACTAAAAGCTAGTGCACAGGTACAATATAATCAAAAAACGAATGGAATATTGGCCTTTATCTCAAGGGGGCGGGAATACAAAGGGGAGGAAGTTATGCTTCAGTTCTATAGAACCTTGTACAGACCCCATCTGTAGTATTGCGTTCAGTTCTAGGCACTGCACCTCAGGAAGGATATATTGGGCTTAGAGTCAATACAATGCATGTTTACCAAATGATAATTAAAGGGCTAAATTATGAGGAGAGGGTGCATTAACTTAGGTTGTATTCCTTTGAGTTTGGAAGGCTGAAGGTGTTTAAAATTGAGGTGTTTAAAATGATAAAAGGATTAAAAAGAGTAGATACAGAGAAGTTATATCCTCTGGTGTGAGATTCCAGAACAACGGGGCACAATCTTAATATTAGAGTCAGGCCGTTCAGGAGTGAAATCAGGAAGCGCTTTTTCAGACAAAGGGGAGTGGAAATGTGGAACTCTCTCCCCTAAAAGGCTGTGGATGCTGGGTCAACTGAAATGTTCAAGACTGAAATCAATAGATACTTGTTAGCTAACGGAATCAAGGGATGTGGAACAAAGGCAGGTAAATGGAGTTGAGGTACAGATCCTCCATGATCTATTTAAATGGTGGAACAGGCTCGAGGGGCTGAATGGTCTCCTCCTGTTCCTATATTTCTAGGTTTTTTATTCGTTTATGGGATGTGGGCGTCGCTGGCAAGGCCAGCATTTATTGCATCGGGGTCTGCTACTGCCCCCATTCCACTGGGTGGAGGGACTTAAATTCTCCTCCAATATAACACATTTACCTCAGCTCACTGAATATTCAAACTAATTAATAGCGGAGTGTGAACCAACAGCATTACAAAAAATCTAATATCTTCAATTTTTTTAAAATTCGTTCATGAGATGTGGGCGTCGCTGGCAAGGCCAGGATTTATTGCCCATCCCTAGTTGCCCTTGAGAAGGTGGTGGTGAGCCGCCTTCTTGAACCGCTGCAGTCCGTGTGGTGAAGGTACTCCCACAGTGCTTTTAGGGTGGGAGTTCCAGGATTTTGACCCAGCGATGATGAAGGAATGGCGATATACTTCTTAGTCAGAATGGTGAGTGACTTGGAGAGGAACTTGGAGGTGGTGGTGTTCCCATGCGTCTGCTGCCCTTGTCCTTCTAGGTGGAAGAGGTAGCGGGTTTGGGAGGTGCTGCCGAAGAAGCCTTGGTGAGTTGCTGCAATGCATCTTTTAGATGGTACACACTGCAGCCACGGTACGCCGGTGGTGGAGAGAGTGAATGTTTAAGATGTGGATGGGGTGCCAATCAAGTGGGCTGCTTTGTCCTGGATGATGTCGAGCTTCTTGAGTGTTGTTGGAGCTACACTCATCCAGGCAAGTGGAGAGTATTCCATCACACTCCTTACCTGTGCCTTGTAGATGGTGGAAAGGCTTTGGGGAGTCAGGAGGTGAGACACTCGCTGCAGAATACCTAGTGTCTGACCTGCTCTTGTCGCCACAGTATTTATGTGGCTGGTCCAGTTAAGTTTCTGGTCAATGGTGACCCCCAGGATGTTGATGGTGGGGGATTCGGTGATGGTAATGCCGTTGAATGTCAAGGGGAGGTGATTAGACTCTCGCTTGTTGGAGATAGTCATTGCCTGGCACTTCTGTGGAGCGAATGTTACCTGCCACTTATCAGCCCAAGCATGAACGTCGTCCAGGTCTTGTTGCATGCGGGCATGGTCAGCTTCATTATCTGTGGAGTTGTGAATGACGCTGAACACTGTGCAGTCATCAGCGAACATCCCCATTTCTGACCTTATGTTGGAGGGAAGGTCATTGATGAAGCAGCTGAAGATGGTTGGGCCTAGGACACTGCCCTGAGGAACTCCTGCAGCAATTTCCTGGGGCTGTGATGATTGATCTCCAACCACCACAACCATCTTCCTTTGTGCTAGTTATGACTCCAGCCAGTGGAGCGTTTTCCCCCTGATTCCCATTGACTTCAGTTTTACTAGGGCTCCTTGATGCCACACTTGGTCAAATGCTGCCTTGATGTCAAGGGCAGTCACTCTCACCTCACCTCTGGAATTCAGCTCCTTTGTTCATGTTTGGACCAAGGCTGTAATGATGTCTGGAGCCGAATGGTCTTGGCAGAACCCAAACTGGGCATATGTGAGCAGGTTATTGGTGAGTAAGTGCCGCTTGATAGCACTGTCGATGACACCTTCCATCACTTTGCTGATGATTGAGAGTAGACTGATGGGGCGGTAATTGGCTGGGTTGGATTTGTCCTGCTTTTTGTGGACAGGACATATCTGGGCAGTTTTCAACATTGTCGGATAGATGCCAGTGTTGTAGCTGTACTGGAACAGCTTGGCTAGAGGCGCGGCTAGTTCTGGAGCACAAGTCTTCAGCATGATAGCCGGGATGTTGTCCGGGCCCATAGCCTTTGCTGTATCCAGTGTGCTCAGCCATTTCTTGATATCACGTGGAGTGAATCGAATTGGCTGAAGTCTGGTTTCTGTGATGGTGGGGACCCCAGGAGTAGGCCGAGATGGATCATCCACTCGGCACTTCTGGCTGAAGATGGTTGCAAACGCTTCAGCCTTGTCTTTTGCACTCATGTGCTGGGCTCCACCATCATTGAGGATGGGGATACTCATGGAGCCTCCTCCTCCCGTTAGTTGTTTAATGGTCCACCACCATTCACGACTGGATGTGGCAGGTCTGCAGAGCTTTGATCTGATCCGTTGATTGTGGGATCACTTAGCCCTGTCTATAGCATGCTGCTTCTGCTTTTTAGCATGCATGTAGTCCTGTGTTGCAGCTTCCCCAGGTTGGCACCTCATTTTAAGGTATGCCTGGTGCTGCTCCTGGCATGCTCTTCTACACTCCTCATTGAAGCAGAGTTTGTTGCCTGGTTTGAAGGTACTGATAGAGTGAGGAATATGTCAGGCTATGAGTTTACAGATTGTGGTGGAATACAATTCTGCTGCTGCTGATGGTCCACAGCGCCTCATGGATGCTCAGTTTTGAGCTGCTAGATCTGTTCTGAATCTATCCCATTTAGCACGGTGGTAGTGCCACACAACACGATGGAGGGTGTCTCTGGTGCAGATCTTCGCGCGACAAGAGCGCGTATTGGGAATTCAGATGCAGAGATCAGCACGTTTGATTCTCAGCCTGATCGTCTAGGCGAGAAGAAGTGTTGAAAAAAAAACTGTTCTAAAAAGCAGACATTTAAAATCCAACTCTCTGAAATCCACTGCTACAGTTCACTTTCAGACTGTCCATGTGAAAAATCCAGCTGGACTCCTTCAAGCAGTTACTTGCTGCCAATCCAGAAAATTACATATGCATTCATATCCCACTATTATTGACTTAATTATTTAAATGACGCTCTTGTTGTATTTTGTGAAATGGGTACGGATCTGGTGATACAGATCTCTGTCTGATTTTCCAGACACTACTTGTCATTTTGCACCAGCGCCACAGGCCATACAGAACAAAACATATACCCTGTTAAACCGTGTGGTACTTCTTTAAATAGAGATAGAGGATCATAAGGTTGAGGTTTATTTTCATGAATCTCGAATAGTTTGCTTTTCTCAAACATTAAAGAAACAAGGGCAACTGTAACTTGTTTGAATTGGACGTCCGAAAATTAGCCGTTGAAAATACAATAAAAAGTCTCAAAAAAACAATATGTTACTTCAATTGCATGTCTCAACTAAAGTTTTTCCAGCAACATAAACTAATTTCCATCTTATTTTTACAGCTCGCTTCTCTTATTTAATGAGGTTCAAAGAGCGGCACTTGCTGTTTTTCAGTTTGTAGATTTATTTTCCCTTTATATTCTCTTTCCTTTGTAGTGCTGATTACGTGTATCGGTCTTTCTTTGGCTGGTTGGGTAGGGGTCTCCAAGACTTGGATGGCTCTGCTATTCTTTGCTTGGTTATCAGGAGTCAAATTCGAAGAGGGGATTTGATGAACAGTACATTATAAATCACTGCGGCTGACTAATCATCAATGACCTTTAACCCGACAAAGATGACCTTCCACCCTCCTGGCCACTCTCAAGCACTCTGCATTACATCAGCAACTGTCAGCTGAAATAATCCATTCAGAGGTAGGTGCATTTTCCAAGACTCACTTATCCAGAGAACTGTGAGATAATGCATTTGGGGAGGGCTAACAAGGCAAGTGAATACACAATAAATGGTAGGACACTGAGAAATATAAAGGAACAGAGGGGCCTTGGTGTGCATGTCCACAGATCCCTGAAGGTAGCAGGACAGGTAGATAAGGTGGTTAAAAAGGCATACGGGATGCTTTCCTTTATTAGCCGAGGCATAGAATATAAGAGCGGGGACGTTATGTTAGAACAGTATAAAACACTAGCTAGGCCACAGCTAGAGAACTGCGTACAGTTCTGGTCACCACATTACAGGAAAGATGCGATTGCACTAGAGAGGGTACAGAGGAGAGTTACGAGGATGTTGCCAGGACTGGAGAATTTTAGCTATGAGGAAAGATTGGATAGGCTGGGGTTGTTTTCTTTGGAACAGAGGAGGCTGAGGGGAGATTTAATTGAGGTGTATAAAATTATGAGGGGCCTAGATAGAGTGGAAAGAAAGGACCTATTTCCCTTAGCAGAGAGGTCAATAACCAGGGGGCATAGATTTAAAGTAATTGGTAGAAGGATTAGAGGGGAGTTGAGGAGAATTTTTTTCACCCAGAGGGTGGTGGGGGTCTGGAACTCACTGCCTGAAAGGGTGGTAGAGGCAGAAACCCTCATCGCTTTTAAAATATACTTAAAATGAAGTGCCATAACCTACAAGGCTATGGACCAAGAGCTGGAAAGTGGGATTAGGCTGGATGGCTCTTTTTCGTCCGGCACAGACACGATGGGTCGAATGGACCTCCTTCTGTGCCGTAAAATTCTATGATTCTATCATTCACCATGTTATGAACTTATGAACTTCATATAAAAGAATGACCCATGAATCTTTCGAATGTGTCTTTTAACGAGTGATCTGTAATAATGTGATAATGGCAGCTATAACTTGCCAAAAGGAAGCAAGGAACAAGGGAAAGGCCATCACCACATTTAGTCTACTCTTACCCAAACCATGTATAATCCACCCTACCATGGACCATATTTAATCACCTGAGGAAATAGTTCTGTAAAATACTCCAAAGTCAATCAAGTAATGCTCCAGAATATTAATGCGTTTCCACATTTCCCCTATTCAGTCCTGGTCTGGTGCTCTTCACAGATAACCTCCCCAACCCGAATCCCAACAGCATTATCAATCACTGTGTCACAAGGAGTATTTGACAAACCTATGCGGACTCATATTCCTTGTCAATTTATTAAGATCTGATCGCTTTTACTGACCGTGATGGAACTTCTGTTAGCCTCACTGGAGGCATTTGTTGTTTATATTTTTTTAAAGAGCTGTGTAATAACTCACGGTACTGATCTGGATATAGTGTGAAAATCATTATGAACTCCAATGCATCATGGAAATACTGAGCTGACATCTCACTGGCCTACGTGTGGAATAAGGTCTTATGGGGTAAAAATTGAGTCGCGCCCCATTTGGGGCGCTAACCTCGCCGGGGCGCGACTTTTAGCGCCCCGAAAAAATTAGCGGCCCCGCGCCGGAACTTCAGTGGTTGCGCCCCAAGAGGGAAGTGCGGCGCCACTGGAAGCACCCCGCATCCCTCTTGGGGCGCTGCGAGTGAATATCCTGGCGCTACGTGCTGCAGCGCCATGCGCTGCGGCACGTCGCGCCGCGGTATTGCAGGCCTTCCTCCCCTTCTTAAAGGGGAGGGACCCTGCGCAGCGCGAACCGGGGCCCAGCTGGGCCCCCAGGGATCGGGAGTGCCGGCAAAAGAGCCCGGCACTCAAGAGAAGTGCCGGGCTCTTGGAGCGCAGCTGGCACTTCACGGTGGGGGGGCTTCACGGGGGCCGGGGACAGCAACGGGGGCAGGTGCTGGCAGGCGGCCAGCAACAAAAATGGCCGCCTGCCACCTCCCCTTTAAATATCGCCGCCCCGGCCGCACGTACGCCTCCCTGAACCCATCGGA
The DNA here is from genome assembly GCA_030390025.1 of Squalus acanthias. Lineage (NCBI taxonomy): Eukaryota > Metazoa > Chordata > Chondrichthyes > Squaliformes > Squalidae > Squalus > Squalus acanthias. Next base: position 43,148,369 of record CM059438.1, read on the forward strand.
CATAGCGTCTGGCGGTAAATCAGGGGGCGCGACTGAAGATCACGGCCGGGGCGCGAGCACGTCATCGCCGGCGGCGCAGCGCCACAGGGCGCTACCGGCTGCCGCCGCCGCTAACCTCCCACTAAATTTTTCGGGAGGCGTGGGCGGCGCTGCGCCCGGGCGTTAACTGCTTTACGCCCCATTAGCGCCCTCTTAAGGCACTAACGGGAGGCGCAAGCAGCTGAATTTTTCCCTATGAGTTCAACAAGCTACTCCATTCAGGAAGAAGCATACGATAATGTGCCGGGCTTTGCGATCAGCGGTGAACGAACGGCGCCAGCCGGTCATTACACTTATACTTGCCCACGAACTTTTTGTGGGGTTTTGCACTGGAACGTGTGGTGATTCAAAATCTATTTCAGTGCAGCGCCCTCTACAGGGGATCTGGGAACTCTGTGAACAAGGCAAGCATTTTAAGCTGGAGGAGCGCTTGGGTTTGGGTGTGGGTGGGTAGGTGGGTAAAACCAACAAAAATGTCAGTGCGTCGGGAAGCCGGCTTCAACCCGCCGACTTCCGCCTTTCACTCGATTGCGTTAGGCTGCGTGCACACAACCCCCTCGGGAGAGGCGGGTCGCCTATTAACACACGCTAATTGCTCAATTGGAGCCATATTTCAACTCACTTTTAAATTTAATGGCGTCTCTCTGGGTGTCCCGAGCTTCCTGAAACTTGCCAGTGAAGACAAGGCGAGAACATAAGAACATAAGAAATAGGAGCAGGAATAGGCCACTTGGCCCCTCGAGCCTGCTCCGCCATTCAATAAGATCATGGCTGATCTTGGGCTCAAAGCCACTTCCCTGCCCACTCCCCATAACCCTTCACTCCCTTATCTTGCAAAAATGTGTCTATCTCCACCTTAAATGTATTTAATGACCCAGCCTCCACAGCTCTCTGAGGCAGAGAATTCCACAGATTTACGACCCTCTGAGAGAAGAAATTCCTCCTCATCTCAGTTCTAAAAGGGCGACCCTTTATTCTGAAACTATGCCCCTGAGTTCTAGATTTCCCCACGAGGGGAAACATCCTCTCTGCATCTACCTTGTCGAGCCCCTTCAGCATCTTACATGTTTCAATAAGATAACCTCTCATTCTTCTAAATTTCAATGAGCATAGGCCCAGTCTGCTCAACCTTTCCTCATAAGTCAAGCCCCTCATCTCTGGAATTAACCTAGTGAATCATCTCTGAACTGCCTCCAATGCAAGTATATCCTTCCTTAAATAAGGAGACCAAAACTGTACGCAGTACTCAAGGTGTGGTCTCACCAATACCCTGTACAGTTGTAGCAGGACTTCCCTGCTTTTATACTCCAACCCCTTTGAAATAAAGGCCAACATTCCATTTGCCTTTTTGATTACTTGCTGTACCTGCATGCTAACTTTTTGTGTTTCATGCACAAGGACCCCCAGGTCCCTCTGAACTGTAGCATTTTGTAATCTCTCTCCATTTAAATGATAGTTTGCTTTTTTATTTTTCGTGCCAAAGTGGACAACCTTGCATTTTCCCACATTATACTCCATCTGCCAAATGTTTGCCCACTCACTTAGCCTGTCTATATCCCTTTGCAGATTCTTTGAGTTCTCTGCACAACTTGCTTTCCCACCCATCTTTGTATCATCCGCAAACTTGGCTACATTACACTCGGTCCCTTCATCCAAGTCATTAATGTAGTTAAATAGTTGAGGCCCCAGCACCAATCCCTGTGGGACCCCACTAGTTACCATTTGCCAACCGGAAAATGACCCATTTATCCCGACTCTCTGCTTTCTGTTAGTTAGCCAATTCTCTATCCATGCTAATATATTACCCCCAATTCCGTGAGCTCTTATCTTATGCAGTAACCTTTTATGTGGCACCTTATCGAATGCCTTCTGGAAATCCAAATACATCACATCCACTGGCTCACCTTTGTCCACCCTGCTCGTTACATCCTCAAAGAACTCCAGCAAATTTGTTAAACATGATTTCCCTTTCATAAAACCATGCTGACTCTGCTTGACTGCATTATGATTTTCCAAATGCCCTGCTACTGCTTCCTTAATGAAGGACTCCAGCATTTTCCCAATGACAGATGTTAGGCTAACTGGTCTATAGTTTCCTGCTTTCTGTCTCCCTCCTTTCTTAAATAGTGGCGTTACATTTGCAGTTTTCCAATCCGCTGGGACCTCTCCAGAGTCCAGGGAATTTTGGTATATTGCAACCAATGCATCCACTATCTCTGCAGCCACTTCTTTTAAGACCCTGGGATGCAGGCCATCTGGTGCAGGGGACTTGTCATCTTTTAGTCCCATTATTTTACCGAGTACTATTTCCTTAGTGATAGTGATTGTCTTTAGTGACCCCCTCCCTGTGGCCCCTTGATTATCCATTATTGGGATGTTGTTAGTGTCTTCTACCGTGAAGACAGATACAAAATATTTGTGCAGAGTCTCTGCCATTTCCTCGTTCCCCATTATTAATTCCCCAGTCTCATCCTCTAAGGGACCAATGTTTACTTTAGCTACTCTCTTCCTTTTTATATACCTGTAGAATCTGTTTTAATATTTCTTGCCAGTTTACTCTCATAATTCATCTTCTCTCTCTTTATTATTTTTTGAGTCATCCTTTGCTGGTTTTTAAAGATTTCCCAATCCTCTGGTCTCCCACTAATCTTGGCAACATTGTATGCCTTCGTTTTTAATTTGATACCATCCTTTACTTCCTTAGTTAGCCATGGCAATTGAGGAGGTCAATACTGCAAGGAAGTACTCACAGCTGCTTTCCTACCTACTAGTGGGAAAGGGTTTGTTCAGAGTGCTTTTGCTGAGAGTTTACTTTCGACACTTTGGTTGTTTTCTGAATCACGTCAGGATGGGTGGCTTAGATTGGAGCTTGGACAAGGACCAATATGACCAGCAGCAGCAGCAGCCTGCTCTTGAGAGACCTGTAGCTGGACAGCAGAGAAGGGAGCAGCAGAGATGTCAGCAGCAGAGGGGTACAGCTCACAGGAGGCATGACCCATGACACAGGGTGTACAGGCAGAGTCTGATTTTCCTTGACATGTCGGAACAGCAGTGCTTCAGGAGGCTCAGGTTGTTGCGTCAGCTGGTGGCAGACATCTGCAGCCTCCTAGAAGACGAGCTGCTGCCTGCTGGGTCTGGTGGCTGTCAAAGTCACCACTGCCCTCAAATCTTTAGCCTCTGAATCCTTGCAGGGCTCTGCCGGAGATACATCCAAGATCTTCCAGTTGACAGCCCTCAAATACATAAGACATGGCTTATTTTCCAGGGCCGGCAATTATGTGAACTTCGCATGCGATGACGCCTGTTAGAATGAGCGGGCGCTCGGGTTTGCGTCTCTGGCTGGCTTCCACAGGTGCAGGGCATCATTGAATGCACACACGTGTTAATCCAGGCACCCCCAGATTAACCAGGAGCATTCGTCAACCGCAAAGGCTTCTACTCTATCAATGTACACCTGGTGTGCAAAGAGATGTTTTCAACTCCAGCACCTCCAAATTCCATCTTCGGATTGGCCCTTTACTGAAGTTGAGATCACGTCATGCAGCTCCTCATGCTAATGAGCTGGCTGAGTTAAAAAGCCACTGACAGACATGCTGAACCTATTTCCGGGTTTCCTGTGCGATACTGGACTCCACCCCCACCCCTGCTCCCAACGTGTCTCTGAGTTAATATCAAGGCTACAGAGTCTGAACCAGGAAGTGTCAGTTCAAATAGTTAATTCAGTGCCAAATCATGTACAGAAAGCAAAATAAAATGAGGGAAAGAAAGATGGGATTAAGAAAGAGAGATAAAAAAGACAGAAAGAAAAAGTGAATTTTTTTTTAAATTTTCTAAATCTCCAACAATAATTAAAATCTGATGGAATGAGACTCCACACTTGTAAAATTTAATTTTCAGTGCTGGAGAGGTTGTTTGGCAGTAATTAAGACTTATCACGCCATTAAAAATTCACTTGCACTTCAATGGACAAGCCCTACCTTTTTCTGGCGTGTTTAGTGGGTATCTATCACGTAAGTATCCCAACTTCACACTGTTCCATGTGTTTCAATGCTGAGTCTCTCGTCGAGATACCGATACAGCGAATCTTCTGGAGGAGCACTCAGACAGTAACTTCCTGATTTGGGCATTTAACTGCGCTTGTGCGGCCGCTGGAAGTTGCTGTCCGTTTACTCTTTAATAACAGTGAGTGCTGATAGCCTCACCAGTATTTCTACTGTAAAATCTGGGCCAATGTTTGGACCATAGAAAGATTAGGCACTTCTTTTCAGTTTACAGCTCAGCTGCTGCTGTCTTCTGTAAATTACAGATCCTCAGATAAAGTGAATTAAGAGCAATGTGTTACCTCGTGATTACTAATAGTGGAAATATGAATTCCAGATTACATAATTCTTCTTACAAAGCTTTCTGTTCGAAAATCATCAAAAACTACCCCACCCAGTAGCTCAGAATTAACAAAATTCATCACAAATAAAGCTGCTAGATTTAAGTATCTATCACTATTGGGATGCAAGCTTACTACTGCGACAGTATGAAGTCAGCATCTTGACTGCTATGCTACTCCATTTTATATCCCCTATTTGTCTTCAGCATAGCTCAGCTTGAGGCGATACTTGTATTTCATCTAACTGTGAAAGTATGATACATTTATAAAGAAGTCAAAAAGATGAAGCATTTCAGCCCTGATGCCCTTTATCAGGGAACAACATGCTTATCTGACAACAACTTAATAGCATGCATGATACCTGTAATTGTTTTAACTACCATAGTATTAAGCAGTGAGCTATAATTACTAATTCCTAGGAGGAGACAGCCTTGGGGAAGTAAAAACAATGTTTTGTGTCCCCAGAATACTTCAATGGCAAGTCTAAACAACACCAAAGAAAGATGGTATGTACACATTGTTGTTATTTGCATGTCAGCAGCACGCACTGAGCGCAATATTTGATGCTGAGCTAAGATCTGTTCTCTGTAACATCTGAATATGTTGGAAGCGTTGTAGAGTTCCACCCGTTCTGTCCTCTATAACATCACAATCTGTGTCCAGGTTACAAATATTGTGGTGTTCATTTCACTGAACATTTAGTGTTATGGATACCTCCTCCTGGAAACAATCTTCGATGCCATGTAAAGCTTTTTGCCCGTGGCAAGTAAGCACAAATTTCTTGGCAAAATTGTTCCCATTTAGTTTCTGGTATTTAGTTTCATTTCCTGACGTTACCTATACGATGTAACAGTCCAGTAATTAATAACACACTCAATCCTGACTTCCTTATTCAAAACACAACAACACTGACTGCCAGGCCACAAAATGGGCTCCAAAATAAAATGGAATGTGTCAGTGTAGCCCTTAAAGACCATAAATGATCAAACTGGATTGCATATTTATTTGAATCTTTCCCTTACGGCTCTCTGCCCTCTGTCCTGAGGATGCTGACTTATGGTGGGGAATGCTTCAATGAGCACCAGCTGCCCTCCAGGATCTTGCCCAGGCACCATTCTTCACGTGGAGCCCAGGCTGTAAGGGTTGGCGGGCTGTTTGACCATAGGGGTAGCGCGGGCAATGCTGTCCTCAACCAATATCCACAAATGAATACTGATCACTGGGGGGGGGACCCTGGCAGATATTTTCCCACCAAGTTCAGGGGCATTGAGGCCAATTAGATTCGAGATTTAGGTGACGTAGTACATGAAAAGCAGAGAGTTAGCATGTAGGTACAGCAAGCAATTAGGAAGGCAAATGGCATGTTGGCCCTTATTACAAGAGGGTTGGAGTACAAGAGTAAGGAAGTCTTGCTACAATTGTACAGGGCTTTGGTGAGACCGCACCTGGAGTACTGTGCACAGTTTTGGTCTCCTTATCTAAGGAAGGATATACTTGCCTTCGAGGTGGTGCAATGAAGATTCACCAGATTGATGCCTGGGATGAGAGGGTTGTCCTATGAGGAAAGATTGAGTAGATTGGGCCTATACTCTCTGGAGTTTAGAAGAATGAGAGGTGATCTCATTTAAACATAGAATTCTGAGGATTCTGAGGGGGATTGACAGGATAGATGCTGAGAGATTGTTTCCCCTGGCTGGAGAGTCTAGAACTAGGAGGCAGTCTCAGGATAAGTGGGTCGGCCTTTTAAGACTGAGATGAGGAGGAATTTCTTCACTCAGAGTGTTGTGAATATTTGGAATTCTCTGCCCCAAAGGGCTGTGGATGCTCAGTTGAGTATATTCAAGACTGTGATAGACTCTAGAGGAATCAAGGGATATGGGGATAGGGCAGGAACGTTGAGTTGAGGTCGAAGATCAGCTATGATCATGTTGAATGGCGGAGCAGGCTCGAGGGGCCATATGGCCTACTCCTGCTCCTAATTCTTATGTTCTTCTGTTCTTAATTGTGGCACTACTGCCACCCAGATGAGATCTGCAAACCCAGCACAGATCTGGGACCGTCCTGGTCTCTATTTCCATGCTGGCCAGTGAACTTAAAAACTGAAACATTGTGGAGCAAACATTCAAAATTTTAAAGAACAACTGCAAGAACTAGTTAACAACAACAACAACTTGTATTTATATAGCACCTTTAAAGTAGTAAAACTTCCCAAGGCGCTTCACAGGAGCGTTATCAATCAAAATTTGACACCGAGCCACATAAGGAGCTATTAGCGCAGATGACCAAAAGCTTGGCCAAAGATGTAGGTTTTAAAGAATGTCTTAAAGGAGGAGAGAGATGTAGAGAGGGGGAGAGGTTCAGAGAAGGAATTCCAGAGCTTAGGGCCTTGGCAGCTGAAGGCACGGCCGCCAATGGTGGAGCGATTAAAATCGGGGATGCTCAAGAGGCCAGAATTGGAGGAGCGCAAATATCTCAGAGGGTTGTAGGGCTGGAGGGGATTACAGAGATATGGAGGGATTTGAAAACAGGATGAAAATTTTAAAAGAAAGCCGTTGCTTAATCGGGAGCCAATGTAGGTCAGCGAGCACAGGGCTGATGGGTGAACAGGATTTGGTGCGAGTTGGGACACGGGCAGCAGAGTTTTGGATGACCTCAAGTTTACATAGGGTGGAATGTGGGAGGCCGGCCAGGAGTGCATTGGAATAGTCAAGTCTAGAGGTAACCACAGCATGGATGAGGGTTTCAGCAGCGGATGAGCTGAGGCAGGGGCAGAGACGGGCGATGTTACGGAGGTGGAGATAGGCGGTCTTAGTGATGGCGCGGATCTGTGGTCGGAAGCTCGTCTCAGGGTCAAATATGACACCAAGTTTGCGAACAGTCTGGTTCAGCCTCAGACAGTTGGCTGGGAGAGGGATAGAGTCGGTGGCTAGGGAACGGAGTTTGTGGTGGGGACCAAAGACAATGGCTTCGGTCTTCCCAATATTTAGTTGGAGGAAATTTCAGCTCGTCGGCCAAGCAGTCTGACAATTTAGAGACATTGGAGGGGTCGAGAGAGGTGGTGCTGAGGTAGAGCTGGGTATCATCAGCGTGCATGTGGAAACTGACGCTGTGTTTTTGGATGATGTTGCCAAGGGACAGCATGTAGATGAGAAATAGGAAAACCGCAATGGCTCAGTGGTAGTATTTTCGCCTCTGAGTCAGAAAGTTATGGGATCTCCAGGAACTTGAGCACAAAATCTAGGCTGACACTCCAGTGCAGTACTGATGGAGTACTGTACTGTCGGAGGTGCCATCTTTTGGATAAGACGTTAAACTGAGGCCTCATCTGCCCTCTCAGGTGGCACTATTCGAAGATGAGCAGGGAAGTTCTTACAGTGTCCTGGCAACATATATCCCTCAGCCAACATCACTCTAAACAGATTATTGGTCATTATCTCACTGCTGTTCGTGGGAGCTTGCTGTGCACAGATTGGCTGCCGTGTTTCCCTACATTACAACAGTGACTACACTTCAAAAGTATTTCATTGGCTGTGAAGTGCTTTGGGACATTCTGAGATTGTGAAAGACATGGGCCCAGAACTTGCATTCCTAATGATGGTGAACTGGCAGCGTTTGCTGTCATTTCGCCGTTGCAACTTCAGGATTTAGCGCATGTGCAGCCTAACTCAGAAATTCTGAAGTTGCGGTCTGTCAGTCACTGCTCCACCAAAGGCTGCGCTGTGACCCCCACCCCCTGCCCCCTGCCCACCCCCCCAGCCACAGAGCCGGCGATCAGTGCAATCTGTCAAATCATGGAAACTGACGAAAACATCGGCCCTTCCGCGGTAATACCACTGTTAATTACCCCATTAAAAGTTAGCCCCTTTGGATTGGGTGTAACTGGAGGTTTAACAGCGTATTGACTGCTAAACAAAGGTAATGGCCCTGAAAAACTAATTTTAATTTTGTGCAGTGTCAAATTTATCCATTTTAATAAAAATAAAAATTTTAAGAAACTTAAATTTTTTTTTACATTTAAAAAAAAAATTTGTTCATCTTTACTTCAGGTTTGCCTTTTCCCCATGTGAGAACCCCCTTTGGTTTTGCACTCTCTAACATTTTTAAAAAGTTAGAATCAAAGGAGCTCACCCATTTCCTGGTTCGCTGTCTGTGAGAATTCTGAATTTTGATTGGCTGCTCAGACAGCCTGTTGACGTCACAGCAGCTCGCGTTGGGGATTCCCCATTAAAGTGCGTTGATTTCAATTCCGCGTCGGAAAAGCCGAACTTCTCGCGACAGAGATCACAAAATCTTTGTGGGAAGCTTACTTCGGGCACAGCTGCAAACGCCTTTGCTTCGTCGCTGACCGCAAATTACGGGCCATTATATAAATGCGAGTTCTCTTTTCCTCTCTTTCATTATTTGAAAATAAATTGGGAGCTAAAATTCTTCTGCTACATACTTAAAATATACAATTCCAAGTTTAAGTTTCAGGAAGGAACTTATTAAATTAATACAACGTGAAAAGTATTTAAATTGAAGCTGCACTCTCATTCCACTGTAACAACTAAAACTATTTCCCGTCTCTTATTTTACTAATCAGTAGGTTTAGCCTTGCTTTTCCGGGGTAATTTGTAAGTTGTACAGATTTCACATTAGATTGATAAAGTCTATAAGGTGGAAGTTTATTCTTCAAAGCCAAATTTCTTCATGTCTTTTCAAATTGCAACCCGAAGCTTGCACCTCTTAACCTTTGCTGATTCTATCATCAGCACCTCTACTATCTCCTCTCATATCAACCACATCTCATCAAAACTCATCTCCTCCTTTGCTAAAGCTGCCTCCAAGAAGCTTGCTTTCCTCTTTCATACCGAATACTTCTTTTTCTCTCAATAACTCTTAACTCTTCATACGGCCCAGGTCCTTCCAAGACTTGAATGCTGATCCAACATCTGGCATCTCTCTCACACTGTTAGACAGGTGATCAGTGTAGCCTCTAGCCTCCAACCTCTACTTCCCCATTGCAATCTTTCTTCTTTATCTCTGTTTAAGTGACACTACTCTGGTCATTGCTCTTCTAACCTTTCCTCTTTTGCTCCTTCTGAGCTCAAAATATGTTGTCCTACACACTGTTCCTTCCTTCCTTCTCCCTGCATCCTCGCTGTGCTGAGATCCCTGACTGTAAATCATTCTTTTGCCAAAAATCTCAATGCTGTGAATCTTCTTAACGCTGTCATTCTTCCCTTCCTCCTGCAAGCCTCCTACAGGTTTTTAAAACCCAAGTTTGGTATCATTAACCACTCCTTTTTTATATACATTGTCTTCTCTCCCACTCTTTTTAGTGTTTGGCTTGCACTAAGGGCCTTGGTCCTTCACCCAAGTTTCCCAGTAATTAGAAAGACCTTCTGTAAATATAACTTAAAGGACTTTGAGGTTTAGTGCAAACTGCAGTTGTCTCTGAAACGTCCAACTGACTTTTCACGTTAATTTTCCTCTTAAAACATTGTAGATTAATGAAGAGCATCAGAGTTTCGAGCTGCTCTGTCACAAAGTGGATAGGAGCAGGTTTTCATCGGCAATTCTTCATATATTTACAAGATAAATAAAGATGAGGGAGGCCATTTGACCCATGTTAGCTGACCCAGCCAGAAAGACCCTACATTCCTGCCATCGCAGTAACCAACCATTTCTTAACATGATTCGAGAATTTTTGCCTCCGCAACTGTTCCCAGAAGCCCATTCCTTGTGTCGATCATACTTTGTCTGAAGAAGAACTTCTTGATATTTGTCCTAAATTTGCCTTATACTAGTTTGAATGCGTGTCCCCTTCGAGTAGTGTTACAGTTTAGCATGAAGTGATGTTCTGGATTTGCCTTCCTATACTGTTTACTCATAGAATTTTGTGGTATATTTAGGCCAATTTCTGAGGCAAGGCCTTGCAAATTCTGGTGCAAGTGAAGGTAGACTCTGTGACAGGTATATTCAGTTTGCGTGGCATGTCAATAAGTGGTTGATGCATAGGCACACCTTAGAAAACAGCAGCAATTTTTAGATGAACACATTTTAGAAAGAGGTACTTGAATTATCAACTTACAGTGCCTGATGAGGAGGAGAGGAAACCAGACACTAAACAGCAAAACAGGAGCTGGAACAGAGACTCCGAGCAGCCGTCCGGCACTTAGCAATACGCCAGAAGCCCATCAGCCAGTCCCAGGCAGAAGCAGAGAGCCACCAACAACTCGCCAGCCAGCCAACCCAGCTGCAGCTAGCACCAAAAAACAGCCGGCCACTCGCAGAAAGGGAGCAGGGGGCTCAGGTTCACTTGATTACGGGAGCAATTGGATCATCAGCAGCTGAATCAAGAATGGCATGACCAGCATGGGCAGAAGAGCCAGCAGGGAAACTAGGAACGAGACAGCCAAGAGCAGGAGTGGAAGAGGCACAATGATACAAATGATTTTACAGTAAGCTACAGATCCAGAGATGCAGAACACTGGGGGCTTTGACTATCATCTATAGCTCTAAATGACCATCCCTCACTTGCCACCTTTTTAAGGATAAAAAGCGAATAACGCCAAAGGACCGATTCCCCATGCCTTTTCTGACCCAGCGCTGGACAGGAGCACTTCAGCCAAAGCACACCATGCCTGTCCAGGCCAGGAGTGCCAACATTTCCTGTCCCACAGCATTAACATGGTCCAGAGTCACCACCAGCACAGGCCCTCCTCCTGCCAGAAACAAGGGCAGCAAACAGGAACAAAGCCACAGGCCTGAGAGCTCGGAATCAATATCCCTGGCTGTTAGTCTGGGGGCTTCTACTTACTGCTGGAGAGCAGCAAACCATAGACCCCACGGCCTATTTAGGGACCGAAGTTCCTTGAGGATTCCACCGGTCTCCCACCATAATTCCGGCTGCACGACTCTCTGCCATTTCTGACTTGCCTTGTAAGGGATGTAACTTCTGTCTGCTCCTTATAAGGGGAACACGGAACCAATGGTGGGGACTCCCTACATCAGAAGTTCCTGCTGGTCTGGCTCAGATGGTATCTAGTATATCTGTGAATGCTGGTATTCCAAGCGAGTTGACCGGTACCAGACTCCAAATTGGGGTCTGTGGGCCCCACCAGTGTGATCCAGGCCAGGGAAGTGGTATGGAGCCCCGAAGATATGATTGCATTTTTTGGAAGAAATTCAAATCAGCCTCTTACTCAAGGGACCAAGTTGGGGAGAGGGGGCCTGGTCATGCACGCTAAATATTGGCTGGGCACTGGATTTTCCAGCCGCATGGGACAGGTGGGCACCCGAGAAGCACCCATAGTGGTACTTGTGCCCAGCAGCTCCATGCAAACGAGGTGCACTCCAGCACTGACCTCGAAAAACTCCGTAGGGGTCAGTGTTGGAGTGCACCAGTGGTCCAGATTCCAGCACAAGCCCTGGGATTGCAACCCAAGGAAATTTAGCTCATCAAATTTATTAATGTTGTAAAAGCAGTGCCCTGCACTGCGAATCCTTTCCTTCATTACCAACCTACCCCGTTCCAGCTTCTTCCTCAACATACACTCTGACAAGGAGCAAAGTCTGGTAAATGGAGTTGAGGTACAAATCAGCTATGATCTAATTGAATAGCGGAACAGGCTCGAGCCACTGGATGGCCTACTCCTGTTCCGATAACTTACTGTGAGCAATGCCATGGGAGATCAACTAGCTAGTTAATAAATATACTTAGGGGGAAAAATTCGGTATTGACCATTTTGGGGCACTAACTTTAGCGCCCCAAGAGGGAAGTGGAGCGCTAAATCAAGCGCTACAAACTTATCTTATGGTGCTAACGTCGGAGGGCAGGGCGCTACCTTCGGAGCGCTAATCAAGTTCCGGCACTGTCAATTAGAGAGTCCTCAGACAGACTGGGGCCTTCCAGTTCATAAAGGGGAGGGTCCATCATGCTGCACGGCCTCACTCTGATCATTGCTGCTTGTGAACTGGGCCTGCAAGGAGCTGCAAGCCTTCACCTAAGAAGTAATGGCTGATCAGAGGCCCAGAGAGAGAGCTCGCCGGTTCAGTGACCACGCTTTGGAGGTTCTGTTCACGGCCGTGGTACGCCGACGGGCAGTGCTCTTCCCGGACACTGGCAGGAGGCCATTGCCACAGGCCTTTAGGAGAATGTGGAGGGAGATCGCCCAAGAGGTGTTGGCCAGAAGTGTGGTCCACAGAACTCTCACCCAGTGCTCGAAGAAATTCAATGACCTCACTCGGGTGGTCAGGGTGAGTGCATACTTCAAAAGCCTCTACATGCCACCATCTCAACCTCACAGACAGTATAAACCGCCACATCCCCAACACTCACCCACCAACTATGCCCATCTACTAAAAGTCACATCCACAGCTCACGCCGTGCAAACATTAACAGCTATTCAACTATGGTAGGCACATCTGCCAAACACATGGCTGCACACTCACTCACACGCTTTCCTTTTTCTTGGAGGCCAAGCTTGCTCACTACAGAAGGGAGCAGCTACGAACGGGAGGAGTTCAGGCGGAGCTGCACCCTCTTACAGACCTGGAGGAGCGAGTGGGGCACATCATTGGAGACCAGGTCATGGGCACTGTGACCGTCGGAGATGTCGACCCCCTTGGGGGTAACAACAGTATGTTCATCACCTCTCCCTCTTCTCTCATACCACTTCCCCCTCACACCACAAGCCTTTCCCACTTTCCATCTAAGTATACTGTCTTCATTCCTTGCTCCCTTCCTGCCTCCCTCCCCTGACCTTAACCCCACTCTTGTGCCTTTATGCTTTCAGATAATCAGCCACCAGCTGACCAGCCTGTCCCTCAGCCTCCCAGTGGCAGCGATGCGGGAGAGGAGGAGGAAGAACAAGCCAGAGCCTCACTGCCTGTGTCTCCTGAATGTGCTAGGTCCGAAAATGGGACAACGCGGTAGCTGGAGGGGAGCCTAGTAGATGGGTCTGATGTGGGTGAAGCTCTGGGACCCAGCAGGCTGCAGCAACGCCATGGGGATAGGGAAGCTCGGGGGCCATCTCCCCAGAGGGTGAATTCGCGCGCGAGTTCTGCTGCACAGGACTCAGATGATGACATCGATGTGGAGGCATTGACCAGATGGTCGGTGGGCATGCACACTGAGCAATGGCAAGGGTGCCCGAGAACATGGATACACTGGCAAGGAGCGTGGAGGAGTCCGCCTCCAGCATTGCACTCAGCTCTGCTCACACCATCGAGCCCATCCTTGGCAGTTTGCAAAGGATGGCCGACTCGCAGAGAGACCGTGGGGACCCAGACCCCATGCCGCGTGTAATGGGTGAGGTGGCAGCAGCTATTGCAGCACAGGCCGAGGCAACGCAACGGCTTCGTGTTGTAATGGAGTCAGTGGTTGGTGGCATCCAATCTCAGACTGCTCTCATGCAGTCTCAGATTGATGCCACGCAGGCGCTAACTGCTGCCATCGTAGCTGGGTCGCCCACTGTCCACCGGGGATCTCACGGTGCCACAGCAGGTCAGCAATCTGTGCTCGAGCAGATTGCTCTGGATGCTCTGGTTCTGCCCCAGGGGAGTGGCAGTGTGTTGGTCAAGCAGGGAGGTGCTGTCCTCTCCCAGGATGACAGCATTCCTGCTCTCACCACTGTCACTCCGCCATTGCACTTGCCGCAGCCTGTAACCCAGCCATCCCAGACTGCTGCCGCCCATGCAGAGTTGGTGCAGTCTGCAGCCGGGCCTTCCAGGCCCAGAGCTGGTCGAGGGCATCCTACAAGGCCATCTGAAGTCTCTGGTTCCCAGACTCAGCAGCCTTCCACCAGCCTTGCTGCAGCCACTGGGGCCACATTACAGTGGAGCAGTAGGGTTGGGGGGAATTCAAAAGGGAAGGGAAATCATTGAAGAAGTGGGAGTAAAGAATACTGTAGTTGCAAATGGGGGTAGTGTGTGTTAATAAATTGATGTGTTTCTAATATATTGTTGTGTTTGTGAATAAATAGTTATGCTTGTAAATAAATATTTGTGTTTGGTAACAAATAGTTTAGTTTGATAAGAAAGAGTTGTATTTGTTGATAAATGGTTGTGTTTGTTTATGAATAGTTGTGTTTCATAAGAGAGAGTTGTGTTCGATGATAAATTGTTAATTTGATATTGCACATTTTGTGATGTTTCTCATTTGACAGGGGCTGTGAGCTGGCTGTAATGATGTGGTTGTGCTGCACAAACACCATGTGCTAGCTCATTGATTGGAAGTGCTGTCTATTGAGGCGCTCACACACGGCCCTTGCAGAAGTAAGATTGAGTGCCTCCCTCCTCCGTTGCTGCTGCTCCTCCTCCTCTTCATCCTCCTCCTCCACCTCTTCCTCCTCCTCTCCCTCTTCCTCCTCCGGAGGTAGACCTCCAATCCCTGGTGGTAATGGCTTGGTCCTCAGAATGGCCAGGTTCACTCGGTTAATCCCGGGGATGAGAGGGTGGACATATGAGGAGAGGCTGAGTAGATTGGGACTCTACTCATTGGAGTTCAGAAGAGTGAGAGGCGATCTTATTGAAACATATAAGATTGTGAAGGGGCTTGATCGGGTGGATGCGGTAAGGATGTTCCCAAGGATGGGTGAAACTAGAACTAGGGGGCATAATCTTAGAATAAGGGGTTGCTCTTTCAAAACTGAGATGAGGAGAAACTTCTTCACTCAGAGGGTGGTAGGTCCATGGAATATGCTGCCCCAGGAAGCTGTGGAAGCTACATCATTAAATAAATTTAAAACAGAAATAGACAGTTTCCTAGAAGTAAAGGGAATTAGGGGTTACGGGGAGCGGGCAGGAAATTGGACTTGAGGCTGAGTTCGGATCGGTCAGGGCCCTGTGGGTGGCGGAGCGGGCCCAGGGGCTGAGTGGCCGGGTCCTGCTCCTACTTCTTGTGTTCTTTAGATTTGAGGTTAGGATCAGATCAGCCATGATCTTATTGAATGGTGGAGCAGGCTCGAGGGGCCGATTGGCCTACTCCTGCTCCTATTTCTTATGTTCTTATGTTGTGCAGCATGCAGCACACAACGATGAAAAGGGAGACTCAATCAGGGGAACCGTTGTTTTAGCACGCCGATAGTCTGTTCGATCAGGTTCCTGGTGGCGGTATGGCTGTCATTGTATGTGTGCTGAGCAGGAGTGTTGGGGTTGCGGAGGGGTGTCATCTGCCAGGTGGCAAGTGGATAACCCTTGTCTCCGAGCAGCCAGCCGCGAGCTTCATGTGGTGGGTGGAACAGTGCTGAGACACTGGGCTGTCGCAGGATGAATGCATCGTGGCTGCTGCCAGGATAGCGGGCATTGACGGCGAGGATGAGCTGTCTGTGGTCGCACACCAACTGAACGTTCAGAGAGTGGTAGCCTTTGCAGTTACGGAACATCTCTGCATTGTGATGAGGTGCCCGCAATGCCACGTGGGTGCAGTCAATGGCGCCATGAACCATGGGGAAGCCCGCTATCCTTGCAAAGCCACATGAGCGTTCGTCCTGCTTCTCTCTGGTGCTGGGGAATGAGATGTACTCCCTTCTTTTTCTGTAGAGAGCGTCTGTTACCTCCCGGATGCAGCAATGGACTGCGAACTGCGAAATGTTTGCAATATCCCCTGTTGAAGCCTGGAAGGAGCCGCTGGCGTAGAAATTGAGAGCAACTGTAACCTTAACTGCCACTGAGACGTCCTGGTCCTGAGCTGAGGCTGGAGCTCTGGCTGCAGGAGGTGGCAGAGCTCTGTGACCACCTCCTTGCTGAAGTGGAGCCTTCTAAGGCACTGCTCCTCTGAGAGATGAATGTAGGAGAAGTGCTCCTGGAAAACCCTGGGAGGGTAAGGCCTGCTGTTGCGAAGTCTGTCGGCCCTCCTCCTACCTCTGGCCACATTGGCAATCTCTGTCTCTGCATCCGCTGCCTCCGACGTAGTTGCCGGATAAGGTGGAGCGCCAGTCCAGCCCCCATAAATGAGAGAAAAGAGGACGTAGAAATGTTCAGAGCAATACAAGTGAAGAAACTGTTAGAGCAGCAACAAAGCAAAGATGAACGCAGCCAAAACGCTTATCTGACAAGCCAGCAATGAATCTGACCTTCCAATGACCCGTTAGATGATCCCTTTAAATAGCCCCGGGAGCGGCAATCCCAGGTATCAATGCCTGCTATTTCTGTCGTTCTCAGCGTCAGGCGGTAAGTCAGGGGAAGCGACTGAATTTCGCATCCGGGGCGCTAATGGGGCGTCGCACACTCATTAACGTCACGGTCTGAGCAGCCCTAGAGGGCCAGGCGCTAAGTGTTAGCGCCAGCGCTAAATGCCGACTGAATTTCGCCGGGGGCATTGGAATCGCCGTGCCCGGGCGATAAGCCGTTAGCGCCCCGCCCGGGCGCTAACGGGAGGCGCTAAGGTCCCGACTTTCTAGCCCTTAGATTCCATTGTTTGAAGAGAATTATATACAGCTGATATAAATGACTTGCAAGTGAAGCTAAAAATTATGGCCTCGAAAACCTGTGGGCTTTCCGCCGGCCTCCTGCTGGCAGGGACTGAATTGCACCAGGTTTCCGCCATTTCCAGGATTGACTGACATGCCTTGTGAGAGGCAGATCTTTCACCCACCCCATACAAGGCAAATGTCTCCAAGAGGCAGCACTATGCTGCGGGAGTACCTTCACCACATGGACTGCAGCGGTTCAAGAAGGCGGTTCACCACCACCTTCTCAAGGGCAATTAGGGATGGGCAATAAATGCCGGCCTTGCCAGCGACGCCCACATCCCGTGAATTAATTAAAAAAAACAAATGCTGGAAGTTTGCACATTCCTGGCTCATTCAGGAACTGGAGTAGAACTGGAGACCAGCGCACTGAATGAGATGAGGCAAACCAGCTTGCAGATGGGTGGGAGTTGGTCCCGCTGATATATAGATCAGTTATCTCACACAGTGAGCCATGGCTGAGGTTTGGCAGTTGGGTGGGGGAAGAGAGGACATGGGCAAATTCCCCCAATGGTCATCAGACGCTTGGGGTGAAAAATTGGGTCGCGCCCCCTTTGGGTCGCGCCCCCTTTGGGGCGCTAACTTCGCCGGGACGCTACTTTTAGCGCCCTGAAAAAATTAGCGCCCCCACATCCGAAATTCACCAGTAGCGCCCCAAGAGGGAGGTGGGGTGCTACTGGAAGTGCCCCGTCTCCCTCTTGGGGCGCTGCGAGTGAATATCGCAGCGCTACGTGCTGCAGCGCCACGCGTTGCGGCACGTTGTGCCGCAGTACTGCAGGCCTTCCTCCCCTTATTAAAGGGGAGGGTCCTAGCACAGCGCGACCCAGGGGCCCAGCTGGACCACCAGGGATCGGAGTACCGGCAAAAGAGCCCGGCACTCAAGAGGAATGCCGGGCTCACGGAGTGCAGCCGGCACCCCGCGGGAGGGCTGCAGAGGAGGCCAGGGACGGTAGAGGGGGCAGGTGCTGGCAGGCGGCCAGCAACAAAAATGGCCGCCTGGCACCTCCCCTTTAATTTGCGCCTCCCCAGCCGCAGGTAGGCCCCCTTGACCCCGTCAGACATCGACTGGCCGGTAAGCCAGGGGGAGCTACCAAAGATCGCGGCCGGGACGCGAGCGGGGCGCTGCGCATGGCGATGACGTCAGCGCTGCCGGCACAGCGCCGCAGGGCGCTAATGGTTACTGCCGCCACTAACCTCCCGCTGAATTTCGCGGGAGGTGTTGGCAGCGCCGTGCCCAGGCGCTAGTTGCTTTGCGCCCCGTTAGCGCCCTCTTAGGGCGCTAATGGGAGGTGCAAAGCAAGCAAATTTTTAGGCCTTGATTTTCTGGCCCTATGGGGCAAGCCAATTAACTGCTGCCAGTTAAGTACTGGCAACCACTGGCTTTTCAATCTCAAACTGTTACCAGTTTCGGAAGTTCATTCGAACCAGCTGAATTCTTCCACTGTACAGGCCTGTCTGTAATATTCACTTCTTTCACTGCCTGTGGTGACAATTCCAATTTAAACAAAATACAAGAACGGGTATCTCACTTCTGTTCTATAGTTCATGGAACACTGATGTTACAACATACATTGGTTTCTAATGTGTGTTTAGCAACAACACACCAGGCACTGAAGCAAGTGGGGTTGTCACAATAGGGTATTTTTGCCTTACGCTAACACATTGAAACTGAGCTAATAACAGCAACTCCTGGCTTTTCAAAACAAAATTGTTGACAATTCAGGGGATTCATTCAATATTCTCTAAGACACAAGCTTGATTTTTCTATCCATTTCTTTCATTTCTGCGGTGATACTTCTAAATTTTCCCCTTGATTAAACTCACCAATAAATCTAGAGTGATTCACAAGTTCATCATTAATTACTTTTAACAAGGCCTGAACAAGGAATAAAAGCAGACTGTTTGCTGATATGTATGGATCGATTTTTGGAGAGGTAGGTATCTTCAGCAAAGTGCTGAGCACAAATATTCTGTCTGTGCTTTATAACACCACTTTTTATTCACACCTATTTTTTCACTAAAATAAATAAAGACGGGAATGTTTCTTTCGAAAAAATGATCTACAATGGGGACAGTGCGAGGAGTTATGGTTACAACACAGTAGAGGTGAAAAAGAAAAAAGAAAAGAAAGACTTGCATTTATATAGCGCCTTTCTCGACCACCGGACGTCCCAAAGCACTTTACAGCCAATGAAGTACTTTTTGAAGTGTAGTCACTGTTGTAATGTAGGAAACGGAGCAGCCAATTTGCACACAGCAAGCTCCCACAAACAGCAATGTGATAATGACCAGATAATCTGTTTTTAGTGATGTTAATTGAGGAATAAATATTGGCCAGGACACTGGGGAGAACTCCCCTGTTCTTCTTCCACGATACATGACGTGATCCGGACTCGAGTCGTCGTTGGCTTGTTCACAGATGTGATTCCCAGTAAAAAAGTAAAAATTTTCCCAGTAAAAAAGTAAAACAATTTTACAGCTTATCGTTTTACATACAGACGGCAGCTTTTGACACGTTAGACCCCCTGCGACTCCACCTCATTGTCTCAGTTGTATCTTGCTATGTCTTTGATGTGGTACCTTCCTGGCTGACCTGATTAACTTTATCACACCTCGGCAGATAGTCAGGATGATTTAATTTAGTTGTCTGCAATTGTAAGGTACACATGCATTGTTCTCTATCTATATATGCTTTGTCGAGTCTGTATTTCTTTACTACTTCACCTGAGGAAGGGGCGATCGATAGCTCCGAAAGCTTGTGATTTCAAATAAAACTGTTGGACTATAACCTGGTGTTGTGCGACCTCTCAATCTTCTTCAGATAGTGCCATGGGATCTTTTTTGTCCACCTGAGAGAGCAGATGGACCTCGGTTTAACATCTCATCTGAAAGACGTCACCTCTGACAGTGCAGCGCTCCCTCAGCACTGCACTGGAATATCAGCCTGGATTTTGTGCTCATGTCTTTGGAGTGGGACTTGAACCCACAACCTACTGACTCAGAGGCGAGAGTGCTACCCACTGAGCCATGGCTGACAAGGAGCAGGAAGAGAATGGAGGCATATTTGGCGAATGGACAGAACAAGAGAGGAACATGGGCATGGTCCCGCAGCACAAAAGTGCCCCTAATTGGCACTAACGGGTAAATATTCCAGTGTGTTTGCCCTTACATCATGCTAGGAACACATGCCAATTTTAACCCCAGAGCTGGCAATCTCACTCAGAGATCCACAGAAAATAGAAAAATGTCACACGGGTCCAGCAGGGGGTGCTTTCTGAGGTTGTGGTTGAGGCACATTGTTGGGCTAGAGTAGAGAGATCTTCACTCTACCTCTTCAATGTTAATTACTTTAATTGAAGACATGCGTCATCATCAATTAGGAGGTAGCAAGTGCCCCTTTCTTAAAGGGGCACAACCAATAAACTGTAACTTATATATAACTTAAATGAGACTTAAAAAAATTAAATTAAAATTCTGTTCTAGGGGTGATGAAGCACTCCAGTCCCTCTGGTGCCCACAGGTCGCAGAAGGCCTCAAGCCTGCCGGTGGACACGATCTTTACTCTACATCTAGTTATGTAATACCTGACCCAGGAGTGCTTGATGCTGACACTAGGGGCCCAAAATTCCGTGGGCCCTTTTCGTGGGACAGAAGTGCGGTGGGGCGGGACTTCCGCCAACCGCTTTGCAAGAATGTTGACCATTGACCACGCCCAATTTGTGGGATTGGGGCCACTAGGAGCGGGAGGCCTGGATTTTTTAAATTTGTTCTTGGGATGTGGGTGTCACTGGCAAGTCCGGCATTTATTGCCCATCCCTAATTGCCCTTGAGAAGGTGGTGGCGAGCTGCCTTCTAGAATCGCTGCAGTCCGTGTGGTGAAGGTACTCCCACAGTGACTTTGTCGTAGCGGTTTGTTACAACTGAGTGGCTTGCTAGGCCATTTCAGAGGGCAGTTAAGAGTCAATCACAGTGCTGTGGGTCTGGAGTCACATATAGGCCAGACCGGGAAAGGACGGCAGATTTCCTTCCCTGAAGGACATTAGTGAACCAGATTGGGTTTTCAATGACAATCCAGTAGTTTCATGGTCACCATTACTGATACTAGCTTTTTAATTCCAGATTTATTTAAGTAACTGAATTTAAATTCACCCAAATGCTGTGGTGGGTTTGTGAATTTACGTCTCTGGATTATTAGTCCAGGCCTCTGGATTACTAGTTCAGTAACATAACCACTACACTACCATACCCCTTGTCCTGAGGTGATTGCCATTACATTGCAGTGGCACGCTCTCATTGTAAGGGGGGAGCCTGAGGCCCTTATCGGGCCAAAGAGCAAAGTCAAAAAAGAAACTTCATTGTCTATGGGCAGTGGTGAGGCAGAACACACAAGGTGATTGACCCTTCTGAGATCCAATTACTTTTGGGTCTTACAATCTTTGGGGCCTTTAGAAGGCCCACAATGGAATTCATGGCTGCTCTCACCCACAGACCTCCACTGGGACAGGGAGTGGCAGAAGATATGTCCCCGTGCCGAATAAAGATATCGAACGCAGGGCAAATGCAGCAGAAACCCAGCCTATCCAAGTCCCACCTCAAATTACAATGCCCCCCGCCCCCCCCCCCCCCAACCCTGCTGCTGGGATTGTGCTGCATTTCTATCCTCCCCTGCCCCCAAATTTCAAGCCCGAGGTGCTTAAAATGCAAAGCATTGCATTCCCCAGCATCAGGAACCTCTTAAATCACCATCGCCCGGCATCAGTACTGCACCCCCAACAAGCAAACACAAACACGCACACAAATTTTAACAAATAATACGTTACTTTGCATTTGGAGCTGCCAAAGACCAACTTTAATTTTTTTTTAAGTGAATATCCAATATGGCTTCCAGGTGGGTAGGGAAGAGGAACAGGGCTTTGTGTGAAAGTGTTGCTGGCTCCAATACAATTGTGCCTTTGAGGACACACAAGTTGAATAAAGAATCTTATGTGGCAAAGTCAGATGCGTAGATCCACTGTTGAGATGACAGCCGAAGCTAACCGTCAACAAGCTGCTGGTGACTGTCAAATTTTTTTATGTTCACATGAGCATTCCAATATAGAAACCACAAGGAGCTGATGATAATTGATGTCACATGTTTTCCATTAATCCTTCCTCAAAACAAGCAGCTTTAAGGAAAATCCATGAATTCATGTCGTAACCGCAGTCTACCGGTTAACATCCGCATTGGAGCCTTCCACTAATTTGTAGGTTTAATTACTCGGAGCACAAATAGATTAAAAAGTGATAATCCTGCATTCTTTCATTCAGATTATGCAAGTTGAACTATACTAGGAAGTACTAATGAATTAAATTGCCACCAAATAACATAATGGGGAATGCCATAAATTGCAATTTAAAAAAAAAACCATAATCTCTAAACATCAGTAAACAACTCTACTTACCACATCCGGAAGGAATCCAAAAATCTGACAATGTAAAAATAAATAAATTTGAGGTTTCTATAAATATGGGAGTGGGAAGCTTGAGCAGTTCTGCTGTGTAATTACATTTCCACTCGCATAAAAAAATTATTTAAAACATTTCCAATAAAAGATTTAACAAAAATTGAACATGCCCAACACTTGCAGACCTGGCGCGTACTGTAGCAAGAGCTTGTGTGGTTTATTTTTTACAATAACTGGTCATTTTTCCAAGGATGCATTCACACTTCAACTGTAACGTCAGTGGGAAGCAGTTTTGTTTTGCCCCTACACTGCCTCTATAGTGTAAATGCAGCTTGAATCCAGAGTCAGGGCCCAGCCTGGCACTGGGACGAAGCTGAGTGAGACTGTGTGAAGGACATGGTCTCACTCGCCTTGGTTTCGGAACCAGCTTGGGCCTTTGCACCTGATCTACACTCCAAGGAGAAACGTTTATACACAGAGGCTCCCGAGACTATGCAATGCATTAACGGGAGTTAGTGATTGAAGCAGAATATATGAAAATGTCGGACAGGAAAATACTAACTGGCCCATCTGGCCTGTCCCATATAAGTTGTGATGCCTTGTGTTCTCTACCCACCCAAAGTCATCTAATCTCCTGGGAGAGGTGAAAAAACCCCAGGCCAATTAGGGAAAAAAATCTTGAAAATTCCCCTCCAACCCCTTTAGAAACATAGAATCAAGGAGCAGGAGTAGGCCATTCGGCCCGTCGAGCCTGCTCCGCCATTCAATACGATCATGGCTGATCATCCAAATCCAGTACCCTGTCCCTGCTTTAATCCCCACAGTACACATATCCCACCCTACCCCCGTAACCCCACGTATTTAATTCCCCCTAACATATCCCATCCTATTCCCATAACCCCACATATTTAATCCCCCCCTAACACTAAGGGTCAATTTATCATAGCCAAATCAACCTAACCCACACATTTTTGGACTGTGGGAGGAAACCGGAGCACCCGGAGGAAACCCACGCAGACACGGGGAGAATGTGCAAACTCCACACAGACAGTCACCCGAGGTCAGATTCGAACCCGGGTCTCTGGCGCTGTGAGGCACCAGTGCTAACCACTATGCCACCGATTAAAACTCGTCCAGGAGATCACATTGACCCTGCTTTATATTACAGGGTACCTACCTCTTGTATGAGGTGATCTCCGCCCCAGCTAGAAACAGGTCAGCTCTCTCTTGAAGGTACAGCTAATCAGCATTCACCGCACGAGCTGGCAACCTGTTCTAAAGGTCCGCTGTTCTCTGGGAAAAGAAGTACCGCCTAACATCAGAAGAGACCATGTAAATTTTTAAAAATAGGTCAGATAGATGGTTAAAGGAAAAGGGGATACAGGGACATGGGAACAAGGACTGGCTGGGCAGAACGGCCTGTTTCCATGTTGTAATTTCTATAAGTTTGCTCCACTGGGCAAGCAGGCAGAAGAATTGGAAGCAGGAGAATGGGGAAGTTCTCGGAGGAGGACCTTGATGTCCTCTTGCAGGAGGTGGAGCAGAGGAGACACAGTTTCCTGGAACGATGGTCCTATAAGCCTGGCAGAACAGTAAGCCGTGGTGACTAGAAGGAGGTGGCACCAGCTCTGTTGTCCAACTCCTTCACACCCGGAGTGCATGAAGGAAATCAATGATCTCACCAGATCTGGCAAATTCATAGTCATTTTCCTCTCTTCCTTACCCATGCTAGTCACCACCACACTCACATTCCTAAACCTTCACATTGCACTCTGGTTAAAGGCATGTACTAACTCCCTAGCCTGCACTTTGGCTAAACACCTCCCCATACACCAGAAAACTGCTGTGTGCGACCCCCAAAACACCTTCCTCCACTGTAACATATTCACACCCCTGTATCGCTCACTTCACCTCTCCCACCACTCTCGCTGCACATTTCCCCACTGACAGCCTTACCCTTACTTACTTATGTTGTTGCAAGAGAAACTGGTGCACAACTCTAGGCAGAGGCAGGCCACTGGAGGGGGCATCACTACACTGCCCCCTTACCCGCACCCGCCACCACCCCCCCCATGAGGAGAAGGTCATGGCCCTCATGGGGTCACACTGCGCCACACGCGCAATGGAGGAGTAGGTCAGTGCCACCATACCGGGGCCAAATGAGTACCTCAGCATCTACAATTTCACCCTACCAGCCCTGACTGCATACACATACATAGGCCTAGAAATTCCACATCACTAAAAACCTGCCGGTGCCACCGTGGGGTGGCGCTGGCAGGACCGGTAAATTGGCGCTGGTGGCTAATTAACATTAGCCCAGTGCTAAACTTATTGTGCAATGCCATCCTGGTGCCGTTAGTCCAGCAGGAGGTCCCAATGTAGCGTGGCCGTAGCCTCATTCCAGCAAGAACAGCCTTCTCTTAAAGCAAGGCTGTCATTTCAGAAAGCAGTTCGGTCCCTTAAAGGGGAACTGCCTTCTGAAATTAAAAATTAAAAATCATGTAAAAATAGGCACTTTTAAGCTCTTACAGCTCAACTGCCTTATGGAAAAAAAATAACTTTAAAAAGAATTCCCAAATGGGAGTCTACAGCTCTTAAGCTGAATTGCCTTCCATACTTAAAAAAATGGGATAAGTGCTTCAGCACTAACACAAATGGCTCAGCAAGCCAGAGAAGGGGCACCCAGGGTCTCGCACGCCGCACTCCAGCTTTGTGCAGGAGGTCAACACTGCAAGAGAGGTCCTTTACCCACTGGGGCTAGGAGGCCCTCCAGAAAGAAGGATGTGGGACCAGATCACCGAGCTCATCACTGCCAGCAGTGTCGCCCCCACCACCTGGCTCCAGTGCCCAAAGAAGCTTCATGACCTCAGACCACTGGTCAAGGTCAGTGAATGCATCTTCAAAAACCGTCTACTATCAACTGAATCACTAGCCTCACACACTGCTTAATGCACGACCCCCCCACCACCCCACCCACAATCACTCACCTGCCAACAATCTGTACGAAACATGAGATACACCTCACATTCCTAGCTTCACCTCACCCCCTTGGAGGAGACGGTGCTGGCCATTCTTGGCAGGGGCATGACTGAGCCCTTGACCAGTAACGAGGCTGAAAGGATACAAGATGCTGGTATCCTCATACGTTATCCTCTTTCTCACATGCACCTCTTGCTTTCCTGCCCTCCCCTCACCTTGTGCCTCCCTCATTTCACACACCCAAGAAATGCAGCCTGCCCAGCCAGTGGTTGACCAAGAAGAGGGAGAGGAGAGTGAAGAAGAAGAAGGAAGAAGAAGAAAGAAGAAGAAGAAGAAGAAGAAGCAGAAGAAACACCGTCACTCGATTTGACACTCCCAGCCACCAGCTCCTCAAGGTCGACCAGCAAGGCCATTTGCCGTGTCTCCCACTGAAAGTCAGCAGCCTTCCACCAGCCATGCTGCAGGCACTGGGGTAGCACTGCGTGACATCAGTAGGATAGGCAAAGACACACACAAGACAGTCACTAAGGGAATGCATAAGGGTGATGAGTTGATTTCTTGATGTCACATTGGATGGATAGATGTATAAAGTTGGATTGGAAAGTTTGCTTTGTGGTGGCTTTTATTTCAGCATCATGGCCAAGAGGACGCTGTGATGGTCAGTAACAGAGGAAGGTAAGGTGTGGGACAAATGTTGAAAGGGGAATTGGGGTTGTGGTCACTGGGACCGCAGGCGGATGATTCCAGCCCAGATATCCCAGCCAGAAAGGGACTGTCTGGGTTGCATCCTTCCTTCTGCTTCCTCCTCTTTTACTTTCTCCTCTTCTGCTTCCTCCTCTTTGGCATTTTCCTCCTCTGCGTCTTCCTCTTCGCTCTGTGAGTGGATGCTGTAGATCTGAAATAAAAACATAAAATGTTGGAAATACTCAGCAGGTCAGGCAGCATCTCAACATGAAACGTTAACTCTGTTTCTCTCTCCACAGATGCTACCTGACCTGCTGAGTATTTCCAGCATTTTCTGTCTTCTCAGAGGCCTTCCTTTACTATCCGAAGCCTTGAAAGCATCCAGCAGCACTCCCTACACTCCCTGCACACTTAAAAATTATGAAACACGTATTGCAGCAAGCCACTACTTCAATAAAATAAAAAAATTCAGTCTAAAAGCTTAAATGAAAACTAGCCTGAAAGATGTGTGTGTCCCTTTAAGAAGAGCTGACAGCATCTCCGTCAGTCTCCTGCACGCTCGCTTTTCAGCGTGAGCTTAGGACACACCGCTAAACTCACCGCTAAAGTCCAAGTTCGCAGAGCGTGGCGTTAAGTTGGTGTTGCACGCTGACTGACGTCACGCTCTCCACATTTGCATCTCCAGGGCCAGCGCTGCTATCCACAGTGCTAAGGCCCTCACCAAATTGGCGGCCTCTGAGTCCCGCACCAGAGAAAGGCGTTAGAGTGGCGGCAACCATTTTTCACCAGGATTGCGGTGCTAACTCATGGCGTTAAGGTAGGGAATTTCTGGGCCACGCAACCTTGCATCCCCTTGTCTCCTTCATCCTAAGGGGGTCAAGCACACTCCTTCTGAAAATATGCCATGCTTTCCTGCAGATATATTGGGGCCTCGGGAAGAGGAATAGGACAAGGAAGAGGAGGAGGAAAAGGACCTGGGCCCATCCTTCGGACTAGTGCCTTATGAGATAACAGAGGAGGACAAGAAGCCTTGTCAACATGGAGAGCCAAGACATCCTGGCCTGTCGACCTCGCCCAAACCCCTTCCCCAGGTTAACACCTGCGTCACTGGCTTCCTATCTCCCCGGGATAAACTCAGGGACTTTCACCCAGGGGAATTTAGATAAAGAGAGTGAGGAATTGCCACCAGGTGAGTCACTGAGCATGGAGGCACCCAGAGGATTGGAAGGTGGGTGAGGATGTGCCTTGTTCCCTGCGGAGGCAGAGGTGAAGGTTGCCAATGACATCAGAGTTGAGGAGGAACATTAAACCTATGTGCAGCCTCTGAGGACAATCTGCCAGGATGTGCAGCAATTGACAAGTGTGGCTGTTGAGTCGAACCTGCTCCTTTGCAGCAAAATCTCGGAAGGTTTCTCTTTCGCCAGAGACCGGTTCAGGCCTCCACCGTCATGTAAGTACGGACTGCCACTCTGGAGGCCATTGGGGACAGATTAGAGTGCAGCATGAATCATGGTTTCAAGACCATGGCCTCATAGAAACATAGAAGACAGGAGCAGGAGTAGGCCATTCGGCCCCTCGAGCCTGCTCCGCCATTTAATGAGACCATGGCTGATCATCCAAATTCAGTACCCTGTCCCTGCTTTCTCCCCATATCCCTTGATCCCTTTAGCCTCAGAGCTGGACAGATCTTGTAGCTGCCATTAGACCAGCCATCCAACTGATCAGTGGGGATGCAGCTCCAGGGCCCAGTGGCTGGAATCCCTGTGCCTGATACTGTCATCCCTCAGGACAGCAGCACATGCCAGGACTCCGGCAGTCTCCCAGAGTATGCATACGTATTACATAGAATTACGTAGAATTTACAGCACATAAACCGGCCATTCAGCTCAACAGGTCTATGTCGGTGTTTATGCTCCACACGAGCCTACTCTCACCCTACTTCATCTGACCCTAATCAGCAAATCCTGCTATTCATTTCTCCCTCATGTACTTATCTAGCTTGCTCTTATCTATGCTGGTTGTCTCAACTACTCCATGTGGTAGCAAATTCAACATTGCAACCACTCTCAGGGTAAAGAAGGCTGAGGTGATACCACTGCATTCGATGTCGTGCAGAATCTGCCCTCTGATGCCCTTTTGCAGCAGCGAGTTGAGAACACGGCCTGGGTTGCATGACAGTCGAGCTGGTGTCCTGGGAATGGCGCCCCTTCCTATACACACACATCAGCAGCTGCTTGGTTGGCGCCTTCAGTGCCACGTGTCTGCCATCGTGGCACCCTTCATGCTGTCAGCTCCCCGGCAAATGTTGCACAGATGCCCTGTGGCAGCCTGGAAGGATGTGGAGCTGTCAAAGTTGAGGGCTGCTGCCACTGTAATTACCACGGACAGAGGAGTTGTGGCAGTGGAGCCAGTCTGCAGATCTTCGTGATGGAGTTGGCAGAGATGCCCAATGGCATCCTTGGAGTGGCACGGCCGTCAGATGCACAGCTCCTTGGAGCGATCCTCGTCGGACCGGTGCGGCCTGTACACGTTGGGGAGGGTCGTACCTGGTGGGCTTCTGTCCTCGGCCATGCTGCCCGATTCTCCTGCCCTGCTGCTGCAACTTCCCCCTCCATAATGATGGCATCGAGTGGTAACCCCCCTGGAGAAAGCCATCCCTTGTCCAAATGTAATCTGAGTGTGTGGGCAGTCGGGGGTTCCAAAAAAAAATTACTGGGAAGTGAAGAAACCACGACAGTAAAAAGAAACCCGTGTCAGTGATTAAAAGGTGTGAAGGAAAGAGCTAAAAAAAAAGGTTGCTTGGAAGCCTGTAATCCATGAGTGAAGTTGATGTCCTCGTCAACTCACCAACTCCTCACCAACACGTGCCTGAAGTGCTCGGCCTAGTTATTTTTTGGGGGTGTGAAGTTACAGGAGCGACATTAACCCAGGAAACTTCTGTGTACTCGAATAGTGAAGCGTTACAAATGAACTCTGTGGGGCTTGGGCTGGCACTCTATTTGCACTGTTAAAAAGATTGAGGAACTTTGTGTTTAGTGCAATTATGGCGAATAAGCAGGGTGATTGGATCGAATTCACAGCACAGAAACAGGCCATTCGGCCCAACTGGCCTGTGCTGGGGTTTGCGCTCCACACGAGCCGAGTGATGCACTAAAACGCAAATTTCCTCTCTTTTCGGTGCTGTAACAGTGTAACTAGAGCATTACTGCCCAAGATCGTCAGCAATTTCACCCCAATATATCGTTAAATTAGTTTTAAAATAACAGAGTTGAATGGAAAATATTATTTTTGTTTTTTGATTCACTTAATTAATTTATTAAGGACGATAAAGGTTAGCAAAGGGGTTTTGTTACTTTTTGAACAAAATGCACGAATTACAGTTAATATTGTATTTTCTCTACCATTATTACCGGAATGTACTGACCTTAGTCTCATCAATTGTTGCATGTTTTCATTAAAAAGCAACTATTTATGTTTTTGCATATTCTCAACTTACGAATACCTCTAGGTATTTTTCCTGATCTGCTGTAAGTACCTTTTTACAAAGTTCGGATGCTATTCAAGACTGGGGCTGTGTCATGTTTGCTTTAATGGCCACTGTTAGACCTACTGGCACCAGTAACAAAAGGGGAGGGATCGGCACTCAGTGAAGATGCTCCTGTTCAGTGGCCAACAAAGGCCCAAAGGGCAGGTCTATCATTAGTGCCAGCGACTCGAGTCCTGCCGTATGATTAATCACTGAAGTCAGTATCGCACTTCCAGCCTGCCTCGCGCTCGCTGTGAGGGTCAGGGGAGCTTTTCCCAGAGCTCGTTATGTGCTCCGGGGCTTGTAATTTACCCTTGCCCTCCGACAAGCTTTGCTTTAGTTGTGTCAAACAAAAAAACAAAGTACAGGTTGCTGCTGACTTTAGCAGACATTCCTGCAGTCAAGTGAGGTGGAGGAGTTAAAAAAGTCAGTTAACAACTTCATTATTCAAAGTTTCAGAAGAGAGCCTAAGTGGCAACATTGCACTTTTGATTGTGGATTTCCTTTGTCACAATAAATGATGGAAATGATGATATATCACAGCCCAGGCTAGATCAAGGTCACGTCACCAATATATCATATATTTTTTAAAATATATCTCTTACCTCTAAATGCATACTGTGTAGCCAGTTGCATTTACTCTGGAAATGTACCTTTCTAAACGCTTAACGGGAGCAAGATCAGGTCACTGTGCTTCCTGTCCGTCAGGAGGATTTCACAACAGTGAGCTTCTCCTGCAGTGCGACTAATTATATGCTACTGGGACGGGGACTGCCCGGTTCCTTTGACTCTCAAGATAGAGCAGGGATTGACAGCAGGAGCGTCTCCACTCTGGCGTCAGAAAGTCCTCTGACCATCCATGCAATTTATGTTATTACAAGGCTATGCTGCATGTATGAATGCCGGTACAAAAATAAAGCAATTACATTTAATTAGGCAAGCAAAACTGTTGGGCTCACAGCCACTGCAGTAGCTGCAGCTTCTTTTGTTGACGTATGGCGCAGGTAATAAATGAAAACTTCAAAGTCTTAGTAAATTACTGCCTTATTAGTGGACGGACCAAACCCCAAACCAAAAAGTGCCAAACAACAATTTACATTTCTGCAAATTAAAGGGTTAATTGAGTCTTAAGTTGAAAGAATCTGAATCATTGTATGCCTAGGTGCCCATTAAGAGCCAAAATAGTACCAGCGCAAGAAGGAATTGCATTCACCTAAATCTCTTTTCACTCGCTTGCACCAAGCACTTTAGCTTTTCTCACAGTAAGAAGTCCCTTATCAGACTCTCCGGTTTACGCAACATATTTGATGCTGTCATCCTCAATGCTTTAGACTACACATCAATGCCCTAGATGTGGTTTTGATCTCATAAGCACCTCCTAGTGATCCTGCATCCAGACATCTTGCCATGAATTATCCGCTGTCCACTTTGGTTGTACCTAACCCGAGTGGAAACGCAAATGTGATGACAGATGTGGTCGATGATTGAATCATACAACTGTCTCCATGGGCATGGCTGCAGACGAACAGCCTGGCGCAGAACAAAACAGTATGTTGGCAGGGAACACACATTCAGGAAGTATGGAAGTGATTGAGTGTCCAGGCCTGGTTTGTGTTATTGCAAGACACTGTGGTTATATAGGCACAAAGTATTCAACTGAACAGCAGTTTGCTCCTCTACTCATCACATAAGAGCAGCAAAACTACTCGCTTCAAAATAAAAAAAGATTCTCACATGAAAATATCTGATGCTCCAAGCTTCCGTTCAGCTCATCTGTCTTTATGTAGCTTGCATTTTTCCCCCAAACTTTTCATGTGTTTGTGTTTCATTGATTATTTTCTGGGATAAAACATATTGGAAAATTTAAAAGCAAGGCATGTGCGATGCTATAAACTGCAGTGGGGGTATATTTTGCTCAAAGTCGTTTTCCTTCTTCTGAAACCTAAGACGCGTCAGGGACGATTACGGTTTATGTCATTGCCCTCCGCCCTTATGCGAAAGAGAGGCAGAGCGCAGCAGAAGAGGCCTCTCCCCAGATGTGTGGCGGCCACATTGCCAACGGGCGGTCATTTGCATTAAAGGGTGTGCTGTGGACAGGTGTTGAGGTGTGACACATAAGAAATTGGTGGGCTGCTGCAGGCCTTAGAGGGCTGATGCTTCTTAAAGGGATGTGCGGTTTTTCGACTTTACCATCTCGGCAAGACTTGAGAAATGTTCATAAGTAGAATCAGGAGGCCTTGTGGCGCAGAAAGTTTAAGTTTTTTTAAATTCTGAGCGTTAATTCTGCATTCTGGTGGAAGTGAGTCTTATTTTCCTGCAACAAAAGCAAAATACTGCGGATGCTGGAAATCTGAAATAAAAACAGAAAATGCTGGGAATACTCAGCAGGTCAGGCAGCATCTGTGGAGAGAGAAACAGAGTTAACGTTTCAGGCCGATGACCTTTTCTCAGAACTCCTGCAAATGTCTGAAAAAAAAATGATCATGTATGTCAGGAAGGGCACAAGGATTTCTGCCCCTTTGTTTTGATGGTGATAGCACAGAGCCCTGGCTGCAGGAAGTGGAGTAGCGGTGGAATGTGCTTTTTCTTCACTGAGGCAGGAGGGTCAGGAAGACTGTGGCCAGAACGAAATGGGCAGGAGGTGACAGAGGATGTAATCAGAGGAAATGCCTGAGTGATAGGAATACCGGAATAGGCAAGAGAGTGCCCAGTGATAGGGGTACCAGAATAGGTCGGCGAATACAACAGTCGTTGAGTGGTGGGAGAAGACAGGAGTGTGATGCAGACTTCTTCTTTGGAGAACTAAATATTTTTAGCGGATTGAATTAATTGTGCTGGTTTGATTTGATTTGTGAGGCTGAGGACATGAATGTTCTGGAAGAACAATGTGGATGAGGAGCTGGTCGTGTTTATGATGTGGATTGTTTCAGATCGAAAGGAATTGCCAAGATGCTGGGAGATGAGGATTTGGTTAGTCTGGTGGCGAGTTTAGGAGAAAGTTGCCTGTATTAAATTTTGTTGGCACACTGTGGCAGATGGTACAGGGCCAGCTGGTGCTGCCTCTTCAGCCGCCCCCATCATAGAAGCATAGAAGATAGGAGCAGGAGTAGGCCATTCGGCCCCTCGAGCCTGCTCCGCCATTTAATGAGATCATGGCTGATCATCCAAATTCAGTACTCTGTCCCTGCTTTCTCCCCATATCCCTTGATCCCTTTAGCCTTAAGAAATATATCTGACTCCTTCTTGAATATATTTAATGAATTGGCGTCAACTGCCTTCTGTGGTAGAGAATTCCACAGGTTCACCACTCTCTGGGTGAAGAAATTCCTCCTCATCTCAGTCCTAAATGGCTTACCCCTTATCCTTAGACTGTGACCTCTGGTTCATCTCCTCCTGCCGTGCTCCTTAAGGTGAATGCCTCTTTCAACGATAACGTTTGCAGAATGCAGCAAGCTACAATAATCCTGGAGACTTTTGCAGGACTGTGCTGGAGGACCCTGCCTGATCCGTCTGAACAGCAGATGTGGTGTTTCAGAATCCCATTGGTTGGCTGGGTGCATACTCAGGTGGAGGCATGGGCTTCATTGTACTTTTGCTCTACTGCTGCTGTTGGATGTTACAGAGGCATCTTGAGCTAAGGCATCAGTGGGTGCCCCTGCTCCCTCAATACTCTGCCCTTTACTTTCTGGTTGTCATCAAATAACAGGGGCTCGGCAGACTGCCTCAAAATAAGGGCATTGGCCCCGATACTTACAGGGCCATGCATTCGGAGCGGGGTGGGGGGGAGTTAAGAAACCCGGAAGTACGGGTTTCTCGGATGTCCTGCAGTTAGGTCTTCCAAATTTTCTTTGCAAGCTGCCTGCCTGTCGGGCGGGAAAGCCTGTGGCACAAGGACACATCCTAGCAGAGAGCAGGTATGGAGGGAGGGGGCGGGGTCTAGTGGTGATGGGAGGAAGAGATCGCGGGGGGGGGGGCGGGGTAGAACATGGTCGGGGGGGGCGAGAAGGTGGTGGAAGGACAAGATGGTGGTTGGGGGGTGGGGCTGTTGTTAGTTGGCGATTGTGGAGCTGGAAGCAAGAAAGGTTGTTGGGCCGGATGGAAACACTCCTGCTCCTCCTGGCCCACAAGCAGTGCTGTAAAGGCACTTACCTGATGGATCCAGCCCTTCACGCCTCCTTTTACCTGTTGGGTTTCCCACCTGGCCGATATTAGTTAAAAATAAAAAGCTTGTTAAAATGGATGCAAACAGCCTCAGTAAAAGTTGTTACTAACCAACCCACCTCCTGTAAGCGGATTGGTTGCCCGCCCCTGTCCCGCCTCTGTTAAACCAGTAAGTGGATGGGTTGGAGGTGGGTTCTTACCCAACCTAAACCTACTCATTTTTAGGGGTTAAAATTACTCCCATTGTGTGCGAGGCCAGGGAGTTTGGCATTCACATTGCATGACCTTGTTACTGTGGTCACTAACTGGCTGTGCATGAATGGAGTAAAATCTCTTACAATTCAGTTAAAGGGTACAGAGGGCTACATGTGTGCCATCTATGCACTGCCCCCCGCCCCACATCCCCACCCCGTACTTTTGGAAACCCAGCCATTTGAAAGAAGCCCAATTCTTGGGCCTGCTGCTCCTGAGGCTCCATTTGGAAGTCAATGTACTGGTTAGCTTTGGCAAGTCATTGGCGACTTGGATAGTGCAGCGATTTTCAAAAGGCCTTCGATAAGGTACCCCATAATAGACTGATGAACAAGGTCAGAGAATGCGGAGTCAGGGGACAAGTAGCAGAATGGATAGCTAGCTGGCTTCAAGACAGAAAGCAGAGACTAGGGCTAAAGGGTAGCTATTCACAGTGGCAGAAGGTGGGTAGTGGTGTTCCACAAGGATCAGTGCTGGGACCAATGTTGTTCACAATTTACATTAACGATTTAGACTTCGGAATCAAAAACACAATTTCTAAATTTGCAGATGACACCAAATTGGGGGGGGATAGTCAATACTGAGGAGGACTACACAAATTACAGGAGGACATTAACAAACTTGCAGAATGGGCATATAATTGGCAAATGAAGTTCAACACAGATAAATGTGAGGTATTACATTTTGGTAGGAAGAATAGGGAGGTCGCTTATTACTTGGAGGGCGCGAGTCTAGGTGGAGAGATTTGATGCGTGCATCAAGTTTTGATCTAACAACATCGCTGTCAGGATCAGAATTAATTGTTAGACTCGGGCTACACTAACTCATTACAGCACAGAGCAAAAGAGGCAGGTTTCAGTTTGTGAGAGACATGGGGATCATTTTGACTTTGGCTGACAGTGTAAAGTGGACGATATCAAATGAGCCGCCCGTTATATATCTCTCCTGATTTTCATTTGACTTCAATGGACATGAAAATTGGAAGAGGTGTATAACGGGCGGCTGGTCTGATAACGTCCGTTTTACACTGTCGTCCAAAGTCAGAATGACCCCCACGGCCTGCTTACAGAAACTGCCGCCAAGCAGTTGACATGGAAAACGTGTACTGGGAAATCATTGTCTATTTTAAGCAAAATGTCAATTGAGAACGTTGAGATGTTAAAAAGGACTTGTGTTTGTATTCAATATAATGGGGGTCTCAAATTCCAATCGGGCTGCTCACGCGGCAGAAGAGCAGTGGAGGGAATCAAAAGTCTGCCCAACACTGGAGGCCCAGACCCTGTCCCAAATTATGAGGATGGGGTAATCGGCATACTCGGCAGGGTGGTCTGCATCTGTAAGGGCACACTGGCGATGCCCACCCCACAATCGCTGCTAACAAAACTGGAGTGGCATTATGTTGTTCCAATAGAGGATAGGAGGCCCAGGGATGGCCCAGCAAAATAAGCTCGTCTTTCAAATCTTCAGCTCCCTGCAGAGCTAGTGGGGGATATTCTGGAATCAATTGTCTTTGGCTGCAAGACATCTGGGCCTTCCTGTAGCCTCAGTAGGACTCATGCCAGCTCTCAGCTGACAACAGTTCCCCTGAGGCTTTTATAGGAAAGAACCTTTCATGACCTCAGGACGTCCCAAAGTGCTTCACAGCCAATTAGGTACTTTTGAAGTGTGGCCTCTGATGTAATATAGGAAACACAGCAACCAATCCCACACACAGGAATGGAATAAATGACCAGATCATCTGTTTTGGTTGAGGGATATATATTGGCCAGGTTACCAGGGAGAACGCCCCTGCTCTTCTTCAAATAGTGCTCATGATGTGGAGATGCCGGTGTTGGACTGGGGTGGACAAATGTGAGAAGTCGTACAACACCAGGTTATAGTCCAACAGCTTTATTTGAAATCACAAGCTTTCGGAGCGCTGCTCCTTCACCTGACGAAGGAGCAGCGCTCCGAAAGCTTGTGATTTCAAATAAAGCTGTTGGACTATAACCTGGTGTTGTGCGACTTCTCTTCTTCAAATAGTGCTGTCCTGAGAGGACAGACGGGGCCTCGGTTTAACATGTCATCCGAAAGACGGCACCTCTGACTGGGGTGTCAGCCTGGATTATGTGCTCAAGTCTCTAAAGGGAGTACTGGGCAGAATTCCTGGGCTAGCCCAGTCATTCACCTAGATATGCCCACTTAACATGTGACCAGAAAGGGGGGGCAAGTTCCACCCATGGACCCCCTCACCGTAAAATGATTCAGCTGTAGAAATGGAGCAGAATCCGAGCGGAAACAGGTTTGGCTCCATTTTCCAACCTCCCTTCCTTCATTGGTTTCCACCAGGGCTCGATCTGACTTCAGGTCCAAAGCATTTATACCTATTCGCTTCAAATATTAAGTTTAAAAAATAATGAAATTAAGTTAATTTTATAAAACAGTACGTTATGAACCACACACTGTTGAATATAGTTCCTCCCTGCATGGGGAGTAAATGCAGGATGCAGCTTTTGGTATGTTTTAATAAAGATCATGTGCCCACAGTTTAAATGGTTTGGAAAGTTTGAAGAGACTCGCATTTCGTTACTTAAAAAAAAGTAATCTTTTTTGTATTATTTTGCACTATAACATCTTTTCAAAAAAAAGTACATTGTCAGTCAGCTCTCGCTGGACAACCCAACGCACAATTTAAATACATAACAAGAAAATCTTGCACTCCGTTCAAAATGTCTCTGGGCTAAATATTGCCGAATCTTATTTTCACGGTTAGGAGAAGAAAGAACTGCTGCATTAGCTGGGCTTTGGAAATATCAGTACACAACTAAAATGAATGCTGCCGTTATTCATGCAACGCCACAGAGCAATCTGCTCCCGATACTCGACTCCAGACTGGAAACTTGCAATTTGGAACCGCAAGACGACAGGCTAGATGAAATCGAAAGGCAAAATCATTGATGAGGAAGTGCGCGGAGTGGTAAAATAGTCTGTTTGCTGAAAACACTAACTAAACCCGGACTACGGTGCAATTTAGTCTTGTGATTTATCACTCGACCATCACAGAATTTAAAAAGGAACATACTACACATTGAATAAGACATGGTTGGTGAAGCTGTCTTCTTTTCAAATATTAATTTGCCTGTTTTTTTAAAACCAAAGGAATACGTCAAAAGCATTACACAAGATCTGCATCGCATTAATAGTTCACATGCAGGCCACACACCATGCCAGGGAAAAGAAACTGTTCAGAACACCGGCCAAAACAGCGCCTAGAGTATTCTCCATGGAGATTTTAGAAGGGTTGCTGCTATAGTGTAGCTGGTTAATGCTGCAGAATCTCCAGGGTGATAGGTAAATAAATCTGTAGCTTTCTCTGAAAAATGCAAATACAATGTCAACATTTTGGCTGCTCACTATACAGTAACAAAATGGTAAAACATGTGAAACACGTATATAATGAACATGTTTATCGATTCACTAAAAGCTCTGTAGTCTGGACACATTGGGAGTTATTTTGACCGCAGACGATAGTGTAAAATGGGTAATGGCGAGTCGGCGGCCTGTTTTACATCTCTCCTGATTTTTATTTCCATTGAAGTCAATGGAAATAAAAATCAGGAGAGATGTAAACTGGCAGCTGACTAGTGATATATAAAAATAACCCCCTCTCGCCCTGAAATTCCTCGGGTGTTCTGCTGGACTCCAGCCGAACCCACCAGGAAATGGCAGAGAAGCCTGTTGTGCAGGGTCCCTGCCATTTTCCGGGATTTTACAGACAAAGCCTTCCCACTGCCTCGGCTCAGCCGGGACCTGGCTTAGGACTGGAGGCCCTCCCGTCGAGTGAGATGAAATGCACCGGCCTTCAGATGGGCTGAAGTGGGCCCCACTGGGAGGGGGAAGGGGAAGGAAGCAGCCTCAACTACAACAACTGCCAACAACAAAAAAATCGGGATTAGCCCCAAGGGAACACTCCATGGGGTCTGGGGAGAAACCTGGGCTACGAGCTCCCTTGATCAAGGTGCCCGATTTTCCAGCTCCATGGGACAGACAGGCACTGGGGACACACTTCGACCTGAGGAAGTGTGCACAGTTCTAGTCTTCATGTTATAAAACAGGATATAGAAGCACTGGAGAAAGTGCAGAAAAGACTTACAAGCATGATACCAGAACTGAGAGGTAATAACTATCAGGAGAGACTGAACAGGCTGGGGTTCTGTTCTCTCGAAAAGAGAAGCCTGAGAGGTGATCTGATAGAAGCAACGTTCCCGTTAAGCTGCACGGCCGTGCAGCGGTCTGGAGGTCCCGCGCAGGCCGCCCACCGGCTTTACAAAAGAAATGACCGCGCTTGCGCGAAAAGTTAAACGGGCCGCGCAGCCAGTTAAAGGCCCGCGCACCAAAAAACAGTTACAGGGAACACTGGATAGAAGTCTTTAAAATGATGAAGGGGTTCGATAGGGTAGATGTCGAGAAGATGGGGAGTAGTCCAAAACTAGCGGCCATAAATATAAAAGCAAAATACTGCGGATGCTGGAAATCTGAAATAAAAACAGAAAATGCTGGAAATACTCAGCAGGTCGACATAAGAATAAGATAGTCACTAATAAATCCTATAAGGAATTCAGGAGAAACTTCTTTGCTCATAGAGTGGTGAGACTATGAAACTCACTAAAACCTGAAGTGGTTGAGGCGAATAGCATAGATGCAATTAAGGGGAAGCTAGATAAGTACATGCGGGAGAAAGGAATAGACGGATATGCTGATAGGGTGAGATGAAGTAAGTTGGGAGAAAACTCGTGTGGAGCATAAACTCCGGTATCGACCTGTTGGGCCGAATGTCCTGCCCTTGTGCTGTAAATTCTATCTAAGTATCAGGATTTACTGTTTTATATGAAGGCTCGGAATTTTTACGTAGGATTACATATATTACATCGGATATACGGCACAGAAACAGCCATTCGGCCCAACCAGTCCATGCCGGTGTTTATGCTCCACTCGAGCCTCCTCTCGTCTTTCCTCATCTAACTCTAGCAGTATAACCCTCTATTCCCTTCTCCCTCATATGCTTGTCCAGCCTCCCCTTAAATGCATCTATACTTTTCACTTCAACCACTCCCTGTGGTAGCGAGTTCCACATTCTCACCACTCTTTGGGTAAAGAAGTTTCTTCTGAATTCCCGATTGGATTTCTTGGTGACTATCTTATATTGATGGCCTCTAGTTATGCTCTTCCCCACAAGTGGAAACATTCTCTCTGTATCCACTCTATCAAAATTTTTCATAATTTTTAAGACCACTATTAGGTCACCCCTCAGCCTTCTTTTTTCAAGAGAAAAGAGACCCAGCCTGTTCATCCTTTCCCGATATGTATACCCTCGCATTTCTGGTATCATCCTTGTAAATCTTCTCTGCACCCTCTCCAGTGCCTCTATATCCTTTTTATAATATGGCGACCAGAACTGTACGCAGTACCCCAAATGTGGTCTAACCAAGGTTCGATATATGTTTAGCATAACTTCCCTACTTTTCAATTCTATCCCTCTAGAAATAAACCCTAGTGCTTGGTTTGCATTTTTATGGCCTTGCTAACCTGTGTCGCAACTTTTCGTGATTTGTGTATTTGTACTCCGAGATCCCTTTGTTCCTCCACCCCACCTAGACTCGCACCCTCCAAGTGATAAGTGACCTCCCTATTCTGCCTACCAAAATGTAATACCACACATTTATCTGTGTTTGTACCTAAAACCAATTTGAATAACATTAATTAAGACAACACGATGATTGAAGTGCGTTCTGGTCGGGCAGTATCCCATTTACACTGCATGGCTCCTGCCTGGCAGAAATTCAGTTCTTCTTATGAGAGAGCTTTGCACATGTATGTTAACAGGACTGTGTAGAGGTCCTCTCCCATTGTTCATACTTAGGGAGCACAGAAGGAGTGTTTGCACTCTCTAAACATTTAAATTAACCCACGGTAGGGTTAACAAAAGGGGGAGAAATTCAGTATCGCCCCATTTGGGGCGCAATTATCGGCCGGGCGCAAAGTTTAGCGCCTGGCGCTAACTATTGCCTCCGACTGCAAACTTGGCTTTTATCGCCCCTGGAGGTGATCGGAGCGCTAAATCAGGCGCTGCACACCTGTCTTAAGGCGCAAAGGCCGAGGAGCGAGGCGCTAACTCAGGGCGCGGGCGCAGCGCAGGTGATATCAGTTAGCGATGGAACACAGACATACTGGCGCCAGCCAGTTCTTAAAGGGGAGGGTCGATCTTGCTCTCCAGCCACACCCTGCTCATTGGAGCCTTGAATCTCAGCCTGGAGAGACCTGTGACTACATTTTCCAGCCAAGGACTATGGAGAGGGTGAGAGAACGAGCTCAGCGCTTCAGCGAGCGGGCCTTGGAGGCTCTGGTTGGCGCGGTGGAGCGCAGAAGATCTATACTCTACCCTGAGAGTGGCAGGAGGCCTTTGCCGCATGAGTACAGGAGAGTGTGGAGGGAGGTGGCTCAGCACATCTCCTCCAGGAGCATGGTGCCCAGGACCCATACTCAATGTCGCAAAAAGTTCAACGACCTCACTCGGGTCGTCAGGGTGAGTGGCTTTTTTTCAATACCTCTCCATCCCTCCATCTCAACCTCACTCTATGGCCAGAGGGTCTTAAAACCCCAATGCCCGACACTCATCCAACACCTATGGCCCTCTCATGAAACACACACGCACATTCCACACTTTGCATACAGTAAGGGCTATTCAATTATGGGAGGCACATCAGGCAAGACCATGGCTGTATATTTACTCAGACGCCGTCTTTTTTCTTGCAGGCCAAGCTATCTCATAACAGGAGACAGCAGCAAAGGACGGGTGGAGGGCAGCCTCAACTGCAACTCCTCAGCGATCTTGAGGCGCGCGTCCACAGGATTGTGGCAAGCCAGGTGATTGGTCCCGTCGCCCCTGGAGAGGTCGACCCCATTCAGGACAGCAATGGTAAGGTCATCAGCTTTCTCTCCTCTCTCATTCCACTTGTCCCTCACAACACCAGCCTTTGACACTTTCAATCCAACTTACTAAATCGCTCCACTCCTTCCTCCATTACTGCCCCCCTGTCCTGGCGCTAAAGCCACTCTTGTATCTCCCTGCTTTCAGATGGTGATTCACCAGCTGAGGAGACGGGCCCTCAAGCTGCCAGTGGGAGCGAAGCTGCAGGCGAGGAGGAAGAGGAAGCTGGAGCATCAGCGCCACCCTCTCCCGAGGAAGCCCATGCCCACACTGGGACCACGTCTTCCTTGGAGGGGAGCAGGGGGGAAGGGTCT
This sequence comes from Squalus acanthias, assembly GCA_030390025.1. NCBI lineage: Eukaryota > Metazoa > Chordata > Chondrichthyes > Squaliformes > Squalidae > Squalus > Squalus acanthias. The sequence goes on from CM059438.1 coordinate 43,189,571, forward strand.
GATGAGGGTGAAGCTCCAGGACCCAGCGGGCTGCAGCAATGCGATGTGGCTAGGTTAGCTCGGGGGGCCTTCCCCCCGGAGGGAGAGTAGGCCAGCGAGTCCTGCTGCACTGGACGCAGAGGAGGAGCGGCTCATCGCTGAAATGAACACCCAGGCGGTGGACATGCACACTCAGCTCACGGGTGCAGTGGGAAGGGTGCCCGAATGCATTGATGCACTGGCAAGGAGTGTGGAGCACTTCGCTGTAGCACAGGCGGATGCCACGCTAAAGCTTAGTGCTGCAATTCAGTCACTGGCTGCCATAACCCCATCTCAGACTGGTCTCATGTAGTCTCAGATTGAGGCTACGCAAGCACTGACTGCTGCCATCGTCGCTGGTTCGGACACATTTCCCCGGGGCTCTCACCGCGCCGCAGCAGGCCAGCAATCTGTGCTCCAGCAGATTGCTCCGGATGCTGAGGTGCTGCCCCGTGGGAGTGCCAGTGTGTCGGTCAAGCAGGGAGTTGCTGTCCTCTCTCAAGATGACAGCATTCCTGCTGCCAGCACTGTCACTTCCCCATTGCACTTGCCACCACCTGTAGGACAGACTGCTGCCGCCCATGCAGAGTTGGTGCAGTCTGCAGCCGGGCCCTCCAGGCCCAGAGCTGGTCGAGGCCGTCCTTCAAGGGCATCTGCAGTCTCAGGTTCTGACAATCAGCAGCCTTCCACCAGCCTTGCTGCAGCCACAGGGGCCCCATTACGGAGGAGCAGTAGGGTGGGAAGGGGGGAAGTGCGCAAGGGAAGGAGATCACCCTCGAAGTGCAAATAGTACGCGGTGTGACGAAATGTTGGGATTTTTTTTATTAAAGGCCGAGGTTCGTGTTCAAACTTTTGTTTAGTGTTTTGGACATTATCTCCAGGTTGTGAGAACCAGTTATGTTAATTAATGATTTTTTGTGTTTGTTTCTATTAGTTTGTCATGAAGAAATGACACACACAGAGTATGTAAAATAAAAAAGTTTTTGTATTCAAAATGTACAGGTTTGGCCTTTGGAATCATTGCTGCCTTGGCCGGCTTTGGGGTTGCGGGTTGCTTTCATTCATGTTGTTCTCCATGCCAGAAGCCATTTCCTCTGTAGGAGCCTAGAAGCGGCTTGTTATCAGTCATTGACATACGGCCCTTGCAGTTTCAACATTGTGGGCCTCCCTCCCGCCTTGGTGCTGTTGCTGATCATCCTCCTCCTCTTCCTCCTCCTCCGGTGGTGCACCAAGGCCTAGTGGCATTGGCTGGGTCCTGAGGATTGCCAGGTTGTGAAGAATGCAGCACACAACTATGAAGAGGGAGACTCGCTCAGGCGAGTACTGCAGGGCTCCTCCTGAGCGGTCCAGACAGCGGCACCGTTGCTTGAGCACGCCGATCGTCTGCTCAATGATGTTTCTGGTGGCGAGATGGCTCTCATTGTACCGCAGCTCAGCCAGGGGTGTTGGGGTTACGGAGCAGTGTCATCAGCCAGGTGCACAGTGGATAACCCTTGTCCCCAAGGAGCCAACCATTTGGTTGATGCGGTGCCTGGAAAGCTTCTGGCACACCAGCCTGGCGCAGGATGGAAGCATCGTGGCTGCTGCAAGGATAGCGGGCATTGACAGCGACTATGAGCTGTCTGTGGTCACAGACCAACTGGACGTTTAAGGAGTGGAACCCCTTGCGGTTTCGGAAAACCTCTGCATTCTCATGCGGTGCCCACAATGCCACATGCGTGCGGTCAATGGCGCCCTGCACCATGGGGAAGCCCGCTATCCTCACAAAGCCCAATGCGCGTTCATGCTGTTTGGCCCGGGTCATCGGGAAAGAGATGTACTGGCGTCTCCTTTTATAGAGGGCATTTGTGACCTGATGGATACAGCAATGGACCACAAACTGGGAGATATTGGCGATGTCCCCGGTAGCTGCTTGAAAGGAGCCAGTGGCATAAAAATTCAGAGCCACTGTGACCTTCACTGCCACCGACAGAGACGTCCTGGTCCTCAGTTGAGGCTGCAGATCTGGCTGCAGCAGGTGGCAGAGCTCAGTGACCACCTCCTTGCTGACACGCAGCCTGCGCAAACACTGCTCCTCAGACAAATGAATGTAGCAGACTTGTTCCCGGAATACCCTGGGAGGGTAAGGTCTCCTGTGCAGAGGCCTGTTGGCCCTCCTCCGTCTGGCCATGATTGCCTCTCTCTCTCTGCGTCTCTGTTGCCTCCGATTCTGCAGGCGCAGGACGACGCCCCGAATCAGTGCAGGCCCCAAAGTCTCTTGGCAATCGAAGTAATGAAGGTCAAATCCAAAAGTACCTGCAAAGTGATGCTCAGTAGCCAAAACTACTTCACACAGCATTGACTCTGTGCAGAAGTCTCTCTCTCTCTCTCAGAATCTCTCTCTCTCTGTCAGAATGAGTGGTGCAAAAATGTCTACCACAGAAAAAGCCAGGAAAAGGGCGCCTTTAAATACCGCCCTTCCCCCAGCCCCGTGCGCTAGTTGCTTTGCGCCCCATTAGCGCCCTCGGGCGCTAACGGGAGGCGCAAACCCACCGAATTTTGCCCCCAAAGTGTCCAAAAGGTCCAAGGAACTCTCTGGGTACAAGAGTTACACTCGACACAATCTCAAACCCAAAAGATTTGAGACTACTGCTTCTACAGAGTCTCACTCTGCTTCTCTCTGGAGTAAAGCCCAGCCCCTGGGTTTACACTATAGCCCTGAAACTCTGCATGGGGTCTCCCCGCCACCCATTGTAACTTAAGCAGAACCCCCAAAAAAGCATTAGAAACTGGTGTAATCAGTTACAGTAGGTTTCTACCTTTTTTTGGGGGGGGTAGGAGGTTCGGCACAGAGTTATTGTGGAATACCAAGAGAGTCCCCGCGGAATTTCAGGGCCTGTCAGTTTAGTGTCACAGCAAAGAAGAAATCAACACTAAAGTTGCAAGAGCAAATTCAGCGAGGCTTCGCTCCTCTATAGCCTCGCCAGATGGGCGTCTGAGGCTGTAGCACTACGCCATATCTCTGATTCACACTTCCTCTCATACAAACTGAGCCTTATAGAGTTCCACCACCATTGCAGGACTGGGGCTCAATGTTAAATAACCCTGCCCGGAAATGTACTATACTTTGGACTAAACACATTGTGAGACTGGTAGAATGCCAAACAAATCATCATATCTTCAACATGTACTGCTTGCTCAAAGTTGTTATCTTGCACATTAGATGAAAAATAAGGTGTGTTCTTTGTTATAATATTCGGGTTTAGGAGTGGAAGTGGCTCATTACAAGTTTTTCCAGACATCTTTCTATCTGTCAGGACAAATTAGAACATTGTACAGCCCAAAGAGTGAATCAAGCTTGTGGACTGAGAACATAGCAGAATAAGGAACAGGAGTAGGCCATTCAGCCCTTCGAGCCTGCTCCGCCATTCAATTAGATTATGGTTAATCGCCACCTTACCTCCATTTACCCGCCTTTGCTCCATATCTCTTGATATCCTTACCCAACAAAAATCTATCGATCTCAGTCTTGAAAGCTCCAGTTGACCTAGCATCACATCCTTTTAGGACAGAGAGTTTCAGATTGCCACTACCCTTTGTGTGAAGAAGTGCTTCCTGATTTCACTCCTGAATGACCTCGCTCCTTCTTTAAGATTATGCCCCCTTGTTCTTTATTCCCCCACCAGAGTAAATAGATTCTCTGTATCTACCCTAGTAAATCCCTTAAACCATTTAAAATAATGAAACCAAGGAAAATAACATTACCGAACAAAATAGGGAGATTAGTTGGGGCAGGGAGGTAGATTTTCAGCTTGCTGCCTCGGCATAAAACCGGCATCTCGGATTGACCGCTCATTATACAGACCACCTGATTATGGAAACTGTCTGTTATAGAAACCACCCGATTTTCATTTCCACATGGGTGACTGATCCACCACGGCAGTTTGACACCCGGACCACTAGTTGAAAATCTACCTCCATAGTGTTTTCTGATAGTTATAGCGAGGTGAGGCAACAGAGCAAATATCGCAGCTGGAAAACTGGATCATAAAGTTTTGGATGCAAAATATCAAACAGGAGCATTTACTTACTGAAGGATACAACCCAAAATGTCACAACTTGTCCTGACTCTACAGATGCTGACTGTCCTGCTGTGTATTTCAAGCACTTTCTCTTTTTATTTCAGATTGCCAGCATCTGCAGGTTTTTTTTTCTAATTTACTTACCGACATTGGGCCTACTTAGCATCCATAGATGAAAAAAACCAGCCAGTCAATAAAGAATATTGTGATAAGGATCTCCCGGAAGGACAGGAAGCAAATAATCATCCTTCATTAACCCAATACCTCTCTGGATTGTAAAGGGAAGGATTTGAAATTCTCCTCTGCAATGAGTGTGTAGGAACTCCAAGATGCTGAGGGCAAGACAACATTCCTGTCATTGTGTTAATACTATTTACGGATGTGTGGTCCTAATACTATTTAGCACTCATCGCCACAACATATTTTCCCCACTGCAGCTGCAGGACAGCATTTCCACATTATGGAAGAACAGAGGCAAACACATTCCTTTTTCATTCTGCTTCATACGTCTTAGGCAGACAAAAATATATATAACACAGCAGCATAGTGACGTACCTCATTACTGTATCCATGATTTTTCGGCTAGAAATTTACTGATAGAAATTCTCTGTTCCTCCACGTCATCTGCACTATTAACGGGAATTGATCCCGACCTGGAAAATGGCCTGTTATAATATATCAGTAGCAGCAGTCCAAAAGTGTGCGAGATCTGCGTTTAGTTAAAGACTCAGCAAATTCATCCACGACATACAAATCAGGAAGGTGCAGGTTCGTTCCCCCATCTGTGCTGATTCGTCAGCCGGGGTAGCAGCAGGGGGTGAGATAATTGACCTCACAGGAGGGAAGCTGGCCAGGGTTCTGGCTCCTGACTATTATCCAAGGGTCGTTGCGGGAATTGCCAGTGTGAGGACATCGAGTGAGGTCTCAGCTGTGATGCCCTCCCTCGGTGGTTAAGTCCATCAACACGCATGGTCAAGGTTCACATAACAGTCACTTACGACCGTGGAATCATATAGTCGTAAGGATTCAAAATCTTCAGGACAGAAGGGGGGGGAGAGATTAAAGAGTTGCTAAGAAAAACAAAATCATAATTTTGCTTCATGTCTTTTTGTTTTTCAGGAGGTGGGTGACATTGGCAGGGCTGCAGTTATTGCCCTGAGAAAAAGTTGGTGGGCCTTCTCCTTTAACTGCAGCTACCCTATTGCTGATGGTGCTCCCACAATGATGTTAAATCGGGAATTCCAGGATATTGACCCAGCAACAATGAAGAAACGGTGGTATGTGTCCAAGCCAGGATGGTGTGTGACTTGGCGGGGAACTTGGAGGTGATGATGCTCCCACAACATTGCGGTGGTAGAGGTCACAGGGGAGGGGGGTGCCTTTGAAGCAAGCTTGGTGAATTGCTGCAGTGCATCCTGCAGAGTGTTCATACTGCAACCACAGTGCGCCAGTGGTGAACAGGTGGATATTGAGTCCAGTGGCCGGAGCTTGATAAAATAGGTTTTTACTGAAGTGCATTTCTGGAAACCTTGAAAGGCAGCAAAAATAACAAAAAGATTGATTAAGAAAGGGAAGATAGATTATGAAAGTAAATTAGCAAAAAATATAAAAACAGATAGTAAGAGTTTTTATAGTTATATAAAAAGAAAAAGGGTGGCTAAAGTAAATGTTGGTCCCTTAGAGGATGAGACCGGGAAATTAATGGTGGGAAATATGGAGATGGCAAAAACACTGAATGAATATTTTGTATCAGTCTTTACAGTAGAGGACACTAAGAATATCCCAACACTGGACAAACAGGGGGCTATAGGGGGAGAGGAGCTAAACACGATCAAAATCACTAAGGAAGTGGTACTCGGTAAAATAATGGGACTCAAGGCGGATAAATCACCTGGACCTGATGGCTTACATCCTAGAGTCTTGAAGGAAGTGGCGGTAGGGATTGTAGATGCATTGGTAATAATTTTTCAAAACTCCCTGGATTCCGCTAAGGTCCCGGCAGACTGGAAAACTGCTAATGTAACACCCTTATTTAAAAAGGGCAGTAGACAGAAGGCTGGTAACTATAGATCGGTTAGCCTAACATCTGTGGTAGGTAAAATTTTGGAGTCCATTATTAAGGAAACAGTAACAGGACATTTGGATAATCATAATTTAATAGGACAAAGTCAGCATGGTTTTACGAAGGGAAAGTCATGTTTGACAAATTTGCTGGAGTTCTTTGAGGAAGTAACATATAGAGTGGATAAAGGGGAACCAGTGGACGTAGTGTATTTAGACTTCCAAAAGGCATTTGACAAGGTGCCACACAAAAGATTATTGCTTAAGGTAAAAAATCACGGGATTGGGGGTAATATTCTGGCATGGATAGAGGATTGGCTATCTAACAGAAAGCAAAGAGTTGGGATAAATGGTTCATTCTCAGACTGGCAATCAGTAACTAGTGGTGTTCCACAGGGGTCAGTGCTGGGTCCCCAACTCTTTACAATCTATATTAACGATTTGGAGGAAGGGACCAAGTGTAACATATCAAAATTTGCAGATGATACAAAGATGGGAGGGAAAGTAGTGAGTGAGGAGGACATAAAAAACCTGCAAGGGGACATAGACAGGCTAAGTAAGTGGGCAGAGATTTGGCAGATGGAATACAACACTGGAAAGTGTGAGGTGATGCACTTTGGCAGGAAAAATCCTAGAGCAATTTATTATCTTAATGGCAAGAAACTGGAGAGTACTGAAGTGCAAAGGGATCTGGGGGTCCTGGTGCACGAAACTCAAAAGGTTAGTATGCAGGTGCAGCAAGTGATTAAGAAGGCAAATGGAATGTTGGCTTTCATTGCTAGGGGGATAGAATATAAAAATAGGGAGGTATTGCTTCAGTTGTACAAGGTATTGGTGAGACCGCACCTGGAATACTGCATACAGTTTTGGTGTCCTTACTTAAGGAAAGACATCCTTGCTCTCGAGGCAGTGCAAAAAAGGTTCACTCGGTTAATCCCGGGGATGAGGGGGTGGTCATATGAGGAGAGGTTGGGTAGATTGGGACTCTACTCATTGGAGTTCAGAAGAATGAGAGGCGATCTTATTGAAACATATAAGATTGTGAAGGGGTTGGATCGGGTGGATGCGGGGAGGATGTTCCCAATGACGGGTGAGACTAGAACTAGGGGACATAGTCTTAGAATAAGGGGCTGCTCTTTCAAAACTGAGATGAGGAGGAACTACTTCACTCAGAGGGTGGTAGGTCCATGGAATATGCTGCCACAAAAAGCTGTAGAAGCAAATCATTAAATAAATTTAAAACAGAAATAGACAGTTTCCTAGAAGTAAAGGGCATTAAGGGTTATGGGGAGCGGGCAGGAATTTGGACATGAGTCTAGGTTCGGATCCGGTCATGGCCCTGTGGGTAGTGGAGCGGGCCCAGGGACCGTGTAGCCTGATTCTGCTCCTATTTCGTGTGTGCAATTCTGTTAGATGCAGGAGATGGTTCTGTGATAGATAGTAGATTGGCGGTTAGGATCAGATCAGCCATGATCTTATTGAATGGCGGAGCAGGCTCGAGGGGCCGATTGGCCTACTCCTGCTCCTATTTCTTATGTTTCTTATGTTCTTATGTTAACACACGCGCAGCTACCAAACATTATATTATTCCCTGAGAATGAATAGGAGATGTAACATCAGCTTACATTATAAGCTTAAGTACTTTGTCTTACTTAAAATAATAGTGATGATTGCCCAACTGGATGCTCCATGAGGAATGGAACTTGTGGGGAATGCTGGTTGGGAATGGATGGAAAATCAGGCAGAGCAGGTTGGCAATTTCCCACCCAGTGCTCAGCACCCCTCACAGGGATTGCCCGATCTGAGAATCAGCCCTGATATTTTCTAGTGAATTTTTGTGCTCATCCAAGTGAAGAACACCAGTGCTGGTTGACAGAGCCGTTTTCCATTTTTGGCACTCAGTATCAAACCTATGTCTAACGCAGAGCAATACTCCAATCACAGTAAAGCAGCCCCTAATGCACCAGTGCAAACCGATTTCTGTTTCCCCACATCAGCCGTCAATATATGTGAAATTTTGGACAGTTTTGTGCTGTGGGTGAATGCTCAGTGGAAGCTGATTTGAGACTGTCATGTCCCTTTCATTTAGAACCCTTTAACTGACAGAGAATCATCCATTCTGCCAGACTGTGCTGATGTTAAACCTTGTTCCCAGACACACTGGGATTGATCTTGACTTTCTGCGATAGTGTAAGTGTGGTAGTGAATCTGTAGCCCATTTTACATCTTTCCCGACTTTTATGTCTGGCTATCACCCATTTTACATTATTGCACAAAGTCAAAATCTACCCCATTCAGTCCTAGAATATGCTTCCCCAGGCACCAGGAGTTCTTGTCCCAGGCCATTTACATTATAGAAATGAATATAGAAGCTGTAAAGAGTGTCCAAAAAGAAGGAACTTGCAAGGAAGAACTAGCATTTGTGCAGCATCTGCTGTGTCCTTGGGATGTCCCAAAACACTTCACAACCAACAGATTACTTTTGCACTCACTGGTTGTTGCGTTTGCTAACCAAACAACTAATAATGCACAGCAAGTCCCACAAACAGAAATTAGATCATCTGGTTTGGTTAGGGATGAACTTTGGCCCGAATATCAGGAGAACTCCCCACTCTTCTTTGAAAAGTGCCATGGAATCTCTTGCGTGCATCTGGACAGGCAGACAAGACTTCAGTTTAACTTCTCTTCTCAAAGACGCGTTATATTTAATGGAGTATCAAGACAAGATAAAGAGGGGCTCTATAATGACGCACAGAGAGAATAGTATACGCAGAGAGAATATAAGGTCGTCATGCAGTTTTGTGGTTACATGTTGCAGTTGTGTGGAGAGAAGGCTTTGAAGAGGTTTCCAAAAACTGTTATCTCCCTGCAAACCTCTCCTCAAAATTCAAGGGATTAAAGTGGAAGTACTGCTCTAAGCTAGCCAGCCGCCTAATTATACAAAACATCTTCAGGCTACACTCCCTGCTGGGCCTCTCTCTTTGGAGTGTCCTCATTTTGAAATCCAACAACAGATTATTCACCTCCTGAAAGCTTTCTTTCAACAATCAAGTTATTCAGAAAGTTCTTTTATTAAAAAAACATAAACTTTATCCCATTTGACCAACTCATTTCCACATGCTGCCCATAATGTACTCGGTTTTGAGAACAGTGGAAATGAGGGATAACCTCTGGTGGAAGTGGCGTGCTTATTGTCCTGGCATGAACCATCCTAGCTGATGTTCACATTCATATTTAACAGGAAATCAAGCATTTCCATTAGGAGTTTTTGCACAAGGGGAATCACTTTATTCCTGCTGAAATCCAGCTTCACACCCATATCATAAAGTGGCATTGGCTTCATCTTCACCAATGTCTCTCTGCTTGGCTCAGTGAAGGAGTCAACTTTAGATTTGAGGGAATAGGAGATCTTAAACCCTCCACTTGACTCTTCCCTGATGTACCTACCTCTGATGCACAATTAATAGCATCACAGAATCAAAATGATTAAATCCAAGCTCTAATTTCAAATAATTATTCATCATCAAAGCTTCATTACCACTTTGGCAAAATCTTCAGCATACAATTACTCGGAGCTCAGTGTTACTGATTGCAGGTGAGAATGTAAGTTGCTTATAGTGGGATTGACATATTATTGTAACCGAAACCCTCCTGTAGAATTCTGTCAAGATTTTTAAACCTGTGATTTAGACCCTATTTGGCCGCCCTTTATTCTCGTAGCACTGTTTCATTCACCGATCATCCATTATCCTCACTGACCTCCATTTACACCCCATCCCTCAGTGCGTTGACTTCAATATTCCTGTCCTCTTCACCCTACTTTTGAAACCTCTTCCAAATGCAAAATACTGCGGATGCTGGAAATCTGAAATAAAAACAGAAAATGCTGGAAATACTCAGCAGGTCAGGCAGCATCTGTGGAGACAGAAACAGAGTTCAGGTCTCAGGTCGATGACCTTTCTGGCAAAAGCATTTTCAGTTTATATTTGAAACCTCTTCCCTGCTCACGTTATTGTCTCTTCAGACTCTACAAACTCTGGTGTACTCTGTACTTCTTCTCCCTCTGTTCCATCATTGGTGGCTGAGCCTATTGCAGGAGCCCCCCCCCCCCCCACCGCTGCTTTGCCCCATTCTGGATTTCTCCTTCTCAACCCCACCCTCACTATTTCTCTCCCTCAGTAGCCTCCTTAAAGTTTATCTTTTTGACTGTACTTCCAGCAAGCTCCCCCAGCTCCTCTCCCTACTGCTGTTGGGGTCCAACCCCCGCCTGTGAAGTGCCTGGAGACATTTCATTACGTCAATGCTGTTAAATAAATGCAAGCTGCTATTGTTGGATTGAAAAGATTAATTGTAATCATCTGGCAGTGTTCTCTGACTATATATGCTGTGCCTATATGTATCTCTTCACTTCACCTGACGAAGGAGCAGCGCTCCGAAAGCTTGTGATTTCAAATAAACATGTTGGACTATAACCTGGTGTTGTGCGACTTCTCACATTTGTTGGATTGGAATAGGTACACCTTGGAACCAATAGACTCAGCATCCATCTGAAAACATGATCGGACCATTCCGCTGAGAATCCTCTGATACATGCCTGACTCATTTTAAATAGGACATAAGCTGTTTGAAGAGAGAAGAAATAGTAAGGAATTAGCAAAAAAGAAAGAAAGGCTGCTCGGGGTCTTATCTGAATAGTAAATGACCTGCGAGGCCCATGATAGCTTTAGCTCACTCGCTATAAAATCCACGGACACTGAACCGGCAGCCGCATTGCATGGTAGCTCGTTATGAGACTGCCAACCCCTCTCTTGGGGCGAATGGCCTACGATGGTTTGAGGGCCACAGTGGTGCAGGGTTCCAGACAGGATCCTGTCCAGCCCACCAATCTCCTGAGTGTTGTCCATAGCTTGCTCCTCCACCCAGGACTGCAATTTGAGGGGGCAATAGCACCTGTGCGGAGGGCTGGTCCTTAGGTCATGCTGTCTGATCTTTCCCCGGCTCTGAAAAGCAAGTTTGAGCTGGGACGTCTCGCAACCTTTTCGATGTTGGCGATAGCAGTGTCACGTCCAGCTGATGCTCCACTCGGAGCTAGCCCTGGAATATTCTGCCGCTGTGAGCTGAGTTGACTGGATGGGATTAGCAGCCTAGTCTCAACACTGGGATGCAAAGGTGGATTTCTTAGCATTCTTACCTTTTTATTTTGATTTTTTATTTCTAGGCCGACACATTTTTTTATTTCCCCCCCCCTGCCTCCATTTTCTCCTCACTGTCCATCAGGACCACACATCTTCTATATCAGAGAGGGTGGGTGAACGGACTGGCTGTAAGCCACCCCTAACACTGCTCTTGGCTGGCCACCAGGAGGTAAGGGACAGCCGTCTGGTAAAGATTCCACATCTGATTTTCTCTCAATGGGGAGAGGCTTGGGCCTTGATATTAACACCCCCCTCCCCAACCACCACAATGGGCAGGAGGAGGTCAGGGGGCGGGGGGTTAAACCCTTAAAAACATGAAACGCAACCCCAACCCGACGTGTACGTGCCTGCCGCCATTTTTGCGGCGGCGGGATTCGTGGCATGCAAGCGTCCCATCTTGGAGAGGCGGGACACTTCATTAACATATTTAAACCAGGCTCCCACAGTGCAATTGGGAGCCCCTGCTTTAAATTTAACCACTGGCCGTTGGGTTTCCCAGTGCTTGGGAAACCCGGCAGCGAAAGGGAGGCAGGAACTGCCGGCTCCAGAATGTAAGTGCGTTTTATAGCATTCCTTGTGGGTCTGGAGGAGCAGCAGTACTCCGCACCCCCCCCTCCCCTCCCCCAACTCCTCAAGGACGCCTTTGGCCGTTCGCGACCTCTCTCTAGCCCCTGCCGCAAACACTGGCCTTCCCCACCCAAACCCGGATGATTCTTTCTTACTGTCCCAAGATCCGATCCGACCCCCCCCCCCGGCCCCGATCTGTAGCCTGCCCCACGATCCGATTGCCGCAGACCCTGGCTGCGGCCTCCTGCTGCTGGCTGTCCCACTCGACAGCCAGCAGACAGACAGCCTGCCAATCTGGGCGGCTTCCAGATGGGAAACGGAAGAAAAAAATTCGAATGAGGTCCTGCCATTAAATTCAGCAGGACCTCCCCGTCTCCGGCCTCGACACATTCCCCGGCCGTTTTCGCCCTACCCCGCATCCTCCCCGCCTCCTCCGAGATATCGGGGCCTTGGTCTCTGCTCTGATCAAGAACTCAGGAGAATGACAGAATGAAGCTGTTGCACTGCACATCAGTGCTTCAATGTGCATCTACACCAACCTTTTCTTTTCTCAAATACAGCATCTGCGATTTTGACTGGAGTACTGTTACTGAAAGCTGCAACTCTTGGTGGTTGACAAGTATTACAGATCACAAAGTTATGGTCCGGCCAGAGAAATGAGAGGTAGGTGTATCTGCGGATGGACAAAGCTTCATACTACCCCAAGCCTTAAGGAAGGAAATGGCATACAGCTCTGAGAAAATGCAATGTTTTTACATTGATCATTTCTCCTGTGTAATCGGTCAATTTGTGCTACAATAATTTTTTAATTCTTGCCTTCAGCTGTCTAGGAGCTAAACTCTGGAATTCCCTCCCTAAGCCTCTCTGCCTTTCTCTACTCCTTTAAGACGCTCTTTAAAACCTGCCTCTTTGACCAAGCTTTCAGTCACCCGTCCTAATATCTCCTTCATTGCCTCAGTGTCAATCTTTGTTTGGTTATGTTCCTGTGAAGTGCCTTGGGACGTTTTACTACGTTAAAGGCGCTGTATAAATGCAAGTTGTTATTTGTTCTCAGAAAGGAGGTGAAGCTGGTAGGGTTGCATTTATTGCTTAGCCCTAGTTACTCTGAGAAGGTGGTGATGGGCCTTCTTCTTGAACCGCTGCAGTCCTTGTGCTGATTGTCCTCCTACAACGGTATTAGGCAGGGAATTTTACAATATTGACCCAGCGACGATGAAGGAATAACGATGTCTGCTCACGTCAGAATGGTGTGTGACTTGGAGGAAGTCCCAGCAAGGAACATGTAGGCACAGCAAGGAAGGAGCATATTATTCCCACTTGATGAATGAGGCATATATCATCATATTCATTGCACATGGAGTATAACTGAATTAAGGAGAATTTAGAGCCAAAGTGCTATTACATTTTAGAGGTCAGAACAGGCCAATGCTTTAACCTCTATTTTGACCATTTTATGCATTCTGTATGGGTGCCAATATAAATAAACTCAATCCCGGGTCAGCTGTGGCTCAGTGGATAGCACATTTGCCTCTGAGTCAGAAGGTTGTGGGCTCAAGTCTCACTCCAGAGACATGAGCACAACAATCTAGGCTGACACTCTAGTGCGGTAATGAGGAAGTGCTGCACTGGTGGAGGTGACGTCTTTCAGATGAGATGTTAAACTGAGGCTCCGTCTGCCCTCTCAGGTGGATGTAAAAGATCCCATGGCACTGTTTCGAAGAAGACCAGGGGAGGTATCCCTGGTGTCCTGGCCAATATTTACCCCTCAATCAACATCACTAAAAAACAGATTATCTGGTTATCATCACATTGCTGTTTGTTGGATCTTGCTGTGCGCAAATTGGCTGCCGTGTTTCCTACATTACAACAGTGACTACACCTCAAAAAAGTACTTCATTGGCTGTAAAGTGCTTTGGGACGTTCTGAGGTTGTGCAAGTCTTTCTTTCATGTTAGTGCTGAATTTTCCCTCTCTGATGCTGCATCTACGGAATTCTGCCCACCATCTGCTGTTGCTGTTATTTGAGTTTTTTTAATGGACGAAAGATATAGACGTTTCTGCTACAAAATTTTAACTGAAAATCTGCTGTCAAACCAGCATCGCTCAATTCACAGATGCGAAACACAGAACCCAGACTAACCAACTCTCAATGTTTCCATAGGACAAGCACAACATATCTGTCTGATTACTAACTGTTGCCGTTACTGGATGCAAACTCCTACAGATCTACAGGCACATATGGAAAAGTGGTAATAGGTCAACTGTACAAGACAGTTAGCAAAAAGACATAGCAGAAGCTAATTTTCATTGCTAGCATAAGGCACAGTTTGGCCGCAATCAGTCGAGATGCCAAAAAAGGGTTCAGTCAGGAACCAGTTAGTGTGGTACTAGAAGTGGGGGTGGGCTGTAATTAAACCTGCTACGTGAAGAGATGAGGTAGCATTTGAACTTACTGAGCGTGCATGTTGATGGGAGTCGGAGAATCAGAGTGCATGCATATTCCTCTGGATCTGCATCCATGGGTTCCAGTCTAACAGATGAACAACTTTGTGCTGACTGGAAGTCCAGGCAACATTTGAGTTTAAATGAATGTAGTTCACTCAGCTCTGAACAGACAGATGAGTGCACACAACACAAAGGAGCAATACGAGAAAAGAAATGAACTCATCTGGAAAAATATAGTCATAGCTGTTCAGACAATGAATTATCATTGTACGCAACCCACCCACTGCTTTACTCAACATAAATAACAATTTATGGAGTTTCCCTCCCTGCTTCAAAAACCACCGTAAAAAGCTGTCCAGATACAACTTCGCCCAGTGTTGGCCACTGCACTAATGATATTATCTGGACCCATGTCCGACAGAATCCAAAATACCCGTGTTTAAATTCTTCCCCAAAAGTCTTTTCTTTTGTGCAAATGGGCAACCTGGTTTCATACTGTGTATAAAGCTGGAATCTGATGAGATTTATAGCATCAGACCTCGTAGTTTACTACAACTGTTTCCCAGAAGAATACGGTTTCTGTTGCTGCATGGAAATGCCATTCTGGTGATTAAGTAAAAATGAAGTCATATATCTGCACCCAACCACATCCTGTCATTGAGGTTTTTCTTACTGTAGCAAGTTCTTGACATTAATAAAACAAGTTATTGCTTGAAGCAAAAAGGAGCATGTAAACTGTATTTGGCAGACATTTTGTTTATATAATTGTATAGTGATTTATGCCTCCGGTTTATTTTGTATTATTCATCATGATTAGCCAAGTTAAAACTGATTAACATTTAAAGTTTTTATTTACTATACACTGAAAATTGACACCAATTTAATCTTCATTACATGCTCGGCTATGGCGCTTTATTTTGTTAGTTTTTAGCTGCTTTAAAGGGGTACAAGTACAGGCCTCTAGTTCTTCCAGGACCCGCATCACTAGACCTCTAATTGTTGTGTTCAAATTGGGACTGTTGTGGTATTTCACACAATAGCGCCTGTGTAAACTAAGCACACTTTCTCTGTAGGTCAATTCTTGTGAGCTGTACAAGAACATATTAAAAGGCACTATCAAAATTTAGTTGTGCAAGGTTGCGTAATTTAAAAGGAGTTTTTGCTGGTTTGTAACTCCAAATTGCTTGTTTATCACTGCGGACCGCTTTTCAAGCTCAGGTCCCATGTGGACTAACAGAGTTTGCAGATCTTAGACCCCCTTCCAAAAAAATTAGAAGGTCTCCGTATACCTCTTTAAAGTATATCTTGAAAATTGTCCAAAAACTATGTCACAGCAATATCAAGGTTAAATACTGTCATTCAGAAACTTATCTAATGTTCTTTCTTGTTAAGCATCTTATATCTGCATGCATTTTCTGTCTACAAAACTTTATTTCCTGTTGTCGTTCTGTTACATCTACTTTTTCCATTATAAATTCCCACGTCTACATTTATAATGGAACCACCTATGTAAACTTGTAACTGCACAATCTGGCCAACAGGTGGAACAACATTACCTTAATTAGAAGGTCATGGATTCAAGTCCCACTCCAGAGACTTGAGCACATAAGCTATGTGTGCACTTCAGCGCAGTAGGGAAGAAGTGCAGCATGGCACTTCTTTTTGAAGAGACATTAAAGAAAGACCCCATTTACCCTCTCAGATGGACATAAAAGATCCCATGCCACTATTTAAAGAAGAGCTGGGGAGTTTTTCCCAGTGCCAGGGGTTACGCGCAGCCGGTAAGCCGGCTTTTAAATTGAAAAGCGCGCATGCGCGGGATGTTGAACGGGCCGTGCAGCCAGTTAAAGGGGCCGTGCGACCCCCAAAAAATTACAGGGAACATTGCCTGCCACTTTCAAAGATTTGTGAATATGTACCTGAGGTCCCTCTGCTCTTGCTCCAACCGCAAAACAGTGCCATTTTAATTTATACTGCTTCTCCATGTTGTTCCTCCCAAAGTGCACGACTTCACACTTATCTGCATTAAATTGCATCTGCCATGTGGCTGCCCATTTCAGTCTGTTGTGTTGGCACTTTATCAAATGGCTTTTGAAAGTCCATATACATAACATCTACCACACTACCTTCATCAACCCTCTCTGTAACTTCATCAAAGAACTCGATCGGGTTAGTCAGACACGATTTGCTTTTAACAAATCCGTGCTGGCTGTCCCTTATTAACCCATGTTTCTCCAAGTGAGAATGAATTTTGTGGCCACTGTGTTTCCCTATTACAACAGTAACTACTCTTCGAAAGTAATTCAATAGTTGAAGCACTTGGGGATGCTTTGAGCATGCGAAAGGCACTATAGAAATCAAGTTATTTCTTTTCCCAACTAATCGCTCAAAAATACTTTGAACTTTCTTTTATTTCGCCACCATTTTTTTCTCAGTAACTCAAATTTCCAAAATAAGGATTTAAACAAAATATAAAATTGAAAAGGACATAATTACCATAATTATGTTATCCATTGAATGATCTTTTATGCATTTTAATCCTTAGAAAGCCACCAACTCGTGTTGCCAGACATGGGATCCTCCCACTCACCACTGTCAGACCCACGTCCTGACCCTCCCCTCACTGATATCGGAAATCCATCAGTGAGCCAAAGTCCACACTCGATTCCCAATTGTGTCAAACTTCAGCTTCACCTTCCACAGTTCTTCCAAGCCCCAGGTTATCCTTCAGAGTGAAGCCTGATCAAATGGACCCCCCCACCCCTCAGTCCACGCTGCCAACCTCCAGTAGCCTACTGCAGTACTTTCAAACTCCAGGACCCCCACCCCAGTTCTGCTAAACCCTGGTATTACGAAAGTGCAAGAGATACACAGTTAATTTTGATGGCAAGGCTTCCAGGCATACATAATGGTCATTAGTGGTGTACAGGCACTGGTTGGGAATGGAGTCAGAGCACAGAAGGTAGGCCTGTATGGGCAAGCAAAAGCAGGAAGCTGACTCAATAGTCGCTGTTGGGAGAGAGGGATTAACCAAGAGCTCATCAGGTCACACCCAATACCGCAATTAGGAGCCAAATCACTTCAGGCCATGTCACATAAGCCAGTAAACAAATGAGATTGGGTTAAGCTGGACTAGGCTAAAAAGTGCTCAAGATAGGTTGGGCATAGCCAGACAAGGAAGCACTTGGGGCTTGGCTGGGTCGAATCGCACGAGGAAATGTTCAGAACAGGTCAGACTGAGCAGGAAAACACTTGAGTAGGATGGGCCACTGGAAGATACTTAGGGTTTCATGGGCAGGCCAAGAAATATTCATGGCGGACTCATCCATGTTAAAATGTGACAATCTGCTTGTGACCTACATCTTAAATCTGACACGGTGAATCTTCCCTCGCGTTGTTTGCCTGTAGATTCTCCTACCTGCCCTCGTTGTACTCAAGTTGGTGCTTTTATTTCTCCTCTGTCTCTGTCATCTTACTTGTCTTTTTTTCCCCCTGCTAGTTCAGGTGGGAAATATCGGGTCTCACTGGTGAGCAGTACAGCGTATTTGTAGTTTGCGTATCTGCTACCTTGCATCCTTGAGGTCACGATTAATGTGATGCCTTCTCCTCGTCACCTCCACCTTGCTGCTATCTTCTCACTGTTTTGCCTTGTCCACTGTAAAGTTCCAGACCATTTCTGCCCTCCCCTTTCCCTGTCCTCCATCCTGCAGTGAAACTGACCTCTATAGCGTCAGCCTATGTCCTCTTTGTGTCATGTCCCCTATTCTAACCCTCGGAGTTAGCCAGGGTCTTGTGTGTCCATTCTGTCCCTATTGTCCCCTATGACTCTCTCTACCTTCCCTGCAGCAGTCTCTTGCACTCTCCTCTCCCTCTCACTCCTCCGCTGCTTTCTCCTGTCTTGCCCGCGTCACTCTTCCTCTCCCTCAATTTTCATCCCCTATCTCCTGACTTGCCTGTTACTATCTTTTTAGTTGGTGTGGGATGGGCAGACCAGAATGGCCAAGAAGTAAACAAAATTGCTGGGATACTTGCATTGGTCGAGCAGGAGAACACAGGGGGTCTGAATCACTGTGGCCCTGGATTTAGGCAGTCAGGAAGCCGTGGGAAGACCAGAAAACCACTGATACACAGGAGAGGACATCAAAAAAAAATGCAGGGAAACTGGAATAGGAGGAGACTCAGGTGTAACTGTGGTGCAGGAGACCCCCCAAAAATAAAAGTGAAAATCAACAGGAACTGCTGCAGAGCAGGAGGCTGAGAGCACTTGAGGGGCAGGAGGCCAGGGAGTGGCAGCAGGGCACGCTCCGAGCGGCTCAGAGGTTGAGATAAATTGCAGGTTGAAGCAAAGTTAGGTAGCAGTCTGGGTGGGGGTTGACAAATAAGAAGAAGGAGAAGCAAATTTAGAAACATAGAAAAATAGGAGCAGGAGTAGGCCATTCGGCCCTTCGAGCCTGCTCCGCCATTCAATACGATCATGGCTTGTCCTCTATCTCAATACCATATTCCTGCTCTCTCCCCATACCCCTTGATGCCTTTTGTGTCCAGAAATCTATCTATCTCCTTCTTAAATATATTCAGTGACTTGGCCTCCACATCCTTCTGTGGTAGAGAATTCCACAGGTTCACCACCCTCTGAGTGAAGAAATTTCTCCTCATCTCAGTCCTAAATGTCCTACCCCGTATCCTGAGACTGTGACCCCTCGTTCTAGACCCCCCAGCCAGGGGAAACATCCTCCCTGCATTCAGTCTGTCTAGCCCTGTCAGAATTTTATATGTTTCAATGAGATCCCCTCTCATTCTTCTAAACTCTAGTGAATATAGGCCTAGTCGACCCAATCTCTCCTCATACGACGGTCCTGCCATCCCAGGAATCAGTCTGGTGAACCTTCGCTGCACTCCCTCTATGGCAAGTATATCCTTTCTTAGGTAAGGAGACCAAAACTGCACACAGTACTCCAGGTGTGGTCGCATCAAGGCCCTGTATAACTGTAGTAAGACATCCTTGTTCCTGTACTCAAATCCTCTTGCAATGAAGGCCAACATACCATTTGCCTTCCTAACTGCTTGCTGCACCTGCATGTTTGCTTTCAGTGACTGGTGTACAAGGACACCTAGGTCCCTTTGTACATCAACATTTCCCAATCTATCACCATTTAAATAATAGTCTACCTTTCTGTTTTTCCTACCGAAGTGGATAACTTCACATTTATCCACGTTATACTGCATCTGCCATGTATTTGCCCATTCACTCAACTTGTCTAAATTGCCTTGAAGCCTCTTTGCATCCTCCTCACAACTCACAATCCCACCTAGTCTCGTGTTGTCAGCAAACTTGGAAATATTACATTTGGTTCCCTCATCCAAATCATTGATATATATTGTGAATAGCTGGGGCCCAAGCACTGATCCCTGCGGTACCCCACTAGTCACCACCTGCCACCCTGAAAAAGACCCATTTTTTCCTACTCTCTGCTTCCTGACTGTTAACCAATTTTCAATCCATGCCAGTATATTACCCCAATCCCATGTGCTTTAATTTTGCACACTAACCTCTTATGTGGGACTTTATCAAAGGCCTTCTGACAGGATTTACTTTACAGTCAGTGGGAGGGATGAACCCATTGCACCTCAACAACAACAACTTGTATTTATATAGCTCCTTTAACGTAGTAAAATGTTCCAAGGAGCTTCACAGGAGTGTTATCAAAAAAAATTTGATACTGAGCCACAAAAGGAGATATTAGGACAGGTGACCAAAGGCTTGGTCAAACAGATAAGTTTTAAGGAGCGTCTTAAAGGAGGAGAGAAAGGTAGAGAGGTGAAGAGGTTTAGGGAGGGAATTCCAGAGATTAGGGCCCAGGCAGCTGAAGGTACGGCCGGCAATGGTGGAGCGATTAAAATCGAGGATGCGCAAAAGGCCAGAATTGAAGGAGCACCAAAATCTCGAAATGATGTACAGCTGGAGGAAGTTACAGAGATACGGAGGGGCAAGACTATGGGGGGATTTGAAAACAAGGATGAGAATTTTAAAATTGAGGCGTTGCCGAACTGAGAGCCAATGTAGGACAGCGAACACAGGGGTGATGGTGAATGGGACTCGATGCGAGTTAGGATATGGGCAGCAGAGTTTTGGATGAGTTCAAGTTTACGGAGGATGGAGGGGGGAAGATGGGAAGCTCGCCAGGAGAACATTGGAATAGTCAAGTCTAGAAGTAACAAAGGCATAGTTGAGGGTTTCAGCAGCAGATGAGCTGAGGCAGGGGCAAAGACGGGTGAAGTTACGAAGATGGAAGTAGGCGGTCTTGGTGATGGAGCGGATATGTGGTCGGAAGCTCCTCTCAGGGTCAGATAGGATGCCAAGGTTGTGAACAGCCTAGTTCAGCCTCAGACAGTTGCCAGGGAGAGGGATGGAGTTGGTGGCTAGGGAATGGAGTTTGTGGTGGGGACTGAAGGCAATGGCTTTGGTCTTTATCTCCAGGCAAAAGCGAAATCAGTGAGGGCTTAAAGAAAATGGCGGTTGGACTTGAGCAACTCATATCACAGCACCACCAGTGTTGGGAGGTCTACAACTACAGCATGATGAGCAGATAGAATTTTCACATTATATTAAAGTATTGACATACGTATACTAGCCTTTACCTTATAAATGTTTACATAGGGAGCTTCCATTACAACTGTTGACATAAAAAACAATGGTCAAAAATTGTGATAACAGAAAGTAAGTGCATGTCATACATAAAACCTTTAATATATCGATAGCTAGAATAGCTTGTTTCAGATTAAAGCAAGGACAAAGACTGGGTAGCTACAGTTAGAGCCTGCTTTGTTAAAGGAGTTTGGCTTTTCAATCTAGAACACAACTAACGATTATAGCATCAACTGGTTGACATAACTGCAGTACCAATTACTATTCTTTCTTCAAGCATGTACTAGTCAGCTGACCAAGGTAAGTACTGTTTAGCTGGCCAAAGTTTATTGGTATTACAGGCAAAATAACATTGGTAGAGCAAATAGGATTTTTTGACACACCCTTTTCCCCCACTGGTTGCCCTACTGTCCTGGACAGCACAGAATGCCTTGCTTTAAACCCCCCTCGAATCCCACCATTGGGAGACCATATCCCCCACTACTTCTGGCAGCCTTGATGATACAATCCATAAAGAAAACAGATGGTGATGGTACTGGAAGCAGTTCTTCAATATAAAGAGGGTGTATGAATGTAGCTTTTTTGTTTGAAAATTCTATTACTGCTACACCATTTGTGTTGGGTAACAAGAAATCTTCAAACCCCGCTACTGTAAGATGAATTCCATTATCTGAAACTCTATTGTAAGAACGTTTAAATCTGACACCAAATATGGTTGCAATGTAATCCTTTTATTGTGTTTGACCAAGTCTTTGACACACACAATGTCTCTAGGCAGTAGACATATAGAGAAATAAACATAGTTATCCCATTTTCCCCTGGGTAGAGATGTAACCTTTGTCGATTCTTTCAATCCTGACTGTCTCTACAAATTGTTACGAAAAGCTCAAAATCTTTATAGGCTTCTAGTCACACACACTGTCCTGGATGATTAATTATATCCAGAAAACAGTTATTGTGAACAGGACCCCCAGAAATGAAGTCATTCCTACAAAACTTCCAGATGCCAACTTGTTTACCATCTAGAATGTAACTAATCATCCTGCCTCCTTATCTGAAGACTGTCTTATCTATCTCATTTCATAAGGTGCCAACAAAAAGAAGTCAACAGGCACAAATCACACATCCTGCACTTTCAGGAGAAGCTAAACAGCATAGTCAGCGAAACTGTACCCTGACACGTTAAACCCTAAAGCGAATGAACAACTTCAACCATTAAATTATTTCCAACTACAGTACAAATCCACAAGCCTTTTATAAATAAAAAGAAAGCAAAAACCTCAATTAAATGAGATTAAACCAAATTTTAATCCTATGTATACATGTATACACGAATAGGGTATCTCACTATTTTACAGTACATTTTATCTTTATGATGTACTAATGTCAATCTCAAACCCCTTATGAGGGGTCGTGTGGTTGTCTGCTCACCTCTTTGATGAAGCGTCTACTACAGTGAAAAATATCTCATTCACAAATGGTCTCGTAAAATCATTATATCCGTACTATGAAGCTCAAAGTCTTTATACCTTTGGATTAACATGAAAAGCTGTTTTTTGAGACTTTTGCGACCAATAAATCCCGTAACCTTATATAGATAATTTAAGTCCACCATCCTATTTAATAAAAAACATCCACCCGGCAAAAGCTTTCCTGCATATAAAAGCAAGATGGTCTTCATGCAGTTTAGTCAGCACTCGAGAACAGTACTGTTCTGACAGTGACAACTGTAATGTTTTTAATTCGATATCCTTCACTAATACTCCTGTTTTCTGGCTACTTAACTCAGCTGAAAAATTACATTGTTCTGGCAACTATTTACTTTGAAATGCATCACTCTTAGTAACACATTATCGCTTTCCTTACTTTAAGTGTTTGGCCAAATGTGACAGACAGTACATTTATTTGACTGAGGTTGAATAATGTTGCTTGAGCTTCTCTAATCTCTCCTCAATTCATTGCATTACACTAGGGTCAAGCACTAGTGCTGTTCTCTGTATCACTGTCTCCAGTGGATGCATATGTTTTTTGTGCTGCAGTGGCCAGAACTGAGCACTGTGTGGTCTGACCAGTGCATCGCAGCCTAACCTCTGAAGATTAGTATTCTAGGTGTCAGTTTATAACAGCAGTAGCACGCGTAACCTCTAAGCCAGAAGAGTGGGTTCAAGTCCCACTTTAGGACTTGTGCACATAATCCAGGCTGACACTTCAGTCCGGTACTAAGGGAGGACTATACTGCTGGAGGTGCCATCTTTCAGACAAGGTGTTAAACTAAGAATATAAAAGCATAAGAAATAGGAGCAGGAGGAGATCATATGCCCCCTTGAGTCTGCTCCGTCATTCAATTAGATCATGGCTGAACTTCTACATCAACTCCACTTTCCTGCCCTATCCCCATATCCCTTGATTCCCTTAGTGCCCAAGAATCTATCGATCTCAATCTTGAATATACTCAATGATTGAGCATCCACAACCCTCTGCGGTACAGAATTACCAAAATTCACAACCCTCTAAGTGAAGAAATTTCTCCTCATCTCAGTCCTAAATGGCTGAACCCTTATCCTGAGACTATGACCCCTAGTTATGGACTCTCCAGCCAGGGGAACAGCCTCTCAGCATCTACCCTGTCAAGCCCTCTAAGAATGTTAAGGTTCTCCCTGCCTGTTTAGGTGGGTGTAAAGGATCCCATGGGGAGTGGTCCTGGTTAACATTTAATCGCTCAACCAATACTGCCAAAAACAGATTAACTAATCATTTATTCACTTACTGTTTATGGGGCCTTGCTGTGCATATATTGGCTGCCGCCTTTGCTTGCATAACAGCAGTGACTACATTGAAAGTAATTCACTGGCTCTGAAGCGCATTAGGATGTCCTGAGGATGGGAAAGATGCTATATCAATGCAGATTCATTTCTCTACTGTTCTGGCTATACATCAGCATTCTATTAGCTATTTTCATTGCTTTACCACATTGTCTAAACATTGAAAGTGGCACAGCTAAGTCTGTCTCTGAGGACCTTTCAAACTATAACTGTAGCGTCAGTGCA
Source organism: Squalus acanthias (assembly GCA_030390025.1). Lineage (NCBI taxonomy): Eukaryota > Metazoa > Chordata > Chondrichthyes > Squaliformes > Squalidae > Squalus > Squalus acanthias. The sequence continues at coordinate 43,213,610 of CM059438.1, forward strand.
AAGAGCTTTCACTTTGCACCAATGCTGCAGTTACAGTGTGAATGCTGCCTGGATCCCGAGTCAGGGTGTGCCCTCACACTGGAGTAAAGTGGAGTGAAACTCTTATTCTGCTTCACTTCAGATCTAGTTCAGGCCTAAACACCTGGTTTACACAACACAAGTTCAGCTTTGGTGCAAAGGCAAAGCTGTTTGCACTAATGCTAAACTTATACTGTAAATATATCTTTTGTCTCTCTGTGCCAATTCAACTCCATTCATGGTGTACTTACAACAATTGTTTTACCAATGCACATACCTTATAACTATCGTTGTTAAATTCCATTTGCCATTTGTGAACCAATTGTGTAACTGGAACGGATCTAACTTTTTCTGAAAATCTTTTGCTGTATCTTCTGTCCTTCTATTCGCCATATTTTAGTGTTGTTAGCAAATTTGGCAAGTTTACATTTCGTTTTCATTTTTAGATCAGGAATACAAATTAGAAACAAAAGGGCTTAATGGTTGACCCCTGTGGATTACACTCGACATTTGTTCAGAGTCTGACATTACATTTATGAGTACTCTCACAATGTGGTTTAATTAGAAGTCTTTCTTGCGGAACTTTGCCAAAAAGTTTTCTGAAAGTCCCAGTAAACAATACTAAAGGGAGTTCCACTACTTATTTTATCTGCAGTATACTGAAATCAGCCAAGGAGATTTTTCCAACAAGATCTTCCCTTTCTAAATCCATGCTGGCTATTTTTTAATAAGTTATTGTCATTCACATACCCCTCCAGTGTGTGCTTTAGAATAGTTTCCATCATTTACCTCTTACTGATCTCAGGTTAATAAGCCTGCAGATTCCATCAGTACCACTATCTTAGCATCATTTTCCCCCAATTTTCTCCCCTCCCCTCCTAAAGGCAATGACATAGTTGAAAATATCTTCCCAGCATCTAACCATAAGAACATAAGAAATAGGAGCAGGAGTAGGTCATTTAGTCCCTCGAGCCTGCTCCGCCATTCAATAGGATCATTGCTGATCTTCTACCTCAACGCCACCTTCCCACACTATCCTCGTATCCCTTGATTCCCTTAGTATTCAAAAATCTATTGAACTCAGCCTTGAATATGGTCAACGAGTGAGCATCCTCAGCCCTCTGGGTAGAGAATTCCAAAGATTCACAACCCTTTGAGTGAAGAAATTTCTCCTCATCTCAGTCTAAATGGCCAACCCCTTATTCTGAGACTGTGACCCCTAGTTATAGACTCCCCAGCCAGGGGAAACATCCTCCCTGCATCTACCCTGTCAAGCCCCTTAAGAATTGTATACATTTCAATGAGATCACCTCTCATTCTTCTAAACTCTAGGGAATATAGGCCTAGTCAATCTCTCTTCATAGGGCAATCTCCCCCCTCCCATCCCAGGAATCAGTCTAGTGAACCTTTGTTGCACTCCCTCTATGGCAAGTATATCCTTCCTTAGAGACTAAAACTGCGCACAATACTCCAGGTGTGGTCTCACTTAGGCCCTATATAATTGCAGTAAGACATCTTCACTCTTATACTCCAATCCTTTCATAATAAAGGCTAACATACCATTTGCTTTCCTAATTGCTTGCTGTACCTGCATGTTAACTTTCAGTGATTTGTGTACAAGGACACCCAGGTCCCTCTGAACACCAACATTTCCCAATCTCGCACCATTTAAAAAATACTCTGCTTTTCGATTTTTCCTACCAAAGTGGATAACTTCACATTTCTCCACATTATATTCCATCTGCCATGATCTTGCCCCTCACTTAGCCTGTCTATATTCCTTTGCAGCCTCTTTGCATCCTCCTCACAGCTTACATTCCCACTTAGCTTTGTAGCATCAGCAAATTTGGATACATTACCTTCGGCCCCCTCATCTAAGTCATTGATATAGATTGTGAATAGCTGAGGCCCAAGCACTGATCCTTGCGGTATCCCATTAGTTACAGCCTGCCAACCCAAATAGGACCCGTTTATTCCTACTCTCTGTTTTCTGTTCTGTTAACCAATCCTCAATCCATGTTAATATATTATCCAATCCCATGAGCCCTAATTTTGTGTAATAACCTCTTGTGTGACACTTTATCGAATGCTTTTTGAAAATCCAAATACACCACATCCACTGGTTCCCCCTTATCTACTCTGTAAGTTACAACCTCAAAAAAATCTCACAGATTTGTCAAACACGATTTTCCTTTCATAAATGCATGTTGACTCTGCCCAATCATATTATGGTTTTCGAAGTGCCCTGGTACCATGTCCCTAATAATAGATTCTAGCATTTTCCCTACTACTGAAGTCAGGCTAACTGGTCTATAGTTCCCTGTTTTCTCTTTCCCTCTTTCTTGAATAGCGGGGTTACATTTGCTACTTCCAATCCGCGGGGATCGTTCTAGAATCTAGAGAATTCTGGAAGATCAAAACCAATGCATCCACTATCTCTGTAACCACCTCTTTTAGGATGTAGGTCGTCAGGTCCAGGGGATTTGTTGGCACCCAATCAGCACTCCCAGTGAGCAGCGTTCCCCATTGGGAGCACCTGATTAGGGAATCAGCCTTTGTGTGGATCTAGATAGTGACTACCAGCAGGCTATTTCAGTGTGGGGGCATCACACCCAGCCCCATCACACCCTTACCTGACACTTGGAGCCATGCACTTTCCAGCAGGAATTACTGAAAAGCAATCAGCCGTGGGAAGGTTGGCTGATTTTCATTCCTTCCCTAGAGCACTGTAGCCAATCATAACACCCCAACTTATGTCCTGCAGAAATATGCTGATTCAGCTCAGTTCAGGGATCACATCTGTGACCTCATGTGGTACATGCTGAGTGTGCGAATGAGAGAAGTAAGTAGAAAGAGAGAAAGAGAAAGAGAAAGAGAGAGAAAAAGAGAGAGATAAAGAGAGAGAAAGAAAGAACTTGCATTTCGATAGCACCTTTCATGATCTCAAGATGTCCCAAGGCGCTTTACAGTCAATGAAGTATTTTTTAAGTATAGTCACTGTTGTAATATAGGAAACGCAACAGCCAATTTGCACACAGCAAGCTCCCACAAACAGCAATGTGATACATGACCAGATAATCTGTTTAACAGATGTTGGTTGAGGGATAAATATTGGCCAGGATTCCAGGGAGAACTCTCCTGCTCTTCTTCCAAATAGTGGGATCTTTTACATCCACCTGAGAGGGCAGGCGGGGCCTCGGTATAATGTCTCAACCTAAAGACGGCCTTGGTGATGGCTGGACATAAGGCCCAATTTTAACCCTGCCCACTGGGTGGAAATCAGGTGGGCCGTTAAATCAGGGCAGCGACTTACCCTTCCAATCCCGATTGCCCTCCCATGGCTGGGGCACCTGCCGGAAAGCAGCAGGGTCCTGCTTCAGAAATGTAGGTTGGGCTCCGATGATATCATTGGGGCCCGACTGTAATTTTTACCCAAGGGTAAAGCCTGAGCGGGGGAGGCTTCATGGGTCAATGGGCCGGCTAGTCTTTTCCTGCCCGTCATTTCTGTATGTTCGTAAATCCTGTCTTAACAAAATTGCCCACAATAAAATTGTGTTCCCTTGACATTTTGATTGAGGCTTGTTAAAATCAACAGAAAAATGTTAGCCCTGTTTCCCAAAAAGAGGAAAATATAGCCCATTGTTTCACAATGTATGATTGCTCCAGGTTTGTTACATTTGTGAGGGATTTACAACTAACTGTTTTGGTAATTTTTACAGGACTTTTGCTCAATAATAAACTATGGCCAACCATTCTTTTCTTTTTACTCACTTTCAACAAGACAGAAGCATATCATGCTTTCCTTAGCTTGATAAAGGCCCCATTCAATGACTTACATTTTCCAGACAGTAACTACTTTAATGGCGTCTGAGTGTTATTACTCCAGAGGAAGAAAGTATCTGAATTTAATAGGTGAACATGCCTCACAGTCTAAAATTACTTCACCGCAAGCTGACCACTAATCATTTCAATGGTGTCAGATAAACAGCACATGGTGCTGGTATGCCACAATCTTCACCGAGGCTCCAGCCTCCACATGTACTCAAATTAGACACAAGGCAGTCAGACCAGCAGTTCAACTACAGGTCATCTGACAGCATCCTGCTCACAGCTACTTTTCAAAAATGTTCATCCTTCTTATTACTTCAAGGATTTAAACTTGTCAACCTGCGTGTCAAGTCCCTGACAGGTTTCACATCACCATTGACGTGACCAATGAATGAATGAGTAAGTTGCAAAAGAAACCTGGGAAAATCCGACAGGCGGTTATCGATCAACTTTTCACACGCTGCGCACTGGCACGTTCATCTGATCACAGGACGTCTGATCACGTGACTTGTGTTATTGCGTTTACCTTATACAGGTCGGGTCCCCTGTGGTTGAGAATCATTGCTCGTGGTTTCACACCTGCAGCTGTTGTGCGAGAAGTTCCAAGAATCAGGAGGCCACCCGTGAGCAGGTGAAGAGAGGAAACTAAGGGTGGGGAAGAGGGGAAACCGAGGGTGGAGAAGAGGGGAACCTGAGGGCGGAGATGAGGGGAAACTGAGGGCGGAGAAGAGGGGAAAGCGAGGGTGGAGAAGAGGGGAATCCGAGGGCAGGAAAGAGGGGAAACTGAGGGCGGAGAAGAGGGGAAAGCGAGGGCGGGGAAGAGGGAAAACGAGGGCGGGGAAGAGGGGAAACTGTGGGTGGTGAAGAGGGGAAACTGAGGGTGGGGAAGAGGGGAAACTGAGGGCGGGGAAGAGGGGAAACTGTGGGTGGGGAAGAGGGGAAACTGTGGGTGGGGAAGAGGGGAAACTGAGGGCGGGGAAGAGGGGAAACTGAGGGCGGGGAAGAGGGGAAACTGAGGGCGGGGAAGAGAGGAAACTGAGGGTGGGGAAGAGAGGAAACTGAGGGTGGGGAAGAGGGGAAACTGAGGGTGGGGAAGAGGGGAAACTGAGGGTGGGGAAGAGGGGAAACTGAGGGCGGGGAAGAGGGGAAACTGTGGGTGGGGAAGAGAGGAAACTGAGGGTGGGGAAGAGGGGAAACTGAGGGCGGGGAAGAGAGGTAACCAAAGGTGGGGGAGCGATTTACAGAGGGGAAATCAAAGATGGGAGGAACTTTGATTGAACAAGTAGCTGATAGCTACACACTGAAATTGCATTGATAACTAATAATAACACTGGAAACACTCAGAACCAACATTAATGATTTGGACTCAGGAATCAGAAGTACAATTTCAAAATTTGTGGACAACACCAAATTGGGAGGTGTAGTTAATATAAAGGAAGAATTTGATGAAATTCAGGAAGACATTAATAAACTTGCAGTATGGGCGTGCAATTGGCAAATAAATTTCAATATAGGTAAGTGTGAGGTGATGCATTTGGTAGGAAGGATAAGGAGGCCACATACTGCTTGGATAACAAGAGTCTGAATGTGTTGAGGAGCAAAAGGACCCATGGACACAGATACACAAATCACTAAAAGTAGCAACACAGGTTAATAAGGCCATAAAAACAGCAAATCAAGCACCAGGGTTCTTTTCTAGCGGGATATGTAACTCCATGTAACTCAGTACAATAAATCACTGATAGTCTACAGGGGAAAAAAATCAGTTGCTTTGCGCCTCCCGTTAGCGCCCTAAGAGCAACTAGCGCCCGGGCGCGTCGCCGCCAGAGCCTCCCATGAAATTCAGTGGGAGGTTAGCGGCGGCGGTAATCGTTAGCGCCCCGCGGCGCTGCACCACCGGCGATGACGTCATCGCCGTGTGCAGTGGCCCGCTCGTGCCCCGGCCACGATCTTCGGGACGCCCCTTGACTTACCGCCGGACGCTATGTCCGACGGGGTCAGGGGGGCCTACCTGCGGCTGGGCGGCGCTATTTAAAGGCGAGGTGCCGGGTGGCCATTTTTGTTGCTGACCGCCTGCCAGCACCTGCCTCCACTGCCGTCCCCAGCCTCCTGACCCGCCCTCCCGCGGAGTGCCGACTGCTCTCCGTGAGCCCGACACTTCTCTTGAGTGCCGGGCTCTTTTGCCGGCACTCCCGATCCCCGGTGGCCTAGCTGGGTCCCGGGACACGCTGCACATGGCCTCTCCCCTTTAAGAAGGGGAGGAAGGCCTGCAATACCGTGGCGCGATGTGACGCAGCGCAGCGATATTCCCTCGCAGCGCCCCAAGAGGGAGGCGGTGCACTTCCAGTAGCGCCCGCTTCCCTCTTGGGGCGCTACCACTCAATTTCGGCAGCGGGGGCGCTAATTTTTCCGGGGCACTAAAAGTAGCGCCCGGCATAGTTAGTGCCCCAAAGAGGGCGCAACTCAATGTAACTAATAGTAATAGGTGTAATGCCTCGATCTCCTACCTGTAACTTGTAGTAATCCTATAACCCCCTGATATATACATGTCAAAACTGGCCAGATCAGTGTTTGGGGCTCTTCTCAGAGGGCACATCATCGCCAACATTTCTAAAACAAAAACTAAATACTGCGGATGCTGGAAATCTGAAATAAAAACAGAAAATACAGCAAATACTCAGCAGGTCAGGCAGCATCTGTGGAGAGAGAAACAGAGTTAACGGGGACGATTTTGCCAGCCCTGGGAGGCGGGTTTGGAGGCGGGACTGTTGGGAAAATGGCCGAATCTGGGGGCGGGTACCCATCCCACCCCCAACCCGCCTCCGTGCCATCTTCCCAGGAGGCGGGCACCCGACCCGCGCCAGGTCCCGTCTCCTCGAGGCGGGAAGGGGATTAGTGCCAATTAACTGCCTGTTAACAGGCAGTTTTTTTGAGAATCCCTATTTTCAGCCCTGAAGTGTGGGCTTCCCGACGGCTCCGAACCTCGCCAGGGTCAGCGAGGCGGGCCGTCGGTCTGCGGGGGTCGGAGGGGCCGAGATGTCCGGTGTGCAGGTGAGTGATGGGTGCAAGTGTGGAGAGGTGAGTGTGTGAGGTGAGTGTAAAGTGTTTGAAATAAGTTTTACTTACCTTTACTTCTTCCTGCAGGCTTCATCACTTCAGGTCTCGGGAGTCCCTCATCTCACGGGCACAGAAAGCAGAATGGACGCTGATCTGTCAAAAGCTGCAGCCTTCTGCTTTCTGCTCAGGAGAGCTCTCTAACTGAGCCTGAGTGGAAGGGCTCAACTTAGAGGACAGATTGTCAGTGTTTGGCAGCTTCACAGAGCCGTCAAACACTGTCATTTCATCTGTCAAAAGCTCTTGACAGATGAAACGTAACCGGCTTTCCCTTAATTGGCCTGCAAGGTCAATCAAGGGAAAATAGCGTGGATTGGCCACAAGTCGATGGAGGCGGGACTAAAACACGACAAGTGGGAGTCCCGCCTCCAAAAGCTCCCCATTGCGAAAATCCAGCCCAACGTTTCAGGTCGATGATCTTTCATCAGAATTGGAAGAAGTTAGAGATTTAACAGTTTTCAAGCAAGTACAGAGCCATGGAAATGGGGTGGGGAGTTGGTGGAGGGGAGGAAAGAACAAAAGGGAAGATCTGTGATAGGATGGAGGGCAGGAGAGATTAAATGACAAAAGGGATGATGGTGCAAGGCAAAAAGGGGGTGTTAATGGGACAAAAGTTGGGTCCAAGGGAGCTGTAAATGGCAACTACAGAACCATGACCAGCAATCTGCTGTTTGAAAAAATGGTAGCAGTGACTGCGATCTTAAATTGTTGAACTCAATGTTGAGTCAGGAAGGCTGTAGAGTGCTGAATTGAAAGATGAGGTGCTGTTCCTTGAGCTTGTGTTGAGCTTCATTGGAACAGTGTAAGAGGTCGAGGACAGAGAGGTCAGAGTGGGAGTGGGATGGAGACTTAAAATGGCAAGCGACCGGAAGCTCAGTGTCATGCTTGCGGAATGAATGGAGGTGTTCAGCAAAGCAATGCCCCAATCTTTTCTAAACCACTCCCTGGGCTCAGTCTCAGTAAAGGAAAGTTTTCATAGCGTGATAGAAATTACAGCACAGGAGGAGGCCATTCGATCCCAGGTGTTGGCGCTGTCTCCTGTAACCCCATCCCCCCCCAGATCCTTTTATATTCCTACTTTTCAAATATTTTCCTTCCCCCTTCCCTTTTAAATCAAGTTTTAGTCTCTACCTCAAATGGCCACATGAGGTGAAGGATCCCACAGTCTCCCACAGCCTAACAGCCCTCAGTTCAAGCACCTTCCTCTTCCCTCCCCCCTTGGTTCTTCCAGTGAGAATCCTTGGTTTCAATTCCCTAATTCCCCATTTGCCCACATATGGAAATAATCTTTCACTATTTACCCTCAGTAGGGTCCCCAGGTTTCACTCACCCCTTTAATGGCTGCTCCTCTCTCAGTGACGGTCCCACTCACCATGTTGCTGCTGCTGCTCCTGGTTGCACAGTAAATCCCAGGCCCCACACCCACCCCCATTTCACCCGCCACTCGAGCCCTAATACCCCGACTCCAGTCCCCTTCTCTCACCAATTCCCCAGTCCCGTTCTCTCCCGTGACCTCCCATCCCCTGATCCCCATCACCTGTCTCTCTGAGCCCTCGCTCCCCAGTCTCTATCACTCTCTGAGCCCCCATTCTCCATCTCTCCCTGAGCCCCCATTCCCCAGTCTCCATCACTCCCCAAGCCCTTTTTCCCCAGTATCAATCTCTCTCCGAGCCCCCATTCCCCAGTTTCCCTCTCCCCCTCTCCCCCATTCCCCAGTCTCCCTCACCCCCCAAGCCCCCATTCCCCAGTCTCCCTCTCCCTCCAAGCCCCCATTCCCCAGTCTCCCTCTCCCCATTCCCCAGTCTCCCTCTCCCCCATTCCCCAGTCTCCCTCTCCCTCCAAGCCCCCATTCCCCAGTCTCCCTCACCCCCCAAGCCCCCATTCCCCAGTCTCCCTCTCCCCATTCCCCAGTCTCCCTCTCCCCATTCCCCAGTCTCCCTCTCCCTCCAAGCCCCCATTCCCCAGTCTCCCTCACCCCCCAAGCCCCCATTCCCCAGTCTCCCTCTCCCCCATTCCCCAGTCTCCCTCAGCCCCCAAGCCCCCATTCCCCAGTCTCCCTCTCCCTCCAAGCCCCCATTCCCCAGTCTCCCTCTCCCTCCAAGCCCCCATTCCCCAGTCTCCCTCTCCACCATTCCCCAGTCTCCCTCTCCCTCCAAGCCCCCATTCCCCAGTCTCCCTCTCCCCCATTCCCCAGTCTCCCTCTCCCTCCAAGCCCCCATTCCCCAGTCTCCCTCTCCCTCCAAGCCCCCATTCCCCAGTCTCCCTCTCCCCCATTCCCCAGTCTCTCTCACCCCCCAAGCCCCCATTCCCCAGTCTCCCTCTCCCTCCAAGCTCCGATTCCCCAGTCTCCCTCTCCCCCAAAGCCCCCATAACCCCCCGATTTCAGAGCACCCCCACCCGACTGCACTCCAGCCCCAGTCGCGGCTCTCTGCGGGTGATGTCAGAAGCGGGTGGGGAATGCGGCGGGAAATTTTGCTTTGGAAAAAGGCACATTAAGGTTATTAAACAGGGTGGCCTGGTAGCCCAGTTAAGGTGCTGCTTTCCAACCAAACAATTGTGGGCTTCAGTCCTTAAGCTGTCTCTCACTCAGATTCACCTATATAACATGATTTACAGAATCTCAAAACCTCACTTAGGTCTTTGTGATCTCACCCTTTCCTGAATAAGAATTCCTGCTGCATTATAGTGTATTAAGACTAGGAGAGATTGAAGTACCAGTGTTCTCATGAATAAGGTGGATGCAGTTGGTTTGGACAAACTGGATAAACTGGACAAAAACAGTTCTCTTAAACCAAATACATTAAAAGGAATGCGTGTTATCATCACTTACAGTGGAATGGAGTATTGGTTCATCCAGAACATTCTTTTAATCTTTATTTTCCCAGCGATCTTTCTTCTAAAGACATTGATTCCTTGCTGAGGTATCATTCCTACCAGTTCCTCACACAAGTGGCTGTGACTCAGGTGTGAGCCTTGACAGTGTTGACGGTTTGTTGGAGCCTCACAGCAGAGTCCACTCTGCTTCTCGCCCAACAACCATGTGCAGCTACTTCCAGCAAGGGTTGCTGAACAGCAATCGAGAATACCATCACCTTGCCTGTGGTCAAAACTGGGACCTTCTTGGGCTGTAGGGCTTAGCTATCCACTGGATAAAGCCATCATTTGTAAGAATCAGTCAGACATGATACTGAACAAAAACTACTGAAAATACAAAGGGGGAAAAATTGAGTCGCACCCCCTTTGGGGCACTAACTTTGCCGCCTGAAAAAATTAGCGCCCCCGCGGCCGAAATTCATCGGTAGCGCCCCACGAGGGAAGCATGGCGCTACTAGAAGCGCCCCGTTTTCCTCTTGGGGCGCTGCGATGGAATTTTGCAGCACTACGCGCTGCGGAACGCCGCGCCGCGGTACTGCAGATCTTCCTCCCCTTCTTAAAGGGGAGCGGCCTTGCGCAGCGTGACCCGGCGCCCAACTGGGCCACCAGGGATCGGAGTGCCGGCAAAAGAGCCCGGCACTCAAGAGTAGTGCCGGGCTCATGGAGCGCAGCCGGCAGTCCACGGGGGGGCTGGTCAGGAGGCCGGGGACGGCAACGGGGGCAGGTGCTGGCAGGTGGCCAGCAACAAAAATGGCTGCCCGGCACATCGCCTTTAATTAGCGCCGCCCCGGTCCACAGGTAGGCTCACCTTGAAGGGATAATTACAAGTACTAGCGCTTTCGGACTACCATGGATCAGACGTATTCCCCAGACGTTTACCTTCAACTAAAGTTTGCGGTAGCCGGATCCTATAAGACGCTTAATTGGGTCTAAAGGTCAGACTACCTCTCCCTAAAGGAAAGAAATGGTCTAAAGATGTTACCGTCCTCCGGATAGTACTTTTAATAAGTTTAACTAGACTGTAACCTTCCAGATATTATGAGGGTCTGGAATACCCCCCAGAATTCTGCAACTTCTTTGAGTGTACAGAAATTGAGTTCGCAAGATGATACAGAAATACTCTTTGAGACTATTCTAAAAATATATAGATTTATTAAAGAACCGACATTCAGTTAACATTTATTATGGCAATCGTAACTTTAATCGTTCAAAATACAAATAGCTTACATTTCTTATTCTCAGAGATCCTTATTCTCAAATCTTAACTTCGTTACATTTCCACACTTCTACTTATTTCTTAATCCAGAATATCCACCAAAATCAAATACCTTGATTACCCAAGACTCAGAATTGTAAACTTACAGAGAATGTCTGTAAAGTTGAGAAACGCTTGTCTTCCCAGCGACTTCTGACTTTCTGTTTGAAAAGGTCTATTTTTATATCTTTTTTGGGTGGTTTATCCTTTGAAGTTTTCCTGATGATGTAAGCTTAATTGTATCAAGTCATTCTTTGCTGACTTTGTTCTATTCTTTATTGATATCTCTGTTGAATGCTTTCTGTCTTTACTGTCAATTTAGCCATTGCATGCATAATTATGTCTCTACCTTAAATGTTTCAAAAACCATCATAAACACAATGACAGCAATGGTTTCTGTTTGATGCAATTCTTAGGAAGTCTTTCTATTGAACTTCTAATACTACTTTAACTGGTTATTATCAGACATTGTGATTCTGTGGTATTCCAAGTTCAATACAAGAACAATGTAATTGCTTGCTGCATCCATTGAAGTAATATTTCAAAGTCGTCTTGTTTGTGTACCTTTTACAACTTGTAAATACTTTATCTAGGGTGTTCCATACATTTCTTATTTACTTCAATTGTTTTTTATCAGACCTCGGGACTCCATATTTCAAGCTTAACATTAAAACTATTTGTTCAGCAGACGTTTCTTTTACTTGATGTCATTTCTTCAAAGCCTTCTGTGGGTATCATATTTACAATATGTAAATTGAAAACACTTTAACTCAGTGTTTACTTGTTTTCTAGCTATCTCAATTGGTTGCATATTTAATCGTGTTTCCTGTTTCTAAGTTTAACATAAAACTATTTTACGACAGGTATTTCTTACTTGATGTCATTTTTTCAAAGGCACTTGTTTTTTTTAATGTTCTGTGCACCTGTTCGACGTGTTAGATTATAACACTTTACTTGGGTCATTCCATTGTTTTTCTCCCAAACTCTAGACATAAAGGAACCTCCAATGGTTTGCTTCAATAGGGCATTGTCTTTGTCAATATCCCATTCCCATATCAAAGCTTGTGTTCACAGCTCTGTGTTAACAAACCATGAGAAGTCGCACAACAACAGGTTATAGTCCAACAGTTTTATTTAAAATTACGAGCTTTCGGAGCTGTTGCCCCTTCTTCAGGTAAAGGTACAATGAGGGAATCTATTACACAGTATATAAACACAGAAAGCAATTTGTCTGCAGAGATACAATCTTTCAAGGAGAAAGTCTTTCAGGGAGAAAGTCTTTCAGGGAGAAAGAAAATCTTTCTTGTCTGTAGTCCTTTCGGAATCTTGTCAGCTTTCTTGCATCTACAGAGATGCAAGAAAGCAGACAAGATTCCGAAAGGACTACAGATCCTGAAAGATTGTATCTCTGCAGACAAATTGCTTTCTGTGTTTATATACTGTGTAATAGATTCCCTCATTGTACCTTTACCTGAAGAAGGGGCAACAGCTCCGAAAGCTCGTAATTTTAAATAAAACTGTTGGACTATAACCTGGCGTTGTGTGACTTCTCATTTTTGTCCACCCCAGTCCAACACCGGCATCTCCGCATCATTAACAAACCATCTTATCTCATAAGCCTGTATTCTGTTTGCAGCCTGTGTCTGCTAAGGCTTATGTCTTTTAAACCCAGTATGTCATTTATTAATAATTTCAGAAATCTGTTCTTAGTATCGTGTTCTTTTCTGAATCCTGGCTATTCCTTCACAACCTGACCCCGTTGGACATAGCGCCCGGCGGTAAGTCAGGGGCGCTACCGAAGATCGTGGCCAGGGCGCGAGCGGGGCGCTGCGCACAGCGATGACGTCATCGCCGGCGGTGCAGCACCGCGAGGCACTAACGGTTACCGCCGCCACTAACCTCCCGCCGAATTTCGTGGGAAGCATTGGCGGCACCGCGCCCGGGCACCAGCTGCTTTGCGCCCCGTTAGCGCCCTCTTATTTTTTCCCCCCAAAGTTTAAGATTGTTGGCTTAAATGACTGTACATGGATTACCACCACCTGAACAATTTCAACTCCTTACTGGAAACCCAGTGCACAACTGAAAGAAATTTAAATTAAAGTGGGGCAACATGAACGAGCTACATAGGCTCTAAGCCATCCAAAACTCCACTGCCAACCTCTTGTGGCATATTGAGTTGTGCTCATCTATCACCCTTTTCCTTGCCGACCTCTACTGGCTCCTGACCTCTAGTATATTGATTTCAAAATCTTTATATTAATTTGTAAATCCCGCTATGCCCTTGCCCAACTCTGCCTCAGCTACATCTTCCAACGCTAAATCCCAGCCTACACCCTCCGACTCTGATCTACAGGGCCCAATTATAAAGGGGGCGAGGGGGACAAGTAAGGTGCTTGATCTAAAATAGCACATTGGGTCCTGATGACACCCTCGGGATCCGATTTACATATTTGAACAGGATCCCGCTTCCTTCCTGCAGATGTCCTGCTCGCATGCTCAGGAAGGCAGTGGGATCGGGGTGGGTAAGTGATTCGTCTTATTTTAACTGCTCCTCCTTTCCAGCCCAGTTTCCGCCAGGTGGGGGGGGGAGTTAAAATCGGGGCCACTGTGTGTCTCCCCCACCCCTCATCTGCTCCCACCTTCAGCCATCATGGTCTTCCATTCTGGATTCTCTTTCTAAACTCTTCCACCTTGCTATCTCTATCCTCTAAATCTCTGCCTTCTAACTCCTGGATGGTGTTCATACCACTGCGACGTGAAACATTCCGGGATATCTTACTACATCACAGATGCTACCTAAGTACAGGTTGCTGCTGTTGTGGTATTCGATGCTTCCGGTGGCACATGTTTCCTTTAGTTAATAAACCAAATAGATTGAGTCCATTTTCACTCTGTTTTATGCATTATCCAAGTTAAGGGGTAACTATATAATCAAAATCTACAAGTTGCTCTATATATAAACATAAAGATATGAAATACTTGACCCTGAGTGGTACCTTGTTTCCAGTACAACACTCAGAAAAGTTACAAAAATCAGCAAAAATTGGAAAATAGCAGGGTAAATTCTCACTTTCAATGCTCCTCATGCAGTGCTTTTCATACTGGGAGCCCATCGCGGAAAATTGGGCGATTGTGGCTCATGATTTTCTGTTCATTCATTTTAATGGATGGGTAGGGGGTGGGGGGGGGCTGGTGGTGGAAATCAAGCGATCCAATTTTTCGCTATCCACACCCAGTGTGCCAAGCTCTGCGATAGGAATAATGAAAATGAAGATGAAGGTGAAGCTCATCGAGAAATCAGGACAAGTGACTGCCCCATTATCTGACAGCTGCAAGTGTACTTTAGCACAGTGGCAAAATTGCCGTAAAAATATAACACAAAACTGTGTCTCCGACCATAGAGCCGGTGTGAAATGACAACAGGTTATCACTTCGTAGACACAGTGTTGGATTTGATATAAAGAATGATTGCACTGAACTTGCCAAAACAATTAGCAAAAAATTACCCCGCACCTAATTTTACAACTTGTTAAATACATGCCAGCGCATTGTTTGCCAACACCGTTAGTCTTTAGGTTCAAAATGTTCCGGCAATATGTGAGGTAACGTGGTTTGGCATTTGATCAGATGCACATTGGTATATTTTAACCCACTTGTATGTGTACAAATGTTCAAAGTGTTTTTTCTTCTTTAGTTTTTGCTTAAGTACTTGCTAATCTTTCTTCTCCCTAAACATTGTATAATTTCATTCATCTACCTACTCAGGAATTATTATTGGCAGTTTAAAATGAAAAGGCATTGTGTGCAGTGTTTGCAGACATTTCTAAAAGAACTTCTAAACATTTATTTTGTGTTCTTCCCACGGACTATAAATTGCGGTTACACAAATACCTGTACACGGGCTTTGATCTGTACATTTAACTGCTCGTGATTTCTGTGAATTTTCCTTTCCACTCCTTGCTCATCCAGGTAGTACATCTTCCAGCTCATCGAAAGAGAAAACAGATTTTTTTTTAATTACATTTCTCCTCCGATTCTAATCTCAATGATCAAAGTTAAAAATAACTTCCTTCTGTTGCTCCATTCTGCTTGACCATTATGAGAATTGTGTCCACACCAGGCCTCTGTGCTTGAGCTCTTTGATAAATCATGTGGCATTGCCTTAGATATCTCCAAAAAATGTCACAGGGCCCAGGAGTGTGCACATCTAAATATTGGCCCAGAAATTAAACATGGATGATTCCCGCGGGGGTAAGGATTCCCCGCGATATCGCACTCCGCGCCTACCTTTTTGTTTGGGGCCCACACGAACTTTAGTTTCAGGCACTCTCCCTGTTGTAACCGTGCAGTGTGTGCGTATCCCAGAGGCGCAATTAGTTCGTGCGAGCTCTGGGATCACGTGATTCAGTTAGAGCCAATGGCAGCACACCATCTTTCATTCATAGTTTTGACAGGAAGAGCTGTCAAAGCTATGAATACTACAAACCCCCAAAAGAACAGCTAAACCTCAATTAAATTAAAAAAAAGCCATCACATTAATAAAATAAGTATAGTTAAATAAATTAACCACTTTAAACAAAAAATTAAATTTTTGAAAACATTTTAAATCTTTTTAAAAGTTATAAAAATAAACTTACCTTTCTTTAAAGTCTCTAAAAAAGATAAACTTGTTGAAAAAAATTAAAAATAACACTTAATTAACTACTTACCTTGTTAAAAGGGGGTCCTACGCCTGCTTTCTTTATGTGTAAAATCTTCACCACTTACCTGCGCGTTCAAAGCTGAAAAAAAACTAAGTGCACTTCGTGCGCACAGCCTGTAGCGCGCACGCGGTTCACTTAGGAACCGCCCCCTTTTCAATTCACGAAGTGCCGGTTTCCCGCGCATGCGCAGTACATGCAGGAAACCGGCAATTTGGGATCTAATACGCGAGAGTACACAGTGCGTACTCTCGCGTATTAGGTTTAATTTTCGGGCCATTATATGATCTTCCACCAAAGCTCTGTTCATGGCTATTTAGTTTTCTCTCAGATCACTTTATCTGTGGTGTAATTAATGATTCATCTTTTGACTCTTTTTCATTCACTCAGGCTCTTCTCGGGCTCTACTCTCTTTAATCAGATCAATTACACCTTCCACTCATCATCCAACCCTAGCCTCTTTTACCAATCATTCCATTCTATTATCATTATTCACCTTGAAATTGCACAACTTCAGTGCCCTAAACTGTCTCACAGTGAATCACTACTTCTTGATCTCCTCCATGCTTTTCAAAGGGCTAATAAAGATCTTGGGGCTAGAAATTCATTAGAGTCCAGGAATGGGCGGTGTCGGTAGAAAAGTTGGAGAATTAGCACCAGGTGCTAATGCTTTAGACTGCACGCAAAATTCATTCTCACTGCTCAAAAAATGATTGGAGCGCTAATTCAAGTCTTAGGGCTAGAAATTACGTTGCGTCCCGTTTGGGGCGATAACTTTTGAAATCTGCGAAAATTATCGCCAGGCGATAATCCTTTTTTGATCCTGGGAACTTTAGCTTTAGCACTCCAAGAGGGAAGTGGAGCGCTAAATCAAGCGTTAACCACTTCTCTTAGTGTGTGAGAGGGGCGGTAGCGGTAGAGTGCTGAAGAATGTGCAGTGCAGTGCTACCGGCATCAGAGGCTCCTTCCCTCGCTTAAAGGGAAGGGCCAATGATGGTTTGCAACATTCTTCTTCTTAGTTCTGTGGGGCCAGGGGACCTGCGCGACTTCCATTACAACCCCAGTTACTCTCAGAGAATGGAGGACTTAGGCATCGCGCATAAATGAGGCTTCAAAAACTTTCAGCAGGCACCAGACTGGTGAGAAGAATAAAGTTTGGCCTACCTGACTACCACTGCCTTTAATTATCGCTCCCCAAGCGGCCAGCCGAGGTGATAACGCCTCCAGTTGCTGCTGTTGTCGACGCCCGGCGATGCAGCAGGGGGAGGGAGCGAATTTCACATCCGGGGCAGTAACGGGGCGCTACGCACTTGATGACGTCACAATCTACAGGGTGCTAGAGACCGAGGCGGTAAGTGTTTGCGCCAGCGCAAAACCGCCAGGGAAGTTCGCGGGCGTCGCTGAACTCGCCGCACCCAGTCGGTAACCCCTTAGCGCCCTGTTACCGCCTCCCGCAGGTGCTAATGGGAGGCGCAAAGCAGCCGAATTTCTAGCCCATAAAACCCAAGCTCATTGGCGTTACACTCAAAGGGTGGGCCAATATCAGGTGCAGGCTAATCGCAAGTCATGATTGCCACAGGCTTTCTTCAGTACTTAAAGAGGATGCTCATTGATGCTGCAGAACCTCATTGTCAGCTTTAATGGCTGTGCAGCTGCCTCAGCAAGCAGAAGCAGGACAAGGAGAAGGAGCTGGAGGATTGAACCAGGTGCACTCATGGCAGATCCACGCCCCAGGGAAAGAGCCCGCAGATTCTGCGATGAAACATTGGAGGCATTGGTTTTCGACTGTGGAGAGACAGAGGGCGGTGCTCTATCCGGCAAGTGGCAGGACGCCTTCGCCACATGTCTTCTGCACCATGTGGAGGGAGGTAGTGCAGCACATCTCAGGCAGCACTGTGGTCCCCAGGACCCACACACAGTGCAGGAAGAAATTTAATGACCTCACTCGGGTGGTCAGGGTGAGTCAATGCTTCAACAAATGCTACATACCACCATCTGAACCTCATTCTTCACACACTGCCCAAAGCACCACAGCCCCAGCACTCACCCACCAACAATCTCTACCAACCAACACTCACACCCACATCTCACACCTTGCACACAATGACAGCTATTCAACAATGGCAGGCACATCACCCAAACACATTGCTCCACTCTCACTCACACACCTTCTTTTCCCTTGCAAGCCAAGGTGGCTCACAACAGAAGGGAGCAGGAGCGCACAGGTGGGGGAGTGCTGCAGATTATTGGGCGCCAGGTGGTGGGCACCGTGACCACCGGCTAGATTGACCCCCTTGGGGACAACAACGGTTTGTTCATCCCTACTCCTTCTTCTCACATCCCACTTCCATCTCACCCCACAAGCTCATTCCAGCTAATCATGCTGTATGCATGCATTTCTCCCTTCCTGCCCCCCTCCCCTCACCTTAACCCGAATCTTCTGCCTTTATGCTTTCAGATAATCAGCAAGCACCTGAGCAGTCTGTCCCTGAGGGCACCGTAGAGAGCGAGGCAGGAGAAGAGGAGGAGGAAGAACACACCGCGTCACTGCATCTCTCACCCGCAGACACCAGCTCAGATATTGGCACTACGTGTTCTTTAGAGGCTAGTATAGTAGTGGGATCTGCACAGGGTGAGGCACCGGGGACGAGTGGGCTGCAGCAAGGCCAAGAGGAAAGGGTAGCTCGCGGGCCAGCTCCCCGGAGGGTGTGTTCGCGCGAGAGTTCTGCTGCACAGGACTCAGATGAGGACCTCGATGGGGAGGCGTTTAGAAGAAGGGTGATGGGCATGCACACGGAGATGATAGGTTCAATGGCAAGGGTGTCCGAGAGCCTCTCGGCAATGGTAAGGAGCATGGAGGAGTCCGCCTCCAACATTGCACACCATGAAGCCCATCCTTTCCAGTCTGCAAAGAATGGTAGACTCCCAGAGAGACTGTGGCGACCCAGACCTGATGCCGCGTGTGATGGGCGATCTGGCAGCTTCCATTGCAGCACAGGTGGAAGAGACGCAATGTCTTAATGCTGTAATGCAGTCTATGCTTGGTGGTATCCAATCTCAGACTGCTGTCATCGTGGCTGGGTCTAGTACCATCGACCGGGGCTTTCATGGTGTCGCAGCAGGCCAGCAATCTGTGCTCCGACAGATTGCTAGGGATGCTGAGGTGCTGCCCCGGGGGAGTGGCAGTGGGTCAGTGGAGCAGGAACCTGCTGTCCTCTCTCAGGATGACAGCATTCCTGCTCCCACCACTGCCACTCTGCCATTGCCCTTGTCGCTGCCCATCATCCAGCCAGCCCAGACTGCTGCCGCCCATGCTGAGGTGGTGCAGTCTACAGCCAGGCCTTCAGGCCCAGAACTGG
The DNA here is from genome assembly GCA_030390025.1 of Squalus acanthias. Lineage (NCBI taxonomy): Eukaryota > Metazoa > Chordata > Chondrichthyes > Squaliformes > Squalidae > Squalus > Squalus acanthias. Next base: position 43,232,758 of record CM059438.1, read on the forward strand.
TCGAGGGCTTCCTGCAAGGCCAACTGAAGTCTCCCGCACGGACACTCAGCAGCCTCCCACCAGCCGTGCTGCAGCCACTGGGCCAACACTTCGTAGGAGCACTAGAGTAGGCAAAGGCACTGTAATGAGAGGCACTAAGGGATTGCACAGGGGTGATGTGTTAATATTTTTGGTTTAAATATGTGTTCACTGATTTTTGCTAAATTTATTAATTCAGTTTGGTATTCTTTTGTGGTGTGTCTCATTTCAGCTTTGCGCTGTGATATGGCCTGTGACAGGGATGGAATGATGAGGATGTGGTGAGCAACGGGGATCTGGAGTTTAATTCATTCAAACCGCAGTCTGATGAGGCGGTCATGGACCACCCTTCCGGAAGGCCAATTGAGTGGCTGCCTCCTCCCTCGCTCCTGTTCCTCCACATCCTCCTTGTCTTCCTCTTCCTCCTCCTCCTCTCCCTCTTCCTCCTCCTGAGGTGGGCCTGCAATCCCTGGTGGCAAGGGCTGGGCCCTCATGATGGACAATTTGTGGAACATGCAGCAGACCACCAAGAAATGGGACCCCCGCTCAGCCGAGTACTGGAGGGTTCCTCCCAAGCGGTCAAGGCAGCGGAACCATTGCTTCAGCAGGCCGATGGTCGGCTCGATGATGTTGCGGAGGGGAGTCATGAGCCAGGTGGAGAGTGGGTAGCCCTTGTTTCCGAGCAGCCAGCCATGAGCTTGACTTGGTGGCTGGAAGACTGCTGACACACCGGTCTAACACAGGATGAAGGCATCGTGGCTGCTGCCAGGATAGCGGGCATTGATGATGAGGATTGCACACCAACTGCACATTAAGTGAGTGGTAGCCTTTGCGGTTACGGAAGATCTCAGGATTGTTATGCGGTGCCCGCAAAGCCACGTGGGTGCAGTCAATGGCGCCCTGCACCATGGGGAAGCCCGCTATCCTGGCAAAGTCACATGCATACTCATCTTGCTTCTCTCTGATGATGGGGAAGAAAATGTAGTCGCTTCTCCTACTGTAGAGAGCCTCTGTGACTTCCTGGATGCAGCAATGGATGGCAAACTGCAAGATGTTAGCTATGTCTCCTGTTGCAGACTGGAATGATCTACTGGCAAAGAAATTGAGGCCCACAGTGGCCTTGGCTGCCACTGAGAGAGCCGTGGTCACCCTGCTCTGAAGCTGGCGGTCTGGTTGCAGGAGGTGATAGAGTTCTGTGACCACCTCCTTGGTGAAGCGGAGCCTTCTAATACACTGCTCCTCGCTTAAGTAGGAGAAGTGCTCTCTGAATACCGTCGGAGGGTAAGGCCTCCTGTTGAGAGGCTTGATGGCCCTCCTCCTCCCTCTGGGCACATGTTCCAGTCTTTCTTGCTGCTTCCGCTTCCTCCGCAGTAGATCCCGGAGGGTGAGGTCGACTGCCAGTACAGCCCCCATTAATGTTACCAAGTGTAGCAGTTTGAATCTTTGAACAATAAATGTAGCTACATTTTAGTTTTAGACTCCTGATACAAAAGAATCTTGAAATTACTGAATGAAACTGTTGCAGTAGGTGAAACTGACAAGAAACCACTGAAACTGCACTAACCTGACAGCTGCAAGTCATTACTGATGATCCTTTTAAATAACGTCCCTGGAGCCAGCTTCCTGGTGCTTCATGCTAGCTCTCCCTGTCAGTGTTTATGCCAGGCGCTAAGGTAAGTGGCGAGAATCAATTTAGCAGATCGGGCGGTCAGTGAGCCACCTGGCGTTGACATTCCCGGCGATACCTCTTACCGGCGGCACTATGGGGGGGGCGGGATTTGGCGTGCGGCACTGGAGTCACCTCGCCCTGGCATTACTGTACTAGTGCCCCATTAGCGCCATCTGCTGGCGCTAACGGGAGGCGCTAAGGGGACAAATTTCCCCCCCCTTGTTTCTTTCAATTTTTCAAAGATAATGTCTAATCAATTACTCCCACCCTTTACCTTTAATGGTTCCACCCTTAGGGGGTGAAATTCCCCATGAGGGCCATTTGGGGCGCTAAGTAAAAAATGTTTGGAAAGTTAGCGCCTTAACCTTTTCAAACATTAGTTAAATTCCCCTTCTTTTTCTTCCACGAGGGAAGTGCAGCGCTAAATCAAGCGCGAGCCACTTCTCTTAAGGCGCTAACATGCAAGAGCGGGGCGGTAGTGGCAGAGCGCTGAACAATGTGGAGAGCAAAGATACCGGCATCGGAGGCTGCTTCCCTTGCTTAAAGGGAAGGGTCAATGATGGTGCACAACATACTTCTGCTCAGTTCTGTGTTTCCAGGCGACCTGTGCGACTGCCATTACAGCCCCGAACACACTCAGAGAGTGGAGGGCTTGGACATCTCGCAGCATTAAAGCATCGAAAACTTCCAGTCGGCTCCAGTCTGGTGCAAACAATAAAGTTTGGCCGACCTGAAAACCATTGCCTTTAATTATCGCTCCCCAAGCGGCCAGCCGAGGTGACAACGCCTCCTCTTCCTGCCGTTGCTGACGCCCGGCGATACAGCGGGGGGGGGGGGGGGGTGGGTGGGAGGCAATTTCACATCCGGGGCGGTAACGGGGCGCTGCGCACTTTATGACGTCACAATCTGCGAGGCGCTAGAGGGCGAGGTGGTAAGTGTTAGCGCCAGGGCTAAACCGGCCGGGAAGTTCGTGGGCGTCGCTGAATTCGCTGCGCCCGGTCGCTAACCCTTTAGCGCCCCATTACCGCCCTCCCGGCACTAACGGGAGGCACAAAGCAGCCGAATTTCTCTCCGTCAAGTCTTTCCAAGACTTGAATACTGCTTCTGTATCTTGGGAGGTTTGTTTATCTTCTCTCACACAATCCTAGCCACAACTTGGCAGCTGATTGAGGATCTCTCTCTTAACTCTTTAGCCTCCAGCCTTTCTCTCTCTCTCTCTCTCTATTTTGTTCATACTATAATGATCAGCGCTTCCCTCTCTTGTAGCGTTGAAGCTGCAAATACTCAATCCTGCATGTTCTTTTTCCAATATACATCAGCACTGTGTTGAAATTAAGAGTCATCACACAATCACCAGTTTCATGGCAGCTCTCCCTGTCAGTGTTTACTCCAGGCGGTAAGGTAAGTGGCGAGAATCAATTTAGCAGATCGGGCGGTCAGTGACCCACCTGGCGTTGACATTCCCAGCGATACCTCTTACCGGCGGCGCTATGGCGGGGGGGGGGTTGCGGGGGGGATTTGGCGTGCGTCACTGGAGTCACCTCGCCCTGGCATTACTGTACTAGTGCCCCATTAGCGCCATCAGTCCCAGGACTTCAGAATTTTTCTCAATCTTTCCTACAATATTCAAGCTTTAAAATCCAAGTTTGCTGTCATCGAATCGCGATTTCATAGAAGCATAGAAGATAGGAGCAGGAGTAGGCCATTCGGCCCCTCGAGCCTGCTCCGCCATTTAATGAGATCATGGTTGATCATCCAAATTCAGTACCCTGTCCCTGCTTTCTCCCCATATCCCTTGATACTTTAGCCTTAAGAAATATATCTATCTTCTTTTTGAATATATTTAATGAATTGGCCTCAACTGCCTTCTGTGGTAGAGAATTCCACAGGTTCACCACTCTCTGGGTGAAGAAATTCCTCCTCATCTCAGTTCTAAATGGCTTACCCCTTATCCTTAGACCGTGACCTCTGGTTCTGGACTCCCCGGCCATCGGGAGCATCCTTCCTGAATCTAGGCTGTCTAGTCCTGTTAGAATTTTATAAGTTTCAATGAGATCCCCTCTCATTCTTCTAAACTCTAGCATTTATAAGCCTAATCGACCCAATCTCTCTTCATATGTCATTCCTGCCATCCCAGGTATCAGTCTGGTAAATCTTCGCTGCACTCCCTCCATGACAAGAACATCCTTCCTCAGATAAGGCGACCAAAACTGCACACAATACTCAAGGTGTGGTCTCACCAAGGCCTTGTACAACTGCAGCAAGACATCCTTGCTCCTGTACTCGAATCCTCTCGCTATGAAGGCCAACATACCATTTGCCTTCTTAACCGCCTGCTGCACCTGCATGCTTACCTTCAGCGACTGGTGCACAAGGACTCCCAGATCTCGTTGCACTTACCCTTTTCCCAATCTATTGCCGTTCAGATAATAATCTGTCTTCCTGTTTTTGCTACCAAAGTGGATAACCTTGCATTTATCCACATTATACTGCACCTGCCATGCATCTGCCCAATCACCCAACCTGTCCAAATCATACTGGAGTTTCTCTGCATCCTCCTCACAGCACACACGCCCACCCAGCTTTGTGTCGTCTGCAAACTTAGAGATATTACATCTAGTTCCCTCGTCTAGATCATTAATATATATTGTGAATCGCTGGGGTCCTAGCACCGATCCCTGCGGTACCCCACTAGTCACTGCCTGCCACTCAGAAAAAGACCCGTTTATTCCAACTCTTTGCTTCCTGTCTGCCAACCAGTTCTCTATCCAAATCAGTACCTTACCCCCAATCCCATGTGCTTTAACTTTGCATGCTAATCTCTTATGCGGGACCTTATCGAAAGCCTTTTGAAAGTCCAAATACACCACATCCACTGGTTCTCCCTTATCAATTCTACCAGTTACATCCTCAAAAAATTTCAGTAGATTAATCAGGCATGATTTACCTTTTGTAAATCCATGTTGACTTTGTCCGATCCTGTCACTGTTTTCCAAGTGCTCTGCTATTACATCTTTTATAATGGATTCTAGCATTTTCCCCACTACCGATGTCAGGCTTACCGGTCTATAATTCCCCGTTTTTTCTCTCCCACCTTTTTTAAATACTGGGGTTACATTAGCTACCCTCCAATCCATGGGAACTGTTCCAGAGTCTATAGAATTTTGAAAGATGACAAGCAATGCATCTACTATTTCTGGGGCCACTTCCTTAAGTACCCTAGGATGTAGATCATCAGACCCTGGGGATTTATCGGCCTTCAATCCCTTCAATTTCCCTAACACCATTTCCCTACAAATACTGATTTCATTCAATTCCTCCCTCTCATTAGACCCTATGTTCCCCGACATCTCTGGGAGTTTATTTGTGTCCTCCTTTGTGAAGACAGAACCAAAGTATGTATTTAATTGGTCAGCCATTTCTTTGTTCCCCATTATAAATTCCCCTGATTCTGACTGCAAGGGACCTATGCTTGACTTCACCAATCTTTTTATCTTCACATATCTATAGAAGCTTTTACAGTCAGTTTTTATGTTCCCTACAAGCTTACTCTCATATTCTATTTTCCCCCTCTTAATTAATCCCTTTATCCTCCTTTGCTGAATCCTAAACTGCTCCCAATCCTCAGGTTTGCTGCTATTTCTGGCCAATTTATATGTCCTCTCCTTGGATCTTATGGTATCCCTAATTTCCCTTGTTAGCCACGGTTGAGTCACCTTTCTGTTTTATTTTTATGCCAAACAGGGATGAACAAATTCTGTAGTGCATCCATGCGATCTTTAAATGTTTGCCATTGCTTGTCCACCGTCAACCCTTTAAGTAACGCTCCCCAATCCATCCTAGCCAACTCGCGCCTCATACCATCATAGTTTCCTTTATTTAAATTCTGGACCCGAGTCTCTGAGTCAACTACTTCACTCTCCATCTTAATGAAGAATTCTATCATATTATGATCGCTCCTCCCCAAGGGGCCTCGCACAACAAGATTGCTAATTAACCCTTTCTCATTACATAATACCCAGTCTAAGATGGCCTGATCTCTAGTTGGTTCCTCGACATATTGGTCCAGGAAACCATTCCGTATGCACTCTAGGAATTCCTCCTCCACAGTATTGTTACTAATTTGGTTAGCCCAATCTATATGTAGATTAAAGTCACCCATGATAACTGCTGTGCCCTTATTGCACGCATCTCTAATTTCCCGTTTAATGCCATCCCCAACCTCAGCATACTGTTTGGGGGTCTGTATACAACTCCCACTAATGTTTTCTGCCCCATGGTATTTCTCAGCTCTACCCATACAGATTCCACATCATCCGAGCTGATATCCTTCCTTACTATTGTGTTAATCTCCTCTTTAACCAGCAATGCTACCCCACCTCCTTTTCCTTTTTGTCTGTCCTTCCTGAATATTGAATACCCCTGGATGTTGAATTCCCAGCCTTGGTCACCCTGGAGCCATGTCTCCGTAATCCCAATTATATCAGATCCATTTACATCTATTTGCGCAGCTAATTCATCCACCTTATTACGAATGCTCCTCGCATTAAGACACAAAGCCTTCAGGCTTGTTTTTTTAACACTCTTAGTCCTTTTAGAATTATTATTTACTGTAGCCCTGTTTGATTTACACCCTTGATTTCTCTGCCTTCCACTTTTGCTTTTCTCCTCCCTGTCTTTTGCTTCTATCCTTGCTTCCCTTTCCTCTGTTTCCCTGCACAGGTTCCCAACCCCCTGCCATTTTAGTTTAAACCCTCCCCAACAGCACTAGCAAACACTCCCCCTAGGAGATCGGTCCCGCTCCTGCCCAGGTGCAAACCGTCCAGTTTGTACTGGTCCCACCTCCCCCAGAACCGGTTCCAATGTCCCAGGAATTTGAATCCCTCCCCCTTGCACCATTCCTCTAGCCACATATTCATCTGAAATATCCTTCTATTTCTACTCTGACTAGCACGTGGCACTGGTAGCAATCCTGAGATTACTACCTTTGAGGTCCTATTTTTTAATTTACCTCCTAACTCCCTATATTCAGCTTTTAGGACCTCATCCCGTTTTTTACCTATATCGTTGGTACCTATATGCACCACGACAACTTGCTGTTCACCCTCCCCCTTCAGAATGCCCTGCAGCCGCTCCGAGACATCCTTGACCCTTGCACCAGGGAGGCAACATACCAACCTGGAGTCTCGTTTGCGGCCGCAGAAACGCCTAACTATTCCCCTTGCAATAGAATCCCCTATCACTATAGCTCTCCCACTCTTTTTCCTCCCGTCCTGTGCAGCAGAACCACCCATTTCCTAATTTACCTCAACACCTCTTTTACTCTTTTCAATCTTGGTGGCATCCTTCACCATGGACCTTCACTGTGGTTTCTCCACCACAATAAAACTTCTTTAAAAATCTAGATATTCTAGTCTTGCTCTCAAAGAATTTCTGAACACTTTATTCGTGCAACTCCCACTGGTTATGAATTGCAGTTACACAAAGATCGAAACATGCGTTTGATCTGCACTTAGAATCAACAATAAGAAACTTAAAAGAACCACACATATAAAACAACTTTAACACTTGTTTAAAGTGTTTGAACACAGCTTTGTTGTTGGGACTTCATTCCCGGCTGCAACTTTCAAACGCTAAACCGTTTGATAGTACATATTTGTTAATAATGGATTACGTTTCCTTTTGCACTTTGTGAAATAGATACTGCGGAGTATTTAAAAGCTAACAAAATCAAAACACACAAACAAGAACAAAGCCATTCTGGCTTTTTCCTTCAGTGCTGTTCATGGTCTCTGTTAGATTTCATGATGAAATGTAAGACACTCATTTTTCTTCCCTACATTGTTATAAGTATTTTACCCACCTCGGAAGCCATCTTTTCCTATCTTACCTATCAATGCTCTTTTTTGCCTCTGCCATTTCTTATCTGCACAGTGAGTACCCCAGGCACCGTCTGGATGCCAGTCTGACTTGTTTTTTAAATACATTTTTTTTTATCACAGAGAGATAAATGGTAAGATTTTTAAAATACATTGCCGTGGAGCTAGGAAGGGCAGGAGTACTCCCCTGACTCCACGGTAACCTAATCGCCTCTCCCTCCAGCTCCCTCCCCTGTTGCCACTCCACCCTCCCTCCTGGGACTAATCTTCAGGCCTCTGTCAGTGAGGCAAGCGGCCTGATATTCACTTCTGCAAATGGACGAGCGGCCTGTGGAGGTGCAACAGGCTCCGGCAACTCACGGAAATGATTGCAATGAGGCCCGAGGCCTAATTTTGGAGACTGTCTGTCTGCGTCTGATAAGAGTGGCAATTCCAGAAAAAAACCCTTTCCTAACCTCGTTGGAAAGAGCCTAAAATGGCCGTATGCACTGTTCTAATTTCAGATTTGTGTTGTAGAATGCAACACAGTTCGAACAGGTTCTTCTTCTTAGGCAGTCCCTCGGAACCGAGGATGACTTGCTTCCACACTAAAAATGAGTTCTCAGGTGACTGATGAGTCCAATGCGGGACCTACAGTCTCTGTCACAGGTGGGGCAGACGGTGGTTGAAGGGGCGGGTGGGTGAGGTGCTTGGGTTGACGTGCGCTCCTTGCGCTTGGCTTCCGCTTGTTCCCGGCGAAGAGACTCGAGGTGTTCGGCGCCTTCCCGGATGCTTCTCCTCCACTTTGTACGGTCTTGGGCCAGGGATTCCCAGGTGTCGGTGGAGATGTTGCACTTTTTCAAGGAGGCTTTGAGGGTGTCCTTGAAGTGTTCCCTCTGCCCACCTGGGGCTCTCTCGCCGTGTCGGAGCTCCGAGTAGAGCGCTTGTTTTGGGAGTCTCATATTGGGCATGTGGACGATGTGACCCGTCCATCGGAGCTGATCGAGCGTAGTCAAATCTTCGATGCTGGGGATGTTGGCCTGAGCGAGAACACTGGCACCTCAAAGTGTAGAGTGATCGAGGTGAGGCTATGCCAATTCTTGGTGTCATTGTGGTAGTTCAGGGTCACAGAGGGCAGCAGACAGCAGGGAGTTCGGACTAGACTGGTGCGTGTCCTCCTTTCAGAGGTTTCATCATGATAAAGTGCTATGTGAATGAAATTGTTATTAATGTACCTTGTAGAATACAGCATATTACATACATTTAAATTGTATCATAAGCTAATCAAGCCAACACACAGTATACAGTTTTATTGTTTTGAAGAGAAGTATTACATAAACGCAGTCAAGTCCATTCATTTTCAATCCTAGTTATCCCTTATTTCTACATTACAACAGTGACTACACATCAGAAGTGCTTCATTGGCTGTAAAGCGCTTTGGGGTATCTGGAGGTCGTGAAAGGCGCTATATAAATTCAAGTCTTTCAATTCTTTCTTTAATATAATAAGCACTGATGCAACCCTTTCTATTGTATGTGAATCTGCTCATAATAACTCTTTTTATCCAACCCAACTTACCACATGGAACAGACTTTCGATGCAGTAGGCAGTTTCTTTACTGCCCTGTTGGAGGTGCATATTTGCAAGCATTAAAAATGCAAACAAGTTCCTCACCTAAAATTAGTGGTGTACTTGAAATCCCTAAATTCCAATAAAGAGATAATTATGTGGAAAAGAGTTAGTCACTACTGGGCCTGTACCCACACAACAGTCTGGTCTAACCACTCAGAGCTGAATGACCACAAATGCAATAAATACAGCCCACAGAAGCCTGACCTCTGCAAACACAGTGGTGCAAATGCACTTTGGAGGTACAAGACCTGCCTTGTTTCCAGAGATAATTTTGTGCCTTCATTTATTACGACTGCAATTCTGTTGCCTCAGGTTATTCTCCTTGGTGAAGTCATCCCTGCCACAAGCATAAATAATTGTAAGCTGAGCTATAGTCAGAACAGTTCCAGTTACAGTAAAGCAGCAAGAATTGGCCCTTAATTTATGATTTAAGGAAAAAGGTTGACAATTGTTAGAGACAATCAAGAAAGCACTGGTTCCCTATGAAACAATGGAAAAAATGTATTCAAAGGTGGGTGTGTTGGGGTGGTGGGGTAGAGTGGTGGGGTAGGGAAGGAGTGGGGAGTGGGGTGGGGGAGTGGGGTGGGGAAGGAGTGGGGTGGGGGAGTGGGGTGGGGAAGGAGTGGGGAGTGGGGTGGGGAAGGAGTGGGGAGTGGGGTGGGGAAGGAGTGGGGAGTGGGGTGGGGAAGGAGTGGGGAGTGGGGTGGGGAGTGGGGTGGGGAAGGAATGGGGAGTGGGGTGGGAAAGGAGTGGGGAGTGGGGTGGGGAAGGAATGGAGAGTGGGGTGGGGAAGGAGTGGGGAGTGGGGTGGGGAAGGAATGGGGAGTGGGGTGGGGAAGGAGTGGGGAGGGGAGTGGGGTGGGGAAGGAATGGGGAGTGGGGTGGGGAAGGAGTGGGGAGTGGGGTGGGGAAGGAGTGGGGAGTGGGGTGGGGAAGGAGTGGGGAGTGGGGTGGGGGAGTGGGGGTGTTGGAGGTGGGGTGTGGGGTGGGGGAGTGGGGTGGATCTGGGGAGAGGGGGGTGGGGTGGGGTGGAGCTGGGGGGAGTGGGGGATTGGGGTGGGGGAGTGGGGTGGAGCTGGGGGGAGTGGGGTGGGGTGGGGTGGGGCTGTGGGGTGGGGCTGTGGGGTGGGGGAGTGGGGTGAAGGAGTGGGGTGGAGCGGGGGGGAGTGGGGTGGATCTGGGGGGAGTGGGGTGGGGGAGTGTGGTGGGGAGTGGGGTGGAGCGGGGGGGAGTGGGGTGGGGTGGGGGAGTGGGGTGGATCTGGGGGGAGTGGAGTGGGGTGGGGGAGTGGAGTGGATCTGGGGGGAGTGGGGTGGGGTGGGGGAGTGGGGTGGATCTGGGGGGAGTGGGGTGGATCTGGGGGGAGTGGGGTGGTGTGGGGGAGTGGGGTGGATCTGGGGGGGTGGGGTGGGGGAGTGGGGTGGGGGAATGGGGAGTGGGGAGTGGGGTGGGGGAGTGGGGAGTGGGGTGGGGGAGTGGGGTGGATCTGGGGGGAGTGGGGTGGGGGAGTGGTGAGTGGGGTGGGGGAGTGGGGTGGGGGAGTGGGGTGGATCTGGGGGGAGTGGGGTGGGGGAGTGGCGAGTGGGGTGGGGGAGTGGGGAGTGGGGTGGGGGAATGGGGAGTGAGGTGGGGGAGTGGGGTGGAGGAGTGGGGTGAGGGTGTGGGGTGGATCTGGGGGGAGTGGGGTGGGGGAGTGGGATGGAGCGGGGGGGAGTGGGGTGGGGGAGTGGGGTGGATCTGGGGGGAGTGGGGTGGGGAGTGGGGTGGGGGAGTGGGGTGGAGCGGGGGGGAGTGGGGGGGTGGGTGAGTGGGGTGGGGTGGGGGATGGGGGCTTATGTGGAACAGTCATCAGGGGATGAAATCTATTCTTCATCAGGTTAAAAATAATCCTGTGCGCGCACAATGAAAGTACAAAGTTTCAGTTATCACATATTTTCCAGCTGTTTTAGTATTGGTTTATAGGAAGTAAATTAACAGAAGTACAAGAAAAGATGTGATCTACAAGAAAGTCTGATCAGGATATGGGTTAGTGATGAGCAGTTAAACAGCACATCTTCGCCCCGATCTTCACTCCACCCACCTGTCGGAAACCGGGCAGGGGGCAGTTAAAACAAGGCGAATCATTTAGCCCCTCTGATCCCGCTGTCTTTCTGCCGTATCCAGATTTTAACCTGCTCTTTTAAGCAGGCGAGTGGGACACCCGCAGCAAGGAAGAGGGGTCCTGTTTAAATATGCAGATCAGGACCCGATCGGCAATTTTAGTTGGAGGCCTGGGCGGGAGAGTAGCGACCGATTCCCCGTCAGGCCAGGCCTGTCAAGAATCAAATCGTGGGCCAGAAGAGGTCCAGCAGGCACGTTGTAAAATGTTATTTTAGGTTTCCTTGTGGGCTGGGAGGAGCTCCGGGCCTCACACGGAAAACCTTGGGCCTCCCTTGCCCCGGCCTCCTCCTCCTCCCTCTGACGTCCCCCCACCACTCTCACCGCTCTCCAGTCACCTCCAAAACCACCCCCCACCCCACTGATTGCCGGGGTCCGTTCCCGCGGGTACCCGGCTGCGGCCTCTAGCCGCCAATTCTTGCTCTCTCCTGTCGGCAGGTAGTGAAGCTGGCCAGGATCGGGCGGGACTCCGAGAATGTTTATGGAAATGAGGCCTTATCGTTAAGATCGTCCAGGCCTCCACGCCCCAGACTCCCCGTGTTCGTCGCCCGCTTCGTGCCTCACGTGCACCACACCGCGCCTCCCCCCCGCCCCTTTAAAACTAAGGCCCTTGCGTCACGATAATGCAAGGTGGGGAGTGTAAGTGCAGCATCCTGGCCTGCATATGAGATTACACACAGGACATGCTCTCACACCACTTCAGCCTCACTATAACGGCAAACAGTATAAAATCGCCTTTTTAAATTTAAAATTGCCAACGTTTGAAATTTTGCCAGAAGTGAGAGGCTGTTGACCAGAGTTTATCACCTGCTTGATTGTACCCGTGAAGGGCTCTGCTTTCCCTCCCAGAGAGCAGTGTGAGCAGGCAGTGTGACTCCGCACCCTGAAACAAGGCTCTATTATCTAATCAGTACCTGCAGCAGCTTAAGAGGTCACCATTTAACACGGGGAGAGGTAGACGTCAGCGATTACAAAAGAACGTTACAAAAATGATATGAATTGAAACCATCCATACAAACGCGTGACAGTAGTGAAGAGAGGGAGAGAGAAAGTCAGCCCCTCGATTGTGAGCTTTTATAGAGTACAGATTCGGCCTCACCAAGGGTGCAATGTGCAGTTCCACTCACCGTATGACAGTAGGGATATCCTGGGGGTGAAATTCCTCGCCGCCTATGGCCATTCTGCTGTCATTTCCACTGAAAAATTTCACATGGCATTTAGCGCATTACACGGCTTACGCGCCGTTATTGCACTGAACTTTCCCTCGATCTTTTTAAACAGTTCCGAATCTCATGCCAATTTAAAGCCCTCATTTGCATAGCTTCACCATTCAAGTGCATGGAAGTTTCCTGGGTTTGCGCTGCTCCTGCAATCGGTGCAACTTCCAGAACAACACAGTCTAGCAGCACCCCCCAGCACTTCAAACAAGTGTTCGTGAGGAGCTGAAGAAGGCACCAACTTCACTTACTGATTCTAGCTTTCCAAGCAACTTTTTTTTTACTTCCTTCACTTTTTTTTAAATCACTGACACTGGACTCCTTTTACTCAAGTGCTTTCCAGAAAAAATACTTGGGACCCCCGACTGTCCACGCACTCAGACCGACTTTGGACAAGGGATGGCTTTCTCCAGGGGGATTACCACTCGATGCCATCATTATGGAGGGGGTGTTGCAGCAGCAGGGCAGGAGAATCAGGCAGCATGGCTGAGGACAGAAGCCCACCAGGTACGACCCTCCCCAACATGTACAGGCCGCACCGGTCCTACGAGGATCTCTCCGAGGAGCTGTGCATCCGTCGGCCGTGTCTCTCCAAGGATGCCACTGGGCATCTCTGCCAACTCCATCACGAAGACCTGCAGACTGGCTCCACTGCCACAAGTGCTCTGTCTGTGGTAATTACAGTGGCAGCAGCCCTCAACTTTGACAGCTCCACATCCTTCCAGGCTGCCACAGGGCATCTGTGCAACATTTTGCCAGGAGCTGTCAGGCTGGGTATCCTGCAGGTGACAGATGCCCTCTTTCATTGAACAGCCAAATTCCTGTGCATGGGTATTACCCGCAAAGCCAGGGTATTTCTACAGGTTAGTTGGGTTCCCCAGTCTATTCCTGACATGCTGACATGCTGTTAAACAACAAATCACCAGACCAGTGCCCAGTGTATTTCAAAGAAAACATTTCTTTTATTGGAAACTTAGACAGTTTCTACACTCAAGTTACACCAGAGATGCACCAAGAATATTTCAATTAGTTTACCCCAGGAAACTTGCGGGTAACTCTCTGTGCTGGTGAATGAGGTAACTTTCTGGCCCAACTACTGTGTAACTACGGTGTAATTGACATTGAGGAAATTTTGGGCCACTGGCTTCGGAGAGAATATAGAGGAAGGCAAGTAAACTAATCCCAGAGATTAGGCAAGTAGCTACAAGGAGATACTAAGGAAGTTAGGAATGTTTACGTGGGGAAAGGTGGCTATGGGAAAGTCTTAACAACAGTTTCAAATTCGAAAGTCGATTGAGCCCTGATAAACTGATTGACAAAATAATATCTTGTTTAACTCAGGGACACGGACTCAAACGCAGAAGAGCGAAGGTGAGCAGACAGTTTAGACGAAAGTATGTCACACACAGATTGACGAATGTGTGGATCAGACTGCTTTGGGAGACAATGCAGAGTATTTCCAGCATTTTCTGTTTTTATTGCAGATAGATGAATTGTGTTGTCAAAATTTGTGAGGGAGCTCGATAGTTTCTTTAGGCAAAGAAGGAATTGAAAGGTATGAGCGGTGACTATAGTTGAATTGTTGAATTTTGACACTAGGAGTGTGATGGAATACTCTTCACTTGCCTGGATGAGTGCAGCTCCAACAACACTCAAGAAGCTTGACACCATCCAGGACAAAGCAGTCCGCTTGATTGGCACCCCATCCACCACCTTAAACATTCACTCCCTCCACCACCGGCGCACTGTGGCTGCAGTGTGTACCATCTACAAGATGCACTGCAGCAACTCACCAAAGTTTCTTCGGCAGCACCTCCCAAACCCGTGACCTCTTCCACCTAAAGCACAAGGGCAGCAGGCGCATGGGAACACCACCACCTCCAAGTTCCCCTCCAAGTCACACATCATCCTGACTTAGAAATATATCGCCGTTCCTTCATAGTCGCTGGGTCAAAATCCTGGAATTCCCTCCCTAACAGCACTGTGGGAGTACCTTCACCACACGGACTGCAGTGGTTGAAGAAGGCGGCTCACCACCACCTTCTCAAGGGCAATTAGGGATGGGCAATAAATGCTGGCCTTGCCAGCGACGCCCACTTCCCATAAAAATGAATTTCAAAAAACTAGTTATATGCACCGCAGTGCTATCTTCCAATCCTGTACATTCCAATGTTCATGCCAAGTGATTTGGTTAAACAAAATGCTGCACACTTTACCTTGTCATAACAACCTTGTTTCAAGTCAGAACACTTCTCCAGAGACATTGTATACCTGAGTTCACACTTTGAGATTAAACAATGGTACATTTTAAGTTGTCACTAACAACCAATAGCATTTACACTCATTACTACCTCATTACAAAGTTCTGGTTAAGTAAGCTTGACGGATTGTGTTATCTTTCTGCAAGTGGGAATGCAAATGTTGAGTTCAGGCTCATAGCAATTCTCTTTTCAGGGATGCGAAGATTTGCTTGTGGTTTACACTGAATTATCAATTCATTATAATCCTATCATAACAAGACTCGGGTGGGCAGGCGAACGAGCCAGTGGCTAGGTATACGATCCAAACCGCAAAACCATGATCAAGCCTCAAAGTTCCATAGTTTCATTGCACCCCCAGATGATATAAACAAACACTACAGCCCTGATATTCCTCTGGACGTAATTCTGGCAGCATCGCACCGGCCGGTGCTCTCTGGCGATGACCCTGCCAGAGTTTTTTTAATTCATACGCAAATTGTCCATCCCTAATTTCCCTCAAAAAAGTGGTGGTGAGCCACCTTCTTGAATGAGTGGCATTTCAGAGGGCAGTTAAGAGTCAACCACATTGCTATGGGTCTGAAGTCACAGGTAAGGATGACAGATTTCCTTCCCTAAAGGACATTAGTGAACAAGATGGGTTTTTACAACAATCCGGTAGTTTCATGGTTACCATTACAGATTTATTTAATTAATTAAATTTAAACTTCCCAGCTGTCGTGGTGGGATTTGAACTCATGTGTCACAGATCATTAGTCCAGGCCTACTGGATTACTAGTGCCAGCAACATAACCACTATGCTACCAGAGTCAATAGGAAAGTACCTATTTTTGCATGGTGCAGATGCCATCATGGACAATCTCCGACACCCGCCTAACCCATCTGTCCAGAAAATCCGATGTCTGCATTCCCTTGGGGAAGTGGGTTCGCCAGTACCCCCCTCTCCAAACCCAGCCATATTCCTCTATGGCACCTTTCATGAGGGGGGCAATCAGAATTTTTTTATGCTAAAGAAGCCCCCTTTCTTCTGTTTCCCTGGCCTGGATTTCCTCCCCAATCCCTGAGGGTTGTGTGTGGCGGCGGGGTGGGGGGGGTCCATTTTCACTCATCTGAAGGCCAATATGTCTCAACACACTTGGCATACTTGCCTCCACAAATTCACTGGGTCTGGACAGAGCTGGACAAGTGTCATAAGGAATGCCACCATAGGATTCACACCCCAATGATGTTTGCCTCATCAGAAGTGGGCAGAAGCTCCACCCCTTGCAAGGCAAGTCAGAAACTCCTGGAAATGGTACAACTAGGTCCCGCCATTATCCGGTTGGGGCAGGGGGAGAGTTTCCGGCTGTCCCACCAGGCCTGGCAGGAGACCCGCTGAAGCCCCGTGGATTTCTGGCTCCATACAGTAGGCGCAGTCTTTACACAATACTCTGCACTGGAGTCATCATCATATTCTTCCTTCGTTGCACGAGTAGAAGTTGTATATCCAATCCAGGATTAACCTGTTGGATTAACCTGTTTGGCAGGATAGGCGCACCAACATCAGTGATCTCGCTCAGGCCAACATCCCCAGCATCGAAGCTTTGACCACGCTTGATCAGCTCCGATGGACGGGCCACATCGTCCGCATGCCCGATATGAGACTCACAAAACAAGCGCTCTACTCGGAGCTCCGACACGGCAAGAGAGCCCCAGGTGGGCAGAGGAAACGTTTCAAGGACACCCTCAAAGCCTCCTTGAAAAAGTGCAACATCCCCACCGACACCTGGGAATCCCTGGCCCAAGACCGCACAAAGTGGAGGAGAAGCATCCGGGAAGACACCGAACACCTCGAGTCTCTTCGCCGGGAACAAGCAGAAGCCAAGCGCAGGCAGCGGAAGGAGCGCACGTCAACCCAAGCACCCCACCCACCCGCCCCTTCAACCATCGTCTGCCCCACCTGTGACAGAGACTGTAGGTCCCGCATTGGACTCATCAGTCACCTGAGAACTCATTTTTAATGTGGAAGCAAGTCATCCTCGGTTCCAAGGGACTGCCTAAGAAGAAGAACCTGTTCGAACTGTGTTGCATTCTACAACACAAATCTGAAATTAGAACAGTGCATACGGCCATTTTAGGCTCTTTCCAACGAGGTTAGGAAAGGGTTTTTTTCTGGCAACAGTTCAGCTGTTTCCTCCGAAGGGAAAAGACAAACTGAGTGATCTGCAAATTAAAGAATCACGGAACCAAGCCCAAGGATGGAGACAGGCTCTTACTGATTATCCTGCTTTGCAGAATCTAAGGAATAATTAGGATGCATTAGGAGGTACACCCATAATGACAGATTGATGGCATATATTTAAGGCATGTTTCAAAGGATTGCGTTGGGATCATGTAACTGTCGAGATCAAAGTTTTGAACTCACTACTTTATCATCATATTACAATGATGTCACGGATGCTTCTAAATTATAACGGACTCCCTAATAAATCATGCTTTCAATCCCATCCACGTATATAAAAGAAACGTTCCGTCAAAAACAAGTTTAAATAAGTGTTGACCTCCTCTGCCTGTCCCTTTGCCAATAGCAAGCGATGTGGCAAAATGAAACTCTCAAAAACTTGCACTTAATGAATCGTCAAATTTCTGCCAATAATTTTACACTGGAAATTACCATTGACTTTTCAAACTTCAAAGTAACAACATCCCCATGGATGGCATATTCCTGATTACTCTGAAACTCCAGGAGGCTTTTCAATTCCACAGCTTTCTCCATTGCTTTGTACAGCAGCAATCTTGATTACAACCATAGGGCTAAATTCTTGTGACAAGGAATGAGTTGGCAACACACACACGCACCATGCAATACATATCTAGTCCCTTTCTATCCCCTCCCTATTTACTGCAGCTCATTTGATTTGTGCCAAGGATCGCGGGGAGCTAGATGAGGCCCTACCACTGATATCTAATCCAGCTAGATATTCCAGAACATTTCCATTGGTACACCATCAATGCATAGTCTAGACCTTTCCAATTGTACAGCATTTCGCTATTCAATTAGCCTCCTCACAACTGACACTGTTTTGAATTGGTAAACTATAGGTAATACAGGCCTTAAAATGAATTGGATACAACTTCCACTGCTTCTATTATCTTTTCGATCGATCCCTTAAATCCAGGGAGATGACCCATAAGCATCCATTTGCCGACATAACAGACACGGCTCTTCAAAGTTGGTCATTGTGTGAACACTGAGATGCTTTGATATGATCAGTGCTTTATGAATGTAAGTATTATTATTCCTGATATCAGATGGTAGCTGGATGTCCAAGTACTGTGTGGCCTGATGTGGACTAACATTCATATCCAATTGCTGCAGATTCATCCTTCTTTCCTTATCTACCTTTTGGCTCTCTTTGTTGCAATTTGTGGGTGTATCTGCAAAAGAACTAAAACTGTAACTTATCACATCTCTCAAAGGTCTTCAAGTGCTTGCAATACAATGAATTACTTTGAAGAGCCGTGATAGGTATACAAGCAAACTTTCTATTGCTAAGGCCGTTATTTAGTCTTGCATTGCTCCACTCTTTTCTTGCTCCAGTCCACGGGATAGAAAATAAAAATGGTCAAAGACAAGAGTAGGTCGTCCCACCCACTGAATCTCATCCATGTCTTATTTAAAAGAAAATAAATAAAGACTTGCATTTATATAGCGCCTTTCAACCTCTCCCCTAACGTCTTAATCTATGTTATCTTAACTGGCAGACAATTCCAAAAATTCTTTCAAATACCCGTTTTCAATTTATTTTTCACCTTTTTAAAATTTATAACCTCTAATTATGCTACCCTAATTTACTCTAAAGTATTGGGCCATAATTTGCTGTCAAAATATTTATCCACAAATTATTTATCCGCAACTTCAGGCGAGGGCAGTAGTGCGGTTAAAGGCGGAAATCCAAAAGCTACTATCCGAATTGTGCCACTTCGCAAAAACAACATCTCGCTGTCTGGTCCACCATTGAAAGGCATTGAGTGGCGTGAAGTTGCTGTATTTGCGCGGTAGATACGAACTAACTAACAGGCTATATTGGACTGGGTACTGTGCAATGAGAAGGGACTAATTAGTAATCTTGTTGTACGGGGACCCTTGGGTCAGAGCGATCATAACATGATCGATTTCTCACTCGAAATGGAGAGCGAAGAAATTGACTCAGAGACTCAGGTCCTGAATTTAAACAAGGGGAATTATGATGCCATTAGACGGGAACTGAGTAGGTCTGATTGGACAACGTTCCTGGGAGGACTGGAGGTAGATAAACAATGGCAAGCATTTAAAGATAGAATGACAAAATTGCAAAAATTGTTTATACCAATCTGGCATAAAAGGAAATCTAAAAAGGTGACTCAACCGTGGATAACAGGGGAAATTAGAGACAGCATAAAATCCAAAGATAGGGCGTATAAAATAGCCAAAAAACGCGCCAGAGCGGAAGATTGGGAACAGTTTAAGATAGAGCAAAGGAGGGCAAAGGGCTTAATCAAGAAGGGCAAAATAGCTTACGAAAGCAAGCTGGCGGAAAATATAAAAACTAACTCCAAAAGCTTTTATAAGTATATCAAGAGGAAAAGACTGGTGAAAACCAAAGTTGGTCCATTGCAGTCAGATACGGGGGAATATATAATGGGAAATAAGGAAATGGCAGACCAACTAAATGCATACTTTGGGTCAGTCTTTACGAAGGAAGACACAAAAAACCTCCCTGGGATATCGGGAAAAATAGGGACATTGGCAAAGGAGGAACTGACGCAAATCAATATCTCTAAGGATATGGTGTTAAGGAAGCTAAAGGGATTGAAGGCGGACAAATCCCCAGGGCCTGATAACATGCATCCTAGGGTACTGAAGGAGGTGGCCCTAGAGATAGCGGATGCACTAAGCATGATTTTTCAGAATTCATTAGACTCGGGAACAGTGCCCATGGATTGGAGGGTAGCTAACGTTACCCCACTATTCAAAAAGGGGGGTAGGGAAAAAGCAGGTAATTACAGACCTGTAAGCCTTACATCAGTTGTGGGCAAAATGCTGGAGTCCATCATTAAGGATGAAATAGCCGAGCACTTAGCAAATGGGGACAGGATAGGACAGAGTCAACATGGATTTACAAAGGGTAAATCGTGCTTGACTAATCTATTGGAATTTTTTGAGGGAGTAACTGGTAAAATAGATGGGGGAGAGCCAGTAGATGTGGTGTACCTGGACTTCCAAAAGGCCTTCGATAAGGTCCCACATAAAAGATTAGCATGGAAAATTGAAGCTCATGGGATAAAGGGGAAAGTATTGACGTGGATAGAGAACTGGCTGTCAGATAGAAAACAGAGAGTTGGAATAAACGGCTCATTTTCTGAATGGCAGGCAGTAACAAGTGGGGTACCACAGGGATCTGTCCTGGGTCCCCAGCTGTTCACAATTTATATTAATGACCTGGATCAGGGAGTCGAATGCAGCATTTCCAAATTTGCAGACGACACTAAACTAGGAGGGGGGGTGGGCTCAGAGGAGGAGACCAGGAAGCTCCAGAGCGATTTGGACAGACTGGGTGATTGGGCGGATAAATGGCAGATGCACTATAATGTGGACAAGTGCGAAGTTATCCACCTTGGGTGCAGGAACGGGAGGGCAAATTATTATTTAAATGGCAATAAATTGGGAGAGGGGGAAGTACAGAGAGACCTGGGTGTTCTTGTACACCAGTCACTGAAGGCGAGCATGCAGGTGCAACAGGCGGTCAAGAAGGCAAACGGTATGCTGGCCTTCATAGCAAAAGGGTTGGAATACAGGAACAGGGATACCTTGCTGCAGCTGTACAGGGCACTGGTGAGACCACACCTCGAGTACTGTGTACAGTTTTGGTCGCCTCATCTGAGGAAAGATGTTCTTGCCATGGAGGGGGTGCAGCGGCGATTCACCAGGCTGATACCAGGAATGGCGGGATTGACCTATGAGGAGAGACTATGTAGTTTAGGGATGTACACACTGGAGTTTAGAAGATTGAGAGGGGACCTCATAGAAGTGTATACGCTATAGAAAGTCAAGTCTTGTCTATTTCAGTCTAAGTACACTTTTAACAATGTGGTATGTGTTAATTACTGCCAAACAAACTCTCTGGCACTGACAATTAACTATTACACATGTGGAGCCTCATTCCTTCAGGTTTTAATTGCTTTTGGAGATTATTTTTTCATTCTGTCTCTTTTTTCTCTCTCTTTTAATCCAATCTTTCTTTCCCTCTCTTTATTTTTCTTTCTGTACTTGATTTGACATTGAATTCACCCACTCTAATTTACACTTCCTTCTCAGTCCTTGCGCTGTTAATCCTTCAATCTGATTGGTTAAGGAGATACAGTACACAATTGCTTGCCCTGTTGACTCGGGTCCCAGTTGCCCGGTGTCCCTCGCTGCGACGTTATCAGCTCGCACTTTCAGCAACTTGCCACGCAAAAAATGTAAAAACCTAAACGTGCAAGGGCAAGTCTAACTGTCGGCAAACGCCATTAGATGCCCTGCTACAGCAAATTATGGCCCAATATTGGGGGTTTACCTTATCCATGCAATCTAATAATTGATGTATGCTGATGAGGTCCCTCGTCAACCATTCCTCTGGACAGTACAGGTTGAGATTTTCTCATTTTCCCTCATAGGTCGTCCCATTTTATATTTGGGATCATTCTTGTTACTGAAGATCTTCTTCAATGGTAAGTTATGCTGAAGTTCATAAGGTGACTCCTGCTCCAACCCTTCCTTGCCTCTGTTGGCACCAGTGTCAGGACTCCAGTGAGATCAAGCTCATCCTGTGAGGAACTGTGGCCAGGAACCCCTGCTCTACCATTCTGTGACACGGCCTATCAATCGCTCCTAATCATTTCTCCTCCTCCCCTCCCTCCCACCACCCCTCTGCCCCTTCTCTCTCCATCTCCACTGTAGGTGCACAAGTTTTCTGGGTACAGTTTCTGCACAGTCAGCAGATCTCCAGCACCACACCCAAAAGGCTACTCTTCATTTGCGAGCATGTGCAAGGGTCAGTAGACAGTGGGGGGGGGGGGGGGCGCGGGGGAACATCATTGATGAGCCTGACCCTGTTCTCACACAACATCCGTGCACACGCGCACACACAATCCAGCAAGGATCACTGGTTAAAAATTGGGAGCAGGAGCCCAAGTGATTATTTTTCAGCCCTCCTGAGCCCAGGGGCATAGAGGCCGATTGTAAAGTTTCAATTTAGCTGCTAGATCAGCAGTGGATGGATATTCCAGCCCCTTACACATCAGAACTTCAGGGTGGTAGGACCTCCACCTTGGCTGATTTCCCAGGTTGAAGGGGCCTTTAAATACGTTGGGTGGGTTCCCAACAGGATTCTCACTCGTGTCAGGGAGCCCACTTCAAAAAAACATTGGGCATGGGGATTACAATCAATGGCATTCCCTTGGGCCCTTTAAAATTGAAATCTCCATCCCCCTCCTCTCCCTCCCAAGCCACAATAACACTGTACACCAGGAATACCTGGCACTCCCAGATCCCAGTGTTGTAATGATGCAAATGACAGGAAATGTCTTCTTATCATTGGTGCCTCATTATAATAAACCCGTCTACATTTAGGCAGACGCGCTGTCGCTCCATGTG
Source organism: Squalus acanthias (assembly GCA_030390025.1). Taxonomy (NCBI): domain Eukaryota; kingdom Metazoa; phylum Chordata; class Chondrichthyes; order Squaliformes; family Squalidae; genus Squalus; species Squalus acanthias. Next base: position 43,255,224 of record CM059438.1, read on the forward strand.
GGTAATTTGGGAAGTGGCGGGGGATGGGGAGCCAGAGGAAGAGCCCCAGCCCAAGTTTCCTGTCTGACCTATTACAGTTACACCGGGACACCAGAGGAAAATCTGTTCCCTAATTCAAGCAGAATAATATCTGGAAATTATGAGTTGCTTGTATATTTATAGTAATATATCTAATGTACTGTCTTCCCCTGATATTAACTCAAATGACTGAAGAGCAAAATAATTTTTTCCAAAAATATCCATAAATATCCAAACCTGATTTAAAAACTAAATAGAATGGCTCCTCCAATCCGAAAGTCACGACCTAATTTCTAAAATGTGCGTGGGTGCGAAGGAGCTTGGTGGCTAACAGTTTTTGTAGAAGACCCCAGGATAGTTAAAGCTTAGCGCTGCATTTACAAAGTAAAGTTCAGCTCGTAATATTGGGAAAAATCTGCATTGGAAAATGAAACATTTACAGGGCTACGGGGAAAGAGTTGGACTAATTGGACAGCTCTTTCAAAGAGCCGGCACAGGCACAATGGGCCAAATGGCCTCCTTCTGTGCTGCATCATTCTATGGTTCTATTATGTCAAGCTTCAAGTTTACAGGTTATCGGATGCATTAATATAGAATATTATGGAATGATTATGATTCATTATTAAACAATAATAAATAACAGAATGACCCACAAAGCTATATCGTGCCTCATATGTTCAAAGACCTGCATTTGTATAACCGAACTCAGCTTTCTCCGCCTGGTCTCATTATCTGTTCCATGTTGAGGGTTACATTGAGCTTCCTATTGTCTGTCCTGCAGTCGATAGCGCCCTCCGGTGTGTACTTGCTATAAATGCAACTAAACTGCAATCACAACACAAAATTCTCTTCCGACTGTTTTAGCCCGGTGTTCGCAGAAATTGCAGAATTCTATGATAGAGCATGGCATTCACGACATTAAAGGGTTAATCTTGCAAAGCAGTGATGCCAGTGTGGAGCCTCACTCAACAGGAGTGGCTGTTGGGCGCTCCGTCAATCATTACATAGTATTCACAGTGTCAGCTGTGGCTCAGTGGGTAGCACACTTGCTTCTGAATCAGAAGGTTGTGTGGTTCAAGTCCCACTCCAGGGACTTGAGCATATAAAGCTAGGCTGACACTCCAGTGCAGTGCTGAGGGAGTGCTGCACTGTCGGAGGTGCCATCTTTCGGATGAGACGTTAAACTGAGGCCGCATCTGCTCTCTCAGGTGGACGTAAAAGATCCCATGGCACTATTTACTTCACCTGAGGAAGGGGCAATCGATAGCTCCGAAAGCTTGTGATTTCAAATAAAACTGTTGGACTATAACCTGGTGTTGTGCGACCTCTCAATTTTGTCCACCCCAGTCCAACACCGGCATCTCCGCATCATGACCACTATTTTGAAGAGCAGGGGAGTTATCCCTGGTGTCCTGGTCAATATTTATCCCTCAACCAACATAACAAAAACAGATTATCTGGTCATTATCACATTGCTGTTTGTGGGAGCTTGCTATGTGTAAATTGGCTGCTGCGTTTCCCACATTACAACAGTGACTACACTCCAAAAGTACTTCAATGACTGTAAAGTGCTTTGAGACGTCCGGTGGTCGTGAAAGGCGCTATATAAATGCAAGTCTTCCTTTTACAGCACAGAAACAGGCCATTCGGCCCAACAGGTCTAAGTCTGTGTTTATGGTCCACACGAGACTCCTCCCACCCTGCTTCATCTAACCCTATCAGCATGTCCTTCTATTCCTTTCGCCCTCATGTACTTAAGCGAAAAAAGAGACAGAAAGAAAAAGCAAAAAAAAATACATTTTTATTTAAATGTTTTATTATTTTTAAATCTCCAGCAATAATTAAAATCTAAAGGAATGAGACTTCACACTTGTAAAAGTTTATCTTCAGTGTCAGAGAGGTTGTTTGGTAATAATTAAGACATCACGCCATTAAAAGCGTAATTACAGTGGAGAGGACAAACCCCAACTTTTTCTGGCAAGTTTAGTCTGTATCTATCAGGTAAGTACAGCAACTTCCCGCCATTCCATGTACTTCAATGGCCAGTCTCTTGGCGAGGTACCAATATCAAGCAGCTTTTGGAGGAGCAGGGCATCTCAGACAGCAACTTCCTGATTTCTGCACGTAACTGCACATGCGCGGTCGCTGGAAGTTGCTGTTCGATTTACGCTTTAATAACAGGTGAGTGCTGTTAGCCTCACCGTTATTCCTAGCGCACAATCCAGCCCATTTTAATTGGGTGAGCAACTCGCCAATCTGAAACAGGTGGAGGCTACTTAAATATGCAAACCAGGGTCCTATGCCGGTTGTCGGACCTCGATTGCAATTTTCAGGTACCAATTGGTGCAGCTTGCTCCGCCCATTTGTACCAGGCGCTCAGTGGCTCGAGCCGCAGTCCTTAAAGGGGCCGCTGGTGGTCCCAGCTAAATATCCCAGCCCGCTGCCAGCCCGTGTGAGGCCCCCACCTCGCCCTCCGAGACCACTCTCCCCACCCCCTCCATACCCTAGAGTCAACCTGCTGGCTGGCTCAGTGTGGGAGCTGGCCGATTTCCCACAACCGGCGAGGTGAAGAGAGGCACCCGCTTAACATCCGCAGCTCGCCGGCAGCAGTCAAATGAGGCCCAATCCGAAAAAGGTCTGAGCCTCCTGACGCTGGGGCCAGGCGGCGCTCCGCCGACTTTGTGCCCATTTTGGGCAGAAGGCAAAGATCGGCCCCAAAGTGTTTTTCTGGTGTCCTTGCCCCTTGCATGCTGCAAACCTCTGTGTGTTGCTTGTCTATGTGCACTACTAGTAAGTGCTCCCCTAATTGTAGGGATGTCACTGGAGACTGGTTACATAGCCAAATGGAGAACTGCAGGGCATACAGAAGGCTCTAGGGGGGAAAAATTGGGTATCGCCCATTTTGGGGTGCTAATATCGGCTGGGCGCAAAGTTTAGCGCCCGGCGCTAATTATCACCTCCAACTGCAAAATTGGCCTCTATCGCCCCTGGAGGTGATTTGAGCGTTAAATCAGGCGCTACACACCTCTCTTAAGGCGCTAACGTCAGGGAGCGAGGCGCTACCTCAGAACGCTACCGAAGCTCAGGCGATGTCAGTTACCATGGAAGCCAGACAGACTGGCGCCGTCCAGTTCTTAAAGGGGAGGAGCCATCTTGCTGGCCAGCCACTCCCTGCTCATTGCAGCCTTGAAGCTCAGCCTGGAGAGACCTCTAAAGCAATTGTGTTGGAACCACTAATGGATAGGCCCAGGGAAAGAGCTCGGCGCTTAGGAACCTCAAAAGTGGTGCCGAGGACCAAAACTCCTTAGGACAGCGTTAAATCTCTCCAGGCGTCTCTCTCCCTCTCAACCTGCATGTACCAAAAAGTTTGCCGACAAGAAAAGGCAGGAAGCGCCTGCCTTTAAATAGCGCTCCCCCAGCCCCTTCCCGACTTGAAAACGTTCCCCTCTACCTGTCGTTCCCAGCGGCAGGCGCTAAGGCAGGGGGCATGACTCAATATCTGGTCCGGGGCGCTACAGGGGCGTTGCACGCTCGACTGATGTCATGATCTGTGGGCGCAGGAGATCGTGGCGGTAGTGTTTAGCGCCGCCGCAAAATGACTGGTCAATTTCGCGAGCGGCGCTATAATTGCCGCGCTCGGACGCTAAGTTCCTAGTGGCCCATTAGCGCCCCCCCAGAGGCGCTAGCGGGAGGCGCCAACCAACCAAATTTTTCCCCCTTTATATCTGTGACTAATCCTGAGGGACCTACATCATTATCAAGGGTACCTTTTCCCTCATAATTGAAGGCTCATTGCTTTCAGAGGCAATGGCCTACTTTCTTCTGAGCAGGGCTATGTGTGGCATAGATTGCGTAACTACCAGCCAGCCACTCCTGTGCTACTTCACAGTGTGCTGAACACTTCCCCATCTCCAGCTGGCCTTTCATCAACCACCAACATTGTCACTCCTTCCTCACCAGTGCTTCGTTACTCACCTTGTGATTCCTCCTGGATCTCACTCTCCCCTCTCTTGAAGTGTTGTTAGCTTCTTTAACTTGGGGAGGGGGATTAATTATCAGTTTGTGCTTTGGTAAGTGAAGCTTTTCAGGTTCGGTTGGAGGACAACCGTGTTCTTGCTCTGTGAGAGCTGCTGATACATTGGCCCAGAAATTAGGCTCCCTGGCTTCCCGCGGGTGCAAGGGTCCCGCGCGCACCTACCTACCACGCCTGCCGTTGACCTCTGGGCCCACGGGGACTTCAGCTCCTGGGCCTCCCCCAACTGCCGGCACACAGTGCTTGCGTGTCCCAGGGATGTAGTTAGTGCGATGCGTCCCCTGGGATCACGTGGGCCATGGAGAGCCAATGGCAGCAGACCATCTTTCATCTATAGATTTGACAGGAAGACCTGTCAAATCTATGAATTGAAATCGGCCCCAAAACAATACCTAAACTTCAAATATTTTTTTTTAAAAACATCACATTTTAAAAATAACTATAAGTTAAATAAATTAACTACTTTAAACAAAAATTTAAATTTTTGAAAAAATTAAAATACTTTTTAACAGTGCTAAAAATAAACTTACCTTTCTTTAAAGTATCCAAAAAAGATAAACCTGTTGAAATTTTTTTTAAATTGTAATTAATTAACCACTTACCTTGTTGATAACGGGTCATGCGCCTCCTTCTTAAAAGCGCAGCTTCTTCAATACTTACCCTCCCAGAGAAACCTGAAAAAAACCCTAAGTTTGCTGCGTGCGCGGAGCCTCTCCCGTGCACGCGGTTCACCTCTAAACCGCTCCCTTCACGAGACCGGAAGTTCCGGTTTCCTGCGCATGCGCAGTGCATGCAGGAAACCGGCACTTCAGGAGGCCTTGCGGGTGAGTACACAGCACGTACTCACCCGGGAAGGGTCGAATTTTTGGCCCAATGAGTAAATAGGAACACTTATCAATATGGGTAAGACAGTCTTAGGGTAAACTCTATTACACGCTTCTAAACAATTATTGTCTGTGGACAAATCCACTTTCATATTTTGCAGACCAAGTCGCAATAATATGGTGCCTACTGGGAGTCCTCTGTCGTTCAATCCCCACCGACCCCTACACCTTCCGACCACTCAACAACAACAACTTGCATTTATACACCACCTTTAATGTAGTAAATCGTTCATAGGCACTTCCCAGGACCGCAATCAAACAAGATTTGACACTGAGCCACATAAGGATCTATTAGGACAGGTGACCAAAAGCTTGGTCAAAGAGGTAGGTTTTAAGGAGCGTCTTAAAGGAGCAGAAAGAGGTGTAGAGGTGGAAAGGTTTAGGGAGGGAATTCCAGAGCTTAGGGCCCAGGCAGCTGAAGGCACGACCGCCAATGGTGGAGCGATGAAAACCACTGATGCGCAAGAGGCCCAGAATTGGAGGAGCACAGAGATCTCGGAGGGCCGTAGGGCTGGAGGAGGTTACAGAGATAGGGAGGGACGAGGTCATGGGGGGATTTGAAAACAAGCATGAAAATTTTCAAATGGAGGCGTTGCTGCACTGGGAACCAATGTAGTTCAGCACAGGAATGATGGGTAAATGGGACTAGCTGCGAATGAGGATACGGGAAGCAGAGGCTTCAATGAGCTCAAGTTTACGGAGGGTGCAAGGTGGGAGGCCAGCCAAGAGAGCATTGGAACAGTCGAGTCTAGAGGTAAAAAAGGCATGGATGAGGGTTTCAGCAGCAGATAAGCTGAGGCAGGGGTGGAGACGGGCAATGTTATGGAAGTGGAAATAAGCGGTCTTGGTGATGGAGAGGATTTGGGGTCTGAAGTTCGGCTCAGGACTTCAAATAGGACGCCAAGGTTACAAACAGTCTTCAGACAGAGGCCAGGGAGATGGATGGAGCTGGTGGCTAGGGAACGGGGATTGTGGTGGGAACCGAAGACAATGGCTTTGGCTTGCTGAATATTCACTCCCTCCAAATAGATCCATGTGGGCATCTGTAAACTGTTCCATTCTGCACCCTTCGATTTTGGGAGCTTGCTGTGCGCAAATTGGCTGCCGCATTTCCCACATTACAACAGTGACTACACTCCAAAAAAGTACTTCATTGGCTGTAAAGCGCTTTGGAACGTCCGGTGGTCATGAAAGGCGCTATAGAAATACAAGTCTTTCTTTTTTTTCTTGTTTGTGAAATTTTCCTTTAAACAGTTGAGACATGGTCATTTGGCCCATGGAGACTCCTTCCTGCTGTACATTCTCCCAACATGACCTGTATAATGTAATTTGCATAATCCTGCTGTTTAACTTCTAATACCTTACTTGCCTTAATTACCACATGCTTGTTAAGATTGCTCTATGTCCACTGTCCTATGCTGCTACTCCATGACATCTATGCTGCGCCTTTCAGCTCTTCTTTAGGTTGTGCAACCTCTGGGTTGGCACAGAGTTCACCCTCTCTGCCACTCCTGTATTGCTTCCTCCGTTTCTCCAAACCAGAATTCTCCTCGCAATGCTCCATACCAGTTTACCAGGACTTGAACAGCCTAAAGCACAATTTTACAAATGTGAGAAGTCGCACAACACCAGGTTATAGTCACAGCAAAAAAAGTTTTTTGTTTTCCATACAGACACCAGCATCTGCCACATTTGACCCCTTGTGACCCCACCTCATTGTCTTTGATGTAATGTTTTCCTGACTGACCTGTTTGGACACCATCCACACCTTTGATTGCCGTGATTGTCTCTCTGCCGAGGTGTGATAAAGGGCAGTTAGGAAGATTAAGTGTAATCATCTGGCAGTGTTCTCTGACTATATATGCTGTGCCGATATACATCTCTTCACTTCACCTGACGAAGGAGCAGCGCTCCGAAAGCTTGTGATTTCAAATAAAACTGTTGGACTATAACCTGGTGTTGTGCAACTTCTCACATTTGTCCACCCCAGTCCAACACCGGCATCTCCATATCATGGCCACAATTTTACAGTCAGACTTGGCTCAGTGGTAGCACCCTCGCCTCTGGAGTCAAAAGCTCACAGGTTCAGGCCCCACACCAGAGACTCGAGCACACAATCTAGGCTGACGCTTCAGTGCAGTGCTGAGGGAGTGCTGCACTTTCAGAGGTGCCGTATTTCGAATGAGACGTTAAACCGAGGCCCTGTCTGTCCTCTCAGGTGGACGCAAAAGATCCCACGGCACTATTTGAAAGAGGAGCAGGGGAGTTATCCCCGGTGTCCTGGGGCCAATATTTATCTCTCAACCAACATCACTAAAACAGATTATCTAGTCATTGTTGCATTGCTGTTTGTGGGAGCTTGCTATGCACAAATTGTCTGCCACGTTTCCTACATTACAACAGTGATTACACCTCAAAATTACTTCATTGGCTGTAAAGCACTTTGGGACATCCTGAGGTCGTGAAAGGCGCTATATAAATGCAGGTTCTGTCTTTCTATGACTTTCTCTGCTGGTAATGAGCCATTTTCTATTACAATTGAACAGTCCAGAGCTGAATTACTGGCATTTCTGACACTTAGCCAGAAATTCTTAAGTGCCTCATTATCTGCTTGAGAAGTATTAAAGGACCATTACTGTAGGTGCATCTTAATTGCTGCTGGTGTTTTATTACTGCTTAAACTCATATTCTCAGGAATCATATATTTCAGAAACTTACATTAACACAAATTTGTTAGCAAATTGTTTGACCGGAAAACAGTCACTTTTTATAAAAAGACTGTCAGCCTGCTTATTAACCAATAACATTACATCTATGAAGGTGACAAGACAAATTGAGAAGGCTGTTAAAAAAGCATTCAGGATCTTTGCCTTTATAAACAGAGGCATCGAGCACAAAATCAAGGAAGTTATGCAAAACCTTTATAAATCACTGGTTAGGCCCCAGCTGGAGTATTGTGTCCGATTCTGGGCATCACACTAAGAAGATAAGAACATAAGAAATAGGAGCAGGGGAAGTGGAACTTTATCAAATGCTTTTTAGTAATTTAAGTACATAGGAACAGCAGGAGGCCATTCAGCCCCTCGAGCCTGCTCCGCCATTCAATGAGATCATGGCTGATCTGCGACATAACTCCATGTACCCGCCTTTGGCCCATATCCCTAAATACCTTTGGTTAACAGAAAGCTATCAATCTCAGATTTAAAATTAACAATTGATCTAACATCAATTGCCTTTTGTGGAAGAGTGTTCCAAACTTCTACCACCCTTTGTGTGTAGAAGTGTTTCCTAATTTCACTCCTGAAAGGTCTGGCTCTAATTTTTAGACTATGCCCCCTAGTCCTAGAATCCCCAACCAGCGGAAATAGTTTCTCTGTATCTACCCTATCTGCTCCCCTTAATATCTTGAAAACTGTTCCCCTTAATATCTTGAAAACTTCGATCAGATCACCCCTTAACCTTCTAAATTCTAGGAAATACAACCTTAATTTGTGTAATCTCTCCTCGTAACTTAACCCTTGAAGTCTGGGTATCATTCTGGCAAACCTAGGTTGGACTCCCTCCAAGACCAATATATCCTTCCTAAGGTGTGCTGCCCAGAACTGCTCACAGTACTCCAGGTGTGGTCTAACCAGGGTTTTGTATAGCTGCAGCATAACTTCTACCCCCTTGTATTCTAGTCCTCTAGATTTAAAGGACTGCATCTCATTAGCCTTTTTGATTATTTTCTGTACTTGTTCATGACATTTTAATAATCTATGTACCTGGACCCCCAACTCTCTTTGGACCTCCACTGTTTTTAGCCTTTCACCATTTAGAAGGTAACCTGTTCTATCCTGTTTAGGTCCAAAGTGGATGACCTCACATTTGCCTACATTGAAATCCATTTGCCACAGTTTTGCCCATTCACTTAATCTGTCGCTATCCCTTTGTAATTTTATGCTTCCTACACTGCTTACAATTCCACCTCTCTTTGTGTCATCGGCAAATTTGGATATATAACTTTCTATACCATCATCTAAGTCGTTAATAAATACTGTACATAGTTGAGGCTCCAAAACAGATCCCTGCAGGACACCACTAGTCACATCCGGCCAATTTGAGTACCTGCCCATTATCCCTACTGCCTGTCTCCTGCCGCTCAGCCAATTTCCTAACCAGGTCAATAACTTGCCCTCAATTCCATTGGGCTTCTTCCTTAGTTTACAGTCCCTTATGTGGAACTTTATCAAATGCCTTCTGGAAGTCGATATAAATAACATCCATAGACATTCCCCTGTCCACTACTTTAGTCACCGCTTCAAAAAATTCAATCAGGTTTGTCAGGCATGACCTACCTTTCACAAATCCATGCTGGCTCTCTCTGATCAACTGAAAATTTTTGAGGTGTTCAGTCACCCTATCCTTAATTATAGATTCTAGTAATTTCCCCACGACAGATGTTAGGCTAACTGGTCTATAATTCCCTGGTTTCCCTCTCTCACCATTTTTAAATAGTGGAGTGACATGTGCAATTTTCCAATCTAAAGGAACTGTTCTTGAATCAAGAGAATTTTGGAAGGTTATAGTTAGGGCATCCACAATGTACTCACCTACTTCCTTTAAAACCCTGGGGTGGAAACCATCTGGTCCTGGGGATTTGTCACTCTTTAGTGCCATTATTTTCTTCATTACTGTTATTTTACTTACGTTAATTTTATTGAGTCCCTGTCCCCGATTCAGTATTAGTTTCCTTGGGATTTCTGGCATGCTAGCCTCTTCTTCTACTGTAAATACTGATGCAAAGTAATTATTCAACATGTCCGCCATTTCCTTATTATTATTGATAATATCACTGCTTTCAGTTTTTAAGGGGCCAACATTGCTCCCGACTACCCTCTTTTTCCTAATATAATTGTAAAAAAATGTTGTGTTGGTTTTGATATCCTTTGCAAGTTTCCTTTCATACTCCCTTTTTGTAGCTCTTACTATCTGTTTTGTGACCCTTTGCTGGTCTTTGTTCATCAGGATCTGTGCTATTTTTGCATTTTTGTTTGCTTTTGCTTTTAGTTTTATGCTGTCCCTTACCCCTTTAGTCGTCCATGGCTTTTTTTTTGGCAAGTAGAGCTCTTCCTCAGGGATATAAACTGGTTCTGTATCACCTTAAATTCTTTTTTGAACATATAATGCAATGGGGTTTACAACAGGATAATTGAGCTGTCACATCCTCGAGGAAATTGAGGAAGTTTGTCAGGCAGGACTTTCCCTGTCTAAAGTCACGTTGACTACAATTTATTAGATTGTTATTGTACAGGTAATCTTCAAGTTTACTCCTGATAATCGATCCCATTATTGTGTGTGGAACTAATAGACAATAGTTGTTGTCTGTATCTGTTTTGTCACCCTTTTTGATGATGGACATTGCATTAGCCTGTTTCCAATCTTCCCAGTGTCTATTCACTCCCTCATAATGATTGCCACTGCCTCACAAATCTCTTTGCTAGTCTCTCTCAACACTTGGAAATAAATAACATCTAACTCTGGCGATTTATTTAGTTTTAATCCTTTTCAGCTTGTCTAGGACTTCCATCTCATTTATGCTGGACTTGAATTATTCACTGGTACTTTTTTTTTTGGTGAGGACATGCTGTCCATGTCTTCCCCTTGTGAATTCTTTGAGGAAGTGAACATTCAGAATATTTACTGTCTTGTGCTCATCCTTAGTTTCAGACGCATTAGCATCTTTTAGTACTTTGACTTCTTCTCTAGCAGTCCTCTTGCTATTGTAGAACTGGAAGAATGTTTTACTGATATTTTTTTGACTCTGCAGCTATGTTTTTTTTTTCTTGGTTTGTCTTAGCCCATCTGGTCATTCTTCTAATTTGTTTCTGCCAGATGCTATATTCTCTTCTCCTTTCTCCCTGCAGGATTTGTACAGGTTATTTTATTCCTCTTCACTCTTAAATCTGTTAATGAATTTAATGCCACATTTGCTTAGTGTGAGCTTGCTGATCGTAGGTGTATACTTGTCCTGCATGCTTAGCACTATTCTTTTAAAGGTGTGCCATTTGTTTTCTACCGCAATGCTGACAAAAATCCTCCCCCAATCCATTTGATTTAATTCTTCTTGTGTCTCTTTGAATTTTGCCCTTTTAAAGTTAGAAACCTGGCTCCGGGTCTATGGTACAAGTTGGTCCCACACCATTTTAAACTTGACCACTCTGTGGTCACTTTCTCCCACGTGTGCTAGGCCTTCCAATTCCCGTATGATATCTGGGGTATACCAGGTCTAGATTAGCACTGTCTCTCATGGCTTAACTTAGGCACCGAGTCATGAAGTAGTCTTATTTACCAATTGTGACTCTGGACCACTTGGCTGTTCCCAGTTTCTATTGGGTTGATTGAAATCACCCATTAAAATGACTTTTGTATTCTCACACACCCTTTCCATCTCTTTGTAGAGCAAACTATCCCTCTTCCATTGATCTGGTGGTCTGTCGCAAATCCCTGATGTTAACTTTGAATTTTTTCACATTCAAAATTTCTATCCAGAGCAGTTCCATCTGCAGCTTGCCATGTCCCACAGACTAACCCTAACCCCCGCCACCACCCCCCCCCCATTATCCCAGTCATATATGGCTGCACCATCTAATTTTCTGTCCTTTCTATATCCATGAATCATTGGCCCAAAAATTAGTGCCGCTACGCGAGAGTACGCACTGTGTACTCTCGCGTATTCTGTCTCCAATTGCCGGTTTTCTGCATGCACTGCGCATGCGCTGAAAACCAGCACTTGGTGAACTCAAAAGGGGGCGGTTCCTAGGTGAACCGCGTGCGCGCTACAGGCTGCGCGCACGCAGTGCACTTAGTGCTTTGAACGCGCAGGTAAGCATGGAAGATTTTAGACATAAAGAAAGGAGGCGTAAGACCCTCTTTTAACAAGATAAGTAGTTAATTAAGTATTATTTTGAAGTTTTTTTAACAGGTATATCTTTTTTAGAGACTTTAAAGACAGGTAAGTTTATTTTTATAACTTTTTAAAAGATTTTAAATTTTTTCAAAAATTTAATTTTTTGTTTAAAATGGTTAATTTATTTAACTATACTTATTTTATTAATGTGATTTTTTTTTAAATTTAATTGAGGTTTAGCTGTTCTTTTGGGGGGGTATAGATTCATAGCTTTCACAGCACTTATGTGAAAGCTATGAATGAAAGATGGTGTGCTGCCATTGGCTCTAACTGAGTCACGTGATCCCACAGCTCGCACGAATTAACTACGCCTGTGGGATACGGAAGCCCTGCACAGCTGCTGTCCAGAACATCAAGTTCGTGCGAGCTCGGACCGAAAAAGCCAGCGCGCAGTGAGAGATCGCGGGGAGGCCTTACCCTCGCACGAAGGCTCCCTCACGAATTTTTGGGCCATTATCTTAATGTAGATTTGCCTTATTTCACATCTCCCAGTGTCAGATTTTCCTGGGCTGCTGTAACCCTCAGGGTTACTGTATCCACACCCACCTATTGAAGACATTCTGATCTATGATCCATTTCATTTGGGATCCAATTGTCTCACTGCCTTCCTCCCTCTCCCCACCTATCTAGTTTAAACGATTTTGAATTGCTACCTCAATGTTCTCTTTGTTCCTAGTTGAATAAGGTGCAGCCCATCTCTCCTGTACCGGTCTTTTTTTTGTTCTGGTGATGTTCCCAGTTATTTCTGAAGGTAGCATTGTTGTTTTGATACCAGGTTGCCAGCTATTTATTTATATCCTTACTTTTCCAATTAAATTCCTCTCATTTCCCAAACACTGGAAGTATAGCAGCAAACACAACTTTGCATCCTTTATCTTTGAGTGTTGAGGCAACGTGTGTGTGCCTTTTAAGGCCCCAAATCTCTCCTTATGTAGTTAACTCTTACAGGGACATACCCTTTATGTAGTCTACATGGATTTAGGCAATGCTTTTGACAAGGTCCCACATGGCAGACTGGTCAGAAAAGTAAAAGCCCATGGCATCCAAGGGAAAGTGGCAAGTTAGATCCAAAATTGGCTCAGTGGCAGGAAGCAATGGGTAATGGTCGAAGGGTGTTTTTGTAACTGGAAGGCTGATTTCAGTGGGGTTCCACAGGACTCAGTATTAGGTCCCTTGCCTTTTGTGGTATATATTAATGATTTAGACTTCAATGTAGGGGGCATGATTAAGAAATTCGCAGATGATACAAAAATTGGCCGTGTGGTTGATATTGAGGAAGAAAGCTGTAGACTGCAGGGAGCTATCAATGGACTGGTCAGGTGGGCAGAAAAGTGTCAAATGGAATTCAATCCAGAGAAGTGTGAGGTAATGCATTTGGGGAGGGCTAACAAGAAAAGGGAATACACAATCAAGGAAGGATACTGAGTAGTGTAGAGGAACAGAGGGACCTTGGAGTGCATGTCCACAGATCCCTGAAGGTAGAAGGACAGGTAGATAAGGTGGCTAAGAAGGCATACGGGATACTTTCCTTTATTAGCCGAGGCATAGAATATAAGAGTAGGGAAGTTATGCTTGAACTGTATAAAACACTAGCTAGGCCACAGCTAGAGTACTGCGTATAGTTCTGGTCCTCACATTACCGGAAAGATGTGATCGCACTAGAGAGGGTACAGAGGAGATTTACGAGGATGTTGCCAGGACTGGAGAATTTTAGCTATGAGGAAAGATTGGATAGGCTGGGGTTGTTTTCTTTGGAACAGAGGAGGCTGAGGGGACTGCTTGAATGAGATGTATAAAATTATGAGGGGCCTAGATAGAGTGGATAGGAAGGACCTATTTCCCTGAGCAGAGGGGTCAATAACCAGGGAGCATAGATTTAAAGTAATTGGTAGAAGGATTAGAGGGGAGTTGAGGGGAGCTTTTTTCACCCAGAGGGTGGTGGGGGGTCTGAAACTCACTGCCTGAAAGGGTGGTAGAGGCAGAAATGCTCATCACATTTAAAAAGTACTTCGATATGCACTTGTAGTACCGTAACCTACAAGGCTACGGACCAAGAACTGGAAAGTGGGATTAGGCTGGATAGCCCTTTTCCGACTGGCACAGACACGATGGTCCGAATGGCCTCCTTCTGTGCGATAAATTTCTATGATTCTCTGATTCTCTGACTACCACCACGGAGCCTGGTCCTGACCCCTTCAGAATCCCTTCTAACCATCCCTCAATGTGTACTGCTTTAGTTCCATGTAGACAGCTCTCCATCCTGTGGGCCTTGTCCTTCCGACACATATGATTATCTATTTTCCGGAGCAACGAATCCCCTACAACTACAGTTTCTCTGCAGCCTGCAGCCTGCAGACTGCATCTTTGTCCAAGCTGTCCCTCTGGTATTCTAGCTGCCTTTTCTTCCAGGGCATCATTTCCTCCAACATTTTTTTTGTTGCAGAAGTTAGAATTACCAGATCTTATTTTCATGGAGTTAAATGGTTGCATTTCTCAAGGGAAGGCTGTCAGGAAAGCTCTAAGTATCACTGTACTGTCAGCCTATTGACTCACTGGAGGCCTACCAGCACATTCCTGTGTTAATGCTGTTATAAACTACTTGACATATTCCGGTTTAGCAACCTTATCTGTCACATCTTCCCTGTAGACACTGAAGGAATACCCTTGGGAAAGGTTGTATTTGTGAGCCTTCCCTTAGGAGCTATCAGCTGCTAGAATCAAATAGGTGATTTTGCGCTCCAGTAATTCAATATCTATTCCATATGTTGAGATAATCACAGCCATTAAGTCACCACTACACCACCGCACCCCACATGGTTCCAAAGCGTTAGTGTGCTCCTCACTTTTCAACAACAACAACAACTTGTATTTATATAACGCCTTTAACGTAGTAAAACGTCCCAAGGTGCTTCGCAGGAGTATTATAAGACAAAAAAATTTGACACCGAGCCACATAAGGAGAAATTAGGGCAGGTGACCAAAAGCTTGGTCAAAGAGTTGGGTTTTAAGGAGCGTGTTAAAGGAGAAAAGAGAGGCAGCAGAAGGCACGGCCACCAATGGTTGAGTGATTATAATCAGGGATGCTCAAGAGGGCAGAAATAGAGGAGCGCAGATATCTCAGGGGGAGTGGGGCTGAAGGAGATTACAGAGATAGGGAGGGGCGAGGCCACGGAGGGATTTGAAAACAAGGATGAGAATTTTGAAATCGAGGCGCTGCTTAACCGGGAGCTAATGTAGGTCAGCGAGCACAGGGGTGATGGGTGAACGAGACTTGGTGCGAGTTAGGACACAGGCAGCCGAGTTTTGGATGATCTCAAGTTTACGTAGGGTAGAATGTGGGAGGCCAGCCAGGAGTGCGTTGGAATAGTCAAGTCTAGAGGTAACAAAGGCATGGATGAGGGTTTCAGCAGTGGATGAGCTTAGGCAAGGGTGGAGACGGAAGATGTTACGGAGGTGGAAATAGACGGTCTTAGTTATGTTGCGGATATGTGGTTGGAAGTTCACATTTCATGTGGGACCTATCAATTGTAGCACAGGCCTAAGTTGGGGACTTACACACCCTCTGTGCAGTATTATTCAAAGCACTGTACATGACCAATGCCCTTTTATACAACACTATTTTACTGTGTCTAAGCTGATACACTTTTCTTGCAGGTGAAGGTGAAAGCCGAGGAATAGCAAACAGATGCTATTTTGGTGGTATTGGTTCAAGGATAAATGTTGACCAGGACATCAGGAGAACTGTTTTTCAAATAGTGCCTTGAAATCTTTTACATCGACCTGAACAGGTAGACGGGGCCTGAGTTTAACATCTCATCTGAAAGACAGCAGCTCCAATAGTGCAGCAATCCTTCAGTACTCCACTGATGTTTCAGCCGAGATGATCTGCTCAGGTCCTGGAGTAAGACTTGAATCTACAACCTTCTGACTTCGAGGTGCAAGTACTACCAAAGAAGCCAAACTGGCATCTCTGCTCTGCACCCTGTCCTGCTAATGCCTCACTTTCCACAGGGTAAGTGGTAAAGGTGTTGCCCTTTACAAATCTAGCATTTGCTTCATACACGTATGCACTGCAGACTGCCTGATGTGGCAGATGTCCCCTGGGGTAGCTTGGAAGGATCTGGACGTTAAAAACTTCAGAAGTAGCTCAGCCATCTCTGTCCCAGATATTCTCTGCAGGTCATCCTGCAATAGATAGCACAACCTTATGGCAAGCATTCTTGTGAAATGAATGTGAAGGAAGATAGGTCTCCTCTGCCATGTTCTTGTATGAGTGGAGGTGCCCTGGAGTAGTGATAGATGTGGACACAAGACTTCAGCTGTTGTTGCATATGTATTCGTTATCCCCTCGTGAACTCAACTTCCTCATTAAAACCATGCAGCATTATCAGAACCACCAAAGGAATACCCACCTTCACCACTTTGTATGGCGCAATTTAAGTGACAGTAGCAGATAAAAATAAGGGAGGAGCATCTTGGCAGAAAAAGCAACAATGGCAGCTAACTTAGCAAAACTGAAATTGATACAGAAAGGGAAAATGGAATACGAGCACAAACTAGCGAAAAATATAAAAACGGATTGTAAAAGCTTCTATAGGTATGTGAAAAGGAAAAGACTGGCAAAGGTAAATGTAGGTCCTTTACAGTCAGAGACGGGAGAATTTATAATGGGGAATGAGGAAATGGCTGAGAAATTAATTAAATACTTTGTTTCTGTCTTCACGGAGGAGGACACAAAAAACCTCCCAGAAATACCAAAGGGTGTGGCGAGAATGAGGAACTTGAAGAAATTATTCTTAGTAAAAAGACAGTACTAGCAAAATTAATGGGACTAAAAGTTGATGAATCCCAAGGACCGGATGACCTCCATCCTAGGGTTTTGAAAGAGGTGGCCATTGGGATAGGGGACGCATTGGTTGTCATCTTCCAAAATTCTATAGATTCTGGAACGGTTCCTGCAGATTGGAAGATAGCAAATGTAACCCTGCTATTGAAGAAAGGAGGGAGAGAGAAAACGGGGAACTACAGACCTGTTAGCCTCACATCAGTAGTTGGGAAAATGCTGGAATCTATTATAAAGGATGCAATAACTGGGCACTTAGAAATTAATAGTAAGATTGGGCAGAGTCAACATGGATTTATGAAAGGGAAATCCTGTTTAACAAACCTATTGGAGTTCTTTGAGGATGTAACTAGTGGAGTAGACAAAGGGGAACTGGTAGATGTGGTGTATTTAGTTTTTCAGAAGGCCTTCGATAAGGTCTCACACAAGAGGTTGGTGAACAAAATTAGGGCACATGGAATTGGGGGTAATATATTAGCATGGATCGAGAATTGGTTAACAGTCAGAAAACAAAGAGTAGGGATAAACAGGTCTTTTTCGGGATGGCAGGCTGTGACTAGTGGGGTACCGCAAGGATCGGTGCTTGGGCCCCAGCTATTCACAATCTATATCAATGATTTGGATGAGGGGACTAAATGTAACATTTCCAAATTTGCTGATGATACAAAGCTAGGTGGCAGTGTCAGTTGTGAAGAAGATGTGAAGAGGCTTCAAGGGGATCTCGACAGGCTCAGTGAGTGGGCGAGAACATGGCAGATGGAATATAATGTGGATAAATGTGAAGTTATCCACTTTGGTAGAAAAAACAGAAAGGCAGAGTATTTCCTAAATGGTGAAAGATTGGGGAATGCAGATGCTCAAAGGGTCCTGGGTGTCCTTGTACATGAGTCACTGAAAGTGAATGTGCAGGTGCAGCAAGCCATTAGGAAGGCAAATGGTATGCTGGCCTTCATTACAAGAGGATTTGAGTACAGGACTAAAAAAGTCTCACTCCAATTATATAGGGCCTTGGTGAGACCACACCTGGAGTACTGTGTACAATTTTGGTCTCCTTACCTAAGGAAGGATATACTTGCCATAGAGGGAGTGCAACGAAGGTTCATGAGATTGATTCCTGGGATGGCGGGACTGTCATATGAGAAGAGATTGAGTAAACAAGGCCTGTATTCTCTTGAATTCAGAAGAATGAGAGGGGATCTCATTGAAGCATGCAAAATTATTACAGGGCTTGATAGGGTGGATGCTGGGAGAATGTTTCCCTTGGCTGGGGAGTCTAGAACCAGGGGCCACAGCCTCAGGATAAAGGGTAGGCCATTCAGGACTGAGATGAGAAGAAATTTCTTCACACAGAGGGTGGTGAATCTTTGGAATTCTCTACCCCAGAGGGCTGTGAAGGCTCAGTTATTGCGTATATTTAAAACAGAAGTCGATAGATTTCTGACTAGTAAGGGCATCAAGGGATATGGCGATAGGGCCGGTGAATGGAGTTGAGGCAGAAGATCAGCCATGATCTCATTGAATGGCGGAGCAGGCTCGAAGGGCTGAATGGCTTACTCCTGCTCCTATTTCTTATGTTCTTATGTAACAATAAATGCTTTGACCAAATTTGCAAAATGTAATTGCAAATGCAAAAAAAACCTTTTAACAGCTACTCAAACAATAATATCCTTTTAAGAAGTTTATGTAAGCCAGCCAGGTGCCATCATTCCCAATGTGCCCATTTAATATAGAGCCTTGCCTGAAGTTGTGACATTAGACGTGGGACCTTTTATTTAAAATCGTTCATGGGATGTGGGCGTCACTGGCAAGGCCAGCATTTATTACCCATCCCTAATTGCCCTTGAGAAGGTGGTGGTGAGCCGCCTTCTTGAACCGCTGCAGTCCGTGTGGTGAAGGTGCTCCCACCGCGCTGTTAGGGAGGGAGTTCCAGGATTTTGACCCAGCGACGATGAAGGAACGGCGATATACTTCCAAGTCAGGATGGTGTGTGACTTGGAGGGGAACTTGGAGGTGGTGGTGTTCCCATGCGCCTGCTGCCCTTGTCCTTCTAGGTGGTAGAGGTCGCGGGTTTGGGAGGTGCTGCCGAAGAAGCCTTGGCGAGTTGCTACAGTGCATCTTGTAGATGGTACACACTGCAGCCACGGTATGCCGGTGGTGGAGGGAGTGAATGTTTAAGGTGGTGGATGGCGTACCAATTAAGCGGGCTGCTTTGTTCTGGATGGTGTCGAGCTTCTTGTGTGTGGGAGCTGCACTCATCCAGGCAAATGGAGCATATTCCATCACACTCCTTACTTGTGCCTTGTAGATGGTGGAAAAGTTTTGGGGAGTCAGGAGGTGAGACACTCGCCGCAGAATACCCAGCCTCTGACCTGCTCTTGTTGCCACAGTATTTAATGGTTGGTCCAGTTAAGTTTCTGGTCAATGGTGACCGCCAGGATATTGATGGTGGAGGATTCAGCGATGGTAATACCGTTGAATGTCAAGGGGCGGTGGTTAGACGCTCGCTTGTTGGAGATAGTTATTGCCTGGCACTTGTGTGGCGCAAATGTTACCTGCCACTTATGAGCCCAAGCCTGAATGTCGTCCAGGTCTTGTTGCATGCGGGTGTAGACTGCTTCATTATCTGAGGAGTTGCGAATGGCACTGAACACTATGCAGTCATCAGTGAACATCCCCACTTCTAACCTTATGTTGGAGGGAAGGTCATTGATGAAGCAGCTGAAGATGGTTGGGCCTAGGACATTGCCCTGAGGAACTCCTGCAGCAACGTCCTGGGGCTGTGATGATTGACCTCCAACCACTACAACCATCTTCCTTTGTGCTAGGTATGACTCCAGCCAGTTGAGAGTTTCCCCCCCGATTCCCATTGACTTCAGTTTTACTAGGGCTCCTTGATGCGACACTCGGTCAAATGTTGCCTTGATGTCAAGGGCAGTCACTCTCACCTAGTTTGATTAAATGTGCAATTGGCCCGGATGTTGCAGTAAGAATAACACTGAGGCTATCAGCGCTTACCGTTATTATGGAGTAGATCGAACAGCAACTTTCAGCCTCCGCACATGCACAATTAAACACGGAAATCAGGAAGTTGCTGTCCAAGTTGCCCTGCTCCTCTAGAAGCTTCGCTATACTGGTATCTCGCCAAGAGACTGGCATTAAAACACATGAAGGTCATGAAATTGTGGCACTTACCCACTAGATACCCATTAAACACGCCAGAAAAAGGTATGATGCGGAGATGCCGGCGTTGGACTGGGGTGGACAAAAATGAGAAGTCGCACAACACCAGGTTATAGTCCAACAGATTTATTTAAAATTACAAGCTTTCAGAGCTATCGATCGCCCCTTCTTCAGGTAAAGTTACTATGAGTGAATCTACAAAAGTTCACAGAATATAAACACAGAAAAAAATCATTTTTTCTGTGTTTATATTCTGTGAACTTTTGTAGATTCACTCATAGTAACTTTACCTGAAGAAGGGGCGATCAATAGCTCCGAAAGCTTGTAATTTTAAATAAATCTGTTGGACTATAACCTGGTGTTGTGCGACTTCTCAGAAAAAGGTAGACCTTGTCCATTCAAGTGTAAGTGAATTTTTAATGGCATGATAAGCAACGTTCCCTATAAGCTGCGTGGCCGCACAATCACACGGCCGCGCAGCTCTATGCTGCTCCTGCACAGCCCGGGATCGACTTTTTCAATGTTAAGTTTCACGCATGCACAAAACTGTGAATGGGCCGCGCAGCCCCTTAAAGGGGCCGCGCACCCAAAAAAGAAATGAGTGAACATTGGTGATAAGTCTTAATTACTGCCAAACAAACTCTCTGGCACTGAAAATTATCTTTTACAAGAGTGGAGTTTCATTCCTTCAGATTCTAATTATTGTTGGAGATTTAAAAAAAATTAAAATTAAAATAATTTTTTTAAACTTTTTTTTCTGTCTCTTTTTATTTCTCTCTTAATCTCATCTTTCTTTCCCTCTCTTTATTTTGCTTTCGGTACATGATTTTACATTGAATATTCTAACTTACACTTCCTGGTTTAACCTCTTCAGTCTGATTGGTTGAGGAAACGCGCTGTTGCTTGCCCTGTTCACACAGGTTCCAGATCCCCTGTAGAGGGCGGCGCGCTGTATCGGACTTCCGATGACCATACGTTGCTGCTCAAAAGCCCATGAAAAGTCTGTGGGCAGCTTTAAGTGTAATGAACGGCTAGCGCCTTTTGTTCGCCGATGACTGCAAAATCTGGGCCATTGTTAATGAGACTCTCTCTTACTTGTAATGAGGAGGAGTCATGATGGCCGAGGTGTGATAAAGGGCAGTTAGAAAGATTAACTGTAATCGCCTCGCAGTGTTCTCTGACTATATATGCTGTGCCGATATACATCTCTTCACTTCACCTGACGAAGGAGCAGCGCTCCGAAAGCTTGTGATTTCAAATAAAACTGTTTTGGACTATAACCTGGTGTTGTGCGACTTCTCACATTTATAATGAGGAGTCATTCTGCTCCCCCCCCGCCCCACCCACCACCACCCACCAGGAATTGCGTGTGGCAAATTGTGATACACAAAAGGGGTGATTTAAACTCCACCATTTGGTGGTCCTATTGGGGTCACTATAACCTGGCGGACAGCCAGTGGAGGCCTGTCAAGTAGGTTTAAAACTTATCTTCGTGGGGCCAGGAGGAGTAGGAGTGCTACCTCCCAGAAATCCCTTCCGCTTCCGCTCTTATAAACCCTACCGAAAACCCCCCTCCCCCCCATGACTTACCCAATGGGCTCTGGGCCACCCAATCTACGCAGGCCTCAAACCAGCAGACTGCCCCTGCGTACCTGTCTTGGATGAACAGCTGGGCGGTGGAATGTTAGTGAGGCCTGGCTGGTAAAATGGACCGGGGGCTTCCCACTGCAGCTCTCAGGTAGGCCGGTTTTCCACCCGGGAGTTAAAATTAATCTGAACGGTTCAGGTGTAGGGCTGGTTTACATTTCCGCACCCACCACCAGTGAGGTTCAATGCCGCTGCCCGAGTCTTGTAACATCTATCCTTAAATAGGGTGGCCTAGAAATGATTTCCACCGGCACCTGCCCTCAAAAAAAGTGCTTAAAGGGGAAGGGGAGGCAACCGGGAGAGGGGACGATTGGGAGAGGGGGCGATCGGGAAACATGGCCAATTGGGAGGGGGCCTGGCACCGGCTGCACTCAGGACAACTCAATCTTGCGCAGCGGGGCTCAAACAGGCGTTAGGCCCTTTGCTTACGCAAATAAAGAGCCTAACACCTGTTTCAGGAGTGGGCCATGGACACCTTTTTTGCCTGTACCAATATGGCAGGCCGGCGCACTTTTGGCTTGTAATGAGTGCACGTTTCCTGCCTGTCATATTTGGAGCCTTAGGCACCCATTTAGCGCCTGAAACCCGGGCGCATGCCATTGAGTTCCTGGGTCACTATCTCACATCATGCTCTGATACAGCTCATTGGACTTGCACTCGAACATAAATGCTTTTTCCTTTGACTTTTGTTTTTTGGGAAAAGGGTAGCAAAGTTGCTATGCCAAGCAAACAACCATCCAGTTTTGCCAATTTGTTTGCAGGATAGGTTGAACACATTCCCGAGTAATATCCCTGACCTTTAAAAGTATTAAATCGAGAACTCTGTCAAGTACGCTTCCAGTTACAAAGAATCAATGCTAGGCTTTCTAAGTAAATTCACTACTTCTTATTCTTCTGTCAATTAAACTTGGCAGCAGTCGTTCAGCACAGTCTCTAAGCATAATATAGGCTATGGTCGGCTAAAGGAGCTATTTTTAATTGGACAACAATAAAATAAAGTTAGAACTGATAATATAGACAGCGACTAACCTTCCTTAAGTTTTATTTACCAGAATGTTATTCAACTATTGGAAAATTTAACTTGGCTGAAATAAATTAAAGTTGCAAGGTCGCAAAAGTCAGTTGGTTGCATTTACTCAGTTTTAGCACCGCTGTTTAATTCTGTTTGGAAATCTAACCATGCTACATCCGCTTTCTATAAGCGACTAGCTATTGTATCCCACCGAGCCCTGAAATGACGAGCTTGTGTTCCCAGCAGGCTGTCTTCCTGAACAGGAGTGCCGATCAGAGGATTGGACGTGGAGGTCAGTCCGCTCAATTTGCAGCACTCCTCAGTTTCCGGTCGTTGAAATCAAATCATTCGAAAAATCATGACCACCACCAAAGTGATGAGCTCCCTGCCTGATTCAGGGATTTGCACTCCCATCAGGTGTGACTTCATACTAAGAGTGAAGTCTCACAATTTCAGGACTAATGTCTCCTACTCCACAAATCATTTCAGTCACATCAACCTTTCTCCTTATCATTCCCTGCTAGAGACTATTGTTTCACACATAAAACATGAGAATTTTTTTGGACGATGAAAAGCCCATTATGCCGAATAACCCCTTTCCTTGTGCAGAGCTGAACTCCACGAGCTGCCTTCTCTCCAAGTCCCTTTATTTCTCCGGCAACATGTCCAATTATCTTGCGCCCACTTATACTGTCAAAGACCTTCCCTAATAATTTATTGCATAAGTCGTATTCCACCTGACTTCCCTTCTTACGCTTAGCTTCCTAATTTAAGCTTGGTACTTGAACGCCATGTCATTGTGAACAACCTGCTTGGATCATATTGCTTTGCTTTGTACAAAGAAAAGAAAGAAAGGGGATAAAAGTTGCATTCATATAGTCCCTTTCACAACCACAAAGGAGTATTTTTGAAGTGCAGTCACTGTTGTAATGTAGGGAAACACGGCAGCCAATTTGCGCACAGCCAGATCCCACAAACAGCAATGAGATAAATGTCCAGATAATCAATTTTTGGTGGCGTTGGCTGAGGGATAAGTGTTGGGAGGGACAAAGGGAGAATTCCCCCTGTTGTTCTTTGAATAGTGCCGTGGGATGTTTTACGTCCACCTGAGGGCAGGCTTTGCACAACGTCACATCCGAATGACGGCACCAATGACAGTGCAGCACTCCCGCGGTACTGCACTGAACTGTGTAAAGTACAAGGGTAGGAAAATGAAAACTCAACTTAACACTAGGACTAGCGTAAAACATCTGAGGCTATTCCTCAGGCCATGTCAGCTGATCACATTAAGACTACAGTGGTTTCAGTAAGTATGGCAAGATGAATAGGCAATGACCTTGAATATGCCTACATATATCTACACAGATGCGGCCAGACCTGCTGTGATTTCCAGCAAAAAAAGTTTTTGTTTTCCATACAGACTCCAGCATCTGCCACATTGACTTTGATGTAATGTTTTCCTGACTGACCTGTTTGGACACCATCCACACCTTTGATTGCCGTGATTGTCTCTCTGCCGAGGTGTGATAAAGGGCAGTTGGAAAGATTAACTGTAATCATCTGGCAGTGTTCTCTGACTATATATGCTGTGACTATATACATCTCTTCACTTCACCTGACGAAGGAGCAGCGCTCCGAAAGCTTGTGATTTCAAATAAAACTGTTGGACTATAACCTGGTGTTGTGCGACTTCTCACATTTGTCCACCCCAGTCCAACACCGGCATCTCCACATCTTGAATATGCCTGTCAGAGGAGTTATAATTACTATAAAATCCTTCCTACCAGCACCAAGATCAGTGAGTGTTTAATGGGGCAGGGCACTATTTACTGACTGGGCAACAGCAAACTGGGATGTGAGATTTAAATACAACCTTCATGCCGTGGACGGCTAGTCAGTGTAATTTTCTATTTAACCAGGAAGGGGAGGATTTTAAAATATTAACAAAATAATTCAGCGATTCAAATTCAATTCTGAACTGTTTTATCAAGCCAAATTGTAAGCTGCTACCTCAGTTTTGTATTTCAATATCTGATTACTAGGAAAACAGTAACGAGATCCAACAGCTTGACTGATCTTGGAAAAGGTGGTTGTTATCAACAACTTCTCCAGCTAATAATGTTCAAGGTGAGAGACAATTAGGATATATATTTTTTTACACATTTCACCAGTCTTTCTAAGATTTTAAAGTTTGCAGATGACACTAAACTCGGAAATGTAGTAAACAGTGAGGAGGATAGCAACAGACTTCAGGAGGACATGGATAGACTGGTGAAATAGGCAGACACATGGTAGATGAAATTTAATGCAGAAAAGTGTGAAGTGATACATTTTGGTAGGAAGAATGAGGAGAGACAGTATAAACTAAAATGGCACAATTTTAAAGGGGGTGCAGGAACAGAGAGACCTGGGGGTGTATGCACACAAATCTTTGAAGGTGGCAGGACAAGTTGAGAAGGCTGTTAAAAAGCATGCAGGAACCTTGGCTTTATAAACAGAGGCATAGAGTACAAGAGAAAGGAAGTTATGCTAAACCCTTATAAATCACTGGTTAGGCCTCAGCTGGAGTATTGTATTCAATTCTGGGCACCACACTTTAGGAAGGATGTCAAGGCATTAGAGAGAGCGCAGAGGAGATTTACTAGAATGGTACCAGGGATGAGGGACATCAGTTACCTGAAGCGACTAGAGAAGCTGGGATTGTTCTCCTTAGAGCAGAGAAGATTAAGGGAAGATTAAATAGAGGTGTTCAAAATCATGAATGGTTTTGATGGAGTAAATAAGGGGAAACTGTTTCCCGTGGCAGAAGGGTCAGAAACCAGAGGACACAGATTTAAGATGATTGGCAAAAGAACCAGAGGCGAGATGAGGAGAATTTTATTTTATGCAGCGAATTGTTATGACTTGCCTGAAAGGGTGGTGGAAGCAGATTCAGTAATAACTTTCAAAGGGAATTGGCTATGGGGAAAGAGCAGGAGAGTGGGACTAATTGGATAGCTCTTTCAAAGAGCACAATGGGCCGCTTGGCCTCATTCTGTGCTGTTCTATTTCATGATTCAATGAGCAAGGAGTAAAGAGCTCAGTACCTACTAACACTGCCATATCTCACAAATCATTGAAAACCAGGACAGCTGATAACATCAACAACAACTTATATTTATATAGTGCCTTTAACGTAATAAAACGTCCCAAGATGCTTCACAGGAGTGTCATCAAAAAATACCAAAATTTGAATAACTAACTCCATAGCACTCAACCTAGTCTCCTCCAACTTCAGATGATTGCAAAAAACTATACAAAACTATTTTCTAGTTAGATTGGGGTACAGTAGTCAGTTCCTTAGTAAATTAAAAAAATATATCATTCAAACCCTTTCAAATAGTACCTGTTAGTGTCCTTATGGCCAAAGGTTCCAGCTTAATCTTTGGAGCCTTCGCGAAGGCCCGCAAACGAGCACAATTAGCGGAAACTCTCAATGGTGATTAAGTCACCCTGGAGACGTGGCCAGTTTTGTAGGCAGGGCCTGATTCGAGTGCAAAGCTTTTAAAACTAGCGCAAAAGATCGCGAGTTGCGCCGAACGCGATTTGCGCTTAAAATTCCACAATCTTTTGCGCTGGTTACGCCAAAATCGGGCGAATTGCGCCCAAAAAAACCAACGCAATCGGGTGGAAACTCCAGGCCTACGTATATATCCACTTCACCTAAAAATCTTTAGCAGCCCACACATAACTCCCAAATAGTGCTTCAAAAGCAATTTCTCAGCTACAGATTTCCAGACAATAAAGGCACCATGAACTTCATTAACTTTAGTTTCTCGCTGTTATGGGTTTAATCATTTCTGCAATATGAATTCTCCATCTGTCTAACACCCAGAATTCGGGGAACATGGACTGATGATTACAGTAACTAGCTACTTTTGTCTACTAATTTAATTTCACGTCACCTGGAGAATTGCCTGCGCTCTTCAATTTACTTTGTTTCAGCACAAGTCAGTACAGCCCGTATTAATTTTAATTATAATACAAAAGATTAGACTCTAAGGAGTCAGATGCTCATTACACTGAGAGGTTTTGACTGCAACATAACTCTCTCCATCTGCCTAAAGATTGTACCATCAATCATGGCTCTCCATAGCATTATTTCATTTCCTTTCTACGCCTCATTGTGTCCTCCAAGGCAAGTATCAATGTTGGTTTACACCAAACAATAATTTAAATTTTTGTTTTAGTTTCGTCTCTAGACCTTGTCGTTTGGTCTTATTTTAGTTGCAGTCTTCAAAAGGGACTTGTAGTTTTAAGGGGTGATTCCACTAATCCGATACTCCGAGTGGAGAAATCCATTGTTCCCCTTAGAAGTGACCCCGTGAACACTGTGGGAGTGTCAGATCATGGAATCATCCCTTTAGTCTGTGTCTTTTGTTGCTAAATTTCATATTTTAATATTAGTTTTGGAAATTAGTCTAAAATTAAAGGCCTCATATTTTTACTATGCCCACCTGGAGGAAACCAGGCCCGCGGGGGGACGCAGCTAAAATGGAACTCCATTCCTGCCTCGATCTGGGAAGAATATTCTTTGAGAACTGCTCCCGTGGCACCCCGCTTTCCCCAGAGACTTTGAGCATATTTCGCCGAAAGCACAGTCGAGTGGATAAAACATTCATCCAAATATGGGCAGGCGTAGTATAATCAGGTACCAATGGCGGCAGTAATGGAAAGCACCCATACTGCTCTTGGCGCTCTGAAGATCTGTCCTGTGTGTGTGTGTCCAGGCGCTACAAAAATCAACAAGAACTTCTTTATCCACCAAAAGGGTAGCTGATCCTGACCATCAGCGTTGTCATGACAGCAATATTATTTTTCTTCTCCTCTGTACCATGCTGGTATCGAGCTTTCTTCTTCTAAGACAGCAATAGTTAATGTTTGTGAAATTTCCATTTCATTTTCAATAAGATTCTCCAGCTATTTGACAGGATATGGATGGTTGATGAACCCTCCGGTGTAGATCAATTCAGTTAATTGAATTCCACTTAATTTAATCTTTTTAATTTAATTTAATGATATTGTATTACATTTACTGATTTAGATGGAATCCTTTTCGTGTTTGCCACATTCTTTACTGCAATTGTCTTTCTGCTTTATTGTTCAGCCTCTTTAACTTGACAACTAGCTTTTTACATCCCTACAATTAAACTTAAAACATTTCCACACAGATGACCAGCCAGCTACATGTGCTCTTTCATACTCTGTCGCTTCATAGCCCACATCATCTGTCTGCATTGCAGTCTCTCCTTGCCCTGCACAACAGCACCTCCTGCTCCTTCTCGCTACTTCACATAAAATCTCTCGCTTTTTCAATTCTATTTTATTCCTGGCATTGGTTGCTTACTGTTACACACAGAACACACCCAGTACACCCTCTGTCCTTCCTTCTCACCAACTCCCTCACTCCATCAGACCCTCACACCAACTCTCTCACTCCATCAGACCCTTACACCAGCCCTCTCACTCCATCAGACCCTCACACCAACTCTCTCACTCCATCAGACCCTCACACCAGCCCGCTCACTCCATCAGACCCTCACACCAGCCCTCTCACTCCATCAGACCCTTACACCAACTCCCTCACTCCATCAGACCCTCACACCAATCCCTCACTCCATCAGACCCTCACACCAACTCCCTCACTCCATCAGACCCTCACACCAACTCCCTCACTCCATCAGACCCTCACACCAACCCTCTCACTCCATCAGACCCTTACACCAACTCCCTCACTCAATCAGAGCCTCACACCAATCCTCACACTCCATCAGACCCTCACACCAACTCTCTCACTCCATCAGACCCTCACACCAACTCCCTCACTCCATCAGACCCTCACACCAACTCCCTCACTCAATCAGAGCCTCACACCAACTCTCTCACCCAATCAGAGCCTCACACCAACTCTCTCACTCCATCAGACCCTCCCACCAACTCCCTCACTCCATCAGACCCTCACACCAACTCCCTCACTCCATCAGACCCTCACACCAACTCTCTCACTCCATCAGGCCCTCACACCAACTCCCTCACTCCATCAGACCCTCACACCAACTCCCTCACTCCATCAGACCCTTACACCAACTCTCTCATTTTGTTTGATCTTCACACCAACTGTTTCAACCTTACTCCCTCAAAGTGCACAGTAAGTGCACCATTATTAGTCACTACATTTCTCATTTCGTAGTCTGCAGTACAAATTCTCCTCCTCCTCCTTTGCTAACTCTAGTCTCTCCTGGGCCTCACTATTTCTCAGTATGCCCTTCTCACTTCAATCTGCACATGCCAACTCTTGTGTTAATTGTTTACACCATCATCTCTAGTCTCTCTCCTCAGGCTTACTGCTTACAGAGCGACATATCTCTCTCACTCCTTCATGCCAAATCTCGTCCAAAGTCACACATCGAAATTACATCAGACCAGGCCTGCCTTTGACACTTTGAAAGTTGTGAATGATCCATTCGGGTTGATTTCCATTTTCTCTGCCTGAATGGTAGCCTGGCGGGCGGATCACCTGCCTGCTGTAGAAGCCACCTGAGTTTTATGCCATTCATTTCAATGAAATGAAAATCAACCAGGTTTTATGAGTGGTGTGTGATTCCCCCCTGCCAGATTACTGCCCAGGTATTGTCTTTAAGTTTCATCAAGAGAAAGCTGCTTCCTTCTGACAGTCTTTATTTAGCTCCACATTTGTCTTCCAGTGAAATGTCCTATTTGGTCTTCATTGTTGAAAGGTAACAATTTTCTTCCGCCACTTTTGTCCTCATTTCATTGGTGAATGCAACACTGATCAGGATGGCTGTAAATAGGTTAACACTAAACATGAAGACCCTGTTGGGATTATTGATAGATCAGGTTTCCAAAACAAGCAATTGATTCCTGTTAAGATCAAATTCAATTTGCTGAAAATGAACATATTGCAGAAATGATTTGCTTGTTCTTGTCAGGAGTTTGACCTTATGCCTCTTTAATTTTAGTTTGGCGTGCAATTAACGCAGCGACATCAACTGCTCTGTTATTCTATTTTGGGCAACCCTATGTGTTTGATACAATGGATAAAAGTGGAACATCGGTGTTGAAGTACATTATGGGACATCATGGCTGCTTGCCTCCTGGAGGCATGTGACTGCTATCGTAAGAAGGCATGACAACATTCAGCCTATCCAGCCCACTCCATCCATAGTTGAACTGCAGTCTGTTTTTATCATGGACTCCTTTTAATATTTTTAAACTTCCAAAGGAAAGTTCTGCAAAATTCTCCCTGACCCAGAAAATAAAGCAGGTAAAAAGCGAACAAAACTTCAATAAGGTATGGAGGAGACATGATCCAGGTTTTTGAAATGATGTGAGGAATGGATAATGTTGTTGCAAGTAGATTATTTAACCATAACTTGAAGCACGCCATCAGAGGGCATTAGTCCAAAGCTAGCAAGCCACGTGTATATATTTCGGTATTGAGATAATTGATAGAATTTATTTAGGGGTTGACTAATGAGACCAACCCTCGTGGAGAGCAAGTTGTGGAACTGAATTGAATAAATCTGGTAAATTATAGGCCAGTATCTGAAAAATAACTACTAAAGCTGCTGGATTGTCAAAGTCAACGGCTTGCAAGCTGGCAGCCTGTTCCAGAGGTCCACTCTGCTCGAGGAAAAGAACCACCTCCTGACATCTAACCTCGATCTGGCCTTATACAACTTAAATTTGTGACCCCTGGTCCTCCCTAACCGGTTTGATTGGAACAAACTGTCAACCTGAACATAATCTATTCCCTTCATCATCTTATAAACCTCAATCAGGTCATCTCTAAGTCTACACTTCTCTAAAGTGTAGAGTCCCAACTCCTTTAGCCTATCGTGATAACTAAGATGCTTTAGACTGGGAATTAGTCTAGTGGCCCTCCTCTGCACCCTTTCCAAAGCCTCAATATCACCCACCATGTGAGGAGACCAAAACTGGACACAGTATTCCAAGTGAGGCCTGACCAAGGTCCTAGACAAGGACAGACAGTATACCTCGTCTTATAATCAATTGTCCTATGAATGCAATCCAACACCCTATTCGCTCTAGCTATTGCTTCACGGTATTGCTCATGAACCTTTAGAGATCTATGCACTTGAATGCCCAGATCTCTTTCTTTCTTCACCTCTTTTAATGCTTTTCCTGAAGGGTGTATGTATGTTGAGCATTTGCCTTGCCCACATGAATAACACTGCACTTTTCCAAATTAAACATCATTTGCCAGTCACGAGCTCAATCTCCCAACACATTAAGATCTGTCTGAAGTAGTCGAACTTCGTCTACAGTCCTAACATTCGCACAGATCTTAGGATCTTATGAAAATTTGCAGATCGTGCTCCCAACACCTACATCTAGATCATTAATAAAAATAGTAAAGAACAACAGTCCCAATGCCGATCCCTGGTGACCGGTCTCCAAACAAATCTGAATCCATCTATAACTACTTTCTGCTTATGTTTTTCCAGCCAGTTCTCAATCCAGCTCAATATATTACCACTAATACCAAAGGCTTCGATTTTGTAGAGAAGCCTCTTATGCGGTACCTTGTCAAAAGCTTTTTGGAAATCTAAGTAGACAATGTCTACTGCGCTTCTCTCATCCACCATCTTGGTGACTTCTTCAAAAAATACAATTAGATTTGTAAGACATGACCTCCTTTTTTATGAAGCCACTTTGGGTGTCCCTAATATGTCCCTCTCTTTCCAAGCAATCATATATTACATCCCTAATGATTCCCTCAAGCATCTTTCCTATTACTGGTGTTAAACTAATGGGCCTATAGTTACCTGGGTCCGTCTTGTCTCCTTTTTTTAAAATGGGGACTACATTAGCCTCCTTCCAGTCTAGGGGAACCATTCCAGAGTGCAGTGAGCTATTAAAAATATGGGCAAGGGGTTGGCACAGCACGTGTCCCATCTCGCTGAGGACCCTCGGGTGGATATCATCCAACCCGGCTGCTCTATCTATTTTCAGGTTCTTAATTCTATCTAAAACATTGGGCCAGAAATTCGGCTCCCTGGCTTCCCGCGGGTGCAAGGATCGCGCGCGCACCTACCTACCACGCCTGCCGTTGACCCCTGGGCCCACGGGGGATTCTGGTCCTGGGCCTCCTCCAACTGCCGGCGCGCAGTGCTTGCGTATCCCAGGGGCGTAGTTAGTGCGATGTGTCCCCTGGGATCACCTGGGCCATGGAGAGCCAATGGCAGCAGACCATCTTTCATTCATAGATTTGACAGGACCTGTCAAATCTATGAATATAGATTGGCCCCAAAACATCCCTAAAACTACAAATAAATTAAAAAAATTTTTTTTTAAATAACTATAAATTACATTAATTAACTATTTTAAACAAAAATTTTAATTTTGAAAAAATTAATTACACTTTTTAACGGGGCTAAAACTAAACTTACCTTTCTTTAAAGTAATTAAAAAAGATAAATCTGTGAAATTTTTTTTTAAATTTTAATAAAATCAACACTTACTTTGTTAAAGAAGGCCTTGCGCCTCCTTTTTCAATGTGCATCTTCTCCGTGCTTACCCTCACGGAGGAACCTGTAAAAAAACCCTGAATTGCGAGGCGAACGCGCTGGCCCACCGGCGTGCGCGTTCGACCTCTGAACCCCTTCCTTCAGGGGAACGGAAGTGCCGGTTTCCCGCGCATGCGCAGTGCATGCAAGAAACTGGAACTTTCGTTCCATCCACGGGTGAGTACACCCGTGGCGAGCCTAATTGTTGCCCCAATATGTTCATCTGTGTTAATGTCATTCGTTTTATTATTAACATCATCATTAAAATCATGTTTAAATTCTAAAAGTCGAGCATCGTCTTCTAGAGTGAAGCAAAGTACTCATTTAATATTTCTGCCATACAAAGTGAGTCCTTCGTAACCTATCCTTGAGCATCCATCAATGGCCCAATATAGTCTTTGACAGTTCTCTGACTCTTGACATAACTGAAAAAGCTTTTCCCATTACTTCCACAATTGTCTACGATCCTCTTTTTCATTATCCTTTTAGCTGATCTAATAGCAGCCTTCATTTTCTTTAGCTGTCCATTGAACTTAACTATTAGTTACTTGGCCTTTATTTCCACAAGATCTTACCTTCACTAAAGGTCTGCTATTACATGCCTAGTCCAGTCCATTGTGAACATCGAGGCTGGAAATTAATGTGTTATCGTCTGAACGTTCAATGCATTCATATCAAATTCCGCTCTGCTATTTCCAGGCTGAGATACCCAAGCCTAGTTCCAAACTGCATTATTTTAAAGCTGCCGATAACCCATTGAAAATAAATGGATTACTGCTGGTCTTAAAATAACACCAATTGGCAAATATGGATTCTAATTTCTACTTAATGTCCGGCATTAACTAAATACATTTCTCAAAGAAACAAAATATATTTTGGGAGTCACCCAAACTGACTATCTTTGATAGCCTGTGTTCAATGGATAATTTTTATCCCGTAAAATTGTGCCTGTTATGAAATCACATTTACAAGTTTAATGGCAATTTTGGCAACTTTTCAGTCCTTGTGTATATCCCCCAATATGTAAAGAGATATGGCTTGTTTTTGTCCAAAAGAAGAGTCTGTTTCTTCCTACACTTCCTGAGCAATTCCCAGATGCCCATTAACCTTCAATTCTATAGGGTTATTTGTAATGCATCTACAGTGGCATCAGGGTTTATTATCAGCTCCACTGAAATATCAGCCATCACGTTGACAGGAATTGAAGTATTCTTGTCATTCTCCCTTGTGGAAATAGATACAAAGAATTCCTTTAATGGCTTGCTCATTTCCTGGTCCTTAATGTTTAGTCTGCAATTATCATTTTTCAGCCGGTCAAATTGCTGGTTAAGTTTGTACTATTATTATTATAACAGGAGATTTGTTTTACATGGTTTCCTCAATGCATCATTCCACCTGTTTTCAGCCTGAGTTTTCACTAATGCTGGAAGGTCATTTCTTTTTGGAGCTGTGATACTGGTCCAGAATTTGCTGAGACAATAATGACTTTGCGCCACGCTGTTCGTGCGTAAAAAAAACCCCCAGAAATTTCTGCTGAGGAAAAGATACAGCATGGGTTGGGAACCGTCTCAAACTGCTGGACAATTTGCACTCCGCTGTTAGCCTCGCGAAAACCAGAGCTCATCAACCTCACCATGAGTGCCAAGGAATTGTTGGATTTGCTGTAAATAGGAATTAAACTCACTGCAGAAAGTTAGAGCTGGTATTTCACGCCATTAGGACTCTGTTAATGGGATGATTTATGGTCCTGACATGAAACTCAACCAGAAAGGGAACAATTGAAATGTGGAGTCTCACTCCTGCAGGTAGTACATTGTTCCTAGAGGCTTTGTAAATTTAATTTAAAAAAAATTCTTACTTTTCCTTTCTGTCTCTTTTTTTCTCTCTCTCTTAATCCAATCTTTCTTTTACTCTCTTTATTTCTCTTTCTGTATCTAATTTGACTCTAATTCAGCCTATTTCCTTCTCCGTCGTTCGCTCTGTTTCTTTCGCTATCCTTAAATTTAATTGGTTCAGGAGCTAGACTGTTGGTCCCGTCGTTCACTGAGGTCCCAGATGCCCCTTGACCTCACCGCGCTGTTATCAGCTCGCACGCCCAGCAATTCCAGCAGTGCAAAAAAATAATTGGAGCTGAAGAGTGAGGGGAAAAAATGCAACTCATGCCGCTCACCGCAAGATGCCCCACTCCAGCAAATTCTGGGCCATTTACTGCTGAATTTACGTCCTTCCACAAAGTGTGATCTGCCCTGCTACTAACGTGTAATTCCAAGGAAACATTTAGATTGAAAAACATGTGTGCTTGCTGCGAATTAAAATGAATGGGCCTGTACTTATTGTAGCCAGCGAACAAACGGCACCCGCTGTTAATTAGACTTGCCCTTGCCGGATTAATGTTGACAATATTTTTGCCCTACAAGTTGCTGTAAGTGGGAGATTGAAATAGCGCAGCGCCCTCTACAGGGGATCTGGGACCTGTGTGAACAGGAAAAGCAATTGTGTATCTCCTGAACCAACCAGATTGAAGTATTGGGCCGAAAATTGATCCCGGGACGCGAGAGTACGCAGTGCGTACTCTCGCGTATTCCCACTCCAATTGCCGGTTTTCTGCATGCCCTGCGCATGCGCTGAAAACCGGCAATTGCTCTTCTGAAAAGGGGGCGGGTCCTCAGTGCATCGCGTGCGCGCTACAGGCTGCGCGCACGCTGTGCACTTCATGCTTTGGACGCGCAGGTAAGTACGGAAGATTTTGGAAATGTAAAAAGGAGGAGTAAGACCCACTTTTAAGAAGGTAAGTAGTGAATTAAGTATTGTTTTGAATTTTTTTTAACAGGTATATCTTTTTTAGAGACTTTAAAGACAGGTAAGTTTATTTTTATAACTTTTTAAAAGATTTTAAATTTTTTCAAAAATTTAATTTTTTATTTAAAATGGTTAATTTAATTAACTATACTTATTTTATTAATGTGATGGGTTTTTTTTTTAAATTTAATTGAGGTTTAGCTGTTATTTTGGGGGGGTGTAAGATTCATAGATTTCACAGCCGTGCTGTGAAACTTATGAATGGAAGATGGTGTGCTGCCATTGGCTCTAACTGAGTCACGTGATCCCACAGCTCGCACGAATTCACTACGCCGCTGGGATACGCAAGCACTGCCCAGCTGATCTCTAGAACATGAAGTTCGTGCGAGCTGGATCTGAAAAAGCACAAGCGAGGTGAGAGATCGCGGGAAAGCCTTACCCCCGCGGGAACAGAGCGAGATCAATTTCTGGGCCATTGTTAAGGAACAGCGCAGAGTCTGAATCAGGAAGTGTAAGTTAGAATAGTGAATTCAATGTCAAATCAGGAACAAAAAGTGACACAAAGAGAAGGCAAGAAAAATTGGATAATGAGAGAGAGAAAAAAGAGACAGCAAGAAAATGTAAAAAAAAGTATTTACTTTTTAAAAAATCTCCAAAAACAATTAAAAGCTGAGGGAATGAGACTCCACACTTGTAGAAGTTAATTTTCAGTGGCAGAGAGGTTGTTTGGCAGTAATTAAGACTTATCTCGCATTAAAAAGGGCACTTAGATGGAAATGGACAAGCCCTAACATTCTGTGGCGTGTTTAGTTGGTATCTACAGTGCAAGTACAGGAACTCCACACCGTTCAATGCACTTGTGGTGAGTCAGACAGCGAGATGTCGTTTTCGAGAAGCTAACGTCTCTGACAGAAACTTCCGGATTTTCACATTTAACTGCGCATCCGCCTTTGCCTGAAGTTGCTGTGCAGTCTGCGCATAAATAACGATGAGCGCTGTTAGCTTCTCCGTTATTTTGGCAGTAAATTCTGGCCAAAAGTGAAACCATGGTAAGTATATAAAATGTAGCATTTAAGGGATTTTATATTGGCAGAGAGATAGCCTTGGTAATAGTCTCTGCAGGTTCTTTATTAAATTAGCTCCACTCTACCTTTTAAGATGTGATCTTCAAAATATCACAGGCTGAATAAATTTTTTCTGCAAAAATAATTTTTTATGTCAAGTAAAATACGGATGAGTAATTTTGCAATTTGAATTCTCAAGGACAGAAACTAGAATTATACATAATGGAGGAACATAATCTGCTTCTTAGGAAAAATTATTCGTAGTTACGCCACCGCACTTTAGAAGCACCTTACTGTAAAAAAGAAGTCATAAATAACTTTATGTTAATTTACTACATATTGCATTCAACCTTCTTGCCAAGATATTTAAGGATTATTGGCAATACCATCAAACTTAAAATGTAATGAGTACAACATGTTCCATGTTCAGAATTCATAGAGATGTTCTACAAAACGAGGAGTCCATTACACACTTTAGTCTTAAAAATCCAACCCGTGATTACAGTACAGTACATCAGTCAGTTACATGCAGAATCCACTAGAGGGCAGCGGCGATTTAAGTTCACAAAAAAAGGTTTTGAGGATTTTTTTAACTCCCAGAAATTCTGCATAACTCCTTGACAAATTTGTATTAACTGCACAGCCGGCAAGACAAAGATGAAGCGTCTGT
Source organism: Squalus acanthias (assembly GCA_030390025.1). Classification (NCBI taxonomy): domain Eukaryota; kingdom Metazoa; phylum Chordata; class Chondrichthyes; order Squaliformes; family Squalidae; genus Squalus; species Squalus acanthias. The sequence goes on from CM059438.1 coordinate 43,291,913, forward strand.
CTTGGAATGTGTCACTTGCTGTGGCATCTGAAAGTACGGATGGCATTAAAATATATATCATGCAGATTAATTTACTGACATTTCAGGGTCTGTTGTGATCTGTAAGTTAAATTGTAATTTCACTGACTCAAACATCCAACAATTCCATTTATGAGAAGAGGTTATAAATCATTGCCTGGTTACATGCCTGCTTTGGGATTTTAGTTCTTTCATTGAGCACTATCTCGATAATTTCCCGAAATGATAAACGTCGACTCTAGAACCGGCTTAGCTTCACTGTTTTATTCACAGAAAAACTACAAAAAGGGCATAAACAACACAAAAAATAAGATAGTTAAATGCAGAGATTTTAAAACTTTTTATTTTTGCCCCTCCCTCCAATCCATTATCCGAAATAGTAAAGATACCGACATTGTCATTAAAAGAGTAATTGTTGGGTATGTGGGAGAATGAGTCAATGAAAGGAAGGGGTGTGATGTTCATTTACATTCACACATCACTGTTTCCTACTTATCCATGGGGCCAACAAGAAGACATTGAATGGAGGTGGCCCATGGCAGGCTGGGTGTGTGACTGAGCCCCAGCACCTGATTGATATGATGAGGGTGCCACTGACTCAAGTTTCATATCATCCGAATCTCTGTGTAACGTTTTTATAGTTTGCCAGGACTTGTCAGTATTTTGAATGTATGTTGGGTTATGGGAAGTTTGCCTGTGTCTCTCTATGTGGGGGAAGGTATGGAATACCTAAATCGGTCTGCAGCAGCCAAAAAGGATATGGTTCATCCCTTGTAATGTTGATTGGCTGTAGGCAAACCTCTATCGCCAGGACAGAATAGCTTGACTGTTTGAACAGGCACGTGTATCACTTAGGACTGAGCTAATCAACATAACTACTCAAGTGATAGAAGTAATTAATACTGACCACTGGACTGTAATCTGTCTACATTTAGGGCCTATGACCTTTGTAATTGTCCCATCGCTGCTCTGGAGCGCTAGACTCTCACCGTTTTGTTTTGTCCTGAAGGTGTGTGAATTGCTTGTCAGGATTCTGAGTGCCTTTTGAAATCTATTCTTGATTGACAGATTTAATTAATTGTCAAGGTACCTTTTTTACTTTCCTTTTTTATCTGTTTGACAACAAGAGGGAAGAGAGGCTCACAAAGTGACTGGGTGCCCGTCTTTCAGTCCCTTCTTGCTATCTCGCTAACTCTGCTTGTTTATGCTTTCTTCTGTTATTTCTCAATCACCCTGATTTGTAGTTTTCAGCCTGAGCACTATGGTCTGTCTGCGTGGGATTTACTCTCAGAGAGGTCAGGAACGTGTGGTGGGGCTCCATACTCCGTCCGGTGCATATCTCAATCGCGAAAAAGAGTTCGCTGTTTGCATGAGTGAAAAAGATTTGGGCATCAACTGGAATTGTAACAAAGGATTGGTCCCTGCAATCATCCACGTGCTGAGTTCCTATCTCGGCTGGGCAGAGAGCAGGCTTTTATCCAGAGTGAAAGGAGGAAGCCAGACTTAAGGTCATTGCTGGGCATATTTGCATACAGTTTAGTGACCATTAGCAGAGGCCCACTGAAAATAAGAACATAAGAAATAGGAGCAGCAGTCGGCCATTTGGCCCTTCAAGCCTTCACTGCCATTCAATAAGATCATGGCTGATCTTCTACCTCAACTCCACCTTCTCGCGCTATCCCCATATCCCTTGATTGCCTTAGTATCCAAAAATCTATCGAGCTATCGAGACTTCCAGGAAGTAGTCAAACATCCATTGGACTGGTTCTCAGAGCTGCTCCCGCTCCGCCTTCGTAACTTCACCGGCAGTGCGACGGAATCACCGTTCACGGGCGGACTCAGAGTTCCCGCCACCCATCCGGCAAGAGTTACCGTGGCAGAGTGGGAGCAGCTCCGAGGGAAATCTCCGGCCCTTTGCGGAAGGCTATTTGCTCTGAGGTGAAGTGGAGGGCGAGGAGCTGAGGACATAACTGGGCGATCTCCAGATGAAGTAGGAGGAGAAAAAGTGGGGCCAGATATAAAAAGGGGGTGGGTGCAGAGATTGGTGCAGGGCAGCCCTGGTACAAGATCAGACAATCCCGCCTGTATTACAACAGGCCGTGGGTGCTGGGGACCCTTGCACATCTCTCAACCAACCGAAGAAGGACTGAGGCAAAGATTGATGGTTCTGCTCTGTGGGGATATCGGTGATGTTCTGTTTGGCCTGTTTAAACCGGTGCCTCCTCTTCAGCAGCAGCAAAGTCAGCGGTTCCAGTTTATCCTTCTTCTTCTCTTCTTAGGCAGTCCCTCGGAACCGAGGATGAATTGCTTCCACATTAAAAATGAGTTCTCAGGTGACTGATGAGTCCAATGCGGGACCTACAGTCTCTGTCACAGGTGGGGCAGACGGTGGTTGAAGGGGCGGGTGGGTGGGGTGCTTGGATTGATGTGCGCTCCTTCCGCTGCCTGCACTTGGCTTCCACTTGCTCCCGGCGAAGAGACTCGAGGTGTTCGGCGCCTTCCCGGATGCTTCTCCTCCACTTTGTGCGGTCTTGGGCCAGGGATTCCCAGGTGTCGGTGGGGATGTTACACTTTTTCAAGGAGGCTTTGAGGGTGTCCTTGAAGCGTTTCCTCTGCCCACCTGGGGCTCTCTTGCCATGCCGGAGCTCCGAGTAGAGCGCTTGTTTTGGGAGTCTCGTATCGGGCATGTGGACAATGTGACCCGTCCATCGGAGCTGATCGAGCGTGGTCAAAGCTTCGATGCTGGGGATGTTGGCCTGAGCAAGAACACTGACGTTGGTGCGCCTATCCTGCCAATGGATTTGCAGGATCTTGCGGAGGCAGCGTTGGTGGTACCTCTCCAGTATAACCAGATGTCTCAGTGTACAAACACTGCCACTTCATTGGTGGAGAACTGTCGAACAGCCATCATCTAACTGAATGGCACAACAGACGTGAGAGGCTGAATGGCCTCCTCTTATCCCTGTGTTCCATCCTATATTGCTAGTTGTATTCTCTTTGGATTTAGAAAAATATTCTTTCAGGATGATACCTGCACATCTGTGGAGTTGTTATATCTCTAAACTATAAAAAAAAAAGCCAAATCTAAACTAAAAGCAGTCATTCTCCATCCCCCTCCCCCCAACCCGTCACCAAAGTAAATGAGGCTGAGCTCAGTTTTAGGGTTTTTATTCAGTGTGGTGATACCTATGGAATATAAGGCCACTCCTGCCAGGTTCTTCCGCGCCAGTTGAAACAAGTAAGTCATATTTTTCCATCCTTGCCTGTAGGAAGCCTTTCAATGTTTCATATGGCTAATCTGCATTTAACATATTGGCCCGGATTCTCCGATCCCTACGGGTGGGTACGCGCTGTGCACACACCTGTAGGGACCTCGCAAGTGCCGGTTTCAGGCGTGCGAAGTGCATGCGCTGAAAACCGGCACTTCCGATCTGTCAAGAATCCTCTTGACAGATCGGACACCTGCCCTGGAGAAGGGCCTCTGCGGGTGGAGAGTTCCGCTTTCTGCAGAACCTCCGCCCGCTAAAATCACTTAAAAATCTTACGCCTGGTAAAAGCAGGCATAAGGCCTGCTTTTACCAGCTTAAGAGATTAAAAAAGTTTAAAAAAAATTTTTTTCATTCATTTATAATTTTAAAATACTTTTAAAAAAGGTAAGTTTATTTTTAGCCCCGTAAAAAACTTTAATGTTTTTTCAAAGATTTAAATTTTTGTTTAAAATATTTAATTTAATGTAATTTTAACTAATTTTAAAAACGTGATTTAAAAAAATATATATATTTAATATTTTGATGTGTTTTTTCAGTGATCTCCATTCATAGTTTTGACAGGTCTAAGCTGTCAAAAGTATGAAGGGAGATTCCCTTCTCCCATTGGTTCCCCATGGCCCACGTGATCCCAGGGATGCTTGCGGACCGCATGCGCCCCTGGGATACCTGGGCCCTGCGCATTTCGTAGAGCAGAGGCCCGGGAGCGGAAGTGTCCAGACCTCTGGAGCCCTCAGGTAAGGGCGTAGATTTTTTCCAGATCGGAGGCCTCCGCACGCAGGAAGCCTCCGATCGGAAAATACGGGCCAATGCGATTTTAGAATCCATTTGAACCCTCATTTTTTAAAATATGCTGCGTGGGAAAGTGCTTTGAGGCAGGGCTCCGAGTCCGCTGAACTATATCATGCAGCATAAATATCCTGCACTTGGATATAGAATCATAGAATCATAGAAGATAGGAGCAGGAGTAGGCCATTCGGCCCCTCTAGCCTGCTCCGTCATTCAATGCGATCATGGCTGATCATCCAAATTCAGAACCCTGTCCCTGCTTTCTCCCCATATCCCTTGATCCCTTTAGCCTTAAGAAATATATCTAACTCCTTCTTGAATCTATTTAATGAATTGGCCTCTACTGCCTTCTGTGGTAGAGAATTCCACAGGTTCACCACTCTCTGGGTGAAGAAATTCCTCCTCATTTCTGTCCTAAATGGCTTACCACTTATCTTTAGACTGTGACCCCTGGTTCTGGACTCCCCGACCATCGGGAACATCCTTCCTGCATCTAGTTTGTCCTGTCCTGTCAGAATTTTATAAGTTTCAATGAGATCCCCTCTCATTCTTCTAAACTCCAGCGAGTATAAGCCCAATCGACCCAATCTTTCTTCATACGTCATTCCTGCCATCCCAGGTATCATCTTGTGAATCTTCGCTGACCTCCTTCCATGGCAAGAACATCCTTCCTCAGATAAGGCGACCAAAACTGCACACAGTACTCAAGGTGTGGTCTCACCAAGGCCCTGTACAACTGCAGCAAGACATCCTTGTTCCTGTACTCAAACCCTCTCGCTATGAAGGCCAACATACCATTTGCCTTCTTAACCGCCTGCTGCACCTGCATGCTTACCTTCAGCGACTGGTGCACAAGGACACCCAGGTCTCGTTGCACTTCCCCTTCTCCCAATCTATTGCCATTCAGATAATAATCTGCCTTTCTGTTTTTGACACCAAAGTGGATAACCTCACATTTATCCACGTTATATTGCATCTGCCACGCTTCTGCCCAATCACCCAACCTGTCCAAATCATACTGGAGTTTCTCGGCATCCTCCTCGCAGCACACACGCCCACCCAGTTTTGTGTCATCTGCAAACTTGGAGATATTACATCTAGTTCCCTTTTCTAGATCATTAATATATATTGTGAATAGCTGGGGTCCAAGGACCAATCCCTGCGGTACCCCACTAGTCACTGCCTGCCACTCGGAAAAAGACCCATTTATTGCAACTCTTTGCTTTCTGTTTACCAACCAGTTCTCTATCCAAGTCAATACCTTGCCCCCAATCCCATGTGCCTTAACTTTACACGCTAATCTCTTATGCGGGACCTTATCAAAAGCCTTTTGGAAGTCCAAATACACCACATCCACTGGTTCTCCCTTATCTATTTTACCAGTTACATCCTCAAAAAATTCCAATAGATTAGTCAAGCATGATTTACCTTTTGTAAATCTATGTTGACTTTGTCCGATCCTGTCACTGTTTTTCAAGTGCTCAGCTATTACATCTTTTATAATGGACTCTAGCATTTTCCCCACTACCGATGTCAGGCTTACCGGTCTGTAATTCCCCGTTTTCTCTCTACCACCCTTTTTGAATAGTGGGGTAACATTAGCTACCCTCCAATCCATGGGTACTGTTCCAGATTCCATCGAATGTTGGAAGATGATCAGCAATGCATCTACTATTTCTAGGGCCACTTCCTTAAGTACCCTAGGATGTAGATTATCAGGCCCTGGGGATTTATCGGCCTTCAATCCTTTCAATTTCCCTAACACCATTTCCCTACAAATACTGATTTCTTTCAGTTCCTCCCTTTCATCAGATCCTATGTTCCCCAACATCTCTGGGAGGTTATTTGTGTCCTCCTTTGTGAAGACAGAACCAAAATATGTATTTAATTGGTCTGACATTTCTTTGTTCCCCATTATAAGTTCCCCTGATTCTGACTGCAAGCGACCTATGCTTGATTTCACTAATCTTTTTCTCTTCACATATCTGTAAAAGCTTTTACAGTCAGTTTTTATGTTCCCTGCAAGCTTACTTTCGTATTCTATTTTCCCCTTCTTAATTAATCCCTTTGTCCTCCTTTGTTGAATCTTAAACTGCTCCCAATCCACAGGGTTACTGCTTTTTCTGGCCAATTTATATGCCCTCTCCTTGGATCTTATGCTATCCCTAATTTCCCTTGTTAGCCATGGTTGAGTCACCCTTTTTGTTTTATTCTTATGCCAAACTGGGATGAACAAATTCTGTAGTTTGTCCATGCGGTCTTTGAATGTTTGCCATTGCCTCTCCATCCCCTTTGAGTGACATTCCCCAATCAATCCTACCCAACTCGCACCTCATACCATCGTAGTTTCCTTTATTTAAATTCAGGACCCTAGCCTCTGATTTAACTACTTCACTCTCCATCCTAATGAAGAATTCTATCATATTATGATCGCTCCGACCCAAGGGGCCTCGCACAACAAGATTGCTAATTAATCCTTTCTCATTGCATAATACCCAGTCTAAGATGGCCTGATCTCTAGTTGGTTCCTCGACATATTGGTCCAGGAAACCATCCCGTAAACACTCCAGGAATTCCTCCTCCATAGTATTGTTACTAATTTGGTTAGCCCAATCTATATGTAGATTAAAGTCACCCATGATGACTGCTGTGCCCTTATTGCACGCTTCTCTAATTTCCCTTTTAATGCCATCCCCTACCTCCGCATTACTGTTTGGAGGTCTATATATCACTCCCACTAACGTTTTCTGCCCCTTGTTATTTCTCAGTTCAACCCATACAGATTCCACATCATCAGAGCTAATATCCTTCCTTTCAATTGTGTTAATCCCCTCTTTAACCAGCAATGCTACCCCACCTCCCTTTCCTTTTTGCCTATCTTTCCTGAATATTGAGTATCCCTGGATATTAAGTTCCCAGCCTTGGCCACCCTGGAGCCATGTTTCGGTAATCCCAATCAAATCATATTCGTTTACCTCTATTTGCGCAGCTAATTCGTCCACCTTGTTCCGAATGCTCCTTGCATTAAGACACAAAGCCTTCAGGCTTGTTTTTTTAACGCTCTTAGACCTATTAGAATTAGTATTTACTGTGGCCATGTTTGATTTAAACCTTTGTTTTCTCTGACTGCAACTTTTGTTTTTCTCCTTCCTATCTTTTGCTTTTATTCTTGTTTCCCTTTCCTCTGTCTCCCTGCTCAGGTTCCCAACCCCCTGCCATTTTAGTTTAAACCCTCCCCCAGAGCACTAGCAAACACTCCCCCTAGGACATCGGTCCCGGCCCTGCCCAGGTGTAGACCGTCCAGTTTGTAGTGGTTCCACCTCCCCCAGAACCGGTTCCAATGCCCCAGGAATTTGAATCCCTCTCCCTTGCACCATTCCTCTAGCCACGTATTCATTTGAAATATCCTTCTATTTCTACTCTGACTAGCACGTGGCACTGGTAGCAATCCTGAGATTACCACCTTTGAGGTCCTATTTTTTAATTTACCTCCTAACTCCCTATATTCTACTTTTAGGACCTCATCCCGTTTTTACCTATATCGTTGGTACCTATATGTACCACGACAACTGGCTGTTCACCCTCCCCTTCCAAAATGCTCTGTAGCCGCTCTGAGACAGAGGCAGTCACTCCTGGACACAGCAGAATTTAACCATAAGTTCTGTAATGTCCCGATTAATCAACTCCTGCCGATGTTACTTCTCGACAGCTCCAGAACTGTCACCAAACA